>CM060907.1:559394220-561794220 GCA_030737815.1 Allium fistulosum
TCTTGAACAAAACATATTTCTGAGCTGTAGAAATGAACTTAGCTTCAAACCTGGCTTGGAATAATTGCTCCCAAGTAATTTCTTCCTCCGGAGTATCAATGGTGATAGAGTTCCACCAATCAGAAGCTCTTCCTTGAAGCTGTCTTGATGCTAGCTTCCTTTTGGTTGCATCCTCGATTCCCAAGTCACCAAAGATTCTTCTACAAGCATCTATCCATCTCTGGACTTCAATGGTTGACTCTGTTCCCAAGAAAACTTTTCCTCCAAGAGCAGTATAGTCTTTACACAGCTTAGCAAAATCCACCGGTCTTGGAGCTTGAACTTGAATTCCAACATCAACTGCTGGCCCCGGAGCTGGCATCCTCCTCATGATCGAAGTCATCATAGCCTCGAACATAGCAGCATAATCAGCAACCCCCTCAGCAGCATGGCCTTCCCTAGCAGCTGGTCTCCCTTTTTGACTCATTCTTAATATCTATAAAAGAAATGATCAGCACACCTTGAGAAACAACTGCATAAAGAACTCAAATCCTTCTAAGCTACTATATAATATATAGTAATCATCCAAAATAAATACAATTACGTCTCTCATATGTAGTTACGTCAGCGAGCGTTGGGTAAAATCGATTAACCAAGGCTCTGATACCAAATGTGACGACCGCCCATGACTCCTGCACTGAACAAGGAAACAGTGCGCTGTAAAGTGTGCCAGGAAGCCATGGATGATCGTCAGAGGTAAATTAAAATAGCAGAATCTATCGTATTACTCACAGCGCATGGATAAAATACAATAGAGAAATATATACATAGTGAAGCTACACAGAACAGAATTGCATCAAATAAGCCTCATAGTAGTTTGATACAAAAATCTGAATAGTCAATACATCCAGCGTCACTACATATCACTCTGAGAATATACAAGCAGCGGAACATCCAGTACATATAATAAGAAAATAATATGCAAGCCTCCAGCTCGTCTTCGTCATCAGCATTGTTGGAAACTAAGAACAGCACCTGTCACCTGCTACCTATTCTGCCCATCCCAAAATGGATGAACATCCCAATGTAATAAGAGTTGAACATAAAACCTTGAGTCAGACAACAGTCTTAGTGAGCGGTAAATTTACTAACAACACACCAAAAGAGCATAAAGGTAAAAGGAATAGGAACCCAACCCTCCCACTCCACCTCTTTCTACAGTGATATCCCCCAGACACACTAAGCAGAAGTAAACATAGAAAAGCAACCATTTAAAGTAAAGCAATTATCACTCGATTCAAGGTCGATGTTTTCCAAGTACAAACCCCCAAGGCCTAAACCAAGATCAGATAAGCACCCAGAAAATATTGCTCTTGAGACCGAATGACGATACAACCAAACATCCATGACTCTGGCTATCACTGTTATCATTGCTTCGATACCATCGTTAATTGAATGACCGGCACATTCTTTCAGCCGTCCGCCAAGGGCTAATGGTAACCCCGGTTCTAGACATAACTCTGCACGTCGTCGCAGCCCGTGCCTAGGACTATCGAATCTGCCCAGAGTACTCGATTACCAACTGTAGTCTTTTGGGACTATCGAATCTGCCCAGCGTACTCTTGCTTTGAGTCTACTAGAACCTTCAATAACGATGAAACCTCAGCCTTCTAGTCATCCTCCTCGACGACTATTTTCATACTAGCTCAAGCGCCTCCCGAGCCAACCATTATCCTCAAACTCGAACCATTTCACCGAGTTATCAACATGCTTGGAATGATCCCATCTAGATTAAACCAAGGCTATCTCACATCATGCCTCGCTTCATCTCATCATAGCAAAGCCTCATCTCAACATCATCATCAAACCTATCCATATGAGCTTTATCATCCGCGTCATATGCCACGAGCAGCTTTTCTTATTCAAGAGCCTTTCCCTTAGCTTTTGAATTATCTTTGACCAACTTTTCCAAATCAAATCATCAATCAACTAATTTATAACAATCAATCAAGTCAATCATTAATCCAAGTAATTAATCATTCAAACATGATCTAATAAACAATTATAACAATAATGGCAATCTTGTAAATAAAGAGTCCGAATCTAACAAGCATGAATCATTAGCAATATCTCTACAACTTGATGAATGAACCTGCGTAGATTAACATGTGGTAAAATGGATGTAAAATCATCATGAACAATGGATCTATACTTAAGTTTACAAAAATGCATGAAATCACTATTTTAACACATAATCAAGCCACCGATCCAATATACTCCTTTGGGTCCGTGTGAGAGATAATCACCACTCACCGAATCACCTAAACACTCCAAAAGCAACACACTTCAGATCTGGACAGCGAAGGATCTAGCTTGATCTGCCAAAATTCCGCTTGAAACGATGAAATCTCTCTTTGATGGATGGAGATCTTCAATCAAATCTCTTGGATCTTCGATTTGGATGGAAGGAAGTACAAAATTAAAGAAGAGATAAGAAGTGAAGAAGTGTAGCACTCGAGCTCTCAAAATAGCAGCACTTCGTCGCTTCAAAATCCGGATCCCAAAAAGAGAAGTAGAACCGTGTATTTATAGGCTGGAAATCCTTAGGTCGTCCGCCCCCTTAGGTCGTCCACGACCTAACTCTTGCCGACCTACCCATCCACACGACCTACGACCTAACGCATATGCGCTTCCACGACCTACCGCATATGCGCATCCATGGTCTAAAAATGTCACGACCTAAGACTCAACACTAATGCGCGACCTACGACCTAACACTCATAAGCGGCTTAGCGACTTAACGCTACACGACCTAACGATCTAACGCATAGCCGACCTAACAACTTAGCCTTTATGCGACCTAACTAGGTCATCCCACGACCTAACACTTTATACAGGGTCTCAACGACCTATCCTTAACTCGTCCACGACCTAACTTCCTTAGGTCGTTAACTCACTCAACCCCTAGGTCGCTCCATTCCTTAGGTCGTTAACCTTCTTAGGTCGGTCAATTCCTTAAGTCGCCAACTGCTACCACTAACTTCCTTAGGTCGCTCGACCGACCTAAACTATAACACGACCTAACCCCTTAGGTCGTCTAAACCCTTAAGTCGTCTACCCCTTAAGTCGTCAACTTCCTTAGGTCGCTCGACCGACCTAAACTATAATACGTCCTAACTATCACACGACCTAACTCCTTAGGTCGTTCCAATCCTTTGGTCGCTCCTCTTCACTAAGTCGCTCAACCGACCCAGACTACTACACGACCTAACTCCGAACGACTTAAGCTTTGGTCGACTTAAACTCTGGACGACTTATCAACACTAACGACCTAAAAATAACAGTTTTACGATCTTTCGATCCGTAAAAATATGGGTCGTTACACCCTTCTAAAGCTATGGTTTCCACTTAACCTTCAGCTCTGATTCCAATTGTAATGATCCACTTTTTCGATCCTCAAAAGTCAGCACTTAATACATCCATGGTATTCAAATGTCGAGCATATAAGTGCCGGAAAGGCAGATTGTTAGGGAAAAAGAAAAATAGAACAGGGAAAATAGAATCTTACAGCGAAACGACAACATATTATATAACAAAGACAGTAAAAGTTGTCACTCCAAGACATAAGGTATATCAGAGTTAAAAACAGACCTCATTAGCTTGGGCAGTTATAACTTCCCAACCTTACAATTGCTGATGGGTATTCATAATAATACAGTAGAAAATAAAAATACTACGGCATGTGAACATCCAGCTCTACTCTATGAGCTCCATGTCTCGCCAACGACAACCTGGAAAAAACTCTGTTTGACCCTAGCATTGTAATAAATTAACACTCGATTAGTCTCAAAAACCAGCATGAGAAAATTCATGAAATGTGACGAATATATAATAATTCTGTGAGACCATGCCGCTAACCGTTGAACAGGTTTTTACCTCGTAAGAACAACATCCATACATGAAGAAATGGAAAACAAATCAAAACAACAATCTAAACAAGAAAGGATGGTAACAAACAGGATCAGAATCCAAACTTAAAGAATGGACAAAAGTAATTAAACATAGAGAAGAGCTCAAGACACTTCTCGATCCAATTTAGAAAGGATTAACTCCAAGGTTCGAATCATACAAGGAGAATGAATTTATCCAACATAACTAGGAGGCTGCACCCCTTACACCGAAAGTATATCTTTAGATGAAATATACTTGAGAGCCCACGTCAAACATGCAACACTCCCGGGAACTTCCAAGCTGAACCCCGTTACACTTTTGTGAGCATCCGAATATACTCACATTACCGCATGCTACAAACAAATCTCTAGATAAATGTGAATACACCGTAATGGATGCAACCCATCTTACATCGCTCCCACTTGCAATTTGGTTTTAGATATCCACAGTGTTTGATTCCAAGGCACAAAACGAGCCGCAAATCGTCTTAAATTGACGAAGCACAATGAAGGATTTTACAATCGACAGTCGACGAATCAACTATCAGAAACAAACTAGTACTACCCTAGGTAAAACAATAAAGCTGGACAAGTTAGGGCAGTGTTGCTTCCAATCCTGACTCAACAACATTCTGAACTTTTAGAATAGTAAGAGTTTAAATGCTCCAAACGAGCAACAAAATTGACTTGAATCGGCGAATGCAGAGAAGATAGTCGAATGGATTGTCAATAAGTCAACTATCAGGAATAACAAAATTAAATCTCTTACACTTATTATAATTCATCGATCCCGAACTAGCACTACTTCGCGGCAAACAATGAAGCTAAACAGGTAAGGGCAGTGGTTCTTTCTACCTTGTCACGACAACATTCTTAACTTTAAAAATAGTAAGAGTTCTTTAAACATTTAGTTCTAATTGTAAGACTAAATATTTTTAATAAACGAATCAAACTTTTAAAACATTTGACTCATAGTTCTGCTTAATTTTCGCATAATAAATATTTGTATAACACCTTAAATACACTCTTTAAAATATTCTTTTTGATGAGCTAATTATATTTCTAAGTGTATTAAAAAGTAGGGTCAAAAGCAATTGTCATTAAAACATTGTTTACTATAAACCCAAAACCAATTACACTTATATTTATCATTAAAACCTTCCTTTTATAAGATCTTTTCATTTATAAAATATTATTTATAAATCAACTTATATTAACTTTAGGAAAAAACTCCTCTTAAGATTTAAGAATAATAACACTTATTAAGTCAAGTAAGAAGTTTTCTTAATAACTAAACGAAATCATTTATTATTACAAAAGTGTTATAATCTAGGAAGTCCTTTCTACTTTACAAAGTCATTTTACGTAACAAAACGTTATAATCCATAACTTATTTCTCCATTTTCGGGAAACATTTATTACAACAATGGTGTTGTAATCTATGCTTCCCTTTCTCCTTCAATATACTCAAAATACTTTGAAATATATTTTAAACATCCATTTTAAATATTATTTAAAAAGAAAATCTCAAGTTTAATTTATATTAAAACTCATAATCATTTCCTTTACTTATTTTCAAAATAAAAACTCCTTCTTTTAAATATCTAAATAATTCTAATCCACCTTTAAAACACTTAAATATATGGTATAAAAGTTCACTAAAAGGATTGAAGAAGAAAAATCAAGTTCACAACCATTTTACAAAAGTTGGAAACAGTACCGCAAAACCATAGCTAAAAAGAGTATGAAAAATTCCTTTAAATCGGTTCTTTTCAAAATAGAATTTTTTTTTACATTTTTACATAATATGAATTCTATATTTTATTTTTAGAACAACATACCATAAGTATAGTATGCATTCATAAAAATTTAGAGACTTTTGAAGTCAGCAAAACTTAATTGAAAGTTGTTTTAAAACTTGACTGTCGGACTGCAAAACAGCGACCAAAACTTTTCTAATTTTTAAACATTTTGGTTTAGGTGTCATAACCTTTTTCGATCCATCAAAACTTGGTTCAAATAACATTTTAAAAATGCAAAAGCACGACCAATTATTTTAATGACACAAACACAATCACAAGGTATAAAGAGATGGATTTCAAAGTCCAATAGCACAATTTCAAAGTGCGAATGCATGACTATTCTACTATTCAATATTTATGTTACTTTAACATTTCAAACAACAACCAAACATGCATATAAAAGTAAATTAATAATGGTGAAAATCCCCTTAGGTCTCTCTACAAAGTCCCTTGTAAATCATATATTTGTATGTTTCTTCGAAGTGTTCTGTAGCGACTTATTCGCTACGAACGCACTTCGACTTCCTCTTACTTTTGTCCCCTGCAAAACAATGATCACTTATGTCTTCCGCTTTCAAGCAGGAATCAAATCCAAACAAGCAAATATACATATAAACAATAAAATAAACAATTTATATTTGACACATTTTGTCAGTTTTTAAACTATTTTAAGTGAGATTAACTCACTTTTTCCAAAGCTAAGCTTCCTACCACAACAAAGCATCATGCCACACTTCCTACCCTAGACCAAAGCAAGCTATACCAAGCCTAGATCCACCGAAAATGTGAATGGCCAAGGCCCTCCTCCCCTTAGAAGCTCACACGCATGGTTAAAAATGAGGCTTGGGCTTCAAAACTTGCAACTTTGGAATGGTATAGATGTTTGCAATATTATTCTAGGTTTATTTTATAATTTAGAGGAGAAATGAGTACGTGGTTTGGTATGGTTTTAGTTAAGAATGCAAGAAGGAAGAAGGTGAAGATATGAGAGTAAGTAGAGAGAAATAAAAGGAAATTAAATAAAGCGAAAAAGTGGAAAAGTGAAAATGTTTTATAGAAATGAATAATGGTAAATTACCATTATAAACCTTTTCTACTACCTTGCACTCTTATTTATACAACATGCCACTTCCAACATCATGTCATCACTTCTTTCTTATTTGGTATGCTTTGTCTTAAATTTTGTGCTTTAATTCTTTTTAAATTACAAAAGAAAAGTCAAACTTAACTTTATTAACTTAAAGTAATCCCTTAAACTTTGTTTTTAACTAAACCATTCCATTAGTAAAAGCATTTGTTAATGGTATATGTGTTTACATTTGTACACTAGTGTGTATAACTTGTTCCAGTAACTTTTGATCGATGTAACGTCGAAAATCCAAAAAACGAATTTCGGTCACATTTTCAATCTCATCGAATTATTTATTTATGTAAACGAATTTACAAAATGAGTTTTCCATCATTATTTATTAATTAAAATGAGTTTAATAATGTTATTAAATCCATTTAATTAATAATAAATTTACCATTCAACTATTTAAATAATTCCTATGTATAAATATAAAGTGTTCACATTTTTCCGGGATGTTACATTATATTTTAAGGCTTGGTTAGCATACTAATTTATGTTGGACACTCGTTTGTAGTATATATTTTATTTTCCTACTTTTTTGCTTCTTTTTGTATATACTATCCCTTTACTTTTACTGTCTTTGATGGTAGAGTTATGGTCCATGCGTTAGTTCTGCGAAAGATGCCTCATAAATTTGCATTATTCAACCTTTTGAACGATGAAGTTGAGTTTAGAGTTCAAGATTTTGTTGTTTATTTCATTAACTTAGTTAGCATTTATAGTTAACTAAATAATAGCAATAATAAACAACAATTTATATAATTGATAAATAAAAATTAACAATAATTTTAATAATAAATAATTAGTTTTTTCTTAACCTGATTTAATTCCCGTTTAGCAAAAATTGTCAACATTACGAGTGACTAATAAATAATTAGTTTAATAAATAGAAAAATATAGCTAATTAGTAATTGATTATAATAATTAACTACAATAATTTTAAACAGGTTCTGTTGTACCAAAAAGTGGTACAACATCTCGATCGAACAAAAACGAGATAGATATAAATATAATCAAGTAGAAACAGCAAAGGACACACGGTTTTTATAATAGTTCGGCCAAAATTCATGTTTGTGTACATTTTAATATTATTGGATTTAGATTCGTCACAAGTACTAGAGCTATTACAGTGATTTCAGATCTTGAAAGTAAAGTATGGTCGAATTCAAAAACCCATAGCGACAATGGTTGAGGTAGAGGCTAGGAGATGAAGAATACGGAGGCCAAAAATCAAAAGAGCAAAAAGTCATCTCAAAGTTGCTTTAGTGCTTATAATTATAGCTTTAATCGTCTGTTCTAGTCGTCGAATCATGGAAGAACAAGTAAAACTTCAGATCTAAAAGGATAGAGGGGAGGATCGAGATAATCTGATGAGAAAAATCATTTTGGTACTGACTGAATTTTGGGTCAGTATCGACCATAATGCTCGTCTTAGCAATGTGGACTACCCTATATTTTTCCAAGCTTCAAATCTTCAAAGTCTAAGGGTGGACCCCTTTTGAAAAATCAACTTGGTACCGACCACAATTGTGGCCGGCACCAACCATGTTGGTATCTTCCTTTTCCTTCCAAACTCCTTTTGTTGCTTCTCCTAGCTGCTCCAAGCATGCCTCAAGCTTTTGATACATTAAGTTGTCGTCTCGACGTCTAGATCAACTTAAAAACTACTCGATTCAAATGTTGAATAACGTTTGCTCCCTAAAGTATGCTTTTGTGAAACAAATCATACTTTGGATCAAGACAAATGATATTATCTTAGTCATCCAAGGATCTCTGGGTAGCCGATAGTCATATTTGAAGCATCGTATCAGTTTAGAAGATATCCATTCATCACTTCAAATAGTTGGCATACCATCTCTTCCCTTGCAACAAAGTGGAAGCTCTTATCGTCTTGGAAGTTGTATCACATTTTGATCACGTATGGTTACCAATATTTTCCTTTTTATCTCTCTCTTTCTTCCTTTTCTTTTCTTTTTTCCTTTCTTTATCAAAAGCCGAGTCATGTTGGTACCGACTAAATCACGACAGTACTGGCATGACTTCTAATGTTTCAGAAAATATCAAAAATCAGACATTTGACAAAATACCAGATGCCCAAGTAGAAATACAGATAAACTTTTTTTTACTAATCCAAACATTTGATCTTAAAATCCAGACGTTTGAGTAATTCAAATTTAGCCTGTAATATCTTGGGATGATACCCTGTATTGATTCAGCCGTCTGAATCAATTATTCAGACATCTGAAGTCTTATATATTTTTATTTTCTAAACTAAATTAGACGTATGATTGGTTCAAACCAGACGTCTGATGAGGGTATTGGACAACTGGTTAAACCTATCAAATGTCCGACCCTTTATGATTCTGTTTTTTAAGTGACATAACTTGGACATCTTAACTTCTAGGCCAAATGTCCGAATCAGGTTCAAATTGAATGTATTCCATTTTGGAATACATTCAGACATCTTACCTAGAAAACTTAGATGTCTGACTCAAGTCAAAACGATTTTTAGATAACTAATTAGATGTTTGATTCTTCGGCTTAGAGGTTTAAGAAATGGAAAACGGATAATTTTTGAATAGATACTTATTTCTGAAAGGGAGCATATGTCCATATAAAGTCATGACTTCTTGAAAGGTCATCACCTTTCGATGGACCTCTTCATATCTATAAATATATACCAATTTTGTTGATCACATGAATCGAATTCTTGTTCAAAAATCTATATTCTATATATTGCTCTCTGATTTCTAAAGCAATCAAATTCTTGTTCAAAAATCTATATTCTACATATTGTTCTCTGATTTCTAAAGCAATCAAATTCTTCATATTTACTTCTTATAACACTGCACATACAATTCAATATCATCAAAGGATATCATAGGAAGGATGTACCAAAGTGTAGCTTATTTGTTTTATTGAGAACACATTAAAGTCGGTGATTAAAGCTTTTTTACTTTGTAATTGGTGGAAGTCCTGATTTTGTGCTTAGGCGGTATTTGTAAACAGGTTCCACCAGGTTAAGTGAGGTTTGTCGATAGTGGAATTCCTACGTGAAGTTTAGGGACTAGACATAAGATAGGAGGTCCAAACTAGTATAAAATCTTGGTATGATTTTATCATTTTGTTTTCTGTGATTATTTACTTAGCTATCTACCAATATTTATATACAAGTAGCAAGATCTATATTAGTATAAATCCCACTCGCTTTCATACATATCCCACGGAAGCTTCCTATTTGTGATGTTCCCACTTTGTTGACCTACAATGATCGGTATTTTGGAGTATAACACTTGCCCCCCAAATTTATAATGTTTTTTTTATACTTGAGTATAAAATAACTCATCGTATCCCCTGGTTTGTTCATCTTAGCCATCCATTCTTGTCACGCACGATGTAACGTTTATTGTTGTTTTCTTTTCTATTATAGATAGTGTGTTTGCTCCTTCCTTTTTCCTTTTTACTAGTTTTTCTTAAGAAGAATCAATCTTCTCTCATCGTCTGAATCTTAATTTCTTTCAGATTTTCAATTAGTGAGCGATTTTATCATTGTTAATCTACTAATCATTCGTTTACCACTGCTATTCGATTTGATTTTGCTACTTTTGATTTTAAAGTTAATTAGGGTTTAGTTCTTAATTTGGATGTTAATGATTTTGTTCGTATTTCTTTCCAAAATCTCTACTTTGATCCGATTTTATTAACTTAGGTCATACTTTTTTGTTTATGGATTTTGGATCTTATTACTTAGATATTCATTTCTGCTTAACTTGACATATTGTCACATAACAAGTTGTCATTCGAGGGCTTAATAGATGAAAGCCATGTTTTAAATTTTACACATGAAATCCATGCTTGGGCTCAACACATGAGAGCTTATGTTATAAACTTTACACATGACAACCATGGTTAGGTTTAACATGCGAAAGCTCTTGCTTTAAACTTCACATACGATGGCTATGCTTTGGCTTAACACACGAATGCTTTGTTTCACACTCTACTCACGAAAACCATGCTTAGGCTTACCACGCGAAAGCTCTTGTTTTAAATTTTACATACAAAACAGTGCTTAGGCTGATCACGCGAAAGCTCTTGTTTTAAATTTTATATCGTATATCGATTAATATATTTATAACTGTTATAAACATATTTAATAAAATTGTTCGACATAATAAATATTAATTAATTTACAATAATTACAAATTAATTAAATCATTTGGTCAAAACAATATTCATTGTTTTGGTTGTGTAACCCGTTATGTGTAAATTTGGTCAGCAATTAATATCGAACTATCCAAACATTAAAGTTCACACTTCACTTAGTAGGTGGTACGACATTTTGGCCAAATTTATTGCTTAGTTAGTTTCGATAAAACCTATTTTACTTTGTTAAACATTACCAAATCATGACTATTATTTACCCCAATTCTTTTCACCAAAACTATATCACTTTAGACTTATAAAATTTGGTAACATTCAAAATTCAAATATCATCCATATTCAACTCTATAGTCTAAACACAAAGTCCTTGGTTCAATAATAACAATTATTATTTAACCGAAACGATCTGGCCAGAGACATTGACTTTGAGTTGATTTCAACTAACCGTGGTGGTAACCTCGTATAATTAAGGAGAGGAATCCTCTTTTAATAGTGTTTCACTTCCAATGCTTCCACCCAATCTAACTATAGTCATTCGATGGACGCCACGCCATGATTTAGCTATAATCAAAGCAGAGTATTCACATAAAGCTCGATAATATTCTCAAGTCGAGAGAATTGTATAATATTGTCTCATCAAATTTTTTTGTTTAACTTTAGTTATATTAACCAATAGAAAAATGTTAAGTGAGTCATTTCATAGTTATCCAATAACTATCAGTACGTAACCCTTTGGTACCCCCAACAGCCGTGGGTAATACATTGCCCAACATTTATAGAGCGTTACATACTCTATTTGTGACGCCCCACCTCTATGATCACAATAACAAAGGGTATTAAAAGAAATACTGTCTGTTATTACGAAGAATAAGGCTAGATAGGAGCGGCCATCCATAGTTGGGCCTTACACTAGTATTGGTTACCTCGATAGGAGTGGTATATATTTTTATTTTTCATCTCTTATTTATTTACTCCCATCGACATACCCAATTCTAGTATAAAACGAACTACAATGGTTCATAAAAGTTTAGGACAATATATATAATAATAACACAGATAATAAAAATGCGGAACACAGATAATAAAAGTCTCATATATATATATATATATATATAACTGATGTCAGTTACAATACATTTGACACAATACATATGATACAACTACAACTATCGGCTCTGGAAGTTATATATACAAGTACATTATCGAATAATATACATGAATACATATCAACCTAAATCAGATACACTGACTACTACAAAATGACGAAGACCACTTCAAAAGATATGAAAAGACTTCATAGCTCAAGCAGCAACCCAAAGTAGGATATCTACAACCTGTAATAACTCGGTCTGACCCGAGTATTAAATTCAAAAGAAAATAATACACCGGTCAGTCTAATTCAAACTCAATTATTAATGCACGGAAGCAATAATAATTAAATAATCAATAGACGACAGTCACAGAAATCTCATATATCCAATCCTTTAACAAGGAAATCGGATAACGGTAGATATAACACTAAACAGTGTTTAAACAACAAATCAGCAAATTCAAATCAAATAAGAATACAATTTCAAAAGGTTGATTTGAACAAACGAAACAATTCAAACAATTGAAATATCAATTAAAACGCCACCTCTGTTTGGCTGCAGTGCACGCACGCGTGCACTGCCTCGCCAATACAACATATGAAATATGCAAAAGATCAAGTTCACAAACGGGTACAGGGTCAAACTTCATACTAAATGAAACTGCAACCACCACTTGAATTCAAGGGCAAACTGCAAACAAGAAACTACAGCAAAACCAAGGTAGATAGCAGCTACCAGACATAAAAAGGTACATGAACACTTGCAACACAAGAAGACCACATGCAAGGCCAGAGAAGGGAAAGCACATGTCAACAAAGAAAGGACGCACCAGAGAAACGGTTATTAACACATAATCTAATTATCTAAAAGATAATTAGATACCACGAAATCATTGAATTAAACCAAATCGAAATACCTAAATGTTCATCAAAAACTGAAAGGTAACTCAACACAAATCAAACTGAACGAAATGTGTAACGAGTTGGATTTTGCCCGCTCGAAAATCAACATCCATACTTTACATCGTACTCGAATGCCGTAGATTCGACCATTCAAATCCGAGTCGCCGGAGCTTATAACAACATTAAGTAAATGACACAGCGGAAGAAACAGAATAATACATTGATATACAATATCTGATACAATATCTGATACAACAGAGTGATAATGAATATCAATATACATCAGAGATATGATACAATAAATAGCAGCGGAAAAGAAAACGATAACACCAACAACGGATAATCTCCATCTCCAAAGCGCCAATCCAGAAATATCTCGAACTCTCAATAACGATGCACAAAGATAAGCAAGTGCAGTCCATATCCAAAGACTGAACTAGCTCCAGAAAATCTACTAATCTGACTATCTGAAAAACCCAACTCTAGACTGCCCGTGTAGAAAATTTTGAGCATCCAGAGTTTAGGAAAGAAACAATAAACTCTGGATCAGTCATGGGACTGGTGTGAGCAACAAAAATAGTTTATCTTTAAAAACAAATAGCAGAGAAATTTAAAGTCAATTCACAATGCTTTTAGAAAATGAAACTACCATAAGACCTCCTACCACACACACAATGCAAACGCAGAATTGGAGGAGATTTCTTCTTATGATAGTCAAAGATGCTTGATACGCAGATTCTTTTCAATATTATTTTTATAATTGCAAAGTGCAGAAAACTTTTCGAAAGTATAATATAAATCTTAGCCAACATAGACATTCCGAACTATACCTACTACAGCTACCATGGTTTGTGGCAGGTTACCGCCACGCTGCATAGCAGGTTTTACAACTAAAACCGTACAGGGCTCGTATTGTTTCTTTGGATTTCCAACAATGGTCAGGCCAAGGAACTTCCCATTGCCACATGGAAACGCCTCTAAAAAGACGTCCCAAGAACCTAACCGGATCTCTGCCAACACAAGGCCGGGTTACCCCTAACTGGGTAACTACTGACACGAGTATGCCATCTCCCGGTTGTAACTAACCTTTAACCGGGGCCCCAGCAACAAATCACAAAGTAATATATATAGTGGAAATTAGCCACAAGGGTCTCTTTAGCAAGTGGAATTAGTTTCTAGGACACACAACTGAAATAATTACTTTCAAGGACAAAACGTAAAATAATTAGTTTTTAGGGCCTAAAAACCTATGAAATTATGTCCTTGAAAGTAATTGGACTGCTGACTTTGTCCTTGAAAGTAATTATTCTGCTGACTTTGGCCTTAAAAGTAATTTTTTTGAATGTGTGTCCTAGAAACTAATTGGACTACAAAGTTTGTCCTTCTGGTGAAATGCCCCATATATATATATATATATATACACACTTGCGACATCCACATAAGTTAAGTATCTGGGCTCCATACCATGATACCACTTCTATCAAGAAGGAAATGTACATACCCTAAGGGGCGCTACCCCCAATAACCTTGCTGCATCTTTCCTGTTTTGACCATTCCGGGATGTGAGGTTCGACGAAGTCTCGTCCACAAAGCTACTCTTTTCACAAAGCCATGCTTTGGGTCAACAGATAATCAAGTAATGATCACAAAGATATTAAATCAAACAAATGATCATATCACAAATGATCAAACAATGATCATCACACAGCAACACTCAGCATGTCACATTACCAAATTGAGAATATATCGCTGATAACCTTCAACTACATAACCTCTGAGCTCGTATGTCTCAGAGAAGGGTGTTAAGCTAAGAGAATAAATTCTCCGCCACCAACAGAAATGTATTTGAAAGAAATCGGCTTTATATCTCAAATTGTAATGTCAGACATACAATCCATACAAGTCTGTTCCGGATTCGAACAGAACCGAAGGCACTTCTCATGAAGCCCTTGCAAATCCAGATAATTTTCAAATCACGTCCGGACTTCCCGTCACTAAGGGTGATAAAATCTCTATACTGGGGATCAACCGATGCAGAGTAACTCGACGGTAATCCTTCCGTTTTCAAAAACATCCGGTCTTCAACACCGGTCATCAAATGCCATCCATTACGACGTATCACATATTCGGAATGGGTTATACGACCCAAAGGTCCTTTTCCGGCTAACCCGAATAGTGAGCGCAATATTTAAAACATATGGATATGGGATTTCAATTAAGTCACAACTTATTACCCAAAACCTTTATTTTAAATGGTTAAACAAATTACCATTTCTAATCTTTTAAACAAAAAGATTCAATTCACAAAGTTAACTCCATTCACAAAGATCCATTTATGGATTTCAAAACAATTTCTATTTCAATTGAATTAACTCGTTAAATCTAAGTCAAGATTTAACTTATAGCTTTCAAAACTTGTTTCTAAAGATTCATTCATATCCTTTCAAAACAATTTTATTCCAAGTTAATTTGACTCATTCGGTCTTTAAATCAAAGACTCATTTCATAGTTTTCAAAACATTTTCAATTTCATTTTAAATTTGAAACCTTTCAACACAAATTGGAAGTTCACTTCTTATATGAAAGCTGTTATTATTTGAAAACAAATAGTTTTCGTTTCAAGAAAATCCAATTATATTTGCACGAGGTAAAGCCTTTGAATTTTATTCACATTCCCAAATCAATATTTTTAAAATAGTTTAACCCATATATAAACATCTTAAATCCCTAGTTTCAAATCATAGAATTCAATTTCAAATATTGAATTCAAATTTAAATCAAATAATTTAAATTTCAAACTCAATCAAGTTACTCAAAAATTACTTTCATCTTTGAAATTCCATTTCAAAAGCTTTTCACTTTAAACCCAATCCATACCCAAAACATTTGAAATTCAAATTCAAAACTATTCTAAAAAATCTGTGACTTAATTGATTTCCTCGTGAAATCCATATTTGTGTGTGTATGGTGTGGTCCAGGGGTTTAACACAGCAAAAGTGCCACATCATCAATCAGCACAGATTAAAACACAGAAGTATAGTTGATAAGCGATATAACTATAACGCTTATCGTCCATTCACAGATTCACATATAATATAAATGAAAAAATTATACACAGTCACATAACAAAATATCACAGATCAGATAGGACAATCAATCCAAGGCATTTCATACAATACAATCATTCATGAGTATTAAGGTCAAGTATTAAATAATCATTTATAAGCACGATTAATTAATCGTTTAATCTTAAGTAATTCAATTTATTTCAAATTAAATAAATTACTTATGAATTAATTATCCAATTCTGATTTATTAATTACAAATCAATTGATATAGATAAATTTATCAAATACTTTAATTAAATTATTCTTAATTAATCATATTAATTAAATCAACCTTTAAACCAATTACATAATTTAATTAACCCCTTAATTTATTTTCATTAAGTAATTAACAATTACAATTGATTATCTTAAATAAATAAATTTAATTATCAAAATTTATCACATTAATTTTTAATTACTTAATAATCCCTAGTTAATCATCCTCATTAACTACTAATATTTCCTTAATTACCTTCTTAAGAAATTATCTTAGATTAATTTATTATTAGTCATTTTTAATTTTATAAATTAATCTAAATTATTTATTTATAAATTAAATAAATCACTCTTTAATTACCTTATCAATTAAACCATTTTATTACCTTAATTATCTCTAAGATAATTAATTCCTTTATTAATGATTCCATTAGCATTTAAGTGTATTTTACACATTACACTTTAGATTTAAATTCAAATTAAATTAAATCATTCAAATTATTTAGAACAAATTAAATTCAAAAACTCCTTTTACCCCAAAACTAAGATTCAAATTTTGATTTAATTCCAGATTTAAAATTAAGTTTAAATCTCTATTTTTATTTAAAACTTTACTTTTTTTCCCCAACTATTTAAACCTTTTAATAGTTGTTATAAGTAATTTAATTTAAAAACTTTATCTTATATTTAAAACTGAGGTTCAAACTTTATTCAGACCCAAACTAAATTTTAATTTAAACTTAGTTTGAATATCTATTTTATCAAACCGACCGTAGGGAGGTTTGCTTACTTCTACTGGCCAAAATCAATTTTCCTGAAGCCAAAATAAAAATGCCTTTGTATCGTTCCGTGTTCTTCTCCCCCAAATTATCTCCTCCTGACCGCGTAATCTCCCATTGAAATTTTCGCATCCGTTTTCTTCGACCAATATTCCCCTTCCATCTCCTCTTTATTTCTCTCTACACCATATAAAACCCTATTCCGGTGCCATAAATTGGTACGAACGCTACTGCTATCGAGTATCCTCCGGTTGTTCGACTCTGCTTGTAGTCTCGCTCCTCCTCTTTATTTTACCGCAACTACATCACCTGCTCCTCTTCTACAACGCTACTTCTCGCGACTCTCACCTAATTGTTCGACTGCGGCTCTTGTCTATCTCCAGGTAAATATTTTATTTTCTATTTTTTTTGGTTTTAGATGCTTCGACAGTTGTTCAGATTTGAATTACAGTTGTTTTTCTGCTATTTGATGAATTAATTCAATAAAATAATGTGAATGCTATCAAATTTAGAAATGCCCTATTTCATCGTTTCCCATTTTAATTTTCTAATGATTGATCATGTGGTTAGGGGAAGAATTATCATTGAAATATGAATAAATATTTGAATGGACGACAGTCTGGATAAGCCAAATTCATCCTTACCCTTAGCGGTTCGGGCACAAGATTTGCAATGCTAATATCAGAGAGCTCTAGCTTCAAACCCGACTCTCTTGCAAGAATTATTACCTACAGTCAAATATATAGAGAAATATTGCCAAACTAATTATGTTTACGAAGTGGAACTAATTATCAAGTGGAAGCAGTTCATTTCTTACACTGCTGGTTTCAGCACATGTTAGAAATAACACCTTTTTCATGTATTTGAAATATCCTTTTAGCGTGCAAAATATGATGATGCTTGTTAAGGTAGACTAGATACCACACAATAAGAATGAATATAGTTAAAGGAAGTTTCATGACAGTAAACAAATTTGACAATCCAACACACACTTCTTTAGTTCAAAATTCCTAAGTAGATTCAACCAAATATTTTTAGCAATGCAATATTCAGGCCAGGGCAGAGGGAGTAATCGATGAGCTGGGCTAAAGCCCTACTTGAATTTTAAGCATCAACTAGGAAATAATATACAATTTACCACATGACATACCTGAAATTCGGTATATTCCTTAACTGAATACAAAAAATACATCAGAAAGGCCAAAAACCTTCATGTAAATAATATATATTCTGCGCCATATTTGACTATTTTAAATTCACATCCTTTAATTTTGGGAAAAAGAATTGTAGTTCTATTGATGCCCTAGTTGACTATTTCTTCTAGCTCTGCCACTGATTCAGGCTGTAGTATAACAATTTTTAACAATATGAAACGTGTAGGCAATGACCACTGCTTATTCTCAGCGGATCACAAGTTTTGGTCCCATCACAAAATATGTAAGGAACAAATAGGTAGTAGAATGACAAAATTGAGAGTTGCCATCAAAATAATCAAACTTCTTCAGAAATTCAAAATATATTCTAAAGACATTATGTGCTTTTTTTACACATATGTGCTATCATTTTTCAACTGCTAAATGATTAATTATATTGATTCTCATTCTTGCCTACATGATTAATTGCCCCCAAGATATTAAACTTTATAATATTCTTTTTTCAAGTCATAGTTGAGTTATTATAGTTGAGTTGTGTGCTGTTGCTCTAGTTGAGTTTTGCGCTGTTGCTTTTGATCTATTATTCGAGATTCACTCAAGGAAAGCATCCCTTTCATCCAATTACTTTACCTTCATTGATGGATAATGTGAAAACTATATACATGTTTTCTTTTTTGGTACATGTTTGACACTCTGAGCTTGGAAACTGTTATATGCTTCCACTGTTTTGTTAGCATTTTGTATTTGACCCTCTCATCTTTTTGTAAAACCTTTCTTATCGTATGAAATTCCTGCCATCTTTGAAAAACAAGGAGATAATATATGTATTTATTGTTGGTTTAATGCGTAATATTTCAACGGGCAAAGTGAATCTCCAAGTTTGTAAATATAAAACTTACATTATATACTCCGAGTCATTAAATCCTCTATGTTTTTGGTGTGCGTGTTTACAACTAACATCTTAATTTTGGGTTAATCATCTCATACTTTTTTCTCCAATAACTCTTCTCAATTTGCTATCTCCTTTTTAGCTAATCTTATAGAGAAATATATGACTTATTTTTTATCACCATGGACAATGTCTCCCTCTTTCTCTTATACATAAACTTGTTTAACTTCATTTATTACTTTAATGTAACGTTGGGTTTGTTACCAATGATGGCCTCCTCTTGTGGATTGATAGAAATGCTAAGGGCTAGCTCGTAAAATATATTAATGGAATGATTGACACAATAAATTTAAATTTAATAAAATGTTGAACATTGCCATTCAAATGCCATTCAAAACTCTTTCCTATTAAATTAAAGATTTCATGAACTGCATGGTTACTACCTGTTTCTTTTTTAACTGATAATCCATGGTAATTTGTTTTGAAATAAAATTTATAAAATATATTTTGAAATAAAATTTATAATTTATCTTTTTCATGATGGTGCTCAAATTGTTTCCGCTCAAATTTATAATTCCTTATTGCAGATCCGGTGACTACTGAAATCACTATTCCTTTGTCTCCACATCAGCTATACAACAAATATAATTACAATAATGTTTGTTTTCCCACATTTTCTGATATACATAATTTATCAAGTTATATAGTTCATTTAGTGATTTAGTTTCTAACTGTGAAAGCATATAAGCCTTTATTTGCTGTATAGCTACTCATTTGAAGCTTAAATCTTTTTCGTCTTTTATTATTATTTTAAATAGACAACATATTAAATATATTACACTTAGGTTGACCATGTGGACAATAAACCACATGGTAAAGTTATGCGTAACAAATAGTTATGCTTCAATTTAAACCGACCGCTAATAAAGTACTAATGGACAATAACAAAATATGGACTAATTCACCATGTGGTCTGTGGTATAAATAACTTTAACATGTTGTGCTTGGTTATGTTTAATTACAACTGGTTAGTACTTTATTCTGTTCATTAATCAGACATCGCACATGTCTATTCAATTGTTGTATTCTTCCTCTAAATATATATAAAGAAATTGAAGTTATTTTATACACTTAATATTATTATTGTTTCATACACTTAAGCTGTCATTGTTGCATTATCATTTATATAATCTTGTTGAGATTACTTTGTTTAAATTTTTATTATGTCTGTTTTCTAATATTATATTAATCATTGTTAGCACTATTACTCAAATGAATTTGGGTACAAATGTTCTTCCTCTTGCACTACTGAATCCATACCATCGTAATTGGATCATCAAAGTTCGAGTGACAAATAAAAGCAATTTGAGATCTTATAAAAATATTAAAGGAGAAGGTTGCGTGTGTAGTATAGAACTCACCGATGAAGATGTAAGTTTTTTTAATCTTAATGCTTTCAATAATATTTTATCTATTTGTGCTATCATTAAGTTATTGTTATAATAATTGTTCTCTTCAAATTCACAGGGTACCCAAATTCAAGCTACAATGTTTAATAAAGCTGTTGACAAGTACCATCCTATATTTCAATGTGGAAAAGTTTTTTATATTTCTAAAGGAACCGTTAATCCTGCGAATAAAGAATTTAGTACTATAAAAAACGAGTACGAGATTATTATAAATGAGTACTCATTAGTCGAATGGATGGATGATGCGAACTCTAGTATACCCGATATCGTATACAACTTTGTAAAGATTAACCAACTTCAAAAATATATTGTAGGAAAGGAAGTTGTAGGTAATGCATCCATATTATTAATTTTTTATAAATCATTGTATGTTTGCTTAACATAAGTATATTTTAGATGTAATCGGCCTAGTTCAAAGTGTCTCATCAATCAAAGGCATTCGAAGAAAAATCAACAATGAGAATATTCCAAAACGTGATATAACCATTGCAGACGATTCGTAAGTACACATATTAAACCAATAAATTTGTTTACTCAAAATATTTATGCTTAGATTTAAATTACAGAAGTAAAACTGTTAATGTGACTTTATGGGGAGAACTTGCTATGAAAGTCGGTGCTGAGCTGGAACAAATGGTTAATGAATGTCCTATAATAGCTATTAAATATGCCAAAGTTGGAGATTTTCAAGGTAAAAATTGTTCTGTTTTTTTAGTCCTTGTCAAGCCATCATTTTTTAATATTATTTAATCTTACTACAGGTTTATCTTTATCAACATTGAGTAAAAGCAATTTATATATAAATCCAAACATACCAGAAGCTAAAAAGCTTAGAAGTTGGTACAATTGTGAAGGCAAAAATTCAATAATCTCATCTACCACTTATGATAGAGTTATGCTTTCTCATATAATAAATGATCCAACATTGGGTCATGACAAGGTTTGTCCATATCGTTTCGAACTATATTGTACATTAATAATTTCATATTAATTGTTTATTTTTATTCCATTTATAGTCTGCATTCTTCAGCGTGTTTGCTTACATAACTTATATTAAGAGTCAGAAATTGTGGTATCAAGCCTTTAAGAGTTGCAAAAAAAAGGTAACTGAATCTGCAGAAACGGGCTATTGGTGTGAAACATGCCAACACAATGAAAGCTCTTATATTTTGAGGTAAAAATTTAAGAGCTAATTATTATTATTATTATTTAAAATGGTAATTTATATACGATATATCACTAGGATAATATATCACATGTTAATAAATGTTCAAATCACGCTACGCAAGTTTCGGAACTTGTGACCCATGGCACCAAAGTTTAGCTAATTGTTTATAGTAATCAGTAATATATGTAATAATATGTTTGTTTAATGCAGATATATTATGGTAATGAAAATTACTGATCCAACCGCTGAAGCTTGGATTACTGCTTTTAATGAACCAGCAGAGGAAATCATAGGTTGCAGTGCTGATGACCTTTATAAAATTAAGAATGATGAAGGTGAAGATATATACGAACAAAAACTAAAGGAGTTGTTATGGATCCCTCGTCTATTCAGAGTTGGTGTTGCCCAAATAGAGTACATGAATGAAAAAAAACAAAAAATCCATGTTATGTCTCAATCAGTTATTGATTATATGGCGGAATCAAGTTTCTTGTTAGAAGAAATATCAACAATGGCAGAATCCACAGTTTAGTTTTTTTTTGTTTCAGTAATTTTAGTTTATTTCTTGTTTTTACTTCAGCAGTGTTAGTTTTTCATATAGTAATTGTATTTTTAGGTAATTTATTTAAACATTGTAGTTCAATAATATGAGATTTATTTATTAAATCAATTTTTCCATTAATAGTCTTTTTTAATTAAGTATTGAAAAATATGATGATGTATATTGCGGTGACATTTTTTTTTCAATTTCATTAATACGTTTGAGCTACAAATAAACAAAAATATTTTTTTTTTGATATCAAATACCACAACGGTCGGTTTCCCCACCGTTGTGCGGTTGTACTAGTATTTTAAAAATCCAGATTTAAGTTTTATCAAACTTACAGGTTTTAAAACCTGTAGCTAATATACCCGAGACAACTTCTGGATGACTTCGAGTCAAAACGAGGCTCCCTCGAGTAAACACTCGAGACAAATACGAGTATACCCTGATACACCTAACTTATCAAAATTCAGATCACTGGGAAACCTATGCCCGGTGCACGTGCACTGCCCTGGTGATCTTCTCCAATCGACGCTGCCTCGTCGTACAGGTCGACGATTCCTCCCAAATCAACTTCCGATCATCGAAATCTCCATCGTTGATTCAAGAATGGATTCGAGATCAAGGTAGAAACCCGGAACAGAAGAACAGGATCGCCACCAAACCTGGAACACCGCCTCGCTTGCAAGATTCCGACCACCAGACGTTCTGCCACTCCGGCCTCAACTTCATCTACTACCCAGCTATCAATTCCCAAAATCTCCTAACACTCGATCTACCACACGTGCTGTGATGATCGATTCATCAAATATAGTAAAAACTAGGTTTACAGAACGAATCTGCCAACCACCATCACCACGGTGACCAACCACCACTTCCACCATTTTCCTTAGTCACCGGCCATTATACCGTCACCAGAAGAAATCACAACCTTCAAAACACTCGAGATCAATAGAGACACCCAAATTTTCTGTTTTCTGGTTAAACCAGGAATACTCTTCAATCCCTTAATTAAAAATAGTGATTTTTGTTTTAAAAATTAAATTTTGATTTCAGTATTTGATTCATAAACCTGAATCCATCAATCATGATAATTGATTTTTAACTTGTTTAAGTTTCACTGTTGTTTTATTATTTCCAGCGGCAAAACAATTTAGTTTAACTCAAACAATTTTTTTTTTAAACCTAAAACTATTATGTAACCAACATATTATGTTCAACATTTAGGTCTTAACAAAGCTTGGATTAAGAGCAAGTGATATTTGATTTACTTTTGAGCCTGGAATTAATCATCAGAGAAACAGAGTCCAAACATATATCATTCCTACCAGTATACATTCATACAGAAACATGCACTTGTATATATTCACACAACAAACGCATTCCAGATAAAATCAAGCAACTAGATTCAACTTATAAAATTTTTTTAAAAAAAAATGTTGTTACTTACCTGGTTGATGAAGCAGAAATAAGAACTTGATAGGTTGGAAACTGGAAATTGAACAGAGAAGCAGTTTGTTTGTGTTTTAGCTGCCTGAAGCTTTGAATAGTTTGAATTTTGTTTAAGTATGAATATGATATTTGCTTCATTCATTTTTTTTCTCAGTTTTGATGGACGAAACAAAATGAGGATTGATATATATGAAATGAAGTTTTACTGGTGATGTATAAATTTTGTACAGGTAATATTATCTGATATGATTATGAAGTAGGGTGAAGTGATTTAATAAAAGTGGAGGTATGGCTGAAGATGCTTGCAATATGGGCTGCATTACTTGCTTAAGTCCTTTATCCCATTTTTGTTTACAGCCTACATACTACTTTATTCGGCTGAGATGATGGTAGTTGGTACATGTGTTTCTATTTTTTGTTGACTTCAGCCATACTTGAATATACTTGCTTTGCTTTCCATTCACTATTTTTATTTGTATATACTTGTCTTGTTTCTTTCTTACTTGTTTACTTGTATTCGTTTTATTATTTTGCAATGTAAATGAAATTCTATTTTGTACTATTTTGTATTGATTTATTTACATGAG
The DNA here is from genome assembly GCA_030737815.1 of Allium fistulosum. Taxonomy (NCBI): domain Eukaryota; kingdom Viridiplantae; phylum Streptophyta; class Magnoliopsida; order Asparagales; family Amaryllidaceae; genus Allium; species Allium fistulosum. The sequence goes on from CM060907.1 coordinate 559,418,603, forward strand.
ATTAAGATATATATTTGTTTTTATTAAGTACAATTTTGTTTGTATTTTATTTTTCTTTTATTATTTTGTATTGATTTACTAAGATATATATTTACTTTATATTGAATAAAACTATGTATATATAATTTATTTATTTTAAAATATAGATGAATTTCTAGAGTTCTAATTTGTTGTTTAGATTTTAGCAATTATTTGTTTCTTTATATATATATTTTCCAAAATTTTATCTTATGTATTTTTATATTTATTTCTAAATTTAATACTAATTATTTTTATTATTTATAATCTCAAATTTATTCATATATGCTCAAATACATATATATTCACATATATACAAATTTTCAAATCCATATGACTTAATATATTTTCAATTTGAATCGGGGAAACTCGCTTCCGTTTATAATTAATTTTAAAAAAATTTATTCAAAAAATTCAATTAATTATCAATTTAAATTAAATAAAAATCTAGGATCGTTACAAAATGCACACGAATGCACGATGAAAGTTCACAACCGAGTATAAGGTCAAACCCGAGTCTTTGAGACTGGATTCAACTCAATGTACAAATCATAATGCAACCTGTCTCCAATCAAAATCGAAACAGTGGTACAAAGTACATGAAGATCTAGCAACAAATGAAACACATGCACCAACAAATTAGACAACTGCATAACACAGCAGAACCAAAGCGAACAAATAGTGGAAAAGGTATACACATCAACAAGGACACATGTACACAATGCTCCATCAATGAATGATACGAGTATTATCAGATTAGTGATGCTCAAACCCAAGCCAAACTACAATGAACAAGTGTACAGAACAAATGCATCCCCTACATGAAGTGGAAGTGAAACAGTGTCAACTAAATGAAACTAGAAAAATGCAAATGAAATCAGTGGTCATTGCAGTGCAAGACCCACTCGTATAATCTGCCTAGGCTCAAGGCTAATGAAATCACAATGCCTCAGTACACATGAGTGTTAACTCAGTGCAATACACACCAACAAAGCAGACCCAAATCAATACATGCATCCACACATACATATGTATGTATATACATGGATGCACATATGTGACAGCAGTGCAAACCATCAGAGGCAAATCAGTAAAAAGAAATGACAAGAGAGGCAAGTGCTGTACTTAAAGGATAGTGAGTTATAAACAACAAGACCCAGAGAAGTAAACAAGGGAGTGCAACTGACCACACATCAAACCAGGCCAGTGGAAAGAGTATTCAAACCAAATTAGGACAGAGGTACAGCACTACAATAGACCACCAAGTATGCTAAAAAAAAATCAAGTTCAAACCAGTTACAACATCACTAAGACTAGTGAAACAGAAGCTCAAACCAGATCACATGTCATAGCATATACACATCTATAAGAACCAGACTCAAGATAATACTACAGGTTCAAATGAGATCAGTGTGACACACACATACATCAATAAAACTCGAAGCAACACTCACGTGCAAACTTCACCTACAAAATGTATGCATATAGTCAAGAAATGTCAAAGACAAAACAACGCAAAACTTCCAGATGAATTCAAGCATCATGTAGCAGTTCCAAAATAATGATATACGGCAAGTTCGAACAAATCATGAATCAATAGTTTCATCTCAAAAATATCTAGAGCCGATGCCAACAAAGAAAATAACAGACATGCCAAAGTCACAGTATAAATCAATTCAAAGTCAAGGCCGATGTCAACAGAGAAATGCACGGAGCAAGTTCGAACTCGTCAAAACCATGGTAGCCAAGAAAATGAACAAATCAACAAGTCGTGGTAGCCAAGAAATTAATCAACACTGTGTTAATCAAGTAAACAAATTATACGACTTTGAACAAATCAGTAATCACCAACAACATCCACACGAAAATCAAGTGGCTGCGATGAATTCAAGCAACGAATTCAATTAATGGATACAAACAAAATTCAAAAGCATCGAATCAAGTCCCAAATCAAATCAGAAATCATCAACGATGAAACAAAAACCAAGTGGCCAAAGCACTGTACTAGGAATGAATTATAGATGTGAGTGAAAAATCACTCACCTTGTTCCCACGAGCTCAAAACCAAAGATCGAACAGTTCAATCGAAGCCGTGGCACTCCAGAATCAAGTGGAGACAAGCCCAAGCTTTGGAGACGAACGAGAAATATCGAGCAGCCATTTTTCTTTTTCTTTCGTTTGTTTGGTGTACGGTTTGCCTATGAAAAACTGAAGGGAGAAAGTGGGTAGCGAATATTATCACGACATCAACTAAAATTTTTGGGCCACGATAATTTTAAAGATAATTTTAAAGCCCACAGCCCTTAACTAATTTATAAAAGAATTTCAACATAATAAAATATCAAACAGCAATCAGCTAACCGATTTAATCTTCTAATGCCGATGATTAATCGATACGAAACCCCGGGTTGTTACAGACTCCCCTCCTTATAAAAATTGCATCCCCGCAATTTTCATAATTAAAGGTGTCAAATACAATTATTTTTCTAACATAAATGGGTTAAGCTAGAAAAATAAAAGTCGAGAATACAAACGCCAAAGAAATCTTTTAATTCCATAAAAGAAATTCACAAGTTCTCAACAAAATCTAACTATCAAATAGATAATCAGAAAACAACAAAACTGAATAAATGCAATTATCAACAATATCTAATTTTCAATTAGATGATTAGAATACAGGAATCATAAAACAGCAATATCTAATTATCGACATAATAATTAGAAAACAACAAAATCTAATTATCAGCAAAGATAATTAGAAAACACAAATCACAAATCGCAAAACCGCAAATATTTAGTTTTCCAACAAATAACTAGAAAACACAAACTTCATAATTAGGAAACTCTAACTATCAACAAAGATAGCTAGGAAACAGAAATTCAATATAATCAACATAATCTAGAATCAATTATAGACTAGAAAATCTCATAATCAACAAAATCAGCAAATATCCAATTATCAAAACGATAGTAAAAAAACACAATTATCTAATTATCCAAAAACGATACTCAGGAACAACAAATCAACAAATACCTAATTATCAGAAACAATAATCAGAAAACATCAAATCAACAAATATCTAATTATCAAAAACGATAATCAGAAATCACCAAATCAACAAATATCTAATTATCAAAAACGATAATCAGAAATCTCAAATCAACAAATATCTAATTATCAAAAACGAAAATCAGAAATCTCAAATATCTAATTATTAAAAATGATAATCAGAAACAACAAATATCCAATTATCAAAAATGATAATCAGAAACAACAAATATCCGATTATCAAAAACGATAATCAGAAACAACAAATATCCGATTATCAAAGACGATAATCAGAAACAACAAATATTCGATTATAAAAAACGATAATCAGAAATCACCAAATCAACAAATATCTAATTATCAAAAACGATAATCAGAAATCTCAAATCAATAAATATCTAATTATCAAAAACGATAATCAGAAATCTCAAATCAACAAATATCTAATTATCAAAAACGATAATCAGAAATCTCAAATATCTAATTATCAAAAATGATAATTAGAAATAACAAATATCTGATTATCAAAAACGATAATCAGAAACAACAAATATCCGATTATCAAAAACGATAATCAGAAACAACAAATATCCAATTACCTGCAGATAATTGGAAACAACAAATATCTAGAAATCAATTAAGATGACTAGAAAATCAACATAAAAGGTTGGATCGATCCCATCAGATGGCGAGTTTTTATGTGACGCCCCACCTCTATACCCACGCTAGCCAAGAACACTACGGTGTAGTGCTGTCAACTAGCATGGAGAATAAGGCTGTTGAGGAGCGACCATCTATGTAATTGCTTTGTGCGAGCACCGATATGTCAGATAATAAAACATGCATTTCATCTTTAGAGGAAATCCGACATACCGATACAAACTCAAAGCTACTACACAGTGGCTATAATAGTTTAGGACAATAGATATAAAAATAACACAGATAACATAAATGCGGAATACAGATGGAACGAAAAGTCTCATATATATAATAACTGATATCAGTTACAATACATTTGACACAATACAAATGATACAACTACAACTGTCGACTCAAGAAGTTATATATACAAGTACATTATCGACTAATATACATGAATACATTATCATCTTCAAACAGACACACTGACTACTACAACAAGACGAAGACCACTTCAAGTGATATAAAAAGTCTTCATAGCTCTAGCAGTAACCCAAAGCTAAAAATCTACAACCTGTAAATACTCGGTCTGACCCGAGTATTACATTCAAAAGAAAATAATACCCGGATCAGTCTAATTCAAACTCAGTTATTAATACACAGAAGCAATAATAATCCAATATCAAATAGACGACAGTCACAGAAATCTCGTATACCCAACCTCTCGATAAGAGGACCGGATAACGGCAGATATAACACTAAACAGTGTTAATCCACAAAACAGAAATCCAAAGCAGTTTAAACAATTGAAATGCCAATTTAAAAACATCAATGCTAATTGGCTGCAGTACACGCTAACGTGTACTGCCTCGCCAATACAGCCTACGAATTACGCAACAGGTCGATGAATTAAGAACAAAAGAGATATCGATTAAAATCTGTCAATTCGGTGTGGCTGCAGTGCACGCACGCGTGCACTGCCTCGCCACAACAGAATATAAAGTCACCACAAGGGACGAGGGTAAAACTGCTACGAAAATGCAGCCACCACTTGTATTTAAGGGCAAGGCTGCATCAGTGAAATGAAACAGTATATCCAATGAAAGAGGCAACAAGTGAAACAAGTTCAACATGACAAGTACAAACTGGACAACAACAAAAGCATGTACCAACATGAATATATACAGTACAACCAGTGTCAACATCTATATGGATGCAAGCAACTGAGCAAGACAACAGAGTAACAAAAGATGAGCATCAATGCATACTGGAATGAATGCATCAAAGTGACAATATAGGGCAGCACATATATGCAAAGTCCAACATGTTCAAGATCATCAGACCAAGCTTCAACTTATCTATAACAAATGCAATTGCATGTATGCAATGCAGACAGGGACCAAAATGTCCAGATGAACTAAGAAGTGAGATCTACAGCAAGGAAATAAAAGAAACAGTGCATCAATGTAAATGTGCACAGCTACAACATGAATAATGAAGACTGAATATACATCCAGGGAGAATACAGAGCTCATCAAAGTACACATGTACAACACAGTGAGACCAGATGCAAGAGAAGCCATACATAAATGTCAATACAGAACAGAGAACATCAAGGCCAAGATTACAATGTCAAAGCACAGAGCAATGCACTAACATACAGACATATACAAATGGTCAAGTAAACTGGTAGCAATGCAACAACAATGTCACACTCACAGAAAAGACGCAGATCAGCCTCAATAGAAGATAAGGTCATCAGTGAAGCAAAATGACAAAAAAATGCAAATGATACAAGGCATCAATGCAATGTATCAGATTCGAGAACAAGGCAGCTGAAGACGGTAACAAGAAAGGGCAGACATGACTCATCATGTATGAATGGAGACAGTAAGATCATGAATCAGATCAACATAGTAAAGACAAGTACACTTGAACAAAATGAAGATACAGCAATGCCGATACATCACTGAATCAAGTGACACCAACATCACAGCAAAATGTTAATCCAGGACAAGGTGATAACACATATGTTCTACATGAATGCATATGCAAGCGATCAGGTACAGCAGCTCCCGCAAGAATATCAATATCATCACCGAAATAGATGATCAAAGTCAAAGATCAAAGTCAAGTGAAGTCAAGACAGTGAAGTGTTTCAAGTCAGAAGTGCTTAAATTCACAGTAAAGTTTAAAAGAAAATATCACAACCAAAGAATTCAACTCGAGTCAACAGCAGTTTTTTAAATGGTCAGGAGAATCAAAACTAAGTCAAACTCAATCAATGATGAAGTCATGCAACTATTCACAAACTACAAATACCAAAAGGTCAAAGCCGAAGTCAGTGTTACAGGGATGAACACAAATGACCCGAGTCGAGCATTCAACATCGTCAAACCAGAAATGAAACCGTGGTCACCAAGAAATGACAAGTTCGAAATCAATGCAGTGGAAACCAAGTAACCAAAAATATACGCAGGTGAACAGTTCAGATTCAAAACCGTGGAAAACAAGTATCGAACTATACGTAAATATACGAATTTGAATCAGTCAAGAATTATCACAATCATCCAAACATAATCCAACGGCGAAAGCATAGTGTTGAACAAATCAGACGAACGTATACGAACAAAATTCAAGGCATTAATTAAGTGTGAATTAGAAGACGTGAGTGAATAAAATCACTCACCTCTGTTTCGAGCTCGACCAAGTAGGAGCGGCCGTGAGTAACTCCAAGAGATAGCCGATCGACGAAGCTAGGGCCTAATACTCTTCGATCGTCGAGTAACCAACGTTGGCAGCTTCCAATTAGAAGCCCTAACTTGCAGGCAAAAGGGAGGAGTAGCGAGCCGCCATTATCGTTCCTTCGTTTTATTTAGGGTTAGCCCCGTGAAAAAAATGAAAATAGAGAGGAACGGTTATGGCCTTTGATAATTATCACTTTACCATAGACTTGGGCCAAGATGATTTGTTAAGCCCACAACCCTTTTAACAAAAACCTGATAATTGAATTTCAATCCAATTTGAAAAGAATTCAAACCGGATAAGAAGAGAATTTCAATTCGATCAAAATGCCAATAGCTTATTAGCAACCAGATTAGATCGTCAAGAGGCGATAATTAAATGGGTACAAAATGTCGGGTTGTTACAGACTCCCCTCCTTAAAGAAATTGCGTCCTCGCAATCCTAAGAGATAAGTGGGAAAGAGGTAACAACCATAAGAACATAACAATGTCGAGTGCATAAGCAAAGCAAAGGTCAAGAGGGAAGTATCAGATATGGAATCAAAAAGTTCGACTGATTCAAATCAAAAGAATCAACATCGTGGGGATCAAGGAATCAAAATTAGACGACTGTCTAAAGCAAGAATCAATCGAGGTCCAATATTTAAAAGAAAAGGAAAACAGAGCTGAAATCACATACAGAGCACGAATTGAATGTGAGTAAATCAGATTACTCACTTGAATTGCCAGAGAAAAAGACGAAGCTCAAATCTCAAAATCGCAAATATTCAATCATCAAAAACGATAATCGAATTTTCAAATCGCAAATAGGTTTAACTATCAAAAATATTTAATTATCTCAAACGATAATCAAATTTCACAAATATCTGATTATCAAAAGCGATAATCAGACACACAAATATTCGATTAATCAAATCGAAAAATATTTAATTATCTCAAACGATAATCAAATTTCACAAATATCTGATTATCAAAAGCGATAATCAGACACACAAATATTCGATAATCAAATCGAAAAATATTTAATTATCTCAAACGATAATCAAATTTCATAAATATCTGATTATCAAAAACGATAATCAGAAACACAAACATTCGATTAATCAAATCGAAAAATATTTAATTATCTCAAACGATAATCAAATTTCACAAATATCTGATTATCAAAAACGATAATTAGAAACACAAACATTCGATTAATCAAATCGAAAAATATTTAATTATCTCAAACGATAATCAAATTTCACAAATATCTGATTATCAAAAGCGACAATCAGAAGTCGTAAATATTCAATTAACGAGTCCGGAATTAACCGAAGTAGTAAAAGTATGGTTCCATACTCCGTACTTTTGCTAAATCGTTTAAATCTCTTTATCGTTTCCTTGAAAGTGCAGGATTGTGTGTTTTAAAAATAACATTTCACATTCTCAAACGGACAAGTCCGGAATTAAGCGAATCAGTAAAAGAAAGGGGTCATAGTCCTCGATTTTGCTGAAACGTTTAAATCGCTTCCTCATTCTTTTGAAAATGCAAACAGTAAGAATTTTGAAAACAATTTTAATTTATATTTTGAAACAACTTTTAAAAATAACGAATTTTGAAAATACGTGATTAAATTAGCAATATCAGTGTTGCGGGAGAACCGCTTGTAAATCCATTTTAAAATTGACGGTTACTGAAGTTAACACGTCAAAATTTTATCAAAATAACTGGCATCAAAGTATAATACCAAATGAATTTTCATTCATCAAAAATGCCACCAGAATCTTCTCAAAGATAGAAAGGGATGTCATACCCTAAACTTGTATTCACAACAAGTCAATAACACATGAATTCACCAATGCACAAAAATTGATAAACATATCAATAGAAATCACGAAAATTGGTGAAGCACAAAATTCCAGAAATCATCACAAGAAATCCAAAAAACACATAAATAAGGGGGGGAGGCCTAACACATGAATGGGAGCATGAAAACTCACCTACGTGTATCACACAGGAATGGCCCGAAGACCGTAGGGTGCTACCCTACATATGTGATGGCGAAACATCACATAAACGGGGTATAGTCTCCCACGCAGACAAAGAGACTTCGCACAATCGCTAGTCTAAATTTAAAAAAAAGGGAAAAGGCCTAACACATGAATGGGAGCATGAAAACTCACCTACGCGTAAACACATGAATGAGAAGCTATCTCATGGAAGCTATCCATTAAATTTTCACACAGGAATGGCCCGAAGACCGTAGGGTGCTACCCTAGATATGTGATGGCGAAACATCACATAAACGGGGTATAGTCTCCCCGCAGACAAAGAAATATGTGTGAGACGAAATCACACAAAGAGTATCCAGACAACCCTCAAAGCCCAAGAGATATGTGTGAGACGAAATCACACCGATGAGGCCTAGTCTAACCGTGCAATATGTGTGAGACGAAATCACACACTGGTGTCTAGACAATCCTCAAAGCCCAAGAGATATGTGTGAGACGAAATCACACCGATGAGGTCCAGTCTAAATCATAAAAATGATCGTCATGATCATAAAGAAAGTGTCAATTACACTAAGCTAGTAAATATAAGAGTTTAGCTTCATGTCCCATAACCACTTGCTTAACTCAAATATTTACGAACAGATTGTAAATCTTCACTAGGAAATTGTCACAAAAAGGGTTCAATCGAACAAGTCCAAGAGCTAACCGACGAAGTGAACGCAAGCGTTTCATACCACTCGTTTTACTAAGTCGTTTAAGTCGATTTCTCATTCAAGTGAAGTAAAGGCTTGTATATACTAATAGATTGGAAACCCGTTTAAGAAAAAGAGTTTTGTAGTAAAATAGTTTTGAAACTGTTTGGAGAAAAGGATTTTAATATTTACTATTAGTATAGAAAACCTTTATATTTTTAAAGTGACAAATCACAAAAATGATTGTAGAAACAATCAATCACAAGAATTCACATACGAAGATGTGAATGGAATCCAAAGAAATTGATAATGAATCCATCAAAAAGTATGTTCACAAAAATCCCGAAGAAAATGTCATCAAAGTTGCTAATAAATGATAGCAACAAATCGGGGAAATGATCAAGAATCGATTAAATTAGGAAACCAACGGCAAACAAAATCAGAGTCTTGAAAATCAAGAAATTAGCAATTTCTCAAAAACAAAGTGACCGAAGTCGAATGGAATTCAAGATGAGGAAAACACAAAATATCAAGTTCAAAATCGCTGAGATTCAAACTAGATGTGAATGAGAAATCAAAATCACTCAATTTGCAACTGGTCCAGCTATTTTTCATCACAGTGTAACAGGTACACAATGACACTCATAGCATAGAACAAAAGTGGAACAAAGTCCAAAAGTCAAAATGGCTTTAATTTGCCAAATTAAAACAAAATCAACATCGGCTAAATCAATTCAAAGCCGAAAACACAAGCATAAGCGTTAGGAATTCATACCTAACAGTCAAAAATAGTCATATGTAAAGATGAGAGATAAAACATCGGCAAATAGTTGTAACACATGCTCCATCTAAGTTATGTTTTATAATTGTCCTAAACCCCAGGCTTTGATACCAAGCTGTGACGCCCCACCTCTATACCCACGCTAGCCAAGAACAATACGGTGTAGTGCTGTCAACTAGCACGGAGAATAAGGCTGTTGAGGAGCGACCATCTATGTAATTGCTTTGTGCGAGCACCGATATGTCAGATAATAAAACATGCATTTCATCTTTAGAGGAAATCCGACATACCGATACAAACTCAAAGCTACTACACAGTGGCTATAATAGTTTAGGACAATAGATATAAAAATAACACAGATAACATAAATGCGGAATACAGATGGAACGAAAAGTCTCATATATATAATAACTGATATCAGTTACAATACATTTGACATAATACAAATGATACAACTACAACTGTCGACTCAAGAAGTTATATATACAAGTACATTATCGACTAATATACATGAATACATTATCATCTTCAAACAGACACACTGACTACTACAACAAGACGAAGACCACTTCAAGTGATATAAAAAGTCTTCATAGCTCTAGCAGTAACCCAAAGCTAAAAATCTACAACCTGTAAATACTCGGTCTGACCCGAGTATTACATTCAAAAGAAAATAATACCCGGATCAGTCTAATTCAAACTCAGTTATTAATACACAGAAGCAATAATAATCCAATATCAAATAGACGACAGTCACAGAAATCTCGTATACCCAACCTCCCGATAAGAGGACCGGATAACGGCAGATATAACACTAAACAGTGTTAATCCACAAAACAGAAATCCAAAGCAGTTTAAACAATTGAAATGCCAATTTAAAAACATCAATGCTAATTGGCTGCAATACACGCTAACGTGTACTGCCTCGCCAATACAGCCTACGAATTACACAACAGGTCGATGAATTAAGAACAAAAGAGATATCGATTAAAATCTGTCAATTCGGTGTGGCTGCAGTGCACGCACGCGTGCACTGCCTCGCCACAACAGAATATAAAGTCACCACAAGGGACGAGGGTAAAACTGCTACGAAAATGCAGCCACCACTTGTATTTAAGGGCAAGGCTGCATCAGTGAAATGAAACAGTATATCCAATGAAAGAGGCAACAAGTGAAACAAGTTCAACATGACAAGTACAAACTGGACAACAACAAAAGCATGTACCAACATGAATATATACAGTACAACCAGTGTCAACATCTATATGGATGCAAGCAACTGAGCAAGACAACAGAGTAACAAAAGATGAGCATCAATGCATACTGGAATGAATGCATCAAAGTGACAATATAGGGCAGCACATATATGCAAAGTCCAACATGTTCAAGATCATCAGACCAAGCTTCAACTTATCTATAACAAATGCAATTGCATGTATGCAATGCAGACAGGGACCAAAATGTCCAAATGAACTAAGAAGTGAGATCTAGAGCAAGGAAATAACAGAAACAGTGCATCAATGTAAATGTGCACAGCTACAACATGAACAATGAAGACTGAATATACATCCAGGGAGAATACAGAGCTCATCAAAGTACACATGTACAACACAGTGAGACCAGATGCAAGAGAAGCCATACATAAATGTCAATACAGAACAGAGAACAACAAGGCCAAGATTACAATGTCAAAGCACAGAGCAATGCACTAACATACAGACATATACAAATGGTCAAGTAAACTGGTAGCAATGCAACAACAATGTCACACTCACAGAAAAGACGCAGATCAGCCTCAATAGAAGATAAGGTCATCAGTGAAGCAAAATGACAAAAAAATGCAAATGATACAAGGCATCAATGCAATGTATCAGATTCGAGAACAAGGCAGCTGAAGACGGTAACAAGAAAGGGCAGACATGACTCATCATGTATGAATGGAGACAGTAAGATCATGAATCAGATCAACATAGTAAAGACAAGTACACTTGAACAAAATGAAGATACAGCAATGCCGATACATCACTGAATCAAGTGACACCAACATCACAGCAAAATGTTAATCCAGGACAAGGTGATAACACATATGTTCTACATGAATGCATATGCAAGCGAACAGGTACAGCAGCTCCCGCAAGAATATCAATATCATCACCGAAATAGATGATCAAAGTCAAAGATCAAAGTCAAGTGAAGTCAAGACAGTGAAGTGTTTCAAGTCAGAAGTGCTTAAATTCACAGTAAAGTTTAAAAGAAAATATCACAACCAAAGAATTCAACTCGAGTCAACAGCAGTTTTTTAAATGGTCAGGAGAATCAAAACTAAGTCAAACTCAATCAATGATGAAGTCATGCAACTATTCACAAACTACAAATACCAAAAGTTCAAAGCCGAAGTCAGTGTTACAGGGATGAACACAAATGACCCGAGTCGAGCATTCAACATCGTCAAACCAGAAATGAAACCGTGGTCACCAAGAAATGACAAGTTCGAAATCAATGCAGTGGAAACCAAGTAACCAAAAATATACGTAGGTGAACAGTTCAGATTCAAAACCGTGGAAAACAAGTATCGAACTATACGTAAATATACGAATTTGAATCAGTCAAGAATTATCACAATCATCCAAACATAATCCAACGGCGAAAGCATAGTGTTGAACAAATCAGACGAACGTATACGAACAAAATTCAAGGCATTAATTAAGTGTGAATTAGAAGACGTGAGTGAATAAAATCACTCACCTCTGTTTCGAGCTCGACCAAGTAGGAGCGGCCGTGAGCAACTCCAAGAGATAGCCGATCGACGAAGCTAGGGCCTAATACTCTTCGATCGTCGAGTAACCAACGTTGGCAGCTTCCAATTAGAAGCCCTAACTTGCAGGCAAAAGGGAGGAGTAGCTAGCCGCCATTATCGTTCCTTCATTTTATTTAGGGTTAGCCCCGTGAAAAAAATGAAAATAGAGAGGAACGGTTATGGCCTTTGATAATTATCACTTTACCATAGACTTGGGCCAAGATGATTTGTTAAGCCCACAACCCTTTTAACAAAAACCTGATAATTGAATTTCAATCCAATTTGAAAAGAATTCAAACCGGATAAGAAGAGAATTTCAATTCGATCAAAATGCCAATAGCTTATTAGCAACCAGATTAGATCGTCAAGAGACGATAATTAAATGGGTACAAAATGTCGGGTTGTTACATTTTAGCTACGCCGCACGTGCATCAACAAATGGCTGAAGCCTACCAAGTACTGTCATCATAATTTTGGCGCCCAACAAATGACTCGAAGGTCTAGTACTGGAATTTGACCCGAAGGTCCAACATATGACCCGAAGGTCCATCATAGTGGCTCGAAAGCACACAAAATCATCAAATCATCAAACAGCATAAGTTTCAATTAACGAGTCCGGAATTAACCGAAATAGCAAACGCACATGTCCCATACCACGTGTTTTACTAAATCGTTTGATTCTCTTCATCGTTTCCTTGAAAGTGAAAAATTGTGTATTTTGTAAAAATAACATTTTACATTCTCAAACGGACAAGTCCGGAATTAAGCGAATCAGTAAAAGAAATGGGTTCATAGTCCTCGATTTTGCTGAATCGTTTAAATCGCTTCCTCATTCTTTTGAAAGCGCAAACTGTAAAATTTTTGTATTTTAAATAAATAACATTTTACGTTCTCAAACGGACAAGTCCGGAATTAAGCGAAACAGTAAAAGTGAGGGTTCATAGTCCTCAATTTTGCTGAAGCGTTTATATCACTTCCTCATTCTTTTGAAAGCGCAAACTGGAAAATTTTTAAAACAATTTTCAGAACACGTGATTAAAACAATAACATCTGTAACAATTTTGATAAGGAAATTGTACTTCTCAAAATACCGTAAAAACGGATCATAAAATCAGCATTGCGGGCTAACCGCTTGAAAATCCACTTTAAAATTTGACGGTTACTAAAGTCAAAGCGATAGTAATTTTTAAACGTCAAAATCTCATCAAAATAATTCACATCAAAATGTAATACCAGTGAATTTTCATTCATTACAAATGTCAACAAAACACCGTGCTTCAAAAATTTAGCACTAGTGTAAAAATCCCGTTATAAAAATAACGGCAACTAAATACGTTCAAAACCAAACACCGGTTCAACGTATAATTAATGCAGTAACGTGCAACTCAAATTTGCACGTATACTACAAAATGAACAAAGAAATCATTCGAATGTATCTTCAATGAAGATAATTCAAAACATCAAAAATCTCAACAAAAATCACATAACTGCAATCGCTTCGAATCCTCAAATCGGATTTGAAATTTTCAAAGAAACAAATTAAACCCAGCTATGTAAACAACAAATGAAATTTATTTTAATTTCATATTTTGATTTTTAAATCAAAAAGGTTATCAGCTGTACTCAGCGAAGACAGTGTCACTACTTCCGCTACGTACTCTGATAAACAGTCACAAATTAATCAATCAACAAAACACAATTTCCTTTTTTATTTTTAAATAAAGATTTAAAAATTTTACCATAATTTCAAAACTTTAGTTTTGATTCAAAGCCCAAGTAAAATCATCGACAAATAGTTGTACACATGTTCCATCTAAGTTATGTTTTATATTATGTCCATAAACCTAGCTCTGATACCAACTGTGACGCCCCACCTCTATGCTCACAATAACAAAGGGTATTAATAGAAATACTGTCTGTTATTACGAAGAATAAGGCTGGATAGGAGCGGCCATCCGTAGTTGGGCCTTACACTAGTATTGGTTACCTCGATAGGAGTGGTATATATTTTTATTTTTCATCTCTTATTTATTTACTCCCATCGACATACCCAATTCCAGTATAAAATGAACTACGATGGTTCATAAAAGTTTAGGACAATATATATAATAATAACACAAATAATAAAAATGCGGAACACAGATAATAAAAGTCTTATATATATATAACTGATGTCAGTTACAATACATTTGACACAATACATATGATACAACTACAACTGTCGACTCTGGAAGTTATATATACAAGTACATTATCGAATAATATACAGGAATACATATCAACCTAAATCAGATACACTGACTACTACAAAATGACGAAGACCACTTCAAAAGATATGAAAAGACTTCATAGCTCAAGCAGCAACCCAAAGCAGGATATCTACAACCTGTAATAACTCGGTCTGACCCGAGTATTAAATTCAAAAGAAAATAATACACTAGTCAGTCTAATTCAAACTCAGTTATTAATGCACGGAAGCAATAATAATTAAATAATCAATAGACGACAGTCACAGAAATCTCATATATCCAATCCTTTAACAAGGAAATCGGATAACGGTAGATATAACACTAAACAGTGTTTAAACAACAAATCGGCAAATTCAAATCAAATAAGAATACAATTTCAAAAGGTTGATTGAACAAACGAAACAATTCAAACAATTGAAATATCAATTAAAACGTCACCTCTGTTTGGCTGCAGTGCACGCACGCGTGCACTGCCTCGCCAATACAGCATATGAAATATGCAAAAGATCAAGTTCACAAACGGGTACAGGGTCAAACTTCATACTAAATGAAACTACAACCACCACTTGAATTCAAGGGCAAACTGCAAACAAGAAATTGCGGCAAAACCAAGGTAGATAGCAGCTACCAGATATAAAAAGGTACATGAACACTTGCAACACAAGAAGACCACATGCAAGGCCAGTGAAGGGAATGCACATGTCAAAAAAGAAAGGACGCACCAAAGAAACGGTTATTAACACATAATCTAATTATCTAAAAGATAATTAGATACCACGAAATCATCGAATTAAACCAAATCGAAATACATAATTGTTCAACAAAAACTGAAAGGTAACTCAATACAAATCAAACTGAACGAAATGCACACGAATGCACGATGAAAGTTCACAACCGAGTACAAGGTCAAACCCGAGTCTTTGAGACTGGATTCAACTCAATGTACAAATCATAATGTAACCTGTCTCCAATCAAAAGCGAAACAGTGGTACAAAGTACATGAAGATCTCGCAACAAATGAAACACATGCACCGACAAATTAGACAACTGCATAACACAGCAGAACCAAAGCGAACAAATAGTGGAAAAGGTATACACACAACAAGGACACATGTACACAATGCTCCATCAATGACTGATACGAGTATTATCAGATTAGTGATGCTCAAACCCAAGCCAAACTACAATGAACAAGTGGACAGAACAAATGCAGCCCCTACATGAAGTGGAAATGAAACAGTGTCAACTAAATGAAACTGGAAAAATGCAAATGAAATCAGTGGTCATTGCAGTGCAAGACCCACTCGTATAATCTGCCTAGGCTCAAGGCTAATGAAATCACAATGCCTCAGTACACATGAGTGTTAACTCAGTGCAATACACACCAAAAAAGCAGACCCAAATCAATACATGCATCCACACATACATATGTATGTATATACATGGATGCACATATATGACAGCAGTGCAAACCATCAGAGGCAAATTAGTAAAAATAAATGACAAGAGAGGCAAGTGCTGTACTTAAAGGATAGTGAGTTATAAACAACAAGACCCAGAGAAGTAAACAAGGGAGTGCAACTGACCACACATCAAACCAGGCCAGTGGAAAGAGTATTCAAACCAAATTAGGACAGAGGTACAGCACTACAACAGACCACCAAGTATGCTAAAACAAAATCAAGTTCAAACCAGTTACAACATCACTAAGACTAGTGAAACAGAAGCTCAAATCAGATCACATGTCACAGCATATACACATCTATATGAACCAGACTCAAGATAATACTACATGTTCAAATGAGATCAGTGTGACACATACATACATCAATAAAACTCGAAGCAACACTCACGTGCAAACTTCAGCTACAAAATGTATGCATATAGTCAAGAAATGTCAAAGACAAAACAATGCAAAACTTCTAGATGAATTCAAGCATCATGTAGCAGTTCCAAAATAATGATATACGGCAAGTTCGAACAAATCATGAATCAATAGTTTCATCTCAAAAATATCTAGAGCAGATGCCAACAAAGAAAATAACAAACATGCCAAAGTCACAGTATAAATCAATTCAAAGTCAAGGCCGATGTCAACAGAGAAATGCACGGAGCAAGTTCGAACTCGTCAAAACCGTGGTAGCCAAGAAAATGAACAAATCAACAAGTCGTGGTAGTCAAGAAATTAATCAACACTGTGTTAATCAAGTAAACAAATTATACGACTTTGAACAAATCAGTAATCATCAACAACATCCACACGAAAATCAAGTGGCCGCGATGAATTCAAGCAACGAATTCAATTAATGGATACAAAAAAAATTCAAAAGCATCGAATCAAGTCCCAAATCAAGTCAGAAATCATCAATGACGAAACAAAAACCAAGCGGCCAAAGCACTGTACTAGGAATGAATTACAGATGTGAGTGAAAAATAACTCACCTTGTTCCCACAAGCTCAAAACCAAAGATCGAATAGTTCAATCGAAGCCGTGGCACTCCAAAATCAAGCGGAGACAAGCCCTAGCTTTGGAGACGAACGAGAAATATCGAGCAGCTATTTTTCTTTTTCTTTCGTTTGTTTAGTGTAGGGTTTGCCAATGAAAAATTGAAGGGAGAAAGTGGGTAGCGAATATTATCACGGCATCAACTAAAATTTTTGGGCCACGATAATTTTAAAGATAATTTTAAAGCCCACAACCCTTAACTAATTTATAAAAGAATTTCAACAGAATAAAATATCAAACAGCAATCAGCTAACCGATTTAATCGTCTAATGCCGATGATTAATCGATATGAAACCCCGGGTTGTTACACTATTCCTAACGGATGTATCGATATACAGTCTTGATATATCCTAATTAGGAATATTTAAAATGGTATATTTATTTTCATTTTGATAAATTACTCACAGTTATAACACTTTGTAATTAATATCACTAAATTTATCATTTATAGATTTTTCTATTAAATATACTTTTAATTAATTTAATATAACATATTATATTAAGTATATAATAGAAAGAAAACACCTTTTATTTCGATAAGATCGGTTATCGAGTTAGATATATGTAATAAATTACATAATTGCTCATAGAGCATACCCTTAACTCTATCAGAAACTGGATTTAAGAACAATTGGTGATTTCTTTATTGGTTATCTAGAAAAATCTAAAGGGTATCGATTTTATTGTCCTAACCATAGTATAAGAAATGTTGAAACTGGAAATGCTAGGTTCATTAAGAATGGTGAAGTTAGAGTGTAACGACCTGGATTTTTCGTCATTTGATTTTGAATATTTAAATGGTTTTAAATATTGGATTTGGAACTATAATATAGTTCGTAGGATTTTAAAACTGAAATTTCAAGCGATTTCGCAAATTTTTGAAATTGTCAATTTAATTGACGCGTTAAAATAGCCATCCGGTGCATACTCTCGGAATTCGATGAAACCAATTCCATTGGATCCGTAATAGTGTATTATTATCGGATTTCAAATTTCGTAGCATTTGGAGTTACCGTTTAGGCTTACGGAATAGAAACGCCTAGAGATACTTTAATTGAATTTAATTTAAATAGTCGATTTAAAAAGCTATCTTCCACATACGATCGAATTAGGTTCCGAAAATTGTTCCATTGCGTTGGAAATAGCAGTATAACATTAGAAACGCCTGGCGGCACGTCTCCATAGGGGTTCAAAATTCGGGTTATGTAATGTGAGATATTTAGAATTAAATAAAAATATATATGATCAAATCAAAGTCAAATCTAAGCCGACCAACATCGTACCCAAGCCCCTCTTCACGTTCAAATCACGTCTTCCCCGTTTCTTTTTAGATCAAAATCATGAAATAAAATTCGTTAAACCACGCTTATTTCGATTTTAAATGCTTTCTCCCTCCCATTCTTTTCAATTGGATTCACGGTAGTAAAAGAAAAAAAATCCTCTTTAAAAATTCGAAAGTAAATTGACTAAAATTTACAAAGCCTTTGTCTTTGAGGCTTGAAGGGAGAAAGGGATGGCGAACACCTAGAGGAGGCGGCGCCACGCGTGAAGGAGAAGGGTCATGGCTCATCGAATATAGAGGCAGGCGCGTTCGTCGCGATCGAGCGGCGCATATGCGTTGATGAAGTTGAGACTGAGGTCGACAACGCGATGGTTTTAGGGTTGTGGGCGTACGTGAGTACGTTGGTCAGAGGAGACGAAAGGTCGAATCGAAGATGGACGGGGAAAGGAAAGAGGCTGGCGCGTTATCGTTCGATGTTGGGGGAGTGCGACTGAAGGAGGCAAGCGCGTGGTTGCGATTGAAAGGGTGGGTTGCTCGCGCGTATTCATGGACGCGTGGATAGTGGCGTAAGCAAGGAGACTAGGGTTCGGCATCGTGATTTTTAGCCGAAGCAGCGTTCGAAGTGATGTTGAAGGTGTATAAGCCGTAGTCGATTTTAGGGCGTGGTGTAATTTCTGAGATTGTACGATTGGAAGTTGAATTGCCACGACCTCTCTTGGCGATAGGAATTGCAGTGGCTATTCGAGGGCTGTGTACATGGAGAGAAGAAGGTATTACTATCTAGGTTAATTAAGTTTATAAAGTTAATTATATTATTAATTATTTACTTATCGTTTAATTAAGCTATTTATCTCAGTGATAATAAGTTCATTAAACCATGTAAAATTTATATGAGGTCTAAAAATCATGAAACAAGTCGAGATTGGAACGGATTGCAATTAAAGATCTAAGTGAGTAAAATCTCACTCGTTTGGATTGCTAGTATAATATAATTTAAAAATGTTGAATTTAAAATTATATATTGTTTGGATGAATTTATAAATTATTATCAGTTTGGATGTTACATATATATATAGTAGTATATATATATTAGTAGTTGGATATATACCCGTCGATTGGAGCGGATGAGACCCTATGCAACCCGCATAATAGCGAATGACCCTATATTAACGCGATATCCCCCTCGAAGTGGGATTGGAATTTTTATTGTTGTTTAACATCTGTGGATGTAGGGAAAATAGGTTGGAGGGATCCAACTTGATTCCTCAAATTTATATTGATTGTTTTTCATATATAATAATATATGATGTGCTAGAATAATCTGTTATAGATTATTATTGTGATGTGAATTATTGGATGTTTTAGTAGCACTGGCCTAACTTTTGGTATTTTAAATACCATAAATATAATTTTTGGAATTTGAAAGGATTTAAAAGGAGATTTTGAATATAAAAATATTCATATAGAAATTTGGATTATTTTTAAGAAATTGATTTGGATAAAAACAATAATTTATTTTGGTTTGTATTTAACTATTTGTAAAAAGTATTTTAAATAGAGATTTCAAAATAATTTATATAAAAGATTTTTAAAACAATGGATGTTTAAACGATATTTTTGGAAAATAAGAAAAAAGTTGAAATCGATATTAAAAAAATAGATTGGCAGAAATGGATGGAATTTATAAGGAATTGAATTTATAAAATGGAATTTTATAAATGAGATTATTTTTATAAAAAGTGAAACTCAAAGAAGTTATAAATTTATAAACGATGTTCATAAATAAAGGAAATCGATATCAGATTGAAATTTGGGAATATAAATTTCATAGGGTCAATTTATATTAGAATATGGAAATAGGGTTGGGAATAATAGTGGATACTATTTTTGAAAAGTGAACATGGTTAAGGAGATCGGAATGGGATCGAAGTGTTGTAAATCGAGAGGGATTTATAAATTGAATTGGTTATTGGGATTTTAAAAATATATTTTATTAAGAAGTTATGTTTGTTTTTAAAAAGGGAAGTTTTATTTATTAAACTATATAAATTTTAAACTAGTTAGGATTGAAATACTTTGGTAAGTGGATTTTTTTCAAATATTTAATATTTATTTTAATAAATTCTATTTTTTTTAAAATCAGCTTTGAAAATTGATTTTTTTATCTAGAAATGAGTTATTGATGTTTTATAAAAAGAGTTTTGATATTTAAATAATTACTTAAACTCGTTTTTAAAAATAAATTATTATTCTTTAGAAATATGTAACACACAGATATATATATATAGAGTTTTGAAGTAATTGAAATTTATTTATAAATTCTCTCGAGATTCGTAAAGGGGGTTTATAAAATGGATATGATTTTGAAAAGCGGAATTTTATTAGGGACTTGGAGAAAATGGGATTTCAAAAATGTTGAATATGGGAACATCGAAAATGAAATCTGAATTCATAAATGAAGTTATAAATTGTTGAAGGGTGTTGAATATGCAAGTACATGATTTTTGTTTGATGATAATAAACATATATATATATATATTCATTTAAATGTATTTGTTATTATACTATTTTATTTTTCACATAATTAAATAAATATTTGATGAATAAAATAAATAACACAGAATTTAAATTCAAACAATTATTTTATTCAAACAAATATTTTATTACAATTTTGAATAGTACAAAATTTAAGCTCTCACTGAATATACAAAATTTCAATTACAATACAATTTCGATTACGTCACAATTGTCACTTACCTTTGCACCTCACTAAATATCACTCGTTTACTCATATTTGTTCTTCAACTATATTCCAATCTGTATCCAGCATTTGAATTATCTGCAAAATAAACACTGACGCAGTAAAATTGAAAAAGAAATATTTTTGAAGTGTAAAATAAAATGTGTATTTTTAAAATGTTATTTGCCTCAGTTATTTGGGTTGTTTGTTATCATTTATTTTGAATTCATCTACACGAACAACTTGTGACATGCACAGTGTATCACTGTACATGCCATAAGGTCGTGCACACCGATATACACTTGATAAAACTGCAGGGACATGTGAGCACAAGGTCAAACCCAACCAAATGGTGGATTCAACTCAGGTGCATGCAAAACAACATACAACACTTCAAAAATACACCTGGTCAAACCAGATTTCAAGAAGTGACAACAGAGCATGCAAGTGTAGTACACATGAAGAACTACTCCAAACATAATGTACACAAAGGCACAATAATTATACACATATATACATACATATATATGTATGTATATATATGTTTGTACGTGCACAGATATCATCAAAATAAAATGATCAAAGAGGAACAGTCTGTACATACAACATGCCACCATACATAATACACAAATGAATGCAACTTTGAGGAAATAAGAAATGCAAGTATGCGAAGGCAGTAACATGAAATGCCTCAAACAAGTTCAGAGGCATATACCAGACAGTGATATGTATGAAACAGTGGACAGAGCATAACAATTGTGAACATGGGTACAACATACATTTGAAGATTAGACTCCAATTTCAACTAAATGCAAAGCTTCAGGCCATACTCAAAATGCAAAAGAACTTCAAATACAAGGCTGAATGTAAGTGCTCAAGTTCAGTTGCAACAAGACTTCAATAAATAAAAACGCTCAAATAACTGGACTCAAGTGAATCACACCAGATAGGAGTATGCAAAAATGTATACATGAAGCTTCAAACATGAATACAGACTTCAAGTCTAACAAGGCAACTCAACACAAAGTGAACCACAAACCAGATCACATGATGACAGAAGCTCAAAGACATAATGGTACAAGACAGAAGGACAAAGACTTCAAAATGCACAAGAACCTGACTCACAACCACATATCAGTTCATATGGATATGCAAGCAGTGCAACCCAAAGAAAATGCAAAGCTATGCCAGAGAATATAAAAGTGCAGACCACAAATTCAACTCAATGAAAAGACCATGTCAATAAAACTTCGAATGAATACAAAATGTTCATGTGCAACATGTAACCAGACATCATCATCATCAATGCACAAGACTGCAACTCAAAAGGGGACAACAAATACAAGATAGTACATAAACACATGTATACATATATTAATATATATATATATATATATATGTATACACATGCATATATATTGATGAAGCAGACAAAATCACCCAATGCATACCAATGAACAAAAACATGTAATATGAAGAACTCAAACAACAAACAGTACAAGCTTGGATCAGGTGAACATGGCAACATGAGCATGCAGCAATTTGACTCGAAGCAATTCAAAGCAATCAAGAGGAACAAAACTCAAACCAAAAAAGAAACCAGACTAGACTCTAATGTACAACTTCAAGTCCACAGTAGGCCAGTACAACATGAAACGGAGTGTACAGAAAAATCAAAACTATATCAATTCGAATATATGTATCAAAAATAGAACGGGTCAAAGCTAGCAAGAATGGAACACGAATTCAACAAGTCAATAAATTGAACAAGTTAGTGGCAACTCAAACTGTTCAAGCAAAAAATCAAATGGCCGAAGTCATAGGAGCATAAAGAACGGAAGGCAAATTCAAATGATGATAAAATGAACGAGTCAAGAATCACACGATCGTTCGATTACAAATCAACGCATAATCTAGAATATCGGAGAATTCAAATCCAAATATACGAATTGAACATTTAGGGATTTATCCCTATTTAAAGCCCAAGTCATCATCGGCATAAAGAGCACTCGAGTTCAAGCAAAAAAAATTAGAGAACAAGCATCAATCCTGAATCCGAATCAAGTCGAGTACAATATAAATCGAAAAAGGGGACAAACATACCAATTCAAAGAACCATTCGACCTCGACAAATTGGAGCTGCTGAAGGAAGTCAAAGCCAGAGATCGATTGACGAAGCCAATCAATGCAATAGCCACTGTAATCGATCAACAATCAAGCGGAAGCTTCAATTATAGCAAAGCCCTAATTTTTCCAAAGAGGAATGAAGCAAATACTTCAAATAAGATAGTTAGCCGAAGTAAAGAAAAAGAGAATAAAGGGAGTCATCTTTATATGTTTATGGGCCGGTTGTTTTTATTCTTTATTTGGGCTTAAATATATAAAAAAGGGTTTTGTCTTTGTTTTTGTTTAGTTATTTTGTAATTTTCTCTTAAAATTTTGTAAAATTCTAGTCGTGTGACTAGGGACGAACTACGGTGGTGTAGTTCGAGAATTCGCAACTCAGTGGCTGAGTTGTGGCAGGGTTTTGAGCGTAGAGTTAGGTTAGTCGATAGCGGGTTTCGCAAGTTTACGTGTGTAAGTGTCTGACTACTTAATTTCTAGTAGAAACCTTGGGGGCAGCACGTAGGTTGGGTTTTGCCGAAGCTGGGTAAATCTGTGTTCTATTTCTGCTTTTTATTATTCTGCTATTATCCATGCTGCAATTATTTTATATGTTTCCGCATTAATTTTTATTATTATTAGTATCACCCTATTCACCCCCCTATAGGGTGAAATCGATCTTACAAAGGGGGTTATAAATAAGTATATTGGGTTTTTGGAAATTGAAAAAGGGAGTTTATTAATGGTTTCATAGACTTATGAGATAAGCTACAAAATATTTTCTTAAGTGTTTATATTTGAAATGATTTTGGAAAATGAGACTTATGATATTTTCCTAAGTATTAAAATGGAAATTTGAAAATATTTCTATGTGTTGAGATGGTTTGGAAATATCCTGTTATGGATCTAAGTATTTGAATTTGTTTCCAAACATTGAAATATTGAAAGAAATTTGGTATATATCTTATAAAGATATTTTGAAAATAAATTTTGGAAAAATTTATAATAAGGCCTGATGTCTGCTTATGGATGTTTATTGATAGTTAAATAACCGACTATCAAATATTGGCTAGTTTCGTTGATCGTTTTGAAGAGACCGGGATCGGATTTAATCATCCGAAAACCACTTCGATCTGATTTGAGGGTTACAAATGGATATCGTGAAGAATGTGAAGATGGTGGTTCAGTTTGTCTAGACCCAGGACAAATTGTATGGACGAATGCTATCAGAACATCGTCATTGGAGGATGATGAGCATTCTAAGTGAAATTGTTCTTGAAAGGTAATCATAGCCTTAAACCTTATCAACCGGAATGACTAAAAATCTGGGGAGATGCAACAAGGCTAAGTGGGTCGCACCCAATTAGTGTATGTTATCACCTTTCTAGATACCCTCTGGTTTATTATAAGTTATGGATACAGTGGTGCATGGAAAAAGAGCTCTCGATAAGGGTGGGAACACTCGGGGTAATAACATATTCGGTTCTATCCAAGTTAGTGATAGGACCGGTCTTGTGTTGTAGGGGATCCCGGAGAGGTCCTTGGTACATTTTTCTAGAAGTGTACTGTGATAGGTGGTATCCCAGTGCTTAGTCATTATATGGAATCCATTCTCTAATAAGCGCCATACGGTTTTGATTGTGCCCAACTATGCTGAAACGTGAGATATAAGCATTTCAGCTATTTTATAATTTACTTTTTGTAGACACTATTATAATATCAGATGATTTTGATATCAAATGGTTTGGTTATCATAAGAGAAAAACTTGTCGTGTTTATGTGTGATGCGGTCTTACGAGATACCTTTGTTTTTAAATGGATTTTGATAACTCAAATAATTCAAATTGAGTGTGTTTTCTCACGGTGGTTTTCCAAACTGATTCAGGTGTTATTTTATTATAATGCTCGAGTCAAACCAAGTATTACAAATTCAGGATAGGATGTTATGGAGCTCAGGAGACAAGCTGGATGACAAAGACGTATTTCCATATTTAATTTTTATTTCCGCTGTGTGAGGACAAATTATTAAACTGTCCAGATTGATTGTTGTCTATTGTACTCTGATATTGGTATGTATATTAAACAGTACAGTTTTTGTATTTAAATTTTTTTATTATATATTATATTTTGTTCCGCTGCGTTTGTGAGATTCTATGCTGTTGTTCTATTTTCTTCTACCTCTTTCTTCTTTACCCCCAACAATCGGTATTTCCAGTACTTGAATATTTGGCATGATTATACAGTGAACGTATTGATGTCGACTTTCGAGGGTCGAAAATCCCAGTCTGTTACAGTTGGATCAGAGCTGAAGGATAAGCGAGAACTTTGGCTCTGGTGGGGATTACTCATTAGAAATAGGGTCAGTAGTACTCTAGAATGAGTTTGAGTATATTAATAGATATGAGCGCGTATTTGTTAGTAAATAAAAAAATGTTTTATATTGTGTTGGTTATTGAGTGGCTTAAAAATTCTGGTCGGCACAGTCCGTACAACTATATCGATAGGTGTTTCTAAACACTTGAATAGAGAAATTCGACACAGTATTGTTTTGAAGAGGGTAAATGAGATAATTTTACCTAAATTATATTTTGATATAAAAGAAATAATTTTCTGAAATTATTATAGGGAATTGATGTGTTTGGTTATTATTATATAATCAAAACAAGATTATAAAAATTAAAATAGTTATACATAACCAAATGAAAATTGTATAAATATGAATTATACAAATAAATTGTAATTAAAATGGATTCAAACTAGAATTCAGGAATTTAATTCCCAAAAGGTTTGGAATATATTCTCAGAAGTGTTATGAAATTGAAAGTGTTGTTATTTTGGAAACATTTTTGAAATAAATAATAGTAATATTATTTTGGAGATATTTTTTAACATGAATTTTTTAAAAAGAATTTTGGAGGTAATAAAGGCACTGAACTCACTTCAGTCGCTGGAAAATAATCCTAGTGATGACTGCGCAGCATCATCAATATTCATTTTCAAGTTTCTAAGTGACAGATTGCTACCGTAGTAATTTAATATGGAAATGTTTGTTTGGAAACAAGTGTTGTTTTAGAAATTTCAGAAAAAAATTGTTTGGATAAAAACCAAGTTTGGTTTAAAATTTAAAATTATGATATTGAGTACATAGAAAATATATTTATGATTTTAAAATAATTTGAAATGAAACCGGGTGTTTTGAATTCTGGAGTATTCGTTCGAATGATTTGTGAACCCAAAAGGAATAAGTTTTTGAATTTATAATTAGAATAGTATGGATAAGTGGGAAATTATGGAATGAAGTTACTTGGGATAGGAAAAGTGAATTGTATGAATTTAAAATTTAACTTAAGAGAAGTTGAAAAAAAAATGAAATTGAAACAATATCAAATTGGATTGAGTATAAAATTTGAATGGTAGTATGGAATTACTCTTTGGTTCAAAATAATTCGCATTGTGCAGTTGCATTATATTCTATTTGGCAGGCTTTATTATATCTTTTTATGAAATTATCGACTTTATGTACACCGAGAAAATCTTTTCCCAAAACTCACATTTCATTTAACCTTAAACACCAAAATAATTCTACTACCTCTTATTCACCTGTACACTAGTTTAACTGGTCTTTGGTTAATAATGTTAAAATGTTTAAAAAGGCAATGTTAGATTTCTGGGCACAAGTGATTGAAATTTCCATGTAGGTGTTTATTGTTGGCTATTAATTTTTTTTATATACTGAAAGTACATTATTTTGTTATACTTGTATAGTTGAATTGCAAATGTGCATTAGGTGAGTTGTAAGCAGGTCTCTCTAGTGACAACTTTTTTTCCAAGTTCTTGAAACAAAATGTCTATAGGCATCTTCATTGCTATCTTGTTTTGTTTTGTGAGTAGCTTCAAAATGCTATATAGCTCAGCAATGTGGTGTATAAGAAAGTTTCATTTAAAGAGAATCTAAAACTCTCTTTGAAGCAACCATGAAAATACAAGGAAAAGATACTGTAAAATGCAACGCCTGGAATTAAGAATATGTTCCATCCAACGAATTGATAATTCTTATGTTAAGAAATACATGGATAATGTATAAGTCGCAAAATTTAAATATTCAATATGAAACAGGTTCGCCTATATAGGTAATATTCATTAAGCACGGCATTGTATAGTAATATTCCATTGATTAGTGCTCACATAAATAACTTCGTAAACCATTCTATAGATTCTCAAGTAATATAGTATTAATTGAGATATACCAAGTAAGTGGAATGAAAATCAATCGAAGGAAAATAAATTGAATAAGAATCAATTTAAATGAAATGGAATTTGATTGCAATGGAAATGAACTTAAGTTATATAATTGAATTGATTGGAAATAAACTAATAACTTAAGTTAATATGGAAGCTAGGCTTTAATAAATTTATGGATTGGACGTCGTTGACATAAAAATTTAGCGAACGAGGTTCTTGTTGAAAAAATTTGAACGTGAATCAATTTGAAATGGAATAGAATTAAATATAAATTGATTTGGAATCAACTTAAAATAACTGTAAACTGAAATGGTTATTTTATTAAATGAATATCGCCAAATTTGCATGGAAATATTGTCGTTCAACGCAAACGAAAGTAAATAAAATTCTATGAATTAATAGAGAGTGAATAAATTGATTTTAGATCAATTTGGAATGGTTATGGATTTGTTTGGTATAAATATGAATTGAATGCAAATAATTGGGTTGTAAATCATTTCGAATTGAATGGAATGGTATATGGATCGATTGAAAGTAATTAAATTAGTATCGGAACCTTATAATTGCTTACAAATATATGTTTAGCATGTTGGTTTATGGAATTCATGTGTTTAACTATTTAAATAAATGAAATGTTAGTGAATTTAAAATTTTGGGACTTACATATATTTAAATTAAGTAAGTACATGTACTCGGAGGCCATTGGGCTAGATGAAACACCCCACACCCCTTAATATACCCAAAAGGACACATTAATAGGTATGGTGTGTTATAGGTATAACTGAAACTAACAGAGACTAAGATTCGCAAGACAAGAATAGGTAAAAACAGCGGAAACTAAGATAATAATTTTTTTAAAACAAGACTTCATAATTGTTTCATAAATCAAATAAGCCAAATACCAAATACACACACATGTCTCAAAACCCAAGATGTCTCATAAAAACTCATTGTCTCAAAAATCAGAGTACATAATATCCCTCATAATAAGCCAGTACACAGAAAGAGCTAAAACTAGAATAAATGAAATACATGGTACAAATCTTCTCCAAGAACCCTCCAATTAACCGTGATCTACTGTCCTTTCCCTTGATTGCTTGGGGGGAAGGAGAAAATAGAGGAGTGGGTCAGACTAAAAGTCTGGTGAGTGATAGTAATTACTAGAATCATTAAGCAAAGTAAAAGTAACAGACTTACAACAATTCTAGTATATAAAAGGAAACAAGGGAAATAGAAAAGAGAGAAACTGGAAATAAATACGAATAAACTATTGCTCAATTAGTAAGATAGGTTAACTTTGATTGTTTGCACTTGTCCTTGATAGCTACTTTGATTAGACCGTTTTCCTAATTCTACCCTTTGATCGGCCTACTACTCCATAGAATCTACTATGGACCGGACGCTTCCCTACACAGTAGACTTTGGTGTCTACGAAAGACACACTTACTAAGCGCTTGAAACTAATAGCGATTACTGAGCACCGAAATTGTGATAACCCGGATTTTTGGGACATTTGTTAATTGGATAATTAACTAATTTTTAACTATTGAGATACTGATTCTATTTGATTTAAACAAATAAAACCTTGATAATTAGGATATATTTGGATATGTATATAGATGGTTTTGAACTATAATAAATATTAAATTATAATATATGTATACCTTGTAATTAGGAGATTTTGTTTTAAAGTACAATATAATACCTTTCAAAGGCTATTTAAAAATAAATCATATATATATATATATATATTTTCTATACTCAAGATAAATGTTTATTAATTTTGAAAGTATAATAGTTTAAGATAAAAGGAGATTTAAATAAAGATCTAAAGCACTTTACTTGTATAACTTGAAATAAAGAATAGTATCTTTATATATTTTTTTTAAAAAGTGTTTTAGCTTAAGTTTAAATAGGATTTAGTAAAAGAGTTTAAAATATTCTTTCTTTGTAGATATCTCATAGTAAATTTGTATATATATATATATAAATTAATATAACCATAACATATAAATATAAAAGCTTAAGAAATTAATATAAAATGGATAAAAACAATTGTAAACTAAATACATGGAAAATTTACAAGTGTAATAGAAATTAGATCATGCATAGACAAATGTAAGCAAACTAACCAAGTGTCACTTTTATTTTAATTTTCCTTTATTTTTAATAAAACCTATTCTAACTTATATAAACTTATATCTATTCTCTTCAATTCTTTTCCTACCTTCTTTCCAAAAAACTCAAAGAACAAAAGCCTGTAACCATTTTACTAACCTGAGAAAACCAAAACCCAAGCCTAAGATTAAAATGAAATGGAGATTAAAACAAAGTTCAAATCTGAAAACAAAGCAAATCTGGGAAGCAAGATCAGTTTCAGATTCAAATATAATTCAGTACGATCAAACATGCAAGATCAGATCAACCTAGTTTTCAAAAGTTTTAAAATCAAATATCATTCTGACTTTCTTCTCAGCTTCTCTGTTTCCAAATAACAGGTGAGTAAACTTGAATCTTATACACTAAATCATCTGATGCATGTGATAAGTAATTGAAGTAATGTTATAGAAATGTTTTGCATGGATGAATTAATATGTTTGCATGTATAAAAATATGAAGTACTTTGTGCATGTCTGTGTATATAAGCTCCGACCTCTGTTTTTGTTTAATAGACCCAAATAGCATTCAAAAATCCAATTCTCTTCATCTAAGCAATTATAGGTTATGGTGACTAAAGAAGATTTGTTTGTATTGATGAAATCCTATTTTTTAAAAATAAATTCAAGTAATTTTATTAAGTATTTCTCTGGAAAAATGAATTTTACAGTAAGAAACAAACCATAACATAAAAATCAATTATCTTAATTTTTTTGTTTCTCTTACATAATCAAATTGGTTTTTGAAAACTATGATTTTTGGTGGTAGATTCTTGATTTTTAGATTAGTAATTTGTGAGGAATTGCAAGTTGAACAGAAACCGAGTTTTGGGTGATTTCTCGACGATCGAAGATCGGGGGTAGTCGGGGTTGATGCTGGACGTAGTTCGAGGGTCGGGGATCGTGGGAAATTTGGTCGGTGGATTTTTAGATCGCCGTAGTGTCGTACAGAGGGAGATGTAGGGTTTAAGGTATTGTTGTGGTCGAGGTCGTTTGCATGGCGATCGCGACTTCACCGTAGCATCGGAGTGGGCCGGAGTTGGGGGAATAGGAAGAGGATGGTCAGGCGATGTTGGTGGCGAGTTGGCGTGGGTTCCGGTGGTTGGAGTTAGGCGGTGCGAGTTGATTTGGTGTTAGGGGTTTCGTTTCTGGTAGTGGCGAAAACTGTTCGATTTTGTTTCGTGTAGTGTTGAGTGGAACTAGGTGGTCGGAGCGATAGTTTGGGTCGTAGGAGACTGGTAGGTGACATCGAAGTTGATCAGAACGTGGGCGAACTCGTGTACACGTGCACGAAGTTTCATGTGTATCTGGTGGTTTGAGATTTGGGGACGAAGCAGTTGCCTCGGGTCGAAGCTCGGGAAAAGTGACGATGGGCTCGGGATTGCTCTCGTGTGCGTGCGAGTGTTTTATCAATTCTGTTTTTTTTAATCTAAGTAAAAGAAAAAAATGGAAGAAGGGAACTCGGGATTGACTCGAGTAAGCAACGGGTTTGACCCGAAGCAGCAACTCTTAAACAGTTTTAAGAAGACTTTAAAAAGATTTTAAAAATCGAGTTTTGAAAGTAATTTTAAGGGTTTATATAAAGACAAGTTTTAGATTCAAATTCAAATTAGTTTTAAATTATAAACTGATAAATATTTAAGTTATTTAAAGTTGTGTTTGATAACTTTAAATTATCAAGCTAAATGATTGTTTTAATAATTTAATTAAGAAATTGTTAAATGGTAATTAATTGATAAATCAATTGTGATTTAGGATTGATTATCTGTTTATTAAGGATGGGTTAACAGTTAATTAAGGATTAATTAAATAGTCTGTCAACTGGTAATTGAGGATTAAGTAATCTGTAATTAAGTTCTTAATTAATAATTGAGAATTAGGTTTATTAATTAATAATTAAGAGATAATTAATGAAATAATTAAGGGTTAATTACTCAAGAGAAGTAATTAAAGAATTTATTAATTTGTGTAATTAATTAAAGGATAATCACTTTATGTAATTAAAGATAATTTATCAAGGATGATTAATTATTTTCATTAATAAATAAAAATAATTCGTGGTTAATTAATGAAAGTAATTTGAGGGTAATTATTTAATAAAAATAATTAAAAGGTTAATTTCTGTAAATAGTTGAAGATAATTAATTTGTGTAATTAATTAAGAGTTAATTACTTAATATAATTGATGAATAATTAATCAAGGGTGATTAATTAAGATGGATAATTAGAGAATAATTGATTAATTTGCTATAATTAATTAAGAATTAAGTAAGCAGGATTTATAATGATGGAAGGA
Organism: Allium fistulosum; assembly: GCA_030737815.1. Lineage (NCBI taxonomy): Eukaryota > Viridiplantae > Streptophyta > Magnoliopsida > Asparagales > Amaryllidaceae > Allium > Allium fistulosum. The sequence goes on from CM060907.1 coordinate 559,450,892, forward strand.
ATTAATTTAATTTATTTTAAATTTAAAGATAGTGTGATTAAAATCTTTGCTTATGAATGGTTGAACGTTATTGAATGCTTTGGATTGTTGTTATACTTGGTATGTGATGGTAATGCTATATGATAGGGTGTTAGATATGGATTATCTATCTGAAATAGAATTTCTATGTGAATCTGTTTCTTTGGGTATAAATGAAATTGTTTAAAGCTTAAACGGCTTTGTTTAAAGATGATTTTAAATTCGAAGAGACCGGGGTCGGGTATCAGTAATACCCGGAACCACTTCGATTATAATCCACATGATTCTATGGATTTGATGAGAGAAATCAATAGACTGAAATGGAATAATATGGACTTTGGAACTAAGTAAGGATACTTAGGATTTGATTTGTGAAATAAGTGTGAGCATAATAAGCAATGAACTCGTAGTGAAGTACGAGTTACCCCGGGTTTTTCTTTTATGGTTTGAACTTAGTACTTCAAATTATATGGGTTTACTCACGCTGGTTTCCAGCCTGACCCGGGTGTTACTTTGATGTAATGCTCGGGTCAGACCGAGTATTACATATTTTTCAGGTAAGGACGTTCTGGAGCTCATGAGGCGAGCTGGATGGCAGGAACGTATAGAGAGTGATATATTGGTATTTATTGGGATGAGTTATTTTAACTGTCCAGTGATTGTGAGATGTTGTAACTCTGATATATTAAAATATAATTGACTGATACAGTTTTCTTGTATATCTGATATTATTATTTGATATTGTATTTTAATCCGCTGCGAATGTGAGAATCTGTGTCTTGTTCTGTTTCTTTCTTCTATCTCTTTTCTTTTTCTTCTAACTATCTGGAATTTTCGGGTTCGAAAATTCCGGGTCGTTACACTTGGTATCAGAGCAAAGGTTAAGCGAGAACCTTGGCTCTGTTGGGATTACTCATTAAGGATAGGGTTAATGGTACCCTAGAACGAGTTGAGTATATATATATGAGAGCGTAATTGTTATTTTCTTATATAAGGATTTTAAATGATTTTATATAAGAATATATTTTGATATATAAAATGATATTTCTTTCTATTAAATATTAAGGTAATTGGTTGTTAAAATATTGGAATTAAATTAAGTGGTAATAGAAATAAAGCCAAATTAAAATTGAATAAAGATAAGTTTGAAATGAATTCAAACTAAAATTAAAATCTTGAATTTGTAGAAATGTTATCAAGAATAAAGGTAATAATGAATTGGTTTCTAGATATGATAATCTTGGTTATTATCATAAATGGTAATTGTGTTTAATAATGAATGTTGTTAATGATTTAGCAAAATGAAATGTTTAGGGAAGTAAACATTTAAGTGAGTATAACTTATAAATTGGAATTGAAGAGAATTTAAAATTGTGAAATTTTAAATCTAAATCCAGAAAACTTGAAATTGTTTTAAAGAAGTTGTTTTGAATTAAAACCAAAGGTGGTTTAAAAATTTAAAGTATAACTTGGTGTGTAAAGAAAATGTATATATGAGGAATATACATAATACCAATGATGATTTGAAATAAACACTTAGTGTTGAATTTTAAATTGGAATGTGATGTGAAACCCAAAGTAAAGTAAGTTTTTAAACTTAAAAGGGGAAAGACTATTAATCTGAAGTTTAAAATTTGAATGGGAATTCAAATTGTGAAAAGTTGACCGGATTAAGTAAATTTAACTTGGAGGAAGTTAAATAAGTTTGAATAAATAACTTGAATTGAAAATTTCAAGATGAAATTTAAATTTAACTTGGATAGTTAAATGGTTAATTTAAATGGGAGTTATGAGTGATCTCAAAATGGGTTTGAGATCTGGAAATTATAAATGGATAATAAATTAGAATCTGAAGATTAAATTGTTTTTGAATTCTTATTTGAACTTTGTAACAAGTTAAGTAAAAATATTTTTAAAATAAAATTTTGGAATTTGGATTCAGAATTAAATGATTTAAAGATTTAAGTTATTAAATTAAAAATAAAAGTTGATTTGATAAAAAAAAAGGGTTAATTTGACTTAAGGAATTAAATCAACATTTAAAAAATTTAACTCGAATTTATATAATTCGAGATAGTTTTAAATTGAGATTTGAATTAGTTCAAATTGAATTTGATTTGAATTAATTTAGAATTGTGATTGATGATGGATAAGCATAAGTTTAAATGGAAAATTTGAATTGAAATAATTTGAAATAAAATTAAAGTTGAATGAGTTCAAATTCAAATAGGAATTGGGATAAATTCAAATTGAAATTGAAATAAATAAAATTGGTTCAATTTGAAATTTATATAAATTAATTGAAATTGTGATTAAAGTTGAATAAGATTAAAAATCAAATGGAATTTGATTTGAAATTTGGAAAGGAATTAAGATTAATTCAACTTGAATTGGGATTGAATAAAATTCAATGGAAATTGAAGTATTGAGTCAATTTAAATGGAAGTGGAAATTTAAATTGAATTAATGGGAAATTAATTGGAAATGGAGATTGGGAAATTAAACAGTTTGGCTCTGGATTATTTTTCAAATTGTTTTAATACAAGTATATGTTTCCAAACTATTTACTATACAATCTTTCTTCTTAAACCCCAAACTATCTTATACTTATTTTACAATTATTTTAAAACTATTTAACTATTTTGAAAACTGTCTTATAAACTAATTACTATTTTTCAGTTACTTATATCTAATCACTATTTTAAAAACTATTTTGCAATTATCTAACTATTTTTATACCTACTAAACTATTTTACAGATATTTTACAAACTAATAACTATTTTTTCAACTACTTATCTATTTTAAATTTTTTCAAGTTATTTTTAAATTTAAATAGGTCAGACTTCAAACTGTTTGTAATTAAAGTAATAACTCAATTGGAAATGGAAGCAATTGAGAATAAGTAAATGGAATTAAAGGAAATGTGAATAGAAAAGAGAATTGATTTGGCTAATAACCAATAAGATAAATACGTAGGATATACGTATATTATTCTATTCGCATAGTGATTTGATCCAGATTCGAACACAGAATTTCGAGATAGTATTATCGATCCGAGTTGGGATTTTTCGTTCGATTTTCGACGGCGAACCTGGATATGGATTGTTGATTGGTTCTGGATATTCTCTATCATAGTTGTGACTATGCAAGGAGAATGACGGTTTCTAATCAAGAAACCAGATCTGAGTCCGCACTAGGAAGTCGGGTGGACGATACTAGTTCGGAAGTGAAATTGTGTGATCGAGTGAGCGATCAAATTGATATAGCGTACGGATGATATGTGTACATCGTACGGATTTGAATGAAATTGATATTGAAGATTTGTGGATAAGAACTGTAAAATGGTTTTTGAAAAGAAATATGGTTAATAACTTTATAAAAGATTTATCAAATGTGAATATTTGATTTAGAATAAAATAAAGTTATATATCCTTGTTATATAAGGTAAATCTTCCCTTGTTGAATCTATTGCCAGAAGAAAAGGGTTTTGAAATAATTGAAGTATAAAAGAGGTTTTATACAAGTTTGAAATAATCCAAAGATTTTCAAAGTTATATATATATCTATATATATATATATAAAGGATTTTATGGGAATGATTTTGGAAAAGGTTTTTGGAACCTATGGATTTTGGAAAGGGCTTTTGATTTTTGAGAAATCAATTTTGGATTTTGGAAAGCCTAGTTTGAGAATTATCGATTTTGGTAATCGATTTTGTGTAAAGGAGATTTTGATAAATCATAAAGGATATGATTTGAAGATACTATAAGTATATAGTATAAAATGTTTTGAGTATAGCTCTGGGGAAAAAGGCGCTCTCTTGAAATGAACTTCTCAGGAGTGCCACTGGGTGGTACTGCCTTGAACCCCAAGGGGGGATTCTAAAGTTGATCCTGTGAGGAGTCCGGACAAAACTAGTTCCTGAGGATTATTTGTGTAGCGAAAGTCGAGGGGCTGGTGCCCACAGAGGCATTTGGGTTATTCTGTGACGACAATGTAACTCGATGTCACTGCGATCTACTGCAGACCATAGCGAAAGTCATGTGTGCCGCTGAGAGCCAACTGTCTACGTTTGATTTTATATCGGTAGACCGTGACACTATGGTAACATAGCGAAAGTCGTGTGTGCCGCTGAGAGCCAACTGTCTACGTTTGATTTTATATCGGTAGACTGCGACCTATGTGGGAGAAGTTTCATTATTTGGCAGCGAAATTCGGTGGCGCTGATGCCTACAGTTATATGGGTTTGTGCTGTGATAGCAACGTAAGGCCCGGGTATAACTGCAATCTGTAGCGGGTTCCATGGCGTAATCGAGGAGCGCGGAGACCTACAGTTATCTGTGGATTTTGCCAGGACGGCAACGTAACCATCGGGTTAACTGCGACCATGGATGGGGGTGATGATTTCCAGAGCATTCTCACCAAAGATATTTCCTCTATTTTCAAAAATGTTTTCGATATTTTCAAATAAAGTATTTTCTAAATATTTTCACTGGGTGTTGAAAATGAGTCTGCTAAGTACTTATAGATTTTCAGTCTTACGCCTGATCAACGTATGACCGAATTTTTGTGAGAACGAGGAAGGACTTGTTGAAACATCGAGATATAAAAAGTATTTTTATTTTAAAATATTATATAGATTTTTTTTTAAAAGTGTTTTAAAAACGATCAAAGAAAAATTTATCAGATTTTAAGCATTGAATAAATTCTGGCCTCGTTCCTTTTCGGGGACGAAAAGATTTAAAGGGGGGAGGAATGTGATAACCCGGATTTTTGGGACATTTGTTAATTGGATAATTAACTAATTTTTAACTATTGAGATACTGATTCTATTTGATTTAAACAAATAAAACCTTGATAATTAGGATATATTTGGATATGTATATAGATGGTTTTGAACTATAATAAATATTAAATTATAATATATGTATACCTTGTAATTAGGAGATTTTGTTTTAAAGTACAATATAATACCTTTCAAAGGCTATTTAAAAATAAATCTCATATATATATATATATATATATATATATTTTCTATACTCAAGATAAATGTTTATTAATTTTGAAAGTATAATAGTTTAAGATAAAAGGAGATTTAAATAAAGATCTAAAGCACTTTACTTGTATAACTTGAAATAAAGAATAGTATCTTTATATTTTTTTTAAAAAAGTGTTTTAGCTTAAGTTTAAATAGGATTTAGTAAAAGAGTTTAAAATATTCTTTCTTTGTAGATATCTCATAGTAAATTTGTATATATATATATATAAATTAATATAACCATAACATATAAATATAAAAGCTTAAGAAATTAATATAAAATGGATAAAAACAATTGTAAACTAAATACATGGAAAATTTACAAGTGTAATAGAAATTAGATCATGCATAGACAAATGTAAGCAAACTAACCAAGTGTCACTTTTATTTTAATTTTCCTTTATTTTTAATAAAACCTATTCTAACTTATATAAACTTATATCTATTCTCTTCAATTCTTTTCCTACCTTCTTTCCAAAAAACTCAAAGAACAAAAGCCTGTAACCATTTTACTAACCTGAGAAAACCAAAACCCAAGCCTAAGATTAAAATGAAATGGAGATTAAAACAAAGTTCAAATCTGAAAACAAAGCAAATCTGGGAAGCAAGATCAGTTTCAGATTCAAATATAATTCAGTACGATCAAACATGCAAGATCAGATCAACCTAGTTTTCAAAAGTTTTAAAATCAAATATCATTCTGACTTTCTTCTCAGCTTCTCTGTTTCCAAATAACAGGTGAGTAAACTTGAATCTTATAAACTAAATCATCTGATGCATGTGATAAGTAATTGAAGTAATGTTATAGAAATGTTTTGCATGGATGAATTAATATGTTTGCATGTATAAAAATATGAAGTACTTTGTGCATGTCTGTGTATATAAGCTCCGACCTCTGTTTTTGTTTAATAGACCCAAATAGCATTCAAAAATCCAATTCTCTTCATCTAAGCAATTATAGGTTATGGTGACTAAAGAAGATTTGTTTGTATTGATGAAATCCTATTTTTTAAAAATAAATTCAAGTAAGTTTATTAAGTATTTCTCTGGAAAAATGAATTTTACAGTAAGAAACAAACCATAACATAAAAATCAATTATCTTAATTTTTTTGTTTCTCTTACATAATCAAATTGGTTTTTGAAAACTATGATTTTTGGTGGTAGATTCTTGATTTTTAGATTAGTAATTTGTGAGGAATTGCAAGTTGAACAGAAACCGGGTTTTGGGTGATTTCTCGACGATCGAAGATCGGGGGTAGTCGGGGTTGATGCTGGACGTAGTTCGAGGGTCGGGGATCGTGGGAAATTTGGTCGGTGGATTTTTAGATCGCCGTAGTGTCGTACAGAGGGAGATGTAGGGTTTAAGGTATTGTTGTGGTCGAGGTCGTTTGCATGGCGATCGCGACTTCACCGTAGCATCGGAGTGGGCCGGAGTTGGGGGAATAGGAAGAGGATGGTCAGGCGATGTTGGTGGCGAGTTGGCGTGGGTTCCGGTGGTTGGAGTTAGGCGGTGCGAGTTGATTTGGTGGTAGGGGTTTCGTTTCTGGTAGTGGCGAAAACTGTTCGATTTTGTTTCGTGTAGTGTTGAGTGGAACTGGGTGGTCGGAGCGATAGTTTGGGTCGTAGGAGACTGGTAGGTGACATCGAAGTTGATCAGAACGTGGGCGAACTCGTGTACACGTGCACGAAGTTTCACGTGTATCTGGTGGTTTGAGATTTGGGGACGAAGCAGTTGCCTCGGGTCGAAGCTCGGGAAAAGTGACGATGGGCTCGGGATTGCTCTCGTGTGCGTGCGAGTGTTTTATCAATTCTGTTTTTTTTTAATCTAAGTAAAAGAAAAAAATGGAAGAAGGGAACTCGGGATTGACTCGAGTAAGCAACGGGTTTGACCCGAAGCAGCAACTCTTAAACAGTTTTAAGAAGACTTTAAAAAGATTTTAAAAATCGAGTTTTGAAAGTAATTTTAAGGGTTTATATAAAGACAAGTTTTAGATTCAAATTCAAATTAGTTTTAAATTATAAACTGATAAATATTTAAGTTATTTAAAGTTGTGTTTGATAACTTTAAATTATCAAGCTAAATGATTGTTTTAATAATTTAATTAAGAAATTGTTAAATGGTAATTAATTGATAAATCAATTGTGATTTAGGATTGATTATCTGTTAATTAAGGATGGGTTAACAGTTAATTAAGGATTAATTAAATAGTTTGTCAACTGGTAATTGAGGATTAAGTAATCTGTAATTAAGTTCTTAATTAATAATTGAGAATTAGGTTTATTAATTAATAATTAAGAGATAATTAATGAAATAATTAAGGGTTAATTACTCAAGAGAAGTAATTAAAGAATTTATTAATTTGTGTAATTAATTAAAGGATAATCACTTTATGTAATTAAAGATAATTTATCAAGGATGATTAATTATTTTCATTAATAAATAAAAATAATTCGTGGTTAATTAATGAAAGTAATTTGAGGGTAATTATTTAATAAAAATAATTAAAAGGTTAATTTCTGTAAATAGTTGAAGATAATTAATTTGTGTAATTAATTAAGAGTTAATTACTTAATATAATTGATGAATAATTAATCAAGGGTGATTAATTAAGATGGATAATTAGAGAATAATTGATTAATTTGCTATAATTAATTAAGAATTAAGTAAGCAGGATTTATAATGATGGAAGGAATTAATTTAATTTATTTTAAATTTAAAGATAGTGTGATTAAAATCTTTGCTTATGAATGGTTGAACGTTATTGAATGCTTTGGATTGTTGTTATACTTGGTATGTGATGGTAATGCTATATGATAGGGTGTTAGATATGGATTATCTATCTGAAATAGAATTTCTATGTGAATCTGTTTCTTTGGGTATAAATGAAATTGTTTAAAGCTTAAACGGCTTTGTTTAAAGATGATTTTAAATTCGAAGAGACCGGGGTCGGGTATCAGTAATACCCGGAACCACTTCGATTATAATCCACATGATTCTATGGATTTGATGAGAGAAATCAATAGACTGAAATGGAATAATATGGACTTTGGAACTAAGTAAGGATACTTAGGATTTGATTTGTGAAATAAGTGTGAGCATAATAAGCAATGAACTCGTAGTGAAGTACGAGTTACCCTGGGTTTTTCTTTTATGGTTTGAACTTAGTACTTCAAATTATATGGGTTTACTCACGCTGGTTTCCAGCCTGACCCGGGTGTTACTTTGATGTAATGCTCGGGTCAGACCGAGTATTACAGATTTTTCAGGTAAGGACGTTCTGGAGCTCATGAGGCGAGCTGGATGGCAGGAACGTATAGAGAGTGATATATTGGTATTTATTGGGACGAGTTATTTTAACTGTCCAGTGATTGTGAGATGTTGTAACTCTGATATATTAAAATGTAATTGACTGATACAGTTTTCTTGTATATCTGATATTATTATTTGATATTGTATTTTAATCCGCTGCGAATGTGAGAATCTGTGTCTTGTTCTGTTTCTTTCTTCTATCTCTTTTCTTTTTCTTCTAACTATCTGGAATTTTCGGGTTCGAAAATTCCGGGTCGTTACAGAAATGGAAGTCGCACGCGAAACTGCCACCATGCCCATGCTACCTGTTGCTCCCTCTTTTGACCTTTTATTTACCCTAGCCAGCATAAGCGTGCCCCTCGCCTCACTTCAGGATTATGTGAAACACCTCGTCCCACTTTAGGGTTATGTGAAACACCGTGTCAATAGAAAAATAGGGGAAATGTAGTTGGTACTGGTCCCTATCAAACAATAATCTAGTTGCGCTCCTTATTCAAACCCCCTTAATTTGAACTACTATAGATTGACCATTTATTACCAGTATAAGCAATAAGTGTACCCCTCGCCTCACTTCAGGATTATATGAAGCACCTCGTCTCACTTCAATGTGAAATACCGTAACCATAGAAATATTATGGGAATGCTATTTGGTACAGGTCCTACTCTTATCCTTGCTTAATAACGTAGATAAATTATTTAAATAAGCCTTTATTTTTATCAATTACTATTATTGCTTATTAATTTATCCTAAGCCTTAAAATAAGCACCATAGTTTCCATAGTTTTCCATAGTTTCCATAGTTTTCCATAGTTTCCATAGTTTATCAATTTATAACTTACGTTATAATCATGCTTATTTACTTAACCCAAGGTCTAAGTCTGAAAATAACCTTTTTTATTCTTTTCTAGTTATAATTCTAAGTTATAACTAGGCCAATCTTCTTAATTCAGTCCAATTAATATCGTAATTAGGCATAATTTCAGTCCTATTCCAATTATATTACAGTCTTTATGATTTACATCTCATATTCCATTATTTTAGATTTCTTATAATTTAATCCAATTTCGCGTTAATTCTATTCTAATCCATATGCGAAGAAGAAGAAGGAGAAATAAAAGAAAACTGAAAATAGAAGGAAATCCAAAGCGTAGGAAGAAGATGTAAATAATGCATAAATAATAGTAAATAAATTAAGATACTATAATTAAATGGAAAAAGCTATAATTAACAGAAATAAACTAAAATTAACTGAAAAGAATAGCTAGAAGGAATAGACTGAAAATAATTCTAAAAACTGTAAATAAATTACTAAAAAGGTTACTCCAAAAATCGTAGTTAAACTACAACTATTGGAAATCCTATTATTTTAAATTACTTAAAGAAATTTAAAATAATTACAATCACTCATCTCTGGTCCTTAGCTCTTCCCTTTAGGCCTTCACAGATCCACTTGGGGTTGTTAAATATTTTTATTTATAACGATTTCCTCCTTGGAAAATTATTCTTCTTAGGGTCCTTCCTGAATAGGTGAACCCAATTGGAGAAAATCTTAGAATGAGAAAAAGTGTTAGGCCTAGGGTTCTATATATAGGGGTAGAAGTGGATCTCAGACCGTTGGATTTGGGGATTGAATAGAATGCAACCACATCATAGGCTGAATAGGAGCCATCAGATGCAAGAATAGAAGGACCAGATCAGTTTAAACAATGCAAATTACGTGTTCAACTTTCAAATGAACAAACATTCGTTCATTCACAAAAATAGACAGGCGGGTCGACCGGGCGGTCGGCCGCCCTTGTGCCCAGGTCAACCGGCCGGTCGACCTGGCCTATATTTTTTCTTTCGTTTCTTTGACTATTTTGTTCCTTGCTCATATTAACTCGGATTCTGACGTTCTATATATGGAAATTGACCAGAAAATTACCACAAACACAATGGTGCAACTCCCGTGGCTCAATTCTGATAATTTCACAAAGTTATTTTATTATTTAATTAATTAACGAATTAATTATTATGGGTTAAATTTTGGGTTGTTACATTCTCCCCTCCTTAAGGGATTTCGTCCCCGAAATCTCTAAGGATAAAAGAATGTACTAAATGTTTTCATCCAATTCTACAACAAAGTACTCAATCATCGACGATTCATCCATTGTCCTTAAGTTTTTCTAATGCAATTTATGATACTTATGCAATTAGTGTAGTGTAAATGTTCCTATCTAATGCAAAAGATTAGGCGGTCCACTGATTCAGTTGACCTCCTTTTATGCAATCATGTTTGTCCCATGTATCCAAATGAATGCAAAAATTCCCTAATGACCACTGATAGTTCTATATGCGTGCTACAAACATCATTCAAATGCAACAATCATGTGATAATCATCCATTTATAGCAACCATAAAAAATAGAATAAAAATGCGCGCACATCCATATGCATATGCTCTAGCATCCTAGTTAGGCCGATCCTTAAAGAATAATAGTGCCTAGTTTACCTATATGCGTCCATTAGCATCCACTAGCAAACACTTGCAACCACTAGCATACATCATTTATAACATGTTGTAATAACATGTTTACATCAAATCCTACCATTCATAGGTTAAATCCTAAGTTCTACCCTCCCAAAGGAAAATAAAGGAAAGAACTTATTCAAAACTAAAGATGGAAATAGGAAATTCTAAAAACTTACTATTGAAAAGATGAGGATAGGAAGTACGAATCTTCTCTTCTGCTTCCCAAGTGGCATCTGCAACATCATCTCCCCATTGCACCTTTACTAGAGGAACCTCTTTATTCCTTAGTCGCTTGATGTCCCTTCCAACAATCTTCATGAGGATACGCCGAACAGATGCTTCCCTTTCTACCTCCACCTCCTCCAATTGACTAGGCTCTACAACCTCCGCCGAGTCATGTAAGCACTTTCGCAAGTGCAAAACATGGAAAACGTCGTGCACTCCTACAAGCCTATCTGGTAACTTCACTCGGTAAGCCATCTTCCCAACTCTCTCTATGATAGGAAATAGTCCAATGAATCTGGGGGCTAACTTTCAATTCGAACCGAACCTTACCACCTTCCTAAGCGGGGATACTTTGATAAAAACTAAGTCTCCAACCTCAAACTCAATATCTCTCCTCTGCTTATCCACATAAGACTTCTGCCTATCTTGGGTTGTCTTCATCCTTCACCGAATTAAATCCACTCTCTTCGATGTCTCCCTCACCATGTCAGGCCCAAGTAGAAACTTCTCCATAGACTCCACCCAACATAAAGGGGACTTGCAAGGTCTCCCATATAAAGCCTCAAATGGTGCCATTCCTATGCTCGTTTGGTAACTGTTATTATACGCAAACTCAACCAACAGAAGATGCTCCTCCCAAGTTCCTCCAAAGTCCAAAATGCGCATCCATAGCAAATCCTCAAGCACTCTATTCACTCTCTCCGTTTGGCCATCCGTTTGTGGGTGATAGGCCGTACTCAATCTAAGTTGCGACCCTAACGCCTCCTGTAAGTTTCTCCAAAACTCACTAGTGAAAATAGGATCTCTATCACTCACCACGCTAGAAGGGACTCCGTGAAGTTGGACTATCTCTCGAATATAAAGGGATGCCAAATATGATGTCGTGCGCTTACTCTTAACTTGGATGAAGTGGGCACTCTTGGTCAACCGATCAATAATCACCCAAATGCTAGTATTACCCTTCCTAGAACGGGGTAAACCATCTATAAAATCCATAGAAATACTGTCCCACTTCCATCCTGGCACATCTAAGGGCTAAAGTAATCCGCCGGGCTTTTGTTGCTCTTCTTTTACCCTTTGGAAAATGAGGCATTTAGCTCCGAACTCCGCCACGTCCTTCTTCATGACATTCCAATAGAACATCTACTTCATATCCCGATACATTTTGTCACCACCCGGATGAAAAGTCATACGGGAATGGTGTGCCTCCTCCAAAACCGCTCTCAACAAATCACTGGCGCGGGGAACACAAAGCCTCCCATCTCTCCTAAGCCACCCTTTGATATTAATGGAATAACGTTGGAGATGTCTAGAGAGCTCTTCTTGGCTAATCCTATCTGTCACATCTATAAGTTCTGAATCCTCTCGCTGCCTCGAGTCAATCTGATCCATAATGTTAGGCTTCACCTCTAGTGCCACTAACAATCTGGGAGTAATTTCCGTAGAGGGCTTAAAATCAAAAGTAAAAATGAACTCCAAGTTCCTCCACTCTACGAAAAAAGGACTAAGGGTTGCTTTCTTTCTACTTAATGCATCCGCAACCACATTACCCTTGCCAGGGGTATAAGCTATCTTAAAATCGTACGAGGCCAAAAACCCCATCTATCTTTGTTTCCTCAAGTTCAAGTCCTTCTACGAGAATAGTACTTCAATAACTTGTGGTCGGTGAAAAGCTCGAACCTCTCTCCAAGCAAATAGTGCCTCCAAGACTTGAGTGCAAAAACTATGGCAGCCAACTCCAAATCGTGGGTAGGGTAGTTCTTCTCATGCATCCTCAACTGCCTACTACCATAACATATCACCCTCCTTTCTTGCATCAACACTGCTCCCAGGCCCGTCCCACATGCATCAGTGTATACGGTAAAAGGCTTAGCTCCATCGGGTAGTACTAACACTGGTGCACTAGTAAGGGCTCTCTTAAGCTTTGTGAAGGAATCCTCAAAATCCATGTCCCATACGAAAGCTTTATTCTTCTTAGTAAGGCGCATGAGTGGTGCCGAAATCTTGGCAAAGTCTTTAATGAACTTCCTATAATAGCCAGCCAATCCTAGGAAGCTCCTAACCTCGGAGACGTTCTTGGGGACCTTCCAATCTTGTATTGCAATAACCTTGGTAGGGTCAACAGTGAAACCTTTCTTTGAGACCACGTGCCCCAAGAAACATACCTCCTCTCTCCAAAAGTGACACTTCGAAAAATTAGCTCTCAAAGGGTGACTACAAAGTGTGTGAAGAACTTCCTCTAAATGAACAACATGCTCATCCATATTCTTGGAAAATACCAAGATGTCATCCATGAATACCACTACGAATTTATTTAGGACTTCTCTAAAGACACAGCTCATCAAATCAACAAAGTAGGCTGGGGCATTTGTTGGCCCAAAAGGCATAACCAACCACTCATAAAGTCCGTATGGAGTCCTAAACGCAGTCTTATCTATGCTATCATCAGCGACTCTAAATTGATGGAATCCCATGGCGAAATCAAGCTGGGAGAATACCGAAGAGCCAACTAACTGGTCAAAAAGATCATCAATCCTAAGGAGTGGATATCGGTTCTTCTTTGTGAGCTTATTTAATTCTGTATAATCAACGCAAAGTCGAAGAGAACCATCCGCCTTAGTAGCAAAGACGACTGGTGCTCCCATTCTGATATGTTCTCTCTTATGAATCCCTTCTCCAAAAGCTCACGAATTCTCTTGCTCAATTCCTTCCTCTCCCTAGGTGCCATGTGCCTCACTGGTAATGCTACTGGCTTAGCATTCTCGGTCAAATAAATCCTGAAGTCAATCTCCCTTTTAAGGGGTAGTCCCCCAACCTCCTCAAAGACGTCCGAAAAATCACTAATGACGGGAACTGAATCAAGCTCCGCTGAAGATGAATCAAGGGAATAGAGAAAACTCAACATGACCGACCCTTGCGGGTCGCAAGATACCTTGAGAGTCTTACCACTGCATGTCTCTAATCGAACGACTCTCCTCTCGTAGTCTAATATAGCTCCATATGTGGATAGCCAATCCATACCCAAGATCATCCCATACCCTGAGAATCCCAAAACATAGGCGTCATAATCAAATTCTACGCCTAGGATATAAATTTTCAAACCCTTACAAACCATAGACAAGTGTGCCGTTCCACCTATGGGGTTTGAAACAACAATAGGGTCTACCATTAAAGAAATGTCTAAGTGCAAACAATCCATAAGAGAACTATAGATAAAAGAGTGTGATGCTCTAGAATCGAATAAAGTCCGAATGGGAAAATCAGATATAGAAATCAAACCATAGATAGGCGGGTCGACCGGGCGGTCGGCCGCCCTTGTGCCCAGGTCGAACGGTCGGTCGACCTGGCATATATTTTTTCTCGTTTCTTTGATTATTTTGTTCCTTGCTCATATTAACTCGGATTCTGACGTTCAATATATGAAAACTGACCATAAAATTACCACGGACACAGTGGTGTAACTCCCGTGGCTCAATTCTGATAATTTCACAAAGTTATTTTATTATTTAATTAATTAACGAATTAATCATTACAGGTTAAATTTCAGGTTGTTACACTAGATTTGGGCTGCGAAATTGCATATAAAATAAGCCGCTTGCTTAAAAACGCTAATATAAGGTACGTTTTTAGATTAAATACAGTAGAAAATATAAAATATTGATATATATATATATATATATATTTTGTTTTCTGACCGTGTGTGTCGATGTATACATTTTTATCTCTCTTTTCATATTGCAAAAGGCTCTCCGTACAAGGGAGACTCTTCCAAAAAATTTCGGAAATTTAGGGTGTTAGAAAAATTTCGAAAATTTTTGGAAAATTTTTGTGAACGACAATTTGATTTCGAATTGTAACTGGAATAAAGGGTTGTGGAATTAGAATTGAAAACTAATTGTTTTGATTGAAACTAAGAGATTAGAAAAGTGAAATATCGAGTTTCATTGTGTGGGTTTTGAATAAGTTAATGGGTTTGGAACATTTTTCAACCTTAGCAATTCCGGGGACGAAATTCTTTTAAGGGAGAGGAATGTAACGATCCGGATTTTTCATCGTTTGATTTTGAATATTTAAATGGTTTTAAATATTGGATTTGGAATTATAATTTAGTTAGTAAGATTTTAAAACTAAAATTTCAAGTGATTTCGCAAAATCTTGAAATCGTCAATTTAATTGACGCGTTAAAATAGCGATCCGGAGCATAGTCTCGGAATTTGATGAAACCAGTTCAATTGGATCCGTAATAGTGTATTATTATCGGATTTCAAATTTCTTAGCGTATGGAGTTACCGTTTGGTCTTATAGAATAAAAACGCCTAGAGATACTTTAATAGAATTTAATTTAAATAGTCAATTTAAAAATCCATCTTCCACATACAATCGAATTGGGTTCCGAAAACTATTCCATTAGGTTCGGAATAGCGGTATAAGATTTGAACGCCTGGTAGCACGTCTTCATAGGTGTAACGACCCACCTTTTTGGACAGTTTAAATTGACAATTAAAACACTCTTGTCAACTCAAACCATTCAAAAGGGAGGATTGTTAATGGGGTGAATAAGAAAAGAAGAGAAAAGAAACAAGAAACAATCACAGAATCTCGCAGCGGAAAGATAAAATATAATAATCAAATAAACAGTTCATGAAGCTGTTTAATATACCTTTGATTATCATTTATACAACATTTATCAGAGTTATACATATACAACAGAACAAATAAAATAATGCAGCAGACAGCATGATGTAAGGATAATGATAGTAATAGTATACCAAATCCTCGTCTTCGTCCTCCAGAATAGATCTTCAATAAGCTGAAAAACTCAGGACTGACCCGAGCGTAATGAAAGAACAAAACACTCGAGTCAGGACTAAAATATCCTCATGTAAGTTAAATCAATTGTAAATAAATATGAGTGTAACGGCGTCAGAGATGTTTACGGGGTTTGACATCTCTTATCCAGTGTCGACGTGCGTGCAATAACTCAAGAGATGTTACGGGATTTTCCATCTCTTAAGGATCCGTTAAACTCTCTACTATGTAGTACAATACGCTATTATAATATGTCTATAGTAAAATAAACTATTAAAATAGCGTTAAGGCGTTACCCATATCCCCCTTAACACATTTTATATATTCTCATAGTCTATACAGTACCGTACGCTCCTCCGAGAGGTTTACGCAGAGGGCACTCTATAGGTATGGTACAAAACAAAATCGTAGAAGGCACGCTAGGGCATGTGAACACGGCACACGAGGAAATGCCAGGGTAGATATACCAATTGCACTCCCGGACTGGTGGTGACGCATAGCAGCTACTACCGCCCACCTCGGACACACTCCCAAACAATCGAGGGGTGGCCACCAAATCGAATCACAAAAGCAATATAATGGTATCGAAGAAATATGTCCGATAAGAGGAATGACCTCACATTAGCCCGGTATAGCTCCTGATTTTAGTCACATCTAAGCTGACTCACGGGAGTCAGGGTCACGTCATACCATATAGAATCGTCGCCAAACCATCCTACTTCATTTCTGGAATCTCCACCACGTACACAGTTGTTAAAGTGGTTTTCGGTATCGACAGAGAGTATGCCCATATCCGATCCCGGTCTCTTTAACAACCAAACGCTTATTACACACCGGATGGTTCTTTTACATTTTCAAAATCAATTCATAATTGATATCAAAATATCAAGTTCGCTTCAAAAATCAAATTTATTTCAAATCATCGTATCTACGCAAAATATACGATTTCATTTCAAAAATCATTTCGCCCAATATCTCATTTCAATTTCAAAATCGTCACATTTCAATTTAGGTTGTAACTTCATTTAGCCCAATTCGTATTTAAATCCAAGATTTAAATATAAACATTTCACCTTATTAACCAGCTAGAAATTTTGGAAAATAGTTTGAATAGTTTAAAAATAGCTTAAATAATTAAAATAGTTAAATTACTCTAAAATATTAAAGATAGATTTCAAAATAGTTTAAATTTGATTTAATATAGTTAAATAGATTTAAAAATAGATTTATTATAATTAAATAGGTTAAATAACTTTAAAATAGATTAAATATGATTAAAATAAATTAAAAATAGGTAAATTACTTTAAATAAATTAAATTAGGTTAAGTAGATTTAAAAAAATAGATTAAAATAAGTTAATATGTTTAAATAAGTTAAAATAACTTAATATAATTAGTATAGGTTAAAATAGTTTAATATAAAATAGTTTAAGTATTTAAAATAGTTTATATAGCAGAATAACTTCAGAAACCAAATTTGAAATAGCTTCAAAGTCAACCATTTTAATTTCCAACTTACCAATTCTGAATCAAATTCAAATTCCATTCAGTCGATTCAAATCTCAATTTCAGTTCAATCAATTTCGATTTCAAATTAATTCAATTCCATTTTCAAATCCAATTAATTCAATTTCAATTCCAATTTATAATGATTTCGAGGTTGATTTTTTTCAAAATATTAATTCAAACACTTAAAACCCAATTATTCCTTAATATTCAGTTTCACAATCCAAATCTTCAATAAAATTCAATGTCAAGCTCAAATTTCAAAATGTTGTCTTTATCACACTTTTACTTAATAATGTTCAAAATCCGAATAAGAATTGAATCCTTTAAAATCAAATCAATTTATGAAAATTCAATCATATCACAATTTTAATTTCAAAGTCTTAACTTCAATTATTAACCAATTTGTTTAACAAAAATTATTTCAACATCTCAACCTCAAATTCACGATAAATTCAATTTCTATAAAATTGATTTTTAAATTCCTTTAAATCAAACCATTTAAAGTAATTCCAAATCTAAGATTTTAAAAATTATTTAATTTAACCAATCCGGTGTCCGTATATAATTTTCTACCCTATGGCCAGGTGATCAGTTATTTCAATTAAATTTCAGGAATAGATATATATCACTTCAATTCGAATCATAGTGTCATAGGTATATATCATTTCAACCTATTTCTCAATTTATTCAAAATGATTTAATTTACAACTGTAAATAATACACAGGGTGATGACAGGATATATACAACAAATAAACATCCAAACATTCAAACATCAATCCATAGCATCCATCGCAACCAATCATCCAAACAGACAATAAAAATCATGGAAATAGTTGTAAATGTTCGGTAATTTAATTTCGATAAAATTTCAATTCTAATTTGACTGTCAATTTCAATTTCTAACATTAAATTCGATGACAATTTAGATGATAGTTAAATTTTATCAACAACGACTAATAAAAATCATATCACTTCACAATATTAAATTTAACAAGCATCAAAATATTTTAGTACGGTGTGAGCGTTAAAACACTCACCTTGAGTTTACGTTGCCAATCGTTCAGATTTCTAATTAAATCGAGCGCGTTCGATTTAACCAAAAAATTTAACGAGTTCGAAACAGTCCCGGATCTGCACTACAGCGAAGCTCTCGTCTCTGCGATTCCAACGTCGCCAGTTCCGTCCGATTCTGATAACGTACGATGAAGATATCCAGTTTTAAAGATTGAACGAATTTAAGATAAATGATTAACAAACTTATATAATTTAAATTAACCAACAATCGATCAGGGCCGTTGATTACAAAGCAAAAGATTCTGGCCGCACACACTCTTCTTCCCGTGATCTTCTTCCCAGGCTAACACCAACCGATAGAACCCAAACACTCCACCACATTCCGATCGTCACTTCTTCCTCAGGCCACGAGGAAGCGATCAGGGGTCTTCAAATCGAAGGCCATCACGAACCCTGTCATCGCCGGCGATAAGGCCAAACTCGGTACCCCCTAGTTGCTTCAAAACGCGTTCGAACTGACCAAGAACGGAGGCAGCTCGCACTCCATCCACCACGCCAAAACCCATCTCAACCGTTGGATGTCTCGACCTCACCACGATCTTCGATTTGCTAGTTGAGAGTTTTTGAAATTAGCTGACGGATTTGAAGAAAAACGAGGGGGAAAAGAGTTGTTTTTCGGCCATTGAAATTTGTCTCAGGCGTCCACGAGATGAACGACTAGGGTTATGGTAGAGAACGCGTATATACACACGTATATATATTATTTAATATTATTTACAAATTTAACAAGATTTTCGAACGAACTCCAAATTAGACGTGCCGACAGGCGTCCATAAGGTTTTACCCGCCTTCCGAACACAATGGAACGTGTTTCGGAAGCCAATTTGATCGTCTGTGCGAGTTATAGAAATAAACGATCGATTTTAAATTAAATCGATTAAATGAATTTCTAAACGTTTTCAGCTGCCACGGTCAAATGGCAACTCCGATTGCTCCGAAATTTGAAATCCGATAATAATACACTATTACGGATCCAATGGAACTGGTTTCGCCGAATTCCGAGACTGTGCCTCGGAAGGCTATTTTACTCGTCGATTAAATCGACGACTTTTCAAAATTTACAGAATTTCTTAAAATTCAAATTTTAAATGTTAACAAATTCATTGTTGTTTAAATAAAATTTTATATCAATCTTCGATATCATTTTCAATCATATTATATTCAAAACTCAATTATTCAAATATTTGCAATTTAAATTTTAAACAATTTTGATTATCCGAAATTCATTATCCTGAAATAATTGAAAATGAACTTATAAAATTTTCTTTAAAACGAATTCAAATTATGGAACAATTATTTCCGTTATACAGTTATTCAATTCCCGTTATTCAATCTATTCAATTATTCAATTTATTTCCAATATCAAATTTAAACAATTTAATTGATCCATATTCAACAAATTCCAATATTACATTTTAAATGAATTCTCGTTATCAATCAATTACTTTATTTACATCCATTAAATTCAACATTATTATTTGGTCCAACTATTAATCGTAAACTCATTCAATAAGTAGCATTTATATTTCAATATTGGATTTTTAAATAAATTTCCGTTATTAGTCAATTACCTTATTCACATCCAGCGCATCCAACATCTGTTATTCAACTTCAGTTATTGATTGTAAACCCAGTTAATATATAAAATTTCATTTCATTTACAATTGGTTTCTAAATTCGATTCGACTGACAAATAAACAAGTAACTTATAATAATTATCACCATTTACTTTTAATCACACTTATAAGTTATTATTTACTACAAGTGTTACAATTTCCTATACAATACCAATTAGATTCCATTACCATTGACTACATCTTATTTCATTAGTTAACCTAATATTTACATTTGTTTTCTTATATTTCCATTATAGCTAAGTTATAATATTTAACTCATTTCTATTTATGGGAATTTCATACAATTTTTAAATAATTAACTTAGAAAATATTGTCATAATTCATTCTAGTTATTATTATCATAAATAAATTACAAAATTTTAATTCTTCCAACATTAAACCATGAAATCTTATTAAATTAACTATTTTAATTATCAAAAATTTACGGGTCGTTACACTCTCCCCTACTCAAAACTTTTCGTCCTCGAAAAGGAAAAAAGAAGGGAAAAGGAACTAAGTAAAGATTTCGGCATTCGATACATTTTATTCAAATTTATCAACTTATAAAACAATGAAATTTTATTTATAAAGATGTTACTACACTTTCACTACTCTACTCCGATAAGCTTACGAAATTTACAAGTTGGTTATCCAAATGAGTTATAAAATTTTAAAACTTAAAAAAAAATTTCTAACACCCGGATTTACGAAAAAATTCGGCAGCGTCTCCTTTGCGCGGCTCGATCGGCACAACTACAAAACGCCTCTACGGGCCCCAAACCAATAAAAGAAAACAAAGGCCAAGTGGCTCCAATCGAAAATCACCAAATCCAATGACAAAATAAACGCGTACCTTTTTGTCGGGCAATCCAAATTTCTTGGTTTTAAATACCTGCATCTTATTTATCAATGATATCAAATCATATAATTTAAAAATCAATTTAGAATTTTCATTTTCAATTATTTCAATATTTGCCTTACTTAAACTTGTACGAAGTACATATATCATCCGTACGCAATATCAAATCTGATTACTCATTCGATCACAAAATTTCACTTCCAAACTAGTATCGTTCACACGACTCTCTAGTGCGGACTCAGATTTGGTTCCTCGATCGGAAACTGTTATTCTCCTTGCATAGCCAAATACTATGATAGAGAATTCCAGAATCAAATCAAAAATCCATATCCAGGGTTCGCCGTCGGGAATCGGGTGAAAAATCCTAACTTGGATCGATATAAATTATCTCGAAATTCTGTGCTCGAATCCAGATCAAATTGTTATGCGAATAAAACAATATACGTACAACTTACGTATTACCTTCCAATAGATTCCTATACAATTTGTCTATATTCAATTTATTTACTTACCATATTTCATTTACAATTTATTATACACAATGCATTATTCATTCCTTAATTACTTAGCATATCCATTTCTTTACATAGCATGTTCTTTTATACTATCATTTCTTATGTATCATTTCATACAATTTGCTTCGTTAAGTTCATTTTAACCATTCCATGTAATTTAATTAAATTCAATTTCATTCTTCAATTGATTCTTAGCTATATCAAATTCATTTGTTAATTTTTACTTCATTTTCATAATTTCAGTTAATAATGATTTATTTGTGGAACATTTTATTAATCATCACTTAGTTTATAATTATTCTATAAAAGTCATATATAAGAAGTTGGACTTTATCTAAGTTTATAATTACCTCCAAACTATAATTTCAATTTCACCATTTCTTTGAAAATTTATATTAAATTTTATAACAATTCACAAAGATATTATTTGGTTCATTTGTCGGTTTTCTTAAGTTCACTTACTTATTCCATTTAGCCATTCATCATTTCACATTTTACTTAAGTATATAACATTCTTATCACAATCAAATTTCCATTTATATACATTTTAATCACTTTTAAGTTTTGCTTACTTGTATAATATCCCATTACATAACCACAACATCTTTTTAACTTTTAACATTTGGTAAGTCATAATATATGTTATTAGAATGCAATTTGATACAATACAAATTTTTATAGGACTCATTTTACTAAATTAGAATGTTTACAATTTTTACTTGTTTAAATTTTCTTTACCCCTTTTAAATACCTTTCAATTTTAAGAGTTATACTTCAATTCTAAAGTTTCTCAAAACATTTAGCTTAGAGTTTTTTGTTCTTATTATATAAGTTCTGATTATTCACATTTCACTTAGATAATTTGAAAAATATTAATTAACAGAACTTAAAAATTTAAATGCCCGGTTCATTTCAAATCAATTTGCGATAAAAATAAAATCATTTATATCTTATATATATCAAATCATACTTTTGGAGTTTAAACCAAAAATGCATTTTTTTTTTCAAAACAGTTTCGAAGCAAAGCAAAGCTTTGTAGAAGTCCCCTCACTTTGAGACTCGAAAATGAACGTCGATGATGCTGCGCAGTCATCACCGAAATTATTTCCCAGCGACATAAGAGAGGAGTACTGAATAAAAACTCCTTTCAAAATATTTCCCATAAATATTTTTCAACTAACATCACTACATATCTTCTCCAAAGTTTTGAAAACCATTTTCAAAATCCTTGGGTCTTAAATTCAATATTTCACAATTTAAATCTATCTTGATTTATAAGTCACATTTATAAATTATTCTTACAAAATTTTTACCTTCTTAAAACATTCCACAAGTTGTTTTATCATTGTTTATTTTGTAATAAACCATATTTATTAAAACACAATATCCAATTTACGGTAACCATACATATTATCATTTCTAACAACCAAACAACTGGATGTATCATAATAATTTCTAAAAATTATTTCTTTATATACAAAATATAATTGGGGCAAAATTATTTCATTTACCCAATTTCAAAACAATACTATGTCGAATTGTTCTGTTCAAGTGTTTAGAGATCCCTATCAATGACGTTAATTACTCGTATTGACCAGAATCCATATGCCACTCAACAAATCAACCAACACAATATAAAACAATTTTATATCACTAACAAATACGCTCTCTCATACATATGCACTCAGCGACTCATCATAGGGTATTACTACCCTATTTATAAAGAGTCTGACCCCACAAAGCTAAGGTTATCGCTAAACCAAAGCTCTGATACCAACTGTAACGACCCACCTTTTTGGACAGTTTAAATTGACAATTAAAACACTCTTGTCAACTCAAACCATTCAAAAGGGAAGATTGTTAATGGGGTGAATAAGAAAAGAAGAGAAAAGAAACAAGAAACAATCACAGAATCTCGCAACGGAAAGATAAAATATAATAATCAAATAAACAGTTCATGAAGCTGTTTAATATACCTTTGATTATCATTTATACAACATTTATCAGAGTTATACATATACAATAGAACAAATAAAATAATGCAGCAGACAGCATGATGTAAGGATAATGATAGTAATAGTATACCAAATCCTCGTCTTCGTCCTCCAGAATAGATCTTCAATAAGCTGAAAAACTCAGGACTGACCCGAGCGTAATGAAAGAACAAAACACTCGAGTCAGGACTAAAATATCCTCATGTAAGTTAAATCAATTGTAAATAAATATGAGTGTAACGGCGTCAGAGATGTTTACGGGGTTTGACATCTCTTATCCAGTGTCGACGTGCGTGCAATAACTCAAGAGATGTTACGGGATTTTCCATCTCTTAAGGATCCGTTAAACTCTCTACTATGTAGTACAATACGCTATTATAATATGTCTATAGTAAAATAAACTATTAAAATAGCGTTAAGGCGTTACCCATATCCCCCTTAACACATTTTATATATTCTCATAGTCTATACAGTACCGTACGCTCCTCCGAGAGGTTTACGCAGAGGGCACTCTATAGGTATGGTACAAAACAAAATCGTAGAAGGCACGCTAGGGCATGTGAACACGGCACACGAGGAAATGCCAGGGTAGATATACCAATTGCACTCCCGGACTGGTGGTGACGCATAGCAGCTACTACCGCCCACCTCGGACACACTCCCAAACAATCGAGGGGTGGCCACCAAATCGAATCACAAAAGCAATATAATGGTATCGAAGAAATATGTCCGATAAGAGGAATGACCTCACATTAGCCCGGTATAGCTCCTGATTTTAGTCACATCTAAGCTGACTCACGGGAGTCAGGGTCACGTCATACCATATAGAATCGTCGCCAAACCATCCTACTTCATTTCTGGAATCTCCACCACGTACACAGTTGTTAAAGTGGTTTTCGGTATCGACAGAGAGTATGCCCATATCCGATCCCGGTCTCTTTAACAACCAAACGCTTATTACACACCGGATGGTTCTTTTACATTTTCAAAATCAATTCATAATTGATATCAAAATATCAAGTTCGCTTCAAAAATCAAATTCATTTCAAATCATCGTATCTACGCAAAATATACGATTTCATTTCAAAAATCATTTCGCCCAATATCTCATTTCAATTTCAAAATCGTCACATTTCAATTTAGGTTGTAACTTCATTTAGCCCAATTCGTATTTAAATCCAAGATTTAAATATAAACATTTCACCTTATTAACCAGCTAGAAATTTTGGAAAATAGTTTGAATAGTTTAAAAATAGCTTAAATAATTAAAATAGTTAAATTACTCTAAAATATTAAAGATAGATTTCAAAATAGTTTAAATTTGATTTAATATAGTTAAATAGATTTAAAAATAGATTTATTATAATTAAATAGGTTAAATAACTTTAAAATAGATTAAATATGATTAAAATAAATTAAAAATAGGTAAATTACTTTAAATAAATTAAATTAGGTTAAGTAGATTTAAAAAAATAGATTAAAATAAGTTAATATGTTTAAATAAGTTAAAATAACTTAATATAATTAGTATAGGTTAAAATAGTTTAATATAAAATAGTTTAAGTATTTAAAATAGTTTATATAGCAGAATAACTTCAGAAACCAAATTTGAAATAGCTTCAAAGTCAACCATTTTAATTTCCAACTTACCAATTCTGAATCAAATTCAAATTCCATTCAGTCGATTCAAATCTCAATTTCAGTTCAATCAATTTCGATTTCAAATTAATTCAATTCCATTTTCAAATCCAATTAATTCAATTTCAATTCCAATTTATAATGATTTCGAGGTTGATTTTTTTCAAAATATTAATTCAAACACTTAAAACCCAATTATTCCTTAATATTCAGTTTCACAATCCAAATCTTCAATAAAATTCAATGTCAAGCTCAAATTTCAAAATGTTGTCTTTATCACACTTTTACTTAATAATGTTCAAAATCCGAATAAGAATTGAATCCTTTAAAATCAAATCAATTTACGAAAATTCAATCATATCACAATTTTAATTTCAAAGTCTTAACTTCAATTATTAACCAATTTGTTTAACAAAAATTATTTCAACATCTCAACCTCAAATTCACGATAAATTCAATTTCTATAAAATTGATTTTTAAATTCCTTTAAATCAAACCATTTAAAGTAATTCCAAATCTAAGATTTTAAAAATTATTTAATTTAACCAATCCGGTGTCCGTATATAATTTTCTACCCTATGGCCAGGTGATCAGTTATTTCAATTAAATTTCAGGAATAGATATATATCACTTCAATTCGAATCATAGTGTCATAGGTATATATCATTTCAACCTATTTCTCAATTTATTCAAAATGATTTAATTTACAACTGTAAATAATACACAGGGTGATGACAGGATATATACAACAAATAAACATCCAAACATTCAAACATCAATCCATAGCATCCATCGCAACCAATCATCCAAACAGACAATAAAAATCATGGAAATAGTTGTAAATGTTCGGTAATTTAATTTCGATAAAATTTCAATTCTAATTTGACTGTCAATTTCAATTTCTAACATTAAATTCGATGACAATTTAGATGATAGTTAAATTTTATCAACAACGACTAATAAAAATCATATCACTTCACAATATTAAATTTAACAAGCATCAAAATATTTTAGTACGGTGTGAGCGTTAAAACACTCACCTTGAGTTTACGTTGCCAATCGTTCAGATTTCTAATTAAATCGAGCGCGTTCGATTTAACCAAAAATTTAACGAGTTCGAAACAGTCCCGGATCTGCACTACAGCGAAGCTCTCGTCTCTGCGATTCCAACGTCGCCAGTTCCGTCCGATTCTGATAACGTACGATGAAGATATCCAGTTTTAAAGATTGAACGAATTTAAGATAAATGATTAACAAACTTATATAATTTAAATTAACCAACAATCGATCAGGGCCGTTGATTACAAAGCAAAAGATTCTAGCCGCACACACTCTTCTTCCCGTGATCTTCTTCCCAGGCTAACACCAACCGATAGAACCCAAACACTCCACCACATTCCGATCGTCACTTCTTCCTCAGGCCACGAGGAAGCGATCAGGGGTCTTCAAATCGAAGGCCATCACGAACCCTGTCATCTCCGGCGATAAGGCCAAACTCGGTACCCCCTAGTTGCTTGAAAACGCGTTCGAACTGACCAAGAACGGAGGCAGCTCGCACTCCATCCACCACGCCAAAACCCATCTCAACCGTTGGATGTCTCGACCTCACCACGATCTTCGATTTGCTAGTTGAGAGTTTTTGAAATTTGCTGACGGATTTGAAGAAAAACGAGGGGGAAAAGAGTTGTTTTTCGGCCATTGAAATTTGTCTCAGGCGGCCACGAGATGAACGACTAGGGTTATGGTAGAGAACGCGTATATACACACGTATATATATTATTTAATATTATTTACAAATTTAACAAGATTTTCGAACGAACTCCAAATTAGACGTGCCGACAGGCGTCCGTAAGGTTTTACCCGCCTTCCGAACACAATGGAACGTGTTTCGGAAGCCAATTTGATCGTCTGTGCGAGTTATAGAAATAAACGATCGATTTTAAATTAAATCGATTAAATGAATTTCTAAACGTTTTCAGCTGCCACGGTCAAATGGCAACTCCGATTGCTCCGAAATTTGAAATCCGATAATAATACACTATTACGGATCCAATGGAACTGGTTTCGCCGAATTCCGAGACTGTGCCTCGGAAGGCTATTTTACTCGTCGATTAAATCGACGACTTTTCAAAATTTACAGAATTTCTTAAAATTCAAATTTTAAATGTTAACAAATTCATTGTTGTTTAAATAAAATTTTATATCAATCTTCGATATCATTTTCAATCATATTATATTCAAAACTCAATTATTCAAATATTTGCAATTTAAATTTTAAACAATTTTGATTATCCGAAATTCATTATCCTGAAATAATTGAAAATGAACTTATAAAATTTTCTTTAAAACGAATTCAAATTATGGAACAATTATTTCCGTTATACAGTTATTCAATTCCCGTTATTCAATCTATTCAATTATTCAATTTATTTCCAATATCAAATTTAAACAATTTAATTGATCCATATTCAACAAATTCCAATATTACATTTTAAATGAATTCTCGTTATCAATCAATTACTTTATTTACATCCATTAAATTCAACATTATTATTTGGTCCAACTATTAATCGTAAACTCATTCAATAAGTAGCATTTATATTTCAATATTGGATTTTTAAATAAATTTCCGTTATTAGTCAATTACCTTATTCACATCCAGCGCATCCAACATCTGTTATTCAACTTCAGTTATTGATTGTAAACCCAGTTAATATATAAAATTTCATTTCATTTACAATTGGTTTCTAAATTCGATTCGACTGACAAATAAACAAGTAACTTATAATAATTATCACCATTTACTTTTAATCACACTTATAAGTTATTATTTACTACAAGTGTTACAATTTCCTATACAATACCAATTAGATTCCATTACCATTGACTACATCTTATTTCATTAGTTAACCTAATATTTACATTTGTTTTCTTATATTTCCATTATAGCTAAGTTATAATATTTAACTCATTTCTATTTATGGGAATTTCATACAATTTATTAATAATTAACTTAGAAAATATTGTCATAATTCATTCTAGTTATTATTATCATAAATAAATTACAAAATTTTAATTCTTCCAACATTAAACCATGAAATCTTATTAAATTAACTATTTTAATTATCAAAAATTTACGGGTCGTTACAATAGGGGTTCAAAATTTCGGGTTATGTAATGTGAGATATTTAGAATTAAATAAAAATATATATGATCAAATCGAAGTCAAATCTAAGCCGACCAACATCGTACCCAAGACCCCTATCACGTTCAAATCACATTTTCCCCTTTTCTTTTCAGATCAAAATCGAGAAATAAAATTCATTCAAACACACCTCTTTCGATTTTAAACGCTTTCTCCCTCCCATTCTTTTTAATTGGATTCAAAGTAGTAAAAGAAAAAAAATCCCCTTAAAAATTTCGAAAGTAAATTCACTAAAATTAACAAAGCCTTTGTCTTTGAGGCTTGAAAGGAGAAAGGGATGGCGAGCGCCTGGAGGAGGCGGCGCCGCGCGTGAATTGGAAGGGCTGTGGCTCGTTGAATATGGAGGCAGGCGCGTTCATCGCGATCGAGCGGTGCATATGCATTGATGAAGTCGAGAGCGAGGTCGAGAGCGCGATGGGTTTAGGGTTGTGGGTGCGCATGAGTACGTTGGTCAGAGGATATGAAAGGTCGAATTGAAGATGGACGGGGAAAGGAAATAGGCTGGCGTGTTGTCGTTCGATGTTGGGGGAGTGCGACTGAAGGAGGCGAACGCGTGGTCACGACTGAAGAGGTGGGTTTCTCACGTGTATTCATGGAGGCGTGGATGGTGGCGTAAGCAAGGAGGCTAGAGTTCGGCGTTACGATTTTTAAGCGAAGCAGCATTCTAAGTGATGTCGAAGGTGTAGAAGCTGCAGTAGATTTTAGGGCATGGTGTAATTTCTAAGGTTGTACAATTGGAAGTTGAATTGCCGCGACCTCTCATGGCGATAGGAATTGCAGTGGCTATTCGGGGGTTGTGTACTTGGAGGGAAGAAGGTATTACTGTCTAGGTTAATTAAATTTATAAAGTTAATTATATTATTAATTATTTACTTATCGTTTAATTAAGCTATTTATCTCGGTGATAATAAGTTTGTTAAACCATGTTAAATTTATATGAGGTTTAAAAATCATGAAACAAGTCGAGATTGGAACGGATTGCAATTAAAGATCTAGGTGAGTAAAATCTCACTCGTTTGGATTGCTAGTATAATATAATTTAAAAACATTGAATTTAAAATTATATATTGTTTGGATGAATTTATAAATTATTATCAGTTTGGATGTTACGTATATATATAGTAGTATATATATTAGTAGTTGGATATATACCCGTCGATTGGAGCGGATGAGACCCTATGCAACCCGCATAATAGCGAATGACCCTATATTACCGCGATATCCCCCTCGAAGTGGGATTGGAATTTTATTGTTGTTTAACATCTATGGATGTAGGGAAAATAGGTTGGAGGGATCCAACTGGATTCCTCAAATTTATATTGATTGTTTTTCATATATAATAATATATGATGTGCTAGAATAATCTGTTATAGATTATTGTTGTGATGTGAATTATTGGATGCTATAGTAGCACTGGCCTAACTTTTGGTATTTTAAATACCATAAATATTATTTTTGGAATTTGAAAGGATTTAAAAGGAGATTTTGAATATAAAAATATTCATATAGAAATTTGGATTATTTTTAAGAAATTGATTTGGATAAAAACAATAATTGATTTTGGTTTGTATTTAACAATTTGTAAAAAATATTTTAAATAGAGAATTTAAAATAATTTATATAAAGTATTTTTAAAACAAAGGATTTTAAACGATATTTCTGGAAAATATGAAAAGAAGTTGAAATCGATATTAAAAAAACAGACTGGCAGAAATGGATGGAATTTATAAGGAATTGAATTTATAAAATGGAATTTTATAAATGAGATTATTTTTATAAAAAGTGAAACTCGGAGAAGTTATAAATTTATAAACGATGTTCATAAATAAAGGAAATCGATATCAGATGGAAATTTGGGAATATAAAATTCATAGGGTGAATTTATATTAGAATATGGAAATAGGGTTGGGAAAAATAATGGATACTATTTTGGAAAAGTGAAAATGATTAAGGAGATCAGAATGAGATCGAAGTGTTGTAAATCAAGAGGGATTTATAAATTGAATTGGTTATTAGGATTTTAAAAATATATTTTATTAAGAAGTTAAGTTTGTTTTTAAAAAGGGAAGTTTTATTAATTAAACTATATAAATTTTAAACTAGTTAGGATTGAAATACTTCGGTAAGTGGATTTTTTTCAAATATTTAATATTTATTTTAATAAATTCTAATTTTTTTTAAAATCAGCTTTGAAAATTGATCCGTTTATCTAAAAATGAGTTATTGATGTTTTATAAAAAGAGTTTCGATATTTTAAATAATTACTTAAACTCGTTTTTAAAAATAAATTATTATTCTTTAGAAATACTTATCACACGTATATATATAGAGTTTGTTAGTCCATGAGATGATCATTTTGATGACAACCTTAGAATAGATTATAAAATATAAATACTAACATTACAAGTTTAGATATATATATGTATATGCAGGATCTAACCATGCAGGTATCAAGAATGAAGACTGTACAGTATAGAGATTCAAGATATAGAGATAGAAGACTCATGAGTATCAAGATTATCAAGAGTATCAAGATTATCAAGAGTTCAAGATTTCAAGGTTAAGTTTGTTTTATTAGGAATATTTGTTAAAACTCGTAGAAAAGCACTGGCATCTTAATATCCAATTTATTCGTGGAATGGAATCCACTTCGAGCCCGTTAAAGGGATGGAACCCTAAGTAGGATGGAACCTACGAAAATCTAGTGGGACATTGTTTTGTATCCACTAATCTTAATTAAAAATGATTTTTCAAAATTATCTTGTTTTCGAAATGATTTCAAGACTTTCCTTTTAAAAAGATTCAAAACACCCGATTCCATTTTTAAAATATTTTTAGCCTCAAAACATCTTTATTTTCAGAGCCAAAATTTCTTCTGATTTTAAACTATCTTTTCAAATAATATATTTAACTTTTAAATTTTTTATACTTTGATTTAAATTATAGTTAAATAATATATATATATATATATATTATTCTTTATATTTACTTATGAATTTCAACTATATTCAAGTATATTTATAAAGTTTTAAATAGTTTTTATATAAAATAAATATTATTTTTATAAAAATTCAAAACATCAATTTTGGCTGAGGGATGTCGACATGCCCATAGGCACTATGTCGACATGGTGACAGTTGAGTTCAAAATTCAAATTTCAAAAGAAGTGTCTATTTGCCATAACTCTTCACGAATGGACATGACTGTTGTTCTTCTATAAATAGGGGTCAGTTTCAACGAATTTTATAACATATTTTTCTGGTTTTTCACTTCTCTTCTTCTTCCATATTTCTTAATACAAAATCATACCATTACTGTAACGACCCAGAATTTATATTAATTAAAATTTGAATATTTAATTGATTTTAAATATTTATAAGTGAAATTAATGAGTCGAATAATTTATTTTTCGAATATTGGATTTAATTTGACAATTAAATCGATAATTTGATAGTGAAATTCCAGAAATAATTGAAAACCGAGTTTAATATGATTGAAAATGATTTGGAAAATTTTATTTAATCATACTGGAGTTATAGAAATGTTATAGAACTTTCAAAAATTGAATTTGGAGTTAATCTGTGAAAATGGAATATTTTAATATTTAATTTTCAACTAAAAAATAGCCAATTTTCGAACAGTCTCGGAATTGGACGAGACCAGTTCCATTGGATCCATAATAGTTTGTTATTATCGGATTTCAATTTTTGTAGCAATCGGATTTGTCATTTGACCGTGGCAGCTCGAAACGCTTTGAAATCATTTTAATTTTAATTCGGCGAGTTAAAATAGTCATTTTTCAAACGGTCTCGGATTACAACGAAACTAGTTTCATCGGATCCGTAATGTGATATTATTGTATGATTTCAAATTTCAAGTCAATCAGATTTATCGTTTGTCCGGGGCAAGCCAAAACGCCTCGAAATCGATTTAAATCGGTTTAATTTAAATTGATCGTTTAATTTCATATCTCGCACAGACGATCGAATTAGCTCCCGAAACATGTTCCATTGCGTTCGGAACATGGGGTAAACCTTAGAAACGTCAGCCGGCATGCTCGATTTGGAGTTCGAAAATTTTCAAGGTGAATAGTGATTCGATATTTTCTATAAAAGCCCCTCTTCTCTTCATTTTGCAAAATTTCTAAAGCCCTAGGGTTTCTAAATGCTTCAGCCGCCGGCCCTAACTATCAATGGCCGAAAAAAAATGGTCTTCTCCTCCTCTTTTCTTCCAATCCACACTTCAATTCGAAATACTTTCAACTACAATATTGAAGAGGGCATCGAGCTCTACGATTTCAACGGCTGTGATCAAAATCGAGATGGTAGATTGACGGCAATATTCATTCGAACGACCGAGCTTCATGCACGTTTTCCAAGCAACATTGACAGCCGAGCTTGATGATGTTTTGGCCGTGGGTGATGCTCTGGTAGGCGCATGGAATGGGGGTCTCTGATCGAAGTGGAAGTTGTCGGGGAGGTTGCGTGAATTAGGGCAAAATGGGGCGGCCGTGGGTTCAATTACGCGTTCGAACGCGATTCACTAACCTGGGGAAGAAGGCTTGCGTGCAAGGGCCGGGATCTGGAGCAAGATGAAATGCACGGCTACGATGGAGTAGGGGTTTTAAATTAAAAGAAAATAGTAAATAAATTTATATTATAAATTGTATAAACTTTAAACGTGTATAACTATTTCATACGAGGTCCGTTTCGGACGAGATTTTTTGCGATGGGATTGTATTGACGAGCTCTTCGCGATGCAACTGGATTGGAGTCGTTTAGAGCTAGCAGAAATTTCGGGTAAAATTAAACGTCCGTTTAATTTTATTCGAAATAAAACGCTGGAACAGA
The DNA here is from genome assembly GCA_030737815.1 of Allium fistulosum. Classification (NCBI taxonomy): domain Eukaryota; kingdom Viridiplantae; phylum Streptophyta; class Magnoliopsida; order Asparagales; family Amaryllidaceae; genus Allium; species Allium fistulosum. The sequence goes on from CM060907.1 coordinate 559,484,066, forward strand.
ATTGAAATCAAGGTGAGAACTTCTCACTCAATCGAATTGTTTCGATTTATATTTTAAATAGTTAGATTTAAAATTGTTGATTGTATGCCTGGATGATATATTATTATCTGTTGTTGATTGAAATAGACAATATACGCCGTTATTAAGCGGAGGTTAATTATTAAGAACATATACCGCGAATATTTCACCGTAAGTGAAATTGGTATTATATATGCATATATATAGCAATATATACATATTGGCATATGTATATATTGGAGTTGTTGATTTTCCTGCCTTGTGTAGCGGATGAGACCCTATTGCGCCGCATAATAGCGAATAATATTTATTTATCCCATATACCGCGATAATTCCGTACTGGAGCGGAATTGGTATTGTGCTAACATCTTTGGATGCAGGGGTACAGGTTGGAGGGATCCAACTGGATTCCTCAACTGTATTGATTGTTTATAGATATTTTGATATTTGTTGATTTTCATATCGATATATGATGATTGATTTCTGTGATTGATTGTTGGTGCTGTTGCATCATCAGATCCAATTTTAAAAGTTTAAAAATAACGATGTTGATTTAAAAAAAAAAGATTTTTAAAGTGATTTTTGGAAAGTATACGTTTTATTAAATTTTTGAATTTATTTATCTTAAATAAATAAATGTTATAAATTGTAAAGATAGGAAATTTATAGAATTATAAATTGTAAAGATATGAAATTTATAGTATTATAAATTGTGAAGATATGAAATTTATAGATTTATAAATTGTGAAGTTATAAAATGAATGAAATTGTAGAATAAAAGATTTATAAGAAATTTAGTTATAAATTGGATTTTTGCCGTTAAATGGAATATTGATCGAATTGTTAATAAAGAAGATTTATAAATCAAAGTTGTTATAAAATAGAAATAGAATTTATAAACGTTGTTCTATAAATTCGAAATCAATTGAATTTGATAAAGTAAATATAGAAGGTTATTAAAGAAGATATATTCACGATTTTGGATAGCGAATTATCCTTGAAATAAAATGTGTAGAGATGATTGAAATTTGGTTAAGTGAATTATATTCACGATTTTGGACAGTGGATATATTATTGAATAAAACAGATATGTTTTTGGGAAAATGATGTTCTAAAACAAAGTTAACTGTTTTAAAAAGACATTTTAAAATGTATAAAATATCGAATACATAGATTTCAACATTCATTGCTGAAATAGACGTTTTTGAGAAATAAGGAAATGGTGTACTATAACACTGTTGTTATAGTAAATGGTTTCCGAAAGGAAATAATTTGTGTAGTATTGGGATTTATATATCTATCTAAATTTCGAATCCCTATACTAGTGGTTTTGGGTCGTCGTAACGATGTTTTACGTAACATTCGTTTTGACTCAAATAGATTTCCTTAAAGAATGAAATATATACTTAATCTTGATTTAAGTATATTGAATATTTTCAAATGTTGAAAATAAATAGATTTGTTAAATACTTATTTTTAAATAAGTATGGAAATGCTTTTCCAATCTGAAATGAAACGTTTTAGAGAATTTATCTTTGTAAAGATAAATTGGAAATGACCAATTGAAAGTGAATATTTGAAATTTGTTTCAAATGGTTAAGTGTGGAAAATTATATATCTTGTTAAGATATTTTTGGAAATTAAATAATTTGGAAAATTATTTGGAATCTGATGATGTTGCACATCTTTATTGATAGTTAAATAACCGACTATCAATATTTACTCTTGAATGGGTATTTGTTGTGAATTGGATGAATTTGAATGCCACACTTATTTTTGAATAAGCGCTCACTATTCGGGTTAGCCGGGAAAGGACCATGGGGTCGTATAACCCATTCCGAATATGTGATACATCGTTATGAATTGCATTTGATGACCGGTGTTGAAGACCGGATATTTTTGAAAACGGAAGGATTACCGTCGAGTTACTCTACATTGACTGATCTTCGATTTAGAGGTTTTATCACCCTTAGTGACGGGAAGTCCGGACGTGATTGAAAATTATCCGGATTTGCAAGGGCTTCGTGAGAAGTGCCTTCGATTCTGTTCGATCTCGGAATAGACTTGTATGGATTGTGTGTCTGACATTACAGATTGAGATATAAAGCTGATTTCTTTCAAATACATTTCTGTTAGTGGCGAAGAATTTATTCTCTTAGCTTAACACCCTTCTCTGAGACGTACGAGCTCAGAGGTTATGTAGTTGAAATTTATCAGCGATATACTCCCAATTTGGTAATGTGACATGCTGAGTGTTGCTGTGAAATGATCAGTGTTTGATCATTTGAGATATGATCATTTGTTTGATCATTTATCTTTGTGATCATAGGTTGATCATTTGTTGACCCAAGGCATGGATTTGTGAACAAAGCGTAGCTTTGTGGACGAGACTTCGTCGGACCTCACACCCCGGAAATGGTCAAAACAGGAAGGATGCAGCAAGGTTCTAGGGAGTAGCGCCCCTTAGTGTATGTCATTCCTTCTGGATAAAGGTGGTATCATGGTATGGAGCCCAAATACTTAACCTATGTGGTTACTGCATTATTATTCTTATGTGGTTGTTGCGAATCGAGGATCCTCGGGAAAATCGGTGACGATCGGGGGATGGCATACGCGTGTCAGTAGTTACTTATTTTTGCAGAGGTAACCCGGCCTTGTGTTGGCAGAGATCCGGTTAGGTTCTCGGGTCGTCTTTTCAGAGGCGTACCTATGTGGCAATGGGAAGTTCCTTGGCCTGACCATTTGTTGGAAATCCAAACTCCAATACGAACTGTGTACGGTATTAGTTGTAGAACCTGCCATTTACTTATGGTGGCGCCCCACTGTTTAGATGGTAGCTATAGTAGGCATACGATACTGGTCGTATGTTGGCTAATATTTATATTCTACTTTTGAAATGTTTTCTACACTATGCACTAATAATAATATCAAAAATGATTTGATTTTGCGTAGTAAGCATCTTTGACTATTATAAGGAGAAATCTCCTCCGATTCTGTGTTTGCATTGTGTGTGTGCGGGAGGCCTTATGGTAGTCTCATTTTACAAAAGCATTGCGAATTGTCTTTAAAAATTATCATGTTATTGTTTTAAAGATAAACTATTTTAAGTTCTCACACCAGTCACCATGACTGACCTGGAGTTTATTGTTTCCTTCCTAAACTCTGGGTACCCAACCAATTTTCACACGGGCAGTCTAGAGTCAAGTTATCAGGTTATTCTGGATTCAGGAGATACTATGGAGCCTAGTGGCGAGCTGGATGGCGAGACGTACCACTTGTATATGATATTATTTATTCCACTGTGTATTCTGTATGAGGACAAGTTCATATAACTGTCCATTGATGTATTGTATTATTGTTGTAAACTCTAATGATGATGTAATGTATAAAATGATATAGTTCTTTGATTTAAAGATTATTCATTTATCTATTATATGTTGTTCCGCTGCGAATGTGAGATTCTGATATTGTTCTTTGTTTCTGATGTTGTTCTGTTGTTCTTCTTTCTTCTTCTTCTACTCTTTTCTTCTTTTTAAAACCATAACATTTCGGGTTTCCGGCATTCGATTGCTCGGCAGTCGATAAAGTGAGTATCGATGTCGAATTTTCGAAAGTCGAAAATTCTCGGGACGTTACAGCTGGTATCAGAGCATATGGTTAAGCGATAACCCTGCTCTGTTGGGTGTTACTCATTAGAGATAGAGTCAGTAGCACTCTAGAATGAGTTGAGTGTAATAATAGATACGAGCGCGTATTTCTTAGTTAATATAAAATTGTTTTATATTGTGATGATTGGTTTGTTGAGTGGTATATGGATTCTGGTCAATACGAGTAATTAACGTTATTGATAGGGATCTCTAAACACTTGTATAAAACAATACGGCACGATATTGTTTTAAATTGGGTAAATGAAATAATTTTACCTTGATTATTTTTATATATAAAGAAATAATTTTTCAGAATTATTAAAGTGTATATAATTGATTGTTTGATTGTTTGAAAATGTAAAGATATATAAGAGAATAAAAGTTGTTTGAATAAGTTAAATAAAAACAACAGTTGTAAAAGAATAAATTGTGTAAGCAAATGAATTATAATGTATAAAGTTATAATTAAAATGATTTGCAATGGTAAAAATGATCTTATATATATAAAGTGGAATTTTATAAGTAAAAGATTTATAAACGTGATTTATAATATGAAATAAAATTCCAGAGAAGTGTTTTGAAAGGATTTGATGTTTTGGAAAATTGTTTTGGAGAGATAAAAGCTCTAAACTCTTTTTAGGTCGCTGGAAAATAATTCCAATGATGATCGCGACATCATTGGTGTTCATTTTCGGGTTTCCAAAAGAGGAATTGCTGCCATATTATTTTAAATGAAAGTTGTTTGGAAAAATTGGATTTTGTTTTTAGAAATTCAAAAAGATAAATTGAATTGATTTCAAAAATGATTTTGAAAGGTTGAAAAGACTCTGGGATCCTATTTAAAATATTTATGGGAATGATAAATGTGTTGATAACTTATAAAATTTAAATTCTGATATAATAAATTTAACTTAAAGGATGGAGTTAAATTAAAATAAGTATAAGTGAATCAATAAAATCCAAGCTGAAATTGTTAAATATAAGTAATCAAGTTTGAACTTATAATATGAGACAATCAATTTGACTTTAGTAAAAGTTAAATAGAATTTGAAACTGAATTGGATTTATAAGTGGACACTTAAGTTAATTTGAACAAATGAAATTTGAAATGGAAAATAACTTAAGTGATGTTGAATGAAGTTGATTTTGATATCAATGTAAATTAATAAAGTGAATTTATTAAATGAATATGAACTTGAGTGATATAAGTGAAATTCAACTTGAAATGTTAAATGAATTAGCAATTGAATTAATAAATGGATTGAATATTAATCAATCTAATGTGAATGGATGGAATGATTAATCAATTGAATGTAAATAATTGATATGAAACAATGAATATAAGTGTTAATTCATTAGAAGCTAATAAAGTTGAGAAATTGAATAAATTGAATAAAAGTCAATTTAATATCAACCAATTGAAATTAAAAGTATTGAACCAAATTGAATGTGAATTGAATAAATTTGGTTGTAATGGATGAACATTGGTTGTTATATGGATGTTAGTTGATTGTGTAAAATTCGTTAATTATTAATGAAATTGAATTGATCAGATTGGAAGCTAAAGCAATTGAATTCAAATTGGAAGTAAATGAATTTGAATAGAATTGAAATTGATTCGAATTAAAACTGAATTAATGTGAATTTGAATTAGTGAATGTAAACTAATTTAATTTGAACGAATGAATGTTGATAAAATTCCAACGTTAATGAATCAAATATGATTTAAATTGAAAACCAATTCAATGAATGTTAATGAGAAGTGAATGTATATTGATTTGGTTATGAAGTTGTTGAATGTTTATTGGGTGATGGTTGCATTTGTTGTTTGTTGCATTTGCTATATTGACACATATGTAGTTATTATGTTGCTATATGATGTATATCGATATTATTTTCATATCTACATATTCTTATTTGTTTGATTGAGTGTTTAGTAGGTGCGGATGGCGTTTGCTTCGCATTTGCAGCTCGCTTTCGCGCTATATTAGCCGTATACGCTCGCTAATTATATATAAGGTACATATCTCGGATTAAATATCGTACTTTTACACTTTTTCCCCTACGGGATGCCTCATCACTTGATGAGATGTATATTTGTGATATATATATACACTGTCATTTTTTTTTTCGGATCGTGCCGCGCAAAGGAGACTATGGCGAAATTTTCCGAAAATTTAAGGCGTTAGAATATTTTCGAGAAAATTGGAAAATAAGTAAATTTTGGAAACTTAGTAAAAGTTTTGTAAGAAGTTTAACTATTGGATTTGGAAAAAAGTTAAACACTTAAGAGATTTGTAAATCTAATTTGAACGATTTGTTTTGGAAAGTTAATGGATTTTGTATCTTCTTTCTTACTTGGTAATTTCGAGGACGAAATTCTTTTAAGGGAGGAAGTTTGTAACGACCCAGAATTTATATTAATTAAAATTTGAATATTTAATTGATTTTAAATATTTATAAGTGAAATTAATGAGTCGAATAATTTATTTTTCGAATATTGGATTTAATTTGACAATTAAATCGATAATTTGATAGTGAAATTCCAGAAATAATTGAAAACCAAGTTTAATATGATTGAAAATGATTTGGAAAATTTTATTTAATCATACTGGAGTTATAGAAATGTTATAGAACTTTCAAAAATTGAATTTGGAGTTAATCTGTGAAAAAGGAATATTTTAATATTTAATTTTCAACTGAAAAATAGCCAATTTTCGAACAGTCTCAGAATTGGACGAGACCAGTTCCATTAGATCCGTAATAGTTTGTTATTATCGGATTTCAATTTTTGTAGCAATAGGATTTGTCATTTGACCGTGGCAGCTCGAAACGCTTTGAAATCATTTTAATTTTAATTCGGCGAGTTAAAATAGTCATTTTTCAAACGGTCTCGGATTACGACGAAACCAGTTTCATCGGATCCTTAATGTGATATTATTGTATGATTTCAAATTTCAAGTCAATCAGATTTATCGTTTGTCCGGGGCAAGCCAAAACGCCTCGAAATCGATTTAAATCGGTTTAATTTAAATTGATCGTTTAATTTCATATCTCGCACAGACGATCGAATTAGCTCCCGAAACATGTTCCATTGCGTTCGGAACATGGGGTAAACCTTAGAAACGTCAGCCGGCATGCTCGATTTGGAGTTCGAAAATTTTCAAGGTGAATAGTGATTCGATATTTTCTATAAAATCCCCTCTTCTCTTCATTTTGCAAAATTTCTAAAGCCCTAGGGTTTCTAAATGCTTCAGCCGCCGGCCCTAACTATCAATGGCCGAAAAAAATGGTCTTCTCCTCCTCTTTTCTTCCAATCCACACTTCAATTCGAAATACTTTCAACTACAATATTGAAGAGGGCATCGAGCTCTACGATTTCAACGGCTGTGATCAAAATCGAGATGGTAGATTGACGGCAATATTCATTCGAACGACCGAGCTTCATGCACGTTTTCCAAGCAACATTGACAGCCGAGCTTGATGATGTTTTGGCCGTGGGTGATGCTCTGGTAGGCGCATGGAATGGGGGTCTCTGATCGAAGTGGAAGTTGTCGGGGAGGTTGCGTGAATTAGGGCAAAATGGGGCGGCCGTGGGTTCAATTACGCGTTCGAACGCGATTCACTAACCTGGGGAAGAAGGCTTGCGTGCAAGGGCCGGGATCTGGAGCAAGATGAAATGCACGGCTACGATGGAGTAGGGGTTTTAAATTAAAAGAAAATAGTAAATAAATTTATATTATAAATTGTATAAACTTTAAACGTGTATAACTATTTCATACGAGGTCCGTTTCGGACGAGATTTTTTGCGATGGGATTGTATTGACGAGCTCTTCGCGATGCAACTGGATTGGAGTCGTTTAGAGCTAGCAGAAATTTCAGGTAAAATTAAACGTCCGTTTAATTTTATTCGAAATAAAACGCTGGAACAGAATTGAAATCAAGGTGAGAACTTCTCACTCAATCGAATTGTTTCGATTTATATTTTAAATAGTTAGATTTAAAATTGTTGATTGTATGCCTGGATGATATATTATTATCTGTTGTTGATTGAAATAGACAATATACGCCGTTATTAAGCGGAGGTTAATTATTAAGAACATATACCGCGAATATTTCACCGTAAGTGAAATTGGTATTATATATGCATATATATAGCAATATATACATATTGGCATATGTATATATTGGAGTTGTTGATTTTCCTGCCTTGTGTAGCGGATGAGACCCTATTGCGCCGCATAATAGCGAATAATATTTATTTATCCCATATACCGCGATAATTCCGTACTGGAGCGGAATTGGTATTGTGCTAACATCTTTGGATGCAGGGGTACAGGTTGGAGGGATCCAACTGGATTCCTCAACTGTATTGATTGTTTATAGATATTTTGATATTTGTTGATTTTCATATCGATATATGATGATTGATTTCTGTGATTGATTGTTGGTGCTGTTGCATCATCAGATCCAATTTTGAAAGTTTAAAAATAACGATGTTGATTTAAAAAAAAAAGATTTTTAAAGTGATTTTTGGAAAGTATACGTTTTATTAAATTTTTGAATTTATTTATCTTAAATAAATAAATGTTATAAATTGTAAAGATAGGAAATTTATAGAATTATAAATTGTAAAGATATGAAATTTATAGTATTATAAATTGTGAAGATATGAAATTTATAGATTTATAAATTGTGAAGTTATAAAATGAATGAAATTGTAGAATAAAAGATTTATAAGAAATTTAGTTATAAATTGGATTTTTGCCGTTAAATGGAATATTGATCGAATTGTTAATAAAGAAGATTTATAAATCAAAGTTGTTATAAAATAGAAATAGAATTTATAAACATTGTTTTATAAATTCGAAATCAATTGAATTTGATAAAGTAAATATAGAAGGTTATTAAAGAAGATATATTCGCGATTTTAGATAACGAATTATCCTTGAAATAAAATGTGTAGAGATGATTGAAATTTGGTTAAGTGAATTATATTCACGATTTTGGACAGTGAATATATTATTGAATAAAACAGATATGTTTTTGGGAAAATGATGTTCTAAAACAAAGTTAACTGTTTTAAAAAGACATTTTAAAATGTATAAAATATCGAATACATAGATTTCAACATTCATTGCTGAAATAGACGTTTTTGAGAAATAAGGAAATGGTGTACTATAACACTGTTGTTATAGTAAATGGTTTCCGAAAGGAAATAATTTGTGTAGTATTGGGATTTATATATCTATCTAAATTTCGAATCCCTATACTAGTGGTTTTGGGTCGTCGTAACGATGTTTTACGTAACATTCGTTTTGACTCAAATAGATTTCCTTAAAGAATGAAATATATACTTAATCTTGATTTAAGTATATTTAATATTTTCAAATGTTGAAAATAAATAGATTTGTGAAATACTTATTTTTAAATAAGTATGGAAATGCTTTTCCAATCTGAAATGAAACGTTTTAGAGAATTTATCTTTGTAAAGATAAATTGGAAATGACCAATTGAAAGTGAATATTTGAAATTTGTTTCAAATGGTTAAGTGTGGAAAATTATATATCTTGTAAAGATATTTTTGGAATTAAATAATTTGGAAAATTATTTGGAATCTGATGATGTTGCACATCTTTATTGATAGTTAAATAACCGACTATCAATATTTACTCTTGAATGGGTATTTGTTGTGAATTGGATGAATTTGAATGCCACACTTATTTTTGAATAAGCGCTCGCTATTCGGGTTAGCCGGGAAAGGACCATGGGGTCGTATAACCCATTCCGAATATGTGATACGTCGTTATGAATTGCATTTGATGACCGATGTTGAAGACCAGATATTTTTGAAAACGGAAGGATTACCGTCGAGTTACTCTACATCGACTGATCTTCGATTTAGAGGTTTTATCACCCTTAGTGACGGGAAGTCCGGACGTGATTGAAAATTATCCGGATTTGCAAGGGCTTCGTGAGAAGTGCTTTCGGTTCTGTTCGATCCCGGAACAGACTTGTATGGATTGTGTGTCTGACGTTACAGATTGAGATATAAAGCTGATTTCTTTCAAATACATTTCTGTTGGTGGCGGAGAATTTATTCTCTTAGCTTAACACCCTTCTCTGAGACGTACGAGCTCAGAGGTTATGTAGTTGAAATTTATCAGCGATATACTCCCAATTTGGTAATGTGACATGCTGAGTGTTGCTGTGAAATGATCAGTGTTTGATCATTTGAGATATGATCATTTGTTTGATCATTTATCTTTGTGATCATAGGTTGATCATTTGTTGACCCAAGGCATGGCTTTGTGAACAAAGCGTAGCTTTGTGGACGAGACTTCGTCGGACCTCACACCCCGGAAATGGTCAAAACAGGAAGGATGCAGCAAGGTTCTAGGGAGTAGCGCCCCTTAGTGTATGTCATTCCTTCTGGATAAAGGTGGTATCATGGTATGGAGCCCAAATACTTAACCTATGTGGTTACTGCATTATTATTCTTATGTGGTTGTTGCGAATCGAGGATCCTCGGGAAGATCGGTGACGATCGGGGGATGGCATACGCGTGTCAGTAGTTACTTATTTTTGCAGAGGTAACCCGGCCTTGTGTTGGCAGAGATCCGGTTAGGTTCTCGGGTCGTCTTTCCAGAGGCGTACCTATGTGGCAATGGGAAGTTCCTTGGCCTGACCATTTGTTGGAAATCCAAACTCCAATACGAACTGTGTACGGTATTAGTTGTAGAACCTGCCATTTACTTATGGTGGCGCCCCACTGTTTAGATGGTAGCTATAGTAGGCATACGATACTGGTCGTATGTTGGCTAATATTTATATTCTACTTTTGAAATGTTTTCTACACTATGCACTAATAATAATATCAAAAATGATTTGATTTTGCGTAGTAAGCATCTTTGACTATTATAAGGAGAAATCTCCTCCGATTCTGTGTTTGCATTGTGTGTGTGCGGGAGGCCTTATGGTAGTCTCATTTTCCAAAAGCATTGCGAATTGTCTTTAAAAATTATCCTGTTATTGTTTTAAAGATAAACTGTTTTAAGTTCTCACACCAGTCACCATGACTGACCTGGAGTTTATTGTTTCCTTCCTAAACTCTAGGTGCCCAACCAATTTTCACATGGGCAGTCTAGAGTCAGGTTATCAGGTTATTCTGGATTCAGGAGATACTATGGAGCCTAGTGGCGAGCTGGATGGCGAGACGTACCACTTGTATATGATATTATTTATTCCACTGTGTATTCTGTATGAGGACAAGTTCATATAACTGTCCATTGATGTATTGTATTGTTGTTGTAAACTCTAATGATGATGTAATGTATAAAATGATATAGTTCTTTGATTTAAAGATTATTCATTTATCTATTATATGTTGTTCCGCTGCGAATGTGAGATTCTGATATTGTTCTCTGTTTCTGATGTTGTTCTGTTGTTCTTCTTTCTTCTTCTTCTACTCTTTTCTTCTTTTTAAAACCATAACATTTCGGGTTTCCGGCATTCGATTGCTCGGCAGTCGATAAAGTGAGTATCGATGTCGAATTTTCGAAAGTCGAAAATTCTCGGGACGTTACAATTACTCTGCCGAATTCAACATCGAATCATACTCGATTATTTCTGGTTTTGATTCTCTCCACTATCTCTACAAGATCCAAGTGCTAATCTGAGTTATAGACTTTTTGTAATCAATTGAGCGAGAGAAGGTGTGATTGTAGCCCTGGAAATCAATTGAGCGAGAGAAGTTGTGATTGTAGCCCTGGAAATCAATTGGGTGGACTTGTTGCCCCAGAAATCAAGTATCTCTACCCAGAGGATTGTGAGTCTGGAGGGTGTACCTCGTAGCCTTGAAACCGAGGGTTGTAATAGTTGAATTGATTGTGAAAGGAAATCCGTACTTGTGTTGCGGGACTGGATGTAGGGTAACTCTGAACCAGTATAAAATCTGGTGTGTTCTTTCCTTTACTGCTTTTACTTTATATTTGTATCTGTGTTTGATTCTGTGTTCATATCCGTGTCTGATTTGTGTATACATTGTTAACAAAGTAAGATAAACTCAAAAAGATTAACAAATTTCTTAAAACACTATTCATCCCCCCTCTAGTGTTAATTCTAGCCTTAAGATCCTTAATTCGCATTTCCCACATTTGGTATCAGAGCTAGGTTTTCAAAAGTTTCATAATCTAATTTTTGAAAAAGTTTTAAAATGGCTATTTTTGAAATATCTGTTAAAACTAGTTTAGAATTGTTTAAATCATCATTGTTCCATGAGTCTGCATATGAATGCTATTCAAATTCTAGTTGTCTACCCAAATTTTATAATGTGCAGGAAAGATGCTTTATGGGTATCAAGGAATCAATCCACAATGGACAATCTACGCAGAACAGAAGGAATAAGTGGATACTTGATAGTGGATGCTCTAGACACATGATTGGTAATCCGGATATGCTGAATAATATTATATACAAAGACGGAGGTCTGGTTAACTTTGGAGAGAACTCGAAAGGATACGTGATTGGCATCGGCAATGTCGGTAACTCTGAAACTCCTATTATTACTAATGTCTTGCTAGTTAATAATCTGAAATACAATCTGTTAAGTATAAGTCAACTATGTGATAAAGGATATAAAATTAAATTTGAAAAAGATAAATGTCATATTGAAGATAATAACTCAACCATAATATTTGAGGGAACTAGGAAGAAGAATATTTATATTCTTAGTATGAAAGTTTCAAATGATAACCTATGTCTTTTGGCAAATACAAGTGACCCTTGGATTTGGCATAAGAGATTTGGACATTTGAATTTCAAACTCTTATCTAGACTGTCAAAACATGATCTAGTAAGAGGTCTCCCTAAAATGAATTTTAAAGTAGAAAGTTTATGTGATGCATGTCAATTAGGAAAGCTTAGAAAAAGTTCATTTAAATTAAAAGATATGATTTCAACTTCAAAACCCCTTGAGTTACTTCATCTTGATTTATTTGGTCCATCCCAAATTCAGTCAATAAATCATAGTAAATATGTTTTTGTAATTGTAGATGATTATTCTAGATTTACATGGACAATATTTTTGAAACATAAAAGTGATACTTTTGAATGTTTTAAAAACTTTACAAAAAGGATTCAAAATCAATTATCTTTAAAAATTATAACTATTCGTAGTGATCACAGTGGTGAATTTGAAAATGAAAAGTTTGAGGAATTCTGCAATAAGAAGGGAATAACTCACAATTTCTCATTTCCAAGAACTCCACAACAGAACAGAGTAGTTGAACGTAAAAATAGAACGATACAAGAGTGTGCGAGAACTATGCTTTCAGATAGTAATTTACCAAAACACTTTTGGGCAGAAGCTATTGCTACCGCCTGTTATATTTTGAATAGAATTTTAATTAGACCTTTAACTGATAAGACACCTTATGAACTTCTTCATGGAAAGAAACCTAAGGTATCATACTTCAGAATTTTTGGAAGTAAATGCTTTATTTTAAATACAAAAGATAATTTGGATAAATTTGATCCTAAATCTGACAAAGGTATCTTTATCGGATATTCTAATAGAAGTAAAGCTTATAGAGTTTTTAATTTAAGATCTAACACCATCGAAGAAACAATGCATGTTTCGTTTGATGAAAATTTAAAAGATTTTGAAATTACAAATGATGAAGAAGATTTAAATACTCAAAATTAGGAATCAACCAAAATTAATAATAAAATTAATCATCCTAATAAAAGGATTAAACTTTTAAAAGATCATCCTATTGAAAATATAATAGGAGATATGCAATCTATTGTTACAACTAGATATCAACTAAGTAAAATGAGTAATGTAGCATTTATATCATTTATTGAACCCAAAAATCCTAAAGAAGCATCAACTGATGATTTATGGATTTTGGCTATGCAAGAAGAATTAAATCAATTCACTAGAAATGAAGTTTGGGAACTTGTTCCTAGACCTGAAGATAAAACTATAATTGGAACTAAATGGGTCTATAAAAATAAAATGAATGAACAAGGTGAGGTCATTAGAAATAAAGCACGATTAGTCGCCCAAGGTTATTGTCAAGAAGAAGGTATAGATTGTGACGAAACCTTTGCTCCTGTAGCAAGATTAGAAGCCATTAGGATTCTACTTGCTTTCGCAAATCATAATAATTTCAAATTATTTCAAATGGACGTTAAAAGTGCATTTTTAAATGGATTTGTAAAAGAAAAAGTATATGTTGAACAACCACCACTTTTTAAAGATGAAAATTTACCAAACCATGTGTACAAACTTAAGAAAGCTTTATATGGTCTAAAACAAGCTCCTAGAGCCTGGTATGATAGACTAAGATCTTATTTATTACAATCAAATTTTGAAATTGGTAAAATAGATAATACTCTTTTTATTAAAAGAAATAAAAATGATATTCAACTAGTTCAAGTATACGTAGATGATATCATTTTTGGTTCAACTAACTTCGAAATGAATAAAGAATTTTCTGAAATAATGACAAAAGAGTTTGAGATGAGTCATATGAGTGAATTAAACTTCTTTTTAGGATTGCGAATAAAACAATTAGATAATGGTATTTTTATTAGTCAAGAAAAATATGCTAAAGAACTAGTCAATAAATTTGGTTTGACTACTGCGAGTGGAAAACCTACTCCCATGGCAACCAATGAATATCTAAGTAAAGAAGATCTCTCGAAAGATGTAGATCAAAAGTTGTATAGAGGAATGATCGGATCATTGCTCTATATCACTGCTAGTAGACCTGATATAATGCATAGTGTATGTCTCTATGCGAGATATCAATCTCATCCTAAAGAAACTCACTTAAAAGCTGTAAAACGTATCATAAGATATATTAAACACACCTCTGATTATGGCTTATTTTATCCTAAAAATGATTCATTTGATTTAATATCATACTGTGATGCTGACTATGCTGGATGTAAATCAGACCGAAAAAGTACAAGTGGAACTTGTCACTTTTTGGGACATTCTCTGGTTTCCTGGTTTAGTAAAAAGCAAAATACAGTTTCTCTATCAACAACTGAAGCAGAGTATATTTCTGCTGCTTTGGCTTGTTCTCAAGTAATATATATGCAACCAACCTTAAGAGATTTTGGATTAAATATCTCAAAATCGCCAATTTATTGTGATAATACTAGTGCAATAAATTTATCTAAAAATCCTACTCATCATGCTCGAACTAAACATATTGATATTCGACATCATTTTCTTAGAGATAATATAACTAAAGAAGTAATTACTCTCGAATATATAAACTCTGAGAATCAAACTGCTGATATCTTAACAAAACCATTAAATGAAACTATATTTACTAAATTAAGAAGAGAATTAGGTATTTGTTCTATAACTGAAATATAAAATATAAATAACAAGTATAATTAATAATTAATATTAAAATAAATCATAGAGTTAAAATATAAGGACCATGTCGACATGTAACGTTTTTATTTTTTTTAAATTTTCCCACCAAAATTCAAAAATTTAGTTATATATTCTTCTCTATTTCGAATTCTTATTCATTCTTTGTGTTTTCTCTTCATTTTCTATTCTGAAATATATAAAGTAATGGCATCTTCCACTAAATCTAACATAAAATCAACTTTCTCATTCCCCTCTCCTACTTCTGGTCCATTCCAATGCACTACTCACGCACGTATAACTAAATTGGAGGAGTCTACGAAGGATACTCTTCAGATGTTGACTGAAATTCAAGTGACTCATTTTCGTATGGCAAAAGAGCAAGAAAGGCAAGGAAAGATTCTTAGGAATTTACAAAATTCCTAATGGATAACCAAGCCAACCCTATCGATCAATGAAGACTCTTCACTCAATCAAGAACATGAGGTCAGCGACGAAGAAGAAGAACAACCAATGGAAGAAGCACACGAGGAGGATAATGACCAAGTAGTTTGCGTTGGAGAAGTGTGTTTCGACAAAAATGGGAATCTTGTCGAACAACATGGAAATTTTTGTTTCCACTATCCAAACTGTTCAATTCATAAATCCCCTATGTTCAGAAACTCACATTAGTGTTTTTTTCTTTCTTTCCGTTGTTATGTTTTTATGTTTTCCTAACGCAAATGTAAATACAATCATACTCGTAATAAATAAACTCGTGTTTTTATGTGTTAGTATTTTTGTGAATTCTTAGTTAGGATAGTTAATAGTTTAGGACTATATTTTTGTATTAGATTTAAGTGTTAATTATTTATGATAACACTATCATTATAATCACACGTCATAGAGTGATAAGTTTTAGGGGGAGTTATATAGTTTGGAGTTATCTAGTTTAGAGTTAGTTTTTTGTTAATGACAAAGGGGGAGAAGTATAAAATAGGATAGTTAGGCATAAATTAAGGGGGAGTTATTAGAGTTATTAGGATAGAAGGAATATTTTATAAACAAAGGTTGTCATCATCAAAAGGGGGGAGATTTTTAGTCCATGAGATGATGGTTTTGATGACAACAACCTTAGAATAGATTATAAAATATAAATACTAACATTACAAGTTTAGATATATATGTATATGCAGGATCTAACCATGCAGGTATCAAGAATGAAGACTGTACAGTATAGAGATTCAGGATATAGAGATAGAAGACTCATGAGTATTAAGATTATCAAGAGTATCAAGATTATCAAGAGTTCAAGATTTCAAGGTTAAGTTTGTTTTATTAGGAATATTTGTTAAAACTCGTAGAAAAGCACTGGCATCTTAATATCCAATTTATTCGTGGAATGGAATTGTAACGACCCGTAAATTTCAACTGTTTTAATAACGTAATTAGTTGAAATTTTGTGAAATTTTAAACGATAAAATTTTGAAATATAAATTTTATATTTGGAATACGTCTAGTTAAACATAGCAACTGGTAAATTTCGTCTGAAAATTTGAAAGTTTATTTCGCGCGTAAACTTACTTCAATTTAATCAGTTAAAAAGCGTTGAAAATAAAACGTTTCCAAAACCAAAATATTTTACATAGAAAAATTCTAAACCATCTTCTGAGCAAGATGTCAGTTTGTCGTTTTTCCAAATTCGGACATCTTTGGCTCCGTCGATCTTATTTTTCAGTGTTTTTCTTGCATTTCAATCAGTAGAAAAATTCGAATTTTTGTAATTCAATCATACCACTATTATCTGTATACCATTTTGATCACCTCGTCCGGTTGATCTCCACAATATATTCATTCGCGTGTTTCAGAGTTCGGGACACGACTAAATTGGTGAACCGATCAGTCGTACCGGTTCCGTGTTGAACCGGTGCCTTTTCGTTGCTTCTTGAAGAAATCAATAGGCTCGAGACAATTAATGTTTTCTGAATTCAGCGTTAACTTTTGCTATTCCCAGAGCTCCCTATACTAGATTTGTTGTTTCACATTTTACGTTACTTCACATGAGAGGTTTTCCCAACTCAAAATACATTCATGGTCGAAGAAAAAACTTCTTACCACTTGCGTAACCCATCCTCCCTCTCCCCTCTGACCCCAAAACCAAGCTGTGCCTCCCTCTTTCACGCAGCTGCCAACCACTGTCGAACCCACAGCCAAGATCTCGACTTCACCTATCCCCTACACGTGACTGCCGCATTGCCTTCCCCTTCCTTCGCCCACCCGCCTGCGCTCAATGCAGCAGCGCAAACCACCCATCACGCGCGCATGTGCCACTACCTTCGCCTCCATAGCAACCATCTCCTTCGCCGCCTCTGACCTCCGAGCTTTCCTCCACCATGCTGGCACCCTGCTTCCTTCATCTCCATAGCATCGGCCTTCACCACCAACGCCGGAGCCGAGCCACACGCGACAGCCCGAGCTTGAACCGCACCTCCTCCATCATGCCGTAACCCGCAACCAAAGGCCGAGCTTCACCCTCTGCCGCTACTCACCTCTCCTTCCTTCATTTGGATGTTGCACGTGAGTATATCTATATTAGCGTGTGTATATATATTGGCTTATGTATGTTGTTTCTACTGTAAGTATATATTTATTTTATAATAAAGATTATAGGCGTATACTCTGTTTTCTAAGATATATGCAGATTATCAAAATTTTATACCATATATTTATAAAGCACATATTTTAAGGTGTATTACTAGAAATTTTATACCTGCTCTGTTGGGTTTTTCAAAATTGGAAATATATATAGAGGCTGCTGTGCTTTTGCTTGTTTTATTTTTACAAGGTTATGCAAGTATAATTTATATGTAAAGTTATATGATAGTTATATAAGTATGTGTTATGGCATAAAGTTGCAGCAACATGTTTACAAGGTTACATCGGTCTATATACATTGGGAACAAGTAATCTGGTCAATACATTAATTCAATACGCATAGGTTTATAATATTTGAGGTTGTTGAGTCTGCATGCCTTTCGATTTTATAAGGTATTATGTATATACGTTATTTAAGATATGTGTGTTTTAAGCTAAGTGATGTTTGTAATATATTATATACCAGATTTTTGTTAAATATGTTGTAGATAAGTTGTTATTATATATATATCTATATAGTTACCTTTTAAAAAAAAAAGTTGCAGAAATATATATTTTGTTTAGATGTTATATGTTTTGTTTTACAGCATAAGACATATATATTTCTTAGTTCGTTTATAATTTATGTGTAGCTGTGGTTTATAATTTTTTTTTAAGCATGTAAGTAAATGTGTTAGTTTATGAATATATGTTAAAGTATTAACATTTATGTAGTTATATATATATAGTTTATTTCCTGGGTACATATCAGGTGATATACTGGTTATAAGTATAATCTATTAGCATGGTGGTATTAGTTGTTGTATATGTTAGTAAAAAAAAAATATATAATTGTATATATTAGCCTTTTACTGTTGTATATATATAGTATAATAATTTATATATGTTTGAATTTAGAATATGAGTTATATATATATAAATTCACTTATACCATTTATCATCGTCGATCCAGTCTGATTTGACTTCGTCTATTCCTATCTATCAGCTTTATTCGTCGAATCGTGTCCATCTAGCGTTGCTTTGGATTCGTAGCTTGTTCTGTTGTCAAATTTCCCCAGCCTCGAAGGTGAGCACTCACTCACGATTAACGTTCTTTTATTTATTAGATTTGATTTCAATTGAAACGACAATTGAAATATGCTGCTGTTAGTTAATTACACTGTTATATATGCTATTGCCTGTATCAGTTCACCTGTGACATCGGACACCATTATCTGTTAATTTTTTATGCGATGATAATACAGTTTGGCTGATAAATTTTTGATTGTTGATGTTTATATTGGACGTTAAATTGTTAATGTTAAAATGATAAATAGTATGAAATTGAACTTGATATAGGATAATTAAATGTTATATTTGATTAACTGACATTTGTATAATATGACCCCTTTAACTGTTAAATTTATTGACACGTAGGATTTGTTTAATTACACTTTGAACCACTGAATGTATGTTGTTAAATTGATGATGTATGAAATTGTAAATTGAATGACAAGTGAAAACCGTAATGTAATAATCTTTAATCTACATGAAATGATAGTGTAGATTCTAGAAATAATTATATTAATTCGTACAAATAACAATGCGAATTAATACGGTTATTTCGGGATTATTTGAATTGATTATTAGATTGATATTGATTGTTGTTATTGCTTGTTTATTTACCTTGACACCATCCCAGTTATCACACTGCAAGTTCCCTTTGCTATGTTTTGATTTTGAATTGAATTGGAATCGGGTTGAAATGATAAATACCCAAATTGAACTTTGACCTAGGAAAGAGAATTAAATAAAAACCCGATTGGTCAATAATTTGATTTAAAAATAAACGAAGATTTTATTTGAATATATAATATGGTTTTGAAATGAAGTTGAAATTTGAATTTTAATGAAAAGAAAATTGCTAATATTTAATAATATGAAACAAAATATTAGCAATGTAATCGATGAAAGAATGTTGCTTAAATTGAGAAATGATTGAATTAAGTTTGAAATTATAATTAAGTTTGAAATTATTAAAATTTGAAATTATTTAATAATTAAGTTTGAATTATTTAATAATTGAATAAGATTGAATCATTTGATAATTGAATAAAAATTTGAATTCTTTGATAAGAGAAATTGGACTTTTGAAAAAGTGAGATTTGAACTTTATTAATAAATGAAATTGGGTTTCTTTATTTATTAAGTTTTGGAAATTTATTTAAGTAAGTAAATGACTGAAATTGAATTTCTTAACAAGAAATAAAATGCGATTTATTGAAATTAATGTAAGACTGGAAGTTTAAAGAATTCGATTTGATGAATTTAATTTAATTCAAAATTGTAAGTTCGATTTAATGAAGTTGAATTTAAATAATGGATTTAATGAATTGGAAATTTAATAGAAATTTTTTTGAATGATAAAGTAATTTAACGATATTGAATGAAATTGATAAATGAATTTAAATTGATTTAAATGTTAAATTAAATTAATTTAAATGTTTTCGAAATGAAACTTATATTCGAACTTGAGTTAATATTTGGATTGTTTAAATAGAAATTGAATTTGAATTATAAGATTTTGAAATGATAATTTGAAGGTTTGAAACGTAAAGTATAGAAATTGGTTTTCGGAAGACAAGTGAAATGTTGATTTACGAATTGAAATTGAAATTGAAATTGATTTGGTTTTAAATAAATAAACGACCAATCGGTGTAATAATCACGAAAGTTATTAAAGAGACCGGAATCGGTTAGGGACATACTCACTGTCTAAACCGAAAACCACTTTAATAACTATACGCGGAGTGTTGATCCAGAACGAAGTGGATGGTTTTGATGAACGCGTTGACTGAAGAAAGAGAACGATTTTGGATGACCCTTGACATGACTAAAACAGGAGCCGCGCCGGGCCATTGAGGATCGCCATCTCTAGCGGACACACTTCTTCGATACCATATCTATTACTTTTGTGATTCGATTTGGGTGCACCCCTTGATTTGGGAGTGTTGTTTCGCGGTGTTGGGATAGTAGCTGCTATGCCCAACATCAGTCCGGATCACGCAACTACTAGTATCCTAGTTGGTATCGCCTCATGTACCTTGTCATACTGATTATCCTATTCGCGACCACTACGATTTTGATTTGTACCTTTAGTATATGGATTGCCCTCTGGTGACTTCCGGTTTTGGGGAAACTACGGTCTTGTATATGCTTTTGGGAATAAAAATGTGTTAAGGGTGGAATGGGCCATGACTTAACGCTATTTTGATATCTTTTATATTACTGATAGACATTATCTACTTATCGTACATTACTATATAGTAGATAGTTTGACGGATCCTTAAAGGATGGTTATTCCAAACATCCTTTGAGTTACTTGTATTTCAATTGCTATTTCACTTGAGTTGGATTTATTAATATAAGAATGTTAATCCTGACTCGAGTGTTTTGTGTTTTTGCTTTATGCTCGGGTCAGACTGAGTAGTTCAGCTTTCGAGACTCACCTTTGGAGTTGGAGCTTCGCTTGGAGATCCAGCTATCTATCCAGCTTTCAGATATTCGATGATTCCAGTGATGTATTCTGATTTGTATCTGATGTATCATGTTACTCTTCCGTGTATCTGGTTTAACTCTGATGTATTTTATATATTCATATAGTAGCTTCATGAACTACTATCTCTTTTATTTCCGCTGCACTTATTACTCTGTGTCTGTGATCTGTGATTATTTATTTACTGTATATGTTCAGTTTTGCCAATTTAAATTAACAACGCGGTATTTTGAGCAATTCAACTCCGGCATGAGTGTCTACCTATTCACTTATAATGGACGCGAATGGTTGAAAATATCGGGTCGTTACAGGAATCCACTTCGAGCCCGTTAAAGGGATGGAACCCTAAGTAGGATGGAACCTACGAAAATCTAGTGGGACATTGTTTTATGAAATGACCCTCCTATTTCTACCCTAATTTCATAATGATTTTTTTCCATCAAAGGGAATTTAAATCAAATAGAAGTCAAAATGCTATACAAGCTATTGCCCTAGCCACTTATTTCTTTTCTAAATAGGCAAATTAGGCAAAATCAGCAGTTCAGACGTCTAAATTCTTATGACAGGCGTCTAAACTTAATCTCAGACGTCTAACTTAATTATGACAGACGGCTCAGAGATCTAAAATTGAAACAGAGAGAAAAAGACATTTTTCAACTGAATTCAGACATCTAATTTTTTTGTGACAGACGTCTACATTTAACCTCAGACGTCTAAATTATTATGACTGACGTCTAAGTTTAATCTCAGACGTCTAAATTATTTAGACTGACGTCTTAATTCGATTTCTATGTACATGCATATGCACATTCAATTTATATGTGTCTGGATGTCCACCTACATTCATTTACACTTTTAAGTTTGATTTAAACTTCCTTTGAACTATCAGAGATGATATATAGATTGATCATTCATTACAAATACATTTCCCAGGGTCATTTTCTTTTTCCAATAAACAAAATATATCCAGGATCAAAACAATTAACCAATATAAATATATCAGTACATTCACAAAGATATGCACATACATGTGAGGATGTATATGACTCTCTTGTTTGAATCAGAGTTCTGGAAAACAAGAGGATATTGGATTGATTGGATTTAATCAATCCACACATAGTACAGTGTTATATGCATTAAAATCTGAGTGAAATTCAGATTCCTATTACAAATACAAAGGAAAAGGTGTGTTAATATTTGCCCAAAACATGTTTATGTGCGTATATAACTGCAACTATTTGAATCTGGCTTTCAACTCCCTTATTACAGATCCTTTCTTTATTTAAATATAAGACATGAAACATTTGTATGAAACAAGTTAAATTATGGGAACCTTGCAGTCATATAAAAACATTCAACCTATGCCTATTATCTTTTGTATACATATGCCATGGTAGAAAGATAAAACCATTTAATTTTTCTGAGAATCAACTATCCAGATTTTCCAAAACTAAAATCCTTTCTAAAGACTCAAGATTGACTAATACATTTATAAAATATAATCATTTAATTTAAACATGGTGTTCTTACTAAATCCACTTACAATATTTTGATTAACTTCTTTAATATCAGATATTAACTAGATTTATAAATTCCAGATACAAGTCAATCTCTTAATAAAATACTTAACAAAATATCCATCCCATATCCAACACTTAATACAAGTAACAATTTAAATCATTAATACATGCGGATTTTATCATTTAGGCTCTTATCTAACTAAGTTTAGCATGTTATAATCTTCTTCTCAAAGCCTTGCTTCTACTCCTACTTAGTTGCTGCAATCCCTGAAAAAGCATTTGAAACTGCCTCATTTTAAATGAGACACCCGAGATGCCATTAGCACACTAGGGTCAGACACATGTCTGGTATGAGAAAATTCACAAAAGCAATTAGTTAATTAGGTTAAAATCAAACTAAGTACATATACATGAAGTTCTGCCCTTTGGAATCAGATCATACTTGTGTGCATGCTCTGTGTCATTGTGACTGTGCACACTTTAATTTTTCTTTCCAGAGACTACATATATATAAATATGGCACATACATTCAAGCATACAATTCAGTCATAATCAAACAATTATTCACACCAAACAGGAAAATAACCAAATATGAGTTAAATCATTTATTCAATCCTCATATTTCAATTCTGGGAAAAACTCTAGTTTTCTCATCATCTCAAATATTTTTCCCTTGGTATATTTATCTATCCTGGTCTCATCTGCAATATTTATGAATCAATGGACACACTGTAATGAACTAATTCACTCCATTACACAAAGATCTCAGGACTTGAACAAGCCATGTGTCAACTTGTATTACTCAAGAAAACAAGTCATTCCTGCAGTGTTCTTGACCCCATTTTCCTAGTCAGGTTTAAGTTAATAATAACTCTTTTGATTTTCCATGACTAAACCATTCGGTGATCAATTTTACTAACTAAAAACATCCATATCATGGCATCTCATATTATTCATAACCATATAGAGACAAACAAGCAACAACCATTGGTGACTAAATAAATAAGGCTCTGTATGTATATATATATATATACATTATGGTATTTTAAAAAGGGGTATAAGCAACTAACATTAGCTTATGGCTTCTGAGAGAGTTTTTCCTTTTTGCAAACATTTGTGCTTGAGTTAAACTCAGAATGATCTGGTTTCACTGAATCACAAAATTTTGTTTGCTATGTATATATATCTTTTTGCATTTTTATTAAATTAGGAGCATCAGCACATAGGCAACCCTATTGCACCCCTAATTCCTCTTTGTCTCAAGCCTCAGCACTTATACATGAGTATATTGCAGCTCAATTTGTTTTCATTTCTCTGAGTTAAGCCAAAACCAATACTACTTGCCTATATTCAACATTTATTTTATGTTCCTAAGCATCTACATATCAGAGATCTGGGTTCATAAAACATATATGTATACTAACTACACATAAAAATTTCTTATAAATAAACAAGTAAAACAACCAAAGAGAATCAAAAGATTTTCAGATTTAAAATCACAGATAAGCATTCATATATGAAAATACTCTTTTAAGAAAATTACTTATAACTGGCTGCCTACATTAGGACTTATTGCCTTAGATTTTTGAGTGAGTTTTCTCACCTAGCTCTCTTCTTTGCTTCCTTAATTAATTGATGAACTTCTGCCTTTAGCCTCAAACTCTTTTCCTTCCCTTGCCTTATGATTTCTATGGTGTTGTTTCCCCTTTTTTTTTTCAAAGTTCTTTTCTGAGAAGGAGAGGAGGCTGCTGCATATACATGTATATATACAGGGTCTTCCTTAGGGTTTTGGGTATTGGCTAAAGCCATTTTTGCCCACCAGAAAAATCATATTATCTGTATTTTATTTAAACCCAAAGTTCTACCCTTCCCGGCTTAATTTAGGTGAAGAGAAAAGTGGTTACATTCTTTTTGGCTAATTTCAGAATTTTGCTTTTCAGAAAATACTTTTTTTTTCCTTTGTCTACAATCATGCTAAAAATGTGACTTGATTTGTTATTTATCAAATACTCTTCCTAATTCTGCCTATACCAAGCATTTCTCTGTTTTATCTTATTTTTTTCTATTTTTAGCTTTCATGTAAATGGCATGTACTTCCTTCATTTATTTATAAGAGGATTTCTCCTTTTTATATCTTCACTCTTTTTATTTCTGCCTATCTTTAAAATATGTTGGTATATTTTATTTTGCTGATTTGAACTCTAGTACCCTATTAACACATATATATTTATATAAGTCTTACTGAAATAATTAGCACACCCAAATATATATTTACACATCATTCTGTATTGACACACACATGCACATGCATACTCCAAATATTCAGTAGCATCCATATATGTATATTTACTCACGCATACAACTTTTAAGGGTTTAATCTAAGTATATATACATACATATATATTCCTATACATATCAATATGTATTTATTCTTAGAGTTCATGGACTTTTAGCTTTATTTCATGTGCATTTCCTGTGCACACATGTACACACATACTGATACACTATCCAGCTATATCAATCCCCTTTCAAAATTAATTCAAAAATTATTTT
Source organism: Allium fistulosum (assembly GCA_030737815.1). Lineage (NCBI taxonomy): Eukaryota > Viridiplantae > Streptophyta > Magnoliopsida > Asparagales > Amaryllidaceae > Allium > Allium fistulosum. The sequence continues at coordinate 559,509,371 of CM060907.1, forward strand.
GAATTCATTTATATTTGTCAGAATAAATTCCTAAAATCTTGGGTCATTACATACACCCCTCCTTTTAGAAATTGTGTCCCACAATTTACCTAAGCTTAAAATAAATTTTAAACTTAATTCAGAGAACTAGTACATTCTCAACCAAATAAATTTTTAGTTCTATAATAACTAAAAACATATGCATCTAAAAAAAAAAGAAACAATCAAAAATCGGAATTACCCTTAATCTGAAAATAGCTTAGGATAATTCATCCTAACTTTATCTTCTAATTCCCATGTGCAATCACTAGGATCAAGACTCCACTGTACCTTCACAAGTTTCAGAGATTTATTTCTCAACTTCTTCACATCTTTTGCCAAAATCCCCACTGGATCCTTTTCATAAATCAAATTAGAATTTATCTGCACTTGGGTTGGGGTCTCAAGAATTTCTGCCTTGTCATGGACCCACCTTCTCAATTGTGATACATGAAAAACATCATGTATACCTTGCATGTTTTCTGGTAATTCCAACTTATATGCCAAGGGACCAATTCTTTCCAGAATTTTGTATGGTCCAATATATCCTGGGGTTAATTTGCCTTGTTTTCCCAACCTCAGCATATTTTTCATAGGTGAGATTTTGATGAAAACAAAATTTCCCACTTCATATTCTACCTGCCTCCTTCTCATGTCTGCAAATTTCTTTTGCCTATCTTGAGCTGCTGCCATTCTCCTTCTTATTAACTCAATTTTCTCCTTAGTTTCTTGTATGTACTCAGGTCCTAAAATAGACCTTTCTCCTGCTTCTACCCAACAAACAGGTGACAAACAGGGTTTACCATATAAGGCTTCAAATGGAGCCATTCCTATGGTGCTTTGGTAGCTGTTGTTGTATGTAAATTCAACTAGATGAAGATAATCTTCCCAGTTGCCCCCAAAATCCAGTATACATGCCCTCAACATGTCCTCCAAAACTTTGTTTACTACCTCAGTCTGCCCATCTGATTGAGGATGGTAGGCAGTACTTAAACATAGTTCACTTCCCATTGCTTCTTGAAAGCTTCTCCAGAATTTTGAAGTGAAGATGGTATCCCTATCACTCACAATGGTTTTGGGAATGCCATGTAACTTTACCACTTCCTTTATAAAAATTTGAGCTAATTTTGGTGCTGTCCTTTCTGATTTGACTGGGATGAAGTGGGCTACCTTGGTTAGTCTATCCACTATCACCCATATACTTGTATTACCTCTCTTAGATCTAGGCAGTCCATCTATGAAGTCCATAGATATGTCTTCCCACTTCCACTGTGGTACACTAAGAGGCTGCATCAACCCTGATGGCCTTTGGGTTTCAGCCTTGACTTGTTGGCAAGTCATACATTTGGCAATGTGTTTAGCTACATCAGATTTCATCCCCTTCCACCAGAAGTCTCTTTTCAAATTTTGGTACATTTTTGTGTTGCCTGGGTGTATGGAGTATTTACCTCTGTGATATTCATTCAATATCTCTTTCTTAAATTCTGTGTCCTCTGGTACACACATCCTATTTTGGTATCTCATATAACCATTTTTATCAATATGGTGATTCATCACTTCCTCCCCTCTTGAGAGGAGCATTTTCTTCTCTAATAAGTTGGCATCCTGTTCTTGCATTTTTCCTACCTTCAGAATTAAATCTGGTTGAAGTGTCATTAAGCTCAACTTCCCTTTATCTTCTTGTGCACCCTGCATCTGCTCATCAATGTGCACACAACCATTCTCCCCAATTTCTAACTCAGTTAGCAAAGACAAGCCCTTAAATTCTTCTATCATCATCATAGCCAATTTAGCATGCTGTCTACTTAGAGCATCTGCAACTTTGTTTGCTTTGCCTGGTGTATAGAGTATGTCAAAGTCATAGGCAGCTAAGAACTCCACCCATCTATGTTGCCTCATGTTCAAATCTTTTTGTGAAAATAAATATTTTAGAGATTTATGGTCAGTGTATAGTTCAAACTTTGTGCCTAACAAATAATGTCTCCAAAGTTTTAAAGCATAGATCACAGCTGCTAATTCGAGATCATGTGTGGCATACCTTACTTCATGGGGTTTAAGTTGTCTGGATGCATATGCAATGACTTGGCCTTGTTGCATCAGCACTGCACCCAAGCCAAATCCACTAGCATCAGTGTATACCACTAATTCTTCATTTCCATGAGGTACCTTTAAAATTGGAGCATTCACCAATGCCTCCTTCAACTGTTCAAAAGACTTCTCACATTTTTATGACCAAACAAAAGCTTGGTTCTTCCTGGTTAGGTTAGTGAGTGGTGTAGAAATTTTTGAAAAATCTTTTATAAACCTCCTATAATACCCTGCCATCCCCATAAATGACCTCACTTCACTCACAGTGCTTGGCCTCTTCCATGCTTGAATAGCCACTACTTTATTGGGGTTCACAGAAATTCCTTGAGCAGATATAACATGGCCAAGGAAATGTACTTCCTCTCTCCAAAATACACATTTTGAAAATTTTGCCTTTAAATCTTTTTCCCTTAATCTAGACAAAACCAGGTGCAAATGATGCTTATGTTCTTCCACTGTTTTGGAGTAAATCAAAATGTCATCTATAAAAATAAGCACAAACTTGTCTAAATAATCTCTAAAGGTTCTGTTCATTAAATCTACAAAGTATGATGGTGCATTGGTCAAGCCAAATGGCATAACCAAAAATTCATACAACCCATACCTAGTGTTAAAGGCAGTGTACTTGATGCTTGATTCTTCCACCTTCATTTGATGAAAACCAGATGCTAAATCTAGTCTAGAAAATACTTTTGCCCCTGCTAATTGATCAAAAAGATCATCTATTCTTGGCAATGATTATTTATTTTTAATAGTTACTTTGTTTAATTCTCTATAATCTATACAGAGTCTTAAGGAGCCATCTTGTTTCTTAACAAATACCACTGGTGCTCCCCAGCAAGAATTACTTGGTCTTATAAAACCCTTTTCTTCCAATTCTTCTAACTGTTTCTTTAATTCCTTTAGTTCATTTGGCCCCATTCTAGTTGGCTTTTTAATCACTGGGCTTGCTCCTGGAACTAGATTGATCTGGAACTCTACTGGTCTATGGTGTGGAATACCCTTGACCTCACCAAACACATCCAAATATTCATTGACTATGGGAATTTCTTCAATGGTTAATTCACTGAAGTCTTTTTCTGAGTCAACTAAATGATATAGTTTTCCTTCCTTAGCTACTTCACATAAAACTGTGATTCTCTGACCTCTAGAATTTTGCAATGATATGGTGGATGAGTCTAAATTAATTATGGCTTTAAATTGCCTTAGCCAGTCTACCCCCAATATAACACCTATATTTGGGTAATTCAAAACATATTAATTGGAAATAAAAATATTTCCTCCTATGTTTAATTCCACATCCACACAAATCATATTTAAAACACTAGAACTCCCCAGTGGACTTTGTATATGCAATGGGGTTTCAACCAATATGCAATTCAGTTTTAGCATTTTAACTAGTTCATAAGAAGTTAAAGAGTGAGTTGCCCCAGTATCATATACTACTGCTATGGGTATGGTACAAATAAGTAATGTACCTTCCACTTGGCTATGGTTTTCTGTGTTACTCTCCACTGTGGCTTTGCCTTTTCCTTCCAAATTTGCCAATTTTCCTTGCTGTTTGTACTCAGGACAATTCCTCTTCATATGCCGCTCTTTCCCACATAGATAGCACTTGAAGGCTCCTCCCTTCAATTCTGGACATCTTGGTTTGATGTGTCCTTCTTTTCCACACTGATGGCACACAATTTTCTTCTTAGTTTCCTTAGCTTTGACATCTCCAGTGCTTTTGTTACTAGCCTCTTCCTTCTTCTTATCATAAGGGTGATACCTCCCCTTACCTTTCTTGGTGTTATTGTTCTTAAAATTTCTGAACTTCTCCCTTTCCTTGTCATGCTGCTCCAACCTCAAAGCTAAGTCTATCACATGGTCAAAAGTCTTGTCTGCATAGGGTAACATGGCTCTGCTAAGTCCTGGGTTCAACCCTTTTATGTACCTATCATTTTTGGATGCCTCATCTGCCACAAGCATTGCTCCATATGTGGAAAGCCCCTCAAACTTTTGAGTGTATTCTGTGACAGTCATGGTTCCTTGTCTAAGTCTAATAAATTCTTCTAGCAAGGTAGTCTTTGCTGATGCTGGTACAAACCTTGCTTCCAACATCTCTTTGAATTGATTCCAAGTGATTTCATTCTCATTCCTTCCTGCAATGATTACTTCCCACCAGCCTAAAGCTACTCCTTTTAGCTGTCTTGAAGCCACTTGCCTCTTTCTTTGATCATCAAGTTGCATGTCATTGAAAATTCTTTCCAATGTTCTCAACCATGTTTGAATTTCCATGATACTCTCTGTCCCTTCAAAGCTTTTGCCTCCTAAATGAGTATATGTCTTAAGTAATTTTGAGAGTTCTTCATAGGGATTTTCTTGCCTTTGTCCTGCCCCATCCCTAAATGCTCTCACCAAGTCTTGCAGATTGACCATTGGTGGTGCATGGGAAGATCCTGCTCCCTGATTTGGTGGTCTCCCTACCATAGTTTGCTAAAAATAATTTACATAGCTGGTTAGGTTGATTGGTAATTTTATTATTTCAGTGGTTTTTTTTTCACACTGAAAACATTGATATATATATATTTAGTTCCTTTAAATTTTTATTTTTATCTAAGAACTTGATCTTTACTTCTACTATGTTGAATAACATAGCTCTGATACCAAATGAAATGACCCTCCTATTTCTACCCTAATTTCATAATGATTTTTTTTCCATCAAAGGGAATTTAAATCAAATAGAAGTCAAAATGCTATACAAGCTATTGCCCTAGCCACTTATTTCTTTTCTAAATAGGCAAATTAGGCAAAATCAGCAGTTCAGACATCTAAATTCTTATGACAGGCGTCTAAACTTAATCTCAGACGTCTAACTTAATTATGACAGACGGCTTAGAGATCTAAAATTGAAACAGAGAGAAAAAGACATTTTTCAACTGAATTCAGACATCTAATTTTTTTGTGACAGACGTCTACATTTAACCTCAGACGTCTAAATTATTATGACTGACGTCTAAGTTTAATCTCAGACGTCTAAATTATTTAGACTGACGTCTAAATTCGATTTCTATGTACATGCATATGCACGTTCAATTTATATGTGTCTGGATGTCCACCTACATTCATTTACACTTTTAAGTTTGATTTAAACTTCCTTTGAACTATCAGAGATGATATATAGATTGATCATTCATTACAAATACATTTCCCAGGGTCATTTTCTTTTTCCAATAAACAAAATATATCCAGGATCAAAACAATTAACCAATATAAATATATCAGTACATTCACAAAGATATGCACATACATGTGAGGATGTATATGCCTCTCTTGTTTGAATCAGAGTTCTGGAAAACAAGAGGATATTGGATTGATTGGATTTAATCAATCCACACATAGTTCAGTGTTATATGCATTAAAATCTGAGTGAAATTCAGATTCCTATTACAAATACAAAGGAAAAGGTGTGTTAATATTTGCCCAAAACATGTTTATGTGCGTATATAACTGCAACTATTTGGATCTGGCTTTCAACTCCCTTATTACAGATCCTTTCTTTATTTAAATATAAGACATGAAACATTTGTATGAAACAAGTTAAATTATGGGAACCTTGCAGTCATATAAAAACATTCAACCTATGCCTATTATCTTTTGTATACATATGCCATGGTAGAAAGATAAAACCATTTAATTTTTCTGAGAATCAACTATCCAGATTTTCCAAAACTAAAATCCTTTCTAAAGACTCAAGATTGACTAATACATTTATAAAATATAATCATTTAATTTAAACATGGTGTTCTTACTAAATCCACTTACAATATTTTGATTAACTTCTTTAATATCAGATATTAACTAGATTTATAAATTCCAGATACAAGTCAATCTCTTAATAAAATACTTAACAAAATATCCATCCCATATCCAACACTTAATACAAGTAACAATTTAAATCATTAATACATGCGGATTTTATCATTTAGGCTCTTATCTAACTAAGTTTAGCATGCTATAATCTTCTTCTCAAAGCCTTGCTTCTACTCCTACTTAGTTGCTGCAATCCCTGAAAAAGCATTTGAAACTGCCTCATTTTAAATGAGACACCCGAGATGCCATTAGCACACTAGGGTCAGACACATGTCTGGTATGAGAAAATTCACAAAAGCAATTAGTTAATTAGGTTAAAATCAAACTAAGTACATATACATGAAGTTCTGCCCTTTGGAATCAGATCATACTTGTGTGCATGCTCTGTGTCATTGTGACTGTGCACACTTTAATTTTTCTTTCCAGAGACTACATATATATAAATATGGCACATACATTCAAGCATACAATTCAGTCATAATCAAACAATTATTCACACCAAACAGGAAAATAACCAAATATGAGTTAAATCATTTATTCAATCCTCATATTTCAATTCTGGGAAAAACTCTAGTTTTCTCATCATCTCAAATATTTTTCCCTTGGTATATTTATCTATCCTGGTCTCATCTGCAATATTTATGAATCAATGGACACACTGTAATGAACTAATTCACTCCATTACACAAAGATCTCAGGACTTGAACAAGCCATGTGTCAACTTGTATTACTCAAGAAAACAAGTCATTCCTGCAGTGTTCTTGACCCCATTTTCCTAGTCAGGTTTAAGTTAATAATAACTCTTTTGATTTTCCATGACTAAACCATTCGGTGATCAATTTTACTAACTAAAAACATCCATATCATGGCATCTCATATTATTCATAACCATACAGAGACAAACAAGCAACAACCATTGGTGACTAAATAAATAAGGCTCTGTATGTATATATATATACATTCTGTTATTTTAAAAAGGGGTATAAGCAACTAACATTAGCTTATGGCTTCTGAGAGAGTTTTTCCTTTTTGCAAACATTTGTGCTTGAGTTAAACTCAGAATGATCTGGTTTCACTGAATCACAAAATTTTGTTTGCTATGTATATATATCTTTTTGCATTTTTATTAAATTAGGAGCATCAGCACATAGGCAACCCTATTGCACCCCTAATTCCTCTTTGTCTCAAGCCTCAACACTTATACATGAGTATATTGCAGCTCAATTTGTTTTCATTTCTCTGAGTTAAGCCAAAACCAATACTACTTGCCTATATTCAACATTTATTTTATGTTCCTAAGCATCTACATATCAGAGATCTCGGTTCATAAAACATATATGTATACTAACTACACATAAAACTTTCTTATAAATAAACAAGTAGAACAACCAAAGAGAATCAAAACATTTTCAGATTTAAAATCACAGATAAGCATTCATATATGAAAATACTCTTTTAAGAAAATTACTTATAACTGGCTGCCTACATTAGGACTTATTGCCTTAGATTTTTGAGTGAGTTTTCTCACCTAGCTCTCTTCTTTGCTTCCTTAATTAATTGATGAACTTCTGCCTTTAGCCTCAAACTCTTTTCCTTCCCTTGCCTTATGATTTCTATGGTGTTGTTTCCCCTTTTTTTTCAAAGTTCTTTTCTGAGAAGGAGAGGAGGCTGCTGCATATACATGTATATATACAGGGTCTTCCTTAGGGTTTTGGGTATTGGCTAAAGCCATTTTTGCCCACCAGAAAAATCATGTTATCTGTATTTTATTTAAACCCAAAGTTCTACCCTTCTCGGCTTAATTTAGGTGAAGAGAAAAGTGGTTACATTCTTTTTGGCTAATTTCAGAATTTTGCTTTTCAGAAAATACTTTTTTTTCCTTTGTCTACAATCATGCTAAAAATGTGACTTGATTTGTTATTTATCAAATACTCTTCCTAATTCTGCCTATACCAAGCATTTCTCTGTTTTATCTTATTTTTTTCTATTTTTAGCTTTCATGTAAATGGCATGTACTTCCTTCATTTATTTATAAGAGGATTTCTCCTTTTTATATCTTCACTCTTTTTATTTCTGCCTATCTTTAAAATATGTTGGTATATTTTATTTTGCTGATTTGAACTCTAGTACCCTATTAACACATATATATTTATATAAGTCTTATTGAAATAATTAGCACACCCAAATATATATTTACACATCATTCTGTATTGACACACACATGCACATGCATACTCCAAATATTCAGTAGCATCCATATATGTATATTTACTCACGCATACAACTTTTAAGGGTTTAATCTAAGTATATATATATATATACATATATATTCCTATACATATCAATATGTATTTATTCTTAGAGTTCAGGGACTTTTAGCTTTATTTCATGTGCATTTCCTGTGCACACATGTACACACATACTGATACACTATCCAGCTATATCAATCCCCTTTCAAAATTAATTCAAAAATTATTTTGAATTCATTTATATTTGTCAGAATAAATTCCTAAAATCTTGGGTCATTACATTTTATATCCACTAATCTTAATTCAAAATGGTTTTTCAAAATTATCTTATTTTCGAAATGATTTCAAGACTTTCCTCTTAAAAATATTCAAAACCCTCGATTCCGTTTTTAAAATAATTTTAGTCTCAAAACATCTTTATTTTCAGAGTCAAAATTTCTTCTGATTTTAAATTATCTTTTCAAATAATATATTTAACTTTTAAATTATTTATACTTTGATTTAAATTATAGTTAAATAATATATATATATATATATATATATTGTTCTTTATATTTACTTATGAATTTCAACTATATTCAAGTATATTTATAAAGTTTTAAATAGTTTTTATATAAGATAAATATTGTTTTTATAGAAATTCAAAACATCAATTTTGGCTGAGGGATGTCGACATGCCCATAGGCACTATGTTGACATGGTGACAGTTGAGTTCAAAATTCAAATTTCAAAAGAAGTGTCTATTCGCCATAACTCTTTACGAATGGACATGACTGTTGTTCTTCTATAAATAGGGGTCAGTTTCAACGAATTTTATAACATATTTTTCTGGTTTTTCACTTCTCTTCTTCTTCCACATTTCTTAATACAAAATCATACCATTACTCTGCCGAAATCAACATCAAATCATACTCGATTATTTCTGGTTTTGATTCTCTCCACTATCTCTACAAGGTCCAAGTGCTAATCTGAGTTATAGACTTTTTGTAATCAATTGAGCGAGAGAAGGTGTGATTGTAGCCCTGGAAATCAATTGAGCGAGAGAAGGTGTGATTGTAGCCCTGGAAATCAATTGGGTGGACTTGTTGCCCCGGAAATCAAGTATCTCTACCCAGAGGATTGTGAGTCTGGAGGGTGTACCTCGTAGCCTTGAAATCGAGGGTTGTAATTGTTGAATTGATTGTGAAAGGAAATCCGTACTTGTGTTGCGGAACCGGATGTAGGGTAACTCCGAACCAGTATAAAATCCAGTGTGTTCTTTTCTTTACTGCTTTTACTTTATATCTGCATCTGTGTTTGATTCTGTGTTCATATCTGTGTCTGATTTGTGTATACATTGTTAACAAAGTAAGATAAACTCAAAAAGATTAACAAATTTCTTAAAACACTATTCACCCCCCCTCTAGTGTTAATTCTAGCCTTAAGATCCTTAATCCGCATTTCCCATAGAGTTTTGAAGTGATTGAAATTTATTTATAAATTCTCTTGCGATTCGTAAAGGGGGTTTATAAAATGGATATGATTTTGAAAAGAGGAATTTTATAGGGGACTTGGAGAGAATGGGATTTCAAAAATGTTGAATATGGGAACTTCGAAAATCAAATCTGAATTCATAAAAGAAGTTATAAATTGTTGAAGGGGGTTATAAATAAGTATACTGGTTTTTGGAAATTGTAAAAGAGAGTTTATTAATCATTTCGGAGACTTGTGAGATAAGCAACGAAATATTTTCTTAAGTGTTGATATTTGAAATGATTTTGGAAAATGAGACTTATGATATTTTCCTAAGTATTAAAATGGAAATTTGAAAATATTTCTAAGTGTTGAGATGGTTTGGAAATATCCTATTATAAATCTAAGTATTTGAATTTGTTTCCAAACATTGAAATATTGAAAGAAATTTGGTATATATATCTTATAAAGATATTTCGAAAATAAATTTTGGAAAAATTTATAATAAGGCCTGATGTCTGCTTGTGGATGTTTATTGATAGTTAAATAACCAACTATCAAATATTGGCTAATTTTGTTGATCGTTTCGAAGAGACCTTGATCGGATTTAATCATCCAAAAACCACTTCGATCCAATTTGAGCGTTACGAATGGATATCGTGAAGAAAGTGAAGATGGTGGTTCAGTTTGTCCAGACACATAACAACCTGTATGGACGAATGCTATTAGAACATCGTCATTGGAGGACGATGAGCATTCTAATTGAAATTGTTCTTGAAATGTAATCGTAGCCTTAAGCCTTATTAACCGAAGTGACTAAAAATCAGGGGAGATGCAGCAAGGCTAAGTGGGTCGTACTCAATTAGGGTATGTTATCACCTTTCTAGATACCCTCAGATATATTATAAATTATGGATACGGTGCTGCATGGAAAAAGAGCTCTCGATAAGGGTGGGAACACCTGGGGTGATAACATATTCGTTTCTATCCAGGTTAGGGATAGGGCGGGTTTCGTGTTGTAGGGGATCATAGCGAGGTCCTCGGTACATTTTTCTAGAAGTGTACTGTGATAGGTGGTACCCCAGTGCCTAGTCATTGTCTGAAATCCATTCTCCAATAAGCGCCGTACGGTTTTGATTGTGCCCAACTATGCTGAAACGTGAGATGCCAGCATTTCAGCCATTTTCTAATTTATTTTCTATAGACACTATTATAATATCAGATGATTTTAATATCAAATGGATTGGTTATCATAAGGGAAAAACCCGTCGTGTTTATGTGTGATGCGGTCTTACGAGATACCTTTGTTTTCAAAGGATTTTGATAACTTTAATAATTCAAATTGAGTGTGTTTTCTTACACTGGTTTTCCAGATTGACTCGAGTGTTATTTTATTATAATGCTCGGGTCAGACTGAGTATTACAGATTCATGATAAGATGCCATGGAGCTTAGGAGACGAGCTGGAAGACAAAGACGTATTTCTGTACTTGATTTGTATTTTCGCTGTGTGAGGACAAATTATTAAACTGTCCAGACTGATTGTTGTCTATTGTACTCTAATAATGGTATGTATATTAAATAGTACAGTTATTGTATTTAAAATCTGTTATTATGTATTATATTTTGTTTTCTGCGTTTGTGAGATTCTGTGTTGTTGTTCTATTTTCTTCTACCTCTTTCTTCTTTACCCCTAGCAATCGGTATTTCCGGCATTTGAATATTCGACATGATTATACAGTGAACTTATTGATGTCGATTTTCGTGGGTCGAAAATCCCGGTCTGTTACATAGTGTGAGTTTGGAACCACATAAAGATGGAATTCAAGAAGTTAGAGTGCAAATTCATTTGCTTATAGCTTCTTCTCAAGTATTTATTCCTCTACATGTTGATCATGTTAATGGTCAAACACCACATAATGAAGTTGCCATGAATGAACCTATGATGGATTAACCAGAAGAAATCACATTAATAAGATATAATAGAGAAAGAAAATCTTCTATTTATGATGATTATGTGGTTTATCTATGAGAGTCGTAATTTGACTTAGGAATCAATGATGATCAAGTTTTGTTTTCACAAGCTGTAAAAAGTGATAGTTCTACGAAATGGTTCAACGCCATGAAAGAACTAGAATCTGTGGATCACAATGAAGCTTGGGACCTTGTTGAATTGCCAAAAGGTTGTAAAAGAGTTGGGTGTAAATGGGTCTTCAAGACCAAGGATGGCACAAATGGTAATATCGAACGTCATAGCAATTTAGAGCTCCATCAAATGGACGTGAAAAAATCCATTCTGAATGGGAATTTAGATGAAGAAGTTTTTATGGATCAACATGAATGTTTTTTGGTTGAAGGAAAAGAACATATGGTGTGTAAACTTAAGAAATCAATATATGGACTTAAACAAGCCTCTCTAAGTTCAATGATACCATCACATCTTTTGGTTTTAAGGACATCGTTGATTGATGTATATATCTAAAGATTAATGGAAGCAGGTTTATAATTCTGATTTTATATATTGATGACAATTTATTTACTACTAATGATCTTGGTTTATTACATCAACCCAATGAATTTCTCTCTAAGAACTTTGAAATGAAAGATATGGGTGAGGCATCCTATGTGATTGGAATAGAAATATTCCATGATAAATCATAAGGATTGTTGGGATTGTCTCAGAAAACATACATTAATAAAGTTTTAAAGAGATTTAAGATGGAAAGATACTCTACAAGTGTCGTTCCAATTCAGAAAGGAGATAAATTTAATCTCAAGCAATGTCTAAAGAATGAATCGGAATGCAATAAAACGGAACACATTCCTTATGCATCTATTGTTGGAAGCTTGATGTATGCTCAAACTTGTACTAGACCAGACATTAGTTTTATTGTCGGAATGCTGGGCATGTATCAAAGTAATCTTGGAGTAGATCGTTGGCATGCCGCAAAGAAAGTGTTGATGTATCTATAAGAATGAAAGATCATATGTTCACTTGTAAGAGATCTAATAATCTCGAGGTGATTGTATATTCGGATTTAGATTTTGCTGAATGTGTGGATACCAGAAAATCCACATTTGGCTATATGTTCCAATTAGTTGGAGGATCAATTCCATGGAAGAGTGAAAAGCAGCCTGTCATTGTTGCATTCACTATGGAGGCCGAGTTTATGGTATGCTTTAAGGCCACGGTTCATGGTTTATACCTGCGGAACTTCATTTCAGGAATTGGAATTATCGACACCATTGCCAAGCCACTAAAAATTTATTACGACAACATTGTAGTAGTCTTCTTGTCTAAAAATGACAAGTATTCAAAAGATACTAAGCATATGGAATTAAAATACTTTGTCGTTAAAGAAGAAGTTTAGAAACAAAGAGTATCAATCGAACACATTAGCACAAACCTTATGGTTGCGGATCCATTGACGAAAGGATTGCCCCCAACGACATTTAATGAATATGTCGAAAGAATGGACATACCATCATTGATGTTATATTATGTTTTATGTTATTATGAATTTGACACTCTGAGCTCGTTTATTTATTGTTTCTGATATAAATTTATGAATCCTGTTTCGTATGATTGGTGTATATGCATGAATGCATTATGTAAGTTAAATAGGATTTTGTTTTTGATAAAGACATTACCATTGAGCAGTTATTGAATATCTTATTATGTGTTATGTTATCTTGAAGACTAATATTGTGATACATGGAAGGTACTATGTCGACAAATTGATATATGGCCGCTATGAACCTTAGTTTCTCTGTTTAATAATGACTTTATGACATTACCAATATGATGATGGACTTATTTATTTTACTATGTGTATTATGTTTTATTATTAAACCATTAGAGTACATAATGTCACATGGGTCAAGTAGGAGAATGTTGGACTTACCCACAAACCATATGTTGGCCAAGTGGATAATTAACAAGCCCAAATAAAAAGTACTAAATTGGATTTAATAAAATAAAGAGAATAATTTCTATTGGTGGATAAAAAGATAATTTTCTATTAACATCTTGATGGTAGGTTTATATAAAGAATAGAAAACCGTAATAGGATTAGCCCTTTATACCCCCTCATCTAATTTTCATCTTCATAAAAAAGCATGTCAAACTGAAGGGGTTAAGAGGGAGAAATACAGGCTTATGAAATTATTCACTAGAAATTAATTACTTTTAATATGAATCAAGATACGCTCACATAATCTATTATGTGGTTATGAAAACCATTTTGTTCAAAGATCTAACCTATTTAAATTTAGATCTAGTCTATTATGATTTAGAATTAAACTAGCCTATTATGACTTAGATCTAGTTTATTATGATTTATGTAAAACTAGTTTATCCTTTTTTATTGATCTAAAGATTAAGACTCCACGTGAGACGCTTCAAAAGCCGAGGTCCTTTCTTTAATATTCTGAGTGCACCCTAAATATAGTCGAGTTAATTAAGAGTTAAATAACTGTAGATGTAAACTTTATCCTATTAGACCTTATGAACCTCTACTAAATTAAATTAATTCAAATATATTATTCATAATAACTAAAGTTGATTGCTTTAAAATTGGCTCATATACCTCATGTTGATTTTACTGTCTATTGTTACTCATATTTCACAGTCATGTTGATATACACTTATGTACCTAATGGCTCTATGTACTTTTTGAAGGGAACATTGTCGCATATCGATGTATATCATATTATATTACTATTTTAAAAATAAAAATCAAAATAAATAGGGTATAAGATATACGAGTCGAATTAATTTGAGGTCCGTATGCAGTTGGCAAGATTTTGGACTAGAAGTCATGTAATGGCTTATTTGAATAATAACACTCATTATCTTCATGGACTTTGATTAATGCGTCAACCATTCCACCATTAGAGAAAGAAACAAAACAAAAGGAGAAGGAATTCAATGGTACGTGGATAAAATTAAATATGCATATTCAATGCAAAATATGACGCATATAAATTGTTGTTTACTATATGCTTGTAGAGTTATCCATCCAACCAATAAATATAGATCAGAAACAACACCAGAGTGATAATAGGTTAGTTATATTAAATGCATTCTTTCAAATGTTTTACCCAATAACCTCTTTAAATGAAAATGAAAATAAAAGAAATCTAAAAGCATATACAACAGGGTTGCGAGAACGATTGGAAGTTTTAAGTAATATAAAGCAGGAATCTCCATCCACTCGGCTCTAATACAAAAATTACAGATTTTTATTTTATAGATAACATGATTAGAAACAAAAACACTGAAATACTATGCATAGATATACATGAATATCAAATTACCAATCAAACAATAAAGTAATTTCGCATGAGGCTTGCCTTAGCAATTTCCTTAAAACTCTATTTTAAAGCTTCTTAAGATACAACAATGAGAGCTTTTCGAGATTGTAATGATTACGCACTTCTTTATGATTTGGTAACGACGATGGAAAATTGCTTTGAATTTTATTTAGTATTGAAGAGGAAGAAGGTCAAAAAAAGATGATGAATGTGATCTGTATTCCCCTCTATTTATAGACAGCCATCCATTTATTTAGAGCATCGCGTCAATTCATTTGACGCCCGATCCATTTTGTCGCTTTTGTCCGTAGCAAGAAGTCACACCTATTTAGACAAAAAATGTTCAAAAAGACGTGCCCTAATTTGAAAAAACAATGTTCAAAACTAGTTTTGTTTTTCCCAGCAAAAAGATAGTTTCACGTTAGACCCGTACCTAGCCCAGATTGTTCGGTCAACGGGCGGACGGCGACGACGTGCGTGTGTGTTTAGCCACGATCATCTACATCCTCTCCCTCTCACAAAATTCTCTGACCCAACGGACCTATTATGCTTTGTGTGAATTGAGTATATGAACATGTATATTTTTTCTATCTTTGCCAATGTGTGACTAATAGTATATTTCAGTCATCTCATCGAGGAATTTTCGAACAATCACCCACATAAATGAAGATATACTTTTCCCCCACACGAAGGGGAATATCACGGAATGCATAAGGAACAATACTATATCATTGATAAGTAAATATTTCATTTTGAACTTTCCTTAGTAAAATCTCATCAGATATACTTGGCTAATCGATGAATTATTTCATCTTGAACCATCGGTCTTTTTGTATAACCAGATAATAAGCTTTACAAAGCATTATTTTACTTTTCATCCAATCTCTTGGTTATGTTCATTTTGGCCCTAAACATATTTGGTTCTGCGAGTGTTTATAGAGAATTCAAGCCTTTAATATTCTCATAAAGCCGACCCAGCTTACACTTAAGTAGGCGATCGCATCCATAAAGAGTATCCTATATATACTCCACTAGTCGTTTTCAGGATAAGGACATCATTAAAAAGCATAGATTTAACCTTTTAATACTTCTGTAGGTATGCATTTTATTGTACATCATAGGAATGAGGTAAGAATTAAGTCTAAAAATGCATTACTTCTTGAGTTCGTAGAACTAGTTTGCCTATTGATCCTAGTCTGTGGGATCTCCAATCGCTAGGATATGTTTCCGTATAAAGTAAATCTTGTTGGTTTAGGCTTTCAGACCCATTCCTCTTGATGCGTGGATAATTTGCTCTCTTGATAAACCTTTAGTAAATGGATCCACTAGGTTATCATTTATTCTTAACTGCCTTCTGTGTTATGGCGTCGATGAATGTGTCATGATTTTCCACTATACACAAAGTTTTGCACTCTACTTAATGTTGCTTGATTATCGCAATGAATACATATGGCTGTTATAGGTTTGGACCAAAATGGAATATCTTCTAAAAATTGACCAAGCCATATAGCTTCTTCGCCTACTTTATCTAAAGCGATGAACTCAGATTTCATAGTGGATCTAGCTATGCATGTTTGTTTAGTTGATTTCCATGACACTGCAACTCCTGCAAAGGTAAAAACATAACCACTTATTGATTCTTATGAATCTGAAATTCAATTGCATCATTATATCGTTCTAAAACGACAAGATATTTTCTGTAATGTAAGGAAAATTTTGTGGCATTCTTTAAATATCCCAATGCTCTCATTAGTGCTTTCTAGTGTTCCTTCCCTGGTTTACTTGTATACCTGCTCAGTCGACTTACTACATAAGCAATATCTGGTCTTGTGCAATTCATGAGATACATTAGACAACCTATTATTCCAATTGCATTACACTCACATTAATGATTTTATGCAGAATTTCCGATGGATTAAAAGATGTTCTTACCCTTTTGGTTCCATACTCTTGGATTTTTCAATCACTTTGTCTACATAGTATAATTGAGATAATTCAATTACATTAAGTGTTTTTATTATTTTGATTTTCAAAATAACGTATGCTACCCCTAAGTGTTTCATGTAAAAATTGTTGATTAACATTTTCTTTATGATCTCTATAATCTTAATGTTAGGATCAAAGATTAGCATATCGTCGAAATATAGAAAAATCATCACATATGGTTGACCAACTTGTTTGTCATAAACAGATTTATCAAATTCATTTATATTAAAACCATTTTTCATCATGACAATCAAATTTTTTCTGCCTTTTTTTTGGATCTTGTTTAAATCCGTATAATGATTTTACTGACCTACAACCTTTGTTCTCATTTCCTTTGGAAATAAAACCTTCTAGTTGCTCTATATATATCTCCTCATCGAGATCTCTATTTAAGAATGCTGTCATTACATCCATTTGATGAATTTCTAAATTGCGTATGGATGCTATTGCTATGAACATTATTATAGAGGTTATTCATGTAACCAATGAGTAAGTAAGCATACACCTTTTTTTGACGATATCCTTTGATCACTAATTTAGCTTTATATTTTTCAATAGATCCATCTGGTTTTGTCATTTTCTTGAAAATCCATTTACAGCCAATTGATTTATTCTAGGTTGGATTTCAACAATTTCCCAAGTTTTATTACTTAGAATTGAATCAGTCTCACTTTTGGTTGCTTCTTTCCAACTAGAAGATTCAGAAGATGACATTGCTTCTCTGTATGTTTAAGGTTTGTGTTCTAACATCTATGTTAGAAATTCTAAACCAAATGACTTAAAAATTCTTGCCTTTAGGCTTCTTCTAGGTTCAATGTTATCTTTATCATGATTATTTTCATCTTTATGTGGTTCATCCCTTTCTTCTCTTGTCCTTTTAGGGACATAAGTTCCATCATTCCTTTTGTGCGGGAACACATCTTCAAAAAATGAGGTTTTTTGACACCATGATTGTATTTATACTGATGTCATTTATATCAGACTTGAAGACTAAAATTCTGTAAGCATTACTATTTTCGGTGGGTCATATATAGTAATAGTTTGCAGTTTTTGGTTCAAGTTTGACATTTTTAGGAGGTGGAACTGGAACTTTTGTCAAAACCCCCCACACTTTGAGGTATTTGAAACATGGTAGGTGTCCTTTACATAATTTGTATGAAATTGTTCATGTTTTGTTGTGAGGAACTCTATTTAGTATGTGATTAGACATATTTAAGGCTTTCCCTCACAAGTTTGTTAGTAGGGCAGAAGTTAAAATCACGGCGTTAACCATGTCTTTTAACGTTCAATTATTTCCCTCGACAATACCATTTTGTTGTGGTGAATATGAGGTTGTTCTTTGACGAATTATGCTGTTTTTTGCACATAATAGTTCGAATGGTGATTCATAATCTCCGTCTCGATCTAATCTCAACATCTTGACCCTTTTATGACGTTAATTTTCTATTCGACTTTGTATTTTATAAACGAGGTAATTGCTTCATCTTTACTATTCAAAAGATACACATAGCAATATCGTGTATAATCGTTAATCAATGTGATGAAGTACTTTTTTCCACCACTTGTAGGTAATTACTTGAAATCACATAAGTCGGTAAGAACCATCCCTAATGGTTCGGTACTCCTATCAATAGTATGAAATGGTTTTTTGACCATTTTTGCTTCTATACATATCTCACATTTGAAGTTTTTATGTACTTAAAAATTTGAAATTATTCCTAAGTTTGCATGTTTTTTCATTTTGTGGAAATTTATGTGTCATAATCTATCATACCACAAAAGAGTTTCATGCACAACTAAATAAGAAACTTCATTTTCATTCATTGCACAATCAAAATACATAGTATTATTGCCACTACAACAAAATACACTACGATAGCGTACGAAAAACATTTATAGCGGATTAATAAGCACTGTATATTGACGTTTTAATGTAGATACTAGACTTTTTACAACACAAATTAACTGTTATAAAAGATATAACTACGATACCACTTGTTCTCTATTATCATATGTTTTGTTATAATGGTTATGGACCTGTCATACATTATTTTTTAAGCTCTTATTATGATACTAGCACTTTTTATGTTATGGACCTTTAATATTGCTAGATTTAATAGGGGTTATTCAATGCTATTAAATAAATATTTATTCAATACCATATCAAAATGCGCAATAACAATCTTTTTAAAACATGAAATCATTTAAATAATGCACGAATTATTGAATGAGCATTCCATCAAATATGCAGTATATTATGAAAAATATCATCTTCAAAGCATGGAAGGAAGGTAATTCCTAGAATTTTGACGGTAATTCCTGAAATGTTGATATTCGTCACTAGAAATACACATTTAAACCCTCTATATAAGTTTTTCATTTCCTTGCTCCTCATTATATCTAATACATTTCATTTGCATGCATAATTAAAAAAACATGCCTATGATAAGTCATACAGCTAAAGTTGATCTATTTTGGAGGTCAACCAAGCTAAT
This sequence comes from Allium fistulosum, assembly GCA_030737815.1. Lineage (NCBI taxonomy): Eukaryota > Viridiplantae > Streptophyta > Magnoliopsida > Asparagales > Amaryllidaceae > Allium > Allium fistulosum. Next base: position 559,528,829 of record CM060907.1, read on the forward strand.
TGGTGTAATACCTAGAAACTGATATTACAAAATATGAGGATGTATGCTGCGTACATATTCCAAAATAAATCATACTTGATAACTTACATACACTGTAAGATTATCATGAAAAGTTAAACGAAAGGTGTGTGTAGCAAGTAATGCAAGATGAGTGATTTTGTTTGTGATACTGAAACCAAAGAATATAAGTGCTTATCTTCAACGTCGGCTGTGATTTGATTTCCAAGAATTTTGGAAATAAACAAATATTAATACATTATACATGTCAGCCTTTTTAAGTTTATGATTTTAAACAGTAAAAATAATCCCATCAGATTTATGAAGAATAATAGAAGTATACCAATGAAATAGTACATTGATTTGTCAAAAAGAAAAAAAAGAGTGAAGCCAAATTATTGTACATTTATTTTTGTAAATAATACAATTATTTTGTATTTTGCAATTAAGCGAAGAAAGGAAAATACAATTGTAAGAACAGAATTTTGAGATAGTACAATTGTGTAGGAGTGGGCATAAACTGCACCGCTATATGGAAACCGTCCGTACCGGACTGCAAAAATGGTACGGTAATCCCCACCTAATCTTCTAACCAAAACAAATACCCCAAACCAGACGATCCGCATCGATACGGTTCGGTTGCGGTTTTGACGATTGAACCGACCATATTAAACAGTACCGAACTGAATATTTACACTATTAATCTTATGATAAAAATATAAACAACTTTAATCTCATTTTATATTCTAATGAGGTATATTCTATTTTCAACTTATATTAATAATAATCATTATAATAAAGGAAGAAGTTATAGTTTTAGTATAATATTTTTCATCTCATTTTTTGGGTAAATGCTAATTATACTTTTATTCTAGTTATTTTACTTAATGATTATGCATTGATAAACACTGATAATTGATTAATCTACTAAAAAATTCTCACTTATAGCTAAATGTCAAATTGAAATATTCACACAATTAAGAACTAATCTTTAATTTCAGTATAACATTGTGTGTTTTAACCTTTAATTGTAAAAGTTTCACACAGTTGCCTTTGTAAATTGATTGTAACGACCCATACTTTTAACAATTTTAAATTATTAAATTTAATGTGATTATTGAATAATAATGGTTAAAAATAAAATTTAATGAATTATTAGTGTAGTTATTGAATATGAACCTGAATAAAAATTTGAAATAATAAATTCCGAAGATTTAGGCAATAACAACTGTTGAGATGAAAATTATATTTATCGAATGTGTTTGTAATCGATGTCTATAATTGAATAGTGAATGTTGAATTATTTAGATGATAATAAAATGATTGTTAATAAGTGGTGAATTATTTATTAATGGTGATTTATTGAAAATTAAATAGTTTAAATTTAATATCGCAATTATTTAAATAATTAAATTCTGGATTTAATGTAAATGAAAATGATATCGGGAATTAATTTGAAATTTATTTAAATACGAATGAAGATTGTTATAATTTAAAATTGGATTTAAAAGTGAATAATTAGAAATTGGAAGTTGTATATTATAATTAACAAGTGAAAATAGTCATTTTGGCCACTGTCTTGGATTTCGACGAAACCAGTTTCATCTGGTTCATAATAGTGAGTTATTGTAAGATTTCAAGTTTCGTAGCGATCGGACTTGTCATTTGGCCGTGCGAGCTTGAAACGTGCATAAATTAATTTTGGAATTTAATTAAAACAATTTATTTTGAAAATCAATCTTCCGCATACGATCGAATTAGCCATCGAGACTAGTTCCATTATGTTCGAAATGTGGGTAAAACATTATGAACGCTAGGCGATACGTTTGTTTGGAGTTCGATAATTTTCGGCGTTTAGTAGCTAGATATTTTCGAATATAATAATATTTATTTCCTATCTTCCAATACGTACAGCACGCCCACTTGCCTTTTCTCCTACTTTATCTCCCTCTTCCCTCTTATTCTAATTGCTGCATACAGATAAAAAAAAGAAATCGAAAAAATAGCAGCCGAAGTCGAGCGGTTGGGGGAGAGCGAGCGGGGGCCTGAGGCCTCGTCTATTGGGTAGTCAAAGCTCGCGGAGGCGTAGTCGAAGGGAATCACGTTCTAGGGTTTAAGGTTGGGTCTCGACTTGGGCTGTGGAGTCGCGCATTTGATTTTGGGCGGCGACTGCGAGATGTTGGCAGCGACGGCGGCTCAGCAACGAGGTGTGGGCGATCTCCGACGGTGGCGTGCATGGAGGAGTGGTGGACGCGATGCGGTTTGTGGGTGCTCGAACCTAGCTGTGCGAGATGGAAGAGAAAGTAGGAACATGGAAGTGCGATTAGGTTAATTTTAATTATTTATTAGTTTTAACTATTTAGTTTAATTATCATTAGGCTAATAAAATCATATCTTTTTCGTATGAGGTCCATTTCGCATGATTCAAGTTGCCGAGAATTCGTATTAACGTCTTCTACGATATGGGAACGAGCTGGAATTTATTTGGAGTTGAAAATATTTTCAGTTTTAAATAAAAGGTGAGTATTTATACGCTCACGTTTGGCTAAATATTTTTATGTTAGTAAAATTGAAATTCTGAAATTATTTATTTTATTGACTGTTGTTTGGCAAATTTAACTGACATGGAAATCGATATAGAATTTATATGTTAGAAATTTTGAATTAACAGTTAAATTTAAATTGAAATTTAACTGCTAGTAAAATTTCCAATTATTGATAATTGGTTAATTGTTGTGAATTATTGATTGTTTGGATGATTGATTGTGATTGATGGAAATTGGTTGATATTTGAATGATTGGATGTATATTTATTTTATATATATCATGTTATCATCCTGTATATTATTTACAGTATATAAAATGTAAATCGAATTATTTCGAATAAATTAAGAAATAGGTTGAAATGATATATAACTATGACATTTATTTTGGACTGAAACGATATATATCCATTCCTGAATTAAATTGAAATAACTGTTCACTTGGCCATAGGATAGAAAATTATATACGGACACCGGATTGGTTAAATTAATTGGTTTCAAAATTTTTTACTTGAAATAGTTTAAATGATTTAATTTTAAGAAATAAAAAATTGAATTTATGGAAATAAAATTATTTTCGAATTAAGCTCGGAATGTTGAAATTTAAAACTTGGAAACAGGAATTGTTTAAAAAATCGAAGTTGAGATTTTGAAGTTATAATTGAAATATGATTTGAATTTCAGAAATTGATTTGTTTTAAAAGATTGGAATTTTATTCTAACTTTGAATATTGCGAAGTAAAAGTAATATAAAACAATATTTCAAAATTGAGCTTGAAATTGAATTATAGTTGAAGATTTGGATTTTAAATTAAATATTGAAGGTTAATTTGATTTAAGTGATTTGAATCGATATTTCAAAAATCGAACATGAAATTGATATAAATCGAAATGGTTTAAATTTGAGAATTGAGTTGAAATTAAATCATTAAATTGGATAGTTGAAATTGAAATTAATTTGAATCTGAAATTAATTTGGAATTGAAATTAATTTGGAATTAAAATTTGAAATTATTTTGAAATTGAAATTGAAAATAAATTGGGATTGGATTTAAATTTATTCAAGTTGGAAATGAAATTGAAAGCGAAATTAAATTAATTCGAAATCGAAATCGAATTTATTTGAATTGAAATTGTAATCGAAGTAAAATTCGACTTGAAATTGGAATTGAATCGATTAAATCGAAATGGAAATTGAAGTTGATTTGAATTGGAAGATTTGGAATTGAATCAGTTTGACTTTGAAACCATTTTCAAATAAATTATTTTGATATAAACTATTAAAATCTATCTTCTTAAATATTTAAATTATTTTGATTTTCCAAGTTATTTTATTATATAAACCATTTTCAATGCTCAAACTATTTTATATAAAACTGTTTTAAACTTTTAAACCATTTAAAAAATTTCAAACTGTTTTCAAAAATTCAAACTGGTCAAAGTGGGAATCGTTTATATTTAAATCGTGGAATGAAATACGAATTGGGTTAAAATGAAGTTATAACCTAAATTGTGATTCAAATTGAATTCTGAAGTGAAATTGACACATCGAACTAAATTGATATATTTTGAAGTAAATATGATGATTTCGAAATGAAATTAATTTTAACGCGAATACGATATTTAGATATCAAGTATGAATTGTTTTCGAAAGGTAAAAGAACCAACCAGTGTGTAAAACAACGTTTGGTTGTTAAAGAGGCTAGGGCCACTTATTGGTATACTCTCTGTCAATATTGGAACCACTTTAACAACTGTGTACATGCAGGAGACTCTATAACGAAGTGGTTAGATTTGACGTCATTTGTTGGATTTGAAGAAAGAGAACGATGATAGATAGCCCCGGCACTTGTGTCAATTTGAAATGACTAAAACAGGACGGCTTGACAGGGCCAAGTGGGCTAATTACCCCTAGCAGACATCCATTATTGGATTTTCTTGGACTCGATCCATATTATTACTCTTATTGTGGGTTTCGATTGGCGCATCTTGATTTTGGATAGCCTCCCTTTGACTCGATATGGGGTGGATGGACGCGGTGGGCAGTCATTGCTATGATGCATTACCACCAGCCCTATGAACCGAACTGGTAGTATCCTACCTTGGTTATTGCCTCATGTGCCTTGTCATACTTTTATCCCTATACGAGACCCCTAAAATTTTGGTTTACTTTACTGTTGTCGTATCATGGCGCATCACTGACTACCGACGTGCTATTGGTTGTGTCAAATGCAAACTGTACGCCAATGCTTAAAAACACGTTAAGGGGGATTAATGTAAAGTCTTAACGTTAAGAAAAATATTTATTTTACTAATTAGACATTATATATGTAGCGTATTCTACTACATATAAATATTTTGATGGATCCTTAAGAGATGGAAAATCTCATAACATCTCTTGAGTTATCGCCCACACGTTATACACTGGATAGGAGATGTGAAACCCCGTAAACATCTCTGATGCCATGACACTCATGTTATATGCGATATCGATTTGACTCACATAAGAATATTTTAGTCCTGACTCGAGTGTTTTGTCTTTTCATTACGCTCGGGTCAGTCCTGGGTTTTTCAGTGCATTGAAGATTATTCTCTAGAGGACGAAGACGAAGATTTGGTATATTATAACTATTATTATTCCTGCATCATGTTATCTACTGCATTATTTTATTTATCCCTGTTGTATATATATAACTCTGATAAATGTTGTGTAAATTATAATCAAATGTATAATATAAACAACTTCATGAACTGTTTATTAGATTATTATATTTTATCGTTTCACTGCGAGATTCTGTGTTTGTTTTCTTCTTCTTCTCTTATTTTTATTAATTAACCTCATTGATTATCTATGTTCCGGATTGTTTGGGTTGGACATGTGTGGATTATTGTCGATTCAAACCTTCCGAAATGTGGGTCGTCACAGTTGGTATCAGAACTTTGGTTTAGCGATAACCTTAGTTTTGTGGGGTTTGACTCATTAGAGATAGGGTAGTAATACCTTAGAATGAGTTTGTTTGAGCGTATATATATAAGAGCGCATACTTGTTAGTGTTATAAAATGTTTTATATTATGTCTACTTATCCGTTGATTTGTTTATGAATTCTGGTCGATGTGTGGGATGCCATGTTATCGATATGGATTTCTAAACACTCAAACGAGGCAAGTCGGTATGATATTGTTTTAAAATCGGGTAAATGAAATAACTTTACCTAAATTATATTTTATATATAAATTTATACCTTTCATAAGCCCATATAATTATTAATGAGTGCTAGTTGTTTAGAGATGATAATATTTAGTTATCATCAATTATTGGTTGAATTAAAATAAAATGAATACTTTGGAAATTTTATTTTACGAAGTGTTCGATAATTAAATTGAACTGAAATCTAATGACAATGAAAATTGTTTGAAATAAAAAAGATGTAAATTAATGAAATATTTTGTTAATAAGGTAAGGAAACTTGTATAAGTATATTTATAATATAGCTTATATATAGAAATGATTTTAAAATTTAGAATTTAAATCCTGTTGCTTTCAAAATTATTTTCAAAGCCTTCAAAATTAATAATAATATTATTTGAAAGTGTTTTGATGAGAAATATATATTTTGAAAAGATTTTTGAAAGAAATAAAAGTATTGAACTCATTTAGTCGCCGAGAAATAATTCTGGGGATGACTGCAGCATCGCCAGTATTCATTTTCGAGTTTCTGGGTGAGAATTGCTACCAAAAGGAATATATTTTCGACTAAAACAAGTTTTGTTGTGAAAAATATTCTTGATAAATATATGAAAATTGTTTTGAACTTATAATTGAAATAGTATAGATTAAAATAAGTTTATAACTTATAAATTTGAATAGGAAAGTTAAATTAAATTTTAAAATTGTTGAATATTTTTGGTTAACCAAACAAATGAAGATTCGAATTTGAGATATGAAATAAAAGAATTAACCTAAGAAATGTTAAATAAATTGAGTTAGTGAAATGAAGTAAATAAAATGAAGTCTAAATCAACAAAGCTTAAATAAAACTGAATTTTCTTTGAAATGAATTAGATAAAATAATAAAATGAAATTTTAAGTGAGTAAGTTGTATAACTTATAGCTTTGAGAAATATTAAGCTAATAACAAAAGTTGAATTTGTTGAATGTGAATGATAGGAAAAAAAGAGTCTAACTTAAATAATGTTGAATAAACCGAGTAATGGATTAAAATGAAGTGAAGTTTAACTTCACATTAAATAAATTGAATTGGATTTGAATGAAACTAGATAAATTAGTAAAGTAAATTAATTCCACTTAAGCTATAAAATGAATTAATAGAATGAATACGAACTTGAATTATAAAATGAAATGTAATCAAGTGTGTAAGAAATTGAATAAAAATAAATGAGTTAAATAAAGTCGAATTTAATTTGGAATAAAGATGAACTTAAGTTGTGAGATGAATTGAAGGTAAGTAAGAATAAATGGAAGTAACTGAACTAAACTAAATTGATATTAATTATGATTTATATTAATAATGAACTTGAGTTATAAAATAAAAAAATTGTCATTAATGATTGAAAAAAAAAGAATTAATTGAATGAACCAATAAAGTAATTCAGTAAATTGAATATGGTCTAAAATATTGTTGATGAATTAAAATAAGCTTAAGTTATGAAGTAATAATAAAAATGAGTTGTATAACATAAATTGCTTATATTAGATTTAAGTAAAATTTTGGAATGGTTGCTCGAGTAAATTATATTGAATGAGATATGCTAAGAAAATGAATATGAATAAATGAATACAAATGAATGGGATGAAAATTCATTGGATGATAAATAAAATGAACGTCATTAAAATAAATATTAATCAATTGAAAGTAAATCGATTGAATGTAAATACATTGAATTGTAATCAATCAAATGTGAATGCAGTGAATATTGGTTGATTGAATAAAAATGGATTGAAACCTAATTATTGAATGTAAATTAATTAAAAGCGAATGAATTGAATATAAATCCATTATATGATTAACGAAATGAATATTAATAGCTGAATGTTAATCAATTAAGAAGTAAATAAAGTGAATGCAAATAAATTGGATGTGAATGTAAATTAATTGAAACTGAGTCAATTAAACTGTTAATGAAATGAATGTTAAAAGAAATGGAAGTGTATGAATTGAAATGTTGACATTGAATAACAGTATGATTATGAATAAAACTTGCATGAATATGGTTATTTAGATGTTTCTTTTATTGCATGGCTATGTTTGCTTATATAGTTGTTGTATAGTTATATTATATATTGATTTCTCTTTCCATATACATATTCTCATCTATATTGAGTGTTTAGTAGGTACGCGTATTTTGCTTTTGCTTGCTTAATACGAGCGAACTTGCTCGTATTATTAATAATAAGGTACATATCTCAGATTACATACAGCAGTTTTATTTTTTTCCCTTTGGGATGCCTCATCATTGAGATGAGATGTATATTTGATATATATTGGGTATATTTTTGTTATATATTGTATGGTAAAATTTTTCCGATCGAGCCGCGCAAAGGAGACACTACCGAAATTTTCCGTAAATCCGGGTTTAGAAAATTTTTGAAGTTTTAAGAAAATGTTTATAACTTGTTTTATAACTAAATTGTAATTTCCACAAACCGATATCGAAGTGGCATGGTGAGCGCGTAATAATGGTTTTGTAAGTAAGATTTTAATGTTTTATAAGTTGATTGTTTTGAATAAACTATATCAAGTGTTAAATTCTGTACTTAGTTCCTTTTCGACGATGAAAAGTTTTGAGTGGGGGAGAATGTAACGACCCGAACTTTTAGCTATTTTAAATTATTAAATTTAATGTGATTATTGAATAATAATGGTTAAAATTAAAATTTAATGAATTATTAGTGTAGTAATTGAATATGAACCTGAATAAAAATTTGAAATAATAAATTCCGAAGATTTAGGCAATAACAACTATTGAAATGAAAATTATGTTTATCGAATGTGTTTGTAATCGATGTCTGTAATTGAATAGTGAATTATTTAGATGATAATAAAATTATTGTTAATAAGTGGTGAATTATTTGTCAATGGTGATTTATTGAAAATAAAATCGTTTAAATTTAATATCGCAATTATTTAAATAGTTAAATTTTGGATTTAATGTGAATGAAAATGATGTCGGAAATTGATTTAAATTTTATTTAAATACGAATGAAGATTGTTAACATTTAAAATTGGATTTAAAAGTGAATAATTAGAAATTGGAAATTGTATATTATAATTAACGAGTGGAAATAGCCATTTTGGCCACTATCTCGGATTTTGACCAAACTAGTTTCATCGGATCTGTGATAGTGAGTTATTATAAGATTTGAAGTTTCGTAGCGATCAGACTTGTCGTTTGGCCGTGCGAGTTTGAAACGCGTAGAAATTAATTTTAGAATTTAATTAAAATAATTGATTTTGAAAAGCTATTTTCCGCATACGATCGAATTAGCCCTCAGGACTAGTTCCATTGTATTCGGAATGAGGGTAAAACATTATGAACGCTAGGCGACACGCTTTTTTGAAGTTTGAGAATTTCCGGCGTTTAGTAGCTAGATATTTTCGAATATAATAATATCTATTTCCTATCTTCCAATATGTACAACACGCCCACTTGCCTTTTCTCCTACTCCCTCTTCCCTCTTATTCGAATTGAAGCATTCAAATAAAAAAAGAAATCAAAAAAATAGCAGCCGAAGTCGAGTGGCCGGGGGAGAGCGAGCGGCGGCCTGAGGCCTCGTCTGTTGGGTGGTCAAAGCTCGCGGAGGCGTAGTCGAAGGGAATCGTGTTCTACGGTTTAAGGTTGGGTCTCGACTTGGGCTGTGGAGTCGCATGCGTGGTTTTGGGCGTCGACTGCGAGATGATGGCGGCGACGGTGGCTCAGCAACAAGGTGTGGGCGACTGGCGATCTCCGGTGGTGGCATGAGTGGAGGATTGGTGGACGCGATGTGGTTTGTGAGCGATCGAACCTGGCTATGCGAGATGGAAGGGAGAGCAGGAACGTAGAAGAGCGGTTAGGTTAATTTTAATTATTTATTAGTTTTAACTATTTAGTTTAATTATCGTTAGGCTAATAAAATCATATCCTTTTCGTATGAGGTCCATTTCGCGTGATGCATTGCTGATAATTCATATCAACGTCTTCTACGATATGGGATCGAGCTGGAATTTATTTGGAGTGGGAAATATTTTCAGTTTCAAATAAAAGGTGAGTGTTTATACGCTCACGTTTGACTAAAATATCTTTATGTTAGTAAAATTGAAATTCTGAAATTATTTATTTTATTGACTATTGTTTGGCAAATTTAACTGACTTGGAAATCGATATAGAATTTATATGTTAGAAAGTTTGAATTAACAGTCAAATTGAAATTGGAATTTAACTGCTAGTAAAATTTTTGATTATTGATAATTGGTTAATTGTTGTGAATTATTGATTTTTTGGATGATTGATTGTAATGGATGGAATTTGGTTGATACTTTAATGACCGGATGTTTATTTATTTTATATATATCCTATTATCATCCAGTATATTATTTACAGCATATAAAATGTTAATCGAATTATTTTGAATAAATTAAGAAATAGGTTGAAATTATATATATCTATGACATTTATTTTGGATTGAAATGATATGTATCCATTCCAGAATTAAATTGAAATAACTAATTCACTTGGCCATAGGATAGGAAATTATATACGGACACCGGATTGGTTAAATTAATTGGTTTTAGAAATTTTGATTTGAAATTATTTAAATGATTTAATTTTAAGAAATAAAAAATCAAATTTATGGAAATCAAATTATTTTTGAATTGAGCTCGGAATGTTGAAATTTAAAACTTTGAAACAGGACTTGTTTAAAAAATCGAAGTTGAGATTTTGAAGTTATAATCGAAACATGATTTGAATTTTAGAAATTGATTTGTTTTAAAAGATTGGATTTTTATTCGAACTTTGAATATTGCAAAGTAAAAGTAATATAAAACGATATTTCAAAATTAAGCTCGGAATTGAATTATATTTGAAGATTTGGATTTTAAAATAAATATTGAAGGTTAATTTGACTTAAGTGATTTGAATCAATATTTTAAAAATCGAATGCGCAATTGATATAATTCGAAATGGTTTAAATTTGAGAATTGAATTTAAATTAAATCATTGAATCGGATAGTTGAAATTGAAATTGAAATTAATTTGGAATTAAAATTTGAAATTATTTTGGAATTGAAATTGAAATTAAATTGGGATTGGATTGAAATTTATTCAAGTTGGAATTGAAATTGAAATCAATTGGAATTGGAAGCGAATTGAATTAATTCAAAATCGAAATCGAATTTATTTGAATTGAAATCGGAATCGAAGTAAAATTCGACTTGAAATTAGAATTAAATCGATTAAAGCAAAATGGAAATTGAAGTTGATTTGAATTGGAAGATTTGGAATTGAATCAGTTTGACTTTGAAACCATTTTCAAATAAATTATTTTGATATAAACTGTTAAAATCTATCTTCTTAAATATTCAAATTATTTTTATTTTCCAAGTTATTTTATTATATAAACCATTTTCAATACTCAAACTATTTTAAACTTTTAAACTATTTAAAAAATTTCAAACTATTTTCAAAAATTCAAACCAGTCAGAGTAGGAATTGTTTATATTTAAATCATGGATTTAAATACGAATTGGGTTAAAATGAAGTTATAACCTAAATTGTAATATGAGTTGAATTCTGAAGTGAAATTGACACATCATACTAAATTGATATATTTTGAAGTAAATATGATGATTTTGGAATGAAATTGATTTTGAAGTGAATACGATATTTTGATATCAAGTATGAATTGTTTACGAAATGTAAAAGAGTCAACCGGTTTGCAAAACAATGTTTGGTTGTTTAAGAGACCGGGGCCTCTTATTGGCATACTCTTTGTCAATATTGGAACCACTTTAACAATTGTGTACGCAGAGGAGTTCAGAACGAAGTGGTTGGATTTGGCGTCGTTTGCTGGATTTGAAGAAAGAGAACGATGATGGATTGACTTTTACTCTTGTTGTTAGTTTTGATTGGTGCACCATGATTTGGGATAGCCTCCCTTTGACTCGATATGGGATGGACGGACATGGTGGACGGTCATGGTTATGATGTGTTACCACCAGCCCTGCGATCCGAATTGGTAGTATCCTACCTTGGGCATTGCCTCATGTGCCTTGTCATACTTTTATCCCTATACGAGACCCCTAAGATTTTGGTTTACTGTTTTCATATCACGGCACATCACTGATGACCGACGTGCTACTGTTTGTGTCAAATGCAAACTGTACGCAAATGCTTAAAAACGCGTTAAGGGGGATCAATGTAAAGCCTTAACGCTATGAAAAATATTTATTTTACTGATTAGACATTATATATGTAGCAGATTCTACTACATATAAATATTTTGACGGATCCTTAAAAGATGGAAAATTCCATAACATCTCTTGAGTTATTGCACGCACGTTATACATTGGATATGAGATGTGAAACTCCGTAAACATCTCTGACGCCATGACACTCATGTTATATGCGATATTGATTTGACTCACATAAGAATTTTTTAGCCCTGACTCGAGTGTTTTCTCTTTTCATTACGCTCGGGTCAATCCTGAGTTTTTCAGCGCATTGAAGATTATTCTCTGGAGGACGAAGACGAAGATTTAATGTATTATTACTATTATTATTCCCGCATCATGTTGTCTACTACATCATTTTATTGATCCCTGTTGTATATATATACCTCTGATAATTATTGTATAAATTATAATCAAATGTATAATATAAATAGCTTCATGAGCTGTTTATTTGATTATTATATTTTATTGTTCCGCTGCTGCATCATGTGTTGGTTTTCTTCTTCTTCTCTTATTTTTCTTAATTAACCCCATTGATTATTTATGTTCCGGATTGTTTAGGTTGGACATGTGTGGATTATTGTCGATTCAAACCTTCCAAAATGTGGGTCGTCACAGTGATTGTTGATGGAATTAATTCTCTTATTTCATATTTAATACGGTTTCAAACAAGATCGGACCAAGCCGGATCGTATTACATTAAACCGAAGCAAAACCGAACTTTAAAGCATTAGTATAATGGTTTGTATTTTTTATTAACTCTTTGATGCATTGTGGAAACAGTTTGGACTTCAAACTGCACCAAACCGACCCACGCTCACCCCTACCATTGTTCCACATAAGTAAATCATAATTTACCGGCAAGTAAAATGCACCCTTCGACTATATAATTCATGTTCTAATAACATATATAGAAGGTTTGGACATTGTTTATTATTTTACAAACAAAGTCTTTTTATCATGTTTGTAATCCAAAACATCAACAAGAAAAATAGGTTGTCACGTGGCCAACTACACTCATCAAACAAGAAACATAATGCATCCCAAATTTAAATTTTATGTTAGCGCTTTAGAATTTCAGGAGCCACTGCACTCATCCAACTGCAACAAAATAGTTCAACCACTCAACCCCATTTAACACCACACTACGGTACCGTTCGCAAGCTTAGCATGCCTCATTTACGATAGAGATGCATCCGACGACATACGCATCGGACGTCCAAACGTGATAAACTCCATTTCTAGCTCTATTGAGATGAAACCAAGATTATCGTACGTTTGCTTTTTTAATAATGTTAATTATAAAATTTAAAATTTAATAAATTTCTAAAATTAATAGGTTCGTCTGGGACTTGAATTTTTGCGTTGCAATCATATCAAAGTGCTCTACATTATGAAGTTGGTTTGAACAGAATTCGAGCAATTTATAACTTTAAAGTATACATTTCACCTGCCCCACTCAGATTCTCCGTTAAAATACCCCGTTCGCACACAAATACATTACCCTTTCACTAAACTTCCCCGCTCAAATGATCCATTTAAATACCATGTTTTTGTTCGTTGTAAACGGATCCTAATGAACCCTATGTTTACACTTCCTTCCACTGAAACCATCATTCAACTTTCCGGTTAAATGAATACGAACCCTACCTAGGACAGTTATAACTACCTGTCCCTACATAACTGATACAAATTTCATATAAAACAGTGGAAATAAAGAAATATTCAAGGGATACGTCTTGGGCATCCAGCTCGACTTCTGAGTTTCAAAGCATCCAAAGCTAATCTAAAAATATGCTTGGTCTGACCCGAGCATTATAAGAAAACAACGCCTGGGTCAGTCTGGTAAAAACAACGTGAAAAAATCAAATCATAATTATAACTTGTAATCCTTTAAAATCAAAGGTATCTTGTAAGACCAAGCCGCACATAAACATGGATGAGGTTTTACCTTACGATAACCAAAACATTTTCTATTATAAAATCCAGTGATATTATAATAATATCTAAGGTTTAAAATACCAATAATCAAGTAGTTGTGATGTGTGTACATCAGAACAATAATAGGTATAAAATCAAAAACTAAAGGCGATTGTTGGAGAATGGATTCCAATAAATGGCAAGGTAAAGGACTACTTCCGAAATAGTACACCTCTTGATAAAATGTACTATAGGCTGCAGTTACCTTTGCAACTCGCATGACAAGACCGACCTACCCCTGATTGGATAGTACTGACTATGATCACCCATAATTTGTGATCAACAACCAAAAATAGGCCCCGAAGCATACATATGGATATCGACTCTAGAAAAGGTGATGATCATACCTTAATAGAGTTGTTATCCTACCTTTTGGTCAAAGCTGGAATATCAACAAATTGGCAAGGGACGATGGATATCGGGATTGGAGATCTATAAACAAGGTTGCGATCGATGTTGTCAGAATTGGCCGAGCTCCGATCAAGGCAGAATCGATTGGGGAATGATAATCAAGGTTAGGAGAAGCTATGTTTCAATTTTCAGGTCAATCGGAGCTCGTGTGCACGGGATATGGATGAGGCAACGTAAGTGAAAAGTGGTTCGAATCGATACATTTCGTATCGATTGGCATCGTTTCGAACCCTTGTTGTTTGTATCGATTCAGCATAGGTACGAATGTTTCATCATATCCATCAGTGAGCTAAGGTGATGGTTTGTTCGAATCCATCAGGAAATCATCACATTGGCTTGTTCGAATCGATCGGTTTCGTATCCATCAGAATGACATCACCTCAACCTATTCAAATCTATCCTAGAACTTCGTTCGAATCAGAGTTGTTCGAATCCATCCGGTATTGGACTCCTCGCATCGATCCAGAAGTGGTAGCGTTATATCGGTTTAGCTCGTATCCATCGTGGGCAAAACACTTCGTATCGACCAGGGGTAGGCCCGGCTCGAATCGATTACAAAGGCTTGGTTCGTATCCATGTGGTTCATGGTTATTAGAATCAGTAGCGCATAAGTCCTTGTTTGTATCCATCATGATCAAAGTGGTCACTTCATGTCGATAGCAGTTGCAGCGATCGATATGCAGTTCGCCAATAATAATCGATGCGAACAAGGGCTACGTCGAATCGATAACTGATTCGAATAAAGACAGAAACACGTAGATGTGAATAAATGGTTGATACGAGTGAAGCTTCGGCGCTAGATGTGAATGACTCGTTCGACTCGGCAAAAAAGGTGGAGCGATCCAAGATTTCCGCACCACGTCACCTCATGCGCACGTGCCTTGATCGAGTCGAACAGATGGGTACGAAACATGGATTCGAACGAGGCAGTGTTCACGAAAGTGCAATCTTGCATCGATCATATCTCCCAAACCGCTGATCCAAATGCAAAGAAATTTTCACAGTAGCTTCCATACGAGGAAAGTAATGTTCCCACCAAGTTTCAGCCTGATTGGATCATTTTTTGATGGATACGAAATTGCTTTGTATCCATCACAGATCGAGTCGAAACTTGGTGGGGTCGGTCGCGTGGCCCCCCTCACATGCCAGAAGAAGTCTCCCGAAGTTTGAGCGTGATCTCAGCCTCCTACGCCTATAAATAGCCCCCTGAAGCCTACAGAAAAGAGGATCTTTTGGCCATTCAACGTTCAGACTCTACCGGATCCAATTCTACTTCTTTCTATTGCGGTTATATTCGAAATTCTTCATTGTAACTGCTGTAATCATCTGTAATCAGCAAGGATTATTAATAAAAGATAAAACTTTGGAGTGGACGTAGGCCGGAGATAGCCGAACCACTATAAATCTCGTGTTTCTGCTTGTTATTCCTGGATTGTTGCTTGTTGCTTGCTTGGATCTGTGATTTGTATTTGGTATATTGCTGATTTATATTCATACAATGGTGCTTTCACGATACTTAGGGTTTGTGACCATTTTTGGCGCAAACATTTTGGTGCTTTCGCTGAGAACAACTAACACCCGCTACACCAGATTCGAAGTTCAGATTTGAAAGCTTGAAGATTTGAAAAACAATGACTCGACAAACAAGACAAAGAGCTGAAAGAAGCCAACAAGGAGGAAGTCCAGAGGCATCCTCTGGTGCTGGAGAAGAACCAGCTTCGATCTACATCACCAGAGACGAAATGGAGACCATGACCAATCTGATGCATGAAAGAATAATGAAGAGCCAACAGGATATGATGCAGGCTTTCTTCGAGCAGATAAGAGCTGCAGGGACACAGAACCTTGGACCAGCTACAGCGGCTGTGAACGTGGAACAAGGAGCTAGGGTTATGGAACCCAATGAAGGACAGAATACAGAACTGGAAGGCAACCAACAAGGGCTTGGGGGCAGGCCCACGGGATCCAACACAGGAGGACCTTTGGAAGGAGTTCAACAGGCTAGGGCCAACATTGCTGCAAATGAGCCACATGAAGAATATGTGCCGGAGTTCCCTCGGGAGCATGGAGGCAACCCCTAACAGACAACGCTGGATTAATGGAAATCATTAGGAAGACTATGCGTGGAGGTTTGACCAATAGAGATTTGGAAGGAGTGAACAGGAGTCCGTTCGCTCGGGAAATCAGGATAGCTCAGAATCCACCTAAGTTTAAGTTGCCTAGCGTGGAAGTATATAATGGCAAGGCCGACCCGACTGATCACTTGATGAGATACACTAGACACATGGAAGTACTGGGGGCATCAGAGAAAGTGATGGCCAGATGTTTCCCATTGTATTTGACAGATCTAGCTGCAATGTGGTTTAGGCAGCTGGGAGAAGGATCTATCAGGACTTGGAGGGAATTGGTGGATAGGTTTTTGGGACAGTTTCGGGTTCATATTAAAAGACCTAAGAACGTGATGACGTTAACATCGGTAAAGCAAAGGACGGATGAATCGCTCAGAGCATTTCTAACTCGATTCAATGCGGCAGTTGCTTCGGTGGATTGGCCGGATCCATCGATGGTTTTAATGGCGGCAGTGTCAGGAGTCAGAGAGGATTCGGATTTTAAGGTATCCTTAATACGAGACCCACCACTGGATCTCGGGGAATTCTTTCACGAAGCTGAAAGATTCCTTCGGCAAGAAGACGCATGTATGGACTTAAAGTTAAAGGAGGTGAATGCGACTGAGGGTGGAGGACCATCCAACGGAAGCTTGGATAAAGATAAAGGAAAAAGGAAGTCGGACGATGATTCAGGAAAAGCCAGGAAGCGATGGAAGGATCCAAAGTTTTCCACATACACAGGATTAAACGAGACGCTGGAGCAGATATTCATGGAAACCCGGAATCGCCTTCCTTACCGGAGGCCGGCTAGGAGAGAACCATCCGAACGGGAAAGGGCCTCAGGAAGGCACTATCTCTTCCATGATTTGGATGGACATGATACCAACAACTGCAGGCACTTAAAGGACATAATTGAGGAACATGTGAGGAATGGACAATTGAGGCAGTATGTTGGGGCTCGGAATGCAGCGGTGGAGCAGGAGCAACCACTGCCTACCTCAAGGAATGATGATGTGAGGCCCATGAATGATGGTCGATTGATTATCAATTGACCGGGATAATATGAAATAAGTAACAAACCATTTGCAAGCAACCAAGTCATTTATACATGTATGGGGCCAGAGATAGCCCCTAGGCATGCTCTGAATGATGATAAACCACGAAGCCATGGTTTGCGAAATCTGTCTTTTGTTTTTGGATTGGACACTCGTTTCTCTGTTTTGGTCTTGGAGTTTGGATTGAACTCCTGATTTTGCTCGTTTTCTGGTTTTGGCTTTCATTCGAATGATTGTTCTCCGTTTTGGATGATGATTTTGATTTTTGATATGGATTTCTGGTTTTTCGATTTAATTAGGATTTGGATTGGATTTTTTCTGGTTTTGGATAAATAGTCGTCGAGTATGGACTATGCTCGATAAGGGTCCGGAGAGACCAGGATTCGGCCTAGGACTTAGGCCATGCATTATCAATTGTTATTTTCAGGTCGCTGAGTATGGACTATGCTCAGCAGGGGTCCGAAGCACTACGCCATAAATGGTCTACTGCAACACAAAAAAAATGTTGGCTCAGGCCCGAAAAATGTTGCCATAGGTCTATGGCAACACTTTTAGGGTGATGCAATTTTTGCCGTTGCCTTAGACCTCAAAGGCAACATTTTGACTATCTAAGGCAACATAAGTAATATTGTTGCAATAGAACCCTATTTGGGTCTATGGCAACACCCATAGGTATCTGTAGCAACATTCCAAAATGTTGCTATAGATATGAACTTTTTGAATTTGTGGGGCCCACAATGTAGAGCATATTTGATTTTTTAATAAAAATAAATATTTATTTAATAAAATGCTATTACACAGAATTTGATATATAAACAGTAATTTATTTAAATAAATATTTTATTTCAACATTTGAAATAGTACAAATTCCTGACTCCACTATTTTACAATTCAATGATATATAACACCGATATTCACATATACAGATATTCCTCACTACATCACTCAGTTCACTCATTACATATGCAGTTTCAATTTATACATACACCGACACTGACAAATATATGCCGAGCCGAAGGCGAGCCGAGTGCCGAGCCGAAGGCGAGCCGAGAAGCGGGTCCGGGCGCAGCGCCGGCGGGGGTTCGGGGCACCGCAGTCCCGGCGGGGATCGACCTATCTTTGAAACCTGTCTTCAGCTCATGCATTCATACACTCATGCACATTTGATTTGACTCTGTCTTCAAGCTTATATCCAGCTGTCCAGTCTTCAATACCTGTCACATATAATTCAAAAGCAGTAATCTGGAAAATAATATTTAACTCGAACAGAAAATGAAAATATTTTTGTTATATTATTTGCCTCAGGTATTTGGGTTGTTTCTTTTCATAAGTGTATAAGCCAAACATGAATGCAACACATGGATACAAGGACACGGCACAAGGTCAAACCCGAGTCATCGACTGGATTCAACTCAGGGCTAAGCAACCAACAAAACAAACAAGAACCAGGTTCAACAAAATATAGACAAGCCAGTGCAAGAACACAGCAGTACACATAGGCAGCCCATCAAGCAAAAACAGTGAATGCATCAGGCATATACAAGAGAAACATAGGCAGTAATATGATATACATAGGACTTGGAGCACCAGTTCATGTTCTGGTTTAACAAATGCAACAGAAAGGAGCTAACAAGCTCAGACCATACATCATCGCAATCCAACATACCAATACATCATCGCAATCCAACATACCAGATTTATCAAAGTCCAACAGAAAGATTAAAACCGAGATTATAGGAAATAAAGCCTATAAATAAATCCCAATTCATCATCGGCAAAAGCATGCGAGTGTAACCAAAATCGAGAATAATCAAGTAAACCAGAAGGCATAAAACATACCAAATAATATCACATCGCACCCGACGACGAAGTCAAAGCAATTCAAGCAATCAATCAAGGAATTGAAACTGGTTTTATGATTGCTGGCCAATTTGAAAATTTAAGCGGCATTCTCTCAAACAAGAAATCTGCGTTTGACATCTTCCTTGAATCCGAAAATGGTACTTTTTGAAGCAATCGAGCAAAGCTTCATCAGAATTGAACTTCTTCTGAACATTGGCGAGAAAGAATCAAGCATCAGATCTGGTCGAAGTATCATAAATTGCCAACCCTGCCGTCACGAAACCACCAGATTCGAAGAACAGCGGCTGAGCCACAACTATCGCCGACGTATCCTCCTCGATGGGTCCGTTAAGGCAGAAGACGCGCTCTTTGAGAAGCCAGGAAAAGATATCGCAGGCACGCTGGCCACGGGATGTGTGCTCGATGACCATCGGAATTAAGCTGTAGAAACGGCGGTGGGGTAGTGGAGTTTTGTTGGGGGCTGTGGTTGGTAGGATTTGGGAGAGGTTGCGTATCGACATGTAGGCAACATCAGCGAAATTGGGGGTGAGAACGAAATGGGAACGAAAATATGATTTGGAAATTAGGGATTTGGAAATTGGGGATTTGGATTTGGAAATTGGGGCTGAGAACGAAATGGTATGAACAGTAAAGCGGGAAAATGAAAATTTAGGGAAAAATGTAGCGGTGATCCATGTTAACAATCAGATTAAATGTAGACCGTTGGATCGTATTCACGCGGATTGCTAATTTTATTAATTTTTTAATTTGAAAACATCTATAGCAACACTATATAAAAATGTTGCATCGTGTTACACTTGTTTAGCTAGAGCAACACATTTTTATGGCTAAGGTAACACTAAAAATACAACGTTGCAGTAGGACCAAAATTTTATAGCTATCGCAACATTTTAGCTGGCAACACCTTGCAAAAATGTTGCAGAAGGTCATTTATGGCGTAGTGAAGCGACCAGGATTCGGCTTAGGATTTAAGCCACGGCATTATTTACGTCCAGGGACACTGGACCAAGGTCGTCAAGTGTGGATTGCGCTTGGCAAGAACCCGGAGAGGTTAGCTCAACGTCCAGGGACACTGGACCACGGTCGTCAGGTGTGGATTGCGCTTGGCAAGAACCCGGAGAGGTTAGCTCAACGTCCAGTGATACTGGACCACGTTCGTCAAGTGTGGATTGCGCTTGACAAGAGCCTGAGGCGGTTATGGATTCGGATATCGACTCGGAGAGGTCCTGGATTCGGTTATTGGCTATTGACTAAAGATGGATTAAAACTCGGATATCGAGTTTGGATGGGCATAGAATTGGCTATGGACTTTGGATACCAGATTCAGAGATTATTCAAAACACGCCTTATTATCATAAGGCATGTTTTTGGGGGCAAATGTTATCCTACCTTTTGGTCAAAGCTGGAATATCAACAAATTGGCAAGGGACGATGGATATCGGGATTGGAGATCTAGAAACAAGGTTGCGATCGATGTCGTCAGAATTTGGCCGAGCTCCGATCAAGGCAGAATCGATTGGGGAATGATAATCAAGGTTAGGAGAAGCTATGTTTCAATTTTCAGGTCAATCGGAGCTCGTGTGCATGGGATATGGATGAGGCAACGTAAGTGAAAAGTGGTTCGAATCGATACATTTCGTATCGATCGGCATCGTTTCGAACCCTTGTTGTTCGTATCGGTTCAGCATAGGTACGAACATTTCATTCGTATCCATCGGTGAGCTAAGGTGATGGTTTGTTCGAATCCATCAGGAAATCATCACATTGGCTTGTTCGAATCGATCGGTTTTGTATCCATCAGAATGACATCACCTCAACCTATTCAAATCTATCCTAGAACTTCGTTCGAATCAGAGTTGTTCGAATCCATCCGGTATTGGACTCCTCGCATCGATCCAGAAGCGGTAGCGTTATATCGGTTTAGCTCGTATCCATCGTGGGCAAAACACTTCGTATCGACCAGGGGTAGGCCCGGCTCGAATCGATTACAGAGGCTTGGTTCATATCCATGTGGTTCGTGGTTATTCGAATCAGTAGCGCATAAGTCCTTGTTCGTATCCATCATGATCAAAGTGGTCACTTCGTGTCGATAGTAGTTGCAGCGATCGATATGCAGTTTGCCAATAATAATCGATGCGAACAAGGGCTACGTCGAATCGATAACTGATTCGAATAAAGACAGAAACACGTAGATGCGAATGAATGGTTGATACGAGCGAAGCTTTGGCGCTAGATGCGAATGACTCGTTCGACTCGGCAAAAAAGGTGAAGCGATCCAAGATTTCCGCACCACGTCACCTCACGCGCACGTGCCTTGATCGAGTCGAATAGATGGGTACGAAACATGGATTCGAACGAGGCAGTGTTCACGAAAGTGCAATCTTGCATCGATCATATCTCCCAAACCGCTGATCCAAATGCAACGAAATTTTCACAGTAGCTTCCATACGAGGTAAGTAATGTTCCCACCAAGTTTTAGCCCGATTGGATCATTTTTTGATGGATATGAAATTGCTTCGTATCCATCACAGATCGAGTCGAAACTTGGTGGGGTCGGTCGCGTGGGCCCCCTCATGTGCCAGAAGAAGTCTCCCGAAGTTTGAGCGCGATATCAGCCTCCTACGCCTATAAATAGCCCCCTGAAGCCTACAGAAAAGGGGATCTTTTGGCCATTCAACGTTCAGAATCTGCCGGATCCAATTCTACTTCTTTCTATTGCGGTTATATTCGAAATTCTTCATTGTAACTGCTGTAATCATCTGTAATCAGCAAGGATTATCAATAAAAGATAAAACTTTGGAGTGGATGTAGGCCGGAGATAGCCGAACCACTATAAATCTCGTGTTTCTGCTTTTTATTCCTGGATTGTTGCTTGTTGCTTGCTTGGATCTGTGATTTGTATTTGGCATATTGCACACTGGTGCTTTCACGATACTTGGGGTTTGTGACCATTTTTGGTGCAAACAAGAGTGTCCCACTTAGCCTTGTGGCATACCCTGTTTTAGTCATTACTTGGGTGTGAGGTTTGAGTGGTTACGATTACCTATTTCCTCATAGCGGCCATCTTGAAATGTTAACACTGCCATCAGGGTAGAAATAAAATGCTTGTATTATCATTTAAATTACGGAAGCCCTGAAAGTAAGGTTATAATTTGCCATAAAATCCAAAATTTAAAGTATTTACATGTGACAATAGCTTTCAAAAGAGGAGCAAAAGGAAGATGGAAACAAAAGCATAAATGCATATGTCATACAAGGACTCTTTTCGTTTACAGTTTCAAATGTGTGCCTTTGTGTTCGGACTCCATTGGAGAAATAAGTTATCAACCTGCAAATTTATATCATTACCAAAACAAAGGTCGGACAAGACTTGATATTTCACATTCTCCGTCTCAAGGAAATCAGAGTCTCTACTCGAAAACAATATGTGCATTAATAGAAGTTAAAATGCATTTTAAATCGATTTCATTTTCAGATCCATATTATTTCCTTATGCATCTGCATATCATGAGTCATGACAGTTTGGAAGCAATCAATGTCCGATGATCAAATGCAGGTACAAGATTAATTTCTTAGACCACTACAAGAAAAAACCATTTTTTATAGCACTTAACAATATTCAAAAATATCGTTTTTTAATGAATGCTATTTAAATAACCAGGGAAAAACAAATTAATATTTAAACGCTATATGATATCATAGAGGTAGGTGAAATAAAGGCGGGAGAATCTCAATTTCCTTATGTTCCCTCCCTCCCACTCTTTCGTCACTCCCGCTTTTAGTTTTGCCTTAAAACTTCAAAAGTCTATTGATGAATTTCATCTTGAAAATTAAATTCGGAATTAAATCAATTATTCACTAAAGTACGAATCAAATCATGTACTTATCACGAATTTTCTTCCTCTTTTGCAACCTAGAGTTTCTGCGCGTCCCTTCTCTTTCTCATCATTGTTTGCAAAAACAAGGGCAAAAATTTCTCTCGCCCTTTTCCCCTTGGTTGTAGGTACTAAAAATTACCTTTTCCTTTTACTTATCTGTTTAGTATGGTTTCAATCTAGCATGTTTTGTGCTATCGAAATCTCTTTAGCCCTGATACTATCATTTGTTTTTGCTATTGGGTACTCTCGAATTTCATTTTTTCCCTTTTTATCTTCTATCCTTGGTTGTAGGTACTACTAACAAATTACCCTTTTCGTTTTGTTCTGTCAAAGAAGTAGAACCAGAAGGAGACCAGTGACGTAGAGCTGGGTAGTTATGAAGTGGGGAAGAAGGTGGGGGCTGTTATCATTGAAGCTTGGTGAGTTTTTTCTCATTCCTCTGTAAAGCTAGGAGTATGTCTTGATTTATATGGCTTAGATGAAGAAGAAGCTATAGAAACAACTTCTAATTTGTTTAATGTAATCTTGTTAGAGTTTAGGTATTGTTCTCTATCCTTTAATATAATTTGTTAATTTGTTGTCTCTGTATGGCTAGTTAAGCATAACATAAGTTATTGGCCATTTTACCTTATGCTTTATAGAACCAAGGGAAACACTATGAATTTTGGATTTGTCATTTTAAAGATATTATTTAAGAAAAAGAAAATATTCCTTTTTCTATTGTTGTTGGATGTAATCAACAGAAAATGATTATAACTAGATTTGGACTTTGTCTTTATGTTTTCTTTGATGTCTTAGTGCACCAGTCATATCAGATATTGTATCTTGATTTATTGGAATTTCTTAATAGTGTATAATTTGGCAATAAGGTGCAAATGGCAGTGAACATCTTTTTAAAATTTACTAGGAATTCATTGCACTATTGATAATTATACTAGCTTTAAAGAAGGTGTATCTTAAATGATTATATAGATGCTTAAATATTCCAAAGGCAAAACGCTGACCATATCACAGATCTAAAAACTCACAAAGTTTGTAATCCATTTTAAGGACCATTGTAATTTGAGTTATGTCATAACCGCTAGCTTCCAATTTTTTGCTTCTCTTCCTCCTCATCTACAAGTTCCTACAAAATATGAACATATAATTTGTTATGAATATATAATCGTCGAATTCCAAAGATTATTACTTAAAAAATAAGGGATGTTTAAGAAAATCGGATAATTATTGCTACATTACGATCTAACCTGTCATATATGTTAAACTATCATGGTATGAAGTATGATGATATGATCATTGTTTTCAAGTATAATTGCAAAGTAGAATGAAATTTCTCATAGATATCAGACCACTACCGCAAACCGATGCAAAGTTTTATTGCACTGCTTAGTGCAAACTATTTTCGTTCCTCGATGCAAAAATAATTGTAATGTTCGGTGCTAACTGATTTGCACAGTGCAAACTCTGGGTTTTCACTAATCAATACAGGTCAGTGCAAACTAAGAGTTTCCACTGACCAGTGCAAAGAAATTTGCGCTAATAGGTGCAAAGTTCTTTGCACTAATCAGTGCAAACTTCTTTTATTTTTATTTCACTTATATTGTATGCCTATAAAACTACAGGTAGAACACAGTAGGTATGAATTTTATTTTATTTACATTGATAAAATTGAGAAAAATAACAGAACTAAGAGCTGCAAATACAACTGCACCGTTAAATAACTTTTGCATGGTGGCAACTGATATTAAGGAATTGTTTTAATCTGATGTATGGGGAACAAAAAGAACTTTTCAAAACCAAGAAATCTCCACTAATGTTTAAAAAATAACTGAAATCGTACTTACAGCCCATAACACAAGTTATATCTTCACCTACTTTATATTATTATTCACCAGATATCCAAATATTTTACTATGACTTTCTCTGATAATCAACAAATGTGCCTTCTACATGTGCTTGAAACTGGTTGGGTAGAAGCTACGATGTATGAAATTAAATTATAAAACCAATTGAATGCTTAAAACTAATGTAAACAGGCCACAGACTATATATAAAATTTTGTATATAAACTTGATAATATCTTAAGTTTTACTTTAGTTTAAATTTTCTCTTCAAGTAAAATATCACTATTTTGATCCATTATTTTTTTATGTTAAAATGTTAACATCATACCATCTTGTTTCAATTTTTGTTTTATTTATTGGCCAGATATTCTACTTTTGCATCATACATTTTCAATTGGCAGTTTTGTACTGCATATTGTTCTAGGTTTTCCTAATATCAACCCCTTATTCACAACTCCATTTTTATGCCTCTCCTCCAATACCACAAAGATAGACACACCCTTCGTTGTGAACCTGTGAAACCATACTTCAGGTATGGGTTCAACCCCACAGGCTGAACTATGCCACCTTCAGGCTGAACCTAAGAGTCCATGACCTAATAACCAAAATCACTTACTCTAACCTCATTGATACCAAGATTGGTGTGGTTCATAATGCAACGAAGAAGTTGGGATTCTGTTATGGTTGAACATGTGGGTGTCTTAATTCATGAATGACTTTTGTTTACAAATTTGATTCATAAGAAAGTTAACCTATGAGATTTTACTATTTAATGAAGGCCTCAAAAGTTAAAAAAATATGTGTTGTAGGGATATCTGATTTCCAAACTATACTATAGATATTTATGACTGTTGGATATATGATTATCAAATTTCCTGACCTCCAAACTTTAGCACTTCCAGCTTCTTCTACTGACTACTCCTCTGCTATGTTGAATTTTGGATTTATTGTACATTATGCTATGTTGAAATTTTCAAAAGAAAAAGATCTTTATGAAGTTTTTCTTTTCATTTTCTTAAAAAGATAAAAAATGTATTTATTTAATTTATTTTGTGTTTTATCCTTTAGCTATCTTTATGAATTTCAGATTTGTGGTATTCATTTGAGTTTTTGGATTTTTTGGGCTCTTTTTATAAATTATGAACATTTTGCAAAATTTATGTTTTGTTGTGTTTTCAAGAAATTATCAAATGTTTTTGAGATTTTTCAAATGTATTAAATATTTTGGAATTTTTAAATGTCATAGTCCAAGTTTCATTGTAATACTATATATATATGTATGTATGTAGACACACGAGAGTTACGGTTCGCGCTTTGCTCGTAAATTATTTCTTTACAAATTGTATACGTACACATTTAAGAGAAAACGATTTGCACAAATATTTAACCCTATTTTTGCGTGATATTAAGATTTGGTAATAACAGTAGAGTTACGTTTTTGATAGTTCACATTGACAAAAAAAAATTGACACCAATGGTATTAAAAGTATTAGTAAAGATATTAATGTTTAGTAAAATTTATATATGTGAATTTTGAATTAGTAGATGAATTTTAACTGTTAGACCTTATTTTTAAGCGGTATTAAGATATGATAATATCTATAGAGATGCATTTTTAATAATTTTACGCTAACACCAAAAAGTGTATTGTTAAAAATATTACGTTTTGTTTATATTTGTAAAAGGGCGTTTTAAATTTGTAGACAAAGTTTAATTGTTAGATCTTTTTTTTGCGATATTAAAATTAGTAATATATATAGAAGACGTTTTAGTAGTTCACGCTGACCCAAAAAAGTGTGATACCAAAGGAATTACGACTATTATTAAAGTAATGTTTCTCATCATATAATATTTCAATGAATAAATGTAATTATTTGTAGGTTTGCAATGATTGAAACCTATTACCAAAGATTTATTGTTTTATGCACTACTGTTATAGCAATTCGAATACATGCATTCTATCAACTTGATTTTTTTCTTATATCGACCAATTTAGAAGTAATGTGAGCTTTATGCATTGAGCTATAGTGGTAGTGTATGAACAGTTAGAAATACTAGAACAATTTTATTTTCCTTTTTCATGCATACTACTGAACTAGTTTCTTACTTGTTTGCCAATGAGAGATGTAAATTTATATGTAACTAATATGCTAGTTTAGACAGTGGGGGAAATACCTCAAAATTTGGCTGTTGATAATGAAAGCACATTCCCTACATAAAATTTTTTGCATTCTAAATTGCACATTCTTACAGGTGGTGCAAGACATGTGGATCAAGAAAAAAGCTGCAGCATCAACTCAAGATGCATCAAGCTTTCCAAATCGTACTGAAGTTGCAGACAAAGAACATTTACTCAAGGAATATTAGCATCACCAAAAATAATTGCATCAAGATTCAAATTATCAGCTATCGGTTTAACCACCACAGATTCAAACACTATACTAACCACAAGCGAATGTATAGGCATCAGTTGGAAATTGCAAATGTTGTCAAAGTGCATGTGCATTTCCTGATAGCCTAAAACATGGAAAGTCAAACTCTTAACCTTCTTTATTATTAGTTTATTAATTATTATTTTTCATTCACGATAGAATTAAACAATCACCAATTATTATTTCTTGAGCACATGAACACATCCTACATACTATGTGGTTTAATCAGATCAAGTTTCCAAATTAACTATATTTACGAAGAAAGGTCTTTGTTACTCCATTTCTCTAGCTTAAAAAATAGATTTAGGATTTAAATTCTAATGCCATTATGTAACATCCTGTTTTCAGTAGCAGTTCTTCCCTATTTAGAAATGAATTTTGACTGCAATTATTTATATCCTATAAGTTAAGGTATCTTATCACATTTTCATGTATTTGCGTTCTTTAATCCATTGTCTTCTCTCTCTTACTCTATTTTGGAACTGTATTATAACATATTACCATAAAGTGCATAGCAATTCTCTAATTTACCGAACTGGGTTAATAGTGCTGGGTCAATTACAAATATAGTATGTGGTTTTGTGTCATTAGCATATTGAGTGGGCTATGACTGAGTTAGAGTAATTTAAATTATTATTTTGAAAGATACACCATTTGTACTTAAATTTAAAAGATTCATCATTAAGTCAAAGATATGTCATTTTTATCAAACCAAAAGGTTTTTTTACATTCATTGTAATTTGATGTATAATGTCACACTTAATCCAAATTTTTGGAAAACATACCAGCTACTCAATTGTGAAATTTGCTCCACCATGTTGTCCATATTTTTTGTACATAAATAAAAATATATTTATTTCATTCTTGATTATTCTTACGTAGGTATGCACTTGGGTTCCTTAAGACACATGGTAAGGAAATATATAGTGAGGTTCGAGCAGCATATGTTAAGCCAATGAATAAGGTAAAATGCTTAACCTTTGGCTTTCTGCCTTCACATTCTGCTTTTTCCTACTTTTGTAGAACTAGGGTAACTTAATTATTCTACCTTCAATTTTAAAGTACACAACATATCGGCATTGCAACCTTGGGCTTTTTTGTTGCTCCGAGTTATGAAAACCGATGCACACAATTCAGATAATGTCTGTTTTTTTTCAAACATATCGGCGTGCGAATTTAGGTGGTTTTAACGGATAATGTCTGTTTTTTTCAAACATATCAGCGAAAGATTGTGTGGTTTTAACGGATAATGTCTGTTTTTTTTCTGCCTGTACTATTGTTATTAGTTCTTCCCTGTTAAAAGAAATAAAATGATGTTTTGATTCAAATTTATTTTCCAGATCAAAATGTTATCAAAACACATTTAAATTAGAGAGTTTATACATTGATACAAATACCAAAACCAGCTTAAAACAAAACTGTACTTCTACCTTTTTTACATATCCATGACACTTCTATTGGAAAATAGAAAATAAATTTGTCAAGTATAGACTACAAGACTAAACGATGATACATTTAAAGATCTTCTATAAACACCCCTTTGCATATAGCTTAAGTTCCATAGACTGGTTTATGAATAGGAGCATCGAAGCTCTTTAATGCTTCCATCCAAGGCTTTTCTATTACTAATAGTGAACTTGCCGAAATACAATCAACGAATAAGTTTGGACTTTGGTATCAATGTTATTGTTTGCTAGATTTTTATTCCCTCCATATAAGTTTTTGAAGCATGATAGTAGAATACTAGTATATATGAACAATACCATCAAATGTTTATTTTATTTTTTCTTCATTTCATTGCAGGAAGTGGTTTGATGCAGGGAACACTAGCTGCTTCAAATTTTTTGCGTTGGTGCTTCAAATTACTAGTGATTGCTCTTTGCAGGTTTGATGTGCATGAGCTGACAAGCGGAAGACTAAGGGATCGTGTTTTTTCATGTAATGTTTTGTTTTGAAATTATGTACTCTAAACTTTTGTACCTATTATCAACTATGTAAAACCATATATATTTTGTCATTTGCAATCAAATATGCTTTGGTAGTATATTATGCTTTTGCTATTACATTTTTTGCTTTTGATTTTTGCTTTTAGAAATGTAGTTTTGTATTTTGATTACTATTGAAATGAGCAATTCAGATAAGATGAAAGATAGCATTTGTAGGATACTATAGAAAGTACATCGTAATATTAAAATTAATAGCGCAAAAAAGGTGCTATGGAAACAGAAAGTAAAACACTATAGAAACTAATTATATCAAAGGATAAGCGCTATAGGAAATAATATAATAGCGTAGGAAAAGAGCTATAATAATGGTAAACGCTACGGAAAAGAATTTTTATAGCGTTGATTCCAAGCTATAACAAATTTATTAACGCTATAAATCAAAAATTGAGATTTTTAGTAGTTAAATAAAATTGTATGAATAAAACGCTATGAAAGTCGATATAGATAAAACGCTATCAAAAGGATTCAATAGTGCTGAATAAGTGCTATAAAATGTTCTATTCAATAGCGTTTAATATAGTGCTATCAGATGTGTCAGGGCTATTATAACATGTCGTTATATAGCATCGTCACTAACGCTATGAAAATCTATTATAGCGTTTTTTGTATGCTATTAAAAGGTAAATCTGTTTTAGTGGACAAAATCTCCATAATGCTCAAATATCAATCACACATCATGACAGTGATTTATGGACGTTTGCTGAATGCATAGGTACACGGTGCTACCAATGGCTTTAGTTCGTGCATTATGTTTCAATGATATGCCACCTCTGATTGCTAAACCTCAGGCAATACAAAACATATTCAATGATGTCACTTATTTGCACTAATCTCTTCACTTTTGTTGTCTTAGATGTGCATTCCACATGCTCTTATGAAACCAACCTGTGGAAAACGAGAAAGAAAATATTTTGGTTTTTCATAATGAATTTTCCCCTCTTAGCTTTAATTTCCTTTTGCGTAATACATTTTCTCCTTAAAGAAAATAGGTAGAAAGTTTGGACATCTCTTAATACATGAAGGGTTAAATAGATTGTTAAATTAAAAATAAATTTCAATTTGAAGTGCTATTCCGTGTTCTCTTCCACAAGAGCAATGCTTTAGATGAAGAATTTACTGATCTTTTTGAAGGGATTTTTAGCAACCCAGCCTCTTAGGAAATTGGTTAGTTTTTGATAGACTACAAAGGTTAGGAAATGTAAATAAGATTTTTGAATAACACTATTAAATAACACTAATAATAATTAATTAACAGTGTTTTATTTTGTTTTTTTAACAACTTTTGCAAAGTATTAAGAGAAAACACGCTCACCTATATTTAATGTTATTTAAAGTATTAAGAGAAAGCACACTCACTTACATTTAAATTAATTATAAAAAAATAATGTTGTTTAAATTAATAATAAAAAACAATAGTGTTGTTTAAATTAATAACAAAAATAATAGTGTTGTTTAAATTAATAATAAAATTAATACTCTTATTTAAAATATCAGTAAACTTAATACTGTTAGTTAAATGAATAAAAAAATTAATAATTTTACTTAGAACATTAATAAATTAATAATTTTATTTAAAAGTAATAATAAAATTAATAATGTTATTTGAATAATAATACTATCATGTAAAAAAATGTAAATATATTATTGAAGAACGACTTTAGACTAGCTACAGCATGCATAAAGCTCACTCTAACCAATAAATATGTCTTAAAAACCCTAGTAAATATGTTCGGAAAAGGCAGCAAATATGTTTGAAATTTTTTTTTGATCACCTTATTATAGCATCTACGACGGTCATATTCACTGGTTCACCATTTTTCCGAGTGTAAGATTTGATCCAAACTTGACTTCTAGGGACAATAGAGCAATCACGACTCTTCTTTTTCTACATTCAAAAGAACATCAAATAACAAACTGTATTAACTAAGAAGTTTATAAATATTACAGTAAATAAAAATACTTTTATTCTTACCAAATCTTCAGCCAGTCGAGTCATTCTTTTACGGCTACATGTGTGTGGCAACTGTATGTGTCTAATAGCTTTGTTCTTCTCACTTAATGTCTGAAATAAGATATTTAAATATATTATCTATATCCTTTATGTTCTTATATTTCATACAAAAGAAATAACCAACAGAAAAAAAAATATTTGAAATTCTAAACATGTTTTTACTTTACAAATTTCTTCCACTCATTCATATTTTTGATGTTACTTGATTTCAACTGAAGCTTTTTCTCCATGGACTTTGCTTTTACTATTTGGTGAACTAGTCTATATTTTGACATCCACCAAATACCTTCCATGTAACGACCCGGAATTTCGAACATTTCATATTTAAATATTTGAATCCAAGATTTAATGTGATTAAATATGATTTTATAACCTTATTATACACTTTTTTAATTAATAACTAATGTTAAAAGGCTTATTTTTGAAACGTGTTTACAAAAACATAGACTTTGGATATATAATAAAAATGTGACCAGAAAACGTTTTGTTAAAAGTCAACTTCTTATACATAATAAGTTGTGTAAACATTTTGCAACTTGAATAGTTATCATATGAATAAAGTAACTAAGAATTAAAACCTCCCATTTCCTAACCAAATTAATTAAAGTAAGCATGTAAGATTAAAGGAACATTAAGGACAAAAGGACCCTTAAATCACACCTTGATTTAAGGAAAGCATGCTTGTGTAAGAGCATGACCTTACATGCTTAACTTCATGGCTAAGGAGGGAGTTTTTAAATATTTTCCATCCATTTCCAAGGCTATAGATACCCTCTCATATTCACTTCATTCTTCACAACCAAAACACTTCTTATCTTTACTTCTTTCTCTTCTTATCTTCTTCCTATATGCATGAGCCTTGAGATATTCTGGCCTTGACCATGTGTACTTTTGAGTTATGGAAGAAGTGTCTTGGCCTTAGGGCCGTGAGTGTTAGGATGACGATGGTGGGAGCTTAGGCTGTGAGCCATGTGAAGGTGGGTGATATGCGTAAGTAAATAATGGAGGAAGAGGGAAGGCCGTAAGCATGAGGGAGATTAGGGTGGAGGTGTATGTGCATTAGGAAGGGAGATGAAGGTTTTCAGTGAGGTTTGGATGAAGTTGAAAAGGAGAGAAGAAGCGTTGCTTGAAAGTAATGATGGTAGGAAGAAATATTGGTTGAATAGAGTAAATCTAACTTTGATTACACTATAAATTGGTTGCAAGTTAACTTGAAATATTGCTTGATATTCGCTTGCTTAATCTCTTGATAATTATTGTTAAATCACATCTTAATATGCTTACTCTATATTAATAATAATAGACATTAACTACTTAAAGTTACACCCTTGAATATATATTTTATTAGACATGTAAATGGATAAAATAGTTGTTTATTAAACCATTGAATTGTGATAAGTTAATATGCACATTTAAAATGGACAAATGGTTTAAATACATATGTTGATATATGTTAAATGATATGGTTTGAACTTGGAACGATATAAGTGTTTAAAAGTGGATAACACTGAATATTGGATTGAATACGAAATTTTTCATATAGCGATAATCGCTATAAACGCACTTTGAATCCCTTAAACTATAACTTGTGAAATTGGTGATTTAAAAAAATATCTTAATAATAACTTGTTCGGTTATTATCTACACTTCTTTAAGTGTTTTGAAAAGCAAAGAATATGTTTTGAAAAGTTATAGAAGAAGTAAATCAAAGTAACAAAAGATTGAATTAAAAAGGTCGCTATAGTGACATTTTTAAAAATAGTCCGTCTTTGAAAATAACGCACATTTTTGTGGAAACTTTATTAGGGTTTTTTTAGCAATTAATCAAGTAATAATATATTATTCTTATTGGGAAAGTTTTGAAGCTTAATTCATTTGATAGCTAGCTGAACGAAGTGCAAAAAGTTATAGTGAAATAGTCGATATAAGTGCAGTTTGGTAAATACCATGTTTTCGAAAAATTCTCTAAAATAATTAAAAGATATTCTTTGGGATTTTTCTTCGTTGTTTCCAAGTACCCAAAGTATACAAACTATTGTAAAAAGAATGGATCTAAAATCATTTGTTAAGGTATTGAAAACTAGACACAAAGTTGTAGCTAAAATGTGATAAAATTAGTAACAAAACTTTAGGCAGCACTTCTTGAACAACTATCATTGTAAATTTAAGATATAAATTGTTTAAAAATGATATTTAAATTTAATGTATTTTTGTAATCTTTTTAGTGTTGTTTTAGTACTTATAAAAGAGTGTTTTAAAATTAGTTTCAAGTTTCAATATATTTTTAACAATTAATTATGAATTTATAAACTAAGTAGCTTTTAAAATTCAAACTTGTTTTTCTATTTATTTCAAAATTCCTTATTTTTACATAATATTCTATATAAATAATTATCATACATTTTAAGCAGTTTTAAAAGTATTTTAACATATTAATAAGTATTTTAAATATATTGTATATATAAGTTTTAAATATTAAATTAAGTATTTTATAAATATAATAAAGGGAGTTTGGATTTTAACACTTAAGTTAAAATAAATTGTTTTATGGAATCAACTAAAAGTGTATTGCCTTAATTAATAAGTGTGGATATGCTCTGATCTTTAAATAAATGTTTAAAGTTAATAATGGATAAGTAAATAGTTTTGGATTGTTGTAAACAATGTTTTTAGCAACACTTGTTTTTAACCCTTATTATTAATCATACCTGGGAATATAATTAGATGTTTACTAATGGATATTTAGTAGAAAAATACAAGTAAATGGTTTTGGGTTTTTATGACAATTGTTTTTAGCAACACTTGTCTTCAACCCTTAAATATAAATAAATCTTTAAGAAGAGAGTTTTAAAGAAGAATGTTTTCAACATATAAAATGTTTGGCTTTGTTGGGACAATTGTTCTTAGCAAAACTTGTCTTTAACCCTTAAATGTAATTAAACCTTTAAAAGTAGAGTTGTAAAGATAATGATTAAATGGAATAGTTTTGGGTTTGTAGTAAACAATGTTTTAACAACATTTATTTTTAAACCCTTGAATTATATTTTGGAAGAAATATTATAAATCTTTAACACTGGAATTTGAAAGATAATAATAAGTATTGAAATATTTTATAAAGAGATTGAAAATGAAATATATTTAATTTATAAAAGAAAAGGAGTTTATTAGAACAATGTTTTGGTAGTAATTGTTTTAATCTCTTTGATTATATTTCAAGTAAGTAAAACTTGTTAAACGATTCATGAATACACTTGTACCATTGGAGTAAATATATGAATACTTTTTAAGTATTGAAAAGGGTATAAGTTGAAAAATTAAACGATATATAGAAGTATATAAATGGAGTTTTATTAATAATAAAATATTAATAAATAAAGGAAGTCTTGATTTATAAAAGAGAAGTTTTATTAGATAAAAAGGAGTTTTACTGTTTTTAGTTAATAAAGGATGAATTAATTAAAATGGGATTACAAGTCGTTTATGTGACTAGATCATGCTTTGGATGAATTGATAGTGCTTGTATGTTTTCTTGCTTATGGAGAGTATATAGAATTAGTTTCCTTATGCGATCTTTCACACTATTGTTGAATAATACCAAATTCATCGATTCTGTCTTGGAGAGACTGGGATGAGTAAGTGTTCTACTTATCGAAAACCACTTCAAGACTGAGATACGGGTTCTATCTTTTGGAAGTGGGATGATGGAATCCATATGTGGTTTCGAAATCTGTTGAGAAAATAGAATCCATGTGGAATCCATGATTTGATCGAGTATGATGACTCGTGTGAAGATGCCAAACGTAACCTCGACATCAAAAATGGCTAAAAGCAGAGTAGGCACATAGCCAACGGGGATTAGCTAATCACAGAGGGTACTGATCGACTTTATTATCTAGAGTATGCTTATCGATTGTTGCTAGCGGGAGTTGATCGTATTTAGGACACATTTTCTACGTGAACCGGCTATGTCTTCCTTATTTGGTTTATTTTATCTAGAGATATACGGTGCTCAGATAAGTACTTTCTGACCCTTGCCAGGAGACTTACCTTGGGGTACTGTGGACCTTCCAATGAAAAATCCATATACGAACGTGCCTTTGGGTTTTGTTTGTATACCTAAATATGCTGTTAAATGTAACCAATGTAACCATTTCAACTATGTTATATATTTATATTAAACACCCTAGACATTATTATAATATCATTGGACTTTCTATTAGAAATTGTTTGGTTATCGTAAGCTAAAAACCTGTTCGTGTTTGTTTGCTGCGTATTCTTACGAGATACGTTTATTTCAAAAGGGTTTTATAAACATTAAATAATTCAAATGAGTTGAGCTTCTCACGCTGGTTTACTAGACTGATCCGGGTGTTATTTTTCTTATAAAGCTCAAGTCAGCCTCATGTATATTTCCAATCGTTGAAGTTCATTGGAGCTCTTGGATAGGAGCTAGATGATTACCTTCAATAAATTTTATTTCTATATCATTACTTTGTTTATTTTTATATCAGCAATTGTCAGGACAGGTTGTTATAACTGTCCAGGGTGATGATATGTTAGTTTGCTCTGATTATTGTGTCTATAAAGTTTTCTTTGTAAAAGATCATTTTGGTATCATATGTTAGCATTTTGTTGTGAGATTCTGATGTTTTTGTTCTCGTCTTTCTTGTTCCTTTTCTTTTCTTATTTTATTTTACCCTAACTTCTGTCTTTCCGACACTTGGGTGCTCGGCACATGAATATCATGGATTTATTAGTATCGACATTTGAGGGTTGAAAAGGTGATTATTACATCGTGGTATCAGAGCTGAAGGTTAAGCAAGAACCTTAGATTTGGTTGGGTATAACTCATTAAGAGATAGGGTAATGGAATGCCTTATTATGAGTTTGAGTGTATTATACATATGAGAGCGTATTTGTTAGTGCTATAACAATATTTTGTATTCTGTTGATTGGTCTGCTGAGTGCTTATTGTTTCTGGTCGATGCGTCCGATCAGCGTTATCGATATAGATTCCTAAACATTTAAACAAGAACAAACAAGGCTATGATCAATACCGTCAAAATCGGACCAAGCTCTAATCAAGATGGGATCGATCGAGAATGATAAACAAGGTTCGATGAGGCTACACTTCGAATTTCAGGTCAATCGGAGTTCATATGCTCAAGTTATGGATGGATTAGTATTCATGAAAAACTGGCCCGTATCGGTGCTCTCGTATCCATTACTATGGATACCAGATGATGGATAGGAAATGATGGATACCAGTTAATGGATACGAAATGATGGATACCAACTAATGGATACGTAATGATGGATACCATCTGATGGATACGAAATGATGGATACCAGTTGATGGATACGAAATGATGGATTCCAGATGATCAGCCTGCACTTGCAATCTCAAACATGGATCGATCATATCCCACAAACTACATACTGGAATTTCATGAAATTTGGAGAGCAAGGACTTGGCACTATTGTCCTTCACCATTATCGATCCCAGCCTAATTGGAATGATTCCTGATCGATACAAAATTGATATGGATCGATCGAGGATCGATCTCAAACCACCTTGGATCGATCATGTAGGCCCACCAGCGCATGAGAAAGGGTACGAGTTTTGGGGCAGATTTTTCCAGATCTATTCCTATAAATAGTGACTCCATGGCAACTAAAATGGGGACCTTCTTCTTCTTCGTTTTTGGCGAAGCTCTGTCATTTTGG
Organism: Allium fistulosum; assembly: GCA_030737815.1. Lineage (NCBI taxonomy): Eukaryota > Viridiplantae > Streptophyta > Magnoliopsida > Asparagales > Amaryllidaceae > Allium > Allium fistulosum. The sequence continues at coordinate 559,566,134 of CM060907.1, forward strand.
TTGTTGATATCAAACAAATTGTAACTGTAATTACGGTATAAAAGGAATAAAAGGATCAATTCAAAGTGGACGTAGGTCGGAGATAGCCGAACCACTATAAATCTTGTCTCTTCTCTTAATTTCTTTCCTTTTAATTTTGTTAGTTATTCATTTTTACTCTCTACATTATCTGGATCTGAGATCTGTGTTTGATATTGAGGATTTGTGCGTAAACAGTGGTGCTTTCACTACATTCGTGGTTTGTGACCATTTTTGGCGCAAACACTTTGGTGCTTTCACTGAGAAGACTAGCGCTTGCTACATCTGATTTGGAGTTCAAATTTGGAAAGCTAAAGGAATGGATCTGGGAGGAACCATGGTTAGGCAATCAGCTAGAAGGATATTACCAGAAAGGAGCCATCAAGTGGGGAGTCAAGAGGCTTCCTCCGGAGCTGAAGCAGATCAGGCATCCATCTACATCACGAGGGATGAGATGCAGACTATGATGGATTCCATGCAGGAGCAGTTGATGAAGAGGCATGAGTAGATGATACAGAACCTTCTGAGACAGTTTGGACAGGTAGGGGCAGCAGGAGCTACTGGAGCACAGATCCATGGAGCTGGATCAGAGGGACTCAACAGGAAAACAGATAGAGCAGTTCAGCAGGGAGCAGCCCTCAATCAACACACAGCTGTTAATCTGGACGGATCCAGACACGGGGGGCACACCCCCATGTAACGTTGGACCAATTCATGGAAGAATGTCAGAAGATGCTGCACAGCCCGGCACCAACAGGAATACAGGAGTTTGCGATGAGGAGTATGTACCAGAATTCCCTCAAGGACTTGTGGGGCAGTTAGGAAATGAAAACGGGGGGCAACCCTTAGTGGACAACACTGGATTGGCTGAAATTATCAGGTGAACAAAACGTGGAGGTCTGACAAACAAAGATCTGGAGGGAGCAAACAAGAGTCCATTCACCCGTAACATCAGCATGGCTAGGAATCCACCAGAGTTCAAGCTGCCTACTCTAGAAGTATATAACAGTAGGATGGATCCTACCGATCATTTGATGAGGTATACAAGACACATGAAGTGCTGGGGGCATCGGAGGAGATTATGGCGCAATGTTTCCCCCTATACTTGACAAATATAGCTGTTATGTGGTTCAGGCAGTTGGAAAACAGATCTATTAGAACATGGATAGAATTGGTGGATAAGTTTTTGAAGCAGTTTCGGGTTCATATCAAGAGGCCGAAGAATGTGATGACACTGACGTCGGTGAAAGAGAAGACAGGAGAGTCGCTCAGGACTTTCCTAACTCGGTTTAATGTGGCATTTGCTTCGGTGGATCGGTCGGATCCATCAATGGTTCTAATGGCGGCAGTGTCAAGAGTTAGAGGCAACTCGAATTTCAAGATATCATTGATATGGGATACAACAATGGATCTTGGGGAATTCTTTCATGAGACTGAAAGATTCCTTCAGCAGGAGGATGAAAGTTCGGATATGAAACCAAAGGAAGTAAATATGGTCAAGGATGGAGGAGCATATGGTGAAAGCTCAGGTAAGGATAAGAATAAAGGGAAGAGGAAGTCGGATGACGATTCTGGCAGGGCAAGGAAGCGTCGGGGAGAACCAAAATTCTCCACTTACACAGGACTGAATGAGACATTGGAAAGGATTTACATGGAAACTCGGGATTGCCTTCCTTACCGAAGGCCGGCAAGGAGGGAACCCTCGGAACGCGAGAGGGAATCGGGAAGGCACTATCTCTTTCATGACCTAGACGGGCATGATACTAACAGCTATAGGCATCTAAAGGATATAATCGAGGAGCATGTAAGGAGTGGTCAGTTGCGGTAGTATGTTGAGACTCAGAATGTGGCGATGGAACAGGAACAGCCACCGTCTACCTCAAATAATGAAGATACAAGGCCCAAGAATGATGGTCGGTTGGTTATCAACTGGTCAGGGTGGTATGGAATAAATAACAAACTCTGGGCAGAAGGCTAAGTCACTTACTCATGTACATGGATGGAGATAGCCCCTAGGCATGCTCTGAGATGATGATAAACCGTAATGCCCTAGTTTGTGAAATATGCTTTTCTTTCTGGTTTGGACATTTGCTTTTTCCAGTTTGGTTTTGGTGTTTGGTTTGGACTCTTGGTTTTGTAGATTTTCTGGTTTGGATTTTAGCTTGGATGCTAGTTTTTTAGTTTGGATCTTGGTTTGGATTTTTGATATGGATTTATGGTTTGATCTGGATTTCAGATTGGATTTTGATTGGATTTTTTATTTTGTTTTTGGTAAAAGGTCATCGGGTATGGATTATGCCCGGCAAAGGGTAAGTCGCTTTGTCCAAACGTGGCGAATCGACTTATTTCAAGTCGTCGAGTATGGACTATGCTCGGCAAGGGTACGGAGAGACCAGTATTCGGCCTAGGACTTAGGCCCCCATATTATCTATCATTTATTATAACAGATCGTCGAGTGTGAATTACGCTCGGCAAGAACCCGAAAAGGTTATGGATTCGGATATCGGCTATGAACAACTAAGGATTTGGGCATGAACCCGGGGTGGTCTCGAATTTGGTTAAGGGCCCGGAGCGGTCCTGGGTTTGGATACTGACCCGAAGAGGTCATGGACTTGGTTATTGGTTACTAGATATGGAATTGGCTAAGAATTTAGTTACTGGATTTGGAATCAGATATCGACTCAAAGCAGTCACGGATTTGGATAAGGATATGGCTATTGCACTTGGATAGAATGGCTTCGTAATGGATTGGATTATGGATCAGATGATGTGGCTATGGATGGAATATGGACTTTGAATGTCAGATTTAAAGCTATTCAAAACACGCCTTCCTACCGCAAGGCATGTTTTAGGGGGAAAATGTTACCCTGCCTTTTGGTCAAGGTTGGGATATCAACCAATTGGCTAAAAAGGATGGATATTAGGATTGGAGATCGATTGGAAACAAGGCTATGATCGATACCGTCAAAATTGGACCAAGCTCCAATCAAGGTGGGATCGATCGGGAATGATAAACAAGGTTCGTTGAGGCTACATTTCGAATTTCAGGTCAATCAGAGTTCATATGCTCAAGTTATGGATGGATCAATATTTATGAAAAACTAACCCGTATCGATGATCTCGTATCCATCACTATGGATCTGTGCAGTTAAAGCGCTCGGCAGATTCAATGCGGCGGAGGTGAAAAAAGTCATAGCGGGGATACAACGAGGATATAGCGGGATATAGTGGATGACTCTAAAATAATTTTAAATAATAACATGTGCGAATATACTATAAATAAACGTAAAAATGTTATATATAACATAATTGAATTTAGTAGAATATTAGAGTATTTTCATTTCTGAAAATATACTAAAAATTCAATTAAATAATTAATTTCATAATTTTTATAATGTATAAATGTCATTTTTCAATTCATTTCTTTTAAATAAGATATAGCGAAAATAGCAGAATATAGCGGGAATAACGAGATATAGCGAAAATAGCGGGGCTTAAAGCGGAAAGGCTATAATTGGGGCTATATGAAAAAATCGTAGCGGCAAAAATCCGCTACGAGATATAGCAGGGTTATAGCAGGGTAATAGTGGGGCATTAACTGCACAGCTATGGATACCAGATGATGGATACGAAATGATGGATACCAGCTGATGGATACGAAATGATGGATACCAGCTGATGGATACGAAATGATGGATACCTGCTGATGGATATGAATTGATGGTACTAGATGATCAGCCTACACTTGCAATCTCAAACTTGGATCGATCATATCTCACAAACTACACACTGGAATTTCAAGAAATTTGGAGAGCAAGGACTTGGCACTATTGTCTTTCACCATGATCGATCCTAGCCTAATTGGAGTGATTCATTATCGATATGAAATTGATATGGATCGATCGGGGATCAATCCTAAACCACCTTGGATCGATCATGTGGGCCCACCTACGCATGAGAAAGGGTATTCTGAGTTTTGAGGAAGATTTTTCCAGATCTACTCCTATAAATAGCGAATCCATGGCAACTAAAAGGGGGATCTTCTTCTTCTTCTTTTTGGCGAAGCTCTGCCATTTTGGTTGTTGATATCAAAAGGATTGTAACTGTAATCACGGTATAAAAGGAATAAAAGGGTCAATTCAAAGTGGATGTAGGACGGAGATAGCCGAACCACTATAAATCTTGTATCTTCTCTTACTTTCTTTCCTTTTTATTTTGTTAGTTCTTCATTTTTACTCTCTACATTATTTGGAACTGAGATCTGTGTTTGATATTAAGGATTTGTGTGTAAACACCGGTGCTTTCACTATGTTCGTGGTTTGTGACCATTTTTGGTGCAAACTATAGTATTATTTTCAAAATTGGTAAATGAAATAATTTTATCTAGGATTATATTTTATAAAAGAATAATTTTCAAATAATTAACATAGTTATAATGTATTTGTTTGTTAGGAAATGATAATATTAAATTATTATCATTTAGTGCTTGATTAGTCGTGCTCGGCCAATTTATGGGCATTGGCTAATGTTTATTGAATTGACCTTTTTCACAACATGAGTTAGGTAGATAGTAATTTATGGAAACATTGAAACGAACTCCTTGTGAATTAAGTTTCACAATTTAACTATAAGGCATTCGATGATAATGTTAGGTTAAAAAGTTAACTTAATAAAAAGTTGTTAATATAGCTTAAGAGGAAAGGTAAGATATTAAAAAGATAAACGCTTGTGAAATGATTTCATATAAGAACCTAAATTTATATAAATACGGTTAGTATAAATATGAATTATAAAGGATTTAAATTAAGAATTTGTGAACTTAAATCCCGGTGTTTTTGGAAATGGTTTCTAATGGTTTTTGAGAAAACAATAATAGTATGATTTGAAACTAATCTAAAGGACTAATATTATTAAAAGTGCTTTAAGATTTGTTTGAATTCGAGATTACTCTTGGAAACAACAAGTCGATTCGGGAAACAAAGTACTTTTATGTTAGCTAGTTCGAGCGGCTCGAAAGTGACTAAAATTGGGTAGGAGATGTGTTCGGTTGGAAAGCACTTCTCTTAAGTATTACCCTTCTTTATAAAGGGATTATATTGTGCTATTTGGTAGGACCCAGTTCCTTGTATCATTTTTTTGTTACTCGATCTTATGAATATTTTCTAGGGATTTTAAAGAAAATATTTTGAAAATTGGTTTTAGAAAATGATTTTGTTTTAATCCCTAAAAGTATGATTTGATATCTAAAAGATACATGTATATATTTTTATTTCAAATGACTTGAAATAAAACCCAAAGTTTAAATTCTTACGTTTTCAATAAAGGTATATATGGTTGTCTATATCTTTGCATTAAGGTAGTTAGTTGCGCATCTTATTATTACATATTGTTTGTTAGTTTTCAATTATTAAAATAAAATAGAATTTTCGACGATTTTGGAAAGTCGGAACTTCCGAATTAATATAATTAAAGCTAAGTATGTTTTTGAAAATATATAAGTTAAACTTTTATAACTCTTAATTTGAAAAGATAGTAAATTAAAACAAGTTTAAAAAGTCGTTTAGCATCTTTGTTAAATAAGGCACTCGATGTTATTGGGCCAACTAATAAACGTCTTTACTTTATGGTCTTCTAAGGAAAGTAGACTCTAGTCTTGAGTTTAGATACTGGAGTCCTACTTTACCTAGCTACTTTCCTAACCCGATCGATAAAGAAGTTTAGATGGTTGACTCAATTATAAGATCCAAATTTATTTTTGGTCTTCATCAAAATTTTAGAAAGTAAAATTGTAAAAGAATGTTTTGTATATACTCTTAGGATATAGTGGCGTATTTTATGAGTAATGAACTTAAGTCTTAGATGTTTTAAGAATGAAATTTTGTTTTAATAAAATGTTTTATAAATGAAGATAAGTCTTTATGAAATTCTTATAACCTTAAGTAAGGTTTTAAGAAATGTTGCATAAATAATTTTAGTATTATGTAAGAAATAATTTTGTAAATAAATTTGTATAATTAAGAAACCAATTGGATTAAGTACCTAAGTTATACGTAGATCATTTTATTCGCATAACTGTTTTGATCCAAATTCGAGCACATGATTTCAAGGTGGTATACACTGGTCCATGTTAGGATTTTCAATAGACTTTATGATGGTAAAAACTCGATACAGATTCTTGATATGATCCCTAAGTTTTCTATCGTAGTTTATCGCTATGTAAGAAGAATGGAGGTATCTAATCAAGGGACCAGATCGGAGTCCGCACTAAAGAAGTTAAGTGAGGATATACTAGTTTGGAAGTGAAATTTATGTGATCAAGCAAGTAGTTAGATCGATATTGCGTACAGATGATATATGTACATCATACGACATTAAGTATAATTGTGTACAATGTTTTTGTCCTGTGGAAAGTTTAGGGAAAGGACTCTTCGAATTGTTTAAGGAAGTATGAATAACCGACAAGATAATAACTGGAGGTTATTGAGGACAAGGTACACTTAGTTGTTTATTTATCATCCTTATGCGATGAGAAGATTTTTGACCTGGGCAAACCGTCGGCCTTGTTTGTTAATAAAAGTAATATTGTTAAGCATTATTGTATGGTTTTTTCTTGGATTTTTTGCGTTGGAATTTCGAGGATGAAATATTCTAAGGGGGTAGAATGCAACGACCAGAAATTTCGAACACTTCGTATTAAATATCTGAATTATTTAAATATTTGAATCCAAAATTTAATGTGATTAAATATGATTTTATAACCTTATTAAACACTTTTAATTAATAACTAATGTTAGAAGACTTATTTTTGAAATGTGTTTACAAAAATATACTCTTTGGATAAATACTGAAAATATGACCAGAAAACGTTTTATTAAAAATCAACTTTTTATACAAAATAAGTTGTGTAAACAATTTGACTTGAATAGTTATCATATAAACACATTAAAAAAGAATTAAAACATCTCATTTCCTAATCAAATTAATTAAAGTAAGCATGTAATATTAAAGATACATTAAGGACAAAAGGACCATTAAATCACTCCTTGATTTAAGGAAAGCATGCTTGTGTAAGAGCATGGCCTTACATGCTTAACTTCATGACTAAGGAGGAGTTTTTGAATAATTTCCATCCATTTCCAAGACTATAAATACCCTCTCATATTCACTTCATTCATCACAACCAAAACACTTCTTATCTTTACTTCTTTCTCTTCTTATCTTCTTCCCATATGCATGAGGCTTGGGATATTTTGGCCTTGGTCGTGTGTACTTTTGAGTGATGTAATAAGTGTCTTGGCCTTACGGCCATAAGTGTTAGGATGATGATGGTGGGAGCTTAGGCCGCGAGCTATGTGAAGGTGGGTGATATGCGTAAGCAAATAATGGAGGAAGAGGGAAGGTCGTGAGCATGAGGGAGATTAGGGTGGAGGTGCATGTGCATTAGGAAAGGAGATGATGGTTTTTAGTTAGGTTTGGATGAAGTTGAAAAGGAGAGAAGAAGTGTTGTTTGAAAAGAATGATGGTAGGAAGAAATATTGGTTGAATAAAAGTGAGTAAATCTAATTTTGATTACACTATAAATTGGTTGCAAGTTAACTTGAAATATTGCTTGATATTCATTTTTTTAATCCCTTGATAATTGTTGTTAAATCGCAAGTTAATATGCTTGCTCTATATTAATAATAATAGACATTAACTACTTAAAGTTACACCCTTGAATATATGTTTTATTAGATATGTAAATGGATAAAATGGTTGTTTATTAAACCATTGAATTGTGATAAGTTAATATGGACATTTAAAATGGACAAATGGTTTAAATACATATGTTGATATATGTTATAAATGATATGGTTTGAACTTGGAATGATATAAGTGTTTAAAAGTGGATAACACCAAATATTGGATTGAATATGGAATTGTCTGTATAGCTATAGTCGCTATAAACACACTTTGAATCCCTTAAACCATAACTTGTGAAAATGGTGATTTAAAAACATATCTTAATAATAACTTATTTGGTTCTACACTTCTATAAGTTTTTTTAAAAGCAAAGAATATGTTTTGAAAAATTATAGAAGAAGTAAATCAAAGTAACAAAAGACTGAAGTAAAAAGGTCGCTATAGTGACACATTTAAAAATAGTCCGTCTTTGAAAATAACGCACATTTTTGTGGAAACTTTCTTAGGAGTTTCTTTAAAAATTAATCAAGTAAATAATTTATTATTCTTATTGGGAAAGTTTTGAAACTTAATTCATTTTAAAGCTAATTGAACGAAGTGCAAAAAGTTATATCAAAATAGTCGTTATAAGTGTAGTTCGGTAAAATAATCTGTTTTTGAAAAATTCTCTAAAATAATCAAAAGATATTCTTTGGGATTTTTCTTCATTTTTATAAGTACCCAAAGTTTACTAACTATTGTAAAAATAATGGACATAAAATCATTTGTTAATGTATTGTAAATTAGACACAAAGTTGTAGCTAAAATGTGCTAAAACTTGTAATAGAACTTTATGCAGCACTTCTAGAAGTGCTACCATTGTAAATTTAAGATATAAATTGTTTAAAAATAATATTATTTAATATTTTTCACTAATCAATTTAGGGTTGTTTTCTAAGAGTGTTTTAAAATTGGTTTTAAGTTTAAATATTTTTTAACAACTAATTATGAATTTCTAAACCAAGTAGCTTTTAAAATTAAAACCTTTTTTTCTATTTATTTCAAAATTCCTTATTTTTACATAATATTCTATATAAATAATTATCATGTATTTTAAGTAGTTTAAAAAGTATTTTAAAATATTAACAAGTAATTTTATATGTACATGTGTCATCTCCTCTATTTTAGAGATTCACACATTTCTCTCAAAATATTAATAAGTATTTTAAAGATATTTCTATATATATAAGTTTTAAATATTAAATTAAGTATTTTATAAATAAAGGGAGTTTGGATTTTAACACTTAAGTTAAAATATATTATTTTATGGAATCAACCAAAAGTGTATTGCCTTAATTAATAGGAGTGGATATGCTCTAATCTTTAAATAAATGTTTGAATTTATTAATGGATAAGTAAATTGTTTTGGGCTGTCATAAACAGTGTTTTTAGCAACACTTGTTTTTAACCCTTATTATTAATTATATTTGGGAATATAATTAGATATTTACTAATGGATATTTAGTAGAAAAATACAAGTAAATGGTTTTGAGTTTGTTGTGACAATTGTTTTTAGCAACACTTGTCTTTAACCCTTAAATATAAATAAATCTTTAAGAAGGAAGTTTTAAAGAAGATTGTTTTCAAAGTATAAAATGTTTGGGTTTGTTGTGACAATTTTTTTAGCAACACTCATCTTTATCCCTTAAATTTAATTAAACTTTTAAAAAGATAGTTTTATAGATAATGATTAAATGGAATAGGTTTGGGTTTGCAGTAAACAATGTTTTGGCAACATTTGTTTTTAAACCCTCGAATTATATTTTGGAAGAAATATTATAAATCTTTAGCAGTGGAATTTAAAGATAAGAATAAGTATTGAAATCATTTATAAAGAGATAAAAAATGTTATATGTTTAATTTATAAAAGAAAAGGAGTTTATTATAATAATGTTTTGGTAGTAATTGTTTTAATCTCTTTGATTATATTTAATGTAAGTAAAAATTGTTAAAGATTCGTGAATACACTTATACCATTGGAATAAATATATGAATACTTTTGAAGTATTGAAAAGGGTATAAGTAAAAAATTAAACGACATATAGAAGTATATAAAGGGAGTTTTATTAATAATAAAATATTAATAAATAAAGGAAGTCTTGATTTATAAAAGAGAAGTTTTATTAGATAAAAAGGAGTTTACTAATAAAACTGGTTTTTAATTAATAAAGGATGAATTAATTAAAATGGGATTAAAAGTCGGTTTTGTGACTTGATCGTGCTTTGGATGAATTGTTAGTGCTTGTATGTTTACTTGCTTATGGAGAGTATACGGGAATTAGTTCCCTTATGCAATCTTTCACACTATTGTTGAATAATACCAAATTCATCGATTCAGTCTTGTAAAGACCGGGATCGGTAAGTGTTCTACTTATCGAAAACCACTTCAAAACTGAGATATGGGTTCTATCTTTTGGAAGTTGGATGATGGAAACCATGCGCGGTTTCGAAATCTGTTGAGATAATAGAATCCATGTGGGATCCATCATTTGAGTATTAATGACTCGTGTGAAGATGCCAAACGTGACTTCGATATCAAAAATGGCTAAAAATAGAGTAGGCACATAGCCAACGTGGTTTAGCTAACCTTAGATAGTAATAATCGACTCTATTTTCTAGAGTATGTTTATCGATTGTTGCTAGCAGGAGTTGATCGTGTTCGGGACACGTTTTCTACGTGAACCAGCTACATCTTCCTTATTTAGTATATTTTATCTAGAGATATACGACGCTCGAATAGGTACTTTCTGACCCTTGCCAAGAGACTTGCCTCGAGGTACCGAGGACCCTCCAATGGAAAATCCATATACGAATTTGCCTTCGCGGTTTTGTTTGTATCCTAAATATGTTGTTAAATTAACCAATGTAACCATTTCAGCTATGTCATATATTTATCTTAAACACACTAGACATTGTTATAATATCATTGGACTTTCTATTAGAAATTGTTAGGTTATCGTAAGGTAAAAATCTATCGTGTTTATTTGCGGTGTGGTCTTACGAGATATCTTTATTTCAGAAGGGTTTTATAAACATTAAATAATTCAAATGACTCGAGTTTCTCACGCTGGTTTACCAAACTGATCCGGGTGTTATTTTTCTTATAATGCTCGGGTCAGCCCCATGTATATTTCCAGATTTCATTGAAGTTCATTGGAATTCTTGGAGAGGAGCTGGACATTTACCTTCCATAGATTTTATTTCCGCTACATTACTTTATTTAATTTTATATCAGCAATTATGAGGACATGTTGTTATAACAGTCCAGGCTGTCGATAGGTTAGTTTGCTCTGATTATTGTATCTATATAAAAAAAAGTTTTTTTTGTAAAAGATCATTTTGATATTATATGTTATCGTTTAGTTATGAGATTCTGATGTTTTGGTTCTCCTTTTCCTTGTTCGTTTTCTTTTCTTCTTTTATTTTATCCTAACGTTCTGCCTTTTCGACACTTAGGTGCTCGGTATGTGAATACGTGGATGTGTTAGTGTCGACATTTGGAGGTCGAAAAGGTAATCGTTACATCCCATTTGCTTAAATATAAATGCTTTTTTCCAATTTGCATCTTGTTTAAATCTCAACTGCAATATTTTTCATAAAAAGTGTCAATATTCTTATAAATAGGAACACAGTATCATAGTATTTTGTGATTAAACATGCTATCCTCCTTGCATTAATTTTTCCATGAGAGACATGCTAAAAAGAATACACAAGGTAGATTTCAACTCAAACTATAGATTATGATATCCTCCTTGCATTAAACATGCTAAAAAGAATATGCTAAAAACATAGATATAGCAAGGCTCTATGATATAGGTACAACAACCCTACATTTATAACAAAGCCAGTGAAAACCCATACAGTAACCCTACACTATAGATTTCAGTTCAGGCCGCCGCCTAAAATATATCTCAACAACCAAAAAGATTTAAGAAGTATATTAAACTCGCAACCCAAAACCACCTTGCCTTACTTGACTAGTACATTATAGAAGTACCTTATCAACAAAAATTGGATTTTTTTATTCCTAATGAATAGTGTACCAGCACCTAATTAAATAACAGAACACACTTAAATAAAATGTTTTACAAAAGTTTTCTTTATTGAATCCCTACCAAATTTGCTGGAAATAATAGTTAAATGAAAAGTGTCACATGCTGTAACTAACACAAAAGAGGAAAGGAAAATCATAATTGAGCTATACTCACCATTTTAATGATATACCATGAAAAATAATAAATGTTCTAAAATCATATTATGAACAATCATATTATGACCATTTTTACAAAATTTGAAACTTAAATAAATCATTAGTAAATATCGGTTACTCCGTTCAAACAATTGCAACCTACAAATGACAATTCTCTTCTTGTTTTATGTACCTTTTCTTTTCAAATTGCTCTCTTTAAATAATTTTAATATATTATAACTGTAATGTTTAAAAAAACTCAGCATTTCTTCTGAAATTAGCTAAAGGCCTTCATGTTGTCCGTTAAAAATCAAACCTTAACAAATCAAACAATGAAATAATCATACATTTACATAAAGATTCATAAGAAATAATTTCATATGGTAAAAGTTTAATATGATTATGGCTAGTTGATATTGTTAGAAATAAAACTACATAACGGGTAAACGTCATCAGTCTTGCATCCATCTATCAATGATAATCTGCAACTATAGAATATAAAGATTAGAACTGAATAACAACTCTTCTATAAATTATAAAGATAATCGAAAATTATAAAGAATTAGCCAACAAATTATATATGATAATTTAAAGATAATTATAAAGATAATTTAAAGATAATTTAAAGATAATTATAAAGATAATTTAAAGATAATCGAATCTTATATAAATTATCATATCTCATCCAAATTAAATCGAGCATGTATCAATTTAAAGATAAAAAATCACTACTAAGGGCATTTAGGAAGGACATTTAAAAATTTATAAATAGAACTCTTGTAATAATCTCTCCCTAGACTTTTATTTTATTTTATAATACTTATTTAATTTCTTATATATTACTAACTATTTCATTCGCATCAATTTTATGTTTCCGGCTTGTTCAGTTTCACCGACGGCGTGCATAAGTTACTTTGCATGATTTCAGATGAGTAAATATATACCTCTCAAAATCAAATGGAAATGTATATTTATTTATAAATTCTACAGGCAGTGACATTTTTCAAAAGCAAAGCTGGATTATAAAAGATTCGGAGATAAAAACAGCCAACAAATTCACATGTCAATTGAGAAATGTAAAGATGTTGATATTTCAAATATGTGCATTAGTGCTTTGGAGAGTAGTCCAAATACAGATGGGATTCACATTGCTGGATCAAAAAATATAGTCATAAACAAAGGCGATACTAGAACATGTACGAATCAGATTGTAACGACCCGTAATTTTCGATAATTAAATTTATTAATTTAATAAGTTTTGGAATTTAATGTTGTGGAAAATTTTAAATTTGTGATTTATTAATGAGAATAATAACTAGAATGAAATTTAATGATGTTAATTAAGGTAATTGATAATTATTTTAATGCAATTACAACTAATTGAAATGATTGTAAATCTAAAATTGGTTATAAAGTGTAAATAAGCAAATAAACCAAATGTTGTATATAAATGGTAAAGTTTTACGTAATTAATTGAAATTGGTTCATATAGAATAATTAATCAGTATGTGAGTTTATTTGTTTGTTTTTTAACAATAAACATAGAAATGTGTTGAAATTTGTAACTGTAACAATGGTTTAATTATCATTGCATTATTTCATCCGTAGAAACTTAATTGTAAATCAATTGCAATTAAATGTAATTAAATATTGCGTTAATATGAGTTAAGATGATAACTGTAAAATGTGAATGTAATAAATTGTAAAGTAATGTCAATTTTATTTATAAGGCAATAATTGATTGAATAATAAGAGTGAAGTCAAAATAAATTAATTTAATGGAATTTTAAATTATAATTATTGAATTCATTATAGTTATAATTGAACAGTGTAATTTGTGCAACGTTTAAATATTGAATTTGACATGGGAAATTTGTTTTAAAAGGTTATTTAATTTTATGTAATTAGAGATGACAAAAATTGTTAGTTATTAAATTTGAAGTTAAAAGTGATTTAATTAATTTAATAATAATTTATTTAATTAACATGAAAATAGCCATTTTGGCCATTGTCTCGGATTTTGATGAAACAAGTTTCATCTGATCTGTAACGGTGAATTATTGTAGGATTTTAAGTTTCGTAGTAATCGGACTTGTCATTTGATCGTGCGGGCTCGAAACGCACAGAAATCCAATTATTGAATTTAGTTTGAAATAAGCTGATTTTAAAAGCTAACTTCTTCATACAATGGAATTAAGACTTGAAACCTATTCCATTGGATTTAAAAATATCAAAAACATCTATTTTGATATATTAGATGGCCCACTTTCATTTCGAAAGCGAAACGGGCTTTTCGGGTCGTTATTTTCGTTCGTACCAATTCGATATGTGTTCATTTTCTTATCGGGCTTTGTTCATATAAATAGCTTTGTTTCTCAAACCCTAGCAGTCTTTCTGTCTCTACTGTATGTACAATTCTATCTGCATATCTCCTTCTTCTAATGGCATAAACCAAATCCAATTACAAAACCCTAAATCCAATTTCAAAACCAATTTCAAACTCTCCAAACCCTACCATATTATATATCGTTCGAAATCTCTCGAGGAGCGTAACTCAAATTTGTTGTTCTATTTTGCAATCGGATTTTGGTTTGTCCTGAATTGGCCAAAACATTCTCGGCCATCCGTTTGGTGGTTGATGATCGATGATGGATCATCGATTCGGGGATACTAGCGGGTGGAGATGGACGAGTGGAGCGCATCAATATGGTTGGTTTAGCGAGATTATGGGTAGTTTGGCTCGAATAATTCAATTAGGGTTCGCATATACATGGCAGCGGTTGCAATTTGGTCGTTCTCTGGCGGCGGCGGTGGTCATGGTAGCCAAAGCAGGGGCGACACGCATTGAGGGGGAGGTCGTGGTCTGGTCGGAGGGCGTGTGTACGTTGGTCGATGGTGTGGCGACCGCGTGCAGTTTAGAGTCGAGAGGGCTTTGTTCACGTGCATTACTGTTTGAGGCGGGTTCGAACAAACAGAAGGTGTTGACGTGTCTCGTCTCTTATCCATTATATTTAATTTAATTTTTAATTTTCAATCGTTCTAATCCTCATATCTTTTTCATACGAGGTCAGATTCATGCGCGGTTTTCTTCGCTGCGATCGTATCGAAATATCGGACATTTTGGAACTAGTTTGGAAGAATTCTGAGAATGTTATATTTTGGGTCTTTATTTGGATTTCAAATCGATTTGAAATCAAAAGTGAGTGTTTTAACCCACTCACAACTACTAAATTGCACTACGCCATAGATGGCCTATTGCAACGAAAATACAAGATGTTGCTAGCTACAATGTAACGATAGCTATGCTGATTTTTGTCTATTACAACATTAGCTTCAGGATGTTAGCATAAATATCAACACTATGTTGCAGTAGCTATAGACTTATAAAAATATTATAAAAAATGAGTGCGGTCTGAAAAAAAGTGGGCTGAAATAAATTTTAACGTGGGAAGCAAAAACAAAGCGGCAAAAGTTAACAAAAGGGTTTCACTCAAACACTTAACAAAATACGTACTCCATCGCTCAACCTCTCAAACACTCAAACACTCTGCAATTTCAATTAGGGCTAAAAGTTATAAGTTTACAAGCTTAATTGGGTTCGATTAGGGCAAGTTCGAGTTCAAGTTCAATTAGGGCTTCGGGTTTTCAATTAGGTCTTCAATTGGGGTTCGTTTGGGTTTTGAATTTCAGTTAGGGATTCGACTTAATCTACAGCTTAAGGTATCACTCTATGTATATTTCAAGTTTTTCCTGATTTGATTGTTGTGTTGCCTAATTTACTGATTTATTTGTGAGTTCAAGTGTAATCATATTCCTGATTTTATTATTGTGTTTGTCTTTGTATGTTATTTGTGTGTAAATTAGTGATGAACGATGAGGAAAAAATATGGGCAGAACTTCCTAAGTTCAGTGAAGGATATATCAGTGGAGTGAAACGTTTTATTCAAAATACTTTTTCTAGATTCGCGGTAGGTGATGAAATTACATGCCCTTGCAAAAAGTGTCATAATCACAAGTGGCATCGTCAAGTGGTAGTCTACGACCATCTGATTTGGAATGGTCCATCTGAATTGTATGTGAAATGGATCTGTGAGGTTTCCTGTCTAGATCCTGAAAGGAGCGATAACAATATGGATCGTGAAGCGAGAATAAATTTTGGAGATAATCTCGATGAGATGTTGCATCGTATTTGTGGAAATATGCAGAACAATGAAGGTGGATCTTCTGATGGAGCAAATGGAGTAGATGTCGATGCTAGAAAATTTCATCATCGTGTTGAAGAGGGAAAGCAGCCATTATATCCCAGGTGTACTAAATTTTCACGATTAAGTTTCATCGTCAGGCTTTATTCTTTAAAATGCCTACATGGAATCACTGAGTCTACATTTATCGATTTATTAGAGTTGCTAAAAGAAGCATTTCCACAAGCCCACATCCCTTTATCTTTCAATGCTACCAAAAATATCATTAAAGATTTAGGCCTCAATTACCAAAGAATACATGCATGTCCAAATGACTGCATGCTATATTAGGCAGAAAATGAAAAGGAAAATAATTACAAAACTTGTGGTTTTTCAAGGTGGGCTATACCGAAAAAGAAAGTGGGTGTTAACAATGATCCGAAGCAGCGGATTCACAAAGTACCAGCAAAAGTGAT
This sequence comes from Allium fistulosum, assembly GCA_030737815.1. NCBI lineage: Eukaryota > Viridiplantae > Streptophyta > Magnoliopsida > Asparagales > Amaryllidaceae > Allium > Allium fistulosum. Next base: position 559,582,720 of record CM060907.1, read on the forward strand.
ACGTTATTTTCCACTAAAACCAAGGCTGCAAAGGATGTTCATGTCCAGGGATTATGTAGAACTTATGATATGGCATGCAGTGGGATGAAAAAATGATGGCAGACTTCGACATCCAGCTGATGGCGAGGTTTGGAAGACGATGGATGCCAAATATCCTCATTTTTCATCTGAAAACAGAAATATCAGGTTAGGAGTAGCAGCTGATGGATTCAGTCATTTTCGTACAATGACTACAGCTCACAACACATGGCCAATCATATTGGTAAATTATAACCTTCCACCTTGGTTATGCATGAAGCCAGAAAATTTGATACTTTCAACCTTTATCCTTGGTCCACAGTCTCCTAAGAATAGCATTGATGTCTACATGCAGCCTCTTATCGCAGAATTGAAAGAATTATGGGGTCTTGGCATACAAACTTATGATGCCTTAACTGGTGCTAATTTCACGTTACGTGCAAGCGTGTTATGGACGATCAACGACTTTCCAGGCTATGCAATGTTATCCGGCTGGAGAACTTATTTAGCTTGTCCCGTATGCCATTTTGAGACTTCTTCAACTTACTTGAAACATAGTAAAAAAATGTGCTACATGAATCATAGGAAATTTTTAGATCCGGAACACAAGTGGAGGTTTGATAAGAAAAGGTTCAATGGTGAAATTGAAATGGGAACATCTCCGGGAATTTTATCCGGGACAGACATTGAAGAATTGTTGGCTGGTTATGAAAATATTTTTGGGCAGAAAGAGGTCAACAAGCATAAAAATGAATCCCCTTTTAAAAAGAAGTCAATATTTTTTAATTTACCATATTGGAGTCACAATGTATGTCGACATAACCTTGATGTTATGCACATAGAGAGAAACATTTGGGATAACATACTTGGTACTTTACTAAATATTGATGGGAAGTCGAAAGACCATTTAAGTGTTCGGTATGATTTACAAGAGATAGGCATCAGGGAGGTCCTTCATCCGGTTCTATCAGCTGATGGGAATTACCTTAAGATCAGGGCTGCCATATTTGCAATGACGAACAAGGAGAAAGAAATATTTTGCTTGGTGTTGGAGAATGCTAAACTGCCTTATGGTTGTGCAGCTAATATCAACCGGTATGTAAACAAGAAGGAGAGGAAAATTGCAGGGTATAAGAGCCACGATGCTCATTTTCTTCTCCACTACTTGCTGCAATTTGCTGTGAAGAAATCTGTAAAACCTGAAGTTGCATTACCTATTATAAGATTAGGTGCATTTCTAAGAAGTCTTTGGAGTAAAATTATCAATTTGGCTGATCTTAAGAGGCTACAAAAGGAAATTGTGGAAATTCTTTGTCAATTTGAGATGATATTCCCAAATGCTTTCTTCGATATAATGGTGCACTTGCTAGTTCATTTATGCAAGGAAATTGAATATGGTGGACCTGCACATCTTCGTTGTATGTTTCCTATTGAGCGTTATCTTTGTAAACTGAAATCATATGGTCGCAACAAAAGTAAACCTGAGGCGTCCATTGCTGAAGGTTATCTTGCAGAAGAATGTTTGATATTCTGGTCAAGGTTCTTAGGTGGCGATGGAGCAGGAAAAATGAAATTTGAAACCTATCCATAGAATTTGGAATATCCTATTGGCACAAGAAGAAACAAAGATGGAAAAGGTATTCATCTTAAAGATTCTCAATGGATGGCATGTCACCGTTACATTCTATTCAATTATGGTAACAAGGAAATAGAGAGTTTACTTGACTAAATTTTTAAGTTTTATTTTTATTTTAGTAATTATTGAAGAATTAGAAAAAAAATTTCTATCTTTTATTAACCAGGTCTTTATTCTAGGGAACATCGAGCTTTAATTGATGGTCATGCATTATCAAAAAAATATAAAAGAGAGAGAGAACACAGTGAAGAATTTTGGAAGTGGTTAAAGGAAGAGGTTGGGAAAAAGGAGGACATTTCAAAAGAAGTACAACTGTTTGCAATGGGCCCTCTTCCAACAGCTAAGAGGTTTACTGGATATGCTATCAATGGATATAGATTTTATACAAGGTTCAGAGATGCCAAATGTACAACACAAAACAGTGGTGTATTTTTGACAGCCATAACTACTAGCTTTGCAAGTTCGAAAGATCAAAATCCTTTAGTTGGTGAAGTTAATTACTATGGATCAATTGAGGAAATATTAGAACTAGATTATTGGGGAGAATTTAGTGTGGTTTTATTTAAGTGTTGTTGGTACCAAGAAGAGAAAGATTTGTATGGGCTGACTCGTGTCAATTTTAATCGATTGTGCCAGAAATCTGATCCTTATGTTATGGCTTCACAAGTACAACATGTGTTTTATATAGAAGATCCAATTGATAAGATGTGCCACAATGTTATCAAGAAATTGCCGAGAGACTTGTGTGAAATCGAAAGCGAAGATGCAAATGAAGATTTGAATGATATCCAGCCTGCTTATGGAATGGGAAATCAAGATTTTGATGTTCGTTGGTGTAGAGATGATGTCCCAATAAGACAAATCTGCCTTCCACCTAGCAGAGTGAAAGAAAATGCTTCTTAATTTCTGTGTATCACTATCATACTTAATTAAGTAACCAATGTACCAAATTTAAGTAAGAAAATGTTGTTTCTGCCTTGATTAAATGTTGTAACTGATGTATCATATTTGTGGCTTTTTTTTGTCTCTTTTTTAGTGTTTCTGCCTTTATTACATTTTAGTGAAGTGACTGTTTTATTTTATAATTCAGTTGGTTTATTTTAATTTGTAATGATGTCATTCTAATGTTAATTCCTTCATTTTGTGTAGGATGGAGTCAAATCTTAAATTCCATCACAAGGGAAAATTTGAGAAGAATGGATATATTGGTGGAGAAGAGACTTCTGTCATGGGCGTTGATCTGGATAAGTTTTCTTACACAGTACTGATGGAGTATGTCAGGGATGAGCTAAAGTACACTGAAATTGGAGGAGTATATTCATGGAAAGGTCCAATGAGTGGGTGGAAATTGGTGACTAGTGATGTAGATCTGTGGGAATTAATGCAAATAAAAAATAATGGTGATTACATTGATTTCTATGTCGACATCGTGGTCGATGTTAAAATTGAGCCAATGAAACAAATGCAGCCACATGTCATCATATGCCCAAGGAAGAATCTGCTGTCTCCAGGTGTAAAATAATCTTCTCATTTGTACTATTTTGATGAATTTGGTCATAAGAAAACTAATGATGAAACAACCTATTTATGATTACTTTCTAATGAATTTAAACTAAGATCCAATTTTGAGCATCCGATTTGAAAATTCATAAATAAATCATACAGAAGCTCGTCCAAAGTAAGTGATAAAAACTGTAAATAGTTAGTTTTTTGACTGGAAGAAGATAAAAATATCTTCTCATTTGTACTATTTTGATGAATTTGGTTCTCGGATGGCTGAATTTGTTTTTCATTTTGCTGCTTTTAGTGTACATAAATTTTTTGTGCATTTTTGTTTGAATATTAGGACTTGTTTGATTTTTAGTGCACTTAGTAGAATAATAAAGGAACTGGAATATTAGTGTACATAGTCAAGTCTTAATTTCTTTAATTAAATTTAAATAATTATGTTTATGATATGATAAACTTGAATTTTATGTCATTGTATGTTTGCAGCTGCGAAATCACAGAAACGACAATTTGTCACCACTCACCATCTGCAACAGGCAGCAAAAAACAAGAAGCAGACTGAAGTCTTTACTCCGATTCGAAAGTCGACATGGCTAAACAATCCACTTACCGACGAGACGTAGACTGATCAAGTCTTTAGTCCTAGAAAGTCGGCACGGCTAAACAATCAACTTACCAACGAGATGCAGACTGATCAAGTCTTTAGTCCTAGAAAGTTGGCACTGCGAAACAATCCACAAGTGAGCGAAGCTGCTGTGAGTCCACGCATGGACAGGAAAAAGGTGATCAACAAGAAGTCAACTTGAGTCGGTAGGTCTACGAAAATACTAGAGAAATATCCAACTAAAGTCAGTAGTTCTACGAAGACACCAGATAAGAAAAATCCAACTGAAGTCAGCGATGCAACTTTGAATATCAAATCAGCAAGTGTCAGGAATAAATTGGATTTCTATAATCCTCCAGATGAAGAGGAAAATATGGATGAAAATGAGATTCTAGTAAGAAGACTACAATCTGATCCTCTAATATGATGTTCTACATATTTTGCTTATATTTACAATAATGTCTTGTTAAATTACTTTCAGGATGATGATCTACCACCTCCGCCACCTCCACCGCTTACAGAATACGAAAGGGAGAGAGCTAAACATGTGTTATAGAAGAATAGTGTTTTTGAAGTTCTTGGGATGCCTACAACATTTGCTGGACTGATAAATGAATTTGAAAAAAATAAAGGAAAATCAAAGATGCCAGCTGAAAGCGAAGATTATGCTCCAGAACAAGAGGAACCTAGTGAAGGTGATATTTCAAAAAATCCAGTAAAGGTGCGTTATAGCTGAAAATTTAATTTTATATTATAGACTAGCTTCCTTATTTTTTTATTTTATTGTTTTTGTGTGCTTATTTTAGAGAACCAAAAAGGTTACGATTACAAAGCCTCAGTCTGGACCAACAACTCGTTCACGGGCCATTGTTGAATCTGCAACTGATAAGAATGCAACTCCGAAGGTAGGGAAAAATCCAGTTCCTACACAAACTGTTGATCCACCATGTAGCGTTGAGTTACCACACAATGAAGGAATAGGAACAATGGCTACTTATTTGGCTATGCGAGAACGCCAGAAGAATAATAGTAGTGGAAGTGCAAGGAAGAAGGCTGTTGTCGGAAATGTCTCGACAAATATTGAAAACGAAGAAGATGAAGTAGAAGAAGCTGAAGGTATTATCTAATTGAGTTCTGATTTTAATAGTTTAAGTTCTCATTTATGTTATGTCTAGCTTTCTCATTACTATTGTATGTACTTTGTAACAGTAGTGGGAGCTCCCAAAAGGTTCAGGGGAAAAACAAAGATGGATAAAGTTCATTCAAGGTCATATGACAAAAGAGTTCAATCCAAATGAATCATCGGGGCCAACCTGATTCAGACGATGATCAAGTAATGTCTGAACTGAGTGCTTTTTTAGGAACACTGAAGAGGATTGTTCCACTTACTTACAAGTCTTGGTTTGATGTTCCTTCAAGTTTGAAAGGCACGCTGTGGAACTATGTCAAGGTAATTTGAAAATTTAGCTGAATTTTACTTAAATATATGAAACTTGTCACAAAAGTAGCATGACTGTTCTTTTTAATGTTTGATTTGTATTTAAGCAACGGTATATTATTCCGGATGAATGTGATTATTGGGTTTTGAAGTCATTTCATGACTCTTGGAGGGGGTACAAGAGTCGTATTAAAAAGGCACATTATACGGCTTATGAAACTGATGAAGAGAGGCTTGAAAATAGGCCGGACAAAATTCCACTTGCGGATTTCAGAGTACTCTTGATGTATTGGGGAGATGAAAAAATTCAGGTATAATTTTAAGTTTTATCACAGAATTTTTTTCCATTTTTATTCATTCAAATCAGGCAGATAAACATCTTTATTTCATGTTTTTGTAGTCCAAGGCCCTTACAAATTATGCAAGTCGGAAATCGTATACAGACACACACACTGCTGGTCCAATTTTTTTTCCCAAATTCGGCATAAGATGGTATGTATTTTGCTTATTTTTATGGTTCGCTGGAGGTATGCATTTTATTTTATCTGAAATTCCTCTCCTTATTTAGCAAAGCGATATATGTTCCAAAACAAAAATTAAAATAACTACAATATGTTCCAAAATAAAATATCACCTCACTCAAACAAATAAGCAAAATAAATATTAGTGATATATGTTCTGTTTATGATATAGAAGTTTGTAACTAAAAGAATAACAAGCAGGCTATATAATCTGATCTGTCACATTAATCATCCAGCAAATGTTTTTATTTCAATTTTAATGTATTAATTTTTATTGTATCTGTTTATTATTTTTGCATTTTCACATTAATTTACGACTCAATAGCTATTAATAACATTTGCTAAAAAAGTACATAAAATCTTTAAAAATATAAATGAGCCTTTCTTTGCCCCCTTTGGCATAGAAAACTCAATTCTTCTTTTCCAAACCAGTGTCCGTCATGCTCATGCATTTGTACGCATTTGGTCAATATACGTCTGCAAGTTAGATGCATATTAAACATTAAATATGAGTCCAATCCATCTCTGTGGAAATTAAGTAACTTGTAAACTATTGGATACACTCTTAACTCTTAAGCATATGGATGTCAAGTTGATGCCTGTCTTTTGTCTGTTGTATGTTGATGCCTTTACTGCCTTGCTAAGCTTAAATCGTTTTAGTATTATATATATGTTCATGGCTCATGGGTTAATCATGGGGTAATTTTAGTTTTGCATCAGAATCTAAGATGAATCATGGGATATTTGTTATCTCTGTGCTTACAGTTAATAATCTGAAAGCATAGACATATAGGATATTTACTATGCAAATTTTCCTTAGCTCAGCCTTGAATTTTGCAAAACTGATACATCACTTGATACTATACTTGAAAAAGCTCTGATATTGTTGCTACATATGTTGTGATTTTATACTTGTTGTTTCTTTATTTTTGGACTTGTAAGCTGCTTGAGAACTTACTGTTGCTCCATTTTTGCATCTGTGAGTTGCTCGAGACTTTTAGCTTGTGTGCACTTGTGGTTTCTGTTCTTCATTTGAACCGAGATTTGTTTTTATGTAAAGGCGATCATATTTACCTTAGTTTTGCTTTGACTTTTAGTATAATTTCTGAATTGATTTGTGATATATGTTCTTGAAAAATTGGTTTGATATCCTTTTGTTGTCTAACTTTTTTCATTTAATTTGTATCAGTCCAACGAATCAGATGGAGAACTTTTTGTTAAAACTCGCAAGCGGAAAGAAGGAAAGGTGTACAAGACTAATACTTCAGTAATGAAGTACATAATTGTAAGAATTTTATTTTCTTTTCAATCAGATGTCAAAAAAATGTTTCATTTTGCATATCGACATTTTTGTAGAATTAGATCCTGTTTTGTTGAAACCTATAGCAGGATATTTTCTGAATCCATTTTAAAACTGTTAATAGATATTGCAAAACAATTCTTGTTTAAGAAACTTGTTTCAGAATTGTTAGTTTTATTTAATGTCACATTTTGAAACTGCTTTATTTTGCAGGATAAGATTGAAAAAGCAATAGGTGAAGGAGGAAGTGATGGAGTTGTTCAAGAAATGATTTCTGATGGAAATTCGCACGGTCCATCTTGGCTTATAGGATGGCACACAAAGTCTGCAGAAGTTTTAAAATATGCCCTAACAACAAGCACATACATACAGGAGCTGGCAGCGAAGATAAGGGAAAATATAGCTGACGAAGTCGAAGCAAAGGTGAATAAGAAGGTCCAAAATGAATTTGATGCAAAGGTGAACCAAAAAGTTCGGGAGAACTTGACATGGGTGCTTAAGAAATTAGGCGAAGCAAACCCTGACAAGCAAATTGATGTTGGGGATCTTTGTGCGACCGTCTGCAGTGATGGCACTGGAGGCACCGGAGGCACTAGAGGCACTGATGGCACTGGAGGCTCGCAAATATGAATGTACTGTTAATAAGTAGAATTTAGTATGTACTGGCTGTAACTATGAATACACTGGCTATGTTTTTAAGTATGTTTGTTATTTTGTACTTGACTAAGTAAAACTTGTGTTGCTGGTTATTCTGAAATGAAAAGTTCTTTGTTGCAGTGTAATGTTGCCATTAGATATGATATAATGTTGCAGTATAATGTTGCCATAGATATGATATAATGTTGTAGTAGTATAATGTTGTAGTACATTTCCAATTTAAATTGCAAAAGGTGTTGCCATAGATATGATATAATGTTCCAGTATGTGATGTTAAATGTGGTAATAAACTGGCAAAGTGTTGCCATTGGATGGTAAAGTGTTACCATAGATTAATGAATATGGGCCCCACAACAGGGTTCCGTAAAGGTGGGCCATAGAATTAGTGGGCCCCACAATATGGGCTTACATGTTGGGGCCCAGATTGTGGGGCCCACTTTTTAGTAAATTTGTGTGGCAACAACAGAACCGATGTTGCCCTAGGGCCGCAAAGATGTTGCTTTTGACTCTAGGGCAACGCGGCAAAATGCATCACCGAGAAAGTGTTGCCTTTGCCCTTTTTTAGCCTACAGCAACATTTTTTGACACTTCCTGCATCACTTCTTGGGTGTTGTAGTATGCAATCTATGGCGTAGTGTGGTCTTATGTTAGTTAAATTGAACCTATGATGGGATTAGAAGTTGATTGATTGCTGTTTGATATATTTAAATTGCCATTCCAGTTAAATCTGAATATTGTTAAATATAATTGCCATTTAGTTTAATATTAAATTTTGAATTACCCTTTAATACCTATTATTGATAATCAATCAAATTGTTGCTATTTATTGGTTGTTTAAATGATGATTGTGATAGATGTTTAATTGTTTATACTGGATGACTGGATGTTATGTCATTGTATCACAGTGCAAGTTCCCTTAGCTTATTTTTAGAAAATTCCTATGGGTTGAAATGATACACACCCGAACGATCTATAGATTAGGGAAAAATCGTTATGGGTTGAAATGATAAACCCGAGCGATTTTATGGATTTTGAATTTTATTCGGGAGTGCGGTTGAAATGATATATACCGGTAAATTTTAAAATTTTTGCGGATTGAAATGATATATATCTGTATCACTTGACCATAGAGTAGAAAATTATATACGAACACTGGATTGGTTAAATTAAATGATTTTAAAACCTTAAATTTTGAATTTAGTTAAATAATATTTTGAAGAAAATTTGATTTATATAAACTAAATTATTTTTGATCATCCGAGTTTTAAATGTTGAAAATGGAATTGGTTTAAATTAAAATTTTAAAGTTAGATTTGAAGTATAAATGAAATTTTTGAAATTGAGTTATTGAAATATTTGAATATTTAAACTTCAAAATCTGCTAAATTTGAAATAGTTTAAATTTATAGTTCGAACATGGATTTGAAATCAATATTGATTAAATGGTTTAAAATGAGAATCTGAATTGAAGGACAAAATTTAGTTTGTTGATTTAAAAGCTGGACATGGTCCAGATGTGTTAAAATGAAAGAAATAGTTTAATTTGATAATAATTTCAAATTTATTATTTTAATATAAAATGTTTAAAAAAATTTCATTTTAAAAATCTCGATTTTTAAGATTTTTAAACTATTAAACTATTTTAAACTATTTTAAAACTATTTCAATCAAATTAACCATTTTAATCTATTTTAAATATATTTTAAATCTATTTAAATCATTTTAGATCTATTTAAATCATTTTAAATCTATTTAAACAATTTTAAATCTATTTAAACCATTTTAAATCCATTTAAACTATCTTTATTCTATTTAAAACTATTTTAACCCATTTTTAAACTATTTTAAAGTATTTTAAACTATATAAAAAATATATTTTAAACTATGCTAAACTATTTAAACTATTTATAACTATCTAAACTATTTTCTAAATTTCAGACCGTGTAAAGTGGAAGTGTTTTTATTTGAATCCTTGATTTAAAAGCGAATATGGTTAAATGCTGTTATAACCTATGTTTGGATTTGAAATGATATTTTCTAGTGAAATGACATATTTGAGTGAATATGATTTCGAAAGTGAATATGATTTCGAAAATGATATGGTTTGAATTGAATATGATATTTTGATATCAATTATGAAACGGTTTTGGAAATTTAAAAGAACCATCAGGTGTGAATAAGCGTTTGGTTGTTAAAGAGACCGGTATTGGATATTGTCATACTCTCTGCCAATAACGAAAACCACTTTAACAACTGTGTATGTGTTGGAGATTCAGAATGAAGTAGGATGGTTTGGCAAACGATTCTGTATGAGGTATTTAGCCCTAACTCCCGCGAGTCAGCTTGATATGGCTAAAACAAGAGCTATATAGGGCTAAGTGAGGTCGCTCCTCTGATCGGGTATATTTCTTCGATACCATATTATGACTTTGTGATTGATTTGGTGGTCACCCCTCGATTTGATTATGGGAGTGTGTTTCGAGGTAGGCGGTAGTAGCTGCTATGCATTACCACCAGTACGGGAGTGCAAATGGTAGAATCCTACACTGAAATTGCCTCGCGTGCCTTGTCACATGCCTTATCGTGCCCATTACGAGTTTGGTTTGTACCGTACCTATTGAGTGCTCCCTGAGTATCCTATCAGTTTGGTGGGGCTTATAGTATCCGTATAAACTACGGGAATATAAAAAATGTGTTAAGGGGGATATGGGTAATGCCTTAATGCTATTTTAATACTTTACTTTACTGTAGACACTATTATAACAGCGTATTGTACTATGTATGTAGATAGTTTAACGGATCCTTAGGAGATGGAAACCCAAACAACTCTTAAGTTACTGCACTCACGTTAGACATTGGATAAGAGATGTCAAACCGTGTAAACATCTTTGACACCGTTACACTCATATGTATTTACTGTTGATTTAACATGCATAAGATATTTTATTTCCGACTCGAGTGTTTTGTCTTTTCATTACACTCGGGTCAGTCTGAGATTTTTAGTGTATCGAAGACCCCTTTTCTAGAGGACGAAGAGAGATTGTATACTATATTATTTATTTTATTTATTCCACTGCATTATTTATTTTTTCCTACTGTACGTACTCTGATTCTGTATGATAAAAGTGTAATCAAATGTTATTTGTAAAACAGCTTCATGAACTGTTATTTGATTATTATATTTTGTCATTCCGCTGTGAGATTCTGTATTTGTATTATTTCTTTCTCTTCTTTTTCTTATTTACCCCATAACAATCCTCCCTTTTGAATGGTTTGAGTCTGACATGTGCAGTTTATTATCGATTTGAACAGTCAAAAAAGGTGGGTCGTTACATTTGGCATCAGAGCTTTGGTTTAGCGATAACCTTAGCTTTGTGGGGTCTGACTCATTAGAGATAGGGTAGTAATACCCTAGAATAATTTGTTTGAGTGTATATATGAGAGAGCATATTTGTTAGTGTTATAAAATATTTTGTATTGTGTTAATTTGTCCTGTTTAATATTTATAAATTTTGGTCGGTATATAGGACGCTATGGCATCGATAGGGGTTTCTAAACACTTAATAAGGCAGACCGACAAAATATTGTTTTTGAAATATAGGTAAATGAAATAATTTTACCTAGCATTATATTTTGTATATAAAAGAACAATTTTTATAAATGAAGTAGTTGGATGTGATATGTTGTTCGTTATGTAGAGAAATTTTTATAAATGTTGGTTGCAAAATTGGATTTACAAATAAGTAAATATAAATTGGAAATTTAAGAACTTAAGTCCGGAGTTTGAAATTTGTTTTCAAAGGATTTTGGAATATAATATTATTATTTGGAAGTATTTTTTGAATATAAATATTTTCAATGTGATTTGAAAGAAATGTTTTAAAAGAATTTTTGAAAGGAAATAAGTTCGGTACTCCCATCTCTGTCGCTGGAAAATAGATTTGGTGGTGAGTGCACGCATCATCGACGTTCATTTTCGAGTTTCAAGGTGGGAAGACCACTTTAGTAGTTTTACTACATATTTGTTTTGATAACCAAATCTTAAATTTTACTTTCTAAAAATGATTTGATCTATAAAGGATATAAATATATATATTATTTTCAAAATGACTGAAATGAATCCGGGTTTTAGTTCTTAAAACTTTTTGATAAATAGTAGCTTTCAGTTATTGTAATTGAATAAAATCTTGACTATATTAATAATTGGAAACTTCTAAAATGGAAAATAAGAAATTTGATGTTAAGTGATTAATGAAATATATAAGAAATCGAAAATCTGTAACTTGTAGATATGAAAATTTAGATGATGTAATTATTGAACATTTTGTTAACTAAATGAATAAGATAAACTTGTGTGACATTCAATTGCATTCTTGAAAGACATATATATATATATATAACTTACCAAGATATTAAAAGTTGAAATGTTAATAAGAATATGTAATAGAATATTATACAAGTAAAACTTAGGAAATGAAAGTGTTCAATGGAATTATGTTTATAAATGAAGAATTAAGGTGTATAAGAATGCTATAAATTTAAGTTAATAATTTGAAATGCTAGTATTTATGATTAATAAAAAGGTGAATACTGAAAGTGTATGATTATAAACTTAAATTAACGATTGAAGCCATTTATAGAGTAAAAGTGAATAGTAAAAGTGAATACTATATATAAAAGAAATAAATGTGAAAAGAAAAGAAAAAAAATAAGTATGAGTTGCTTCACAAATGAATATGATGTAAAAAGGAAATCAAAGTAAATAATAAATGTGAAGTAAATTGAAAGAAAATGTATGTAATCCTTCAATAATGAATTCATTGATTATTTTAAATAATTGAATGGAAATAATTTATGTAAGTAAATGAACGTAGATTTAATGGAAGATTGCATTGTATGAATGAATAGGAAGCGAATTTGATAAGTAATGAAGTAATAAATAAAATAATCATCATACGAAGGAATGAAAACAAATGAACAGTAAATAATGTGAATGGAAATGAATAAGAATGAGCTTAAATAATATTTGAAATTGGGGTTTTGGACTAAAGGTCCATATTCTCAAAGTCCATGCATAAAAAGTCCTCACTCATAAACCCATGTAAATTATGTTCCTATTTTGTTATTTTTTACGAAACTGTCCCCTTCCAGAAAATTGGCTTAGTATTAAAATTAGGGGCAAAAGCAGAATAAATTAGCCAAAAACTAAAAATAGGGACCTAATTTTCATAACTTATTTGGGAGGGACTTTTCTTCCATCATCTTTCAATTCTAGGGAGTAGGCACCCGTTCCTTGTTTGAAATTATTGTTTGTTTTGGCTTATGGGATGTTTGGAAATGGATGCTTCTAACTGGATAAGGATGTATAAATAATCTATTAAATTTTATCTAAGACTGTTGAGTGTATGATATACATAGTAGTTTATTTATCATTTTATACGGTTAAAAGTTTCTGCACCCGAACAAACCATTTGTTTTGGATGCTATGGCTGTATGACTAATTACTTTGATTGCATGTGATGATTATATTGTTTTATTTGCAAGTAACTATTGTTATGATTGTGTTGATTTGTTTGTTATTAATTGAAACAACTTAAATTTCTCTTTTATATAATTATTAACTTCTTTGGATTATATAAGTGAAATACAGATATGGAAGCAATAGCTACTGCTTTTCATTTCTTAAATAAAGCGTTGTTTGCCCGACAAATAGGTACGTTTTCGGATTACGGTTATATAGCGATATTATATTATTTTCCCGCGGTTTAGGATATTTTGTTTTGAAATATAATATATATTGTTATTATTGATAGTATTATTTCTCCCGGACCTCTCCGTACAAAGGAGACTCTACCGAAATTTTTCATGAATTTTGGACTTAGAAATTTTTTGTGAAAGTAAAGATATTTTCAAACTTTTATTAACTTGAATACGAAGGTTTTAATTGGTTTTTAATTGATATTTTATTTAAGTACTTAATTATGTAAATTAATTGTTATAAGTTGAATATTTTGAATGAATATATTAATTTCTTAATTCCTTCTTTTCCCTTTTTGAGGACGAAAAGTTTTGAGTGGGGGAGAGTGTAACGACCCATAATTTTCGATAATTAAATTTATTAATTTAATAAGTTTTGGAATTTAATGTTGTGGAAAATTTTTAATTTGTTATTTATTAATGAGAATAATAACTAGAATGAAATTTAATGATGTTAATTAAGGTAATTGATAACTATTTTAATGCAATTACAACTAATTGAAATGATTATAAATCTAAAATTGGTTATAAAGTGTAAATAAGAAAATAAACCAAATGTTGTATATAAATGGTAAAGTTTTACGTAATTAATTGAAATTGGTTCATATAGAATAATTAATCAGTATGTGAATTTATTTGTTTGTTTGTTAATAATAAACATAGAAATGTGTTGAAATTTGTAAGTGTAACAATGGTTTAATTATCAGTGCATTATTTCATCTGTAGAAACTTAATTGTAAATCAATTGCAATTAAATGTAATTAAATATTGCGTTAATATGAGTTAAGATGATAATGGTAAAATGTGAATGTAATAAATTGTAAAGTAATGTCAATTGTATTCATAAGGCAATAATTGATTGAATAATAAGAGTGAAGTCAAAATAAATGAATTTAATGGAATTTTAAATTATAATTTAATGAATTCATTATAGTTATAATTGAACACTGTAATTTGTGCAACGTTTAAATATTTAATTTGACGTGGAAAATTTGTTTTAAAAGGTTATTTAATTTTATGTAATTAAAAATGACAAAAATTGTTAGTTTTTAAATTTGAAGTTAAAATTGATTTAATTAGCGTGAAAATAGCCATTTTGGCCACTGTGTCGGATTTCAATGAAAGTAGTTTCATCGGATCCGTAACAATGAATTATTATAGGATTTCAAGTTTCATTGCGATAGGACTTGTCGTTTGATCGTGCGGGCTTGAAACGTGCAGAAATCAATTTATTGAATTCAATTTGAAATAAGCTGATTTTAAAAGCTAACTTCTTCATATAATGGAATTAGGACTTGAATCCTATTCTATTTAATTTAAAAATATCGAAAACATCTATTTTGATATATTGGAAGACTCACTTTCGTTCCGAAAGCAAAACGGGCTTTTCGGGTCGTTATTGTCGTTCGTACCAATTCGATACGTGTTCATTTTCTTATCGGGCTTTGTTCATATAAATAGCTTTGTTTCTCAAACCCTAGCAGTCTTCCTATCTCCACTGTATGTATAATTCTATCTGCCTATCTCCTTCTTCTAATGGAAGAAACCAAATCCAATTACAAAACCCTAAATCTAATTTCAAAACCAATTTCAAATTTCAAACTCTCCAACCCTACCATATTATATATCGTTGGAAAGCTCTCGATGAGCGCAACTCAAATCTGTTGTCTGTTTTTGCAATTGGGTTTTGGTTTGTACAGAATTGGCCAAAACATTTTCGTCCATCCATTTGGTGGTTGATGATCAGCGATGGATTGTCGATTCGAGATACTGGCGGGTGGAGATGGACGAGTGGAGCGCATCAGTATGGTTCGTTCGGCGAGATGATGGGTGGTTTGGCTCGAATAATTCAATTAGGGTTCGCATATTACGTGGCGGAGGCTGTAATTTGGGCGTTCTCTGGCCGCGGCGGTGGTCGTGGTAGCCCATGCAGGGGCGACACGCATTGAGACTGAGGTCGTGGTCTTGTCGGAGAGCATGCGTACGTTGGTCGATGGCATGGCGGCTGCGTGCAGTTCAGAGTCGAGAGGGTTTTGTTCGCGTGCGTTACTGTTTGGAGGCGGGTTCGAACAAACAGAAGGTGATGACGTGTCTCATCTCTTATCTATTATTTTTAATTTAATTTTTAATTTTCAATCGTTCTAATCCTCATATAATTTTCATACGAGGTCAGATTCATGCGTGGTTTTCTCCACTGGGATCGTATAGAAATTTCGGACATTTTGGAGCTGGCTTGGACGAATTCTGAGAATGTTAGATTTTAGGCCTTTATTTGGATTTCAAATCGATTTGAAATCAAAAGTGAGTGTTTTAACCCACTCACAACTACTAAATTGTCTTATGTTAGTTAAATTGAATCTATGATGGGATTAGAAGTTGATTGATTGCCGTTTGATATATTTAAATTGCCATTCCAGTTAAATCTGACTTTTGTTGAATATAATTGCCATTTAATTTAATACTAAATTTTGAATTACCCGTTAATACCTGTTATTGACAATCAATCAAATTGTTTCTATTTATTGATTGATTTAAATGATGATTGTGATGGATGTTTAATTGTTGATATTGGATGACTGGATGTTATGTTATTGCATCACACTGCAAGTTCCCTTAGCTTATTGTTAGAAAATACCTATGGGTTGAAATGATACACACCCGAACGATCTATAGATTAGGGAAAAATCTTTATGGGTTGAAATGATAAACCCGAGCGATTTTATGGATTTTGAATTTTATTCGGGATTGCGGGTTGAAATGATATATACTTGTAAATTTTAAAATTATTGTGGATTGAAATGATATATATCCGTATCATTTGACCATAGGGTAGAAAATTATATACGGACACCGGATTGATTAAATTAAATGATTTTAAAACCTTAAATTTTGAATTTATTTAAATAATATTTTAAAGAAAATTTGATTTATATAAACTGAATTATTTTTGAAAATTCGAGTTTTAAATGTTGAAATTGAAATTGGTTTAAATTGAAATTTCAAAGTTAGATTTGAAGTAAAAATGAAATTTTGAAATTGAGTTATTGAAATATTTGAATATTTAAACTTCAAAATCTGCTAAATTTTAAATAGTTTAAATTTATAGTTCGAACATGGATTTGAAATCAATATTGATTAAATGGTTTTAAATGAGAACCTGAATTGAAAGACAAATTTTAGTTTGTTGGTTTGAAAGCTGGACATGGTCCAGATGTGTTGAAATGAAAGAAATAGTTTAATTTGATAATAATTTCAAATTTATTATTTTAATATAAACTATTTAAAAATATATCATTTTAAAAATCCTGATTATTAAGATTTTCAAACTATTAAACTATTTTAATCTATTTTAAACTATTTTAAAACTATTTCAATCAAATTAACCATTTTAATTTATTTTAAATCTATTCTAAATCTGTTTAATCTATTTTAAATCTATTTAATCTATTTTAAAACTATTTAAATCATTTTAAATCCATTTAAATCATTTTAAATCCATTTAAATCATTTTAAATCTATTTAAAACTATTTTTAATCCATTTTTAAACTATTTTAAACTATATAAAAAAAATTATTTTAAACTATGCTAAACTATTTATAACTATCTAAACTATTTTCTAAATTTCAGACCGTGTAAAGTGGAAGTGTTTATATTTGAATTCTTGATTTAAAAGCGAATATGGTTAAATGATGTTATAACGTATGTTGGGATTTGAAATGATATTTTCTAGTGAAATGACATATTTGAGTGAATATGATTTCGAAAGTGAATATGATTTCGAAAGTGATATGGTTAGAATTGAATATGATATTTTGATATCAATTATGAAATGGTTATGGAAATTTAAAAGAAGCAACCGGTGTGAAATAAGCATTTGGTTGTTGAAGAGACCGGTATCGGATATTGTTATACTCTCTGCCAATACCGAAAACCACTTTAACAACTGTGTACGTGGTGGAGATTCCAGAATGAAGTAGGATGGTTTGGCGAACGATTCTGTATGAGATATTTATGTAGCCCTGACTCCTGCGAGTCAGCTTGATGTGGCTAAAACAGGAGCTATACTGGGCCAAGTGAGGTCGCTCCTTCGATCGGGCTCATTTCTTCGATACCATATTATGACTTTGTGATTGATTTGGTGGCCACCCCTCAATTTGATTATAGGAGTGTGTTCCGAGGTGAGCGGTAGTAGGTGTTATGCGTTACCACCAGTACGGGAGTGCAAATGGTAGAATCCCACCCTGGCATTGCTTCGTGTGCCTTGTCACATGCTTTATCGCATCCATTACGAGTTTGGTTTGTACCGTACCTATGGAGTGCTCCCTGAGTATCCCATCAGTTTGGTGGGGCTTACAGTATCTGTATAGACTACGAGAATATTTAAAATGTGTTAAGGGGGATATGGGTCTGTGCACTTAAAGCGCTTGGCAGATTCAATACGGCAGAGGTGCAAAAAGTCATAGCGGGGATACAGCGAGGATATAGTGAGATATAGCCGATGACTCTAAAATAACATATAAAACTCATACTTAATATTTTTACAAATACATAAATGGTAATTAAATGAAAAATTAACATTCAAATCAATTATAATTAATACATAAATAATATTAAATAAAAACATGTGTGAATATACTGTAAATAAACGTAAAGCTGTTATATAACATAACTAAATTTAGTAAAATATTAGAGTATTTTCATTTTTGAAAATATATTTAAAATTCAATCAAATAAATTAATTTCATAATTTTTATAATGTATAAATGTCATTTTTCAATTCATTTCTTTTAAAGAAGATATAGCAGAAATAGCGGAATATAGCGGGAATAACGGGATATAGCGGAAATAGCGGGGCTTAAAGCGGAAAGGCTATATTTGGGGCTATATGGAAAAATCGTAGCGGTAGAAATCCGCTATGAGATACAACAGGGTTATAGCGGGGCATTAACTGCATAGATATGGGTAACGCCTTAACGCTATTTAAATACTTTACTTTTATTGTAGACACTATTATAATAGCGTATTGTACTATGTATGTAGATAGTTTAACGGATCCTTTGGAGATGGAATCCCAAACATCTCTCAAGTTACTGCACTAACGTTAGACACTGAATAAGAGATGTCAAACCACTTAAATATCTCTGATGCCGTTACACACTCATATGTATTTACTGTTGATTTAACTTGCATAAGATCTTTTAGTTCTGACTCGAGTGTTTTGTCTTTTCATTACACTCGGGTCAGTCTGAGCTTTTCAGTGTATCGAAGACCGCCTTTCTGGAGGACAAGACGAAGATTATATACTATATTATTTATTTTATTTATTCCACTGCATCATGTTGTTCCGCTGCATTATTTATTTATTCATGTTGTATGTACCCTGATTTTGTATTGTAAAAGTATAATCAAATGTTATTTGTAAAACAACTTCATGAACTGTTATTTGATTATTATATTTTGTCATTCCACTGTGAGATTCTGTGTTTGTTTTATTTCTTTCTCTTCCTTTTCTTATTTACTCCATAAAAATCCTTCCTTTTGAATGGTTTGAGTTTGACATGTGTGGTTTATTGTCGATTTGAACTGTCCAAAAAGGTGGGTCGTTACACAGATCAAATGTAAATTCAAACTATCTTAAATAAATAATTAAGTTCTTTGATATATTCTAAATATTTCAAGTGATGATTGTGTATCCATTGTTGTTGGATCAAAAAATGTCAATGGCATGTATATATTTTGTGGTCCAGGTAATGGAATTAGGTATGATTGCTCCTTTAACTTGTACATACTTTGTGTTATAACAAAGAAAATTCTATCTATTACAAGTTTGCAATGCATTGTTTACCATTTGGCACTGTTCCATTTAAGGTATAATGACTAAGAAAATAATCATTGTACTATAATAGTAGAACTCTTTGTAGTTTATATAATTTAGTAGTGAGCAGTATTCGAAGTTTAGGAGCAAATAACTCAAATGACCATGTAAGAAATGTGATTATGGACACAATTACATTGCATGGTACAATAAATGGAGTAAGAAGAATAAAAACCTAGCAGGTAACATGTTCTTTGAATTTGCACTATAGCAGTGTAAAAATTAGTAAGTAAGCTTGCATAGCTATATGTACCAGTATAAATGACCTAATTATGTAAGATTTGATTTGATAAATTATATAAGATAACAAGAAATTTAATCATTTTCCACTCTTTTCCAATACACCAACATCCTCAATTATAAATTATAAAGAATAACCCTTAAAACAAATCCAAAAACACAGTATTATTAAGTAAAATAATAAGCTAGGATGAATCCTGGTTCAAAAATGATCATAATTTCTTTAGTGTTTTACTTCACCAATCAACGAGGAAGGCCTTCATACTTATGTTTTCATTTTTCTTCTCTATTTCAATTTTCAATCACATGTACAGAGAATATAAAGATCTAACATTGTTGTGGTACAATTGCAGCTTTTGGCATAGGGTGCAATACATTAGATATTACTTTATAAGATGTACTTATTTATATAATATCAAATACATATTCGGTAAAAGTGTCACACTAAAGCCTGTGGTTTTAGATATATTATATAAGATCCCAACAATATCACTATGAATGCTCTATAATCGCATGGCTCCCTTCGGTAACTTATTTATTAAGTATTAAACCAAAATGCTAAAGATAGATGTGTCACATGAATGCTTTCCCATAAAACATCTCTCAAATCATCACTAAGCTTCCTCCAATAATTTAATGTAATCGGAACCATTTCTCGTACAAGCGGTCCTAAAAAGGAAGGTAACTTGATTGACCCATCTCCTATTGGTTCACCTACACCATTAAATTCAACTTCGATTACCTCTAGAGAGTTGAATGGAAGCCTTCTAATTTTAGTTGCCCCTTTATTTATTTTCCCACATTTAGATTTCCACCGCCATCTTGCATATGTCTCTTTCCATTTGTTGCACCTTCGGAATTTTCTTCAAATTGAATTGCATTGTCTTCGACTATTTGTGAGTTGTCTTGTATTTGAGCATTGTTATTTTGTTCAGTTTGTAATTGGTGGTTTTCTAATGTTTTTGGGTTGTCTTCATTATGAATCTCATTATCTACCTCAAACTGCTCATATCTTGCAATGCACTTGTTGGGTGCAGATTTGGGTTCTTTGACTTCTTCTTGCATGTGTGTGTGCTTTCTCTTTTTCACAGTCTTGCCCATTTTCTGTTACAAAAATTGATTATGTTAAGATTCATAGAGGAAACCACGGTGCCTATAATTTTGAAAGAAAAATGTAAAAAAAAGCAGCCATGTGAATTATGCATACAATGTAGGTGATGAAACCATAGTTTTAATATGATAATCAAGAGTGCATAATGTTAGGGTAGATTTCACACTAATGACTGTATATCAACCTGAATAAATGTGAAAGCAATAAGATCGTGTTGTAGTACAATAAAACAAAAGAATAAAGTAGAAAATCACATAAGAAAGTAAATAGAGAGAGAGTTCACACATGGATTTATTGTGGTTCCACTATCACAAGATAGTGCAAAACCACTTTGAGAAGAGGAAATTTTATTATTTCTAGGAAAAGAGAATTTTACAAGATTGATAATGGAGGCTAAAAAGAAGAATAAGAAATACAACTTTTGATGATGGTACTACTCATGCTACTCTCCGCATTTATATAGAGATAATTACTTGAGGTTGAAGTAATTGATTTATGGTCATAAATCAATGCCTCATCAATTCTCCTATTCATACGGGAATCGTTTGTCTATTTGATTTTCCAGTTTTCTCCAATTACATGTGCCTGATAAGATTTTTTTATTTCTAAGAAAAGAGAATTTTACAAGATTGATAATGGAGGCTAAGAAGAAGAATAAAAATTACAACTTTTGAATACTACCAATGCTAATCTCTTCCTTTATATAGAGATTATTACTTGGGGTTGAAGTAATTGATTTATGGTCATATATCGGTGCCTCATCATTTCTCTTATTCATACGAGAAGCGTTTGTCCATTTGATTTTCCAGTTTCCCCCAATTTACATGTGCCTGATAAGATTCCTTCTTGAATCAGCTAATTAGGGAATTAATTAATTATTTCAATCTTTTAAAATAATTATTTTTCTCATGTAGGTAATTTATTGCTCTCTTTAATACTATTAAAGAGGCAATATATTTGAGTAATTATCTCAAATATCTTCTGCAACTGGAAATATTGTATCACTGCAATCAACAATATCTTCCAAATCTTCTTTAGTATGGAAATATTGTAGCACCAAATCTAACATTCTCCACCTTGATACTATATTTCCCCGCCAGTCTACCAACTCCACCTACATCCTCTTACTCCAAGCAGCTCTCGGACAAGACACCACGGATAATTCCCCAATGAGCTTTGGCATGGCCATCACACATTGCACTTTGTCAAGGAACTCCGACAAGGCTACCGCCTACCAACAAAGTGTTGAAAGTACCATGTCCATGTAGGACTTATCAATCTTCTTGAAAATAGACATCTCCATCGACTAACTCACTCTCCCCTTGTGCCATCAAGTGACACCTAGCACTTCAGCAAGCGAATCAAGTTTGAGCAATGCTCGAACTTTGCAACAAGCAATGACTTAGTGAATATGTCTACCGTATTCTCCTCGGTGTGAACCTTCTTAAGATGTACCTGCTTTTCTTCATTCATAGAGATAAGAAAATACTCTCTTACCTCTATATGCTTTGTCCTTGAACTAAATGCCAGAATCTTTGCTAGATGTATTGCGTTTTGACTGTCGCAATTTACAACTATACTCCCATGAACAAAGCCTACATCACACAATAATCGCTTCAAGTAAAGTGCTTCCTTAGCCGCTTCTACAGTAGCTATCAATTCTGCCACTATAGTAGACAAGACAACTATAGTCTGCAATATCGCTCTCCAACCAATAGTTGTCTTTTCAAGTGTATAGATGTAACCAGAGATGACTTCCTTCGATCTTTATCTCTGGCATAATCGGAATCATAACATCCGACCAAGCTGAAACCTTTCTCCTTGCCGTAAAAAACAAGCCTATAATCTGCTGTTCCTCTAAGATACCTCAAAATGTACTTCACTTCTTTCAAATGCAATTTCCCCGGATTAGCTATGTAGCGACTAACTAAACCAACCGCTTGTGCAATATCCGGTCTCGTGCAGACCATAGCATACATCAAGCTTCTAACCACACTAGCATAAGGTACCTTTTCCATATAAGCTTTGTCTTCTCTGAAAGCTGTACATGAAAAGGCATGAGAGTACTGAATGCATTTGCCTTCTTCATGCCGAACCGAGCAAGCACTTTCTAGATATATTCTTTTTATGTCAATCTTAACACCTTCAGCTTTCTCTCTCTTTGGATTTCCATTTCTAAAATCATTTTTTCTTCACCAAGGTCTTTTATCTCGAATTCTGCTTTTAGCTTCAATTTTAACACGTCAATTTTAGCTTTGTCCTTGGAAGCGATTAGCATATCGTCCACATACAAGAGTAAATATATCCAGTTACCATCATCCATATGCTTAAAATAAATGCAAGTATCTTTAATGCTTCTATCAAAACCAAGAGTAAGCATAAAAGTGTCAAACCTCTTATATCATTGCCTAGGCGACTGCTTCAAACCATATAGAGACTTCTTCAGCTTGCAAACTCATTCCTTCTTTCCATCCTCTACAAATCCTTCTGGCTGCTTTATATGGATGGTCTCTTCTAAGTTTCCATGCAAAAAGGCTGTCTTTACGTCTAATTGTTCCAACTCCACATCGTAAGTTGCAATTATTGCCAGCAATATCCAAATAGAAGTATGTCTAACAACCGAAGCAAACACCTCATCATATTCCATCCCATTCCTTTATGAAAACCCTTTTGCAACAACTCTAGCCTTGTATCTTCCATCGTCCTTCACCTTATATACCCATTTGCATCCTATGGCTCGGGTTCCTTGAGGGGGTGAATTTCCAAGTCTAATTCTTCTTCAATGAATCCATCTCTCCTCCATGGCATGCATCCATACCGAGCTGGCACTCAAAGCTTCTTCAAGATCGAAAGGCTCATCTTGCACTATATGCAATGCGTAGTCAAGCTGATCATCAAGGCTAAGATTTGTAAAATTCCAGTTTCCATACCTATTTGGTGGCCTTTTAACTTTAAAACTAGCCCGAATAGGTGTAACTTCACCTAAGCTTCTATCAACTTGACCTTGAGTTGAATCACCTCCAGCTTCACGACCATTACCATCATTACTATAGGAATTTTGTGGACCTTCATGTGATGTGTCAATGACTACAATTACTCTGTCTTCTTTTGCAGCTCTGACTCTACTACTAGGCAGATATGTGGGAATAGTTTTCATCTCTTTAGGCCTTTCAGCTTCTGAATCTACTGAACTAGGTAGATTCCCCTTCGGCTTGAACATAGCGGACTAATCAAATGTGACTTGTCCACCACCTTTCTATCAACAGGGTTCCAAATACGATACTGTTTGATGCCTTCTATATAGCCCAAAAATATGCCTTTATCGGCTCTAGCCTCCAACTTGTCATTTCCTGTATGGTGAACATACACATGGCTATCAAATATACAAAATTAACTTATATTTATAGATGTACCTTTCCACCTTTCCTTTAGAATCTTCCCATCAATGGCTGAGCATGGAATTCGATTGATAATATACGCTGCGGTCGATAAAGCTTCAGCCCAAAAGCCTTTAGATAAACCCACCGCCAGTCTCAAACAACGAGCTTTCTCCAGTAGAGTCATATTCATCCTTTCAATGACTCTATTTGATTGCAGATCTCCGAGAATAGTGAAGTGTCTTCGAATTCCATGATGCTTACAGAAATTTATGAACTCCTTAGAAATAAACTCACCGCCATTGCCGGATCTCTGCACCTTCAAATTCCTTTTGACTTCATTCTCTACCAATGCCTTCCAAGTTTTGAACTTCTCAAACGACTCCGACTTAGCTTTCATCACGAACACCCAAACCTTTCGAGAGTAGTTATCAATAAAAGAGATAAAATACTTGGCTCCTCCAATAGAAGCTGTAGCTACTTGTACCCAAACATCCATATGGACATACTCTAGTACTCCTTTGTCTGTTTGCCCAGTACACACTCCTAGTAGTATTTTAAATGGTTGAAGCTTTCACCCTTGATCATCTTCCTTCTATGAAGAAACTCCAAGCACTTCTTTGAAACATAACCCAATTTGAGATGCTAAATTTTGGTGGCATCCAAAGCTCATGAACTATCAAGTCCAACACATGGCTCTCTAAGAACTTTAGATCCATTTAGCAGATAAAGGTTCCAGATCATTACTCCTTTCATCAATACAAGAGCATCACGTGTCACCTTCACACTATCTGACTCTATGGTAATCCTGCTACCCAAAGATGCTAGTTGATCCAAAGACAGAAGAGATTTCCTTAAACCTAGAACATAGTGGACTCCAGTGATAGTGCACACAATACCATCATTCATGCGAATACACACTAATCCTTCTCCTAATGACTTGCAAGTAGCATTGTTCCTCATCAATATAGCACTTCCCTCATTATGTTCATAAAAATAGAAATACTCCTTCCTAGGTGTCATGTGGAAAGATGCTCCTGAATTAGCACCTAATGGTTTGATATATCGAAAGCAGATGCAGTTAGCATATCATTAGAAACAACCTTCTCTACCGCAATAGATGAAGAACCATTCGCTTCATTTCTCTTCCTCAAATCTGGACAATCTTTCTTCCAGTGGCCATGCTTGTTACAATGATGACACATGTTGTCTCTAGACTTGCCTCTCCAACCACTTTGGGCTTTCTTGACTTAGAATGCCTCTGAAATTATTCTCCGTCTTCTCCTTTCTTCCTCTCTCTACGAACAGTCCTTGACTACTGCTAGCTTCTCCACTTTTTCTCATAAGCTTCATTTGATCTCTCATCCTTCACTCAGGAGTCCCACCTTCACATCTTCTAATGTCAGCATGCTTCTGCAATAGATCAATCTGTTAGCGAATACCGTGTATCTCTCTGGAAGAGTGCACAATACCACCATTACTTTCTGCTCCTCATCCACATTTAAATCAACAGCTTTCATTCTCATCATCAAGTCATCAAAGAAGTTAAGATGTACTTTCAATGACGTACCTTTTCGCATCTTTTAAGTGAAGAAAGTCTTCAACAAAATTAGTCTATTCGTGAGCAACTTCTTCATGTAGAGGTCCTCCAATTTCTTCCATAAGGCTCTAGCAGTAGTTTCATTGCTAATCTATGGGATGACGTTCTCATCCATGGTCAATTGGAAGGTAGTAAAGATCCATTCTTTCATCTCCTTTCTTTTCAATTCCGAGTAAAATAAACAGAAATAAGATAATAAAACAATTATGTTGTAGTACGATAAAATAAACAGAAATAAGAGAATAAAACAACAAATCATAGAAGAAAGTAAATAGAGAGTTTATACATGGATTTATAGTGGTTCCACTATCGCGAGATAGTGTACATCCACTTTGGAGAGAAGAGATTTTATTATTCCTTGGAAAAAAGAATTTTACAAGATTGGTAATGGAGGCTAAGAAGAAGAATAAGAAATACAGCTTTTGATGATGATACTACTCATACTAATCTCTTCCTTTATATAAAGTTTATTGCTCGAGGTTGAAATAATTAATTTATGATCATAAATCAATATCTCATCAATTCTCTTATTCATATGGGAAACATTTATTCATTTGATTTTCTAGTTTCCCCCAGTTTACATGCGCCTGATAAGATTCTTCTTTAATCAGCTAATTAAAGAATTAATTAATTACTTTCATCTTCTAAAATAATTCTTCTCCTCGTGTAGGTAATTCATTGCTCTCTTTGATGCTATAAAAGAGGTAATATATTTGACTAATTATCTCAAATATTTTTTAAATTTTCTGCAACTGGAAAATATTGTATCATTGAAATCAACAATATCCTTGAAATCTAGAATGAAAATATTGTATCACCAAATCTAACACATAACCACAAAAGGCCTTGGCAACTAGCGACGAGTGACTTCAGTGCATGCTATCTTCGATATTTATGCTTTCTTGGTGACGAGTGACTTCAGTGCATGCAATCTTCGATATCTATGCTTTCTTATGCTCTGTACAGATGGTATTGATTGAATGGCTGCTGGGCACAGCTATCGGAATGTTCATTCCTTCTAAACTGTAATGTTAAATGTAAGCAATTTGATCTAATGTGTTTGTGCTTCTTAGTGAATTTATATCAATACTATTGAATATGCGTTATATTGGTGTTGTCATCAGGTTACAAGCAAGTGGAGTTATAGAAGTGAGGCAGGCAAGCTTTACTAGCAGGTTAGGGAATTTTGATATAAACACTGACACAATTGAGTAGTCACATTTTCAGCCAAGTTAAGCATCTTAATAATTATATACCTAACATAACATGTAATGTTTGAAGGTGTTCAACTGACCATAAAGTGATGTAGCATCGTGCAAGTGTGGGATATGGTTGAGGTTATGCAGTATAACCTAAGAAACCATGGCCTTACTCCCCTCTATCAACTTGTTTTCATTAGTTTCATTAGTTTTTGTATAAAAAAATGATAATTTAAATAAGTAATCTAATTCTAATGTATTTATATTCCTAATATTGGAATATGGTTGAGATTGGCTACAAAGACATAAATTTTTAATCCAAATAAAGAAAGAGTCCGTCTATTCTCACCCCGTATTTTGCTTTTCCCACCCCGATGTTTTGAGAAAAAAAAATCCACCCCATCTTTTGCTCTTCTCACCCCGTCTACTTCCAAAACTACTCTTTCCTTTCTATAAAAAAATAGAAAAAAGATTCTCTTCGTGCTCAAACCCTAACCCGCCGCTCTCAGCATATCGTTCACTCTCAAACCCTCAAACCCTAACCCGCCGCTCAAACCCTTCTCTTCGTGCTCAATTTTCTAGTCGCCGTTGCCATGGAGAAGGAAAAAAAGGAGCAAACATTGGCACGGTACATGATTTAGCTAATCGAATTCTATGCGAATCAAATTTTATTTAATCAAGTTCGATTTTGGTCGAAGCGAGTCTATGTCGTATTCTATGTGAACAACAACGTTCCACGCGAACGAGGTTGTTGAACCAACCTCGTCCGCCGCGAACGTAGTTGTGACAACAAGCACATGTTGATCGGACGAGGTTGGTTCAACAACCTCGTTCGCGTGAAACGTGGTGTGTCGAGTGTCTGCATTTTTTCCCAGTTGTCTTACTACTATTACACTACTAGAAAACACTGCAGTTTCCTACACAAAATTTCCGACGTCTTTCCTACACCAAAAGGCGGGGCGTAGGGTAGGCGTAGGAAACTGGTAGAAAGAGGTAAAGGCGTAGGGAAGACGTAAGGAAATTTCCTACGCTTCTCCTACGCCAAATTCAACACGTAGAAAAAAAATCAAGGCGTAAATAAGGTGTAGGAAATCGTCTACACTAAAATGATACTGTAGAAAATGCATAGATAATCTCCTACGCCATTTCCACGCCTCTGTTAATTTTATACAATTCCACATTGACGTAGGAAAGACGTATGAAATTTCCCACGCCGTCCCTACACATGCAAGAAAAAGTTTTTTATTTTTACGTTAATCACCGTATACTTCCCTTCTCCTAACCTTAGTTTTTACCGAATAAAAAAAACCTAATTCTACAAAAATTATCTTCTCCTCCTTTTATATTTGTTTTGATTGAATTTCGATTCAGGTGCTTGTTTTGGGTTTTCGATTCAGGTGCAATCTCCATGTTGGCGATGCTTGAACCCAAAAAAACTAGGGTTTCAAAAATCAACGCCTTCTAAATAATCATCGCTGCATACTCGGTTATTCCATCAGCCATCGTCAGCTCATCCTTGCCTCCTACGCGATTCTACTGCTGATTTGAAGTCCGCTACAGTTCCTTGCCTCCTACGCGATTCTACTGCTGATTTGAAGTCCGCTACAGTTCCTTGCCTCCTATGCGATTCTACTGCTGATTTGAAGTCCACTACAGTCTCTTTATACTGCCACTGCTAATTAAGTATGTGAATTTCTTGTTTTGAGTTGTCTAATTTTCTAAAATTGAGTCGCCCTTTTACTGCTTTAGATTTCATTAACCTTGAAAACGCCTGAAGCTAATAACTTATTAGTATTTAGTTATAAACAACTAGTTTTCTGTAAATAATCGTTTAGGAATTGAAATTTGAAAAACTATATTAGTTGCAAAAAAGCGGTTTGACTAGTTTCCAGTTATCTTTGATTTTAATCTTGATTTCATTCGGTTATCCGTCCATACAAGCCATTTGAGATTTCAATTACAGTAAATTAGCAAAACTCATTTTTATTGATTGTTGTTTAGTTTGCTAGTCTGCTTCATACTTTTTGCATAATCGTATGTTTTCCAAGAATATAAATAGTTATAAAAATAGTACATATCATAATAGTTATAAAAATACCGACTGTTATTTCTGTTAGTTAAATATGATTAAATTTTCTTTTTCTAATTTGTGAATTTAAATGCTCTGTTCATATCATATATTTATATTTTCTGCATCTTCTATTCAAGTGCTCATTTTGCTAGTAATGCAGCTGAGCAGCATGAGTCGCTCCAGGCCTGAGTAAAAAGAAAGATAAATATAATGATTTTCATCATGTATAACTATTAATTTTCTTGTAGTGATAAGTGATGAATGACCATTTTGAACATAGCATGTGTTATAAGGTCTAGGCAGTAATGGAAGAGAGGTAGAGTTTAATGTTTGTTGATGTGGTACATGTACTGCAGTGAGAATTTTAAGCAATATGAATGCAATATGAAGTGAAGTGATACTTAGCAGTTAGACATGATGAATGCAGTTAGTTGCTGGTCAGGTGATTGGAGATGTGTGTTTTGCTGCTGGCAGTAGTAAGTAGTAGTGGATGTGGATGTGATGTATGGCGTTTCAGATGGCAGTGTGTATGATGGAGTTTCAGAAGTTGTTATGGGGTGAAATGAAGCAAGCAGAGGATGTTGACAGTAGTAAAGCAGATGGTTTATGGGGATGAAAGGTGGTCTGTCAGTTGTTTGGGGTTTGAAGTAGTTGTATGGGGAGAAGTTGTAGAACTTGATGGAATTGTGGCTGGCACAGTGATGTTTTTGTGAGTGATTTGAGCAGGAAGGTGATATGAAACGGGGCAGTGCAGTGGATAGAGAAGTATTGGAAAAAGAAGTACTGGACAGAGGAGTATTGGTGGACAGAGGAGCAGGATTTAAATTTAAATATAGACCACTTTCAAACTTATTTACAAATATAGACCTATTTTTTTCTTTTGGACTTTAAATTTCCTAAAATTAAATATAATTTAATTTATTTCTAATTATGCAGTAAAAGATGGATTATATGAAAGTTCGAACTTGGATGTATGAGCCTGGATGGAAAAGAGGATCAATATCATTGCATTTTAGAAACGGCGTGGAAGCATTTCTAAAAGTGGCATCTTGTAATAAAACAAAGATGAAAGAAATTCGATGCCCGTGTAAGAAATGCCATTGCATGAAACTTCAAGATTACGAAACTATAACTTTTCACTTGCATAATTATAGTTTTATGCCAAATTATTACGTGTGGAGATATCACGATGAATTGAGGACAAAGCATGATTCGACAGTGGTAGTTGAAGATGCAACCGAAACCATCGATGCTAATTTTGATGACTATAGTATGGAAGATAGAATGACCGAAATGGTCCATGATGCTGCCGGTCCAAGTTTGTGGACTGATGAACCTGAAGCAGAAGAACTTGACTCGGAAGCTAAAAAGTTTTTTGATTTGTTAAAAGCATCGAAATGACCGCTTTATAAAGGTTGTACAATGACACACTTGTTGGCTACCTCTAGGTTAATCACTATAAAATCCGAATACAATGCGTCAGAAAAGATGATGAATGCAATTTTAAGTCTGTGTAAAGAAATGCTTCCACCTAACAATGTGTTGGCATGTAATTGGTATTCATTAAAAAAGGAAGTATCTGCATTTGGTTTGCCGTATGAAAAAATTGACACATGCCCAGGTGGATGCATGATATATTGGAAGGATGATCAAAACCTTACGAATTGTAAATTCTGCAACAAAAAAAGATTTAAGTCTACAAAAACCAATGGAAAAGGTGTACCTTTCACTCGTATGCATTATTTTCTGCTTACACCCAGATTACAAAGGTTATATGCATCTTGTGCTACCGCAAAACACATGCGATGGCACAATGAACGACAACGAGAGGAAGGGATTTTATGTCATCCTTCTGATGGCGAGGTGTGGAAACATTTTGATAAAGTTTATCCCGATTTTGCTAAAGAATCACGAAATGTCCATCTTGGTTTGTGTACGGATGGTTTCGCGCCTTTTGCGTCATTCAGAAAACCTTATTCGACATGGCCAGTTATTGTAACACCTTATAATTTACCTCCGTGCATGTGTATGAAGAATTCATACATGTTTTTAACTGTGATTGTTCCTGGACCAAAGAATCCCAAAAATGGAATAGATGTATATTTGCAACCTTTAGTTAATGAGCTGAAAAAACTGTGGATAGATGGCGTTGTTACTTACGACGTGTCAAGGAAAAAAAATTCAGAATGTTTGCTTCTTTATTATGGACAATAAGTGATTTTCCAGCATATGGGATGCTTTCTAGCTGGAGTACTAGCGGCAAGTTCGCTTGTCCTATCTGTATGGATTCGACTGAATCCTTTCGATTAAAATATGGCGGCAAACAGTGTTGGTGGGATCGTCATTGTAACGACCCAGAATTTTGAACAAATTAAATTGAGAATATTTAATTAATTTTAAAATATTTGAACGATGATTTAATTTGAACCCCCGATTTAAATTTGAATTTGGCGATTAAATTTTAAAATTTAATCGATTGAAAGTTGAATAAAAATTGAATCTTCAGTTTTAAGCTGAAGAAAATTATTTCAGAAGCTTTTAAAATTCATATTGATAATACCGAAGATAATCGAACTTTCAGAATTGAATTTTAAACTGTTTTGATCAGTTTTGAATTTAATTGTTCGAATCGATATTTAAAAAAATAGTCGTCCGAGGCGCAGTCTCGGAATTCGACGAAACCAGTTCCATTGGGTCCGTAATATCGAATTATTACCGGATTTCAAATTTCGTATTTATCGGAGTTGTTATGTGAGCGTACGATACATAAACGCGTTGAAATTTTAAACACGAATTAAATTAAAATTAAAATTTAAATTGGTCCACATCAGCTATTCCCTTCCCGTTGAATACGCCTGGAATCTCGTTCAAAAATCACGAATAAAATCGTGCAAACCATACCCTTTCATTTCAAAGAAATGGCCGAAGCCTCGTTAAAAATTGAAATGAATCTCCTCTTCCTAAAAATCATTCAAACGAATACAATCGAAACCCAGCCCTCTTCCTTTTCTTCAGGAAAATCGCGAATCATTTCACGGTGAGAATCGCGTTCGCACGCGAGGGGAAATCATGGTATCTCGATGGCGCGCGTGGGCGTAGGCTCGAAGTCGAGCAGGCGATTCAGTCGAACGAGCGTGTGGTCAGGCATGGATCTCGCGATGTCTAGGGCTTCGTTGGGCCACGGCGAGGCGTAGTGGTGTTGGGGGTCGCGATAGCAGTTTTTAGGCGATGAAGTGGGGCTGTGATGCTCGAGTAGATGGTGGCTTGGGTGGCAGATGCTCGATCGCGTGAGTGGGTAGGAGGCGTTCGCGATGGATCGCGTTGGGCGGTTGCTTTCGTTCGTGGTGTTCTGTGCGATGTCGGGTTGGAGTCGATCACGAGTTCGACTAAGTTAAACAGTAGAATGGAAATCGCGAGTGATGAAGGACAGTGAAGGTAATGAATTGCAGTAATTTAAATTTAAAATAAAATTTATATGTTTTTAATCAGAGTATATATATGTATAACAGTAAGGTTTATAAACAAAATTTTTATAAAAGATTTCTATACTGTATATACATATATATACAGTGAAGGGAGGATATCAGTTTTGTTTAATTCAAATAAATGTAAATAGATTAGAAATAAATAATATACTTAATATTCAAGAAGAAATGATAATAGCAAATTAATTGCAGAAATTATTGTATATGGATAAAGTTTTATATAGATTAGGAATTTAGTTTTAAAATTTAATTTTCAGTTAAATCAATTTATTAAAAGGTGATTGGTTTAGAGAATTAAAGGTATTAGTTTAAGTTAAATCAAATCATTAGAAATTAAATTTAGTAAGTAGAAAATTAATCGTTCAAATTGTTCGAATATTAATTTATTTGTACAATATTTATACAAGGTCTGAAATCGAGTTAAGGAAACAAATTGGATTGGGAATGGACTGCGAAATTAAAAAAAGCTAAGGTGAGATTTTTCTCACTCAAAATTAATTACAGTTTTTGACTGATTAATTGCTATTGGATGTGATATTAGATATGATAGGATATATCTATATATATAGCAATATATACATATTGGCATATGTATATATTGGATTGATGATTTCCCGCCTCGTATAGCGGACGAGACCCTATTGCGCCGTTAGTAAGCGGATATTTTTATAAAACCCATATACCGCGATATTCCACCTCGAAGTGGAATGGGTATTGTGCTAACGTCTGTGGATGCAGGGAAACAGGTTGGAGGGATCCAACTGGATTCCTCACCAGTATTTATTTATTTACAGATATTGATGTATATTCTGTTATCATATGTTGATATATGATGTTTGATGTTGTGATTGACTAATTGGTGCTGTTGCATCATTGAATTCAAGTTTTAAAAATAACGACTTTTAATTTAAAAGGATTTTTAAAGTGATCTTTGAAATTATACGTTTTATTAAATTTTTGAAGTGATTTATTTTAAATAAATAAACGTCCAAATTTTAAAGTTATAAAAGTTAAGATCTTTGTGAAATATAACCGAAAAGTGATTTTTGGAATAAATAGTTGATTGATTTATAAAATGGTTTAAATTGAGATTTTTAAAGTATTATAAACGGTTTACTTAAAAAGATTTATTAAGTTGATATTTAAAAATTTAAAAATATTGGAATTATAAAACGAGTTTTTATAAGTGTTAAAAATGAAGTGATAATAAAAATCATATGTGAACGAGATTTATAGATTTATAAATTGTGAAGTATAAATTGTATAGAAGTTGTAGAATAGAAGATTTATAAGTAATTTGCTTATAAATTAGATTTTTGCACTTAGATGAGATTTGAACAGAATTTGCTAATAAAATGATTGTATAAGTTGAAATTGTTATGAAGTATAAATGTGATTTATAAACGTTGTTTATAAATCCGAAATCACTTATTTTGATAAGTAATTTTAGAAGTTAATAAAAGGAGAATTTTATTAAATCAAAAGTTGTTATGAAATATAAAAAGGTGAATTTATAAACGTTGTTTTATAAATTCGAAAATCAATCAAATTTGATGAATTGAATATAGAAGGTTATTAAGGGAATTTTATCCACGATTTTGGATAGTGGATAAATTCTTGAAATAAATGTGTAGAAAAGATTGAAATGTGGTTAGTGA
Source organism: Allium fistulosum (assembly GCA_030737815.1). Classification (NCBI taxonomy): domain Eukaryota; kingdom Viridiplantae; phylum Streptophyta; class Magnoliopsida; order Asparagales; family Amaryllidaceae; genus Allium; species Allium fistulosum. Next base: position 559,616,777 of record CM060907.1, read on the forward strand.
AGTATATTCACGATTTTGGACAGTGAATATATTTTTAAGTAAAATGGATATCGTTTTGGGAAAGTGACATTGAAAATGAAGTTAATTGTTTTAGCGATATTTTCAAATGTGTTAAATGTCGAAATCATAGATTTCAACATTTATTGTTGAAATAGACGTTTTCGAGGAAGAAGGAAATGATGGACTATAACACTGTTGTTATAGTAAATGATTTCCGAAAGGAAATGTTTTATATAGTATTGGGATTTACATATCTATCTTAAAAATTCGAATCCCTATACTAATGATTTTGAGTCGTCGTAACGATGTTTTACGTAACATTCGTTTTGACTCAAATAAATGTGCTTAAGAGAATGATTTCCTTAAAGAATGAAATATATACTTAATATTGATTTAAGTATATCGAATATTTTCCAAGTGTTAAAAATAAAAGATTTGTGAAATACTTATTATTAAATAAGTAAGGAAATACTTTTCCAATATGAAATGAACGTTTTGAGGTTTATCTCTGTAAAGATAAATTGAAAGTGAATATTGAAATCGATTTGAAAATCGTATATCAGTAGATATTTTAAAATATAAATTCACTATGGAATTTATAAAGGAAAGGGAAACTGTTTAGAAAAATAAACGTTGATTTATTTTTGAAGTGGAAATTTTATATCTAGTAAAGATATTTTTGAAGATAAATAATTTAGGAAAATTATTTGGAATCTGATGATGTCGCGCATCTTTATTGATAGTTAATTAACCGACTATCAATAATTACCTTGAATGGTATTTGTTGTGTTTTGGATGAATTTGAATGCCACACTTATTTTTGAATAAGCGCTCACTATTCGGGTTAGCCGGGAAAGGACCTTGGGGTCGTATAACCCATTCCGAATATGTGATACGTCGTTATGAATTGCATTCGAAGACCGGTGTTGAAGACCGGATATTTTTGAAAACGGAAGGATTACCGTCGAGTTACTCTACATCGGCTGATCTCCGGTTTAGAGGTTTTTATCACCCTTAGTGACGGGAAGTCCGGACGTGATTAGAAAATTATCCGAATATGCAAGGGCTTCGTGAGAAGTGCCTTCGGTTCTGTTCGATCCTGGAACAGACTTGTATGGATTGTATGTCTGACGTTACAATTTGAGATATAAAGCTGATTTCTTTCAAATACATATCTGTTGGTGGCGGAGAATTTATTCTCTTAGCTTAACACCCTTCTCTGAGACGTACGAGCTCAGAGGTTATGTAGTTGAAATTTATCAGCAATATACTCCCAATTTGGTAACGTGGCATACTGAGTGTTGCTGTGAAATGATCAGTGTTTGATCATTTGTGATATGATCATTTGTTTGATCTTATATCTTTGTGATCATAGGTTGATCATTTTGTTTGACCCGAAGCATGGCTTTGTAGAAAGCGTAGCTTTGTGGACGAGACTTCGTCGAGCCTCACACCCCGGAAATGGTCAAAACAGGAAGGATGCAGCAAGGTTCTAGGGAGTAGCGCCCCTTAGTGTATGTCATTCCTTCTGGATAGAGGTGGTATCATGGTATGGAGCCCAGATACTTAACCTATGTGGTTGCTGCATTATTATTTATGTGGTTTGTTGGAAATCGGGGATCCTCGGGAAGATCGGTTACGATCGGGGGATGACATACGCGTGTCAGTAGTTACCTATTTTTGCAGAGGTAACCCGGCCTTGTGTTGGCAGAGATCCGGTTAGGTTCTCGGGTCGTCTATTCCAGGGACGTACCCATCGTGGAAAAGGAAGTTCCTTAGCCTGACCATTTGTTGGAAATCCAAAGAAACAATACGAGCCTTGTACGGTTTTAGTTGTAGAACCTGCCATTCACTTATGGTGGTCACCACTGTTTGGATGGTAGCTATAGTAGGCATAGTTCGGAATGTCTATGCTGGCTAAGATTTATATTATACTTTCGAAATGTTTTCTACACTATACACTAATAATAATATCAAAAATGATTTGATTTTGCGTAGTAAGCATCTTTGACTATCATAAGAAGAAATCTCCTCCAATTCTGCGTTTGCATTGTGTGTGTGGTGGGAGGTCTTATGGTAGTTTCATTTTCCAAAAGCATTGCGAATTTGTTTTATTTTCTTTGTGAAAAAAATAAACTGTTTTACGATCTCACACCAGTCACCATGACTGACTCGGAGTTTATTGTTCCCTTCTAAACTCTGGGTGCCCACTAATTTTCCACACGGGCAGCCTAGAGTTATGTTATCAGGATATTCTGGATATTCTGGAGCTTTGGAGACAAGCTGGATGACGAGACGTAGTATCTGTATCTGATAGTATTTATTCCGCTATGGACTCTGTATGAGGACAAGTTTATATAACTGTCCATTGATGTGCTATGTTGTATTGAGTCGTATATTGACTCTGATTGATGTATGTATAAACTGATATAGCTCTTTGTTTTAAAAGACTAGTAATTATCTATTGTATATTGTTCCACTGCGAATGTGAGATTCTGATATTGTTTCTGTTTCTGATATTGTTCTGTTGTTCTTCTTTTCTCTTCTTCTTTTACTCTTTTCTTCTTCTTCTACCTTTTTTTCTTTTTTTTAAAACCCTAAGAATTCGGTTTTCCGGCATTCGTTGCTCGGCAGTCGATATAGTGGACGTATCGATGTCGATTTTCGGAAGTCGAAGAATCGGGTCCTTACAACGTGGTATCAGAGCATATGGTTAAGCGACAACCCTGCTCTGTTGGGTGTTACTCATTAGAGATAGAGTTAGCAGTACTCTAGAATGAGTTTGAGTGTAATAATAGATATGAGCGCGTATTTGTTAGTGAATATAAAAATGTGTTTTATATTGTGTTTGCTTATCCGTTGAGATGTTTATGAATTTTGGTCGGTATGTGGGATGCCATATTATCGATAGAGATTTCTAAACACTTAAACGAGGCAAGACGACATAGTATTGTTTTAAAATAGGGTAGATGAAATAATTTTGCCCAAAACTATTTTTGTATAGAAAAGAAATGATTTTCTATGAATTATCATAGTATATGGATGCTTGGTTGTTAGAAAGTGATAATATTGAAATGTTATCATTATTATATGAAATTAAACAAGAAATTGGAATTATAACTCCAAAGTTAAGAAATAAATTCATATACGAACGAAATTAAAGAATGTAAATTATAAATGTGAATTGTAATTTAAAACGGGATTCCAGAGAAGTTTTTGGAAATGTTTTGAAAAGAATTTGAAAATTTGGAAAGTTTAAGGGATTGAAAAGTATTTTAGAGAGATGAAAGCTCTAAACTCTTTTCGGTCGCTGGAAAATAACTTCGGTAATGACTGCAGCATCACCGGAATTCATTTTCGGGTTTCCAAAAGAGGAATTGCTGCCAAATTGTTTTAAATGGAAGTTGTTTGAAAAATTTGGGTTTGTTTTGGAAATTCAAAAGATAATTTGAATTGTTTTCAAAAAAATGGTTTTGAAAATGTTATTGAGACTCTGGAATGCTATATAAAAATATTTATGAGAATAATAAATGAGTTGATAACTTATACAATTTGTTGTGAATTTAGATTGAATAAATTTAACTTAAGAAAGTTTGAGTTAAATTAAAGTAAGTATAAGTGAATCAATAAAAATCCAAGTGGTAATTTTGAATATAAGTTATATAACTTATAAAATGAGAAAATAGAACTGAAACGAATTGTTAAAAAGTGGTTAAACAATTTTATTAAGCAAAATAAAATGTGATTTTGATTAAGTGATGAAATTTGACCTTGGTAAAGTTAAATAAAATTGAGAATCTGAATTGGATTGATAAATGAATTAAGCTATTGAAACTGAATGTTGAAAACAAATTTGAATAAAATGAATTGGAATCTGTAATGAATTAGTAATTGAAACTAATCTAAAATAAGCAGTTGTAAATGAAAGCTAATCGATAAAATTCAATATTCAGGAGATAAATAGAATCCAAATTGAATTAAAATGGTAAAGTAAATTCAAATGAAATTTGAAATGCAAAATTTAATGAAGATAGATATGTAACTTCAATAGTAAGCTAAGAATGTATGAGCAGTTTATATTGAAAATTTTGTAATAGAATTTTGCAAAATAGTTTAAATATTGTAGCAAGATATTATGCTAGGATATACAGGTGTAAAGGAATTGGGATTTTAATTTTGAAGAGGATTTGAATTGCTCGATAAAAAGGTATGTATTCAAATTTCTATATGAGATTTACTGATTTCTGGTCTAGCCGCTTGGCATTTTTCTTTTTCTTTTTGAAATCTGAGAGTCCGTAGGGACGTTTTGTAGTCGTGCCGTATTAGCCGCGCAAAGGAGACGCTGGCGAAATTTTTCGGAAATTTAGGGCGTTAGAAAATTTTTGAGAAAATTTTGAAAGTTTGAAATTTGAATTTAAACTTAAATTTGAATTGTTAAGGTAAACAATGTCGTTTGAAACTTATAATTGAAGTTGGAAAAGTTAGTCGAATTAATAACGAATCTTTAGTAGAAAGATTTGTTTTGATGAATTGATTAAACTATTGGATTGTGAAAAACAGTAGAGGAGTTAAGGACATTTTTTTCCTAACTTGTAATTTCGAGGACGAAATTCTTTTAAGGGGGGAAGTCTGTAACGACCCAGAATTTTGAACAAATTAAATTGAGAATATTTAATTAATTTTAAAATATTTGAACGATGATTTAATTTGAACCCCCGATTTAAATTTGAATTTGGCGATTAAATTTTAAAATTTAATCAATTGAAAGTTGAATAAAAATTGAATCTTCAGTTTTAAGCTGAAGAAAATTATTTCAGAAGCTTTTAAAATTCATATTGATAATACCGAAGATAATCGAACTTTCAGAATTGAATTTTAAACTGTTTTGATCAGTTTTGAATTTAATTGTTCGAAACGATATTTAAAAAAATAGTCGTCCGAGGCGCAGTCTCGGAATTCGACGAAACCAGTTCCATTGGGTCCGTAATATCGAATTATTACCGGATTTCAAATTTCGTATTTATCGGAGTTGTTATGTGAGCATACGACACATAAACGCGTTGAAATTTTAAACACGAATTAAATTTAAATTAAAATTTAAATTGGTCCACATCAGCTATTCCCTTCCCGTTGAATACGCCTGGAATCTCTTTCAAAAATCACGAATAAAATCGTGCAAACCATACCCTTTCATTTCAAAGAAATGGCCGAAGCCTCGTTAAAAATTGAAATGAATCTCCTCTTCCTAAAAATCATTCAAACGAATACAATCGAAACCCAGCCCTCTTCCTTTTCTTCAGGAAAATCGCGAATCATTTCACGGTGAGAATCGCGTTCGCACGCGAGGGGAAATCATGGTATCTCGATGGCGCGCGTGGGCGTAGGCTCGAAGTCGAGCAGGCGATTCAGTCGAACGAGCGTGTGGTCAGGCATGGATCTCGCGATGTCTAGGGCTTCGTTGGGCCACGGCGAGGCGTAGTGGTGTTGGGGGTCGCGATAGCAGTTTTTAGGCGACGAAGTGGGGCTGTGATGCTCGAGTAGATGATGGCTTGGGTGGCAGATGCTCGATCGCGTGAGTGGGTAGGAGGCGTTCGCAATGGATCGCGTTGGGCGGTTGCTTTCGTTCGTGGTGTTCTGTGCGATGTCGGGTTGGAGTCGATCACGAGTTCGACTAAGTTAACCAGTGGAATGGAAATCGCGAGTGATGAAGGACAGTGAAGGTAATGAATTGCAGTAATTTAAATTTAAAATAAAATTTATATGTTTTTAATCAGAGTATATATATGTATAACAGTAAGGTTTATAAACAAAATTTTTATAAAAGATTTCTATACTGTATATACATATATATACAGTGAAGGGAGGATATTAGTTTTGTTTAATTCAAATAAATGTAAATAGATTAGAAATAAATAATATACTTAATATTCAAGAAGAAATGATAATAGCAAATTAATTGCAGAAATTATTGTATATGGATAAAGTTTTATATAGATTAGGAATTTAGTTTTAAAATTTAATTTTCAGTTAAATCAATTTATTAAAAGGTGATTGGTTTAGAGAATTAAAGGTATTAGTTTAAGTTAAATCAAATCATTAGAAATTAAATTTAGTAAGTAGAAAATTAATCGTTCAAATTGTTCGAATATTAATTTATTTGTACAATATTTATACAAGGTCTGAAATCGAGTCAAGGAAACAAATTGGATTGGGAATGGACTGCGAAATTAAAAAAAGCTAAGGTGAGATTTTTCTCACTCAAAATTAATTACAGTTTTTGACTGATTGATTGCTATTGGATGTGATATTAGATATGATAGGATATATCTATATATATAGCAATATATACATATTGGCATATGTATATATTGGATTGATGATTTCCCGCCTCGTATAGCGGATGAGACCCTATTGCGCCGTTAGTAAGCGGATATTTTTATAAAACCCATATACCGCGATATTCCACCTCGAAGTGGAATGGGTATTGTGCTAACGTCTATGGATGCAGGGAAACAGGTTGGAGGGATCCAACTGGATTCCTCACCAGTATTTATTTATTTACAGATATTGATGTATATTCTGTTATCATATGTTGATATATGATGTTTGATGTTGTGATTGACTAATTGGTGCTGTTGCATCATTGGATTCAAGTTTTAAAAATAACGACTTTTAATTTAAAAGGATTTTTAAAGTGATCTTTGAAATTATACGTTTTATTAAATTTTTGAAGTGATTTATTTTAAATAAATAAACGTCCAAATTTTAAAGTTATAAAAGTTAAGATCTTTGTGAAATATAACTGAAAAGTGATTTTTGGAATAAATAGTTGATTGATTTATAAAATGGTTTAAATTGAGATTTTTAAAGTATTATAAACGGTTTACTTAAAAAGATTTATTAAGTTGATATTTAAAAATTTAAAAATATTGGAATTATAAAACGAGTTTTTATAAGTGTTAAAAATGAAGTGATAATAAAAATCATATGTGAACGAGATTTATAGATTTATAAATTGTGAAGTATAAATTGTATAGAAGTTGTAGAATAGAAGATTTATAAGTAATTTGCTTATAAATTAGATTTTTGCACTTAGATGAGATTTGAACAGAATTTGCTAATAAAATGATTGTATAAGTTGAAATTGTTATGAAGTATAAATGTGATTTATAAACGTTGTTTATAAATCCAAAATCACTTATTTTGATAAGTAATTTTAGAAGTTAATAAAAGGAGAATTTTATTAAATCAAAAGTTGTTATGAAATATAAAAAGGTGAATTTATAAACGTTGTTTTATAAATTCGAAAATCAATCAAATTTGATGAATTGAATATAGAAGGTTATTAAGGGAATTTTATCCACGATTTTGGATAGTGGATAAATTCTTGAAATAAATGTGTAGAAAAGATTGAAATGTGGTTAGTGAAGTATATTCACGATTTTGGACAGTGAATATATTTTTAAGTAAAATGGATATCGTTTTGGGAAAGTGACATTGAAAATGAAGTTAATTGTTTTAGCGATGTTTTCAAATGTGTTAAATGTCGAAATCATAGATTTCAACATTTATTGTTGAAATAGACGTTTTCGAGGAAGAAGGAAATGATGGACTATAACACTGTTGTTATAGTAAATGATTTCCGAAAGGAAATGTTTTATATAGTATTGGGATTTACATATCTATCTTAAAAATTCGAATCCCTATACTAATGATTTTGAGTCGTCGTAACGATGTTTTACGTAACATTCGTTTTGACTCAAATAAATGTGCTTAAGAGAATGATTTCCTTAAAGAATGAAATATATACTTAATATTGATTTAAGTATATCGAATATTTTCCAAGTGTTAAAAATAAAAGATTTGTGAAATACTTATTATTAAATAAGTAAGGAAATACTTTTCCAATATGAAATGAACGTTTTGAGGTTTATCTCTGTAAAGATAAATTGAAAGTGAATATTGAAATCGATTTGAAAATCGTATATCAGTAGATATTTTAAAATATAAATTCACTATGGAATTTATAAAGGAAAGGGAAACTGTTTAGAAAAATAAACGTTGATTTATTTTTGAAGTGGAAATTTTATATCTAGTAAAGATATTTTTGAAGATAAATAATTTGGGAAAATTATTTGGAATCTGATGATGTCGCGCATCTTTATTGATAGTTAAATAACCGACTATCAATAATTACCTTGAATGGTATTTGTTGTGTTTTGGATGAATCACACTTATTTTTGAATAAGCGCTCACTATTCGGGTTAGCCGGGAAAGGACCATGGGGTCGTATAACCCATTCCGAATATGTGATACGTCGTTATGAATTGCATTCGAAGACCGGTGTTGAAGACCGGATATTTTTGAAAACGGAAGGATTACCGTCGAGTTACTCTACATCGGCTGATCTCCGGTTTAGAGGTTTTTATCACCCTTAGTGACGGGAAGTCCGGACGTGATTAGAAAATTATCCGGATATGCAAGGGCTTCATGAGAAGTGCCTTCGGTTCTGTTCGATCCTGGAACAGACTTGTATGGATTGTATGTCTGACGTTACAATTTGAGATATAAAGCTGATTTCTTTCAAATACATATCTGTTGGTGGCGGAGAATTTATTCTCTTAGCTTAACACCCTTCTCTGAGACGTACGAGCTCAGAGGTTATGTAGTTGAAATTTATCAGCAATATACTCCCAATTTGGTAACGTGGCATACTGAGTGTTGCTGTGAAATGATCAGTGTTTGATCATTTGTGATATGATCATTTGTTTGATCTTATATCTTTGTGATCATAGGTTGATCATTTTGTTTGACCCGAAGCATGGCTTTGTAGAAAGCGTAGCTTTGTGGACGAGACTTCGTCGAGCCTCACACCCCGGAAATGGTCAAAACAGGAAGGATGCAGCAAGGTTCTAGGGAGTAGCGCCCCTTAGTGTATGTCATTCCTTCTGGATAGAGGTGGTATCATGGTATGGAGCCCAGATACTTAACCTATGTGGTTGCTGCATTATTATTTATGTGGTTTGTTGGAAATCGGGGATCCTCGGGAAGATCGGTTACGATCGGGGGATGACATACGCGTGTCAGTAGTTACCTATTTTTGCAGAGGTAACCCGGCCTTGTGTTGGCAGAGATCCGGTTAGGTTCTCGGGTCGTCTATTCCAGGGACGTACCCATCGTGGAAAAGGAAGTTCCTTAGCCTGACCATTTGTTGGAAATCCAAAGAAACAATACGAGCCTTGTACGGTTTTAGTTGTAGAACCTGCCATTCACTTATGGTGGTCACCACTGTTTGGATGGTAGCTATAGTAGGCATAGTTCGGAATGTCTATGCTGGCTAAGATTTATATTATACTTTCGAAATGTTTTCTACACTATGCACTAATAATAATATCAAAAATGATTTGATTTTGCGTAGTAAGCATCTTTGACTATCATAAGAAGAAATCTCCTCCAATTCTGCGTTTGCATTGTGTGTGTGGTGGGAGGTCTTATGGTAGTTTCATTTTCCAAAAGCATTGCGAATTTGTTTTATTTTCTTTGTGAAAAAAATAAACTGTTTTACGATCTCACACCAGTCACCATGACTGACTCAAAGTTTATTGTTCCCTTCTAAACTCTGGGTGCCCACTAATTTTCCACACGGGCAGCCTAGAGTTATGTTATCAGGATATTCTGGAGCTTTGGAGACAAGCTGGATGACGAGACGTAGTATCTGTATCTGATAGTATTTATTCCGCTGTGGATTCTGTATGAGGACAAGTTTATATAACTGTCCATTGATGTGCTATGTTGTATTGAGTCGTATATTGACTCTGATTGATGTATGTATAAACTGATATAGCTCTTTGTTTTAAAAGACTAGTAATTATCTATTGTATATTGTTCCGCTGCGAATGTGAGATTCTGATATTGTTTCTGTTTCTGATATTGTTCTGTTGTTCTTCTTTTCTCTTCTTCTTCTACTCTTTTCTTCTTCTTCTACCTTTTTTTCTTTTTTTTAAAACCCTAAGAATTCGGTTTTCCGGCATTCGTTGCTCGGCAGTCGATACAGTGGACGTATCGATGTCGATTTTCGGAAGTCGAAGAATCGGGTCCTTACAGTCATCGTCGTTTTTTGCATCAAAACAACCATTTTAGATTTGATAAGAAAAACTTCAAGGCAAATACAACTATTACTTTAGAGCCACATGACATTCTGAGTAGTGAACAAGTGTACGAGATCGTGCAAGATTATCCTAAAATGCATGAGATAGGAAGAGAGCCAAAAATCCCTGGTAAAGGACAAATTCATAATTGGTGCAAACAAAGTATATTTTGGGAGCTACCATATTGGAAGAATCTGAAAATTCGGCACAATCTGCACGTAATGCATAATGAGAAAAATGTGTTTGAGAACTACTTTAACACAATTATGAATGTTAAGGGAAAAACAAAAGATGATTTGAAGTCAAGGAAGGATATTGCATTCTACTGTAATCGTCCTGAACTAAAAATTCATAGTGAACGTCCAAATTTCAAACGTTTAGCTTGTTATGAGTTGGAAAATATTCGTCGTAAAAAATTATTGGAGTGGGTAGAAAATTTGAAGTTACCAGATGGAATTGCTTCTAATATGAAACGATGTGTTGACATGAAGGACCTTCAACTATCGGGAATGAAGAGTCACGATTGTCATGTATTTCTTGAGACTCTATTTCCGATAGTTTTTAAGGAGCTATTACCACAAAAGGTTTGGATGCCCATAACTGAGCTTAGCTTAATGTACAAAGATTTATGTTCGACTACTCTTATTAAAGCTCATTTGGAGAAACTAGAGAAGGATGTACCGAAGTTATTGTGTAAATTGGAAAAAATATTTCCTCCTGGAGTTTTTAATAGCATGGAACACCTACCTGTACATCTACCAACTGAAGCTTTAATGCGAGGACCGTTATAATATGGACGGATGTACCCTTTTGAGAGGTATATATATATATAACTAAGGTGGACTTTTTTTTCTTCATATTTTCATCATATCATTATGAGAATGTTATATTTAATATTTCATGTATTCATATTAAGGAATCTTGGTCACCTTAAAAAAAGTGGAAACAAAAAGCACGCGTTGAAGGTTCAATTTGCCAAGCATACATTACTGAAGAAGCATCCACATTTTTCAGTTACTATTTTGAAGACCATATCAAGATTTCTAACAGTGGCCACCGTAATGAGGATGAAATGGATGATTCATCTGATATATCTCTATCCATATTTAAGAAACGGGGACATCCATATGGTAAATGGAAAGATGGAGGTTTTCAGACAATTAAAGATTTTACTTTAGCTAAATCAACCGTGCTTCTCAATTGTGAAGAGCTATCAAATATTATTTGGTATGTAACACAACTTCAATCAATTAAAATGATTTATGTTTTATATTATAAATTTTCCTTGGTAATTTTAATCGTCCAACAGTCAATTTGAAGAAGCAAATCCTGATGTTGAGCCCAGTAAAGGATTTGAGAAATGGTTTAAGAAATATGTGAGCAAGATTTATTATATATTAATCGCGTTTTATATCATAAATCTTTGTAATATTATAATGTATGTGAATTTATTTTAATAGGTTGATGATAATGGAATCACTGATGTTTGTTATGCAAAACTTGCATTTGGTCCTATGATGAAGTATAGAAAATGTCCAATTATGTACGTTAACGGCTATAAATTTCACACAACTGAATTTGGAGCAAATAAAACAACTTACAACAGTGGGGTGTGTTTTAAAGGAGGCAATGGGGATGATGATCTAGAAGATTATTATGGCATGTTACAGGAAATAATTGAACTTACTTACTCGATGGCACCAGAGCTTAAAACCTTTTTGTTCAAATGTGAATGGTTCGACAATAGAAAAGATGTAGGAATACGTCATGCACATAAAGATTATCCACTTATTGAAATAAATCACAAAAGACGATACAAGGTTATGATCCATTTGTGTTAGCGATGCAAGCGACTCAAGTTTATTATGTACCCTATCCTGCTATGAACAACAATAAAGCGGATTGGTGGGCTGTCGTTAAAACAAAGCCAAGATGGTCATTCAATTCGAACATGATCGTAAGTGAAGATCAACCATATCAGAATGATTTGGACCATAACGGACTACTGCAAATCACTGAAGACATAGACGACATCGGACCACTTCATAATGAAGTATTTGATGGAGTATAGGTTGATGATGATGTCGAAGTTGATTATGATATCGAAGTTGCTGAAAATGATATTGAAGATGAAATTGTCGAAGTTGATGAATGTGAAGATGAATATGATAGTGTAACTAATGGAAGTTATGATGATAATGTTGATTGGTAGCATGCTTTCATTAATATACTAGTTTGATTTTTCCACTAGTATGAATTTTTACTTCAAATCAATCTTGTATGCTTAGTTATCTTTGGGTATTTAATCTTCAGTTCATGTTGTTTTAATTGGTTTGTTGTATATTTAATTATTCAAATCATATGTATTTCTCTATGTTATAGTAATTGCATTTAACAGGACATGTCTACTCGAGCTGATCGTCATCGTCGTTCCATGAAACGACCCGCTCTACGTCTTTCTAGCAATAACACATCTGCCACAATACAACCCAGTGCATCTCCTATCGGTCAAGATGGATCGGAATCACAATCAGCAGAGCAGCAGAATATCATGTCTCCCATTGTTCATCCTGCTTCCCTTGAAGTTGATGCTACCAATCCATCGACTAATGCATCCGTGTCAGACTCCTCCTCCGTAACAAGGGTCGGAGTTTTCTGGCAAGCCAATGTTGGGTAAGAATTCTTGCAAAATAAGTAATTGATGTTGACTTTTGGAAAATAAGTAATTTAGGTGAGAATATAAATATATATTTATGCTTTACATTTATATGTTTCAGATATGAGTTCACTTCCAAAGCTACATCTTATGCTATTCGAGTAGGTTTGTTAGCACGGGTTAACGATTTTTGGCCCAATTTTAAAAGTATACCCGATGATGTTAAGAAAGTGATGTTTCAGGAGTTTCTGGTAAAATAATATTAGTGTATTTGTGTTACATCTATTTTTTTGGTCATTACATTTTCCACTACATGTACCGAAGTCATTTCAATGGACAGATGATGCTTCACCAGCAATTGTGAAGCAGATATGGAATAGAAAAGCAAGTTTGAAGTATCGGGACTGGATTCACATTATGAAAGAGTCAGGCAAGAAGCATCTGAACCTAATCTAGGAGATATATGAGCAGTTTTTGGCATATTGGGAGCTTCCTGAAGTAAAAGCTCCTGTAGAAAAAGTTGCAAACTCTAGGGCTCAAAACCAAAAGCGACATTGTGGTGGTTCGAGATCCTTTGTGGATTATCGAAACGATTTGGTTTGATCTCTAAAATCTTGTTTTAACGTTAATTTACACCAGCTTTCACATTTTTACTCTATTTTTATCTTTATTTTCTAGACCGATGAACTTAATAGGGAGCCAACTACTTGGGAAGTGTATTGTAGGACTCACAAGGTCACTTCGGACAGCAGATCTACCACTAGTGGATGGATTAATGAGGCATCGATGGAATTTGCAGTAAGTGATTCTTATATCTTGGTTTTAATAACTGGTTAATAGTTTAATATGTGCAAGATTAGTTAAATTTTGTTAAAATATCTCTTCGACAGTTAAAATTTGGGAACATTTTTAGGTATTTTTATTTCATTGAGATTAAAGATGAATCTATGAAGCATAACACATATATATAACTTGACATTATGTTTATGCATTAATGTTTACTGTTGAGAAGAGGAACAATGAGTGGTTAATACCTCAGTTTTAGTCAATGCAAATCAGTTCTATCAAACTATGCAATTATTTTTGTTTCCAAATCCAGACCACTTACCCTTAGCTGTCATGTTTTCTTATATGTGTTAGAGTCAGCATGATACAATTTTATACCGAGTCAGTATCCATTATTGCTTTAATAGCTTGACCGTTGTAACGCCAGCGCATTGTCAAAGATCAAACCACCTGGCTCAATCGCAATAATACTTTCATAGGGGCAACTTAGTAATTTTGTTGGGATGCAACTGAAAATGGTCATTGAATCGAACAGAGATTGTTTCTTTAACTAACTGTAGAGAGTAGATGTTCTTTATATATTTTCTTTAGCCTGTTTTGATTTGCATGGATATACAACATATTTTATTGATAAACAAAAGTTGAGGTGGCCTGCTGAAAATCTTCTCATAAATAGGTGAAGTTTTTTGTGAGAGAAATGAGTAGGATTCAACTATGGGCTGTATTATATTGTCGAATCATGGTAGAAATTTTTGTCAATGTGATATCCATTTAAAATGAATCCAAGTTTACCATAAGGATGGTTTTAATACGAAAGCCCAGACCAGCATTTTTGTTATTCCGCAGATTGAGAAATTACTTGTAAAAATGGCTGTAATAAACTTCTTTTTCGCTACCAAACTTCTCATGGTAAAATATGACTCCTAATGTCTCAGTCATTGGAATAAACACTGCAATAATAATGCCGGCAAGTAATGTGTTTGTGCAGAAAATCACCCCTACTTCACCAAGGAAAAAGAACTGCCATAATATAGCTGACAGTACTAGAATTATGTAGTACTTGGTTTCCCCTAATCCAAAATTACTTGCCTCTCTTGGAATTGCCTGCAAAGTTAAAGACTCGGATGTTTGAAATAATAATAATAATAATAATAATAATAATAATAATAATAATAATTCAACAGCAGCCTTCTTAAATTTGATGCTTAGCACAGTTTCTGAGCATAAAATCTTTGATATTATATTACACACACACGTTTGAGTGTATACACGTAGATACACAGTACAGAAGAATTTTGACTTTTAGTTTATGACAATCAGTATATAATGGTAGATGTAGAGCTTTCTCAGGTGGAGCAAATGCCCTGCCGCATTTGAGGTAGAAAAACCTTGTTTGGTAGTAAACAGAGATGTCTACCATGATTACTTGTAAAAAGAATCAGAAATGCATTTAAAAAAAAGATAAACTTACAATAGTTAATGGTGCAGATGCTTGAGAGAATTAGGAAGAAAGCAAGGTTAATTGTTTTCATGTTGAGTTGCTAGATCTATTTCAGGGAGAAATTGATATTCATTCCGAGGGCATTTATAGTTACAGGAAATTATAAATTTCTATGTTTTGAGTTCTAATGGGGAATGGATGTATATCTTAATCCAGAAATATATCTAATGTGCTTTCATTAGTAAACCGATCCTAAATTAATTTTAAGTGATTTTATTGCATGTCGTGTTTCTTTAGTTGAACCAGATTGAGTTCCACATCTTCAAATTTTGCTTTTCACTAACCATTAAATCTTGTATTCATTAAATCTGTTAATAATGGTAACCAAAGCTATTCAAAATATTTTTAAATGGCGGTCTTATCAGTGTGCTAAGAAGATAAAAATGACACCAAATAACAAAATGATTAGCTTTGCATATTATTCTCTATTGTACTTGTCCAGGCTATGTTGCATTCAATTTCTGTACTCAAATGGTGTGTCTACGTGTGCCCAACTAACCACAGCCATTTATTATTCATATAAATACTTAAATAGCGGAAAACACATTTAAAATAAATGGCTGAATTTCATACATGACATAAATCTTGGGAGTAGAGAAATTGGTCTCCGCTAAGTACGGAACTGCGATGAAAAGTAACGAGCAGTACCCCAAACACCATGTACATAGGTCTCTGGCCTGTGAGTGCATGTTGGTCTTGAATCGTTCTTTGCTCTATTCATTGTTGTAGTGTGCCTTGTGCTTCTTAGTGGTATTCATGTATGCACCTGTGTATTTGCTTCTTCCCTATTTGCTTTGATGCTCTGAGTTGCCGCGTCCACGGCTGGTCCCTTATCTAGCCTTGTCCTACCATGTGCACTTGACCCTGTGAACTTGTGTTTTGCTGCCTTGTATATTTGATGGTTTGGCAGTTTGCCTTGTATCTGTGCTGTGCTATGCTCTAGCCTGTGCACATGTATCTTTGACAACAGTGACAAACCCATTGAAAGCATTGCTTTTAAAAAGAATTGACAAAAAGACAGAACTAACTCATTGTAGTACCAGTTCTCTATTCTAATGTTTTTAATTTTATTTTCAAAGTTTTTGGGCAACTCTTTCTGTTGAAAGGCCATTTCAATGGTGGAATTATCTGTGAAGGCTTGAGTATAAGTTTAGGTTTGAGTATAAGTTTCAGCATCTTTATTCTTTGGTTGCCATGTAGTTTCAACTTGTCCCTCAGTAGTATCGGTTGCATTAGTTTGTGACTTATGTACTAGGCATTTATGCATCTGATGTCCAAAAGTGTTGCACAATGTACGTATATAAGGCTTGAATTCATACTCAAATTGTACATGACACATATTTCCACTGTTGTCCTTTATAGTTACATGGTTGGGGAAATTTTTTGTAGTGGCACTGTTGACAATGATGTAAGCGTAATTGGTTCTTTTCATAGTAGCAGTTATTCGATCGGGTCTAATGGGATGTCCAACTACACTATGGATCCTACTTAACGCTTCTAAATCCTAATGCTTATGATGTAAATTGCTCAGCTTAACCCAAATTGGCATTTCTTGCAGTTTGTCTTTTACAAGGTCCACGCTTAGAGACCATTTCTTTATAATAATGTATCTAGATTCATATGTGTATGTTTCATTATTAGTGATATTTGTAACTGCAGCAGATGTAGATATATGTAACAAGAACAAACCCTGAACTATGAATTTCTAGTTTGAAGTTTTTTCGATTCTCCATGATTTTTCAACATAATTCCTGAACTGATAGTAAATAGGTCTTGTTTCGTAGACATAACAAATCAGCGTATTTTCCATTTTATTACTAGATCAAAATACTATTTCATTAGGAAAATAAGCATATACTGATTATTGTCTTCGATATTTTGGTTCTATATACTTCAAATTCATAACAGTAGTGTTCGAATTTCTTACTACATCATAGTAGCTACTTGGTGATGAAGTAGTAGTTCTAGCAGTTGATCCAGTGCTTGTTTTGTTAAGGTTGTCTTCATTTCCGTCTAGATATATTTGGTATTGCCATAATAGTGCACTATTTGCTGTATCATTACAGTTATTCTTCTCATCATTTCTAAACTGAATATCATATATGTGCCATACTTAAATTTGATACATCATTAAAGTTATTCTTCTCAATATTTCTGAAACTGCACAGTGTGAGCATGTATTTATGTTTTTGTTCTTGTATTTGGAAAATCACAAATACAGGCACAATATCAAGCTAGAATTGAAGAATTGAAAAGTCAAGGCACAGTAATTTCGTATGATGTCGAGGAATAAGTATTCGACAAGCTTACCGGTGCTATAGCTAAAAGAAAGGACCGTAGGTCATATTATGGCAATATCCCTGGAGTAAGTATTTAAATTTTCAACAAAACATTATTTTAATTAGTTTAAAATGCAGAAATTGATGCAATATTTGATAAAATGCAGAAATACAAAGACGCTACTTATAGCATCAATAAGGGAGAAGCACAGACTAGAGCCAAACTAGAGGAAAAGATGGAGCGTCAAGAAGGGGAGATTCAAATGCTGAAGATGCAGTATGAACAACTCACCGAGATGCTTCGACAGCGATTTGATGAAGAGCCGAACGATCATCATGAGGAATGAGGGTATTGAGAACTTTTTAATGGTATCTGTATGATGTCATATATCATGAACATATTATCATATTATTTTAACATATAGGAACTTGATTAATATTGTTTGACTTTGTAATATGAATGAGATATTTGTTTTTTGAATTAAAGATGAATGGTTTGACGTTAATCTTTTTGTTGGAATGTGTATATATATAAAATAAGTTGATTTTAGTTTCTACTTAATGTGGTGAAATGAAATAGAATAGTAATATATCAAAATTGCTTCATAAAAGACGTAGGGAAGGCGTAGGTAAATGAAATATTAATACAGCAAAAAATCGTATGCATAGCGTAGGAAAAACATTAAAGACACGGGCGTAGGTAAATCGTGGATAAATGAATGACGTAGAAAAGACGTAGTAAACGTAATATGTAAGAATGACGTAGGGAAAGCGTAGGAAAACTGGGCGTAGGGAAGACGTAGGTAAACAAATAACGTAGGAAAGACGTGAGCACTTAAAAAAGTAAAAATGTCGTAACAAAACCGTAGGTACAACATGGCGTGGGGAAGGCGTAAGAAAATTATGGCGTAGGAAAGACGTAGAAAACAACCCAACGGATGGCGTAGGTAAGCGTAGGTATTTTATTAGCTACGCAAGTTTTACCCACGTCAAAATTGACGTAGATGTTACGTAGTTAATGCATTTACCTACGCCCCGCCTACGCCAATTTGGCGTAGGTAAACCGCAGTTTTCTTGTAGTGAAGGGTATGCTTGGAATAAAAAATTTAAAATTTTAACCGGGGTGTGAAGAGAAAATACCGGAGGGTTAACCGATGGAGCCATAAAGAAATACAACATGTAAAGCACAAAGGAAGTAACATGCATGTGGAAAACGACTAGAATATTTATGAAATTATTATACACTCTAGCATCAAATAAGAATACTAGTATAAATAACGTGCCATAATCTCAGTCTAGTGGATCATAGTCTAGAACTTGTATAGCTTACATTCCATAAATAATTCCATTGTGAGCAAGAGGATGATTAGGTAGTTTGATTAGCTAGGGTGAAGTATTAGTTCGTCTTGTTCATCAAGCAATGGCTAAAATATGTACACCCTTATATATATAACTAAACAGGTTGCACACACAATCTCTAGTTTAGCTCACATTAAATTTCTTACAGCACAAACCTAAACTATAACCAGAACAACTCACTTCCTCACCAATTTCTGAATAAATAATAGTGGAAACCAACCTAAATAGCAATAACTATGTGGAATAATTGAAATTAAACATTCATGCCTTGTGCACGTTAACAAAATCTGTGTATAAAAGAAGAGCTACGCTCCATCGCTTCCATAATTTACAGTCAGAACATTTGCAGCAATGGCTAGTTCATCGATCCTACTACTATCTCTGATGGTACTCATTCTAGTTTCTTCAATAGTGCAACACTCATTCGCTCAAAGCAAACCAAACTGCGTTTCTCAATTCATCCTCACCAACCAAGGTTCAAATATGAAGAGCTCAATTTCAACATAGTCAAAATATAAGCTAATCAACCTGAATTAGTTATGGAGTTCTGGAGCAATGATATATTACCTCGTATTGCATGCTATATTGGAGTACCCATTTGACTAGATAAAATCACGACAGGAAAAAGTATGATAAACTTTGTAAATGTAATAATAGAAGTTACATTGTAATAATAGAAGTTACATCATAACCACTACCAGAATCAGTCCTAGTTTTACTACATTGTGGAATAATGAAAAAGTACATGATAACATATGATGCAGTCCCTTTAAAGTGCAAAATATGCAATGTTTTTGGACAACAAAACACTTATCATACCAAAACATCTTGATGCAGCGCAATCTACCAATTCATCAGATTGGAATCGTTCAAGGACCTTAGGTCGCTCACGACCTAGTGAAACCTTAGGTCGCTCACGAGTTAATGAAATCAGTGTTAAGACATGCAAACAACCAAGCGAGATAAGCGAACCAGCATTAGGTCGCTCCGACCTTTCGAGTGTTGACTGTTTCGAGTTACGACCTAAGTTAGGTCGCGGGACCAAATTACGACCTATGTTAGGTCGCGGGAATTCTTTTAGGTCGCATTCATTTTTAGGTCGCTCAACATTAGGCCGCTGTGAAGATAGGTTGCTGCCTTGTATTTTAGGTCGCTCACAAAGCCGAAGCTCTACCTGAAGATGTGTTATCTCTTAGGTCGCTCAAGTGTTAGGTCGTAAGGCGTTCCTATTGTAAATTGTGATGTTGTAAATGTTGTAAATACTATAAGTCATAAGTCGTGTGTGTTGTATTTGCTTTATGTTGTATTGTTTCGTTTGTGTGTTAGGTCGTTAACGACCTATGTTAGGTCGTAGCTCGCGGCCTGTTTAGGTCGGTGAAAACTGTAGTTGTGTGAGTTGTAATCTCTATAAATAGCGGGGTTGTGTCATTTGTAATTCTTGGTTGATTTCGAATAAAATTTGTTTGAGTGCTTTGTGTCTCTTTTGAAATTGGTAGTTGAGTGTGATCTCCTATCTCCACCTTCGGTATTCGAGTGCGCTCGAATCAACGATTGTTGAAGCCGATTCACGGAATAAAGTGCGCTTGATCAACGTCGAAGAATCATAGATCTTTAAACACGGTATCGTGCGCGATCAACGTGTTTGGGATAGCTAGAATCCGGTATCTTTGGATCAACGAATTTGGGCGTTTGGTATTTTTCAATCCACCAATTGCTACTTTCATCGTCATATCCATTTTTGATTATTTGCCGCTGCGTCATTTGGTATCAGAGCTAGACTTAGCCAATCATAGCTAAGCCGAGTCTTGAAGCCAAGGAGAAGAGTTTGAAGTTAAGGCCGAGCAAAGTTGAAGTGTTGAAGTTTAGATCCGAGAGCTATGTGAAGCCGTGCATCACTTTGTAGATCAAGGCCGAGTTAAAGTGTTCAAGTCCAGATTTGTTTAAGCCGAGAATTGAAGTTTGTTGAAGAATCAACCATGCCTCTGAGAAGAGCTAATCGTCATCAAAATGTTGAAGATTTGTACAAACGAGAAGATGCTGAACAAATGGAATAAAGAATTAGCAACAAATTCAATGAGAAGTTGGATGAAGGTATTAGTAGATTGGAGAAACTGATGATAGATATGAATCAAAGTCAAAGGAGAAGGTCGCCAGTCTCGAACCATGGAGGAAACAGAGTTTCGACATCGGTTAC
The DNA here is from genome assembly GCA_030737815.1 of Allium fistulosum. Taxonomy (NCBI): domain Eukaryota; kingdom Viridiplantae; phylum Streptophyta; class Magnoliopsida; order Asparagales; family Amaryllidaceae; genus Allium; species Allium fistulosum. The sequence goes on from CM060907.1 coordinate 559,637,700, forward strand.
GGAAGCGAGGAGGGTGTCGCCGCAATCTTACCGAGAAAGAAGAGAATCTTCAGTTTCATTGAGAAGAGAACATCATGAGTATAGAAATGAAGAGAGAAGAACTCCACATGAGTTTGAACATGAGTCATATCGTGATGATGAAAGATAAAGTAGAAGGGATATGCGTGATTATAGAGATGTTGATGGTCGAGATCGATACCGAAATAGACGTGACTATAATGAAGAGAGTGATAGAAGTAATATTCATTATCCAGATCGAGACCGAGCAGAAATCAATATCGGGATGTTGAAGATGATCGTCGATGGGAGTCGGGGATGAAAACTGAAATTCCAGAATTTAAGGGTGGTATGCAAGCTGAGGAATTTTTGGATTGGTTGTCTAATGTTGAAGAGATTTTTGACTTTAAGGAAGTTCCCGAGCATCAGAGAGTTAAGTTGGTTGCTACTCGTTTGAGAGGAAGAGCTATGGCATGGTGGTAACAAACTAAACTTACACGGGAGAGGATGAGAAAGTCAAAGATTGAATCATGGGAGAAGATGAAGAAGTTAATGAAGGCTACATTCTTACCTTACAATTATCAATCTCTTATGTATCAACGATTGCAGAACTTGAGGCAGGAGACGAAGTCTGTGAATGATTATGCGGATGAATTTTATCAACTTATTGCTAGAAATGATATCATGGAGACGGAGGAACAGTTGACTGCTAGATTTGTTGGAGGGTTGAGAATGCAGATTCAAGATATGGTGAATATGTTTGATCCCAGATCTGTTGCTGAAGCACACCAAAAAGCTCTAGCTTGGGAGAAGCAAGGTAGGAGAGGTGGTGGTATGTTTACAAATTCCAACAATCAAATGAAAGGGGCTAGTAGCAATGCGAATGTTTCCAAGGCTGTTGCAAAACCGGTTGTTAGTGAAGTAGCTAAGACCAAGGTCAATAGTGGTATCAAATGCTTCAATTGTCAGGAGTTTGGTCACAAAAGCAACGAATGTCCAAAGCCAAAGAAGCGAGTGATGGTAGCAGAGGTTGAGGATGAGGATGTAGAGGCAGATTGTTCTAATTCACTACCGGTTGAGGAGGAAGAGTTATTGTCGGGAGACGATGGATATACATTGATGATGAGGAGAAATTGCTTGACACCAAAGCAAGAGGAGGAAACTAGCTGGTTGAGGAGTAACATCTTTCAGTCAACATGCACTATCTTGGAAAGGGTGTGCAAGTTTGTTATTGATACAGAAAGTTGTGACAATATTATTTCTACAGAGGCTGTGAAGAAGTTGGCATTAAAGACTGAGAAGCATCCGAAACCTTACAAGTTAGCTTGGTTGAGGAAAGGTGGGGAGGTGAAGGTTAATCGAAGAGCTTGTGTTAATTTTTCGATTGGGAAGAAATACAAAGATTAAATTTGGTGTGATGTTGTGGATATGGATGTATGCCATTTGTTGTTGGGGAGACCATGGTAGTATGATAGAGCTGTGCAACATGATGGATGTACCAACAGTTATAGTTTCATGTTCGAAGGCACAAAAATCATTTTAGTTCCCAAGAAGCGACAACAAGAAGAAAGAAGTTGGAGGAAATTGAAGAGCCGAAAACTTTGCTATCTTTGAAGGAGTTTGTTAAAGAAGTCGAAGATGAACCTGAAATATTTTTGTTGATTGGACGTGAGAGTAATGAAGTGGTTGAAATTCCTGAAGAATTAAAGCCAGTGCTGGAAGAATTTGAAGATGTATTTCCTGAGGAGTTGCCAACGGAGTTACCACCGTTGAGGGACATTCAACATCAGATAGATCTTGTTCCAGGAGCTGTGTTACCTCATAGACCACATTACAGAATGATTCCAAAGGAGCACGAGGAGTTGAGAAGGCAAGTGGAAGAGTTGCTTGAACAAGGGCGTGTATAGGAAAGTTTAAGTCCTTGTGCAGTCCCAGCATTGTTAGTGCCGAAAAAGGATGGAACGTGGAGGATGTGTACCGATAGTCGGGCACTGAACAAGATTACAGTGAGATACAGATTTCCAATGCCCAGATTAGATGACTTGTTGGATCAAACTTAGTGGAGCTACTATATTTTCGAAGATCGATTTGAAGAGTGGTTATCATCAAATTCGTATAAGACCAGGGGATGAATGGAAAACAGCGTTCAGAACACGGGAGGGGTTGTACGAATGGCAGGTTATGCCGTTTGGTCTTTCGAACGCACCTAGTACGTTTATGCGGGTGATGAATCAGATCTTTAGACCATTTATTGGGAAGTTCATGGTGGTGTATTTTGATGATATTCTGATATATAGTGGAAGCGCAGAAGAACATTTGCATCATCTGAGAGAAGTGTTGATGATATTACGACAGGAACAATTTTATGCTGCAACGAAGAAATGCGTGTTCATGACGCATAGTGTTTTATTTTTGGGATATGTTATATCATAAGGAGGTATACAGGTGGATCAGAATAAAGTCGAAGCAATCAGAAATTGGCCACAACCCAGGACGATAACAGAAGTTAGAAGTTTTCATGGTTTAGCATCATTCTACCGAAGATTCATTCCACACTTCAGTAGCGTGATGGCACCAGTTACTGATTGTATGAAGAGGAAGCAATTTTTATGGACAGAGGAAGCAGGATTTGCTTTTGAGCGGATCAAGGAGCTTTTGACGACAGCACCAATTCTAGCATTTCCAGATTTTCAGTTGTTGTTTGAGTTACATACTGATGCATCGAAGGTTGGAATTGTAGGGGTGTTGAGTCAGAAAGGTCGACCTATTTCTTATTTCAGTGAGAAGCTATCGGGAGCAAAGATGAGATATAATACATATGATGTAGAGTTTTATGCTATTGTGCAAGCCGTAAAACATTGGAGACATTACTTGTTTCACAAGGAGTTTGTGTTGTACACTGATCATGAAGCGTTGAAGCATTTGCAAGGGCAAGATAAAGTCGCAGCTAGACATGTTTCGTGGATCGCATACTTGCAACAATTTACATTTTTGGTGAAGCATAAGTCGGGAAATACAAATCGAGTGGCAGATGCATTGAGTCGAAGGAATCATTTGTTGACTACAATGAAGGTCGTGGTGACAGGGTTTGATGTATTACCAGAATTATTTGTTGATGATCCTTACTTTGCGAAGTTTGTAGATGAAGTCAAGGAGGGAAAGACGAATGAGTTTGTGTTGGTGGATGGTTTTCTTTTTAAAGGGAATCGATTGTGTATACCAAAGTGCAGCTTACGAATGAAGATTATGAAGGAGTTGCATGAGGAAGGTCATGTGGGTAGAGATCGTATATTGCAGTTAATTTCGCAATCATATTTTTGGCCGTCAATGAGAAAAGAAGTTGAAAGATTTGTGGAGAGATGTCATGTTTGTCAAGTTTCCAAAGGGACAGCAACGAATGCAGGATTATATATGCCCTTACCTGTGCCTACTAGACCATGGGTTGATATCAGCATGGATTTTGTTTTGGGGTTACCAAGAACTCAGCATGGAAATGATTCCATATATGTTATGGTGGATAGATTTTCCAAGATGGCGCATTTCATAGCTTGTAAAAAGACCGCGGATGCAATCCGTGTTGCTCAGTTATTCTTTAAAGAGGTGTATCGATTACATGGGCTACCTGAATCTATTGTTTCTGATCGGGATACTAGATTTCTAAGCCATTTTTGGTTGAGTTTGTGGAAGATGGTTTGAACGAAGTTGAATTTTAGTAGCGCCTATCATCCGCAAATAGATGGGCAAACGGAAGTGGTAAATAGATCATTGGGAAATTTGTTGAGATGTCTTGTGAAAGATAATTTGAAGAGCTGGGATATGAAATTATGTCAGGCAGAGTTTGCACATAATCACGCTATTAACCGTAGTACGGGTTTCAGTCCATTTCAAGTTGTATACTCAGCAAGTCCGAAGGGTCCATTGGATTTGACGATAGTGCCATATCAGAAGGGAATTGTTAAGCGAGCTTGTGATTTTGTGACTGAGTTGCAGGAGTGCCACAGAACTGTTCATGAACGATGGCTTGCATCAAATGAGAAGTATAAACAACTGGCAGATAAAAGGCGAAGGAGTGTGAATTTCAGAGAAGGTGATTTGGTCTACGCCGTGTTGACAAAAGATCGTTTTCCAGTAGGAACGTACAATAAATTGAAAGCACGAAAGATTGGTCCAGTAAAGATCTTGAAGAAGATCAATGATAATGCATATCAGTTGAAATTGCCGGATCATATTCACACTGCAGACGTTTTCAACGTCAAATACCTGATTCCGTATCATGGGGATGAGCTTGTTGTGGAAGAGGAAGGCGCAAATTCGAGGTTGAATTTTTGTCAACCGGGGGAGGATGATGCGGCGCAATCTGCCAATTCATCAGATTGGAATCGTTCAAGGACCTTAGGTCGCTCACGACCTAGTGAAACCTTAGGTCGCTCACGACCTAGTGAAGGTCGCTCATGAGTTAATGGAATCAGTGTTAAGGCATGCAAACAACGAAGTGAGATAAGCGAACCAGCATTAGATTGCTCCGACCTTTCGAGTGTTGACTGTTTCGAGTTACGACCTAAGTTAGGTCGCGGGACCAAATTACGACCTATGTTAGGTCGCGGGAATTCTTTTAGGTCGCATTCATTTTTAGGTCGCTCGACATTAGGCCGCTGTGAAGATAGGTCGCTGCCTTGTATTTTAGGTCGCTCACAAAGCCGAAGCTTAACCTGAAGATGTGTTATCTCTTAGGTCGCTCAAGTGTTAGGTCGTAAGGCATTCCTATTATAAATTGTGATGTTGTAAATGTTGTAAATACTATAAGTCGTAAGTCGTGTGTGTTGTATTTGCTTTATGTTGTATTGTTTCGTTTGTGTGTTAGGTCATTAACGACCTATGTTAGGTCGTAGGTCGCGGCCTGTTTAGGTCGGTGAAAACTGTAGTTGTGTGAGTTGTAATCTCTATAAATAGCAGGGTTGTGTCATTTGTAATTCTTGGTTGATTTTGAATAAAATTTGTTTGAGTGCTTTGTGCCTCTTTTGAAATTGGTAGTTGAGTGTGATCTCCTATCTCCACCTTCGGTATTCGAGTGCGCTCGAATCAACTGTTGAAGCCGATTCACGGAATCAAGTGCGCTTGATCAACGTCGAAGAATCGTAGATCTTTAAACACAGTATTGTGCACGATCAACGTGTTTGGGATAGCTAGAATCCGATATCTTTCGATCAACGGATTTGGGCGTTTGGTATTTTTCAATCCACCAATTGCTACTTTCATCGTCATATCCATTTTTGATTATCCGCCGTTGCGTCACATCTCACCCTAAGTGGTTGCTCAAAACAAAATGTCTACACAACCAAATGCAAATTCCAAATCTACTAAAGAAAGAGAATGCTCTACAAAATGTCTACTAAATATAGAAATGTATCTTTTTATATTTTGGTAAAATAATAACGGTACAAAAACTGAACCAAGGTTCAAATATGAAAAGCTCAATTTCAGTAAAGTTAAAATATATGCTAATCAACATGAATTAGTTATGGAGTTCTATTACACATTGGACGTGCAATATGTCAGTATTAATTCTGAGTTTTTGACCATAAAGAGTCAGGACAAGTGACGCAAGAAGTAAGGTCCAGACTTCAATATTGCATTAGTGATAAATTTACAAACCTTGCTACATACAAAGATGTCAGCACTAATGCCTTGTACTCAAAAATAAATATTTTTTTCAAAACTTTGCTATGCATCCTCCTTCTACTTCATAATCTATTACTATTAAACTACAAGAAAATGTTACATTTAAGACAAAGATTTGGGACTAATGAAAATTTTGTCTCTAATAAAAAAAAGTTAGAGACAGAATTATGTGTGTCTCAAACAATGAAACTAGAGACCCGAATTTGATCTCTAATCGGTCTCAACTTGTTTTTTCAATCCCTATTTTTAATGGGACTCAATCTCGACCGTTCATTCATTATCAGATTAAATAAAAAGTTGCAAAATTTCTCCTCGTTATCATTTTAGGGCATATCGTCTCATGGCTATTCAATTGTCTGGCATCTTCTTCCTCGAATCCGTGGACAAACTTCCTTGACTCAACATGAGATTAATCGACATGAATAGATGTATTGATGAGGAGTGAAAAGGTAAGTTTTCCCAATATAATTTATCAGATAAAATTTAATTTGTAATATCCAATTGCCTTAAATATTTTCATATATTTGATTTGATTTGATTTTTAATGTTCATTAGGTAAATTCACAGAATATAGAACGGATTTACAATTCAAGTGTTAGTCTGGATCTTAGGCTTAGAACAGATTTACAATATAGAACAGATTCACAAAATTAATCTTGACATTGAATAATTTGTTTTGATTCCTATTTAAAGTTTCTCTTTCAAATGATTTAACATAGATCTAATTTAGATTAGTGGATGACTTAACTGGATAATACAGTAATTGTTAGGACTGTTTTTATGCAATTTACATACAAAATCACATATATAACTTGATGTATAACTTTTAGTAACTGAAACTGATGAAATACTCTTTTGTAGTAATATTGTGTTGCTTATGTTGTAGGATCGTCTTTGGCATCTTCACTTGTAACCACACTAAATTTTGAGTCTTCATGGTATTTCACCATGATTACCATCTCTTCGACTCAGTTCCCCACCTGAAGCTAGCAAGGATGCAAGGAACATAAATTTTCCAAGTATGTACATCCAAAGTATAATTTTCTTCCTTTGTTGTTACTTATTTTTGGGTAACAAACGCCTTGTATATTACAGGTCCTACAAGTTCTCCAACATTGAACTTTGAACCAACAGACAACCAAAGCAGTATTCCTGTTAACGCACCATCAAAAGGAACATATAGAAGTATTCTTTTTGAAACCTGTTTTAAAAGGATTTTTTTTCCTTCCTCTTAATTCAGGCCATATTGCTAAACTTAAAACACACACGCATACATATACATACATATACATATATATACGTATACATATACATATACATATACATACATACACATACATACACACACCTATACAAACACATATGTATGTGTGTGTATAGAGAGAGATCTGTTCATAAACTACTACAATAAGAGCAACTCCAGTGGTATCATTTTCCATTGAATATTGAAACAAAAAGTTTCCAATCGTCCAATTAAGGCTGAAGATTCAGCCGAAAGTTCAGGATCCAATTCAGGATCCTGAACTAGGCTTGGGCCCCATTTAATGGGCGCCCAAGCCCCCACCACCCAACGGCCACTTCCCGCTCGTCTTCCCACCTCCTTTTCGGCTACAAACCGTCATGTTTTGAACTCCAACGGTCATATTTTGAACTCGAACAGCTATAAACGGTCATATTTTGAACTTCAATGGCTATAAACAGTTATATTTATGATTTCATTACATATATCAGACTATTTTTCAGATTGTAATACACACATCTCTTCTTCTACTACAATTATATTCTCAATTACATAATATTGAAAGTATGTCTCATCCATTTCAATCATATACTGAAGCGATGAATATGGATAACTGGGATTTTGATTCCCAACCCGTTCAAAATGTTCATCTCCAGATCGCTCCCCCTCTATCCTTCCATTCTTCTGCTCCATGGTCTGGCGATGAAGATAAAGATTAGTGTTATATTTACTGTCATTTTTCTAACGAATCGGTCAAGGGAAATGACCAAAGTGGAGAGGCATTTTGGGAGAAAGTCATGACTGCGTACAATAAAAAGCATGTTGAAAAGACGAGGTCAATATCTGCAATCACCGGTCGTTTTGGGAAGATTAATCGACAAACACAATTCTACGAGTCTCTGATTCACAAAATAAGAACAGCAAATCCGAGTGGAATGGGTGGCGAAGCTGAATTGGTAGCGTTTTGAAAAATATCATTTTTAATTTATATTCGTATTTTATCATGTTTACAATATATCATTTTGTGTTTCTGTTTTTTTAGAAAAAAATGGCGAACGATCAATTCTTGAAATTATTTCCAAGAGAAAATGGTACAAAGAAACCACACTACTATCAGTTTGCAAACTGCTATGACTTGCTTGTTACTCAACAAAAGTGGAGCTCAAACAACGAAAAAAGCTTAAGAGATGTCCAGATGAAGTCGAAGGGCAAGAAAAAAACAAGTCGAACTAATTATAGTTCTAGCCCAGACGATTCTTCTCATATAGACTCTAATACATGCCCAGATAACGAAGACGAAGAAGCAGAACCCGCATTTGATGAAGATGCCAGACCGATGGGGCAACGAGCAACTAAGAAGAAAATTGCTGTTCAATCCCAAATTGATTCTCGTTTAGCCTTAATGCATGAAAACATGCTAGAGAAAATGCAGAACGTCAAAGAGGGTGTGCAGAAAAGCTTGCCTTATTAAAACAACTGATCGAGATTCAGAAGGGCGGTTTGAGCTAGAGTGGAAACGTCAAGAAACCTTAGTAATGGAAAAGGATGTCACCGAAATGGACCCAATTATAATGCAATATTGGACGGAGTACAAACAACGCATTGTTGCGAGTAGATCAGGAACGAAACATATGTAGTTGAAATATTCATGTGATATTTTTACTTATTGCAGTTTAAATATTCATGTACCTTCAGTTTATGTTTTCAATCATGTGCTATTTTCAGTTTTAAAATATTCAATGGTATATCATTTTTTTCGATGCATTCTATAGATATCTTTATAGATTTACTTCACCAAACATAAATGCTATTACAAACATCATAATTATAGCATTCTACACTTCGTTACACAAATAAAAAGGCAAACAGATGTAATTAAACAAAGATCCATCATCACGAACTACTGATTTCCATTAGAATTCCAAATATGCTCCATCAAATCCCTTTAGAGCCTATTATGAATAGCTGCATTATGATATACTTCATGATGATCGACATGAATTGCGTACTGTCCTTCAGTTCGTAACGTGGCTGTGCGGAAAAATTCAGGGGGTTGTCTTGCCCCATCATACTCGAAATCGGGATAGTCCATACCGCATTATTCTTTAATGATCATGTTATGCAGAATTATACAACAGAACATAATTGTAGCCATTTTTGATCTCTTCCATATTCTACATGGATTGCTCACCATTTCAAACCTTGCCTGAAGGACCCCAAACGCCCTTTCTACGTCCTTCCTTTGTCCTTCCTGCATTGCAGCAAATTGTTTCTATTTTGCCATCATTGGGTTTGCAAATGTCTTTACAATCATGCTCTATTTGGGATAAATTACATCTCCTAAATAGTATCCATTCTCATATGTGTTATGACCAAGAGTAAATGATATATGAGTTGACTTACCTTGTGTCAAATCATTAAACAAATGAGATCGTTTGACAACGTTTAATTCGTTAAGAGAACCAAGCATTCCAAAGAAAGCATACCAAATCCACAAATCATGAGAGGCAACTGCTTCTAAGATGATAGTTGTTTTTTTTTCTTTGCCGTTATATGCTCCATGAAAAGCTTTTGGACAGTTCTTCCACTCCTAATGCATACAGTATAGACTTCCAAGCATGCAAGGCTAGCCTTTGCTTTCAGGCATTTCATGCAAGCACGTTAGATCTGCCTCGTTTGGAGAACGAAGATATTCTATCTCATAAATTTCCACAACTGATTGACAGAAGTGATCTAGGTTTTCCAATGTCGTTCTCTCTGCAATATGATACGCGTCGTCAAGGGCATCAGCGGGTGTACTGTATGCTAACATCCTCAAAGCTGTGGTCATCTTTTGATGCCCACTCAAACCTTGTTTTTTTGCAGCGTCCTGCTTGTAAACAAAATAATTATTATTCTACTAAGTACTTTCGAGAATTCTTAAAAGCAATGGACGACTCGTTCTGAATCATCGTCTAAACATCTCTGGACCGTAAGTTGGATCACGGGCAAAGTAATCTTGCATAAGTGTTTTGTGAAATGCTTACTGGTTACGGTTGATGTATTTCCAACCCACAATTGAGCCGCCATGTTTTCCAGAAGTTGAACCGTATGCTTCACGGTATATCTCCATCAGTTCCTCCTTCTCTTGTTGATGCGCTAACGCATACACTTCTTCTTCAGAGTCACTATCGCATAGCAATATAGCTTTTAATAAATTTCCAGACATTGTTATTGAGGATAGTTGTTTGATTTTTGAATGTTTTGTTAGATTGAATTGTGGTGAACTAGTATGAGATCCATATGGTTATATATATTGGACTAATGCTTGAGTGGAGAGAAGATGACTCAATGTGCGGTCATATCATACACTGTAGCCACGTTCCACTGTCGGCCTGAGCTAATATCTTTATTGAGTAGAGACAAGGTGGCACAGTGTGCGGTCAAATCACATACTCTAGCCACGTTCATTTGCCGGCCAAGATTCCCTGCTTTCTTTAGTGGAGACAAGGTGGCTCAGTGTGCAGTCATATCATACACTGTAGCCATGTTCCACTGTCGGCCTCAACTAATATCTTTAATAAGTGGAGACAAGGTGGCTCAGTGTGCGGTCAAATCACATACTGTAGCCACGTTTATTTGCCGGCCAAGATTCCCTAATTTCTTTAGTGGAGACAAGGTGGCTTAGTGTACGGTCATATCATACATTGTAGCCACGTTCCACAAAGGTTATTCATGAGGTAATATCATGAGATGTGCGACAATCAGGAGTTAATGGTAATTCAATTTTGGGATACTCTGGCTGAACTTTACAACAACGACGTGGGCTGTCGAGTCAGACGTACAGCTCAAGAGGTCAGGACTGCATACAGAAACTTTACTAGGGCATGCACGCGTTACACAAAGGTTATTCATGAGGTAATATCAGAAAATGTGTTCGAGACTACACGTTCGACTTATGACGGTCGATACAATTTAAAATACCGCACTCCATTCATTGGCCATGATGCGTACTTCATACGCCAAAATTGGCTAGAAAGATTTGGATGGCCTTAAGATAACATTATTACTAGTTGGTTATGTAACATTCATTAATGTGTAGAGAGATTTCTGAATTGCCTTCTCAAATAATAATGTCTGTTGTTGTTGTCAGATCAAAAAGTAGTGGTATCACATCAATTAAATAGACCTGTTTGTTTATATATGTGCTTTCTGATTTACTTCTTCATCATTCATAATCATCTTCTTCCTCACTCACAACAATAACTCCTTCATCGCAATGCCTCCTTGGCCTTCTTCTATTGATTCAGATGCAGGTTACGTGCCTATAGAAAGTCCATATACTGATGAGGATTGGCTTATCAATTATCAAGAACAATACTATGAAGATGTCCGTGGTCGGTTTCCAGATCAGCAGTTGAGATTTCAGGAGGTGGTTGAACCACCATACGAACAACAGGCTGTTAATCAAGCCTATGAACAACCTAAGAACCAGGTTCAAGTTGTTCGACCTCCCACTAAGCAAGAAGTTGAATCATACCCAGTTTGTTGTCAGTGCGGGTATGGAGTTGAAGTTGTAGTACGTGCGGATGGAAAAAATATTGGTCGTAGAATCCATCTATGTCAATTCTGGCCGAATTGTTTCAATTACGCGGAATGGTTGGATGATCCTTTATGTCCAAGGGGCATAACCTATTCAAACGAGCTAGAACAGGAGATAAGACGTCTTAGAATTTCTTCACAGGAGTTGCAGTTTAATCGTCACGTCTAGTTTCTTCATGTTTGTGTTCTATTATTACTGTGTCATTTTTTATCAGTGCTCTATGTTCATATATCTTCAATTCTAATGTCACTAGTAGTTTCTTTATGTTTGTATGTCACTAGTTGGTGCTTATAAGTAGGTTAATATAGCAGTGTACCATGTTTGTATGCTTGCAATTGTAATAGGTTTAGCAAATTAATTTACATCAGTGTACTCAACCATATAGGATTCACAGTATACTCAAACATTATCATCCTAAATCTAGGAAAGTGAAATTATATAAACATAAATAATACACAGTATACTCAAACAATGATATAAGTACATAAGCTATAGGTACTGCAACATATAATAAAACATCCACCGTGCATAAACTAAAAGGTATACAACTAAAGGGATGCAACGTCGTCGTCATCAGCATCATCACCATCATCATCATCATCATTATCTCCGTCGTCGTCGTCATCATCATCCCTATCACCATCCTCCCCCTCATCCTCATCATCCCCATCATCCTCATCCCCATCGTCCATCTCCATCATGCTCATCTAAACCACCAGTGTCATACCAATTGGGACCAGCATCACCTCCGCCTGGTGGTCCGAAAGGCTCATATACAGCAAGTCTAGTTGATAGCTGATCAATCTACGCCTCTAGCATCTGTGTATGCTGCATGTACATATCATGCATGGTGTGTGAATGTGCAAGAGTCATATCGCGAAACACACCAAGTGAAACTCTGGCCTGGTCCAATCTAGCAGCATACTACATAAAGATGATATTTGACATAGTAAGAAACTAAGCATAAAATAAAGGAAAAATGGCAATAAACAACAAACATACCTCATATGGAGGATATAACCCGACTGAAGGCACACCAGGATAGTCGGGGTGATCTAGAAAGACTAAAGGTTGCTCAATCACAGTACTTGTCACGTCATATGCTCTAAAAGTAGTATCAGGCTCAAACTGCATGGGAGTCTGGGAGAACTATGAAAAAATCGGGTCAAATGAAACCTGCGGTACGTGAACTCTACCGCTGTAATGTGAGGTCCTATATGATCAGAGTTGACCCCACGAACATAATCTGGTATGATGAATCTACGGGGTGCTACTCTAGCCCAATAAGCATCGTAATCTCCATCGATGAAGAAAGTGCTACTATCCACCCACCCAGCCTGTCGTGGAGCATCTAAGTACTGATCGCCAATCACTCTATGTCTACCAAACATGTCCTTACAAGATAAAGGATCATATGGTATACAACGATTACCCGTAATCTGATAAGCACACCTCTCTCCCAAATACCACGTAGGCATAAATGCAGGTGTATGCAAAGCAACCCTACATCTAGATAGTGAATACACAACCATCAAGGGATGGTCGTCCGCCATATGACATGCATCTGCTAGATGAGTCCAATGTGAGGCCCAAGCAGTCCGAATGATGTTACCCCGACTATGCATATCAAGTTGTGACCTAGCCTCCATCAAGTCATGCCGTACACGTAAGAGGACATGATGTACCTACTGCATAGTCTCCCATCGTCTTATCCTAGGGAAGTACTGCTCAGCGACTTGACTAGCCATGTCCTGGATGCGGGGATGCATGTTTGCCGTGTACTCGTAGCACCATAGCGACAAAATATACCAAAAAGCATGCATCTGCTTGACATCACCAAGCGCAAATGAATCTAGAGCGGTATAAAGAGTGCCTAATATCGTTGTGCCCCAATCAATAGTATGCAGCTGGTCTAATCTGGAAAGAGATGCTAAATAGCCTAGTCTAACCGTACCTTTTTGGTTGGAATAAAAGGTCGAACCAAACAAGTACAACAGAAATGCTCTAGTAATTGCATCCATCATATCGGCTCTAGCTATATAAGTGGGGATGTACTACTGCAGGAAAGTGAACTTAACAGAACCACTAGTGATGCAGGTAACATCTATCAATGGTAGAAAAACAGTAAACAGATTGGGGGACTCGTATAAATTATCAAATGGAAAAGGTCGAAGGCCATGTCGTCCAATCTCAGTACCAGTGAACATGTAGAAATCAACTGGGGTAATACAAAGGTCAAAATTTGAAAAATGAAATGTATGTGTAGTGGGCCACCACCTCTCAACTAATGCTTGAATGAGAGGTTGATCAAAGGACTGGACATGCCTGATCGACAAAAAAGACCAAAAGGGATAGCCTGTAGCCTCTCCATAATAGGACCGAGCAGAGAGTCATAAAACTGGGTAATGCACTTAGCCTAACTACCCCGACAATGAATGTAATGGTCCTATAGATAATTTATGAATTAATAATTTTGGATAGAGTAACAGTTATTTAATATGATTATGTGATGTACATATAAAAATAACTAGATATATTAATGTGCAATTTATACCTGTACGGTCGTCAAAGCGGTTTCGGCTCTGTGCCGATAACCATCTGGAAGCTCGTGTAGTACACGTAGATCGTTTGGTGAAACTCCAGGTGGCGGCGGAATGTGTAACGGTCCAGCTTGCTCCGTTGGATGTCTGTGAACTGTTCTTTGAGCGATTTTAGTTGGACGCGGCGGCATTTTGTTTAGGTTTTCTAATTTAAAAAAATTTAAAAGTGAAAAAGTAGGTGGAAAGTGAGGAGGGGAGGGGGAGAGGGGTATATGAAGGGGGAGGGGGGATGACGCCCATTTTATGGACGCATGGCATTCAGGCGTCCATTAAATGGGCGCCTAGCCCCTGGAAGCCCCTCCCCCCTTCAGGGCTGAATATTTAACCCACTGAATATTCAACCCTGAATCCACTGGAGTTGCCCTAACAGTACCCTTTTAAAGTGTTGGGTTACGATGACATGACTTGGAAACCACTTCAAATTTATTTTTTACATAGGCTGTTTCCATGAAGTCTATTCTTGGAGGGTATATTCATCCTAATAGTGGATGCCTTGGATTGAATATTTAAAGCTGAATCATATTATAACGTTTTTCCATTCTAAAAAAAGGTACTAAAATTAAACACAATAACACAACACAAGCCAACAATGACAACTGACATCATGACCACAAGACAAAAAACTAACAAGAACAAACCAGATATATTTCAAATGATTCATAGATCTAATTTAGATCTATGTAAACTACACATGCACTTACAATCATAGTTGAATGTATTTTGCATAAGCTTCTATGCTTCTCTTGTCCATGCTTTTCATTGGAACATCTTCTTGGCACAACCACTACTTGCGGTCCATGTCAGGTTATTCTACCTAATCAGTTCCGCATTTTCAGTCTGCAAGTGCTCCGTTCAGTGCATATGTTTTCAGTCTTCATGCACAATTCTATACATGAGTTTATGCCTAGTTTGCCTGCATGTTTTGTCCTTTTTTCTGTGTCCTGTGCAAGCGTAATCAGGTGCATGCATGCTCAACCATATGCTAAGTTTGTTTAGTCTTGTGCATATCAGATGGATTTAATCATATAGGCATTAATCTAGCAAGAATGGATAAGAAGATACAAAGAGTCAATCATGCTGCCACTAACAAAAAACATGAGGTATGGATATTGCTTTGATACCATGGTTCAAGAATCCGGTCGGAACACTGGAATTCCAACCATCCCGTTTTGGTTTCGACCGGTAACGGAACGGAATTCGACAAAGTATTCGGTTCCATCAACGAAAAAGAGAAATAAGCATGAAAAATCAACATTTTTCCTAATAAATTGAAATATAATATAAAACCTGAAGCTGCTATGAAAAATAATTAGATGTAGGGAACGATTGAGGAAGAAAAAGCCATCAAGCAAACATCTATGGAGAACAACGACTTATCTCAAACTAGGGTTTTACTTTGTGATAGAGAATGGCCGCGATTGAGATGTTGATGACTTTAAACGGTATAGGGCTTGTAGACATATGACAAGTAATGCTGTTTTTGTTGTATCAGTTCACTTATTAGGCCTTTGTAGTAATATTCCAAAATACCATGTTTAGGGGTTTTAAGTTTTGGGCTATGACATTGCAAATAAATTCACCCATGGTCCCAGTTCTAGTAATAATTAATAAATTGCACTACAAACATGCAAATATATATTATTTATTAGTGAATTTTTATTAAATAAAAGTTTTGAAATCTTTAAAATCGGAAATAACGAAATTTCCAAAACAGAACCAAAATTTCTAAAAATTCAAATAACCGGAACGGAATCAAAAACTGGAATTTTAAAACTTGTTTGATATAGCCTATTAGTAACTTTAGTTTGCTACAATGTAGTTTATCCTAGTGATAACTGATTAGTACCGTGGTTAAAAATTTGTCTGAACCACTGAATATGTTATAAGGTTGTAAATTGTAGGTTGCACATGCCATGGTTTTCCGTCATTTGGGATAATATTGAATATGCTGCATTTGGAATACACAAATTCGTTTTATGTTTTCTTTTATTAATATTTTTGTAGATCGAGAAGTTTGACATAGCTAACCCGCTATATATTTTGGAACATCAAGTTAAAACTGCAATTTGCAACTGCAGTTAGTCTACTACAATTAGCAGTGGATATATTCACCACCATGGGTTTTAATTTTGTAAATTTTGTCTTTTATCTAGCGTTTTTGTTATTAAATTTTGTATTATTACCTATACTACTAATGGTCATTCAATTAATATAGATTTCGACTTAATGTTATATTAAATGCACGTAGGCACTAATAGAAGCGGAGAAAAGAGGAAATTCGATGGTAACTCTAGTGCTAAGATAGTTAGCATATGTTATACTAATAACACTCAATAATTTACTTATTACTTGTAACTGTTTATTGATTGACCTTTTAATATTGTATTTGTTTCATCTTTTGAAGGAATATTAGACGTAAAAGCCATCATGTTGAAGAGAACAAGTAGAGAAATGGGAATAAAGAAAAGAAAAGAGATGGTGTAGAGAGGCTCCATATCAATTAGCACATCTACTGAATGATCTGTTTGTTTATTAGTTTATTTTAACTGTAAGAATGTGAAATTCTTACTTGGTAATGTGGATATTGTAACAACTTTATAATTTGGATTATAGATTGTATTTCAGATTTAGTAATAAATGCACTTGGGGTCAGTTATAGTGATAAATATGTTTGTTTGTTCATGATAATTGTGTTTAAATTATGATCATTTTAATGTTAAGTTATGGTGAGAATATTAGATAGATTTATATATTGAAAAACATAATTATTGTTTTATTTATATATGTTTATGTACATACATGTGTTTGTTAATATCATGAACACGACACATTGCCAATATTAAAAATAATTAGTGACCCATTAATTATTGTAGTTTTGGTCTTTACTTATTAGATCAGAGACCAACTAATTAGTTCTTAAGCATTTTTTAAGTTACTTGAGACATATTTAGGTTGTCATTAATTTTTTAGAGACTTGAAATTTAAGACAATTATATTGGTAGCTGTTAGGTCTTAAACAAAACATAGAGACCAAATAGCTTAATTTAAAACTAATATATGAGGTCTTTAATCCTTTTTTTTCTTGTAGTTACAAGCAGGTGATAGATTTTTGTTTCATTATATTTATCTATTGCACAATCTATTTCAAATTGTGTTTCACTACATGACTAAATAATTACTTTGATTATAATCTAAAATTCAGCTGTGCAATAACATCCAACAACAAAAATCCATATAACAAATGAATCCAACAAATAGAATCCCTATAAATGTTTATCACTTTGTCATATGCTTTGTTAGTTTTTGCATTGGGTGCAAACTTGGTTTCTTAAAATATCGAGCTATCGAAAAGCATACAATGAAGAAAAATGAACAAGAATGACAACTCACACTCATAACAGACCTCACAAGAAAATAAGACTGAAAATCTATTCAAATATGCCTTCACAATCTTTTGTAACATAATTAATATTCTCCACAGAATCGATATCCATATAAGTTTCTTCACAATCTTTCCTAACAAAGCTCACTTCCATAACATGATCATTTGTCTTTAATTCATGAAAACCTTTTGGAAGTGCCTTCATTATAACATACCAATTAGAATGATCATTCTCTCTTGAACTAAAAAACTTGTTTCACTTCAGATGCAAGGATATATGGATCTTTTACAAATGAAGCTTGATTTTGATGTAAATTGATAAGAATGAATCCATCTTCAACCTTCACTCTGTTTCGTATATTTTCCCAATGACACTTAAATAAGGGAATATAAAAAACATGATAATTTAAGAAGATTGTGTCGGCAACTATCCTATAATAAGTGACCACATCAACTCTTTGAGAAATATCTTTTGCACTTGCCCTAAACATGATAGTCGCATCATAAGTTACCTCGTAATTTTGAGTTTCCATCTTGACGTCTTTTGTGTGAAACAGTTGCCCGTTAATTATATATCCTTTATAGGACAATGCATTACAACTTAGGGGCAAAGGCAATCCATTTTAATATTTCATCATTCGTTGAGTGAATAGGTACCTGCGAAAAATTAATTGTACCTAAATTTTGAAAAAAATCTTTTCTTGCCAATAAAAGAATAAATTAAAATTAAACTAACGTTCTTTTTAATCCAAGTAGAGAAATTATATGTATGTTTCCTAAAGCAACGTTGCATTTTTCCAAGCCCTTATCTAAATTTTGTAACTCCTCCAAATGCATACTAGTGTTTTAATTTTTTTTTATTAAGTTATATTCAGCGATATAATTTCACAAGAAAATAGAATCAGAATATAATATGTATTTACTCTAAATATGGTTCCATCGCAACCATATTTATTAGCACAGCGAGCCATATCTTTTTCATCGGATGAAAATTCGATTGTCATCGGTTTCAAAATTGGACGTCCTTTAAGTATCAATTGTTCTCATAATCTTTGTTTCAATCTTCTATCTCCTCGGTTTGTACTTTCTTTTTTAGAAATTCACGAATAAATCTTATTGATTCTTCTGCAAGATAAGATTCTGCAATACACCCTTCAGGTCATGCATAATTCCTCACATAAGCTTTAAGTGTTTTTATGTATCTTTCAAATGGGTACATCTAACGAAATGAATCAGACCATACAATTGCTCTTCTCTCCAAGATGAATTATCAAATGCATCAATATAACAAAAAAAGAAGGTGCAAAATATCTTTCAAGCTCACACAAAATTCCAGTAATATCATCATCGAGTTGTCGCAACTGTTCTCTTTCAAGAACATGTTGACATATTCTATTGAAAAAAGAACACAAACGAATTATTGTTGTTCTGACCTTCTTTGGCAATAATCCTCTAATTACAAGGGATAATAGTTGTTGCATTAGAAAATGATAATCACGAGACTTCAGACCACTAACTTTGCAATCTTCTAATGATACATTTTTTTTAAATTTGAGCAATAACCATCAGGACCCTTAAAATCATATAATCTTTTACAAAATAATTCTTTTTCAGACAAAGACAATGTAGGGCATGTGGAAGATATGTTCTATTCCTACGAAGTTATACATAAAGACTTTGTTGAATCCCTCAATCCTCTAAATCCTTTCTGGAATTAGTTCCATCTTTTGATTTACTATCATGCAACATTGTGTCTAATAGGCTTTCAGCATTGTGTTTCTCGATATGCGTTACATCTAAATTATTCCGTAAGGGAAGTTCCTACAAATATATATAATATAACACTTCAATGAGATAATTTTTTTATTATTAGGTCCATGAAAGAAAATATCATTTTATGGAAAGTCAAAGAATATTGATCTTTTTTCCACCTTAATAGCTCATTTTTCTCATCATCTTCATCTTTTCTATTGTGCTTACTCTTCCTCTTTTTACTTGTTATCTCCGTACTCGACTTCATACTTAACTTCATATTAGTATTCCTCCTTTTTGTTTTTTTATTCTTATCTTTTCCAAAAACATTTGGAAAGCCTTTCAAAATTATAGAAATTTTTCTTTCCGTTAGAATTCCAGACTTGTTACCTTTTTCTACGGTGTTATCAAACCAAGTTTTTTGTTTCCTCTATGGATGTGAAGGATCTAGGAATCCTCTATGTCCCATATAAACATTATTTCGACTATGTTTTGACCATCAATGATGCGTATTGACACCACATAATATGCAAGCTTTTTCGCCTTTCACATAACATATTGCAAGATTTCCATAGGCCCAAAAATCATTTATTGTCCATAGTAAAATTGCTCTTAAATTGAAAACGGTTCGACTAAATGCGTCATAAATATCAATTTCATTATTCCACAAATGATTTAAGTCTTCTATCAGTGGTGCCAAATATATATCAATATAATTTTCGAGTTGCTTTGGACCGGGAATTAGTAACGTTAGTATAATATTTTCCTTCTTCATACACAACATAGATGAGAGATTATATATCACAAGCATTACTGACTAGCAACTATATTTGGAGCTCATAGAACCAATTGGATTGACACCATTCGTAGCAAGACCAAGTCTGAGATTGCATGGATCAGATGAAAATGAATTCCGTCTCCCGTCAACCAAATTCCATGTTATCGAATCTACACGGTGACACATTTTTTCATCATTATTTTTATTATTGAAGTGCCACCTTAGGTCTTCCGCCATTTTTGAGATCTATACATTCTCTTAAACCTTGGAATGATTGGAAAGTATCTCAACACTTTAACTGGAACTCCTTGCATAATCTCCTTTGATTGCTCATTTTCATCCATCTCGAAGAGTTACATTTTGGACAGCTATCTAAATCTTGGCACACTTTTCTTAAAAGGCAAAAATCATTCTTACAAGCATGAATCTTTTCGAATCCCATATCGAATACTTTAAGGAATTTCTTTACATCATCTAAATTTTTAAGAAGTACATTATTTTTCGACAACAATAATTGTAGTAAGGCTAAAAGCTTATCAGAACCATTATCAAATAATCCAATCTCACGTTTAAGATTGTACAAAGCAGTTATAATAAATAGCTTAGTTTGATCTACGCAATCAGGATACAAGGGGGTTTCAGTATCTTACAAATTCATAAGTAAATCATCCTTCCGTTTTGCACAATCTCATTTTCTTTATCATAAAAAAAGTATTATTCAAAAAATCTTCATCTTCATACTGAATGGCTTTAAGTAAGTCATATGTATTATCCCACTTGATTTCGTTGCCTACATTGACTTGTTCATCGTTATTATACCACCTACTGCTCTTGTACTTAAGATCCATCCCCCTTATAATCAAATGTGTGACGATAACGTCATCATGATGTCGACTAAGATTCCGACAATCTATACAAAGGCATAAAAGTTTCTCTACATTTCTTAAATTTATCCTTACCACATCCACAAAATACCTAGCCCCTTGCTCGTACTCCTTACTAACTCTTTGATCAAATAATAAAAACAACATAAATATTAATTTTTTAATATCAAACATTTTTTATTTATGAAATTAAACATGTTTAAAATATTGTATTATCTATTTACCTATGTAAATGAACCCAATCCTTTTCCATTTGCATATAGAATGTGGAAACAAGCAAGTTTCTAGAATATGAAGCATATGCATTACTGATCAAGATAATTAGGAATTTACAAACTTTAATCATAAAAGGATTCCACAAAAGGGTCGGCTAAATTTCAGAAAAACGTGGAGAAATATATAATAAGATTTACCATAAAATGCATATTTATTTCAAACTATATTATTTAACATCAGTAAGTTGTATTTGCGTAATATTTGTAAGAAACATAGTTTAACATCAACAATAAAGATGTTTCATAGTAGTTACTACAATCTATTCAACACACAAAACAAATTAATATACAGTATACACTAAGTTTGAGTTATGAATGTGAGAATTGTAGGAAGTCAAACATGCTTCATTGTTATTACAAAGAGGTTTGGTTTCCTCTAATATCTCATTTTTGTTCGTTCAATCATAAAGGTGAAATGTATGATTCACTGTTACCATAGTAGTCATTGTTTTTTGCAACTTTTAACATTTCTATTTTAGTAAGCTTTATTTATTTTAATAAAGAAATAAAACCCATTCATTTTTTTTCTTGATCATCATAAGTATTAACATGACTCAAGCTACACAAAGGTTACATATATCAGACATTTTTCCTTTATTATCCTAAATCATTGTAATTATTAGCATGACTGGATCGAAACAGAACAATGTTGGATCTAATTATACATAGGACACAACCTATGTAGTATGTCCTCACAGTGGCATGTCCATATAGAGTCCAGTGAGGGCAATCGACACCGTTGAGATTTCCAACATATCATCATCATTCTTTCCTTACTCCTAAAGAAGTTTCCAATAGGGAAAAAAAATTTAAAGGATAAATTATTGTAAATAATTAGGCATAAGGAAACGCGCACAAATTATCGTAAGGACAAGCCCATAGGCCAGTTATGATTTAAAACAAAACAACACTATACCGAATCATTCCGTTCGTCTTCCTCCTTCATTCTTTCACTCATTCTCTCACAAATTTTTAATCGAAAAAAATGGCGCCACAAACCAGAAACAAATCGTCATCTCCAACACAACCACAAACATCGACAAACGACGAACAATCACCACAAATAAAACAACAATCACAGATTCGAGAAGTAGAAAACCTAGTTGTAACAACCCGCATATTTCACGATTGTATATTTAAATGTTTTATTTAAATATAGCATCATTAATTGGATTAAAGTCCAAAATGTTACTTTTTGTAAACAGTCGAATTGGGACTCGAGACCACTTCCGTTAAGTCCAAAATGACGTTTACAACTTTTTTGAGTATAAACATCGATATGTTTGGAGTTGAGTAGAATTTGGCTATTTTTCTACTTTGGGCTTTGGGTTTCAGCCCACTAACCCATCTTAATACCCTAACTCAACTCCTCTTCACTCATTTCATTCCTCATTTCCTAACATTCAAGCTCTAGAGAAAAATAGTGGAAAAGATTGGAAATTAGAATTCCAAAACCCTAGTTTGTTTAGGAAATACAAATTCAAGTCCAAAATCAAGGAGAAGCTTAGGTAAGCATCCTCTTCATCTTCTCCATCTCTATCTCTCTTCAATTTCAGAAATTCCTAAACCCTAACTTAGGAAATATTTGGTTGTTAGCTTAGATTGGAGCTTCTTGAGTTGAAGTTGAAGATGAATTGGCCTTTCCTTTGTTTTAGAGCTTCTCATTCGTGTTTTTGAGTTTTAAAGCTGAGTTTTTGAACTCACATCTATGTTTATATTTTTGATAGTTGTTAGGTAGTAATTCCTAACATCTAGTCCTTGTCCATTTACCTTTGAATTGAATTGGTTTGATGAATTTTCCAAGTTTTGGTGTTTTGAAGTCAAATCTTTAAAAATCCTATCTTTGATGTTTGAACACGTTATTGGGGTGTATCGAAGAGCCTATAAGGCTGGGTTGTCGCTTGGCATAAATCCCTAGTCTTCGTTGCTCATCCGATCACTTCCATTTGGATTTTTCCCCTTCTTGGGCTAGGTTGAAAATACTGCAAATGGCAGTTTAGTCGACTGAACGGTAAGGTAAGTCGACTAAATCTTGGAGCAGAAAACTTCCTGCCCCTATGTCATTCGACTGACCATATAGTTCAATCGACTGAACTGGGAACAGAAATGTTCCTGTCCCTGTATTAGTTGACTCAACCTGAAACCCGAGATTTTCTAGGCATGTTTCAGTCGACTGACCCTACAGTCCAGTCGACTGAATCTTGGAAATCTGCATTTTTGCCTATTTGAGGCAGTTTTGTGTGGGTTTCCGATTTTTAATCGATTCTTGTCGATCCGGTTAGTTGTTATCACTTATTATCGACTTTGATGACTTCTTTCTTTGGATTTTTAGGAATATCCATTTAATGGATTTGATATCGATTTCTATGGTTTTGATTCACGTCTTCGAATGTGAATCTTTGGTGATTGATTGTTTTTACAATCATTTTTGGTGATTTGTCACTTTAAAGTACACAGGTTCCTATACTAGTAGTAAATATTCAAACTCTTTCACAAAAACGATTTCAACACTACTTTTAAATACAAAGCTCGTTTTTAAAACCGTTTTCCAATCTATTAGTATATACAAACCTTTACCTCATTCGTATGAGAAATCTAATTAAACGGCTTAGCAAAACAAGTGGTATGAAATGCTTGCGTTTACTTCGTCAGTTAATTCTTGGACTTGTTCGATTGAACTCTTGTGACAATCTTTGAGTGGAAATCTACAATCTGTTCGTAAATATTTAGGTTAAGCCAGTGGTTATTGGACATGAAGCTAAACTCATTTATTTACTAGCTTAGTGTAATTTACACTTCTTATCGATCAATGATGATCCTTTGTTGATTTAGACTAGCGATGTGCGAGGTCTCTTTGTCCACGTGGGGGACTATACCCTATTATGTTGAGCTTCGTCTCATTTTTATGGGCTAGCGACCCATGTTCTTTGGACCATTCGTGGAGCAATCGGCTCGATAAGTCGGGGCATGGGGCGTATCTTTTTAGGTGCGTCGATGTTCGACTATACATGGGGCGTTTCTTTTCAGGTGCGTCGATGTTCGACTATACATGTGGCGTATCTTTTCAGGTGCGTCGATGTTCGAATATACATGGGGCGTATCTTTTCAGGTGTGTCGATGTTCGACTATACATGGGGCGTATCTTTTCAAGTGCATCGATGTTCCACTATACATGGGGCGTATCTTTTCAGGTGCGTCGATGTTCGGTTCATGGGATAGCGTCTCATTTGTGATACACGTGTTGGTGAGTTTTCATACTCCCGTTTGTGATAAGCCTTCCCCTTTTTGTGATTTTTGGATTTCTAGTTGATGATTTCTAGAATTTGTGTTTCACCGATTTTTGCGATTGGCATTGATATGTTTTGTAATATATTTGTGTTTTGGTGAATAATTTAAAGAATGTGATTCTTTTTGGATGCTTGAGAATATTTGAGATATTATATGATTTTTGTTGTTATCTGATGTATACTTGTCACATTATGGCATTATTGTTATCATACGTTTTTGTCATATCTCTTATCCTATCTCATTTTATCTGATATTTATAGCTAGACTGATCCGTTTATTATTTTCTTCTTAAATAATACTCGGGTCAGACCGAGGTATTTCAGATGCTTCTACTTGACTTCTTATTTGGGACCATCATCTGACTTTTGGCTAACTACTTTTGCTTAGTTGTTTTTGTTGTTATACATTCGAGATAGAGACTCCTTGATGTATACTATCCGTTTGTCTAGCACTTTTACCTATTCTTTTGTGATGTAGTGGATTTTGTATGACCACTACTTGATGTACACTTCTATGTGTTATATTCATATCTGTTTCCGCCTTTGTGATATGAATATATGTGACTGATTTGTGTTATGTTTATTTCTATATTTGTTTTCGAAGTCCGTATAGCCACTGTGTGGTAGCTTTGAGTTTGTATTTGATATATCGGATTTCCTCTTGAAATGAAATGTAAGTTATATTATCTGACATATCGGTACTCGCACAAAGCAATTACACAGATGGTCGCTCTTGAACAACCTTATTCTTCGTGTTAGTCGACGGCATTACCCCGTAGCATCCTTGGCTAGTGTGAGTATAGAGGTGGGGCGTCACAGCTTGGTATCGGAGCCAAACTTCGAAACAATGTAGAATAATCTAGCAAGGATCATTGTCTTAAGTCTTTCTTAGGAATCGTTCCATAGGGTTTAATTCGAGTGTTTGTACTGTTCTATCCTATTTCTTTTTATGATGCCTTGTTTTATCAATCAAGTTTGTTTGATATTCATTCTATGAATAACCTTTTTCCTCTTCTTTCTTTCTTAAAGAAGAGAAATGGTTAGATCTGGCAGTCCTAGCGCTGGTCAATCCAGTAGACCTTCTTTGGATGGCGTATTCATGTCTGCCCAACAACTTTTGGATCTTGTAAAGAATCAAAGGTTTATCTGTGCTTTGAGTAAAAACCCCAAAAAGGTTTTACCTCTGAAATTAGAAGTGCCTTTCGTCCAGTTTGTAGATATCACTCTTCGACTTGAAGAGTCCGATAAAGAAAGTGATGTTGAAGTTGTGGATGCCAAGCAAAACTTCAACATCAACAAGAAGAGGCATATTAAGTTCAAAAGCCCTAATCCTAACAAGAAAGGGAGGCAGACAATTTCGGTAGCAAAGACTCCTACCTCTAGTCGTGGACGACGCTACAATTGTGTAACTACGGACCACTATGAAAATGAGTGTGCGAAACCTTTTTTTGTCGTTATTGCAAATGTTCGGGCCATCTTATATTTATATGTCCCATACTCCGAAGTAGGAGAGAGGGAGAGTTGAATGTTGTGCAAGCCCCTAGTAACACTTCTCTTGGCCAAGGTATATCTCCTTCTATCCTTGATGGCATTATTTTATTTCATGATCTTCCTATTTGATTTCTTTTGATACGGGTGCGTCCCACTCTTTTATATCAAAAGAACTTGTTGATTCTTTTTCTTTAAAATATTATAGACTTGATGACTTCATTAAGAATTGCGAATCCGGTTGGTGGAACCGCAATACTCAGTTTGCTTTGTAAAGATGTCGAGATTATTTTATGTGATTATTCTTTCCGAGCCGATTTGCATGTTATGCATTACTTAGGCTTCGAAATTGATTTTTGGGAAAAGATTGGCTTGATCATTATGAAGCCCATGTCCTATGTCCTGAGCGGACTATCTATCTTCGACATCCTCAATCTGTTAAGCAGATTTCTATTTTTCTTAATGATTTCTATTCCAATTCAGTGGCATCATTTTTATTCTTTCAACCTACATGATGAGGAAAACATTATTTCTCTCATTCAGGTAGTTTGTGAATTTCCCGGTATTTTTGAGCTTGTCTTAGGATTACCACCTAAGCGATCTATTGATTGGTGCTAAGGTCTTTTCAGCTCGACCTTGCAACCAGTTTTCATCAGTTACGAGTTGCGGAGGGTAGCATTCCACTTACCGCATTCAGCACTCGTTATGATTCTTATGAGTAACTCGTGATGTCATTCGGTTTGTCCAGGTTATTTCATCCATCTGATGAATCGAGTATTCTGCGAATATCTCGATGAGACCATCCTTGTATTTATTGATTATGGATGAAAACAACAGTTTAAAATTTGCAAATCTTTTTAATAAGATATTTATAAGTATGATCGGATTTTGTTCTGGAAACGAGCAAAGAATATTCATAAATTTTATGTGACATGTTTATCATATAGAAGTTGATTTTGTGTTGTTTTGCCCATTGAGTGCTTTAAGAATTCTGGTCGATGCGCTTGATCAACGTTATCGATAGGAATCTCCTAAACGCTATGATGAGACAGTCAGATACAGTAAATTGACTTGTAATAAGTAAATTTTTCTAAAAAGATGATTACATAAAGTTCATTATAATTTTGAATGTTTTAGCTTTTCGGTAAAGAGGATCATTTCAAAGAACTGCTTTCCGATGCTCCTATTCTTGTGATTCCCGAAGGGAACCAAGAATTGATTGTTTATACCGATACTAGTCATATTGGTTTGAATGTCGTTCTCATGCAAAAAGGGAACGTGTTATCACATATGCTTCGTGACAATTAAAGCTTGTCGAGACTAGATATGGCATTCATGATCTGGTGCTCACGGCCATTGTTTTCGCTCTTAGAATTTGGCATTATTATCTTTTGGGAGAGAAATTTGTTCTCTACACCGATCATAAATCTTTAAAGTATTTATTTTCTCAAAAGGAA
The DNA here is from genome assembly GCA_030737815.1 of Allium fistulosum. Taxonomy (NCBI): domain Eukaryota; kingdom Viridiplantae; phylum Streptophyta; class Magnoliopsida; order Asparagales; family Amaryllidaceae; genus Allium; species Allium fistulosum. Next base: position 559,665,101 of record CM060907.1, read on the forward strand.
CTTAATTTGCATCAATAACGTTGGCTCAAGTTCCTTGCATCTTATGATCTTGATATTCTTTATACTCCCAGAAGGGGAAATCGTGTTGCCGATGCCCTTAGTCGTAAGCAACAAGCAGTTGTTTCAATGATGATATCCGAATGGAATGATCTTGAGACTTTATCCACTTGTGAGATTCGAGATCGTGATCCATTATTTTACTAGTGGATTTTGGTAAGGTCTTCAAAAGCTTTGGGAACAAAGCTTAATTTTAGCACCACTTATCGTCCTCAATCCGATGGACCAACCGAGCGTGTGAATCAAACTCTTGAAGATCTTCTTCATGCATATATTCTTGATTTTGGTGGAAGTTGGGAAGATCATATTTCTCTTGTTGAGTTTTCCTATAATAATAGCTTCCAATCTAGTATTGGTATGACACCTTTCGAGGCACTCTACGGAAGGCCGTGCCGATCTCCTTTGTGTTGGCTTGAAGCCGGTGAGAAGCTGGTTTTAGGTCTAGATTTTATTGGTGTTCATTTTTGTTTCACCTATGAAGGGTGTTGTGCGTTTCAGTCGATCGAGAAAGTTAGCACCTCGATATGTTGGTCCCTTTCCCATCACCGAACGTATTGGTTCCATGGCTTATCGACTTTTATTACCGGCTCAATTTTTTGCTATTCATGACGTTTTTCACGTTTCCCAACTACAGAAATACCTTAGGGATTCCGATTCTATTCTTGAGCCCGGTGTAATTGAAGAAATTGAAGATTCACCAAATTTGACTTATGAGCAACATTCTATTCGTATCATTGCTTCGGAGGTTAAACGCCTTCGAAATAAAGATGTTCTTCTTGTGAAAGTTCAATGGTCCTCAAATCCTAAGGATTTCTCTTAGGAATCTTGAGAATTCATCGAGAAAACACATCCGGACTTACTCTTTCGTGCTCTTTATGGTGAACTTCTCATTTCAAAATTTCTTCTTTTGTGTTGTTATGCCTTAGTATGGTTGTTACTTTTTATTTTCCTCTTAATTATTGTGAGGATGCAATTTCTTTAAGGAGGGGAGTCTGTAACAACACGCATATTTCACGATTGTATATTTAAATGTTTTATTTAAATATAGCATCGTTAATCGGATTAAAGTCCGAAATGTTACTTTTTGTAAACACTTGAATTTGGACTCGAGACCACTTCCGTTGAGTCCAAAATGGCATTTACAACTTTTTTGAGTATAAACATCGATATGTTTGGAGTTGAGTAGAATTTTTCTATTTTTCTACTTTGGGCTTTGGGTTTGGGTTTCAGCCCACTAACCCATCTTAATACCCTAACTCAACTCCTCTTCACTCATTTCCTAACATTCAAGTTCTAGAGAAAAATGGGGGAAAAGATTGGAAATTAGAATTCCAAAACCCTAGTTTGTTTAGGAAATACAAATTCAAGTCCAAAATCAAGGAGAAACTTAGGTAACCATCCTCTTCATCTTCTCCATCTCTATCTCTCTTCAATTTCGGAAATTCCTAAACCTTAACTTAGGAAATATTTGCTTGTTAGCTTAGATTGGAGTTTCTTGAGTTGAAGTTGAAGAGGAATTGGCCTTTCCTTTGTTTTAGAGCTTCACATTCGTGTTTTTGAGTTTTAAAGGTGAGTTTTTGAACTCACATCTATGTCTATATCTTTGATAGTTGTTAGGTAGTAATTCCTAACATCTATTCCTTGTCCATTTGCTTTTGAATTGAATTGGTTAGATGAATTTTCCAAATTTTAGTGTTTTGAAGTCAAATCTTTAAAAATCCTACCTTTGATGTTTGAACACGTTGTTGGGGTGTATCGAAGAGCCTATAAGGCTGGGTTGTCACTTGGCATAAATCCCTAGTCTCCGTTGCTCCTCCGATCACTTCCGTTTGGATTTTTTCCCCTTCTTGGGCTAGGTTGAAAATACTACAAATGGCAGTTCAGTCGACTGAACGGTAAGGTCAGTCAACTGAATCTGGGAGTAGAAAACTTCCTACCCCTATGTTAGTCGACTGACCATATAGTTCAATCGACTGAAATGGGAATAGAAATGTTCATGTCCTTGTATCAGTCGACTGAACTGTAGAGTCAGTCGACTGAACCTGAAACCCGAGAGTTTTTAGGCATGTTTCAGTCGACTGACCCTACAGTCCAGTCGACTGAATCTTGGAAATCTGCATTTTGGCCTATTTGAGGCAGTTTTGTGTGAGTTTCTGATTTTTAATCGATTCTTGTCGAACCGGTTAGTTGTTATAACTTATTATCGACTTTGATGACTTCTTTCTTTGGATTTTTGGGAATATCCATTTGATGGATTTGATATCGATTTTTATGGTTTTTATTCACGTCTTCGAATGTGAATCTTTGGTGATTAATTGTTTTTACAATCATTTTTGGTGATTTGTCACTTCAAAGTACAAAGGATCCTAAACTAGTAGTAAATATTCAAACTCTTTCACAAAAACGATTTCAACACTACTTTTAAATACAAAGCTTGTTTTTAAAACCGTTTTCCAATCTATTAGTATATACAAACCTTTACCTCATTCGTACGAGAAATCTAATTAAACGGCTTAGAAAAACAAGTGGTATGAAATGCTTGTGTTTACTTCGTCGGTTAATTCTTGGACTTGTTCGATTGAACTCATGTGACAATCTTTGAGTGGAAATCTACAATCTGTTTGTAAATATTTAAGTTAAGCCAGTGGTTATTGGACATGAAGCTAAACTCATTTATTTACTAGCTTAGTGTAATTTACACTTCTTATCGATCAATGATGATCCTTTGGTGATTTAGACTAGCGATGTGCGATGTCTCTTTTATCCGCATGGCGGACTATACCTCGTTATGTTGAGCTTCGTCTCATTTTTATGGGCTAGCGACCCATGGTCTTTGGACCATTCGTGGAGCAATCGGCTCGATAAGTCGGGCATGGGGCGTATCGTTTTAGGTGCATCGATGTTCGACTATACATGGGGTGTATCTTTTCAGGTGCGTCGATGTTCGACTATACATGGGGAGTTTCTTTTTAGGTGCGTCGATGTTCGACTATACATGTGGCGTATCTTTTCAAGTGCGTCAATGTTCGACTATACATGGGGCGTATCTTTGTCAATATTTGTGTTTTGGTGTATAATTTAAAGAATGTGATTCTTTTGGATGCTTGAGAATATTTGAGATATTGTATGATTTTTGATGTTATCTGATGTATACTAGTCACAGTATGGCATTATTGTTATCATACGTTTTTGTCATATCTCTTATCCTATCTCATTTTATCTGATATTTATAGCTAGACTTATCCGTTTATTATTTTCTTCTTAAATAATACTCGGGTCAGACTGAGGTATTTCAGGTGCTTCTACTTGACTTCTTATCTGGGACCATCATCTGATTTTTGGCTAACTACTTTAGCTTAGTAGTTTTTGTTGTTATGCATTCGAGATAGAGACTCCTTGAAGTATACTTATCCGTTTGTCTAGCACTTGTTCCTATTCTTTTGTGATGTAGTGGATCTTGTATGACCACTACTTTATGTACACTTCTATGTGTTATATTCATATATGTTTTCGTCTTTGTGATATGAATATCTGTGACTGATTTGTGTTATGTTTATTTCTATATTTGTTTCCAAAGTCCGTATAGCCACTTTGTGGTAGTTTTGAGTTTGTATTTGATATGTTGTATTTCCTCTTGAAATGAAATGTAAGTTATATTATCTAACATATCGGTACTGACACAAAGCAATTACACAAATGGTCGCTCCTTAACAGCCTTATTCTTCATGCTAGTCGATGGCATTACCCCGTAGTGTCCTTGGCTAGTGTGAGTATAGAGGCGGGGCATCACACTAGCTTCAGCGGAAATGGAGCAACAAACTGAAAATCAAAACACCGAAATACTTCCTACAGTAGATATTCAACAAGAAAACACAATGGTAGAAAATGAAAACCTACCTCAAGTTGAGTCGATAGCTGTTAACGTCAAAATATGAACGATAACACCCGGTGTGTGTAATAAGATCGTGAAAGCACCACCCGTGTGACGGGAACAGAAGTTAAGCAAGAATATAGCAGAAATGCAGTAAAAGACAGCAAATTATAGTGGTTCGGCTTGAAATTTAGCCTACGTCCACTTTGAATCTCTTTATTATAGAATCTGGTTACAAATTGATACAAATCTCCGACGAAAACAGTACAACTCGATCACAAGAAACAATCTTGACTACTAGCTCAATCTTCGGCGATGAAACTCGATGAATCCATGTCGGATGTTAAGAATTTCTCTAGAAGTTTGTTGTAGTGTCTTGAATGCTTGAAGGATCTTGGTTTGCTGAATGATTGGAGAGTTCGACAGAGTAACGGCGTTTTCCAAATGAATTGCCCAAAAGTCCCCTTGATGTTGGAAGTGGTGGGGTATTTATAGTAGCTGATTTGAATTCAGAAAATTCGCCTAAGTCTTAGGTCGCGTACGACCTTTGTTAAGTCGTAGGTCGCGAGCGACCTAAGCTAGGTCGCAGTCTCATTGCGGCTTAAAAGATTAGCTGGTGGAGCAGTTCTTAGCTTTATTTGATTAAGTGGCAGGTCGCAGGCGAGTTAATGGATAGCTGTGGGAGCTCTAGGTCGCTGAAGTCCTAACTCGTTAGCCTCTTAGGTCGCAAACTTCTAAAGTCCTTAGGTCGCGAGCCTTTCCTGTGGCTAGGTCGCAAACCTTTCCAAGTTCTTAGGTCGCGAGCCTTTCCTGTAGCTAGGTCGCGAGGTCCTCCTGGATCTTAGGTCGCAAATTTCTTAGGTCGCGAACTTCTTAGGTCGCGAACTTCTTAGGTCGCGAGATCTTCTGCAGCCTTAGGTCGCAAAGCTTTCCTGCCCCCTTAGGTCGCGAGGTCTTCTGGACCTTAGGTCGCAAAGAGGTTAGGTCGCAGCTCATCCTTAGGTCGCAGCACTTCATTAGGTCGCAAGCTCTTCTAGGTCGCTACTCCCTGTTAGGTCGCAAGCTCTTCTAGGTCGCTACTCCCTGTTAGGTCGCAAGCTCTTCTAGGTCGCTACTCCCTGTTAGGTCGCAAGCTCTTCTAGGTCGCTACTCCCTGTTAGGTCGCAAGCTTTTTAGGTCGTGCAGTTTTAGGTCGCTTGAAAATAAGAGTTAACATTTGCCCCTCGAAGTGCAGGCCTAGGTCATAGGTCGTGCGCTTCGACTCATCCTTGCTAGGTCGTGAACGACCTAAGACTTGCACTAACCCGTACACCCGTTCGCCTTCTTCTCCCAGCTTCATATAAATAGGTTAGGTCGTGCCTCTCTTCCCACCTTACTCTGAGATTCCATTGCCATTGACGAATTCTTAATTCTTCAGAGGTGAATTCATCCCAGCACAACATCAATCCATTCCTATCCGTGTATTACGTAAGTTGATCAATTTCTTCTCCTCCACAATCGCTGATCGATCATGAATCCATATTTACCGACCCAAGTTCTAATTTCGTGTGTTGCGCTTCATTTTTTGGTTGTTTCGATCGATTTTCGATCGTTGTCTGACGTATTGCCTGATTTACGATCGCACGGAAGTTTTCACAATGGATCAGTGGAATTTCCAATCGATTTGCTGGACGACTCGAAGGTGAAATGAGGAAGATGTCGAATTCTCTTATAATGGCGGTATTGGGTTATCGGATCCAATTTGGTGTTGCTTGGGGAGGAAGTCAGCGACCTACCTGATTTGGACGACCTAAGAGCTAGGTCGTGCTGGAATGCTTGGCGACCTAAACCTTTGCGATCCAAAAATATTTGCGACCTAGAGAGTCTTCGACCTAAGCCAAGTCGTGTGCGACCTAGGACTTTGAGAAAATTATACCGCTTTGATTCATTCAGTTACACTGCGTGACCTAAAAAATGCTACGACTTATGATAGGTCGCAGAACGACCTAGGACTTAGAGAAATTTACACAGAAGTTGACTGAATTCTTGAATTTGAACTGTGTTGCATTTTCTTTCAAACTGTCTTGACTTTAATGCCAGTAACCTGCCTAAATACAACACTTGCAGAAAAACGGGACAAATATACTGCCATTGACTGCCCACATCGCATGATAGATTAGTTGATAACGAATAATTAACTTAAATGAATTTCGCGAATGAAATGTTGTGAACTAACAAATCTAAGTGAAGTATTAAAGCAAAATTGAAACGATCAACTTAAGCTGATTTATTTGCATCAACACAACACTGTTCTTGGACTTAAGATATCAAGCCCCGAAACTTTATAATCGACAAGTATCAATTAATTTAGTTTCATTTATATTTGCTTGTTATTGCGTTAGTTTTGCACAACACTTCACTCTTTTTTAGGAAACGTGCACCTTAATATTTGATCGTCCAGTTCCTTGTGTAGAATGGCATCCCAACAGGAAGACTTGGAAATAGCTGGAGAGGCTTTTCCAATTGCTACTCCACTGAACGACCCTCCGGAACGGACTTCTACTACTCTAAGCCACAAGATCTTCAGACAATTGTGCATCCAGTTCGGCATTGCCGAAGCAGATGCTTTACTTCCTGGGTCAAGCGACACTGCTGACAGGCCGCCTCTTGGCTTTGTTGCCGTGAATCGTCAGATGTGCTTGAGCGGAGCTATTCCACCCTTTAATGATTGTCTTCGAGAACTTCTCCTTCGGCTATCTATCTCCCCTTTTCAACTGCACCCTAATGGATACTCCATCCTGCTGGGACTGTGTGTGCTTTTCAGGAGAACGTTGGGCCGTTTTCCCAGTTTTGCCGAAATTCGCTTCTTGTGCACATTTGCAAAGAACAAGGATCATCCTTCTATTATACTTGTGAGGAGTGCTAGGAATCGCAAACTGATTCTGGACTTGCCTGAAAGTGCCCACGGATTTTTGACTCAATTCTTTTATGTCCGCTGCCCTCCGGGATTCTACGCCATTTGGAGAGTGGGAAGTACGATTATCTATCTTTCCGATTTGTTCTCAAAACTTTTCAGAATTCGAACTGTCAAATGCTTAACTCCATTCTTTCTTTTTTGCAGCACTTCCTCCCCCTCTTCGAGATGCCAGTCACAAGGTGACTTTTGAGAGGCTTATGGCCGTGCCAGTCGAGGAGAGAAGTGTTCAATTTTTATTGAGAGATGAGTTCCTCCACGAATTTGGACTCTTACATCCTTCCCGTTCCGCTCAGCCACATGAAGTCCCTGATTCTCCTACTGAGGAGTCGGATGCCCCTGTTCCTGCTGAAGAACCTTTATTGCAAGAACTTACCGCTGAGACTTCATTGGTAAAGTGTTCTACTCGTTCCGGCATTGCTGAGACGTCCAGTAAGTTAGCACTTGCCCCGGTTGTTGAAGAGGAGGAAAATCTTCACACTGTTGAAAAGACGGCTGAGATGGAAATTGAGAAAGATAATTCTCCCACGCACCATGGTGATGATACTTTCGATAGTCTGAGCGACATCATTATAACCTCTCAGGAGCTCTTTAAAGATGATGTTTCTAAAGTGGTTCCTCCTGTTATCGAAGCAACTTCTTCTTTGCAACAATCCACAACACCTTCCACACAACTTATTGCCATCTCTATACCCAAAAGTGGTTTGTAGTCTGACGCGCGTAGTTTACACATCACACACACTTAGAATTTTGGTACTTATATGCACTTAGCTTCTTCAACTTGAGGATTTCTAAAACTGGTCTTTTTCTTCAATTTCAGGTTCTCTGATGGGGCGAAGCGGATCTTACTTCAACAAATTTCAGCGCTACGGAAGCCGTGAAGCTTACGACTTTAGGAGTTATATCAGTGCCGTGAAAGAAACTGATGAGGAGAGAGCTGCTCGAAAGGCTCATGAGAGGCAAGCTCATGAAGAGCGTCGCCGGAGAGAAGATGAGGAATACTTCGGGAGAAGGGACGAGCAACGTGACTCTTCTCGCAGAAGCGACGCTCCTTATAAAAGGAAATCTTATGATGATAAGGGGAAGAGTCACACTTCTGATGATTCCAGTAAACGTGCCAGACTTGGTGAGAAAGATACATCTAACATCTCGGAAAAGACAACCGCTTCTGTTCCTCCTAATACATCTTCCGGTTCTCCTGCCCTTAAGGAATCTGACATCCAGACCATCATTAATAGGCCACAGTACCAAGCTGGAGATGGTCCTCCCACACTCCAGAGCCGATTTCCGAACTGGTGTCTGAAAGGAGTGCGTTTTGATTTGGACTTGGTCCCCATTGATAAGCAGGCAATGCTGAAAAATGTCGATGCTGTAAAGCTTGACATCGAAAGAATGTCTGGGTGGCAGAAGCTGGTTGATGAACTTCAAAGAGTCAACCATCTGAATCTTGAAGCGATGATGACCATGGAAAATGATAAGTCTGAGTGGGACAAATGGCGTAAACAGCATGACACGGAGATGAAAAGCATTAGCGATGGTTATGTGAAGCTCGAAGCTGAAGTTGAAAGGCTTAAAAAAGAGCTTGCTACTTCTTCCACTTCTTATTCTCAGAAAGAGGAAATGCTTCAAAAACAAGTTCGAGACGCCCACGCTGCTCAGAGAGATACTGAAGTCAAACTTGAAGCAGAACAACATGTTACTAGAAAATATCGTGATGACGCTGCTCAACTTCAGGAGAAACTCAGCTCTCGAGACTTAGAAATTGCTAGGCTACAATCCCAGTTACTGAAGGCTGAAAGAGAACGTGATGAAGTTCTCTCTGGTAAAGCTGCAGCCGAAGAATCCCATAAGGCGACCCTAGCCACCGTTGACGCGACCCTGTTCGACTTCTATATGCATTGTGTCCTGGGGCGTGGGAGCCTTTCATTTTTGGGACCAGAGTATGAAGTCACCCTAGCGGAGGTGTGGGAGGCAATCATTGACTTATTTGGTGGTGCCGGATACTCCAAAACAGATCTTCAAGCTACCTACCTAAGTGAGAGCGATCACGATGCCCTTGCCAAAGGAAAAGAGCAGCTCGTCCGAGTGCGGGCCGAAGCGACGGGAGAGAAGCTTCCTGGGAAAGAAACACCCCCTATTGCTCATGCTTATACTTCGACTTTAGCTCATGCGGATATTGCTGGCTCTAGTTCTTATTCCACGCCTCCTGCTAAGGTTGACACAGAAACTACAACCACCCCTACAGAGGAAGAGGCAATGAAAGACTTCCAAGCTCGGGAATTTGAGATTGATCTCGCTAAACCGGCTTCTCCAGGTAACTTTGACAATTCACGGTTTTCTTTTTTCTCGGAGAATACTGATTTTGATATCTTTTATTATGCAGCAGACGCCCCAGAAACTGCCCCAACTCTTCCTTCTTCAGCTGCCGTTCCTCCTCCTTCTCAAGTTATACCTCTTCCAGCTTCCCAACCTGGTTCACAGGAAGAACCAATAGTGGCCCTTCAAGGTTTAGATGAACCATCTGCTTCCGAAGAACAGAAGGCAAAAGGTCTGGAAGATAGCGAGAAGATCCCGGAGCAGTCTTTCGATTATGACACAAAGCTTTCTACATTTCTTGCTCCGGGGAGTGAGTCTTCTTCCAAGAAGAAGGGGAAGCGTGTGGTTTCAAAGAAAGGAAAGAAGAGTTCTTCTGCTGCTGGGGATGAAGCGGAGATGGAACCGGCTGAGTCTCTTCCTCCTTCTTCTCCGACGCGGCCTTCGAAACTTATTACCCGACCGGGTAAAAGCTCCAAGGGTGGGAAGAAGGAGAAATGAGTTTGATTTTGCATTTTCTGCTTTTTGTATTGACCGGGGATTGTGCGGATACCGGTCTCTGCTTCTTTTTGTAACCTGTACAATGTAAAAATTTCTCATAGTATTGAAATAAATAGATATTTTTCTTGTACAAATCCTTGTGTATGTAGGAATACATCTGTTTTTCATTTGAAGTATAGAGTAAACGATTCTTTTCACTTGTACAAATTTTCTGTCTGTGTTTCAAGAACGCATTTACTCCACATCTTTATTACGTGATATTGCAATGAACTTGTGGTATGTTGCTTGTATATTACTTTTATTAATGTAACTGAATTGTATAGTGTTGCCCCCACACCACAAGTATATTGTAATATTTCTTGATTTCACAAGACCGATACTCTTATTTTAGAGAATAACTTTCCACTTTTTCAGGGAAGAATTATTCTGCTTTTAATAGAGTATATCTTGTCTTTGGAGAAATCTTTATTTTCTTTTTCTTCCTGAAGAACATTTCGACTTCTGGGAATGATCACTTTTATTTGTTTGAAAGTGAATTTTCCTGCGCAGTGAAATGAGCTTCCGCAGAAGGTTTTGATTTTTGTGCCCCAGTAAAGGGTTTATTTTTGGTATTTCAAGCAAGGTGAAGTACGCCTCTGAAGAGGTCTTTTGGTCTCCGAAGAGAAGCGATTTTGGAATTTCATCTCTGGTGAAGTGGGTCTCCGAAGAGAAGCATTTTGCACTTCTACACGGGTGAAATGTGCCTTCGAAAAGGGCTTTTGCCTCCGAAAATGGCTTGTGCCTCCGAAGAGGGCTTGTGCCTCCGAAGAGGGCTTGTGCCTCCGAAGAGGGCTTGTGCCTCCGAAGAGGGCTTGTGCCTCCGAAGATGGCTTGTGCCTCCGAAGAGGGCTTGTGCCTCCGAAGAGGGCTTGTGCCTCCGAAGAGGGCGTGTGCCTCCGAAGAGGGCTTGTGGTTGCCTGGAAGTTACTTTCTCATGGTCGGAGGGGTCCACGGGACAAGCGTAAGTCGTTCGATTGGATGTTTGTTTGTACAAACGATCGCAATCGATTAACAAGGTGCCCCTTTTTGGTAGTCCCACCGATCTTTTTGATTGAGGAAAGCTCTCCATTTATTGGCGTGCCTCGTTAGAGGGCTTTGTTGACCCTTGGGAAGGAGCATCAGTTGGTTGGTGTGCCAGGAAGGTTGCGTCTTAGGGGCAAGTGGATCCATGGGATGGACACAAGCTGCCTGATCGGATGCATCACAATCAGCCAGCGAGGGTCTTATTCCTTCTGCTCGGGAAGGTATCCCTTTAGTGGATCTACCTGCTTTCCTGTTGAGAGGCATACCTTCCTTTGGCTGCTTCCTTGTTTGCCTGCTCATGTTGTATCATCATCCGCCAATCTGCGATCCTTTATCATCGTTTCCAAGTGCGTGTTCCCTTCTTTTGCAAGTGAATTGCTTTATCCGAAGAAGTAGACTTCACTGTTGAATGACTCCACAGAGTAAACGCAAGTTATTTGGTTGGATGCCTTTTTATATTAACTATCGCAACCAGTTAACGAGGGCTTGACATAGCGGAGCCGTCAACTTTTTATGTGAAGCTTCTCTTGTATGGGATTTGAGTTTGAAATTTTTGTTGCTTGGAATTTGCTAAATGATTTGTAAGGCTCGCTTAGCTTTGCGATGGGTGAGCTTTGCTTTAATGGCCTGCAGTATTAGATCGATATTTTAGCAATACATTTAGAGTATTTACACATCGAAATATAACAGGCATTTTATAACAGAAAACACAATGCATAGTTTTTCATTATTGAGTCACGCTGATTTCTCAACGGTTTACAATGCAGAAGTTACACATCTATTATTATCTTTACACATTCAAGCAATGCTGTTAAGTAAAAATGAATGCTAGTTATTATTGTTTCAGAATCTCCAAGCTGGATTTCCATTTGTGCTTGATTCATAGCTTTTGGATTTTTATGCCAGAGAAATTGAGAGATGCCCCAGCCGCAGTTTTGTGGGTAATTAGTAGTCATCCCAACTTCTGCTTGCTGGGTATAATCCGCCTGTGATAGCATTAATGACAAGCTTTTCTGAATCTTGCACTGCAGTGTTGTTGTGAGAATCGGATTGATGGGTAGGATGTTGTTGATCCCGAGTGGATGAGGTTGGATTGACTCCGCTTTTCTTAACGTATTGTTGGAGTTTACCTTGTTCCAACAATTCTTCAATCACTTTCTTTAACTGGCGACATTGGTCAGTGTCATGGCCAGGTTGATTGTGAAATTGGCAGAATTTCCCATTACTCTTTGCACCTTTCGTCATCTCAGGTGGCTTAGGATACTGGACAACGTCTTTTGTTGCAAAATAGATATTCCTTGGTGTATCAGTTAAAGGGGTATAATCTGATGAATTAAAGCGGCGAGGTTTCTTTTCATTTCCCTGGTTCTTTCCTCCTTCATTCTCCCTTTTCTGACTTTCAGATTCTCTTTTCTTAGATAGGACACTGTTGTCATTAGTTTGGGCAGCAACCACCTTTGACGTCGTAGAAAGGTTCTCAAGGCGAATGAACTCGTCGGCCTTCTTATAGAATTTATCAAGTGAGTTCGGTTCCTTCATCTTTAGCCATATTCCAAATTTACTCGATTTATCAATGGCTCGCATCAAATAAGTCAGGATCATGCGTGGTTCCGCATTTTCTACTTCGGCTAAAGCTATATTGAAACGGCTCAAGAAAGATTTGATTGATTCTCCGGGCGCTTGTTCAAGGTTAGACAGTGACATTATATCCTTAGCTTTTGAAGCATACAATCTGAACTGTTCCTTGAACTTTTGTGTTAAGTCGGAGAACTTATCTACAGACCGAACTGGAAGCTTTGTGAACCAAAGTAAAGCCACACCTTCCAGGTATACCGGAAAGTACCGACACTTGATCTCGTCTGATGCTCTTGCACCGGTCATATGCCAATCGTATTTGTATAGGAAATGATTAGGGTCAGTGGTTCCCCTATAGGCTTGGATAGTAGGAGGTGCAAATTTCCTTGGGAATTCTGCTCTCAGGATCCTTTCAGTAAACGGAGTTCTGCTTGGCGCAAATCCCCAGTCAGCCTCATCCTCTTCCCTTTGCATGCTCTCTTTCATGATGCGGCCAACCATTTCAGACAGGTACTCTTTATTGTTCAAAGTCACCTCCGGGCAAGCACCAGTTCTTCCCTCGGAAGTTTGCCCGGGCATATGTTCATGACAAGTTGGTTGGGGCCTAGAACCATCAGCTTGGAAAGGTGGCGTTTCAGGAAGGGTGGTTTGATGGTTTTCTGGTTGACGATTTGCCCCAAGCAGGGCAGTTATTCTATCCATCATCAAAGCATTTTGAGTTTCAATTTGTTGGTATAATCCAGAAACTGCGTCATCCAATTCAGCCCTGGTGACTCCAACGGTTGGAGTTGCTTGATCTGTTGTTGGGGAAGCGAAAGTCCCTTCGTGAGCATTTCCGGATCTGACGGGTCTACCTCTTCTTCCAGGAGCCATTATCTCGGATCTGGTTTTTTAAGAGAGGTTCTTTTTATGAATCTTTGCGAAGCAACGGTGGATGATTGCCTGAGTTGGGCTCTCAATGAAAGCACCAAAATGTTAACGTCAAAATATGAACGATAACACCCGGTGTGTGTAATAAGATCGTGAAAGCACCACCCGTGTGACGGGAACAGAAGTTAAGCAAGAATATAGCAGAAATGCAGTAAAAGACAGCAAATTATAGTGGTTCGGCTTGAAATTTAGCCTACGTCCACTTTGAATCTCTTTATTATAGAATCTGGTTACAAATTGATACAAATCTCCGACGAAAACAGTACAACTCGATCACAAGAAACAATCTTGACTACTAGCTCAATCTTCGGCGATGAAACTCGATGAATCCATGTCGGATGTTAAGAATTTCTCTCGAAGTTTGTTGTAGTGTCTTGAATGCTTGAAGGATCTTGGTTTGCTGAATGATTGGAGAGTTCGACAGAGTAACGGCGTTTTCCAAATGAATTGCCCAAAAGTCCCCTTGATGTTGGAAGTGGTGGGGTATTTATAGTAGCTGATTTGAATTCAGAAAATTCGCCTAAGTCTTAGGTCGCGTACGACCTTAGTTAAGTCGTAGGTCGCGAGCGACCTAAGCTAGGTCGCAGTCTCATTGCGGCTTAAAAGATTAGCTGGTGGAGCAGTTCTTAGCTTTATTTGATTAAGTGGCAGGTCGCAGGCGAGTTAATGGATAGCTGTGGGAGCTCTAGGTCGCTGAAGTCCTAACTCGTTAGCCTCTTAGGTCGCAAACTTCTAAAGTCCTTAGGTCGCGAGCCTTTCCTGTGGCTAGGTCGCAAACCTTTCCAAGTTCTTAGGTCGCGAGCCTTTCCTGTAGCTAGGTCGCGAGGTCCTCCTGGATCTTAGGTCGCAAACTTCTTAGGTCGCGAACTTCTTAGGTCGCGAACTTCTTAGGTCGCGAGATCTTCTGCAGCCTTAGGTCGCAAAGCTTTCCTGCCCCCTTAGGTCGCGAGGTCTTCTGGACCTTAGGTCGCAAAGAGGTTAGGTCGCAGCTCATCCTTAGGTCGCAGCACTTCATTAGGTCGCAAGCTCTTCTAGGTCGCTACTCCCTGTTAGGTCGCAAGCTCTTCTAGGTCGCTACTCCCTGTTAGGTCGCAAGCTCTTCTAGGTCGCTACTCCCTGTTAGGTCGCAAGCTCTTCTAGGTCGCTACTCCCTGTTAGGTCGCAAGCTTTTTAGGTCGTGCAGTTTTAGGTCGCTTGAAAATAAGAGTTAACAATAGCAAAAACAATGAAACGATAAACCAGCAAGTTAAAACTTAGAAAACTGCCAGTAGAAGAAGAGGAGAAGAAAAATCAAGAAAAAAGAACAAAGAGATGAAATTAAAAAATAAAGCAGATGAAAACCAACTAAAAATAAGAGAAAATATACCAAAGAAGGTAACTGATACTATAAAATCAAGTATAACAAAGTTAGTATAGGTTTATTATAATAACATTGAATTTATTTGACAGAACAATGAAGAAAACATGCAGCAAAAAACAGCCGCTGAGAAAGCAATTGAAGAAAATCTGCAAAAAAAGAACAAATAACGAAAAGAAAAAATGAAAAAAACAGTATAGAAGGAAATACAAACAAAAACTCAGGTAAATGATACTACAAAATTATGAAACTAAGACTAACAATATCATATTGTTAAATGTATTCGAATAGTATCGAAAATGTTAAACAGGAAAAAGCTTAGAAATATAAAGGAAAAATAGTTGCAGATGAAAAATTAGAAGGCGAATAACTCAATTCGGTAAAATTACAAACATTATCACTTTATGACAAGATACATATTGCAAAAATGATACTTGTAAATTGTTTGGTAAAAGACAAGGCTTTGATGCTTTAAAAATAATAGTTGTTATCATTTATTTAAAAACTGATACTAATATATTGCAAAAAAATCCATCTATCTGCTTAATTTTAAATGTTTAATTTAATTTGGTGCTTTCTAATTGAAGAAATTTCTTTCACACACATATATGATAAAACTAATACTAACAGACTACAAAATAAAACTCACTGTCTGTTTATGTGGAATTGATACCTTGTAATTTAGAAATTAATTTTCAGTCTTATTTATAGCAAACTGATACCAATAGTTAGAAAAATGATACCTGCTTTATATTTGTCTGAAGATTATACTTTTAGGTTGGCAAATTGTTTTCACTGCAAATTGTTAAAAAACAGATACTAATATAATCCAAAAATGATACCTCTAATTTGTTAGTTTGATGTTATTATTTTTCAATTTTTAAATTATATCAGCTAATTTTTAATAACTGAAACCTAAATTTAAAAGAAATGATAATTGATGTATGTATTCAGTACAGTTGAAAACTAATAATTTGATAAATTGTTTTATAAATCATTGTAAACAAAGATGATGTTGATATCTTCAAAAATGAAACAAATAATCATTTTGTGTGAAGTATTTACCTTGTACTTTGATAAGTTGTTTTTATTATATTTTTTTATAAAAACTGACACCTTTATAACCAAAATGATACCTACAGTTTGTATGCTTAATGGAAATAATTTTGAATTTTCAAAATTATACGAAATATCTTGTTTGTAAAAACTGATATCTATATCTAAAAAAATGATACTCACTGACTATTTCAACTAGTGTCGACGACTTTATAATTTTGTAAATAATTTTCATTGTATTTATAGAAAAAAGCAGTACAAATACAATGCAAAAATGATACCAGAAGTATGTTTGTTTCAAATTTGTACTTTGTACTTTTTTGAATTATTGTTACTACATTATGTTTAAAAGCTTATACCATTATAAATAATAACTGACACCTATGCTATGTATGTTTATGTTAAATGATTTGTAGTCTCCAAAATAGTTTCAAATTATATTTTTATGAAAACTGACACCAATGTTTAACAAAACTGATACCCACTAGTTGTTTAGAATAAAGTTCGTAATTTTGTAATATTTTACAGAACATTTTCCATGTAATTGTAGCAAAAATAATACCAATAAATGGCAAAAATAATACCACAAACATGTTTATCAAAAGCTTGTACTTTTTACTAGTATACATGGTTTTCCCTGCATTTTATTCAAAAACTGATACCATTATGAGTCAGAAATGATACCAACATTAACAAATTGATACCATTATGAATCAAATATGATACCTACAATTCATACACTTGAAGTTATTAGTTTTAAAATTTCAAAATTGTTTCAGCTCACATTTTTGTGAAAATGATACTTATCTACAACAAACTAATACCTATTAACTGTAAAAACGAGAGTCCTTACATATTTGATTATAGTTATTTCATAACAGCTGATACCCAACCTATTGTTATGTTTCAACATAGTTTGTTTAACAAATAACTTATAGCCTTTATTTCTAACAATGTGATGATGATGATTTTGTAAATCCACATCCCACATGCATGAAAGTCATATCAGAAGAAGAAGAGCAGAAAATATCAAAATATGTAGATAGAAAGCAAGACACAGTTTATAGATGTGGATTGCAAGGAATATTCAAAATGGTAAAACTGATAAAACAAAACATGCCCTATCAAAAAACCAAATGGAGACATTGAAGAAGACTCCATTCTACAGCTTCTTTAAAGTTTTTTATGAAGAGAAAATAACGATGAAAGAATGCAAGAAGCATTAGCACAATTTGGATGCTTTATACTAGTGCTACTCGGTAGAAAATGATATGTTCTTGTTTAGTAAAGAAAAAATGAAAGTAACAGCAAGAGACATAAGCTTGCATTTTGGGTTACCATTAAAAGGACTGAACATTGAACCAACCCAAAAAATGACAAGTAAAACAATTCCAGTGCAAAGAATTCGCAAAAAGAAATTTTGGCAATTGCACTTTCATCACAAGAAATGTTGTTGAAAGAATAAAGCAAGAAATAGCAAAGAAGAAAAAGCCGTATGAAGAAGACTTGCCATTGTTAATAGTAATGGAAATACTATTAACATTTTTCTTCCCAAACAACCAAAAAAAATTAAGATGGGGAATTCTTTCATTCTTAATTGATTTAAAAACAATGCAATAAATTTCTTGGCCTCTAACAATAGAGAAGAATTTCAGTAAACTTGTCAAAAAGTTCATCCACAAGCCAAGAAACATGTCAAGGTGCTCCATGCTTATATTTGTAAGATAAGTTAATCAAAATATTATTATTTGAAATGTATATTATTTTTTATAATCATATCTAATTGGTTCTTTATATCTTAATAGTATTGCATATGTGAGAAGTTGCAATTGATTCAACAAAGACGACAATATACTGAAGCTTTACCCCGATTTTCAAAATGGGATTTGAGGAAACTTAAAGACATAGCAGCCAAAGAATTTTTTGACAATGTCAAAGACGGTGATGTAAATTAAAATTCCATCTTATTGTTGTTAATCAATAATACTTTAACTATTATATAGAATAAAGTTTAACTGTATATCTTTTCTTCTATAATTTATGACCATACAGACTGTACATTATTAAACCATACATTGTATCGGTTCCAATACCTGATATCTTTTTTTATCTACGCATAGTACCTGTTTTAAAACTTAATATAATTTATACCTGAAACTTATACTACAATGTACATGAACCGATACTTTTTTCTGTCATACATGAAACTGATACTGATAATAATATAATGAAATACTGATACCATGTTCTGTTTTACTTGAAACCGATACTAATAACATGCAAAAACTGATATCATATTTTCTAATACCTTAAAATGGTACTAGTAGCATGCAAAAACTGATACCACATTTTTACATACCTGAAATTGATACTAATAGTATCAAAAACTGATACTAAATAACTAATATTGAATAAAGTAACCAGCATCACCACATAACCTACAAACAAACAAAGTATCAGTTTAGCTTCTACATAGTATCAGTTTAAATTTTTAGTATCAATTTTGTCTCCACTTAGTATCAGTTTTATCTTAGTACATTACCTCTTTTGTTTATAATAAAAATCCAATTATCATTGTAAATTGTAAGTTAACTCATAGCTTAAAACTAAAACAAAATTTCCAATACCAATTATATAGGTGAAAGAAATTACTAATCTTAGTCCACATGAAGAAAGACTTCTTCAAACAGCAGCTATAAAATAAGAATTTCCCACCAAACAAAAAGAAAAGCAAGGAAGAAAAAGAAAATTTGAAGAAACTGAAGAAAGTGCACGTTCATTGAGGAAAACATAAGTATTAGAATCTTCCAAATGCATATCAAAGATTTGGAAGACGAAGCGAAAAAAAAGAAAAAAAGAATTGGAAACAAAAAAGAAAATGAGAATAAAAGCTGAGCAAGAAGTTCTGAAATTGAAACAAGAGTTAAGGGAAATTAAGTTAAAATTGCAAGAAAATGAGGGAAAAAAGTCACATACTGAAATGGTATGGAGAAATTTGAAACTGATGTGAAGAAGGACAGTGAAGAAAAAATTGAAGAGAAAAATGCAAGTTCCAATGTACAAAATGACAATATAGAAACTGAACTAAATACATATACATGTACAGAATGGAAATAGAAAAAAATGAAAAAAATAAAGAAAGAAAAGTAGAACAAGATGTACAGAAATCAACAGAAAGATCAGCAAAAGTGGAGAAAAATATGTAGATCGAAATATAAAGTGAATTGGGCAAAAATCTGGAAAATGAAGAATCACAATGTGAACAAAGAAGTCCTGAACATGAAGAAGAAAAACCAACTCCAACTGAAATGCATCAAAGAGAGGAAGTGGAAAATGAAAGTCAAGTGCAGCAAGAAGAAACAAAAGATGCCCAAAATCTAGAAGAGGATATCAATATCGAAAGCCAAAATGTACCCTACAATGTTTCAGTGCTTGACTTCACTCCTCCAGCTTTCAAACTATATGACACACAGGAGTTTGAAGGCAAAAAAACTAAACAACATGATGCAGAAAAACCAGTAGAACCTACTGGTAGAAAAGGAAAAAAAACAGTGGCAAAATCAACTGGCCAAAAAATCAAAGCGACGCAAAGAAAAATAGCTTCTTATATTCAAAGGCTGAAAGCAAGAACAAGAGTGAAAAAACAAAGCGACGGCTTTGACTATGGTTAGAAACAAAAAAAGTAGCAAATAAGCCAAAACCTGAAGAAAAAAAACGAAGCTGGTGAAAACAAAAGCGCAAAAGAGAACTATCCAAAGCCGCTTTTAGTGATAGAACCAACGCTTCAGAGATAGGGCTTGGACACTGCAAATGTTTGATCTATCTCAATGTAGAACAACAAAATGTGATCAAAACTTTCTTTTCTCTGACGACATCATCACAGAAGTAAGTATACAAATATTTATACTAATGTTAAATACGAAAATAATTTTATCTAACTTATACAGATCTTTTCTGTTAAATAGTGTAGTAGCATGGGAAGATAAGGACATAATCAAAGGAGGTTGTGTCATAACAAAAAAAGCACTAAAACATGTACTGGAAGGAAATGAGACAGATGAGCAGGTACATAAATTCAATTTTTTCTTTAATCATACTGGTATCAGTCAAAATTAGTAGAAAAACCAATACCTAAGAGCTGTTTGATTGGAATTCATGCTTGGTTATTTTATGTTACTCATAACATAACAGATACCTACATATATATTCAAAAATGATACTTAGTTTCTGTCTGTTATAACTTTATGCTCTGAAAATTTAATATTTAGTTCACCATCACATATGGCAAAAAAAAACAAAGCAGTGCAAAACTGATACCAAGTAGTTCTTTGCATTAAAATTAATGCTTCATTATTGTATGAATTATTTTCACTACTCTGTAAAAAAAACTGATACCTGTATGTATAAAAAACTGATACTTAGTTTCTGTTTTGATAAAAGTTAATGCTCCACAATTTTGAATATTTATTTAACTTTCATATATGACCAAAAAAATCGAAATAATAAAAAAACCAATACCTAATATCAATATGTTTGAAATTGATGCTTGTTTGATTTCTAAGTTATTTTTATTGTAATTTACATCAAAACTGATACCAAAATAAAAGCAAAAATGATACCTAGACCTGGATCATAAAATATGACAATAGTTATTTTTAGCAAAATATTTTCATTACCATGTACAACAAAACTGATAACAAATAAATGCAAAATCTGATACCCATAAGATGTTTGAATTGACTTGATGCTTTGTTATTTTTATACTTATCAATATACACAGCTACTATTAACATTAGTGATACTATTTATTATTTAATATTGCTTCACCAATAAAAAAACTTATACTTTCCTGATTTTAATACAGATTATTGATTGGCATGTTTCTAAATGTGAACTAGCAGAACACAACTATGATTTCACAATCACAATGATGGTAAATAAAACTTTAATACACAAGTACATAATAATTGCTTCATACATTAAATTGTAACTTATTTTCATATTCAACAGAAAGGAATTATTTGCAATATAAAGGGTGTTAAAAAAAGTTTGGTTCTGCTAATGTTAGAATCAATTGTACCGGACAAATATGCAGAAGATATATATTTTTTCCTTTGCGTTGTGACAACCATTGGACATTAGTCATTTTAACATACCCAACAATGCAATGGTGTCATGTTGATTCTAGATGTCCTAGAAGATCCAATGAAAGAAACAACTCTAGTTTAAAAGAAGCTATCAAATTGGTATGAGATTTTTGTTTCTTAAAATTTTTTACTTAATACGATTAAAAAAGTGAATATAATCTAACTTTTTATCATTTTGTCTTTAATAGAGACAACAAATAGAAGAAATGCTTAAAGACGTCTGGAAAAAGAATAACATATAAGACATGGAGGTGAAACCAGGCGATATACATCAAATTAAGCATGCACGGCAAGGAGAAGACACATACGTTTTTTTGGGTTAAAATGACATCTACCGAGAACAAAATTAACACTACAGTTGAAACTACTAGTCATAATCAATTGGCAGTTGCTCATTATACAAACTATTTCTCTTTTTGCATTATAATATTTCATACATACTTCTATACATCTTTGTATGCCTTTTATATTTAATTGAATTTGATTCATATAAAAATATTGAAAAATATTATCATTCAATTCAATAAACATTTAGTTTAGAAATAAACAGATACCTACAGAAACAAAAATGATACCTAAAAAACAAAACTGATACCTACACAATCAAAAATAAAATAAAATTTTTACCAAAAAAACCTTAAAATGATAACTACAAACACAAAAACTCGTACTGAAACTAATACTAAGTGTGGTAGTAAAACTGTTAAATATTTTAATTCAAAGTATGCTATATGCTTGTACCATTATATTTAAAATTCAATGTTTTGTATTAGTTATAAAGCTGATAATACAACTGATGCAAATTGATACTAACAATATATTTAGGTTCAAATAGGCTTGACTGTGGAATATATGTAATGATATTTATCATTTCGCTCAACAGAAGCAGAATACCAATATAAAAGAAAAGAAGCAAATATTGTCCAAAAGAGCAAAAATTGTGCATGCAATACTGTCAGACGATTAGCACGGCTGGAGTTTGTCCAAGTACATGTCAAGCCTAGAAGAACAAAGAAAACAAGAGAACTGAATTCTTTTGCAAAATCTGATGTTATGTTTATTTTCCCTAGTATACATTTGAGATAATGTGTTAAAAGTACTAGAAAGTAGATTTTTTTTAATGCTGATGCAAACACTTGTTGGTTTTATATCATTTTGCTGTAAACACTACGTACTTCTGCCAAACATTGCAAAAAGTAGCTTTGTTTAACTTCTGTCATACTTAATTTTCTGTTATGATAGTAAATATATTTTTACTTACAAAGGAAACTGATACCAGCAGTGTGCAGCAATTGATACTATTTTTTTCACCCGAATGTATGATTGAAATTAATACTTGATTATTTTGTTAATTCTTTATTTCAAATGTTATTTAGAACAAAACTGTTACCTATATTCATGCAAAATGATACCCATTAGCTGTTACATATAACATAAACCCCTACGAATTAAATTTACTGTACTGTAACATATAACAAAAGCAAAATGAAAAAATAATGCAGCACTCATACTTAGTACTTATATGATTAAAATTCAAGCTTCAAGATTTAATAAATTGTTCTTAACATTATATATAGAAAAATTGATACCTACATTTATGAAAAATGATACCCAGCTATTATTTGATATAATATGATGCTTTATAAATTTAATATTCTAGCTTACTGTCAAGCATATCAAAAGAGGTACGAAATTAGTGCAAACTCATACGTAATAACTGTTTGATTAAAATTCATGTTTGTTCATTTTATACATTATTTTCAATACAAATTATTGCAAAATTGATACCTATGTATATACAAAATTGATACCAAGTTGCTGTTTGAAATAATCTGACAACAACAATATACAAAACTACAATTTTACACTTCTACATCATATACTGAGTTGAAAACTATTCACCATAACATACCAGTCCTTATATATTAACTTTTAAGCTTATATTACTTTACAAAGTTTTGCACTTCACAACTCAGCAAACAAATACTTACAGTCATTTCAAAAGTAGGGAGACAGATTGAAAACACATAAAACCCAATACTATAATCTGTGATATCTACAACCGATACTAATATCATACAACCACTGATACCACATATTTTACATACCTGAAACATAAACTAATAGAACCAAAAACTGATACTGAACATCCAATAAAAATAAATAATCTAAACAACATATAAATATTATAACACATTACTTCCCATACAACACGTATATTACAAAAAAAACAATACTAAACTAAAAATGATACCATATAACAAAGTTCAAATAAAAATATCAAGTCACTATCACATATATTATATGATAAACCAATACAATGATATAAAAATGTTCACCGACATAAAATTGCCAAAAAGGCATAAAACCAAGAATATCTTCTTAGAAGCTTGACAATCAAATTATATCTTCTTAGAAGCTTGACAATTACGCTTGTTGTGACCACACTGCTTGCATACACCACATCTATTTTGTTTATTTTGAAAATATGCAAATCCTCCTTTCCATTTTATAAAAGATCTGCCAGCACCTCTTCTCTTCTTTGGTGGCTTAATAACATCTTCAATAGTTGCGTCAACAATTGGCTTATCAAAATTAGGAATAGGATTAATGGAATAAGCATAAGAACAACAATAAGCATCAACGGTAAAATAGTACTCAAAAAAATCATAAACGGGCAACTTTGGTTTGTTCATGCACTTAATAACATGAGCACAAGGAAATCCTATAACTTTCCATTGATTGCAACTACAATTCCACTCTTTAAGATCAACAGATGAGAGTTTGGCAATTTCACTTCAAAAACAAACTCTGAAGACTTGTATACATCCCATCCAAATCCTTCTTTAATCAATACATTTAAACGAGATTCCATAGAATGACAAAGAGTAGTATTCTATAATCGACACTCCTCTCTCCTATTAGCCATTTGTTCCATAACCTTAATTCAAATTCCATCTAAGCATACAGTAATAGGCAAGGCCCGTTCATCCAAAATCCAAGTATTAAAACTTTCGGCAACATTTGAACTATATTCACCATATCATTTACCCGAGAAAAACAAATCAGCCCATTTATCAAAAGTCTTATCCTTCAAGAAATTCACAGCAGCAACACCACCAAGTTCACAAAATTTAGAATGTGCTTCTTTAAATTCATACAAATTAGAAGCTTTAGAACACATCTTGAACAAATTAATGATAGACATATTAGAATTCTTTGCCTTAACTGCCGAAAGTAAATTCTGCTCCATATAAAGATAGCAATAACTGTGAAAGGCTAAATGAAAAACATCATGAACGCCTAAAATTAAACCTTGATGGCGATCCGACATAAACACCAAATCATGTTCTTCCTGAAGCATTTGTTTAAATGACTCAAAAACCATTTCCAATTATCCACATTTTATAAAGAAACTATACCCATAGCTAAAGGGAAAAAACCTGCATATAACAGTTTTAAACAAATATTAAAATAAAATTCAATCAACATGTAACTTAAAAACTGATACCTAATAACTGCTACAATTAATTAAAAACTGATACCTACAAACTGTTAATGATAACTAAAAAATGATTCCTACAAAAAAGATAACAAAATTCTAATACTATACAGTAAAGTATATTTAAATAAAAACATACCCTGATTGCCATTTTTTGCAGTAGCACCCATCAAAACTCCTGGTCGTCCTCTTAACCGAGTAGCATCTAAAAATATCATAGGTCGACAATGCTAGAAACTAAGTAAACAAGCACAAAAACTAACAAATTCTCTTTCAAATTGATTAGTACAAGCATTAACTTCCATATCAACACAACTACCTAGATTATACTTCTTCAGTGCTTCTAAATACCAACTCAAATCATTGTACGACATAGCATCATTACCATGCAACTCCATCAAAGCAAGTTGTTTTCCACAATAAGCAAAAGAATAAGACAGCTCAAGATTGAATTCTCTTCTAAAATCATCTATTATATCTTTAGGCTTTTTACTAGGACAATCACGAATCTCATCAATAATCAATGATTTAACAAATGCACTAGAAAGATGCGGATTATTCAATTTTCTAAGACTAGCCCCACAAGAATGATTACGTCTATTCAAACTTTTAATGAAAAACCTATTAAGTTGTCCGGAATCACAAGAAGCATGAACTTTAAATAGACACCCATTCATAGAGGAAGAGCAAATAACAGTAATTATTCTAGAACAATTCTTTAAAAACACTAATTCATATCCCTTTTGAATTTGGTATGCCATCAAAACTTCCCTAAAATCATTAGCTCCTCCAAAACAAAAACCAACAAAATCATCAATGGATAATTTCGAACTTCTCTTCAATATATCCATCAAATAACTTTTACTATGAACAACAACATTTGAACACAAAGATCCACTGGAAGATGAATAACTAAGAAGAATAAATGAAATTAAAGTAGAACCACCACCAACATTTTCCAATTGAGAACCCTTGATCTTAACGGTAAAAGGAAAGAATGCACACTTCTTATATAATTGAAAACAAAGTATACTCTGAAGGTCAGAATCGGTATCAACCACTATAACTTTATTCTCAAGCACATAAGAAATTTCAATAGACGAAGGAGCTAATTGAGATCAATATCGACAAATGTCATTCTTCAAACCATAAAAAAACAATCAATGGACAACTGAATGCTGAAAGTATTATCATCGAAGACAAATAAACAAAGAAGGCTATTATCACCACTGCAAAAGCAAAAAAAAGTAAGAAATCCAAAAGAAAATAAAATAGTTTTAACAAAAATGATACATACTGCAATAAAACTGATACCTAAAATCTAAAGCTCAAATTTATATTAAAACTGATACAAAAACATACGTCAACAAATATTTGGTACTAACAGAACACTAATTTAACCCATCGATTATTTGCTACACATCATCAACTATACACAAAAAAAGTAAAACGATTCAAAAATTCAGTATTGTCAAAATGATACTAAAAAAACTAAAAATGATACCTAAACACTAATCCACAATGAACTAAATACAACAACAAATATTCATCCAAATAAACACGAATCCAACATAATCATAATTGAACAAAAAACAAATGACAGTCAATTTAAAACAAATTTAAAAACAATGCTGCATATAGAGTAAAAGGAAGAAAAACGAACCTGCTACTATTGCCATTTTCCATAGAATTTGAGAGAAGAAAATGCAGCAAAAAAAATAATTTCAATTATAAAAAAACAATGTTAGAATCGACCAAATCAAAACTCTAATATAAGAAAAAGCAAAAGAAGAAAAAATAGAATCATACCCAAAGCTGAGAATTGACAGTATCGAACTAAACTAAGGAGTCTCAAAATCCTGATAAGATGACGGAATCGCGCAGCAAAATAAAGAAGAATGAAAAAGAAAATTCAAATTTGAAAACAAAAAAGAAGAAGCGACGACGAATTAAAGAAGAACAAGAACGAGATAGGAGAAAACGCACGATAATTAGGGTTATTTAAATTATTTTAACGAATTTGTCCTTGGCAATAAACAGTTACTAGGCTTTCCTAGGTGGCAAAAAAGCCCTTAAGTTTGTCCTTCACAATATTTTCCTGTTTCCAATATTAGCCTCCCAGAAATATGAATTATGCATCGTCACAGAGTAGAGAATTTGGCTATGATGGCTTATAGATTCCAAAAAAAACTAACAAACAAAAAAATAAAAAAGTTTGATATTAAACTACGATAATACCCTTACAAATTGTCCCATAGCCCTAAAAAGTTTTTAGTTCAAGTTTTCCACCTATCAACGATTTAATTAATTTTGAACTCAGTCCACACTATATAATCTACAAAAAAATGGTTGCTAATTTCTAGTATAGGTGAGGAATGTTGTGCATCGATTTTTTTTTGTGGTCAGCATTCATTAATCCTTCACTATAATCAGGCCCGGTCTTACACCAAGGCCCATTAGGCTACAGCCTTGGGCAACCCCCGATAAGGGGCAACAAATTTTCATTACAAACTCTAAGCCAGAAAGAGAGAAAAACGTTTCTCGAATTCAATTCAATCGCGCATAGCTTATTCGCTTGCCTCGCTATTGATAGCCCTTGCATCGACGAATCCTAGTAATCGAAGAACGCACGCATCGGTCGATTGCCGCTCGCTCCCAGTCCTCGCTGAACCCGTCTTCCTCCGCCTCCTTTTTGCTTCTGTAGTTCCACCTCATCTTCTTAGATGAATCTGCATTTTGATTCTATTGGCTACTAAAGTTAGATTTGGTAATGCTTGTTTTTTCAATACAGTTTCTAGATTTAGGGTTGCCTATTGTTGCATTGAAATTGAAATTGTTCCACCGCTTGGACGAATTGATTTCTAATTCTATTTCAAGATTTCTACAGTTGCATTAAAATTAAAAGTTTGTAAAATACAATAGCCTATGATTTTTGTTTGATGATAATAAACATATATATTCGTTTAAATGTATTTGTTATTATACTATTTTATTTTTCCACATAATTAAATAAATATTTGTTGAATAAAATAAATAACTCTGAATTCTTATTTAAACAAATATTTTATTCAAACAAATATTTTATTACAAATTCAAATAGTACAAATTTGAGCTCTCACTATATTCCAAATACAAGTTTCAATTACAACACAACTTTCACTATAAAATTTTTCATACATGTTTTCACCTCACTACATAATTCACTCAACACCCATATTTGATCTTCAACCTTGTTCCAGCCTGTATCCAACATCCGAACTATCTGCAAAATAAACACAAATGCGGTACACTGGAAAAAGAAACAAATTTAAAGTTGCAAAAATAAAATTGAATTTAAAATTTATTTTTGCCTCAGTTGTTTGGGTTGTTCGTCATCATTTTCTTTTAATTCATCTTACACGAACAACTTGTGACATGCACAGTGTACCACTGTACATGCCACAAGGTCGTGCACACCGATATACACGTGCTTGTTAAAATTGAAGGGACAGATGAGCACAAGGTCAAACCCAAGCTTAGGCTGGATTCAACTCAGGTGCAATACAAAAACAAAGGTAACATACAACCAGCTCGACTCATGTGCACCAAACCAGATCGCCAAATGTACAAAGGACTCAGCAAACATTAGAGCAACAGCTCAACCAAGTGCACACACAATATGCAACCAAGACAGCAGTTCAAATGTCAAGACCAACCAGACTCAAGTGGAACCACAGACCAGAATTCAAATGCAAAACAAGACCACCAGACCACAAATGAAAACTCAAAACCAGACCAGACTTCGAAAACGAATGAAAACAACATGTTGAGTTCTCTAAATCAATGTACACATGAAGCTGCAGACAGACCAAAACATCAGTGCAACAAATCATGGACAAAAGTGCACCAGACTTCAACCAAATCAATAAACATGCTCATATGAACATGCTCAAATGGTACATGGTTATGCAAAGCAAGTTCAGTTTCAACATGAAACATGGAGACATAAATGAAATGACTCGAACCAAAACAAAATAGAATTTATAGCCAGAAACTAAGTGCAGACCACTAGACAATTTCTACATATGCAACTCAGGCATGAACACACACACACACAACCCTCCAAATGAACTCAACAAGTCAAGTGGAACAAGACTTCAAAGGCACAAGTACAAGGATATGTATACATAAATAAACACAGCAGTATAGACCATATTAGTACATATGCAAAATGGATATGCAAGCTCAGTTTAAACATGTACAACAAAGTGCAACAGACCAGAATCACTTCGAATGGAACAAGACTCAAATAACAAAGGCAACCAGACTCCAATATGTTCAGACATAGACCAACCAATCAACCCAGCAAAATACCAAACACTGCAATGATCAGCACACTTAGAAATTCACATGTATCATATATATATATATATATATATATATATATATATATGTATACACATATATCCTTCAGAGAATACAAGAATGGTCAGTGCATAAGCAGTTGTGAACACAAGGAATGCAAAACAGACCAGTCACGACAACAAGCCTCAACATGTACAAGTTTATATGCAGTGACATATACATAAATATGCATATACACGTATGTATGTATGTATACATATATATAAGCATATAAAAATGAAGAAAATCAAAGCCGTGGATCATAGACCAGTCAAGGATTCGAAAAAGTTGCAGTGAAGTCAATCAGAGGTCACGGTGAATAAAGAACAAGTCGTAGCAGCAAAGAGAGGATCAAATTCAAATACCAAAGTCATGGCAGAAAAGAACGGAGCAAATTCGAATTCATGGAGTAACGTATATACAATGAACAAGTCAGAAATCATTACAAGCATTCAATTAATAATCGAACGACCAAGAAAATCAACTGAAAATTTCAAACCAAAAATATACAATCGAGATTATAGGGTTTTGAACCCTATAAATTAAACCCAATTTCATCATTGGCAAGCATCGAGTTCAATTTCAAGAAAATAAATAGAGAAATAAAGTAAAAAATCACATACCGATTTTATTCCATTCGAACTCGATTATGAAGCGACCGCAAGCTAATCGAAGAGCACTGAACGAAGAAGCAGCAATCGTATTGAGGAACAAAAGAAAACCAGCATACAATTCGAATCTCCAAGCAGTGCCTCAATTTAAGAAACCCTAATTCCAGAATCACGAAGAAATAAAGCGGCGTGAATTAGAAGGAAGCAAAACAAAAGGGAGCATCGTTTATGTTTTAATTGGACCACACTATTTTTCTTTTATTATTTATTTGGGCCAAATAGAGAATTAGGGTTTTGTATTTATTTTTAGTACTTTTTCTTTTTCTATTTTTTATTCGAGTCAAACTCTAGTTTTAACTAGGTTACGAACTACGTGGCGTAGTTCGGAGAATTCACAACTTAGTGGCTGAGTTGTGGCAGAATTTTGAGCTTAGAGTTAGGTTAATCAATCAGCGGGTATCGCAAGTTTATGTGTGTTTGTAAACGTACGATTACTTAATTTCTAGTAGAAACCTTGGGGGCAGCACGTAGGCAGATTTTTGCCGAAGCTGGGTAAATCTGTGTCTGATCTCTACTGCATTTGTTTCTGTTTTTATTTCCGCATTAATTTTTATAAACACCCTATTCACCCCCCTCTAGGGTGAAAACGATCCTACAAAGTTTTGGTCAATGAGTTAACAGTAGAATTTGTATTCGGTTAATAAAATTGGTAATGGTATGACTGGTGATTGCTTAGTAAAATTGGTACTTAGTTTATAGATCAATTGCTAAGATCAGTTGATTATTTAATTGTATGGTTTATAGATAATTTGTTTGAATAACAAAGTAAACATTTTAAATAATAAATAGATCGCCTTTTTTCAAAAGTAAATTTTAATAATTTAAAAGATATTTTAAATGCATGAAATTTAAAAGTTTTTTAGGAGCACAATCAATATAATGATATTTATGGAAAAGAATTATTTCTTGAACTTAAACTATTGAAAATGATTTTACCATCGGAGTTAACAAAATTAACTAGCATTCTTGATTTCTTAAAATCTTACCGTGATGCTAGTGGATTTCTAAATATATGGGTTGCATTTCAAATATTGTTAACTATTCTGATTATGGTTGCTTCAGCGGAAATGAGTTTTTTCAAGTTGAAGTTGATTAAAATTTATCTTTGAAGCACGATGTTGCAAGAAAGATTAAGTGTATTAGCAATGATTTCAATTGAGAAAGAATATTTGGATATTCTAAAATACGACGACATTATTGAAGAGTTTGCTTTAAAAAACACAAGAATGAGTTGTTTTCGTTGAAGTTTGATGTATTATGGTGCTAGAATGCTTGACGTAGATGATGGTTTGTTATGATGTTTTTGTCATAATATATTATTTACTTGAAAAATATCCTACTTTTCTACGTGAACAACGAAAATTTATTATAATATTACATTTGATGTGATTGTCTTTTGTCTAAGCGGGCAACAAGTATTATAGTCGCCTCGGGCAACCCAATTTGTTGGACCGGCCATGACTATAATACCCTTATAAATTATCCCATATCCCTAAAATGTTTATATTTGTTGTTTTCAACCTATTATTATGTACAATTGCTAATAAATAGTGCTCTGAAAACTGCAAATGAAAATGGAACAAAATGTACGCCTTACTTAGCTCAACTGGAATAAAATGCACGCGTCTGTTCAAATCCGACCGAACCCAAATCGAAAAACGAACCCAAACACAACTGAAAATTGAACAAAATGGGTTTCAAACAAATGGAACAAACTCGAACAACACGAGAACAAATCGAGCAACATCGAACAAAATGAGAACAAAATCGAACAAAATGAGACATAAAATCGAACGCTCACTGCAAATCAAATTACGCGACACTTCTTGGAATCAATCGTTTTGCTTTTGATAAGTCTCATACAGGCGAAACGAAACAAATCGAATTCCAATAGATGTTGATTGAAATAGAAAATCAAACGCCACTAGATGTCGATCGAAACAGAAAATCGAATGCAGATGGATGTCGATCGAAATAGAAAATCGAACGCAGATGGATGTCGATCAAAACAGTTGGACATGGACTTTCTTCTCATGGGTTATTTAGGTTTGGAATGGAAATGATAAAGTGTTGTGTGAGATAACGAGGGAAGCGAAATATTTAGAGTGGGGTTTTAATTTGTTTTGGACAGGCAAAGCATTATGCTGTATAGTATACATAAGTGAAATAAAATAATAAAGAATTGAAGTAAATTAATAATGCTTTACAATATTGAGCTATCTATTTAGTTAATGAATATCAAACTTAAGTACTTCATTCATTTTAATAGTTTTTTCAGAAGTGAACTTGAGAACGACAATGCCGCTGCCTTCAATCATGAAAATTGCAGAATTTCGTGCCTTGTATTTGTTTGCAAGGGCGGCGAAGGCATGCGTGCGCGTGTTTATACATGATCATCTACGACCACTCCCTATCACAAAATCTCTGACCCAAACGGCCTAATATGCTTGGTGAGAATTGAGTATATGAATATGTATATTGTTTCTACCTTTGCTAATGTGGGATTAATAGTATATTTCATTCATATCATCAAGGAATTTTCCAACAAAAATCAGTAAACATTGTTATGGGCATTTAAATTACAGATAAATTTGTATGCAAGACCTTAACCATTAGATTGCATATTTATTTATCATTTACTAACCAGACAAACAATCCAACAAGACTTAACCAGATAACCAACAAAATCAAATAGTTTGAAGTCAAAATGACAAAATATTTAATAAATCTTTTTCAACATGTTCTATTAAATCTCTTCTCAAATCTATCCAATCACATATACTTTGCTCTCCCGACATTGATTCCTACCTTCAGAATTGATATGCCCTTGAACCCTAAAAATTCAATCGTTCATTTTATACATGAACCATACTATTTTATTTTTTATTCACATAATAAGTGGCTATGATTTGGTGGAAATATGGAACATACAATTTGAAGACAGAGGTATTGAACTTTGTTCTTCCTACGAATATCTTAAATCAATTTTCTCATAGTCAAAATGGACTTTCTTATCAAAACATGGCGTAAATTAGATTGGTGTGTAGGAAATAGAAGAATATAACCGGTGATGTAATCTGTTGGATCTATAAATGAAATTCGACAGAGGACAACATTCAAGCAAATCTGATGTATGACAAACATTAAATCTCATAGGCATGCATACGGTTAGCAAGATGTTGGGCTAAAAGGTGTAGATGGCTCACTTAACATCGATCATTCAATATTAACCACATTCCTTAAAACCTTTATATCATATCATATCATTCTGCATCCTATTTAATAAAGTGGAGAATAGGCATACGTACAAATTTTGACAAAAATTAGACTGAACGACAACAAGTTTTATTTTTAGGCTGAAGGACAAACTTTGAAAAAAATTAGGCTGAAGGACAATGCAAAATATAACTAGCATTTTGTACAATGTAAAATTGAATATAATGCTAATTATAACTAGCATTTTGTATAGTGTAAAAACTGAATATAATGCTAGTTATAATTAGCATTTTTTTTCGGTCTAATTTTCTTTCAAAGTTTGTCCTTCAGATTAAAAATGAAACTTGTTGTTCTTCAGCCTAATTTTTTTTCAAGATTTATCCTTATGTCTAATTTCCTCTTTAATAAAATATCTGGACTTTATGATTTGGTTCCTATCCCATCCATGCAGCATGTGGTTTCGAATATTTGATTACATTACTGATGACACAAATTGGACGGACCAGACCAACTTCCAATTGTCTTCCGAAATTACAAGAACGGGTATACATAGTGTTTTAAAGACTCAATCCAATCTCGGTTCAACCGTGGTTAACAATCAACTTGAAGCGCTACGACTTTGAAAATGAAACAAACTTGCACGTGCATGAATTCGCGGTGTGACCTCAAAACCCTAAAAAACTTGTAGACCGACCTCTTTAAACCACATGGTTCTTCAAATTTGAGGAAAACTTATCACTTCGCTCTTCCTTTTTTTCACGGAATCATTTTAACAAATAATTTCACAACATTAACCACCAAATTATTGGATTATCTTATCAATATTGGATAATATGATACATTATTAGTGCACACTTTACGAATCGTTATTTAACTAAACCTCTTTCAGCTTAAAAAATAAGAAAATTTACAATTTTGCATTGAAATTTTTTTATAGAATTATTCCAATTAATATTATATATGAAATGTTCGAAAACAATTATTTTAAAGTTCAACATATTTATTATAATTGGTTAACTTTTAACCTTAATTGAAATAATTTTACATTTAAATTAGAAAAATAGAAAATAATAGTCAGTGTGATTCTCACAGTCTGGTCGGTTAAACCACTAGAACCTTTGATTTTGCATCAATACAGTTCGACTCACGGTTCGATCTTCGAAACTACAGTTATATACATGTGTGCGATTAGAAGGCTAGGTTTGTCAAATCCGATAATTACAAAAATCCAAACATCACGTGTATGAGTGCAATATTCAACTCTCTGTGTGTGTATCACATATTCAGCTTTAAGAGTGCAATGTAGCCGGTCTTTGCATTGCTTGCTTTGTTTGTACAGCTCGCTCACAACAGACCAAAAAAGTTCTAACATGCGACTTTCAAAACATGCCAAATTGTACATCACCGATTGTAACTAATGTCCTTTTTTTCCTTGAAATAAAAGGTTACAGAGGCCGGTTTCTTTGGATTTTTAAACAACTAGCTATAAGATATCTTTGTTGTTACTAGTTGTTTAAGGTGTCTACAGCTTCTCAGTGTCGCTTTTAGAGATAAACCACGGTCTTATCAACTGCGTTGTTAATGATAATTATAGTAAAACAAATTAATATAGGCTGTGACAAATTAGATAAATCTAAGGAGGTTTTAAATTTTATTAAAATGCAAAATTATGCTAATAAAATTGTCCCTGTAAATTATTGGGAACTGTTGCTTTCCCTGGCAATTGTCTTGTTACCCTGACCATACTAGCCCAGGAATAATGGAATATTCTACTTCCTTGTTATAGTGAACCACGGAGAATGTGTTTACGTAGCTTTCTCAAATAGGGCAATTTTGATCTTCGTATATTTGTTACTACTCATATTTTAATTATATGCTTTACTACGTGTACATTATATGTTAAGCCTTGGTCAGCATACTAATTTATGCTGGACAGTCGTTAATAGTATATATTTTCTTTTACTACTTTTCTTCTTCTTTTTGTATATAGTATCCGTTTACTTTTAGTGTTTTCGACATGCTGAATTATGCTCCATGTTGTAGTTCTGCGAAAGATGGCTCATTCAATTTGCATTATTCAACCCTCTGAACGATGAAGTTGACTTTAGATTCAAGATTATGTTGTTTATTTCATTAACTTAGTTACCATTTATGGTTAATTTACTACTATTAATAATAAACAAGAGGTTATATCATTGATTAGTAAAAGGACTAATTTTTGAACTAGGCATGGCAAAAAAAGTATAGCAAGAACATGCTTCATATAAAACTTATTGTAATAATAGATCTCGTTTTGGTATAGCTTGTGTATTTTTAAAATACAAAAGCTAAATTTTCTTTTTAAACATTTATAGCTTGTGCATTCCATAAATGCGCAAGTTGCATATTTATTACTTGCGCATATATGGAATGCACAAATAATATTTCGGGCATCAAAATTATAGCAACTCTCATTTCCTCTTCTATTTTATTTTTTCTTCTCTATCTTTCCAAAACCCTCGTTCAATCTCCAATCTAACACATTTTATTTCCCAAATCAAACATCAAATCAAAATATTCTTTTGTTTACATTCAAATAATTACTTGTTTTCTGTGCAGTTAAAGCGTTCAGCAGATTCAATGCGGCGAAAATGCAAAAAGTCATAGCGGAGATATAACGAGGATATAACGAGATAGAGCGGATGACTCTAAAATATTATATAAAACTCATACTTAATGTTTTTACAAATATATAAATGGTAATTAAATGAAAAATTAACATTCAATTGAATTATAATTAATACATAAATAATTTTAAATAAAAACATGTGCGAATATACTGTAAATAAACGTAAAACTGTTATGTAACATAATTGAATTTAGTAGAATAATAGAGTATTTTCATTTCTGAAATATATTAAAAATTCAATTAAATAAATTAATTTCTTAATTTTTATAATGTATGAATGTCATTTTTCAATTCATTTCTTTAAAAAAAGATATAGCGAAAATAGCGGAATATAACGGGAATAACGAGATATAGGGGAAATAGCGGGGCTTAAAACGGAAAGACTATATTTGGGGCTATATGGAAAAATCGTTGCGGTAGGAATCCGATATGAGATATAACAGGGTTATAGCGGGGTAATAGCGGGGCATTAACTACACAGCTTGTTTTATCACTAAATGGAAGGCTCTTCTTCATCTATGCAAATTAGAGGCAAAAAATTTTTTTGTTAAAATTACTAGCTATTGTTGTTTTTATTGTTGATAATTACTAGTTATTATTATTGTTATAATTGAAATATTAGTTATTGATAAATGATATTAGAAACCCTAGTTATAAGTTTGATTAGTGAGTGAATAATTGAATGATAATTTTTTGTAGAATTGTCATCTGGATCCGTTAATGGAAGTGTTCTTTATCTTCAAGAAGAACATAGAAGTAAAAATGAATCGCTTATGGAAGTATTTAATTTATATACATTGATTGGTTGTTAACTAAAAATGCAATTGTGAATCAGGACGTAGAAACAATTAAACCTGTTGAACATTCTAGCAAGCTTAAGGAAATAGATTTTAAAGATCCTAGATTGGAACAAAACTTATGAGTATCTGGTTTTTGAAAAGCAATGCAAGTTGAGTACATTAGAGTAGATCATCATCTTCTTATGGCATTGTGCGATCGTTGAAGGCCTGAGACAAATACTTTTCATATAAGAGTAGAGAAATGACTGTCACATTATGTGATGTTAGTTTTTTATTCGATTTATTTATGAACGGTTTTCTGGTATGTTTACAAAATTTGGAAGTTGATTATATGGAGTTGTGTCATGATTTACTTGGTATATTTCCACCTAAGGAGGTAGTAAAATCTAAAAGTGAATGTCAAGAACCACTTGGAGCAGATGCGACAGATTAAGATATACTTCGTCGTAGTCGTGTTGTAATTTTGTACTTTTTAAGCTGTCGGCTTTTTTCGGATCATTCAAATGGTCAATTGAACTTGAAAATTTTATCATTTTTGGATAATTTAGTAGATTATGGTCACTATTCATGGGATAATGCTGTGTACTTTGTTATTTATTGTGAGTTGACAAATGTTGCTTTACAAAAAAGAAAAATGTTAGGCGGTTCTGCAACATTGTTGCAATTATGGTCTTGGTCTCATATCGCAATTGGACGTCCTGATGTACGAATTCCTACCAATTTAGATCCTTATCTTCCATTCGAGTGTAGGTGGAATTGTGCTAGGAGTTGGCGTGAAACTCCAAAAAAATAATATAATTTTACCGAAATGAATTGGATTTATTAGCGGATGATGTCGTAACTTGGGAACCATATTCATTGATACATGCACTTAACCATGCTGATGTTTAGTATATGTTTGCAGGTTGGCTCACTAAGGGTAGACTAATCTCATTTTTGGACTTTAAAATATATGCTCCGGATCTAGTGATGAGATAATTTGGATTTGAACATCAGCACATTTTTGATCCTATCGTGCCAATAGATCCAGAACCGAGTGATTGCATGGCTTTGCTTCAAGAAAGTCTGGCTTTATGGAATTCAAGAATTGATCGTGATGAACGAGCACGTGATCCTTCGACACCGTTGAGCGAGTATGAATATTGGTATTGGAAAATAACTCGTCGTTATAACTTGAAACAGTTGCCTAAGAGATTAGTAGCTTACATTCCCCGAGCTCCACTAGAGTGTGATGTTGTTAGTACTTTAATTTATAATATTTGATAGTTTCCATATTTTTAGAGCATATGCATTGTTACATTGTATTGTTTTTTGCATAGGTAAGTGGGATACATAGCGCTTTGGAGGTGGTTGATGAAATCGAAGAAAATCCTTTTGAGCCGGAGAAGGTGAAAAGTAAGTGTATTGACTTACAACATATATTGGACACAATTCAATGTAGAAACAAGTTACATCGACCGACAAGACCTTTGTATATTGCAGAAGAAACACATGCGAGAGTGAAGGGAAAAGAAACACGTACTCGAGAGGAGGCAGAAGACACACATACAAAAGCGAAGGAAGCACATACAGGAATGGAGGAAGCACACATAGAACTGGAGGGAGCACATGCACTCGAGGGAGAAAGTGAACAACCATGACCTATTTGGATTGAAAGCGAACAACAATTTGCATATGGTGGTCAATCATCTCTAGAGCAACAACAAGAATGGCCATAGTGGGGCCAACAACAACAACAAGAGGAGCTAATATTCGGTCACTCATTTACAAGAAATTCCTACGTCGACCTTAGATGAATCGCAAAGTTCACAACCAATCATGTATAAAAGAAAGAAGAAGAAAAGAGACACACCTCTTGCAATCAGAATGCTTAAGGATTGAGTGGTTTTATTGGTATGTTGTTGATTATGGTGTTGTTACGTTGACATATTTTGATTATTTGTAGATGTTTATTTAGATGTTGGATGGTATATTTTATTTAAATTGATATTGGGATGGTATGTTGTTAGTATGTTTGTTGTTTTGATGGTATATGATCTTGATATGATATGGTTTTGGAAATTAGCATGGATATCTAATATTGAAGGTATGTTTTGATGATATTTTGTTGTTTTGATGATATGTTGATGTAATGTTGGTGTTATAAATGATGGTATACTGATGATATGTTGATGGTATATTGGTGTTATATATGGGGGATGAAGTAGCAGCTCTTTGGTTGTTGGATGCTAGAAAATATACTTGCACATTTATAAATTCGCAAGTAATATTTTCAAATATAACTTGCGCATTTCTGAAATGCGAAAGTTATATTCGAAAATATTACTGGCGCATTTCATAAATGCGCATGTATATTTTCTGACATCCAAAACCAGAGAGCTGATAGTCCATCTTAACAATATAGAACATCATATTTTCCCTAAAGCATATCACAACATATCACAACATAACCAACATCAAAATAAAAAACATGTGTAGAGTTCATCAATTCATACATAGGAAACAAGACTAGAGTTCAACAATTCGTACATAGGAAACAAATCTAGAGTTCATCAATTCATAATAGGAAACAACTCAATGAGTACAGGATTTCCTTTTATGCCTAAAGCACTACATTTCTTACATCTATTCTGCCCCGATGATGATGGAGGATCCATGAAACCTTTTATTCAAGCTGACCATGGACGTCCGAAATTTCTATGCACCGGTGGTGGATGTATAGTAGGACCTTCGTAGACATCCCAATGACGACTATAAGTACAGGGTGGAATAAAGGAGTATAAGCAGCAGTATACTTAGCCGTTGTGTACCACGTTGAGATTAAGTCAAAATATGCTCTGGTCGCATCACCTGAGCCACGTGAACAGGCTGCTAATACATGGGAACACAGAAAATGATCATTATCATCTATATTCACCGTATAATTGCGCATATGAACATCTTTCACTTGCCATTCTATTATGTTATATCTCTCTATAGATGATTCTTGATTCTTCCATTCTACTTTTTGCTAATGCTTCCCACTTCAGTGTCAAATTGGACGTCCACTCTTCTCCTTGAGTTCGACGGTCATAAAAGTAATGATTTAAACGATGAAAAGTTCGTGCAACCAATGATCTAACAGGTAAATTCCTTGTTCCTTTCATCACACCGTTAAAGCTTTCGGAAACATTCATTGTCATCATATTGAATCTTACGCCCTTATCATGACAAAGAGTCCAACTTGATTCCTGATCTTTCAAACTTGTTTCAATCCATGCATCGGCTTGTCAATTTACAGTCTTCAACTGTTTCTTAGTTCATTATATTTTACAACCTCCAACGCCATAGCACATGCATGTAGCAAATTATGAAGTTCATCCGAACTAAATCTGGCTTTCTTGAAATTTGCTTTAATATAATGAATACAATAGCGATGATGATGTTCAATTGGCCAACCTTCTCTGAGCGCAAGTAGAATTCCTTTCATATGATCTGAGATAAATGTAATACATCGGTTACGTTTAGATGGAATATAATTTCATATGCAACGAATAAACCAACTCAATGTCTGCAAAGACTTTGTTCTCACAATAGCAAAGGCTAATAGAAAAAGACCTTGATTTGCGTTTACACCCGTAGCTACAAGTAACGTACCAAAATACTTTCCATATAAACGAGTGCCATCAATAGAAAGTATTGGCGACAGTGTTTGAAACCATCGATTGAAGGTCCGAAAG
Organism: Allium fistulosum; assembly: GCA_030737815.1. NCBI lineage: Eukaryota > Viridiplantae > Streptophyta > Magnoliopsida > Asparagales > Amaryllidaceae > Allium > Allium fistulosum. Next base: position 559,704,882 of record CM060907.1, read on the forward strand.
CCCAAAAAGCACCATCAGAAAGTCTACGACTGCGAATAACATAATATACGGTTCCAGGGTTGGTACTTTGCACGGCTTTAAGATATTTTGGCAATTCTCCATATGACGACCTCCAATCTCCATAAACTATTGCAACTGCTTTCTGTAGTCTATTCCAAGCTCGAGAATAATTTACTTTTATATGAAACATATTCGACATTGTTTCCTGAACTTTACTTGTAGTCATATTTGTTTTAGATTTAATTAATGAAAGTATTTTGCTACATATAAACTTTGACGTCGTATGTCGATGGTTTGAGTTGACGGTGGCATTTAAACAAGTGTGATCCCTGCCATATATTGTTATTTTCCACCAATTGTGAGATTTTCTCACCGACAGGCTAGCATCCACCAATCCGCATAATTGTTCAATTAGTTTCTGTTTACTTTCAAAAATTAATCCAACATGAGGTCCTTTTTCAGCACATTCTCTTCCAAACACTTCCACTTCTAACTGAAAGTTATCCATAATGGATTCCGCCATCATTGTTGCAGTACATAAATCATTGGCTAGGGAATCTTCATATATGATTTGCTCTTTATCGACATTTCGATCACCAACTTGTTGATTGTCTTCATATATGATTGCATCATATTAACCTCCATATGATCGACCCAAGTTCTATCTACATCATCCGCATAAGCTACTTGCATGGAATCTAATTGCACTTCACTATCATTTGCATCATCAATGTAATCATCACCGTCCTCAGCACGACCAATGAATACTTCTTTCACTGGATTCATTTGGATACTACAAGTACAAAAAATAATGATAAGTGTAAAGTGTGAATATAATTCAAAATGAAAATACTATGGTAAAATATTACTCACTTGCGACTGTTTGGGATTGATTTGGATCTATAAAGGTATGATCCATATGTTATGCTTGATTAGAGGATACTCCAACCATTCAGTTATACCAATGCAATAAATTTGTAAACTCCCCGCCATGATGAGTTGGCAGCACGAAGGATGTGCAAACCATTGTGTTTCTTGAAACTGTGTAGTGGGTACAGGCTCTTTGATAGAAATTACGGACTGATGTGTTTCTACCACGTTAACATGTTCTGCTTTTGTAACAAAAAATTGTATCACTCTCATTCTAATAGAAAACGTAGAATTCATATCATCGTCGTCTTCTAGATTAATAGCAGATGAACCATCATCTCTAACTCATTTCACCACTAATTTTAAATACTACTCGAGCAGATAGAGTTTTGTCACTTCAAATGCACATTGTTTAAGCTCTATAAAGCTACAATATTTTTTAATTTTCAATCCTTTTCATTTTCCACCAACATACCTAGGTTTACTGTCTTCATCAACCAACAATTTTACATCGTAGTAAAATATTGTTGGAACCATTGACATTATCTACAAAAACAATTAAATCACTACATTCAAAATCTTGATTTTGTGACAAAATCCTAAACTAAAATTTACTAAATTAATACCTTTATTTCCGAAGAAGATGATGTTTTCTGAGGCAGTCTTCAACCAAAAGCAAGAAAATTAGGATTTCGTAGAGAAATTTAGAATGTAAAAGAATTTGGGGAGAAATATATAGGTTTTGGTGAAATGGAAAAGTAGAAGTGAAATGGGGAGAGAAAAGGGGTTGCTGTTAATTTCAAGCTAGGAATTATATTTGCGCATTCTATAAATGCGCAAATACAACATACAAATTTGTGCATTTATGGAATTCGCAAGTAATTTTTTTGAAATATTGCTTGCGCATTTCAAAAATGCCCAAGCTTTATTGTAAAATAATGCTTGCGCATTTTTGAAATGCGCAAGCATGTTTTTAGCCACACGAAAATTAGAAACCTTTTACTACCTATATAACACCATATAACATCAATAGATCACCCTATATCACAAATATAACCAATATAACAACTTACATCCGTATATCACTAATATATTTACAAAACATACCTGTTTCAAAACAGACAGCACCCTTGCCTACTGCTTACCATACATGTTCAATAACTTACAAATACGGTCACTCAAAAAATAGTAAAAAATCTATTCAAAGTATACTACAAACCATAATACCTACCAAACATCATCTAATAACTCACAAATATAGCAACATTGTCTAGTAATAAAAACTTATATTCAACAAACAATACAGACATTCAACAATTACATGAAATGAAGCAACATATATTTCATAAGTTCCACCAACACATAATCAAACATACATAAACGTATATCTACTAAAATCAACCATAACACAACTAGTACCACAAACATATATTTAAACAGAAATATGAAAATTCAAATATCACATGAAATCGAACATGCAAGTGACGACATTCTACTAGGCCCAAACGACTAGCAAAATCTTCGCCCCCAACTAGTTTTCCTCAATTCATGAATCAACTTTTCCAAACGTCTCACTTCACCTTGCATTTCCAAGGCATATTTAAGTCCCCTAGCACACATTGGAGGATCAATCCAGTCCATATAATTACAGCATTCAACTTGAGCAGGGTTCATCTTGTGTTCTTTATACGAACTACAACCATAAAATCTATGCCTTGTATTAGTTTCAGTTCTGCAAACCACAATTACACTCTCATCTCCATACTGACAAACTTGATATGGCTCGGTTGGCACAACAGGAGGAATAGGATGTAGACGCTCGACTATATTCTCATCAATGCAGGATTTGTTTACCCGGTCTTTTGTTCACTACAACTTCGCATAAACGAGCATTTAAGGTTGATGTTCCAGAATGGAATTTCGAAGATATTGGATCGAATTGTGTCTCCACAACATAATCAATATCAACGTCAATGTAACTCTCCTTTGCAATGCTTTTGCGCTTCAAATTCATAACAATGTTTCATCAACGTTTCATCGTCAATCTTCCAATCGTCCATGTTTAACATCAAAATAAACTAAACAAAAATAACATTCAAAATTGAACAAAGAAACAAACTATGCTAAACAAACTTAAATAATTATCTAGGATTAGCTCTTTTTCCTTGCAATGAAGAAGGCGTCTCAAACTATAGATTATTTTGATTTGGATTTGAAATCAGGAATTGGAATTGAAATTAGGTTAGGTAGGGTTTTGGTTAGATTGGCGATTGAAGGAAGGTTTTGGGAAGATGGAGAGGAAACGATGAAATGGGAGAAGAAATGGGGGAGGAAATAGGGGTTGCTGTAATCTTGATGCCCGAAATATTATCTGCGCATTCCATATATGCACAAATAATAAATACGTACTTGTGCATTTATGAATTGCATAAGCTATAAAAACTTTAAAAAATATATAGTTTGCACATTCTAAAAATACGCATGTTATTTCAAAACAAGGTCTATTATTGCAATAAGTTTTATATGGAGCATGTTCTTGCTATACATTTTTTTCCATGCCTAGTTCAAAAATTTGTCCTAATTAATAATAATAAATAATTAGTTTTTTTAGCGTGATTAAATTCGCATAAAGATACTTAGTTAACAAGAATTGAACCCCCAACGTTACATATTACTGATAAATATATAATTGATTTAAAATTTTATAATATATATAATTAGTAATTGGTTATTTTTAATACCTCAGTTATTGATTTTGATAACAACAACCATATAAAATATAGATACTAATGTTTTGCCAAGTTATATTGTATATAGTGCAGAATATTACAAAGGTGCTGAATCGAAGACTATACAATACAAAGACTCAAGATAAAGATAAGAAAACTCATGAGTTCAAAGATAAAGAAGTGAAGATCTCAAGATTATAATTTAGTGTACAGAGTTATTAGTAGATATTGTTAAAGTTCTTGATAGTAATTTCTGATCTCTATCTCCAATTTCCGATCATTGATATTTTAAACAAAAATAAATTATTTCAATTTCAAAAATATATTTTAAATACTTTATAAAAGTTTTTCAAAGTTCAAAAATATTTTAAATCTATGTTCAAAATATTTTATAAAGTATAGAATTTTCAAAACATTTTAAAGAAAACAATCTTGATTTTAACTAGCATATGTCGACATACATGCCGCTAAATAGTTTTTCAAATTTTGAATTGAAGTGTCTATTCGATACAACTATTTACAAATGGATACATCTATACATTCACTATTCACTATATATATGAGAGTGCAAAATAATTTTCTAACCACTAATTAGTCACTTTCTTCCCTTCTTTACTCTCTTGAAAATTCTCTTGAAAAATATACTCTATTCTCTTCAAAATCATATGGAATCAATTCATACTTCATTGTACTGATTCAATACAACTTTCTTGCTATTTTGAAAACATCTCTCTCTCTCTCATTTCAAAGATCAAAGTGCTATCTAATAGACTATAGGATTCATTGTATCCAAATTACAGAATTTATCTTTGTAAAAACTATCAACTCTACTCGTGTTTATTTGGGTGTGCTTGTAGCCCATTTAAAATAAGTGGGTGTGCTTAGTAGCCCGTTCAAATCTAGTAGGTGTGTTTGTAGCCCGGTCAAATCAAGTGAGTTTATCCCGAATTTGAAATACAGGAGGGTGCATCTCGTAGCCTCGAAATCGAGATTGTATTTGGGTTTCCCTTCTACTTGGTTAAAGATTGGCATTTGAAAAGAAATCTGTACAAGAAATTGTATGAGACTGGATATAGAAGAAATCCGAACCAATATAAAATCCCTAGTGTCATCTCTCTAACTCTTACTTTATTTTATTTCTTTTATATTTATCTGTGATTGCATCTGTGACTGATTGTCAATATAAATATGTGTTGTTAATATGTGAATTGATATTAATCTTGAAAGAATTTTAAAAATATTAATATAAGCTAGAAAACACTATGCCTCCCTAGCTTTAAGAGCCATTATTCCACGACCCATATTTGGTATCAGAGGATTAGTTTTTCAAAAAATCATAATTTGATTTTTGAAAAAGTTTAAATGGCAAGTAATGTTGTTGTTACTCTTTTTAATATTTTTATAGAAATCAGACCAAATTAGCATGATGTACGCGGATGACTAGTACTAAGCATTGGATTTTGCAATTTGAACTGTTCAGATGAGACCAAATTAGCATGTGTTATAGTGAGGAAAATCCCTATGTCTTTATGACGGCAAATTTCTTTAACATAACTAGGTTGGCATCACTAAGGCATCACTAAATTTCGTTAGCATCATAAAAGCGTATATGCTTTGCAACGAATATGTGATGCCAATTTGAAAAGGTAATAATATTCATGGTATCACTAAGGCATAGCTAATTAACGATGCCCTTGTAACGTCTTATCAAAACCTTATTGGGGGAATTGAGTTTAGCGACATCGGATCACTATGGCGTCGCTAATCTACATCAGAAATCATTCATTACCCTTGTAGTGTGTCATACTAAAAAAGTCATTTTTATATATGTAAATTATTCTCATAGGCATGCATATGATTGGATCAAATATATAATACAATCATAATTAATACCATTGTGCCAAATATAGAAAGATGCTAACATAAATACTTAATTTGTCATAAATAAAACAACATTTATATTATCTAGCCTTCTACCTCATTTTCCAAGAGCGTCATGTCTAGATCCATAAACTCATGCTACTCGAAGGAATTTCTGTGAGTTTATGAAAAAATAATGATAAAAACATGAATCAAACATAAAGTCTAGTATGAGGAACATATTACCCTAAACATAAGACATATTGAGGCCATGCCGCAAAAGCATGGAACGTGCTTTCCCCTCACTATAACACAATATTCATTTAATAGCTTTAAACACAAGTGTACAAAATAATATCATCCCTAAAGTTCTTATAAATTCTATGATACTTTAATTAGAATCAATATCCATTTCATGTAATTTGCCATTCAGTAATCATTCTCTTTTCTATCCAGAACATAAAACATACAATCTTCGATTGCATCGGAGAACTTATGCCTTCTTCATATGACGAGGGGTTATATTGCATATGGCTGCCACTAACACTACAAAAGAAAGGGACGATGTACGGAAAGATTTTCCCTATGCCATCCCTATGTCAAAGAAGAAGTTAGGAAACAAAGTGTCGCAAAAAAAAATCCCTACATCTTCCCTACGCCACTCATTGACAGTTTCCCTGCGACTTACCTACGCCTAATTCTCTATGCTTTCCTTATGCCATATTCCCTATGCTTTCCCAACATCGCATTCCATATGTCTTCCCTACGCCATTTTGCATAAGTCTTCCATACGCCATTTTTCTTACGTCTTCCCTACGCCCAGTTTCATATGCTTTCCCAATGTCAGCTTCCCTACGGCTTCCCTATGCCTGCTTCTCCATACACTACCTATTTCTCTTTGAAAGTGCAAAGATAAAATTTCCTTACAAATTTCTTACGTCCTCCCCATGTCTCTTTAAAGAAAATTTCAATATAATTCTATTATATTTACCTTCGTTCAACACATATCACAACAAAAGTCTCTACATCTTCCCTACGCCACTCGTTGACAGTTTCCCTACGGCTACCGTACACGTAATTTTCTACATCTTCCCTATGCTATATTTTCTACGCCTTCCTTACGCCGCATCCCATATGCCTTCCCTCCGTCATTTTCCATACACGCACCTTCCCTATGTCTACTTCCCCACACCCTACCAATGCCTTACCTATTTCTCTTTGAAAGTGCAAAAATCAGATTTCCTTAGGAATTTCCTAAGCCTTCCCTACGTCAACGTAAAGAAAAATTCGATGTAATTATATTATATTTACCTTTATTCAACATATATCACAACACATAACATATGTCATTTCAAGAGAGAGAAGATAAATTATTTAATTCGAAACTTGTGGCTGAAATCAAAGGAATTTAAGGCGTAGTAAAATTGGGGTATAGCTGATCCTAGCCCTAAAGATATATAATCACATGCAAATTCATAACAATATATACCATTAAAAACATTAAAGCACAATGCATATCATGTTCAAATTACAATAAGCTTGTTACAAATATATTTAGACCACATTATGTCCAACACAAATAATAAAATAGAATCGGTACATAACTCCAACATAGCTGTTTCATCAAGTTCAAACATCATAGAACATTAAAAAATATAATAGCAAACACACAAGCAATATAGGAATTACTCACGAAGTAGGTCCTTATCCTTGCTCGTGCCTCAACGCCCGTAAGAACTCCTACATAGAAATCATCTTCTCCCACATGGAATATAAATCCTTTTGTAGATTGTTCACCGTGCCATTCGATTCTTGATTTTTATTCCTTAGCTCTTGTACCTCCTTCATAAGTCTCTCTTTCATGTGAAACTCCAGACCTAGCACTGTATGTGTTGTCTCTATGTATCTACATATAAATTATACTACCAAATAACAACTGTATGTTATTGGATTACGACATGTATTTTGACTACTACACTTTCAATAAGTTTTAATGGATACTCATTAGTGTTTTAAGCCAAAGCATCGCATTAGAAAAGGCGATCCCATTTGCAAATCACGTTATATCTATTGATGGATTGGGTAGCATACAACAAGTAATTATACTTCCATAAAACCAATTAACCTTTTGATAGTCAATACGTTAAATTGTTCCAAATATTTTTGTCAACGTTTAGGGTTTTAAACAAATAAAAATGCATTTTATTTCGTAAATCAAGTTTCAAAATTACTCCAGTAGTAAAAGAATCTACATATCATTACAATATAAAAACCATTCAACCAATTAAAATGCCTTTTCCAACAAACATATTATATCAAAAAACATTATGCAAATGCAGATGATTTCAAACATCAAAACCGACAATACAATAGTAAAAAAGTTCACTTCAACCCACAAAATCTCAATTCCAAGTTGAGATAGCTTGTTTGTATCTTTTTTTCAAACTTAAAAATAATAATAGTATACTTTGGCTAATATATAGAAGACACGAGCAGAGATTCATATGTAGACACTCAAAATCAAGATATACTATACTTTGGCAAATAATTGCGTCGAAGAAAGCAAACAACGTCAGTGGTCGATGTTAAAAACATTCAAACATGATTCACTCATGTAGCAAGCAAATCATGATATGGAAGTAAATAAACATTGTTTGAGTAGGTACATAAACATATGGCAATCAATTCAATCATTACGTCAAATTTGATATTCAACCTTGACTACATTTTAACTCATATGTTTCATCATAGAGCATCTTACTACAACTAAGAGGAAGAAAAAACGCATACAATATGAATGAATAGAAAATACATAAAACATTCACATTTTTTTGGTGGAAGTAATACTGTAAACAAAATTAAACTTTATCAAACTTCTCCTACCATTAAAATTGAAGAGAAAACAAGAATTCTAGTGTTTCTTCAGTTATAATCACTCTAATGATTAGTTATTTCAAAATATTATGTATATAAGAAAACTTCACCTTAATTTGTTTACAAAAAGGTATGAACATGAATATACAATATAAATAGTACCCAAATTTCATTCAAGATCATACAATTTTGAAACCAACCGTATGACAGAGTTCAAGTTTTCAAAGCTTTGTTAGAATTTTCTTATCCTTAAATCAGTGAAACCTATAGTAGAGGTGTCAGGGAAATAAAAAACCATGTGTTAGACCTAAGTCTGGTGTGAGAAACTCAAGAAATATGTGTACAGCATATAACAACACCTTTTGAGACCAACGTAACGGTTGTCCCCTCAAAAGAGCTAAACCATCTAATAAGTATATATCGTGATATAATAGATAATGTCTAGGGTGGAGAATATAAATTAGAAAATAGCTATTGGTACTTACATTAATTACGCCACAACAATATCGAAGTATAATCAAAACCACAAAAGTGTGCATGCATAATGAATTTCCATGAAGACATCCCCAAATATACCAGCCTCTTGCACAAGTGTTAGAAACTACCTCCGAGCGTCGTATATCCCTATATAAATTATACTATAAGGTAAACACCACTGGTCCACGTCTAAAACACGTGATCCCAAATATCATCCACTCTCGCGCGTAACACAATAAGCATACTCAGGATATGGAGTGATAATATTAAGTCTCGGGCCCGCCAAACCCTAAGCTATGTGCCTACTATGTTTTCTATCATTTCCGATGTTGAGGTCACGTTCAACATCTCTTATACGAGTCTTCATCACTCGGACAGAACACGAATCCCCAAATGGCTTCTAGCATCTCGAACAGATCACGAATCTCTACATGGTTCGAGCATCATAAACAAATCTCGAATCCCCACATAAATTCTAGCATAAGTCATCCAACGAATGTTAACATTGACCTCTCTCTTGGACTTAACTTTAGGATAGACACTTCAACTCTATAGCATTCCACTTCACTACCATTTCTAAAACATAGAACTTGTATATCAGTTTTGAAGTGGTATTCGATCAGTAAAACACTTATCGATCTTAGTCTCATCAAAAACTAAATCGATGAATTTTCGGTAAACTCAACTCCGTTTCTTTAATAAGTAAGCAAACCATATATGAAGAGGAGCCCTCTTCATAGGATCTCGTATATATAAATTCTTAAAGCTAAATATATTTTATACCAATGCTCCTTCCTATGGGTTCTCAAATCGTATAAAAACCATGAATCTTTTAAATACTTCCTAAGTTGGCCAAGTTCGATAATCGACTAATCGACTATTAAGTTCAAAATAGACGATCGCATATTGAAATCAAGTCTCGTATACTAATCACGTTTCCGAACTTCTCAACTTATATTATCCATCGATCGAGAGTGAAGTTGGGTAAGTTAGAGCACTAGTTGCATCAAAGTCTCTCCTAGACACTTCATTTTTAACTCTCACAGATAGATAAGTCTACTTCGTCGGCTTTTAATGCTACATGACTAAATGCTTTCCATAAATGAGTAAACTCGCAAAGCATAATCAAGTCACACAAAGCACGATTAAATCACATATGCAACACCTAATCCCTTTTTTTATTTAATTAATCTATTTATTAATTAAAACATCTTTTATTAGTAAATACTTCTTTTATCTAATAAAACTTCATTTATCAATTTCTACTATTTATTTGTACTCTTTCAATACTTCAAAATGTATTCATATACTTATCTCAAACGGTGTAAGTATATTCCCAATTCATTAACAAAATTTCTTACTTTAAATCTTTACTTTTTCAAAAGATTTCATACTTGTTATTACCTTTGAAATATCCATTTAAAAGGTTTAATTACATTCACAAATCTATTTTAAAAGGTTTAAGACTAATGTTACTTAAACATTGTCACTACAAACCCAAAACCGTTTCACTTATGCTTATCTATAAAACATTCGTTTTAAAGATCTATTTATATTCATAAGTATAATAAAAAAGGGTTAAAGACAAATGTTGTTAACACATTGTCACAACAAATCCAAAACCACTCTATACTTGTTATTATCTTTAAAAGAATTCTCTTAAAGATTTAAGTATGTCTACATTTATTAAACAAGGTAATATACTTGTTAATAACTTTGCAAAACCATTTACTATAACATAAGTGTTATAATCTAAAACTATCTCTTATCCTTTTACAAAATACTTAACTTACTTTTCCAAACTTTTGTGTATGTGTGTGTTTGTGTGTGTGATCACTTTAAAAATACTTATAAATAGGTTTAAAATATCTATGTAAAATAATACTTAAAAATAAATAATTTATAATTTGATGAAAATAAATAAAAAGCATGCTTTATATTATAAAACCTCTTTACTTCAAAAATGCATAATATAATTATTAAAAATATATTTAAACTTCAAACCAACTTAAAATACTGCGAAATATGTTACAAAATATCCCTAAAATGATTAGGGAAAAATACAAAATTTAAATGTCATTTTTAGACACTTAAACCTCAGACAACTTACTACGGCATTTATAAATGTTGTTAAAAGTCTTATACGAAAAGCATGAACTTTGCTACTAGTTTTCACCACATAAACAAATGATTTAAGACTTTAAATTTTTGCAGTAAGTACTAAACTTAGGGTACTTAAAAACCATGGAAATAAACCCTAAAGAATATCTTTCAAATTATTTACAAAAATTCTCGAAAACAAGGTATATTTCATAATGTAATTATAACCACCTTTTTGCTCTAAATTTTTCCCTTTGTTTGACTAGTTCTAAAATCTTGTAAACTTTGATTTTTTAAAAGTAATAAATATACATATAGTACTTATTAAGAATTCAAAGAAACCCCTAAGAATGTCTTTCAAATTAATTACAAAATTCACAAAAACAAGGTATTTCAAAGTGCTCAAATAGCGACCTTCTTCTCGCTATAACTTTTTGCAACTTTATTTCACAAGTTACAGAATGATTTAATTTTTTCAATAATAAGTACAATTATAGTGCTTATTAAAAATGCAAAGAATCCCCTAGGATGTCTCTCAAAGTTGACTTTGAAAATCGCCGAACACTAGACAATTTCAAAGTGCATCCATAGCGACCTTTTCGCTTCTTACTTTCACAATTTTATTCCATAATTTCTATAACTTTCCAAACCATTTCTTTACTATTCCATATTCCAAAATATGTATGGATAACAACCAAATCAAATTATCCTATGTTTAGATCATAAATCTTCCATTTACACAAGTTAAAGTTAAGGGATATCGAAGCACACCTATAGCGACTATTCTCACTTCAAACACTTTCAAACATACTTCAATTCAACACACAATCCAAACAACCATTTAAACATCAAGTCAACACCACGCCCCATGTTATAGAAGGTATTATGAGTGATGTTATACAATATAAAGTTGTCATTTGCTTTCAAAAGCAAGAGGGTCCAAAGTTTATTGCTTTGATTAGTTAATGTCATCTTAACTTTATATTTGCACATACACACAATATGTACATACAAGATAGTGAGATAACTCATCCAAATACAAGCCAAACACATTCTCAAACACACAAGAACAAAGAATCACTTCCTACCATCACCCAAAAGCCTAACGACACCACTTTTAACAAACCAAGCCAAGCCTTCCATTCACCATCCATGCTCACGGCCTAAACCAAGATCCTTATTTTCTTTAACTTTCTTCCACTTTTACTTTTGATCCATGCTTCTTAATGTGTTATAAGGTGTTGGTGAAATTTTGGTGGAGTTTGAAGAAGATTTAAACTAATTAGAGAAAGATTAGTGAAGAACAAAGTGGATTAGTGCTAATCCACTTCCACCATTTTTATTCTTTTTGATATTTTCAAGCTTTAGAATTTTATGAAGTGTTTAAGGATCCTAAGATCCCCCTTTGGCCAACCAAGAGATCTCTGTCTTGCTTTCTTTTAACTTTACATCTCAATTTCCTTAGTAAATTACCCTTTTTATCCTTGCACACAAAATATCTTCTATGACCACATGCATGACATCGTCATATTTTATTTTCCATAAATGGAAAAAAAAATTCATATTAAGGATTTCCTAAGTGTTTGAATGTATGTAAAAAATGTTGAACAACTTTTAACAAGTAAAAAGTTGTTAATTGATAAAATGATTTTTGGTCACTTTATCGATATTTCTTCAAAGTATTTATTTTTATAAAAAAAATTTCTAAAAAAAGTTTACTATTTGCGCTAAAAATTTGCACAAGCACCCAATAAAAACTTTTTGAAGAGGATAAAATGAAGAATAAAAATGAAAAAAGTGGATAATAACAAAGAAACAACAATTAATTAACAGAAAGGCGAGCACACAATGATTTATAGTGGTTCGGCGTTGTTTGCCTACGTTCACTTTGAATAGATTACTTTTATTAATAACTTTATAATCTGAGTACAAGAGGGATCGGATTAAAATCCTTAGTTACAAAAGAATATAAAGCAAATAGCTGCCTAAAGCCTCCAAAATGAACAACCAAGACGGTATTTATAGATGAAGATGGCCAAATATCTCTCTAAAAATTCGGCAGAAGGACCCTCAGAACCATATGGGCCCACATGAGGGGTCGCCTGGCCCAATTCCCAAAGAAGAGGGATCGGTACCGATCCCTTCTTTGGTTGAATTTTTGGGTGCGATCCCTATGGTGGCTTCCTCATGCTAAAATATGCTTAGCCTCCAAATTTCATGCAAATTGGAGCAGTGGAGCTCGAGTTATTGCTTGATCTTTGCTTCTACATAGTTTGCATGCTGTTTTCCATGGATCCCTTCCTAGGGAAGTATACCGATCCCTCCAACATTATAATCTTGTGGTGTGATACCTAGGGTAGGCTTCGTAGGGTACCCATACCTTGCTCACAAAATTTCATATGCATTGGACTTGTGGATCTTGAGATATTAATTGTTTCCTGCAAGAATGCCTCCATACCATGAAACATACCGATCCCACTTGTTAGAGCTAATTTTATGCCGATCCCTCCTATGTGTTGAACCATATTTCATACTTCGAACATTCTACCTTGCATATTTATCAATTCGATTCAACCTTGACTTCATATTATCATCTGCACTTGACTTATTTGCCCTACAATCATCACTATGGAGTCATCGGCCTTGATGGTAAGTGAATCTAACTCGTGCAATTAGTTCAATATAGTCTAGCTAAAATGTTGGACAACACTTGCCCCCCAAAGTACGTCTTGTAATGAGCATGGCGTGCTTTGAATCAAAGCAAGTTAGAGTCATCGGGAAGAAATCTATCCAGCTTCCTGAATAGTTGTCATCCCTTTGTCGAATTATTTTTCCAAGGTGCTGTATTTCCCATCGTATCATGACGCTTGGTCGATTTCCAATAGTATAAATCCAGGGCTATACTCCATCAATTAATTTGTATAAGTCTGGATTCTATAAGACTAACAAGCTTTGGTTATCTAGTCCAGCCTCGTACTTGAGGGATTTAGGTTCGACATCAATTTCTGTCGATTTCGAAAATTGAACTTTTTGGGTCATGCACGTACACGTTCATATACTCGTTCTTTGTCGTTGGCTCCCAGACGTGTTCCTACATTCATGGGTCGTCGCAAATTTTCATTGCAATTTTTATGTTCATGCTTTTAATAATTTTCATGCTTATATTTTATTTGTGTATATATTCATGGTCGATCCCTTATTCTTTTCCCTTTTTTTAAATGTTTATGCCAATCCCTTTTCTCTTGTTTGAAAATGTGGGCCGGCCCCTTCATTGTCTTATATAAACCAATATCCCTTCTTTCCAACCTCACTTGCTTCATTATTCGACCATCCTTTAGAGCGTCGAACCCTTTCATTCTTCTATCAGATCCGAATCCTCCTTCCCTTCTGCAACATCGCCTATTTTGAGACCTGAAGCTAAGTGCTACTGATGCTGCATTCATCTATATTATTAACTTTCGGTGATAAAATAAGGTAATATTAATGGTATTCATAATATCAGAAGCACATGAATATGAAACAAAATCACAGATTCCAAAAAATAACAGCTTTACTGATTACATTTCAAAACATGTTTTGTATTCCATTACATAATCCCAAAACATTTCCCAGGTATTGATCAAACATAATTATTACAAAATAAGCCAAGAGCGACATATCAAGATGCCCCCTTAGATGATCGGAGTACTAAATAGACAAAACTGTCTTAATACATCACAACAGAAATAAAATACAAACTCCTAGATAGCTATCCATGCCTCATGCACATCTTGGGAAGCTTTATTCGTCCACCTACTAAAACCTATAAATCCTCAACTCTCAACCTACTCAAATCATATTTTAAGCACCCAAGATTTTAAGGAGAAAACATAAACTTCGAGTCAGACATAAAGCATGATGTGAATAATACTATACAACTCGGTTATCTGACATTAAGTGAGACCAAGCCGCTTAGCGGAACGGGTTTCCCCTCACTAATATCCTTTTAATAACATATCCTTTGCAAATCAAAATCCTACAACCAAACTGGTTAAAGCAATAATATCAACATCATGTATGCATACAAAGCAGGTAATCAATGGACTATCTGTCCGAACACTATAGTTTTGTTTGGCTAACTACTAACCTTTGGCTGACTCGGGCCTACCAGACAAAATAAACAAATAATCTAACTTCCGTTAGATACTCTTCTGGATGGTCTGTCTCTAACTTACTTCTCCTAGGGTCAACTGATCCTAATGTTTTTGCGGGCTCACCAATAACCTATCTTCACTCTGTATATTCCTTTCCGTGTGTAACATCATTTTAGTCTTACTTGTGACAAAGCCTTACACACTAGAATTTTGGACTTATATTAGCTAGGGGCTACTAGCTAAAGTATAGGGAACGACCCCATACCAGTCCCATCTGGTATTCTAATATCTGAGTCATTTACTTAGGGTCAACTACCCTATTAAATTTTCCTTGAAAACATTTCTTTCAAATTGATTTAACCATTTAAATCATACTTAAACAAGGAAAATATACTCTATGCTTTACTCAAATCACTTTTCCATGTTATATACACTTTACACAAAACATTGTTGATGAACTCATTCGAAACCCTTGTTTAAAAGCTTTAAACAACCCCTTTTGAAACCTTTGAAAGTACCCCTTTCGAAACCATTGAAAGTACCCCTTTTGAAACCAGCAAACTACTTTACTTTAAAACCTTTGGCCGAAAGGCCAAAACATACCTTTCAAAACCATTTACAATTGACCTTTCGCTATGGAGTTAAAGCACTCAGCAAATTCAATGCGGCAGAGGTGCAAAAAGTCATAGCGGGGATACAGCGAGGATATAGCGGGATATAGGGGATGACTCTAAAATAGCATTTAAAACTCGTACTTAATGTTTTTACAAATATATAAATGGTAATTAAATGAAAAATTAACATTCAATTGAATAATAATTAATACATAAATAATTTTAAATAAAAACATGTGTGAATATACTGTAAATAAATGTATAACTATTATATAACATAATTGAATTTAGTAGAACATTAGAGTATTTTCATTTCTGAAAATATATTAAAAATTCAATTAAATAAATTAATTTCATAATTTTTATAATGTATAAATGTCATTTTTCAATTTATTTCTTTTAAAGAAGATATAGTGGAAATAGCGTAATATAGCGGGAATAACGGGATATAGCGGAAATAGCGGGGCTTAAAGCGGAAAGGCTATATTTGGGGCTATATGGAAAAATCATAGCGGTAGAAATCCGCCATGAGATATAGTAGGGTTATAGCGGGGCATTAACTGCACAGACCTTTCGAAAACATTGAAAATATCCTTTTGAAAGCTTTATAAATCCTTAGACATCCTCTTTTCAAAACACTTTAAACATGCCTTTTGAAAACATTGGAAACCCTCCATTTAAACACTAAGGTAAACCTTCCGAAAACAGTGGAGAACCACCCCTTTGAAACCTTTAACATATACCTTTCGAAAGCATTAAGTCCTTTACATAAATCAAACCTTTCGAAAGCATTGGGTTCAAGTTAAAACATGTGGAACAACCTTACGAAACCATTTAAAACCATTCATTTCAAAACCTTTGGGTTTAGCTTTCAAAATCTCAAAAGGGTCTTAAAAGATCTAAGTCGAAAGCAACTCTTTCGAAAGCAATTTCCTAAGTTAAGAAGTGGATGGTGTCGAAACCAATCCCTTCGAAAGCATTGGAGAAGTGACTCGGATTTTAAAACAAAGGAACCCTTTCGAAAGCATTGCTTCGAAAGGTTGAATGCGGTAGCAGGGGGTTTCAACCCCTTCGAAGCATTTCCTTAAAACAAAGGTGCAACCTCTTTTGAAACCTTTCTTTAAAACCATTAACTAAGTCGAAAGCCATCTAGATCGAAAGCATCCTTTTCGAAAGCAAAGCAAGCGCATTTTCTTTTGAAGGAAAAACAAGGTCTTGACCCCTTCGAAAGCCTGTTTCGACTCTATACCTTTCGCCTATGTCCAATTCACTATGTACCAAGTCTTTGATACCATGTGTATTGGTTTTGACCTAGATGGAGGCTGAAGTATGAAGTCGAAAGGTAGCTGCCGAAAGTGGCGAAACAGCAAAACCTTATCAAAACTAATTTTTGACTTTAAAAGGTAATTTCTTTTCAACTAACCTACTTAGTTTGTCAATATATGATTGGTTGCTAATTTATTTCCCAAAATCTTTTCTAAAAGTGCTGCCAAATTTCAGAATTAATCAATTTAAAACAATTACAAATTGCTCCTTCTCCTTTTATAAACATATAAAACATTTAGTCTCATACCTTAAATAATTTTATATACTTATTAAAACACTTAGGAAAATTCTCATAAATCCCTTTTAATAAGTTTTTCAGCATATATAAATTTCTGACCCAAAGCCAATATAAAATAGCTGTAATTAATTTTAAATCCAATTAACCATTTTCTTCACTAGAAAATTCATAATAAATCCACATTAATTCAAAAAATTATGAAATTTGAAACCCATCTGTAAAATATTATTTCTGACCTTATCTAAAAATTACAAGGCATTTGGATGTCATTTTAATAGGATTTTCAAGTTAAACCTTATCATAAAATCTATATAAATAGCATAAATCATCAACAAGCATATATATCCATTTAAACAATCAAAACATGGAAAATCATTTGAAAAATAATTTTGAATCTCAACTAAAACCGAAAATAATAAAAATATGAGTTGTAACCTATTATTCACCTTTAGCTTGTGATTAAGGAGTTGAGATTTGATATTGGCTTAAGTTGATTAAGCTTTTTCCTCTTGATTTTAGCTTATCTTCTTCTTACTTCTTCTAATGGTGGCCGACCTCTTCTTGTGTTTAGTTTTTGCTTATGAACGTGAGAATGAAAGTGCATGAGGGTTTAGGGTATTAGAATATGACTTATTCCTATCTTGCCCTTATCAACTACCCTTACTTATTCCATTTTATTTTCCCTTAGTTCATTGTTTAAATTGGCATGGCTACCCTCTATTAACACAAATCTCAATCCCTTAGCCATTTATATTATTTCATTTAATTTAACTAATTAAATGTCCTAAATAATGTTAATTAAAATTAGGGTCGTTACACCTTCCTCCCTTAGCCTCAAGAAGAAACCCTTCTGCAATTCAACCTACCTCACGAACCCGCTTTCTCTCACCTTCCATTTCGAACATCTCCAAACCACTCGCCCATAATTCCAACTTATACACTGACGTAGGTAGGTCTTTAGTTTATAACTTTCGATTTTATGATGAGATAATGGATTCCATGCCATCGGAGATTACGATGGTGCTTGATGTCACGATGAAATGGTGGTTAAAGTAGCTTGGAGGGGGTTAGTCATGGTGAGTGAAATGGGTTCAGTAGAATAAGTAAGGAGGAAGAAGAAGGGAGAGTAGAGGAGGGATCGGTTGGGATTTGTTGTATGGTGTGGAAACTTGATGGGAGGAAGGTTGAAAATGATAGAGTGTAGGGATCGATAGAATGGACCATCGTAGAAGGATCGATATCAGAAGTTTGGTGGAAGACAGTGAAGTAGAGAGGTCGGTAGGACTAGCTAAGTAGGAGAGGGATCGGTGGAGTCGAATGACATGGTGGCATCGGTGAAAATGGGTATCATGGTGGGATTGGAAAATTTTGTTTAAGGAAAGGGATCAGCACTCTTCGATTGGAGAGAGGGATTGGTTGAGCTACTTTAGGATAGGGATCAGAAAATTTTTTTAATGAAAGGGGTCGGCACCCTTCGTTTGGAGAGAAGGATCGATTGAGCTACTTTGGGATAGGGATCAGCATATAAGGGTCGACATTTTGGGATCAACATATATGTACTTTGAATTGAACTTGAAACCTAATCCGTACTCACTTATTTGAGCGATTACAACTAATCCCATCTTGAACACATAATGACGATGAACAACAGGACTTGCATATTCATTATTGTACTCAAAACTGAACGGTCAAATCCCGGGAACTTAGAACATGAACTAAAACTTAGCATATGGACTTGAATAACAGATTCCACACTTTGATATGATGATAGTCGATCCTAAAGCTTTATCAACCGATCAATCTTTTCACCAAATGAGACGGTCAGCGACGACGGTCACTCTGGTTGGAATCCAAAGTCTCGTCATTTCACTTCGTTTTCTTACTTTAAGCAGCTTATTTCTATAACACTCTGCACCACACTGCACTACACTAGCTCACACTTAGCACGGGGGGATAGGTAAGCTATTCTAATCTCGATTATCTACTATGTGCAATTGATATGGACTTCAGACGTTCAAAACGTCTAGCTGCAATGTCTTTTGGGCTAGCCTCACAACATTGCAATCCCGAAGCTGTGTCGAGTTCCGCGACCATATTTGACAGGCTTTCTCTTGGTCATCAAACTGAACAAACGGAAGTCTCTAGTCCACCAGCCAACCTTTTTCCTGATTTTCCCATCCTCCCGATGGAAGAGGTAAGTCCTACATCCGACGATGTAGAAGGTTCTATACTCTTAGACAACCCGACAGATTCTCAATCCTCCAGAATTGGTGAGGCCGCCCTTCACAGACTATGTTCCAGACTGGAAATTCCATTCGAAGATGTCATGGCTCCTTCGATAAATTACCAGGCTCACTTACCCCCGGAGGGGTACACAACATATAACAAATTCATGTGCTGGGCCGGATGCATGCCGCCCTTCAATTCGTTTATTCCGAAAATGTTGAGATATCTTGGAATAGCTCCCACTCAACTTCACCCGAATAGCTACGCCTTTCTCCATGGAACTTTTTTTTACTATTCATGAGCATTCTGCTCCGCCCGCCAACTCCTCGAGCCTCACCCAACTGCCAAGCCTTAACGGGTGCTTGGAACAAACTTACCCTCTTCAAACACGAATGGTTCTACATTCGATGTCTGCCTGGCTTTGCAAGGCGATGGTTGGAAGGACGTAAGTGTCGTCTTCACTTTCTCTAATTCAAGTTATATTCTAGATCAGTTAACATTTTGAATATTTGCAGGTGTCCGTCCGCATCTAGAGGGCAATAGTTTTTCAAGAGCAATCTCCATAATTCGTGCTACTCCTGTCGAAGATAGGGACATCAGACTCCTTGTCACCGATGAGTTATTATCCTTATTTGGGCTACTGGAAGAAGGCCACGACATTGGGCTCCCTGGAAGTGCTGCATTACCAAGGATTGTTGTCAAGCAAGAAAGGGATATCAATTACCCCATCGTGCCCCTAGTCGAGGGGACTCAGGATGATGCCAAAGAAGGTGAAATTAGGGGTACCCAGATTAATGAGCCTGGCGACGCTAATGCAGACCTAGGCAAGGCGCATGTGGTCGAACCATCACAGGGTGCGCAACCCCACACACCTGTTAAGAGAAGAAAAAAGCTTGCATATAAGCTTTGCAGGAGAAAAATTGCTAAGGATCTAGAGTTCGTTATCACTTCTATTGACGAAGAGTCATCTTCCCAACATATAGAAAGCTCGATGAAGGGGTTCTCAAATCTTCAAATTCCCGAAGATTGACTTATGATTTTCCCAATATCAATATTGGGGGGCTTACTCTCCCCACAAAGTAGTGATGGCGTTCTTCCCACCGGTCAAGGAGAGGAAATGCCTATAAGCAAGGCTACAACTACTGGTCCATCGGAGGGAAACACTAGGACACTCATAATCATGTGCACTTCACCACACACTCTTCATCTATCTTATGTACAACAGTTACTTGTAGGCTTTTGTTTGGTTTTGTGTAGGTGAAATGTCTCAATCTTGAGCCTTTGATCATTTAAGGAGCTTCTCAATGCAATACGGATCCAAACGTGATTCAGAATCGGGTAGGCATAAAGAGAGAGATGATGACTGAGAAAGAAGTCATCGCTCTAGGGAATCATCATCTTTAAAACATAAATCCCAATCTCGGTCGTCCTATCAGGATGTGCAACCTAATCTTTCTGTGCATAGTGGCGATCAAATCTCTTTTCACGGTCCTCCAGCTCCCGTACCGCCCGAGCAATATTCTGGTTCATCTAGCTCCAAGCAATCCCGTGATGGTAGGTCGAGCAAACGTCCAATCATTGCTTCTGATCCATCTTTGCCGACCGCTGCTCTTGGAGCTTCCACGTTAGAAAAATTAGCCGAGCTTAAGGTCATTTCCCTAAAGATTTGTTTTGACGGGCTTAAGTTCCTCACCTCCATCCATACAATCCTAGGGACTGTCAAAGTAAGCTCTCTTGCATGCGTCAACGATGTTTTTGTGCAGCATAAATCATTTCAGCACTTAGCAAAAAAAATCTCCGAGGTGTCTATTGAGCGACAACATGAGATAGATCGTCTCAAGCTAGAGGCGATCTAAGATAAATATGTAATTAAGCACTAAGATAATGAGATCTCGGGGTTGATGACAAAACTAACTGAAGCAGAAAAAAGTGCCAAGGAAACATCTGAGGTAGTGAGTCGTGTGGAAGTTGCCCATAAAAAGGAACTTAACGCTACCCTCAACCGTAGCAGTGCATTTGCCTTGGAAAAAGATTCCTTGCAAAAGGAGAAAAATATCTTGGCCCGTCGTGTTGAGGAGCTTGAAGAGCTTCTAAAGAAAGAGAGGGAAGAGAAGATTGAAGCTCAAGAAAAATCACAAAGATATTGCAAAGAAGCTGTTGAAGCCCGGAGTTTGAAGATTAAACTTGATAAGAAACTTGCTCAGATTGAAGTCCTCAAAGAAGAGGCAAAGGAAGTAGGCCACAACGAGATGAGAGAATAGCTCGAAGCTCAGGTAGAGGATGCCAAGGAAGCCGGTCGGAATGAAATCAAGGACATGTTTGATCCCCTGATCGTCAAATACAATGCTAAAGTCCTTCTCTACCGTGATCCGAGCTTTCTTGGTGAGGGTTAACTTGAGTCGCTCGCCGAGGCCTGGGAATATATTATCGAAATGAAAAGGCGAAATTAGTGCAGGAGATCCTTCGGAGAAATGATCCCCTAGACCTTGTCGCCGCGAGACTTCGATACTTCAACATTCTAACATCCTCTGGCAAAGGAAAAAATATCGCTGAATCTTCGGAGTCTGAACCCAAGGGCCCTTCCTCTTTTCAAGCAGCCAAAGCATCGGTTTCTTTCAGTCCGAGACAGGGTCTAAGCTACGATCTAGAAAAACCCGGTTATCAATCTAAAGTGTTGACCCCTATTCTAGAAGGAGGGACCCCGACGATGACTGAAAGTCAGCCAGATGTAGGTAATTCGCCCTATCTTCCACTTTTCGATCGGTTTCTTTCTTCATGTACAATAGTCATAGGCTTATCTTCTTATTCCTGTGAATCTACAAGTCTTTCAGGTCCCGACCAAACTCCAAGAAGTGGTGCCACTATGGAGCAATAATCAACATCAACTGAGATCCTGACGGCCACCGATGCTCTAGGGCCCGATGCTCAAGTCATTGGAGCACTTGATGATGATAAGGTTGAGGATCCAATGCCGCTAGATGAATCTGATGATGTTGTGATCACCGGTGTCACTATACACACCGATGAGCTTAGCCTAAAGCAGCGCGTTGAGAGGGAGGAGTTGTTGAAGAATAAAGTCAAATATGAACCCATCGATGCAGATATTGATGATCCAAATCTCATCCCATTACAAGTCATCCCACCTGGGGGATCGATTTTTGAAAAACTCCCTCCTACTTTTGAGAGCTCCCCAGCCAAAGGCGGTAAAGTATTGAGGAAGTAGACAAGCGGAAGCTCGGGTGGCGCCACTCCCAAAAAATCCAAAAAGGAGAGAAGACAAAAGAAATAGCCATCGTTTTGGCTCTGTTTGCACACAACTTGTATAGCTATTTTTCTCTTTGTTGGCCGTGATTGTATGGGTATGGCCCCTATTCTAGTACGTGGCGAGTATGGGTCGATCCAGAGGGAATTTTATTGATTTAAAATTTCTATTCAATCAAATTAAACTAAGAATTGAAGTTGTGATTCGAAGTTGTGTTAAATACAAAAAAATTTGAAAAAACTAACTACTACAAAAGTGAATGAAAACTATGAGATTAAAAGACAATTTAGAGATAAGTCCACTCTCATCGTCACATAAATCCACACAACAAGAATTTATGATCTCTCTTTTGGTCTTTAATGAATTTAGTTGATATGTTTATCATAAGTATGGCCTATTTGTGTTATTAATTAGCCCAACATAAACCATCTAACTTAACATACCCACTAAACCACTTTTTAACTCTCATGAAAATGATGATGAACTTGAAAATAAAATCTATTCTAAGCATGATCTATTGACTATTGATTAGAAATATAGACCATCAAATTTTGATTTTAATATTCACTTCATTACCGTAATCATATGTAGATGAAGAGGTAATTTGTGTTTATATTTGTTTAAGCATAGCCTATTTGGTGTCAACAACATAGGCTATCAAATTCAAAGTTAAAACAACAAAATTTTACCCATTCAAACATTATCATTAAGCACAAAAAGTGTAACGACCCGTATTTTTGGGTTTTCAAATTTGAATATTTAATTTATTTAAATATTCAGATTGGAATTAAATTATAATAAAAATCTATGTTTCAAATTTAGACTTGATTTCGAGTGACGTTTTTTATTTAATTTATAGAATTTTTCTATAATTTTAAATTTGGAAAATAATTAAATTTTCATTTGACGTTTTTAGGTCAAACGTCGGCATTTTTAAAATTTAACTAAATAAGATAACTGGTCTATTTTATGGTTGTTTCGTGATAGTGTCACATTATTGTGAGCGATTATATTTTATTTTGTCGTTAGCAGTTCATACGCAGTCGGAATATTAGGCAGCGTCCTATCCCGAAATGTTTGATAAATATTTAGATATTTTTTTTTAAAATCAAATCTTCACCAGATAAAATCTCTTCGCTCTCTTTTCACTTCACCACCTCAGCCAACATCATCACCATTCCCCTATGATTTCTCTTCAGCAACCCTACTATCTCACCTCAGCACATCATCACCAAATCAATCCTTAACCCCTAAGTTTCCTCCACCTATAAATATCACACTAACACCATTGATTCCAGAGATCATTTCACAGATAACAACAGAGAAGCTTCTTTTCTTCTTTATTGTTTTTACATAGGATGAAAAATAACCATTTCATCCATTCAAAAATCAAATCCTCTCAATCTACTCATTTTTAGCCTTAGTGATCAACATGGAAGTTGTTCATCATCGAATCTAGTTTCCTTTAAAAATTTCATGGGTTTTCGTCAAGTATTTAGAGAGAAATCTTTAAATTACTACAAGTGGTCGAGAAAATGATCGTTTTCGACGATCATAGATTGGCGAATGGAGGTTACGAATGGGTTCGTATCGATGATTTGGGATTTTTAGAACTGTCCATGTGATTTTTAGTGGCCTGGTTCGTCGAGGAGGAGGAGATGATCCAATTTCGTTTGAAAAATAATTTTCGATGAAACGGTGGTCGAGAGGTCGAGCGGAGATGTTGGGGAGGAGCCTTGGGACGAGGCGGAGGTCGTAACCGTGGTCGATTTTTGATTTGGGCTTTGGTTTGTCGAAGATTGCTTTGGTTAGGGTTTAAGGAGACTGTTTGGTGGTGTTCGAACTTTGTCAAACTGCGACATGGTGGAGTGGTCGAGTCATTGCGTGCGTGTCATGAAGGAAGCACAGGGTGTGGCGGTCCTTTCGGAGGTGGTGGCGAGGCAAAACGTGGAAGGGAGTGGGTGTATTTGCTCGATTTCCGTGTACGATTTGAGTCCCAAGTTTCAGATTTTGGGACGAGCTGATCGAGTTTTGCTTCAGAGGGTCAGAGTGGAGGAGGGTAGGTCCATCGCGATGAGGGTGGGACGGCGAGCTTGCTGATGGGTTTGGACGCAGCAAAGGGTGGCCGTGTGCACATGCATGTGCACGAATATGCACGGTTTTTTGTGTTCAGGCAGGGAAATTATGGTGCAGGGGTTTGGGGAGAACGCTATAGCATTGTTGCATTGGTGGATAGCAGGTTGCGATGTTGTGGGCATGGTCCTTCCTATTGGGGGTGAGAATTCTTTGTTAAATAAGGATTTATTATATTATTATGTTCAAAAACTATGAAATGCCATAACATGATCATTTTAAATCCGATTTACATACGGATTTTTGCGTTGTACTCGTATGGATGAGTATAGTGTAACTTATTAATAGCTTTGGGTAAGTATAAATTTATGACGTATTTAAATAGACAGGATTTAAATCACTTTATTTTAATTATAACGTCGATTAAAATTTATATACCTTAAAATATTGATGTTATTTGGCCAAATAAATTATTATTGAGTTAAATTGGATTGAATATGGTAATTGGACATCTGTTTAGTGGAATAAAACACCATTTCGCTAATTAAATTAAATTGTCAATTTGTTAGTAGAATAAATCCCCGTTCTGCTATTTATAGTTTTGGACGTTTGATTATATATCGTAAACTGACAATTCATCTTGAACAAGTGATATATTAACCAATGATTGTTAAGTGTTGGATTTATTTATATGGTCGTGGATTATGTAAATATCTGTTATTGACCTGAAAGGTTAATTAAATAATTTGGTAGCTTTTTAAGTACCATGGTGATTGTTAAGCCTCCTTCAAATTCGAAAAACTAATTATTGTTTTGGAAGTTACTTTAAGACTAATTAATTTTATTATAAAGTTTAAAGGCAATTATTATTTAGCAATAAGTTTTTAAAAAGTAATAATTATTTATCAATAATGTTTTAAAGATAATTTAGAATTGTTTAAAATAAGATTTAAAGTAATAGGATTCTTAAAAGTTATTTCTTAATGTTATTTAAGAATGTTTTGTTACTATTTAAAAGTTATTAAGTTAGGATTTAGAAATGTTTTAATTATATTTTAATTAATTATTTAGAAGGTTTAACAATACTTTAATTTTTAATTATAGTTAATTAATTATATTTATTTAAGTTATTTAATTGTATTTAAAGGATAATTAATTTTTATATTAATATTAGTTTAAGGTTAATTAATTACTGTTTTAATGACATTTTAAAGTTAATTAATTATTATCTTGATATTATTTTGAAGTTAACTTATTAATACAACAATAATGTTTTAAAATTAATATAATAATTATTAATGAGATTTTAAAGTTATTATTTTAAATGAGATTTAAAGTGAATGGAAAAGGGGGATGTTTAAATAATAACTTATTATTTTAAGTTATTTTAAATTAGGTATGGTTTATCAAGAGGACTTTATGGACTTGCAGAGTCTATTAAATAAGTTTGTTTAAATATGGAAAAGAGTTTTATAAATGGCTTTGTATATTTATAATAGGATTTGTAAATGGGTTTTAAAGATTTGAGATGGAAAAGTTTTATAAATGGGATTTGGAAAGGATGTTTATAAAGAATGTTTTTAAATGGTTTGGAGATTTATAAAGAGCTTTATAGATAATTTGGAAATATTTATAAGACAAAGAAATTTGGAAAGAGGTGGTTGATATTCATGGCGTAATTCGAGGGGTAGGGATTGCCTATTGTTTACTATGGATTCGCCGGGATAGCGACGTAACCATTATGTAAGCTGTGATCCATAGTCAACATTAAACGGTACTTTCCATATCTATTTTTAAGAGTTTTCAAGTTTCTAAGTTTAGAAATGAAATGGTTGTGAATATACTTATACCATTGAGATAAGTATATGGTTATATTTTCTAAGTATCGAAAATATAAAGGTTTGTTAATATACTTATCCTGTTGAGATAAGTATATGGAATTGATTTCCAAGTATTTGAAATGTGATATTAAATTAATGAAAGATTAATTTAAGAGGCTTAGTGATTTCCGTGGGAAATGTAATTTCTATTTTTGGATGTTTGTTTATTTGATAGTTAAATAATTGATTATCAAATCTTGGCCTAAATATGTAATTCTTCTTGATTTTGGTGGTACGGAATTATTCCTTACTTAACACTGAAGAATTTTAACTCTGGAAATATCTAGGGGAAACACAGGAATTATATTATACAGTTTCCGTCGGTGGTGCTATACTGTACGTATAAACTCGTTTTGTTTTTCTAGGACAAATAATAAGGAGATCCGTCCACTTATATGGTTAGGGGGTGATCCCCGCTCTTATGTATTATCTGCTTATTTTCTAAAGAACCGGTATTGAGCGTTCCGGAAATCAGCGTTTGGTTTTATGGAGCACCCGAAAAATGGAAGGGCGTACTCGTAAGAGATGACTCGAAACTGTAACCACTCCGAGAACCATATACGGTTCTATGGGGGAGATTCGTGATATTTTGAGATGTTAGGATCCATTTGGGATTCCGTGATCTATTTGGTGGCGGTGTGTAAGATGGAATGCCAGTCGTAGCCTCATCAGTGGTGATGACTAAAACCAGAGATAGGAGGCATGGCCAATAGGGTTGGCAAACCCATAGGGTGTAGTCGGCTTCTCCTAGATGTCACTTACAGTTTTTATGCATGCATGGGGCGATGCACTCGGTCTTAGCGAGACCAGCTATGTTTTTCCTATGGTACATCACTAGGGATGTATGTTGCTTCGGAAGGATATCTTCGATCCTTGTGCAGGAGGATCGTTTCTTGAAGTATTGAGGACACCTCCATTGAAATCCTCCACAATTAACGAACGTGCCTTATCGATTTTCGATTATATACCTAGTATTGTTGTGATGTACACTCAGGAGCATTACAGCTACTTGATTATTATTATTTTCGCCCTTAGACATTATTATAATATCACTGGATTTTCTGATATAAAGGTTTTGGTTATCGTAAGGTAAAAACCCGTTCGTGTTTATATGCGGTGTGGTCTTACGAGATACCCTTGTTTGAAAGATTATTTAAACTTTAAGAATCTATTTGATTGTGTTTCTCACGCTGGTTTTACCAGACTGACCCGGGCCTTTTCTTCCTGTAATGCTCGGGTCTGACCGAGCATATTTCCAGGTTTACTTGGATATTTGGAGCTTCAGGAGATGAACTAGAGGCCCTGAGACGTATTCACGTAGATGGTTATTTTTCTTCCACTGCATTCTGCTACCCGGCTACTTGGCCCGGCTACAAGGCGATAGTTGCAGAGGCTATGGTTTGACCTAGATGGGACTCGAGCCAAGAAAGGATTGGAAGTATAATAATCAGTATAGCTTGATTGGGTCGGCCTATGATTGTGGTTCGGCATATCTGGCACTAGGTCAGCATGTTATGAGGTATTAGAGTTGGGTATGGGTCGGTGTTGAAGTATGGTCATAGTGGTTCGATATTAGATGGTGGATTGGTTGAGGTAGGATGGCCAAGACAAAAGATCATATTGGGATGGGCCATGGTGGTTCGATCAGATGTGGTTCGGCCGTGGTGGTTTGGCCTTGGTGGATCGGCATGTGTTGTTCAGTCGATGAAGATATGTAGAGGTGGGTCGGCCATATTGGGTCGGCCTAGGTGGGTCGGCCATATTGGGTCGGCCAAGGAGAATTGTCGTAGGTGGGCGGTAATGATCAGTGACTGTGATGGGATCGGCCCTAATGGTTCGGTCAGATGTGGTTCGGCCTTGGTGGTTCGGTCGCATGGGATCGGTTCGCTTGACTTGGTTTCAAGAATGGATCAACACGAGCATGAGCATGAGTTACTTCAGGTCGTGGTCTAGATTACTTCGAGCATACACGGGAGCTACTCCGAGTCGACGTTCATAGGATCCCAAATTAGAAAAAGGGGTCGGTCATGGTGGATCGGGGTGCTTCGTTCAATCCACCTAACTACTCAGCTATGGACCGAACCATCTTAGTCATGGGCAGTGGCGGAGCCAGAAATCTTTGCTGAGGGGTCACCTTTTGGAAGTATATTTAAAAACTTTAGGTCATTGTTTGATAGTTATCAAAATTATACTTTAAAATTTCTACTCAAGAGATTTAGTGGTTTTTTCCTTCTTATAAGATTTAAAATAAAAAATTATCAGATTTTTTTAAGAACATAGTTGATTTACAGATATAAAAAAAATGTATACAACGCAAAGGATGAAATCATCATGAAGAACTTCTTATGTAAGTAACAGATTTTAAGCTGTTAAAATCTTGCATACTTGAACAAAATAAAGAAAGAAAGTCTACATACTTTATACACAACAAAGAAATGGACCTTAACATAAATTGAGATGAATTAAACCATGTGGTCCCACTTAACAAAGAATAATAGTTACACAATCAGTTCCTCTTTCCTTTTCTCTTCTTCCTCCTACTACTTTCGACCATACTTTTTTCATTCATTTTTCTAAGCACTGAGCATAATTTTCTGGGGGGGGTCACTTGCCCACCCCAGCTATAAGGTAGCTTCGCCCCTGGTCATGGGCCTGGACAGGGGAACCAACCTATCTACGTCTATAATTAGAGAGGCAGGGGTCCATTTTGTGGGACCTTTTTCCTTTTGGAGAACTCCAGAGAGACTCTGCCATTTTCTGCACTCACTTCCTTTCTATGAAAACTTGTATTCAAGCTGTTTGTTTACGGATTGTATCTATATTCAAGTATTTGGAAAAGCAATAAAGATTACATTCAAAGTGGACGTAGGTAGTTACGCCGAACCACTATAATTCTGGTGTTCTTGTTTCTATTGTTGTTTTTGCATTCTACTATGATATTCCTCTATTTTAATTTACTATCTTCATTAGTCTCTCTACACAAATCTATTCTAGCGTGTTAGTGACCAATTTTGGTGCTAATATTTTGGTGCTTTCACTCCTTGGAGTCGGCTCGGGACTAGAGTGACCTATGTGAATTCATAAAAAGCAAATGTTAGAACACATCTGTTACTTGCTAAAAGCAATGACTTCTTGAACTCTAGAAGGTGAAGTTACATACCAACTTCCAATTGACTTTCAGTGGTCCTCGGAGTATCACCCTCAGGGATTGGGGATAAAATATGAATGCCAAGTCCGGGCTTCTCTGGCTCATAACTGACATGCTGCTCGGGAGGCCCAAGTGACGAAGTCTCGGCCGATTGAACGGGAGGTGGAACTTGAGAATCCATGCCGGACGGACCAGCAATATCTTCTTTACCCTTCGATATCGGGGAGTCTCTTCCAAAGAGGGCTTTTGCCACAGATAAGTCTGAAGGCTCATTTCCTCAGAGCGCTTCCCTCATAAGGGCCCCTTCATCACCTCTTCAACGCCCAGCTCCACTTTCTTAATTTTTATCAAAGTATCCCATGCTTCAGCTAGCGACTCAAGATAACCATCACCCAAGAAAGATACGTACCAGTGCATGAGAATCTTGCATTGTACTCGGCGATGAGTGGGTCAAATGAACACTTAATCTCTTCTCTGCCAGCCTCGGTTGCTTCCTCGATTCGGGAGTCTACCTCTGAAAGTGCTTCCTTTTTGCCTTCATCACGAGCTGCATCTTTTAGCGCTTCAATGTTAAGTATTTCTTCATCGAGTTTAGTTTTCAAATTCCTTATCTCGATGATTTCATCGCAGTATTTTTGCGATTCTTCCTACGCTGTGATTTTTTCTTCCCTTTCTTTGGAAAACAGCTCCTCCAACTCTTTGAATCAGTGGGCGAGGATATCTTTCTCTTTTTGCAGAGAGTCTTTTCCAGAGCTAGAGCGCCGCTGCATTGAACTGCCTCGTTTAACTCTTTTTTATGACTGGCCTCTAAGCGTCTGATCGCTTCGGCTGTCTCCTTGGCATTCTTTTGGACGGTCTCGAGTTGAGATTTGTATGAGAGTAGTTCCTCATCCTGTCCCTTTATAATATCTCTATCGTGAATGGCTTCGAGCTTAAGGCGGTCAATCTCGTGCTGGCGCTCGATGGAGACTTTCGAGATTTTTTCCACTAAGTGTACGAATATGTCATGTTGGAAATACATGTCATTGTTGCAGGCAATAGCACTCTGTTTAACATTCCTAGGAATAGGATGAATTGCAAGAAGAAATTTCAGCCCGTCAAAACAAATCTTCGGGAACGTAGCTTTAAGCTCAGCTAATTTTTCTACCATGGATGGATCGTGAGCGGGATTTGGGGGAGTCTGCCTTGTCGAAGTCACCGATTTCTTATAAGGCTCGCGAGATTGCTTGGTGCTCGAAGAACCATAGTGTTGATCGCGAGGGACTTCAGACTGGGAGCCTTTCTGGGTAGACTTGTCTCCACTACGTGTGGGAAGATTGGAATGTTCATTTAGATATGAAGAGTGGCTATGGGTTCTCCTTTTGGAGGATGAGGACGACTCCCTGGAACAGTAGTCTCTATCTCCGCCTTCGTCGCTATCTCTTCGTTTACCCAATCCTGAGTCTAGACCAGAGTGATGGAAGATGGAGAATCCTCGGAGACGGTCTATTATCCCGCCTTTTGGCAAGGCCGCGACACCAAGAACTTGACTAGAAACCAATGACAGTTTGTCTTGGAGATCGGTTATACGCAGGCTCACTATGGATATCGACGAATTTTGTCCGAGTCCGAATCGAGCTAAAATTGGTATGACACGACAAACGAAGCTATGAGAGCCAACGTTCCAAATTTCAAGTCAATCGGAGTTCGTATGCTCAAGATATTGATCGATCACGGTTGAGAAATCCAAACTTGCATCGATCATAACTCGAGATTTACAAGTCCAAATGCCACCAAATTTTCACAGGAGCTTACGTATGACCTAAGGAATGTTCATGCCAAATTTCAACTCGATTGGAGCAAGTCTTGATTGATACGAAATTCGTTTATATCGATCACGAACAGAAAAACTCCAACTTGCATCGATCATATCTCATGATCTACAAGTCCAAATGCTATGAAATTTTCACAAGAGCTTACATACAACATAAAGAATATTCCTGCCAAATTTCGACTCGATTGGAGCAAGTCTTGATCGATAAGAAATTCGTTCGTATCGATCACGGATCGAGTCGAAATCGCCTAGGATCGATCGCGTGGGCCCACCCACGTGCTAGAAGAAGTCTCCCAAGATCTGGGCGAGATATTTGCCTCCTACGCCTATAAATTGAGCCCCATGGCTTACAGAAGAAGGACTTTTGGCTTCTCTACACCGATATTATGCCGAAATGATTATCAAACTTCAGTTGTACTATTGTAATCTTTTGTAAACAGCGAGTGAATTTAAATAAACATCAATCATTTTATAGTGGACGTTGGCAATTCACCGAACCACTCTAAATCCGTGTGTTTCTATGCATTTTCTTATCTGTTTTTTGGTGTGTTTGTTAGATCTGCTTCATTTTACATTTATTTTCTTCATTTTATCTCTTCAAACACATCCGAAGAGTGTCGTGCCCAATTTTGGTACAAACACGGTCAATGCCATGTGTGCGCCCCATTTCACCTGTATGTAAGATTAAACAAGAACGAATTAGTAGAAGTCACACGACGAACTGAATTCAAGTGCATGATGGAGTGTAAGTATTCATGTATGTCCTGGTGCATCCCCCCAATGGACCAGTGTTTTTTGCTTTACTCATTGGAGTTTTCTCTCCTTGATCATGAAGTTGTGTGGCTTCATCGCTTCTTGTAGGCGAGTTAAATCCCATAGAACCGGGATTATTGAAGTCATAATTCAATAAATCGTCTGGAATAGTTAAGTCGGATGGTCCCTTCAGTGAGCTTTCCATTTTTTGAGAAGACTATCCTTTCTTGATAGGGGTTATCACGACCTTTGAAGTTCCGCCGACTTTACTCTTTTTCAGCTTAAATGCTAAGCTCCTTTTCTTTTTCGAAGAAGGCATTGGTTGGTTGGTGCTAGGAACATCGGCTGCCGCCGTTTGTCTAGGGCTTAGATTCTCATCAACCGACATTGGAGCCTCCTTTTCTTTAATCTTGCCTTCTTCGGTAGTATGATGAGCCCTTTCGACAGGGGTCAGTGAAGGACCGACTTGTTCCCGACTCATTTCAGTAGTTGTTCTTGCGGTCGTGATGTTACTCGGAAGGCCAATCCTACGACCCACTTCTAATAGTCCGAACAGTGAGAGCAACTCATCTGTAACAATCAATTTAATGTCTCTCTCTTCTACTGGAGTGGCTCGAATGGCCACGACTGCCTCGGAATATCTAGTGCCTTCGGGCCGTGCACTAGTACAAAAAGTGCATATTGCTTCGCCTCATTTGCATCGGTTGAAGTAAAAACTAATGCAAATAGAACTATTTGCATCAGTTCGATCTTAATAACCGATGCAATTGGTACGTGGAAAGCAATATGTAATATAAAAAATCAAATTTGCATCAGTTCTCACCAGCATCCGATGCAAATATTTTAGTTGCATCGGTTTTAAAGTCAACCGATGCAACTACATGTTAATGGCAATATGAAATTTAGGTGGGAAATAATGAAAAATTGGCTCCAAAGTTTACTTTGGACAAATGTACTCCTTCCTCCTCAATCACCCACTCCAAAAAAATAAATAAATGATAATAATAATACCGTGCCATCCCCTTCTTTTCATTTTCAAAATCGAACAAAAGAAGAAAAAATTAAAACGAAGCTTTTGAAAATTTTAATGGCGAAGATGGCAGCAAATTAACTCGAAATCGATTTACAATAAGAAATCCACGGCCGAGCATCACAAAAAAATAAAAATCAAAATCAAAGTAGTTCGATAAAGTTTCACTTCCCACCGATCTTCTTCACCCAATTCCCAAAGTGCAAATCAGAAAATTTAAAGATGGCACTTTGTCGACTCCATCACGTAGGGCTCCTTCGGCCACACCATTCAAAGCCTCAAATTACCGGGATATCCCTGGTCCTCTATCATCCAGCGGCGCCGCCGTCAGAGACTTCCCACTGTTCGTTCGTTTTGCTCCCAATTAGATCTGATGGATGCTCAAAAAAAAATCTTTTGTTGCGGATTTGCTGATGAATCCTAGACGCAATTCCATGCTACCGCTGAAGTAAAGAGGAAATTAGTTGCTGCTGGATTCCATTTACTAATGAGAACGATAACTAGAATCGGCAGCCTGGTGGGCGCTACTTTATCACTAGAAGCATGTCATCTTGGTTGCTTTTGTTGTAGGAGAAAGGTAATATCCTGTTGGTTGTGGTTTTCATGTTATAGCTGCATATACTGATAGCCCATGCTTAAAAATGAAACCAAAATCAACTGGTTCAAAGGCTGGATATTTAATGGTAAATGAGCAACCATATGGAGTTGGGCTATGGCATACTTGGTTTGATAGAGATTTTATATATATATAGGACTTTTTTTTTCTTTTTAAAAATATATATACATATTCAGTTTTTCAATATTGGGCTATGGCATACTGGGCTATGCTCCAAAGTCTACTTTGGACACGTTATCTTATTTTTAGGATTCTTAAAGCAGTTTCCAAGGTTCCTCCCAAGTCTATAGCTTCAATCAAAAGGTCTTTTTTCAAATTAAATCAAACTTCAGTTGTCCGTTTTCTCAGCAACTCAACTCCGCAGCTGGTTAGTGTTATGCATTCCCTTGCTGTATGTTCATTTACATGTAAGTTTTTTAAATTTTGAGAAAATGTTTTAAAACTTACACCCTATTTGTTCCATTCATCTTAAACAAAGATATTTACTACCGATGGTTAGCTACTATAGAGAATGCTACTATGACACCAAAGTTTAGGCGGAGCTAATTTTTAGACTGAGTTGAATATGGTTTTTACTTGTGAAGCCTGCTAGTTCATTTTCTCAATTTTGAAGTGCTACAAAAAGGAATGTCTGCTGTATGTTTTGGTATAAGCTTCAGATATTTTATCCTTACCTCTCATTATTGTCACTAGACATTTTGATGCATTGCCTACATATTGCATCTTTCTTAGAAGTTTACCACATGAACGTAATGGTTGAGATGACCAACTTTTAAAGC
Source organism: Allium fistulosum (assembly GCA_030737815.1). NCBI lineage: Eukaryota > Viridiplantae > Streptophyta > Magnoliopsida > Asparagales > Amaryllidaceae > Allium > Allium fistulosum. Next base: position 559,739,683 of record CM060907.1, read on the forward strand.
AAAATAATAACTAAAATGTTTTTTTCCTTATGTAATCTTGTCTGCTTTTCTTGGTTTACCATTATCTTATGTTAGCAAGTGATATCCTGGTAATGTTTTTTAACAAATTTTGAAGCAACTTGAATATGGTTATGGTTGGGCATTTATTGCTGGGGTAGCAGATGACAATGGTTATGGTTGGGCAATTGCTAAAGCCCTTGAAGCTGCAGGTGCGGAGATTCTTGTTGGTACCTGGGTTCCTGTAAGTGCAAACTCTATCAAATGATTTGTACATCTTCAATATACAAAATCTTACCAGGTTTAATTAGGAGGTATTTTGTAGGCATTGAACATTTTTGAGACTAGCTTACGGCGTGGGAAGTTTGACAAATCACGCATGTGAGTAATTCTGTTTCCTATATTGCGAACCGTCCATATAAGCAGTTTATATTTTTGTATAAAATGACTAATAATTTAATTAGTAATTCTGTTGCTATATGCCTAATAACTATGCAGCAATTATTGATTGGGTAATCTAATTGTGTAATAATCCCAAAAAATTCCTATCAGCTAGGATCGAATTTTTATTAAGGTGCAGAATTAAGATCACTAAACCACTGCTTCTTCAGTTAGTCAACTATAGACTTTTTCCATACATTGGATTTAGGATTGAAAGTGTTGCTCATTCCGAGGCTGCCATAGTCAACTGGCTTATTGGTCTTAGAGTAGGCCTCATTTTTTTATAAGAGATGACAATAATAGATTATGGTATCACTCTCACAAATATGTGTTCACTTTTCATGTACTTCCACAGCAACATGTTTTCTAATCAAATTCATATTGCATTAGTCTTTAGAATTTTCAGACCAAAAAAAACAAAAAAAAACTATTGCTTAATGATGTTGTTTTAGGTACTGTGGTGGATTTTGGCAGTGGAATTTAATAATCATTGTTCAATGATGTTTAAACAAGGTGTTTCTTCAAAGTCAAGGTATTAACAGAAACAAAGTCGAGATGATACTTCAAACATAATTTCACATTTGTTTTCGCTTAACAAACTTGATTGGATCAAAATTTGGCTGATAGTGATTAATACGCGAAGCCTGAGGTTTCTGTGAGTCGTTTATTTGATAAACTGATCCTAGTACAGCAGAAACCAAGTATCTGAAGCCGTAATTAATGCAGAATAGTTTGATGCAGTGGTAAGTATCTGGATCTGGATATGAATCTGATGGATCAGGTTTTGCATGGTGATAGAAGCGATCCTACTCATACACTAGAAGAGCTTTACTGGCTCTTACTGATAACTGCTCATGTTGTCACTGACTCTGGAGAAGGAGAAACCACTCTAGTAGTTATTGCTCTTCAACTTTAGTCTGCAACATTATTTTAACTCTCTGGTTTCCTGTTTTATCTATCAAAATCGATCATCTTTAGTTTTAAACTAGAAACTAATTTATATGCTTAAACTAGAAACTGATTTATACACAATCGCCATTAAATATGAAAGTAGACGTGATGCTCCAGAAAATATAATCTTTTTGCCACCAAGTCAGCGCAACTTTACTTAATGCGATTGTGTGTGTGTTTTTTTGCCACTTAAAGTATTTATATAATTGTTATTTTTAACTAACAAACAATTTATGTCATATTCCTCAAGCATTTCAGGATGCATTTCCAAATGTCTCAAAAGAAAGGAAGCACCCCATAGTTGTTCTTTCCTGGTGAGTTTGGTTTTATCAAATCTCACTACTAGAATGAAAAAATGTTTTAACTATGCATAGTTAAACTTATTGTGTAGAATATATGTTAGACTATACTGTATAGCAATGTCATTCATGGACGTTCCTGGTTTGAATTTTTATCAAACGTGTATCATGTTCATCAAACGAAATGTTAGAACATTATTAAACATTTTAGTTAATGCAGCACTATATACTTAAACCCATTTGGCATATTTTTGTTTGTTTTTTCATTGGCAGTCATAATTGCTATCTAACTATTTAGACTAACATTCACAATTTTCCCAAAAGGATGGTGTTCATTATTCCAGACTACATACATAGAAAATTAAGGGCAGTAAGCTGTGTAATTGGTATAAGACTTAAAGGGGAAATTAAGAGAGTTACTCGGGCTTATCATTTTATAGGATAGAGTGTTTTTGGAAGGATTCCTTTATTCTTCATGGATAAAAGGATCTATATCGTGACATCATGTTGGCATCATTCCAAGCATAGTTGCATTCCTTTTATAACACCATTTTTATGCTACAACTCTCCACTTATGTTGCATGCTGTGCATGTGTGTTACCATTCTTGTATGCTACTACCTGATTTAATAAGATATTCTTGTTGCACCGTCAATGTTCATTGTTATAAACAGAAAATACCCTTCTTTGGTTGATGCAGGTCAATTATTGAGTTTACACGATGGAATTTAGATGAGAAAATGAGAACGCTGTACTTTAGTCCTCGTCTTATGGAGGTAATTTTTATGTATCTTATCAGAGACCGTGTGTTCATTTTTCTTTTCCTTCCTCCTTTTTTCATGCAAATCCCTATCTGTTGTCATAGTTAATATTACACAATTTCAGTAATGAACTGAAACATTCCTTGTAATGCTGACCTTTGTAAAAGAGCGATCATAGTATATATTTTAGATATATATTAATAATCAAGTTTATTTGTAGGAAGTATTTGTATGTATATGTGTGCGCGTCAAGGTTGTAAAAAGTGCACATTGGATAATGAAGAACTCTATTTCATTGGATAATGAAGAACTCTGATACAAATCTTCTTTGTTTCAAACTAACAGAAGTGGTGTATATGGGGCAACAATTGCAGAAGCTGACACCATAACTTTGCTTGAAATGGACGATAAGGGCCAATTAATTCAGGTTTGTAGTATATATATGCTTGCTCATTGTATAAACAACAATATATTATGATTAATCAAATTTCTGATCTTAGTTATAAGATACACGCGCGCGCGCACACACACACTAACATACGTATATGCTTGACTCAGGACATAACATCGACTACTGCAAATGGTATAACAACAAATGTTCATTGGACAGGCACAGTATCAAACAACTTAGTAAATTTCGATAAAGGATATCAAGTTACTTTATTACCTGGAGGAATGTACATGGGATACCCACGCAACATTGCCAAAAGCTTAGCTCAGTCCCAATGCTTTCACCTGGAATTTGGCCGGATAGAATCAATGGAGAAGAGGCAAAGGCTTATCCGAACTTACGACGTGGAGGGCTTTGCTGTGTCTTCTACAAATGTATTTGAAACCAAAGTATGAAGAAGCTCACTGGATTGGACTATTAGATTGTGAGGTTAGTATGCTGTAGTTTCAGAAATTAAACAATTCCATTCCTCTAGCTAGGTGTTAAAGATCGTAATATTTATTTTTACTTGTACCATATTTATGAAATTAATAACACTAAAAATTTATACTTCAAGATGCCATATTCTTTCTGCAATATTATGTTGAATGAATTAGACGTTATTTCGACAAGATATGGCTGCCGTTCAAAATAATGTATTCTTGAATTAATTCAAGTCTGCTTGATGAATTGTGGATTGAGTTTTGAGGAAGTTTTGTTACAGAATGTACAGAACGATCTAAAGGTCATAGCGAGGGAAGTACAATGTAGGAATGTGTGAACCATTATTTTGTATAGATTATTAACACTATAATTGATATATGTTTATTTTGGTATTATGTTATTCAGTTTGTATTTGCCATCAAATTTAATTTTGAATGATTGTAATATTGCATGCAATAATTGTTTGTTATAATCAAATATATATATATATAATATCTATTTGAGTATTGTAATAATGATTTCTGAGAATGGCTTTTTTGCATCAGGTATAAATAACTGATGCAATAGAGGGATTAGTTTGCATCGGTTGTTATAAAAAACCGATGCAATAGAGGGATTAGTTTGCATCGGTTTTCAACAACAACCTATGCAACAAGTTCCTTTGTTGCATCGATTTTCATTACAGCTGATGCAACATGGGGGCTATGTTCAAGCAACCAACCATGATATTTTGCATCAGTTGTTAGTAACAACCGATGCAAAAAGGACCTTTTTGCATCGGTTTCAGAACTGATGCAAAAGTGTTAAGCCTGTTGCATCGGTTGCATATGCATCGGCTGTTGAACTGATGCAAAAGGGGGGTAAAAAACCGATGCAAATGGCCTATTTTGTAGTAGTGGTGGGTAGATACTTGGAAGGATTAACGTTCAAACTTCAGGAAAGATGCAACTTAAGTCCTAGAATGAAGGGTTAGACAAGAATGAAACTTACTTCCTTCCAGCCATCTCCTCGCAAAGCCGGGAGGACAGCGTATGTAGAACCACTCCTGTTTGAATTGGAAGAGCTTGTTCCATGTCCCCATCCGAACTTGGCATTTAGGGTACGGCTCAAGGAATATATAAGATGGGATATTAGCACGTCTCTTGAAACGGTAAATGTAGCGAATGTCCTCGGGAGTTGGAGGTCTAAACAAGACATTTATAAAAAGGATGTAGGTACCGTGAATGAATGCATGGCTATTGGGCTGCAGTTGAGTAGGAGCGATCCATATGTACTACAACACTTCATGGATGAACGGATTGAGAGGTGGCACGCATCCGGCCCAACACATGAATTTGTTGCATGCGGTATATCCAGTTGGGGGAAGATGGGGCCGATCTTGTCCTGACAGAACCAAAACGTCATTGAAGGGGATTCCATGGATGGAGCACAATCGACGAAGAGTGGCTATGCCGATTCTTGAGGCTTGTGAATCGATGTGGTTATCCAGAACAATAGCTTCATTTGCGGCATCAGGAGCCGGACCTATGATCTCAGCGGGAAGGATCAGAATGTTTGAAATGGGAGCAAATGATGGGCTCGACCTCTCCGCTATCTCTTGCCATGAACTTGGTCCAGGCTTGTCAGATATAGTAGCGGAGCTTGATTTATTAGACATTTCGGGAAAACGCTTGGAGCGATTAAGTACATGTTTAAGCTATACTCGAAAGATAGTCGATATTAGATATAACAATAATATTTTCCCCCATGTTGTGTGTGAACTAGTGCGGAAATTCAAGCATAAGTGCAAAGATCTTGTGATTTTAAATACAAGCGTGACTTAGAGAAGTTTTGAGTTATCATCCTAGGGACAGTCATTGCTGACCGTCTTCAGCGGTTTATCATATAGACAGTGGCGAAAGTTTTGGAATCGAGCATTGGCGTCATTGATTGTGAAGGCTACTTGCATTTGTTGGGTTAAATACACATTTAGAATTACTTAAGATATGGAGTTGTTAATCTGAATTAAGTCCATAGTCTTATATGCTTTGGTCCTTGTCATAATTTATTGTTTTATGCTCGAGCGTGGGGATGTGTAGTCCTGATGTATGCAGTGTTCAAATTGAGATGGTCCTGATTGCCAATGTCGACCCAAACACTTAATACCGACCCAAACACTAAACCGCATATGCCGATCGCCCCTTTAAACAAAGATAACCGACTCTCTCTCAAAGTACCGAACCAGACCTCCCTAGGTGTCCTACCGACCGACTCCCACTTAGAGTATCAATTCATTCTATTGCCAAAATCCTACCAACCCACTCTGTTGCCAAAGTTCTACCGACCCACTCTAATGCTAGGATTCTACCGACCCACTTTGGTTTAAAGTACCGAACTCCTCTCTCTCTCTCTCACAAAATAACAAACTCTCTTCTTCTACACATCACCGACCTCCCTTCCTAAGACCACCTATGACAGCTCCTCTCGAATCGGTGCCAATTCGTGCCAATCTCTCCACTCTCCTTACCCATACTATCACTACCACTATCTCTCACCTCTCATCCTCATCAGGAAAGGTCGAATATGCGTGCGGCTAGGATCTAGGACGAGTTCGAAGAGATATGACCAAAGAAATTATGCTAAAATTAGGATCCTTACCTATGAAATAATTTGGAGTTGAGGCGCGTGTTTTCTAAGGCTCGAAGTCGAGAGGATGGTAAAGGGTATTTGGGAAGATAGTGGAAGAGGGAGTGATGGTAATTCGGTGGAGAGGGGATTTTTTGGTTTTGAGCAGAGCCAGAGAAGATAAGTTGTAAAGTGAAAGTGGGAAGAAGAAGATGGAGTGTGAGCTTTTATATATGGTAAAGGGGAGAGGAACGGGCGTTCCCCTATAGACCCGGTTACCACGCTTCGGTGGGTCGGCAGGTAGACATGCCAAACGTTGCCCAAGCGAACCGACCGTGTGGATCGACCTTCGTATGCCGACCCACCCCTTGTTATAAAAAAAAGAGAGAAATGTAAAAAAATATATATATATATATATATGATAAATAAATATATATGGTAATAAACTAAAATGTGTATATATGAATATATACACGTATGATGGTAATTGAGGATGGTAGTGTGATAAAGAGACTGATACTACCAAATAGATGAAGCACGGGTTTGGAAAATCCACTGTGATTCAGCCTTCGAAAGGTTGCATACATTCAGCTTTTGAAAAGTTAAAACAGGATTTCAAGAATCTCTTTGAGACTAAATTAATATGATCAGATGATGCGAAGCTTCTTCAAAGGCCAATGAAAAAGCGACAGTCGGTTATCATTTTGAATGAGCTAGCCTCTGAAAGCAGGGTTTACTCGCTGATTCAGAGTACGTCATGTTGGTTCACAAAACGCACTTTGGGGGGAAAATGTTACCCGGATACTTGGCCCGACTACAAGGCGATAGTTGCAGAGGCTATGGTTAGACCGAGATGGGACTCAAGCCAAGAAAGGATTGGAAGTATAAGAATCGGTATAACTTGATTGGATCGGCCTGTGAATGTGGTTCGGCATATCTAGCACTGGGTCGGCATGTTGTGAGGTATCAGAGTTGGGTATGGGTCGGTGTTGGAGTATGTTTATAGTAGTTCAATATTAGATGATGGATCGGTTGAGGTAGGATGGCCAAGACAAAAGATCATATTGGGATTGGCCATGGTGGTTCGGTCAAATGTGGATCGGCCATGGTGGTTCAGCCTTGGTGGATCGGCATGTGTTGTTCGGTCGAGGAAGATAGGTAGAGGTGGGTCGGCCATATTGGGATGGCCTAGGTGGATCGGCCTTGGTGGGTCAGTCAAGGTGGTTCGGCCAAGGAGAATTGGCATAGTTGGGTCGGTAATGATTAGTGACTATGATGGGATCGGCCCTAGTGGTTCGGTCAGATGTGGTTCGGCCTTGGTGGTTCGGTCGCGTGGGATCGGTTCACTTGACTTGGTTTCAAGAATGGATCAACACGAGCATGAGCATGAATTACATCAGGTCGTGGTCTAGATTACTTCGAGCATACACGGGAGCTACTTTGAGTCGACGTTCAGAGGATCCCAAATTAGCAAAAGGGGGTCGATCATGGTGGATCGGGGTGCATGGTTCGGTCCATCTAACTACTCTGCTATGGGCCGAACCATCTTAGTCATGGGCCTGGATAGGGGAACCAGCCTATCTTTGTCTATAAATAGAGTGGCAGGAGTCCAGTTTGAGGGACCTTTTTCCTTTTGGAGAACTTCAAAGAGATTGTGCCATTTTCTGCACTCACTTCCTTTCTACTAAAACTTGTATTCAAGTTGTTTGTTTACAGATTGTATCTATATTCAAGTATTTGGAAAAGCAATAAAGATTACATTCAAAGTGGACGTAGGCAGTTACACCGAACCACTATAATTTTGGTGTTCTTGTTTCTGTTGTTGTTTTTGCATTCTACTATGATATTCCTCTGTTTTAATTTATTATCTTCATTAGTCTCTCTACACAAATCTATTTTAGGGTGTTAGTGACCAATTTTGGTGCTAACACATTCATTGTTGTATCTATCAGCAATTGTGACGACAGGCTATTATAAATGTCCGTTCTGAATAGGTTAGTATACTCTGATTGATGTCTGTATATATATATAAATTACAGTTTTGTTTTTGTGTAAAGATTTGTTATATAATATAGATTATTTTATTCGTTGTGAGATTCTGTACTTGTTAGTTCTTCTTGTCTTCTTGTCTTCTTTCTTCTTTCTTCTTCCTTTTCCCTAACTATCTGCCTTTCCGCTCAATTTGGGTTGGGCATGCGTGGTTTATTGTCAGCTTAAAGTGTACGAAAATGTGGGTCGTTACAATTGGTATCAGAGCTTATGTTGAGCGAACACCTAAGCTTTGGTGGGGTTTACTCATTTGAGATAGGATAAGCGAGACCCTAGGATGAGTTTGAGAGGGTGTGTATATATATAAGAGCATATATTTGTTAGTGATATAAAAATGTTTTATATTGTGTTGTTCGATCTATTGAGTGGCTTAAGAATTCTGGTCAATGAGTTTGGCCAACGTTATCGTTAGGGATTTCCTAAACACTCGAACAAGACCAATTGACATACTATTGTTTTAAAATGGGTAAATGAAATAATTTTACCTAGAAATATATTTTATATATAAAAGAATAATTTTTCATAGTTATTCCGATTGTTCTTGGTTGTTAGGAAGGATAATATTCCATCATTATCCTCTATGATTTGATCAGTCATGCTCGACCATTTCTGAGCATTGACTATTATCCATAAATCTATCTTGAATCTTCCTTTTTGAAACCTGGATTAGATAGATAGGAATTTTGGAACATTGAAATGAATACCTTGTGAATTAAGTTTCACAATTTGAATACAAGGCGTTCATTGATAATGTTGTGTTAAAATTTGATTTCTAAGGATGTTTATTTAAAAGAAAATTTTGAATATTCTGGAATGAATATTTTAGAAATATAAAAATTGATTTGATTAAGTTTAAATAAATGTTGTTTTAGTTAAATAGAAATTTAGAATATTTTTAAATAATATTTGGAAATGTTGAATATAAAAGTTAGTAGTTTTAAATTGAGGTTAAATTAAAGTAGTTTATTAAAAAGAAACTCAAATATTGTTGAAGTAAATACTTGAAGAATGATTTATATAAAGAAGCTAGAATACTTTTGCGATGAATATTTTAGAAATGATTTCCTTAATAAGGAGATATTTTATAAATTTGATTTATACAAATGTGTTTTATAAATAAAAGAAATTCGAGAGTTTAAATCCCGGTGTTTTGGGAAATAGTTTTTAAGGTTTACAAGTTAATAATAGTAATTGAAAATGTTCTCAGGATAAAAACATTTCTAAGTAGGGGATTACTACCTTTAGGATCTCACTATATAACTATTTTGATAAAATAAATTTTGATTTGATTCCCAAAGTATGGTTTGATTTACTATAAAGTAAATGGTATATTACTTTTTCAAATGATTTTGAAGAAAAGAAATAATGATTTATTTGAGATAGTTTTAGAGTATAAATGATTTTGGAAATGGTACTGATAGTTACCTAAAATATATTTTAAGTATAATTCTTTTGAAAAGAGAATTTAAAAGGAAAGAGGTATATTTTCTTTGGATTGGTTCGGGAAATGAGTCCCGATTTGTTTTGTGTTGATCAGAATAATCTTCTAAGTGACGATCGGATGTTTGCTTAGACGAACGGTATCGTGCACTTAGTAAATTATTCCCTTCATTGTACGGTCGGAACGAGTTTGAATCTGGACGAATCCGAAGTAGGTTGAAAATAGATAGTTTGTTAAAACATTTATTTGGAAATATATTTGGTATGGTTTCAGAAAGGGGATTTTGAAAATCGAAAAAAAAAAGATTGTTTTAAGTTAACTAGTTCGAGTGGCTCAGAAATAACTAAAAATTGGTAAGAGATACGTTCGGATGGTAAACATTTCTCTTGAGTATTATCCTTATAGTAAGGAATATATAATACTATTTGGTAGTACCCAGTTCCTTGGTATAATTTTGGGGTTACTCGAGCTATATATATTTGTTATGGAATAAAATATATATAATATCATTTCAAAAGTTTTTGAAATAAATATCCAAGTATTTGATCCTTATGTTTCCAAAGTATATGTTGCGGTTTCAAAGAGTGTTTTATAAGTTTTACAAATCCAATGGAGTTTTATGAAATGCTTTTCATAAATATTTAATGAGAATAGAATTGGTATGAGAAATAACCAATTAAATAAGTGCGAAGGTGTATGTAGATCATTTCTCTTCCCGTATAGTTTTGATTTAACATTCGAGTACAATGCTCTGAGATGTTCCACACTATTCCGAATAAGGATCTATTACTCGATTTTTGACGGTGAGCACTTGATGAGGGTTCTTGATATGGAACTAAGGTTTTCTATCATAGCTATAGCTAAGTAAGAAGGGCAGAGTTTCCTGATCAAGGAGCCTGATCAGGGTCCGTACTAGTAAATCGGGTGAATGATACTGGTTTGGAAGTAGAGTCATGTATTCGAGTAGTGAACAGATCAGATTCTGTATATGGATGATCTACGATCATCATGCGGGCTTATGAATAGCATTGAGTGTTCTTGTGATGAAATTTCAGGGACAAAATTTTAAGGGGGGAGAGTGTAAGGACCCATATTTTTGGGTCTTCAAATTTGAATATTTAATTTATTTAAATATTAGGATTTGAATTAAATTATAATAAAAATCTATGTTTAAAATTTAGACTTGATTTCTAGTGACGTTTTCTTTTTATTTATAAAATATTTCCATAATTTTAAATTTGGAAAGTAATTAAATTTCCGTTTGACTTTTTTTACGTCAAACGTCGGCATTTTTAAATTTTAACTGAATAAGATAACTGGTCAATTTTATGGTTGTTTCGTGATAGTGTCACATTGTTGTGAGCGATTATATTTTATTTTGTCGTTAGCAGTTCGTACGCGGTCGGAATATTGGGCAGCGTCGTACCTCGAAATGTTTGATAAATATATAGATTTTTTTTTAAACCAATTCTTCACCAGATAAAACCTCTTCCCTCCCTTTTCACTTCACCGCCTCAGCCAACATCATCACCGTTCCCCTATAATTTCACTTCAGCCACCCTTCTATCTCACCTCAGCACATCATCACCAAATCAATCCTTAACCACTAAGTTTCCTCCACCTATAATATCACACTAAGACCATTGATTCCAGGGATCATTTCACAAATAACAACAGAGAAGCTTCTTTTCTCCTTCATTGCTTTTACAGAGGATGCAAAATAACCATTTCATCCATTCAAAAATCAAATCCTCCCAATCCACTCATTTTTAGCCTTAGTGATCAACATGAAAGTTGTTCATCATCAAATCTAGTTTCCTTTAAAAATAGTTTCATGGATTTTCGTCAAGTATTCAGAGAGAAATCTTTAAATTACTGCAAGTGGTCGAGAAAACGATCGTTTTCGACGATAACAAATTGGCGAACGGAGGGTACGGATGGGTTCATATCAGTGATTGGGGATTTTTAGAAGTGTCCACATGATTTTTAGTGGCCTAGTCCGTCGAGGAGGAGGAGATGACCCAATTTCGTTCGAAAAATAATTTTCGACGAACCGGTGGTCGAGAGGTCTAGCGGAGATGTCAAGGAGGAGCCTTAGGCCGAGGCGGAGGTCGTGACCGTGGCCGATTTTTTATTTGGGGTTTGGTTTGTCGAAGATTTCTTTAGTTAGGGTTTAAGGAGACTGTTTGGTGGTGTTCGACTTTGTCGAACTACGACATGGTGGAGTGGTCGAGTCGATGCGTGCGTGTCATGAAGGAGGCGTAGGGTGTGGCAGTCCTTTCGGAGGTGGCGGTGAGGCAAAACGTGGAATGTAGTGGGTGTATTTGCTCGATTTCCATGTACGATTTGAGTCCTAGGTTTCGGCTTTTAGGACGAGATAATCAAGTTTTGCTTCAGAGGGTCGGAGCGGAGGAGGGTAGGTATATCGCGATGAGGGTCGGACGATGAGCTTGCTGATTGGTTTGGATGCGGCAATGGGTGGCCGTGTGCACGTGCACGAATTTGCACGGTTTCGTGTGTTCAGGCATGGAAATTATGGAGCAGGGGTTTGGGATGAAGGCTGTAGCTTTGTTGCGTCGGTGGATAGCGGGTTGCAATGTTGTGGGCTTGGGCCTTCCTATTGGGGGTGAGAATTCTTTGTTAAATAAGGATTTATTATATTATTATGTTCAAAAACTGTAAAATGCCATAACGTGATCATTTTAAATCCGATTTACATACGGATTTTTGCGTTGTACTCGTATGGATGAGTACAATATTCTCGTGTAACTTATTGATAGCTTTGGGTAAGTATAAACTTATGACGTATTTAAACGGACATGATTTAAATCACGTTATTTTAATAATAACGTCGATTAAAATTTATATACCTTAAAATATTGATGTTATTTGGCCAAATAAATTACTATTGAGTTAAATTCGATTGAATAGGTAATTGAACATCTGTTTAGCGGAATAAAACACCGTTTCCCTAATTAAATTAAATTGGAAATTAGTTAGCAGAATAAATCCCCGTTCTGCTATTTATAGTTTTCGACGTTTGATTATATATCGTAAACTGACAAGCCACCTTGAATAAGTGATATATTAACCAATGATTGTTAAGTGTTGGATCTATTTATATGGTCGTGGATTATGTTAATATCTATTATTGACTTGAAAGGTTAATTGAATAATATGGTAGCTTGTTAAGTACCATGGTGATCATTAAGCTTCCCTCAAATTCAAAAAACTAATTATTGTTTTGGAAGTTACTTTAAGACTAATTACTTTTATTATGAGGATTAAAGGCAATTATTATTTAGTAATAAGTTTTTAAAAAGTAATAATTATTTATCAATAATGTTTAGAATTGTTTAAAATAAGATTAATAGTTCATATGATTCTTAAAAGTTATTTCTCAATGTTATTTAAGAATGTTTTATTACTATTTAAAAGTTATTTAGTTAGGATTTAGAAATGTTTTAATTATTTTAATTAATTATTTAAAAGGTTTAACAATACTTTGATTTTTAATTATAGTTAATTAATTATATAGATTTAAGTTATTTAATTGTATTTAAAGGATAATTAATTTTTATATTAATATTAGTTTAAGGTTAATTAATTACTGTTTTAATGACATTTTAAAGTTAATTAATTATTATCTTGATTTTATTTTGAAGTTAACTTATTAATACAACAATAATGTTTTAAAATTAATTTAATATATTATTAATGAGATTTTAAAGTTATTATTTTAAATGAGATTTAAAGTGAATGGAATAAGGGGATGTTTAAATAATAACTTATTATTTTAAGTTATTTTAAATAAGGTATGGTTTATCAGAAGGACTTTATGGACTTTTAGAGTCTATTAAATAAGTTTGTTTAAATATGGAAAAGAGTTTTATAAATGGCTTTGTATATTTATAATAGGATTTGTAAATGGGTTTTAAAGATTTGAGATAGAAAAGTTTTTTAAATGGGATTTGGAAAGGATGTTTATAAAGAATGTTTTTAAATGGTTTGGAGATTTATAAAGAGCTTTATAGATAATTTGGAAATATTTATAAGATAAAGAAATTTGGAAAGAGGTGGTTGATATTCATGGCGTAATTCGAGGGGTAGGGATTGCCTACTGTTTACTATGGATTCGCTGGGATAGCGACGTAACCATTGTGTAAGCTGTGATCCATAGTCAACATTAAACGGTACTTTCCATATCTATTTTTAAGAGTTTTCAAGTTTCTAAGTTTGGAAATGAAATGGTTGTGAATATACTTATACCATTGAGATAAGTATATGGTTATATTTTCTAAGTATCGAAAATATAAAGGTTTGTGAATATACTTATCATGTTGAGATAAGTATATGGAATTGATTTCCAAGTATTTGAAATGTGATATTAAATTAATGAAAGATTAATTTAAGAGGCTTAGTGATTTCCGTGGGAAATGTAATTTCTGTTTTTGGATGTTTTTTATTTGATAGTTAAATAATCGACTATCAAATCTTTGCCTAAATATGTAATTCTTCTTGATTTTGGTGGTACGGAATTATTCCTTACTTAACACCGAAGAATTTTAACTCTGGAAATATCTAGGAGAAACACGGGAATTATATGATACAGTTACCGTCGGTGGTGCTATACTGTACATATAAACTCGTTTTGTTCTTCTAGGACAAATAATAAGGAGATCCATCCACTTATATGGTTAGGGGGTGATCCCCGCTCTTATGTATTGTCTGCTTATTTTCTAAAGAACTGGTATTATTTTCTAAAGAACCGGTATTATGAGGATTAAAGGAAATTATTATTTAGTAATAAGTTTTTAAAAAGTAATAATTATTTATCAATAATGTTTTAAAGATAATTTAGAATTGTTTAAAATAAGATTTAAAGTTCATATGATTCTTAAAAGTTATTTCTCAATGTTATTTAAGAATGTTTTGTTACTATTTAAAAGTTATTTAGTTAGGATTTAGAAATGTTTTAATTATTTTAATTAATTATTTAAAAGGTTTAACAATACTTTAATTTTTAATTATAGTTAATTAATTATATTGATTTAAGTTATTTAATTGTATTTAAAGGATAATTAATTTTTATATTAATATTAGTTTAAGGTTAATTAGTTACTATTTTAATGACATTTTAAAGTTAATTAATTATTATCTTGATTTTATTGTGAAGTTAACTTATTAATACAACAATAATGTTTTAAAATTAATTTAATATATTATTAATAAGATTTTAAAGTTATTATTTTAAATGAGATTTAAAGTGAATGGAATAAGAGGATGTTTAAATAATAACTTATTATTTTAAGTTATTTTAAATAAGGTATGGTTTATCAAGAGGACTTTATGGACTTGCAGAGTCTATTAAATATGTTTGTTTAAATATGGAAAAGAGTTTTATAAATCGCTATGGATATTTATAAAAGGATTTATAAATGGCTTTTAAAGATTTGAGATGGAAATGTTTTATAAATGGGATTTGGGATTTGGAAAGGATGTTTATAAAAAATGTTTATAAATGGATTGGAGATTTATAAAGAGCTTTATAAATATTTGGAAATATTTATAAGATAAAGAAATTTGGAAAGATGTGGTTGATATTCATGGCGTAATTCGAGCGGTAGGGATTGCCTACAGTTTACTATGGATTCGCTGGGATAGCGACGTTACCATTGTGTAAGCTGCGATCCATAGTCAATATTAAACGGTACTTTCCATATCTATTTTTAAGAGTTTTCAAGTTTCTAAGTTTAGAAATGAAATGGTTGTGAATATACTTATACCATTGAGATAAGTATATGGATATATTTTCTAAGTATCGAAAATATAGTGTTTTGTGAATATACTTATCCTTTTGAGATAAGTATATGGAATTGATTTCCAAGTATTTGAAATGTGATATTAAATTAATGAAAGATTAATTTAAGAGGCTTAGTGATTTTCATGGGAAATGTAATTTTTGTTTTTTGATGTTTGTTTATTTGATAGTTAAATAACCGACTATCAAATATTGGCCTAAATATTTAATTCTTCTTAATTTTTGTGGTACGGAATCATTCCCTACTTAACACCAAAGAATTTTAACTCTGTAAATATCTAGGGGAAATATGGGAACTATATGGTACAGTTACCGTCGGTGGTGTTATACTGTACGTATAAACTCGTTTTGTTCTTCTAGGAGAAATGATAAGGAGATCCGTCCACTTAAATGGTTAGGGGGTGATCCCCGCTCTTATGTATTGTGTGATTATTTTCTAAAGAACCGGCATTGAGCATTCCGGAAATCGACGTTTGGTTTTATGGAGCACTCGGGAAACGAAAGGGTGTACTCGTAAGAGATGACTCAAAAACATAACCACTTCGAAAACCATATACGGTTCTATGTAGGAGATTCGTGATAATTTGAGATGTTGGGATCCATGTGGGATTCCATGATCTATTTGGTGGCGGTGCATAAGCTGGAATTCCAGATGTAGCCTCATCAGCGGGGATGACTAAAACCAGAGATATGAGGCATGACCAGTAGGGTTGGCAAACCCATAGGTTGTAGTCGGCTCTTCCTAGACGTCACTTACAATTGTTATGCATGCATGGGGCGATGCACTCGGTCTTAGCGAGACCAGCTATGTTTTTCTTATGGTACATCACTAGGGATGTATGCCGCTTCGGAAGTATATCTCTGATCCTTGTGCAGGAGGACCGTTTCTCGAAATACCGAGGGCACCTCCATGGAAATCCTACACAATTAGCGAACGTGCCTTATCGATTTTCGATTATATACCTAGTATTGTTGTGATGTACACTCACGAGTATCACGGATACTTGATTATTATTATTTTTGCCCTTAGACATTATCATAATATCACTAGATTTTCTGATATAAAGGTTTTGGTTATCGTAAGGTAAAAATCCATCCGTGTTTATGTGCGGCGTGGTCTTACGAGATACCCTTGCTTGAAAGGTTATTTAAACTTTAAGAATCCATTTGATTGTGTTTCTCAGGCTGGTTTTACCACACTGACCCGGGCATTTTCTTCCTATAATGCTCCGGTCAGACCGAGCATATTTCCAGGTTTACTTGGATATTTGGAGCTTCAGGAAATGAGCTGGAGGCCCTGAGACGTATTCACGTAGATGGTTATTTTTCTTCCACTGTATTCATTATTGTATCTATTAGCAATTGTGAGGACATGCTATTATAACTGTCCATGTTGAATAGGTTAGTATACTCTGATTGATGTATATATATAAAAATTATAGTTTTGATTTTGTGTAAAGATCTGTTTTATAATATAGATTATTCGTTTCGCTATGAGATTATGTACTTGTTAGTTCTACTTGTCTTCTTTCTTCTTTCTTTTACCTAACTATCCACCTTTCCGTTCAATTTAGGTTGGGTATGTGTAGTTTATTGTCAGCTTAAAGTGTATGGAAAAGTGGGTCGTTACAAAAGGAGATCACAAGATATCAAAATGTTAAATTTACATGATTAATAGAGCTTCATTACCCCTAAATTGAAGGAGTTTAGCCTCTCATATTTGTTATCATTTCAACAAATGTAGAGTTTAACATAAAACAAAAAAAAGGAAAATGCAAGCTAAGTAAGAAGAGAGCTAATTAACATAAAATAAAAGCTAATATACTTGCATAAATAAAAAGATCTACACTACTAACATGAAAGGAAAAAGCATGTAAATAAAAAAGAGAATGAATTAAAATTGCATAAAAAGAAAATTACATAAAAGAAAATGGCTAAGTAGCCATGAAAGAGAGAAAGAGATATTGAAATTTATTTTTGAGCCTAAAACTATACTAACTAAAGAGGAGGCTAAGAGATTAATTACATGAACATATGAGGTATTTATAAAAGTTCGAAACCTTAATGCATATTTTTGGGGACTACCCAAAATACCCCTCTAGGAAGTGTGGCCACCAAGTTATCATTAGCATGAATTAATCCTCCATTAAGTGTGAATGTAACTTTAATGGCCATTTAGCATGTGTATTAGCTCCTAATTGTACATCATGGTAAGTGGGTAGGTGGGGTCCTCCATGATACAAGGTTTGAATTATTTTCATCTTCATTACTTTGTTTCCATCCTTATGCATGCATATCTTCATGAAACCCTCTTCATTTTTCCATCCAATTTTCTACAAATACAAATAAAATGTGCAAATAAATATTCTCAAATTGAATTATGCATAAAAATGACCATTTTGCCCCTATATGAAGATGAATAAATGATGTTGAATATAATTGAAATTTTGGTTTAAACATGTTGAAATACCCTATATGCTCATTTAGTTAATTAAATTAGATTAAATATGAAAGTAAAAATATGCACGCTTACATGCACATCATCGGTCATCGGATGGTCGGGTCATCCATTTATCGTTATGTATTCCGTCCATCGGGTTATGAACGAGAGTTATTAAATAAACGGTCAAACTACGCTTATCTTGTTTAATTCAATCGGAAACTAGCATAATTGGTTAGTACCAAACTCTGGGAACCTGTTCGAACGTATCGACATCAGTCAGTTTCCTAATGTAACTAACATGTAATGCTATAGCAAGCACAAATATGAAGGAAGTTCAAAAATTTATTTGCTAAACGGAAGGAAATGACATAATTTGTCTTATTACATATCCAGAAAAATCAAATGCTAAAGCAAATTCTAAAAGTAAATACAACTGAATGAAAAAGAAATAAACTAAATGAAATAGCGTCGTAAATGCTCACTATTCCACGCCCTTGGGAGTGTGATGCCATCAACGGTCGCTAGCTTGAAAGTTCCCTCTCCAAGCCTCTGCTCAATGACATACAGTCCTTCCCAGGTTGGATTCATATGCGATGGGGAAGGAAAAACCCGTTTCAAGATGAGATCATCAATTTCAAAGGTTCTAGGTCAAACTTTAGTGTTGTAGTATCGGGTGATTTGGTGTCGATGTGTAGCTGCCCTCAAATCAGCTCCCCCATGTTTCTCATCTATAAAGTCCAGAGATTCCAAGAGGAGGTCTTTGTTTGTTCTGGGATCGTATAAGTCACTCGATGAGAAGGAACTTCGAGCTCAACAGGAATAACAGCCTCGCAACCGTAAGCGAGGGCGAATGGAGTATGCCAGTCGTGGACTTGTAGGTGGTCCTATAAGCCCATAGTGCTATCGGGAGTTCATCCTTCCACTTTCCTCTAGCCTTTTCCAAATGCTTCTTCAAAATGGATTCTATGATTTTATTCATAGCTTCAACTTGCCCGTTCAATTGAGGGTGAGCGACTGCCGCAAATCTCTTTTCAAAATGATGTCGACGGTAGAAGTATTTGAATTCAGCATTGTAGAATTGAGTCCCATTGTCAGTTACAATAGCACGTAGAAGACCGAAACGATAGGTGATGTTCCAAAGAATTAAATTGATTACTTTCTTCATTGTGATCGTAGCTAATGGTTCTACTTCAGGCCATTTGGTAAAGTAATCAACTGCGACAAAAGCGTACTTCGCACCACCTTTAGAGATCGGTAAGGAACCGATAATATTTATACCCCACATGGAAAACGGCCATGGGCTGATCATTTGTGTTATTTCTGTCAATGTAGCTCTTGGGACTTTTCCATATCTCTGACACTTATCGCATTGTCTTACATAATCAGTAGCGTCTCGATTGATAGTTGGCCAATAATACCCGTAACGGGGTATTTTCTTTACTAGAGTTTGCCCCCTAGTGTGATCGCCACATTCTCCTTCATGAACTTCTTCTAGGACTCATTTTATCTCATCATGAGCGATACTCCGGAGCAGGGGAATGGAAAAACCCTTTCTTTACATAACTCCTTCCTGCATGATATATCGTGATACTTTATGAAGAACTTGTCGCTTTTAATTCCCTTTTCCAGGAAGGACTCCCTGTAGCAAATAGTTTTTAATCGGAGTCGTCCACGATTCCCTCTCAAGCTCCGTCTCTAGTACCTGGTCGATTCCCATCAGGTTTACACTCGGGGCATTCAATACTTCTATTGGAACCAAGCCCATCTGTTGTGCATCCTCGGTGCTAGCAAACTTTGCCAGTGAATCAGCCTCTCCGTTTTAATCCTGAGGAATGTGGGCAATGTTGTAGTACTTAAAATCGGTCAATAACTCTTGGACTTGAGTAAGCAAGCCATTGTCCTTTAGCTTGGTAATCTCCCATGACTTGGTATACTACCAATTGTAAGTCACAAAAGATTTCAAGAGACTTTATTCCCAGTTCTCTAGCGAGTTTAAGTCCAGCAATCAGAGCCTCATACTCAACTTCATTGTTTATTGCAGGGAAATCATGCTTTAAAGCGTAGCAAAATGATTGATCTTCGGGAGTTACAAGCATAATCCCAGCTCTAGAACAACGATCATCAGATTCTCCATCTGTATACAACTTCCACCATGTGGTAGGGGTTTCACTGCACTTTGGGAAATCATCATGCGTAGAAAATTCTGCTGTAAAAGCTGCCAATGCCTAACCCTGGATAGCCCTTCGGGGAAGATAAGTGATGTCGAATTGGATGAGCTCAATATTCCACTTGAGTAACCTTCTAGGTGTCTCAGGTCGTTGTAGGACCTGTCGTAACGGCTAGTTGGTATAAACATTGATAGGACGCACCTGGAAGTAAGGGTGGAGCTTTCGTGATGCAATCAGCAAACAGTATGCCAGTTTCTCTATCTTTGGATCGTTCCTTTCAGCTCCTGTCAATCGCTTGCTAACATAATAGACCGGTTTCGAGATTCGATTCTACTCGCAAAGAAACATAGAACTTATAGTGTGTACCGATACGACTAAGTAAATATATAAATCTTCATGATCCACTAGCTTTGATAAGATAGGGGATTTCTCTAAGTGATTCACCAACGCTTGGAATGCGTCTTTATAAC
This sequence comes from Allium fistulosum, assembly GCA_030737815.1. Lineage (NCBI taxonomy): Eukaryota > Viridiplantae > Streptophyta > Magnoliopsida > Asparagales > Amaryllidaceae > Allium > Allium fistulosum. The sequence continues at coordinate 559,760,001 of CM060907.1, forward strand.
ATTGTGTCCATTCGAAATTCTTTTTTCCTCTCCTGATCAAGTCAAAGAAAGGAATGCATTTATCAGTTGCTCTGGAAATGAATCGGTTTAAGGCAGCAACCTTGCCATTCAGTCTCTGTACTTGTTTAATAGTATTTTGCACTTGGATATTGCGAATAGCTTGGATCTTCTCGAGATTAACTTCGATTCCGCGGGCATTAATGATGAAACTCAAGAACTTTCCTGATGCAACGCCAAAGGAACATTTTAGAGGATCAATCTTCATTTTATAATGTCGGAGGATGCCGAACATTTGTGCCAAGTCTCTAATGGGGTCGCTAGACTGTTGTGACATCACAAGCATATCATCCATATATACCACCATCGTTTTTCCAATTGATCTTTAAACATTCTGTTAACTAGGCGCTGGTAGGCCGCTCCTGCATTCTTTAGCCCAAACGGCATCACCACATAGCAATATAATCCAACATCAGTAATGAACCTGGTGTGCTTTTGATCAGGAATGTGCATCGGGATTTGGTTATATCCCTAGTACGCATCCATGAACGATAGAAATTTGTGTCCTATGGTTAAATCTACCAGCTGGTCGATCCTTGGAAGGGAAAAACTATATTTTGGGCATGCCTTATTCAAGTCTGAGTAATCAACGCACGTCTGCCACTTCCCATTCGCTTTTCGCACAAGTACAGGATTAGATACTCACTTAGGGTAGAGATCGTCATGAATAAACTCATTGTCTTTGAGTCTATCCACCTCCTCTTTATGAGCGGCACATCTCTCCGGATCCATGCCACATCTTTTTTGTTTCAGCGGGATATGCCTCAGGTCGATATTCAATGCATGGCTTGCAATAGCAGGCAAGATCCCACACATGTCGGAGTGAGTCCAAGCGAACACGTCATGATTCGCTTGGAGAAATCCAGTAAATTCTTTCATCATCGGGGGGCTGAGCTGCGATCCGATCTTTAGGACCCATGAGGTGTCGTCGTGGCTGACTGTGATGTCAATTGTTAGCTCAGCCGGTGCAGCCTTGGTCTCTTTGGGCTCCTCATCATCTCTCGAATCTATATCTCTATAGAGCCGACTGTGTAGCCCGAGCCAAGGCTCAGGCGCGAGTTGTCAATCTTCAGTGGCTTAGATGCGGACTGATTTGTCCACGCCCTTACCTTTCTCCTTCCGTTGAGCATCCCTCAATTCAGCAACATAATAGGCACGTCCAGTCGCCTGATCACCATGAACAACACTGATTCCATTATTTGGCGGGAACTTTAAAGTCAAGCACCATGGGGAAGAGCTGCCCGAAACTTAGCTAGGGCCGGTCGGCCCAGAAAAGCATTGATGAAGAGTCAATATCTAAAATAACAAAGGAAAAATTCGTACTCTCCTAAGGTCACCTTCTCCCAACTCTACAGGTAATTCAACATAACCAACAGCTTCAGTTACAACACCGTTAAAGCCATGAATGCGTGCTTTAGACGGTTTCAAGTCCTTGGCTTCCATCCTTATATGATCATAAGCTTTTTCGAAAATTATATTTACGAAACATCCACAGTCAACCAATATCCTTCTCACTAAAGCGCGGCCGATCATGGCTGAAATGGCCATTGGGTCGATCGTTGGAGCCTCCACTTTGTCTGCATCTCTGCTTGTAAACACGATATCATCTGCCATTGTATGCTGCTGTTTCACCGGAGCTATATCTTCCATGTTTGAACAACATTCAAAACCTATGTGCTTAATTGCGCTAGCATAGCACTCCATTTCATGCCAACTCTTATCAGCCGGATGCGGTCCTTTGACTATTGTATTGATTACCAATCTTCCACCAGTCTGAACAGGCTCCTCATCCATGTGTAGTGCTTTCCCTTGGTTGGGGTCAGATGTTTCATGCCCGCCATCTTGAGAGGATTTCACAAACTGTTGTAACTTTCTTTCTCGAATCAGCTTTTCGATAATATACGGGAGATTTCTGCATTCATTTGTGTTATGCCCATAGCATTCGTGAAACCGACAATATTTTCTGGTTTGTTTCTGCTTCTCTGTTGATTCTTTAGGAGGCGACTTCCTGTACTGCATGGTGTTGCAGGTAGACAAATTGATATTCTCCATGGACGCACTTAGTGGCATGTATGTATTGTACATCGGAATCCTAGACTTTCCTTTTCTAGAATCCCTCTTTTGTTCTTAGCTCCTATCTCCTCCTTTCTTTTGTTGATTAGGTTTGTTCCGTACATTCACTTGAACATTTCTCAAGCTTTCATCAGACTGCTTTACAACAATATTACTCTGTACTCCCTCTCCATTTGGTCCTACAATATTCTTCTTCTTGGAGGATCTGGCTTCCTCCTTCCTTAAATACTGAGCCGTCTTTGCATAAAAGCATTCCAATGTTGCACTTGGTTTGCCAGCTAACCAATCGTCAAAATCAGATTCTAGATCAATTCCTCTTGCCACGGCCGTCAATATTGCATGGTCATTCAGATTACTAATTTTTGTAACAGCTGTATTGAATCTTTCTAAATAATCTTTCAACGATTCTCTTGGAGCCTGGATCACGTTGGACTGGGACATTACAGCTTTCGGGTGAGTTGCATGCATTCAGAACTGCTTCAAAACATTGTTGCCAAATCATCAAATCTAGAGATCGACCAGTGGGATAGCCTTGTAAACCATATCATTGCTATTCCAGAGAGAGTTATGCGAAAACATCTACACTTTTTTGCATCATCTGCTTATGTGGAATCCATTAGCCATTCATATCTCATGATATGATGCCTGGGGTCGGTTTTTCCCTCGTAAGCAGGCATCGACGGCATGTTAAACCACCTTGGATACTCTACATGTAGGACATTACCAGTGAACGGGGTATGGATTCTCGAGATTCCCCAGTCATCATTGGTCAAGCCTTGGCCCTCTCTTACTAGTTGGCTGACCAGAGACGACAAGTCCGGAGTTTGGATAGTTGGCACTAAGTAGTGGTCATGTTCCACCTCACATGAATGGTCTGATCGATGTCTATGGGCTGCTCAACGCCTTCTTGGTTCAACTTCTTCCCAATATGTGTCTCATAAATTCACTTCATTGTCATTCTGGGGAAGCACTTGGTCAACATTTAATTGAAATCCATCATCCAAATCGGCTGCAGCAGCTCCAGCTTGCATCCCAGTGTGCATAGGTAAGTTCCCTCCTTTGGAGGAGAGATCGGTACCGATCCCTATGGAGGGATCGACACCGATCGATCTCGGCAGACCACGATGGTCTGCCTGTTGACGTCCCGAGGTTTCTACGCGATATCCGCATGTTCTATGGCGCCTATACATATGATACTCACCCGATGAACTAGAACTCTCCGATGTTGAGTAAGGGTGTAGGGTCCCTCCTAGCTTTTCCTCGCTGTTGCTGAGTGAGTTGGTTCATTTGGTTGATATTGGTATGAATCTGCTGATTTAATTATCGATGGCTATCCATTAGCTCTCTCATCAGATTCTGGAATTGAACTCTTGTAATAGAATCAGTTGGATTCTGGACTTCAACTGATTCAACATTCACATCCATTGGTTGACTGCTCGGGCCTCCTTGCTAGATACTAACATTCTCGTTTCCCTCCATGTTCTGAGAAGTAGATCTAGTATTCCTCACCATTATTGATAGCTTTGCTTAGATTTTTGCAAATCTGAATAGTATAAGCAATCTTCTTGAAGATAACTATGGATCTTCTTCGGGGGATTTATGCAATCCAGTAGAAACAAAGGGATCCTAATCAGCTGAGAATCAATGTTCTCAGTGAAAGCACCAAAATGTTTGCACTAAAAATTGGCAAAAACACCTAATAGAAACTTTCTGAAGAGGATTAAATGAAGATGGAAAAACTAGATAATAACAAAGAAACAACAATTAATTGAAAGAAAAGCTCACACACAATGATTTATAGTAGTAGGGCATTATTTTCCTACGTCCACTTTGAATAGATTGCTTTTATTAATAACTTTATAATTTGAGTACAAAAGGGATCGGATTAAAATCCTTAGTTACAAAAGAATATAAAGCAAACAGCCGCCTAAAGTCCCCAAAATGAACAACCACATCGGTATTTATATATGAAGATAGTCAAATATCTCTTTGAAAACTTCGTAGAAGGACCCTCAAAACCATATGGGCCCACATGAGGGGTCGTATGGCCCAATTCCCAAAGAAGAGGGATTGGTACCGATCCCTTCTTTGGTTGAATTTTAGGGTGCGATCCCTATGGTGGCTTCCTTATGCTAAAATATGCTTAGCATCCAAATTTCATGTCAATTGGTTAAGTGGAGCTCGAGTTATTTCTTGATCTTTGCTTCTGCATAGTTTGCATGTTGTTCTCCGCGGATCCCTTCCAAGGGAAGTATACCGATCCCTGCAACTTTATAATCTTGTGGTGCGATCCCTAGGGTAGGCTCCTTATGGTCCCCATGTCTTGCTCATAAAATTTCATATGCATTGGACTCGTGGATCTTGAGATATTAATTGTTTCTTACGAGAATGCCTCCACACCTTGAAACATACCGATCCCTCTTATTGGAACTAATTTTATGTCGACCCCTCCTATGCATTAAACCATATTTCATACTTCAAACATTTTACCTTGCATATCTATCAATTCCATTCAACCTCGACTTCATATTATCATCTGGACTTGACTTTTGGGCCCCACAATCATCACTCTAGAGTCATCGGCCTTGATGATGATTGAATCTAACTCATCGATTAGTTCAATATAGCGGGGCTAAAATGCCGGATAACATTTACCATCATTAGTTATGATTTAAAAAGGGTTAACAAAGTTATTAAATCACTTTAATAATATTTTAATCCAAGATTCAAATATTTAATTAATCCAGATATTTAAATACGAAGTGTCCGAAATTCTAGGTCGTTACACAAACAATTTTCGATATTCCTTCAATTAAATCCCTAGCTTCCATCAGTACCATTGGTGAAGCCTTGCTTTCAGCCTTGTAAACAGAAGTCGAGGTGGAGAACGTGAATCTCCAAAAGGAAATTTTAGCAAACAACGTGTTGGGCTCTCGATAGAAATCGACGATGAAAGGAATCATTTCTGATTTAATGTTTTATTTGCATATATACATCTATAAATCACTTATCCCATATCATCACATTTTCGGCCAGGCAATTATTATTTTTTATTTTTATTTAAAAATTAATTTTATTATATTATTTTAAACATATATGTATATACATCTTTACACACACACACACATATGTATGAATGAATGTACAATATATGTTAAATGTTTGCTTTTGGAAATTTAAAAAAATTTAGATCCAGAATAATTTTCATATATTTTATATATGGATTTGTTAAATAATATCATTTTTAAAATTATATTTTCTGCTTTATAAAATTATTATATAGACACATACACGTATATACATGTATATCATCAAATTCTGTACATATATTTAGAAAGAAATTATTCTGGATCATAACAAACAATAAAAAACATTTTTTTGCACATTTAAAATAATTTAACTATCTAATTTTTGAAATTTTCAAAAGGAAATTTATTTCGACTGAAAATTTAAATCAATATATGTATATGCTAGCGGCCAAAAGCAATATATATTATAGATATTAATTTTGAAAAGTCGGTATTTTGAATTTTGAATTTTAAATTATTAGTTATTTTAAAATTGAAAATTTATATATATATATATAATTAAATGCAAATACTTCATATCTAAATAAAGTATATTTTAATATATATATATATATATTATATAACATATATATTATTTCAATAAATTTGAAACGGTCAAAAAAATAGTTTAGCAAATATAAATATTATACAGTTCCCTTTATAACATTATATTGATATCATTTCACCACATTGACACTTATTGACCATAGGACACAATAATCAATTTTTCTATTGTAACCCAAGGATTGTTTATATGTTTATATTATTGTGATGTTCGTATTATGAATATGAATATCATAAAATATAAAAAATATAAAATTAAAATAAATAAATAAATTATAAATTAAATATTAATAATTATTATTCTTAACATTAATAAACAAATAAATTAAACAAACTAAAATATTATTCAAACACTTTTATTAATTAAATATTAAATTTGATTTACTACAAACAAAATATTATATAAATCAGTACAAAATAAGAACTTGTGCAATTTAATATAAGATTTTTTTTTTAACAATTTACTCTATTCATGCCAATACCAAAGTACTTAATCCAAGAGATATTGCTTACTAATTTGCTCCCTTTATCATCACTTAATTTCGGTTCTACTTAATTTTATAACAATTAAAAGTGTTACAAAATAAGTTTCACCTTACCAAAACTACGATTCATCATTTTACTAATTACGCAAAGGCCTTTTTGTATTAGTAACACTTATTTACTGTTGTTATATTGCAACATTTATAAGTATTGTTGATTAAAAATTATATATGTTGCAAAATTCATGATTTGGTGTAGTGATTGTATGGTTGTTATCATAAAAAAAGATTGTTAGATCATGCCATTTTAGCTTTTGATGATGAAAAACATACAATGTTGGCACTAATAGTTCATCAAGTGTTTTCGAGATTAATAGAGATGCTCATAGTTTATATAACCAATGTTGGATAGAAACTTCAAACAAAATTTATGATCAAGAGCTCTAAAGAAGCTACATGGTCAATTTTTGGAGGCATTACATCTTATCGAGATTAAAAAAGAATCAAAATTGGTAACATGAAAAAATATAAGGTGAAAGCGAGAAATTACTAAATAAAGATTCGAATTTAATCAAAATTATGTTTGAATGCATAGTTGTATATGCATCCAATCAATGAGATATGTAGTGGCATTTATATAGTGAAGGAGAAGCTATGCAGAATGTTTCCATTCAATTAATTATTTGGAGAATTTGCAGGAAAGTAATTTAGATTTTTAATCGACATAATTATTTAAATTTTTTTCTTTGATTCTAAAGGAAAAAATGTATCTTCGAGTTAACCCTAGTTCCTAAAATTTTTATTTCATGATAAAACAAATTACCTTTAGTTACTTCTTGCAATATTTTGAAATTATTGTTTTGCAAAATATCACTTCCAACATCATTTCAATATTTGTTCCTTCTATGTGCATAAGGACTTATTTATAAAATACTATTTCTACTCTACAATATAGCTTAGTTAGTTTATTATTTCAAAAAAACACTATATACAATAATCGTTTGATTATGCATTACTTTAGTCTACAATAATTTAATTATTTTAATAATAGTTATGACCTTATTTTGGTAGTTTGCTTCATTGACGGCGTCTCTTTATCCATTTGATCTCAATGTATCAATCAATATCATCCCAAGTATTTTTTTATGCATAATCACAAGTTTTTTATGTTATGGTGATATACTACCTCGTTTCGAATTATGCTAATTTTTTTATTGTTTCTATTATTATGTTTGCATGAGTACTCGAAGAAAAGGCTAACATTATTTGGTTGTGCCTAAAATTAGGTTACACAAAGTTTATTTTATGTTATTTCCCATGCCATATTATGAAATATATTAGAAATAATGATATTTCAAAGCAATTGTAATATTTTTCTAACTAGTATTGGATGATGCCAAGGAGTGTACTTGTAACAACCCGAATTTTAAAGGGTAATTAATAAAAGATAAAAATAATTAACTAAACGAAAAAAAATAGATTTTGTAAATTAAATCTAGATAATTTGGATTTATTTTGGAATATTACAATTTTATAACAAAGAATTAGAGATAAAAAATTATTGTTTTGAGAATCTAATATTTTAGGAAATATTAATTATTTAATTAATGGGCTTAGAATATAAATGTGTGATATTTAAATTTTAAATAGGTTAAAAATATAAGAAATAAATTTTATAGTAATAAGTAATTACAAAAGAAATTTTGTATAATGATTCTGATATATATATATGAATACAAATATAAGTTTAATAAATTAATATAGTACATTTAATTTTATTATTTAGATGGGAAGATATGAAATTATTTTTCAATTGTTATTTTATAGTATTCAAAGTATACTTATTATGTTTTAATACAATTTAATTTAAGTTTTGTAAAAATATTAATTGCATAGAATAAATTAAATTTGTTTGGATATTTATAATTAATTAAGAATAACAATTAGTTTTACAAACTATTTTGGGTTTAAAAGAAAAGGAATTAATTATTTATTGAATAGTATATATATTGTATACGAGTTTAATTAATTATCTGGTTTATTTTAATATATATTTATTTCCATTTTAAGTAATTGCTTGTTAAAATCAGTTATATATATATATATTATAAATTATTTATTGACTGTTCTATTTATGTATATTTTTGGTTAATCTATTTTATTTAGTGTTTTCCTGATTTTACTTCCTTTTATGTGTATATATATTGAACTAGATTATGTGAATGATTCACCATTGATGTAGATATTGTTTAGTGATTTGATATGATACAGTGATGCCACCTTTCTATTGATTTTGTGGAATTTCATTTCTGTGTGATGAGAAATTTGAATAAACAGTTTAGTGATACCGTCTGGTATGGGACTTTCGGTAGCACTTTTTCGATTATTCATTAGACTTGTCATATAGAGGTATCTAGTGTGGATCGAGTGTAATTTATGAGCATTGAATAATTATCCGAGTAACATACGGTGATTATTCTTTGTAAGTAAACATCACTCAAACGGGGATTACTCATGTGTCCGATGATACTCGTTGCGGTGAGTATATTATAGTCATGTGATGACTTATGGGTATAGCCGTGAGTCGACGTGGGAATAGAGCTCTAGTATATTATTGTCACGTAGTGCCTTACACTGAGCCGTATGTTGGCCTATGACTAGAGCTATATATGGATATTTGATATGAGTATTATATGTCGTCCACTTATGTCCAGCTCCCCTTATGGTTCGGGAGTGAACCAGATTGGCCCATATCCACCCTAGCGGCCTGATCGTGGGGTCGTGCCCAAGATCTATGACACCATTTTGGGATATTTTAGATGAACATCACAGGATTGGTAGTTGGTAGGGTAGGTGTCGTACAGCCTCTTGTGTCACATAGGCCGGCAGTCTGTTACCATTAGGGGCAAAGCAAGATCGTGATAGAGCCTACACATTGAAGAGCCATTGGTGGATGGGGTCATGATGTCTATCGAAGTAACTGAAGACTGTAGGGATAGACAGTACTCTACGAAAGGCGAGTATTCCTTGATCCTTGGAGCATGCTGTGTTCAATCTGTCTTCCGTTCTGGTTTAGGATTATGTATGTGAGGTGGATTGGTGGATTGGCATATATTATTCGCTATCCCATAAAATGGCTATACTAGAAACTGTATGTCTAAAGTGTAGTCAGTCCTTGTATATCCATACTATTCTGATTTATTCATATATGAGGAGATGATATTATATCTGGATAGGTGACCAGAATATGGTGGATCCTCATATCTTTTATTATGCATTGATAGGACGCCTATCTTGGTGTATTGATGACAATTCTTTTATTGTTGATATTGAGTGATATAATTGGTTATTGTTGTAAGATAATTTGACGATATTTCTTTGATGATGGTTTCTTGATTTTAATAATGATTTCTAGGTGAAGATGATTCACCCATCAGATTTGTTGTTCTTGAATTCCGATTTGATTTGCATTGAGATGGGTGATGACATCTTTATATATGCTTTGTGATATTTGAAGCTATATAATACATGGAGATTTGTTTATGTTCTTGTAATTATATACAATACATATAATACGTATTTATCTATATTATGGGTGTTATTATATTATTGTTGATATATTATATTATAAATATTTTACCATATGATATAGTTATAGTCTGACCCGTGTGTTATTTATAATACTCAGGTCACTCCGAGACATTACAGGTATAGGGACTATACTACTAGCATATGTTTACTTGTGTTTAGAGGAGTATTATATTAGGAATATTTCCTGATACTTGTATATTATTGATTCACTGTATGTTTATATAAACGACATTTGAGTTGTATTGTACTTATATAACATTATCGTATATATGTGTGTGTGTGTGTGTATTATATGTTATCGCTGCGACTGACTCTGCATTCTCTGTTGTTTATTATATATTATGTATTGTCCTGTCCTGAAGGCATACATGTTTATTGCTTTTCACTTATACTGTGTACATATATGTGAGATATATATATATATATATATATATTTGATGTTTTAATACGTACCAATGTTAGTCCAATAGAATAATCACGTGTGTACCCCCACATAGCCTCATTCTCTTGGATAGTATGGGTATAAAGATGATGTGTTACACTACTAATGAAATATTGTTTGTTTAAACCAAATTTGAAATAACATGATTTTTCTATGTTAGATGTAGAACACTATAATCATACTAAACTGTGTGCATTCATAAATTTATATGTTAAACATGTGATAAACCCATGTTGAACTTATGCACCACTTACATTAAAATTCAATAGGAATGCTCTGTTATATAATGCTTAGTGGGTTTAGGAATAATTGTTAGTTGACGTTAGAGTTCATTGTATAAATTCATTATCCTCTAAAAAGATCTGCTATACTTTGTGTACTTCAAGATTATTTAGCTAAATTTGTGTTTAAGGAAGAACTTATATAAAAATGTGCACATAAGCATACACTTTCATTTTCATATAACTAAAAAATCTTAAAACATACTTTAATTATGAGGTGAAACCATAAGCGGAGCATGGATTCACATTGAATTTTTATAAAAAGTTATTGGCTTTTGCAGGGAGTGGAGAATCTGGATGCCTTTTTACCTCCATTTTTCTGAAAATAAAAATGTTATAAAACTACAAGATATCTAGTGATTAGTTATTCCATAACAAGTTTGAGGTTAAACTTTTTTCCAGCCATTTTTTTAAGAATCCAACCGTACGGATTGGATTAACACATTATCAAGCATCAATGGTTCAAATTTAGTCTCGTTCCAAGGTCGTCTAGCCTTCGAACGAATGGTTTCTAGTCTGAATATTGACAAATGACTATAAATTTTAAAATTCATGATCGACAACCTATAATTCTTTATTTTTTCATTAACTTCTAGTAATAGGTTAAATATACTTTAGATCCACATAAGATCTAATAAATTTGAATTTCTACCGATTATTTTATTTCATATAATTTTATCATGTTAAATACAGTTAAAAATTCATAATCAATTACCCAACGGTTTAAAAAAATATTTTAATTCATAAAAATGTTACACAAAATCAACTTTATCGAAGTTGCTTAATGGACCAACTAAAAGTCGCATAGATTGGTCGTGGGAGTTAGATTTTCAATAACGTTAAATATTCGAATTATGTGAAGATAGATCATCAAAAATACTAATTTAACCAATCAGAACAGTCATTACGTTGAATGGTTGTGCTTAAATATCTTGTTTATCTTTTAGGAATTAAATTAGTATTTTAAAACATTTTTTAAAAACATAGAATGCATAAGAAATAATTAAAAAAAAATTAACATATCGTCGCTAGCCGTCGTTAGTCGATGGCATGTCGAGTGTACATAAAGAAACCACGCGACTTTTCCTCATTCTCCCTGTTTCCCACCATATTTTCACGCACGCAAAAAATAAAACTCTAACCCTACCACCGATGCCCCTTCTCGACCGCCGCTGCCACTCGTCAACTTTAACTTAGGCCGCCACAACTCGCCAGAATCACCAATCGCTCCAATTTCATCTTAATTTAGGTAAAATTTTAATCCTAATTTCGGATTTGGGGCTAATTGGTATGAATATAGGTTTGAAATTTATGATTATTGCGTATTAGTTGATGATAATAATGTATTACTTGATTTGGGAATATTAATTATTGTTGTGATTGTTTAATTTGTAATTAAAAATTAGGGTTGATTTAAAATCCGAAAATTAGTGTATAATTATTAATTAAAATAAATGTTGATTAGTTTACGCGATTATTTGTTATAGATTAGAATAATTTTAGGGCTAATATGTATAGTTCAATAATGAATATGTTAAATATAAAGCTTAAGATTAAACATGATTAATTTATTTTAATTAATTAGTGTGTGTTAATTATAAGTGTCAGTGGTAAGTATAAAATAAACTTATTTTTAATGATTAATTATTTTTAGTAATAAATTAATTAGTACGCCTTTTTGCAAACTTCAAATTTTAGATTCTAAAATATTTAAACTAAAAATTTTAAATAGTTAAATGAAATATAAAATATGTTTTTAAATTTCAAATTTAGTTAATAAAATATTTAAATAGTTGAATGAATTAAATACAGTTTAAAATTTAATTTGTGGTTTTTAAAATATTAATTTGTGTATATTTGGAAGTAGTTTTAAACAATAATTTTTTTTGAAACAAATCGATTTGTAAATATTCTACTAAAATCGATTTGTAAAAATTAAGAAATGAGTATAGTGTTTATTTGAAAATAAGCATTAAGTATTATTTTAACAAATACAATGACAACAAATTAAAGCCTTTAGTCCCAAAGTGCTTTAATTTATTATAGAAAATACAACTACAACACAGCCCTTGGATTTAAATTATGCGTACAAGAGAAAGAAGTGAAGTGCTATTGAAATTAAAGCCTTTAGTCCCAAAAGACTTTAATTTGTTTTAGAAAATATAACAACAATACACCCCTTGGATGTAAAGTTATGTGTGCAAGAGAAAGAAGTGAAGTGTTGTCGAAATTAAAGCCTTTAGTCCAAAGTCTTTAATTTGTTTTAGAAAGAAGCGAAGTGTTGTCGAAATTTCTAACATATACTTTTAAATTAGGATTAATGTTCGATTATTTTATCACTGTAGTTGGATGTATGAAATCAGAACTGGTATGAAAGGTTCGGTGAAGTAACATTTCAACAATGGTGTACATGAATTATTTGATTCGCTAAATCTAATAATGTAAATGACGAAGAAATTCGTTGCCCTTGTAATAAGTGCAAACATTTGAAGCATTGGAAACTAGATATAGTTATAGTACATTTGTGTCAAGCTGGTTTTGTGCCAAATTATTACTTATGGGATCGTCATGGAGAACTTGTTGCACCTACACCTAATCCTGTAGTGTCAGAGGACGAGTTAATAATGATTATGTTATGGAAAATCCAATAGAAGATATGGTGGAAGATGCACCACGATCAATGTTCCCTACCATTCAAGTTGACGATGAAGATGTAAATATCGAAGAAGAACTGGTTGGGGGAGCAAAAAGAATTAATGATTTATTGGATGCTGCTTAGAGGCTGTTGTAGGATGGTTGTAAAAGAGGAACCGAGTTATTTGTAATTGCTGAATACATTACTATGAAATCAAAATTCAAATTTACAGAAGCTGGATTTACAGTAGTTGTATAACCTGCAAAACGACATATGCTACCCAATAATCCGATGTGCTGTAGCAACCACTCTTTTCAATCCTCAGAAATCGACACTAATATATCCACGGTATTCACATGTCGAACATCCAAGTGCCGAAAAGATAGATCGTTGGGGTGAAAGAAAGAGAGACAGAACAAAATCTCACAACGTGATGAGTAATATATAATATACCAATAATCTTTACAAAAAAGAAAAGAACTTTAATATACATACTAACATATCATCAGCTTGGACAGTTATAACAACATGCTTTACAATTTTTTGATAAAAACAGACAAGAACAAACAACAAAAGATAAAAGTCGAGAATATGTCTTGGAGGATCCAGTTTGTCTCCTGAAGCGCTAAAGTATCCAGCTAAATCTGGAAAATATGCCCGAGCATTATAAGAAAAATAACGTCTGTATCAGCCTGGAAAAACCAGCGTGAGGAACACAAACAAATAGATTACTTAATGTTATAAAAAGCTGTAATGACCCGAAAATCCGCACAATTCAAGCTAATAATAAACCACACATGTCCAACCCAAATTGAACGGAAAGACGGATAGTTATGGGAAATAAAAAAGAAAGAAGAAGAGAAGAGCAGAAGAAGAGAAAAAGAAACTAAAACAACACAGAATCTCACAATCGGAACGGAACAACATATAATATAAACCAATGATCTTTACAAAAGGAGAAACTGTAATATAAACATGTCAAAGCAGAGTACACGAATAACAAATCATCAGCCTGGACAGTTATAACAGTACGTCCTCACAAATTATGATAATTTCAATAATAATGTAGTGGAAAATAAACATATACGTGAATACGACTCGAAGACCTCCAGCTTGTCTACTGAAGCTCTACAGCACCAAATCTAAATCTGTAAATTTGTTTGGTCTGACCCGAGCATTGAAAGGGAAGAACGCCTGGATCAGTCCGGTAAACCAGCACGAGAAAACACATCATAACTGAATTTTAAAGTTATCAAAAATCTTTTTTTTCAAAGCAAAGGTATCTCGTGAGACCACGTTGCACATAAACATAGACGGGTTTTTACCTTATGATAACCAAAACATTTCATATCAAATTCTGTTATATTATACTAGTGTTTGGTATATAAATAATATTAATCATAGCCGAAATTGTTACATTTATTAAATTCCAGCATATTAGCTACAAAGTAGGTTCTACAAACAAAATGGTAGGCACTTATTGAGGAAAGGATTCAATACAATGGCAAGGTAAGGTACTACCTTCCGTATAGTACATCTCTAGAGGGATGTACCAAGGGTACACAAACAATCCTCCGCATCTAGCAAAACTGGTCTATCCCTTTTTGGCACTTAGACATGGCTTGGATAGAAACTGAATATATCATCACCTAGGTCATTACCGACTTATCCGGGATCTCATAGCAGACACCACACACTCGACATATAGAGAGTAATCTAGAAAGGTGATGATCATATCCTAATGGTTGCGAACCACATAGCGTTACGGCGTACCCTGTTTAAGCCATTACCGACTGATGAGGCCTGAGGTAACGTTTACCTTTCACATAGAACATTCCACTTTGAATGACACATTACCATTTTCACAATCACACGACCGACTTCGACAAACGTATAACTCCTAAGCTCGTATGTCTCAGGAAAGGGCGTTAAGCTAAGAACAGTTGCCTTCTCTGCTACCAAACAGATGATACGTTTATAGAGATAAATCAATGTGATCTAGACATGCAACGTCAGGCATTAGTCCTGCATATCGAAGAATTTCATAATGAAGCACTACTGCCACCATATATATAATATGCATCGCGGGTCTAGTGGCAAGTAGCCCTACATCTTGAATATCTCCATCTTCAAAAATCACCATAAACCTACACTTTTGAATGCATACATTGGTCTGAAGTGGTTTTTAGATAAATATGATCCCGGTCTCTCTAGACCAACAATGATGAGAGGCCTCAACCTCATATAGAAACCAAGTCTCGTAGACTTATCACGTTTCCAACGCTCAACTTGCTATCCTTTGGCCAAGAACGAAGCCCGGTAGATTGGAGTACCATAGTCACTCTACACTACTCGAATCAACATTCCTAACAACAAACGATAGTCATGCCTACTCAGTCGGCTTTATGCAAAGTGCATGACTAATCAGTTCCCACATCAAGTCAATTGACCAAAAATGGCCAAATTTGATAGTTGGTAATTTAACTATCAAAGCAACAAATAAAATCTAACATATAAGCAATTACTAGGCCCATTTAATTACTTTTATTAATTAAATCAATTTCCAAATATTTATCTCAAAATATCTTTAAAAATATATATTCTCAAAACCACTTTAATCTTTCGATATTGGGAAACATTTCCATTTACTTATATCAACGGTATAAGTATATTTACAAACAATTTCATTTTCAACACTTAGAAAATATTTCTATATACTTAAAATGGAAATAAGTATATATATACCAATCCTGAGGAAGGTATTCCTTAAAATGCACTTTATTTGGGTCAAAACGAATTTTGCATAAAACATCGTTACGACAACCCAAAAACATTAGTATAGGGATTCGATTAATTATACTTAACATTAATCATCGATGTCGCACTTCAACTGTTTATTAGTTAGCAATGAATCCATTCAAGTTGGGGTATCATTATATCTTAGACCTTGACTGAACAACATTCTTAACTTTTAATTAGATAAAAGTTACACACCTTGAATATTAACATCAAGTATAGGATATACATATACATACATATAGGCCTGTCAATGGTACGAGTTTTGGCCCGAGTCCGGTCCGAACCCGCCCAATTTATGCGGGTACGGGTTTTGCCTTTTACTACCCAGACCCGAGCCCGGCCCGAACCCGCTCTATCCGGGTCAGGTACGGTTTTATCAAAACCCTGCCCGGTAGGATCCGATCCGACTATCAGTTTTTCGTTGTATCAAAACATGAGTGCGTATGTTATTTATTTACCATTTTGTTTGTTTACGTGTAGATGTTTTTGCATACTTTTGTTATGAGCTTGACTACATCACCGTCCAATTTATATGTTAACATTGTTTGTATACAAATTTTACCAAAGTTGTAGTTTTAAAATATGGTTTTAAGATAAATATTCTGAGTTAGGTATATAGTTATTACTCAGCGGGCTTAAAAAGCCCGATGGGCCGGGCTCGGATATTGGGTTGAAATACCCCGTGGGTTCGGGCCGGGCTCGGATTTTAATTATTGTAATTGGACTCGGGTCCGGGTTTTATAATACCCGGACCGAACCCTGCCCATTGACAGGCCTACATACATACATACATATATATATTTATATATATATATATATAAATCCCATATACTATATAAAACATTTCCTTTCGGAAATCATTTACTATAACAACAGTGTTATAGTCCATGCCTTCGCCACTTTCCTGAAGACGTCTATTAAAACAATAAATGTTGAAATCTATGTTTTCATCACTTAACACATTTTAAATCACTTTTAAAACCATTAAATTCCATTTGAAATTATTATTTTCAAAACATTCCTTTAAAAGATAAACCATTTTTAAAACGATTAACTCCATATTTATAAACTATGTTTATAAATTTCACTTCTATTTTATAAAATGTCTATTTTTATAAAATTTCTTTATTTACATAATTCCATTTATAAATCAATTTCTTTATAAATCTCTCTTATTTATAAAATCCAATTATAAATCTATTCACAAAATATCAATTACAAATCCATTATATATATATATAAATTTCGTTTATAAATTTAATACTTTATTTATAAAATATCATAAATCCTTTATATAAACTATTCAAAAACCTCTATTTAAAGTATTTATCAAAACTAAAATTTTATAACATCAAAAATCATAACTTTATTTATTTATTTAAAATAAATTTATCCATTTTAATAATTTGATAATAATTATTAAAACATATAAAATTCCAAAATCATTTCAACTCAAAATCGTTATTTTATAGTATTTCAAATTACTAAAAATAAGGCCCGATTTTACTATAGCACCAAATAAGGGTAATTATATCAATGTCATTAAATATGGGATCCAAAACATCATATATCAAAATATATGAAAAGTAAAATCAACAGTGCGAGGAATCCTGTTGGATCCCTCCAACCTATCCCCCTACATCACATACAGTATATAACCATAAAACATTAATCAATCGCTTCGAGGCGGGATCGTATACAAAGGGTCATCCGCTCATACAAGAGAACGTAGTAGGGTCTCATCCGCTCCAGGGTGGGAATATATCCAAACCAACTAATAAAATAGTAAATAATCCAAACAGTTAACAAACAATCAACAGTAAAATTATCCATACCTATACAGAAATATAACTGGGCCAGAGAGGTGAGTTAACTCACTTTGATTCCAGTAATCATTGAAGCGTTCCGGTTTGAATTAAAATCGAACACGCATTCAATTTTAACCCAAATTCCTACTAGCTCCAAATCCATCCAATCCAATTCTATATCGTAGATTTCACTATAATGAGCGCAACGCAACTTGTCACGTTCAATTTCGACCTCATATGGACAAGACAAGATAGGAATTAACGAACGTTTGAGATAATTAAATTTAAACCTTTATTTACCTTTCCTTTCCATCTCTCATGTTCGTTTCCAAGCCAACCCAAACTCGACCGCGTTCCGTCGTTCGCCACTGTCGCCTCCGTTGATCGCACGCCGCGGTGCTCACATCGCCACCGCGCCTAGCTAAGGCGACCCCATCGACGTCGGTCTCATCGCCCATATCGTCGCCATTCGCTAGAATTTCGCAATAAATCATTCGCCGTTCATCTATGGATTGCCGCCGCCATGGTACACCGATCAACGATCGGCTTGCGTGGATGAGTTCATGGCGACGAGGTCTACAAGTTTCATTTATATTGTTTTGGCTAATTTTGCTTTGATCATAGCTTCGATTCGTGGCCGTTGGATGGAACAGCTTGGGTTGGGTTTGGAACAAAAAGGAAAGAAGTGAGGGTCCTTTTATAGCAAAATTTCAAAGCACTATTCATCCCTAAAGATTTTGAACTCCAAACGAGGCGTGCCGCCTGGCATTCTATATGTAATACCCCTATTCCAAACATAATGGAACTAGCATCGAAATCCAATTCCATCATATACAGAAGTCAACTTTCAAAATCGAATTATATTTATTTAAATTCATTTAATCAATTTCTATGCGTTTCTAACTCGCACGACTAAAAGACACGCTCGGTCGCCATGAAATTCTACTGCATATAATAATTCACTATTATAGATCTAATAGAACTGGTTTCGCCCAAATCCGAGGCAATGTCTCGGATGGCTATTTTCATACGGCAATTAAAATGAATTATTATTAAAACTAGTTTATTCACTTTTAATTAAAATTTAAAAGTTTACTAACTTCCTTCTAATTTAAATAGAATTTTAAACACTACAAGAAAAGTTACTTATAACCGCAAATCATTTCAAATTCTAAAATTTGCACTATTGTGAAAAACGCTGAAATGAAAAACGCTGAAATCATTTCAAATTCTAAAATTTTTTGTATGTTACAAATTTTTGTATGGGCAAGCTCTAATATTATTAGGCGGCCACTACTTTTGCAATTTTTTCATCCCTCCCACCTTAGGGAAAAAGGAAACAAAACTAAAAGAATTCCTAAAATTTCAAATCTCTTTAGAGCAATATTCATCCTCCGCCTTCACACTAAAACATTCCTTTTCTCTTCATACCATACATCCTCCATCTAACCCTGAAATTTATTCTAGGTTAGTGGACATCACCATCGCTTTCACTAAAAGCGACGAGTTGGGGATGTGGATGGTCAGTTATGAGTGGTTGTGGTGTAACAACCATAGCATGGTTACTATGATTAGTGAAGGTTGCTGTAAGAAGATTAAGAGAGGAGAAATGGTTGCAACTGAAGTCTGTTCAGCCAAGACAGGCAGCGATCAGCGAGGAGTAGCATTCGTGCATCAGGAGGAGATATGAAGAATCTGGAAGCGTATCAGTGTGCATATGTTACTGTGTCTTGTAATTTTTCTATGTGGATTGTTGTTTTAGTGTTGAGTCGTAATTGGGCCAAATTAGGTTATGTGTTGATGTAATGACTATAAATACTGGTCAGTGTCTTGTAATAGTGGTGTGAAGAAAATATGAAATAAAAATGCATTTATGTTCTCTGTTAATTCTATTTCTAATTGCTTGATGCTTGTCTTCCTCAATATTCAACCTGCTTAATTCATTTGTTCATATCCTATTGCTTAATTCTTGAAATTAGTACTTCCCATGTTAGACTGATGGCTGGATACTATCTGTTGTTGATTACATTTTTTACCTAACCTGATTCTTTCTTTTTTTAGTTTTCTTTTAGTTGCAATTAATCATGTTCTTTTTTCATATCAGTTCTCTGTATTTTTTATTTCTGCATCCCTACATAGATCAGCCTTGTATTTTTCTCGATTGTTTTGATCTTATGAATTTCCTTATTTTTGTTCCTGATTCTGCTTATTGATTTGGTTCCAGTAATCTGTAGCTTGCATTTTTCTTGTTCAGCCATTAAATTCTTGTTTCTTGAAAAAAACATTTGTTCTTGAAAACTGTTGTCCCTTCTCGATTATTCTACCAAACTCTTCTTCTTCGAGCAAAACCTCTCTTTTCCCACACTTCCTTCGAGTCATTTTCCATTTTTACTCGTTTCTTGATTTTTCTGAGCAACCTGTGCACGTGCACACACTCAAACTATCATCTTCTTCTCAAAATTCATCACCATCATTCCAGGTCCTTCTTGCAATCGCCATGGCCAAGAATTCAGATCAACCGGGCCCTTCCAATTTGGTATCAGAGCAATCGTCGGAATTTAACACCCATTCCACAATCGATCCTAATCTTAACCAAAATTCAGATCCAACCCTAAATTCCAGTTCTGATGATCCATGGCTACGACAAAAAGAAATCAACAATCGCACCACCTTTGCTCTAAGGAATTTGGAGATTACAACCAGAAATCTAGAATTCGCCGTTCAAAAGTTGGATAAAAAATTCGATCAATCTGCCAAAGATTTGCATACTAAGTTCGAAGGTGTACATAACATGTTAACCACCCTTGTTAATGAAAGTCGCACTGACAGGAATTTTTTTCAACCACCCTCCACCACTTATCCCCCTCAGACAACTTTCCAACCTTACCCTCCACCTCCAGTACAAACTGCACATCCAACCCAACCGCCACCTCCCAGAACTCAACCACAACATCACCGAACACCTATGGCACCACCTAGGAATGTACCCTTCTTTAATACCCCTCCAAGATATCCTCAAGAACCCTTGTTTCCTCATCAACCTAGAAACCCAATCCCTGACCATCATAATCATCCATCATACCCTATCATCAAACTCGATTTTCCCACCTATTCTGGAAAAGAAGCAGTAGCCGATTGGCTGAGACAAGTCGAACAATACTTCAAATTTCACCATACTGAAGAATATCAGTGGGTCGAAATTTGTTCGTTTGCCTTGAAGAAGGAGGCCTTGCAATGGTATCATTGGTATGTAAACACGGTAAATAATAATGAATCATGGGCAGTTTTTAAAGATGAGATACTGGTCAGGTTTAATTTAGAGGAAATAGAAAGACCATTTGAGACCCTGTCTAAACTCAAGCAACATACAACAGTAAGAGCTTATTTGAGTAAGTTTGAGCAATTACAAGCTGTAGTGGAAACTCTACCCCCATGGTATTTACTTGATAGGTTTATTGGAGGATTAAAAGAAGAGATTAGATATGATGTTCTTACTTCAAGGCCAGTTGATTTCAGAGAGGCAGTTTCTCTTGCCAAAATGTTTGAGAGTAAATGTCTACAGACCAAAAAACTTAAGTATCCCACGCCCAATGCTTCAATTACCAACTCCAAACCCAATCAACTTCCACTGTCCAAGTCAATCCAAGAATCAACAGCTTCTTCCCAAATTGGCCAAACCAGTAACTCTAAGGATACTCAACTTGAGTCTCTGGCAAAAAGTAAGGGACTCTCCCCTAATCAAATCATTGAAATGAGGAGGCAAAATTTGTGTTATGGGTGTAAGGAAAAATGGTCAAGAGACCATAAATGTAAAATTTCTCAAATCTATGTTTTGGAAGGCATGATGCCACTGCAGAACTGGGAAGACTCTAATGAAAGTAGGTTGTCCACAACTGAATCTGAGGTACAAGTGGAAGAGACTTTAGCAATCACCTTGCAAGCTTTATGTGGAATTCCTGCATTATCCACCATCAAAGTAAAAGGCAATATACAAGGCAAACCAGTTCATATCCTAATAGATTCTGGCTCTACCCATAGCTTCATCAATGACAAACTTGCTAAGAAGTTGGACTTAAAGATTGATGAAACTAAATTGTTTAAAGTGACGGTGGCCAATGGAGAGAGATTAAATGGTTCAGGAGTATGTAATAATGTGGTGTTAAAATGCCAGGGGTGTATCATGACAGTGGATTTACTCTTATTTCCATTAGATGGTTGTCAAGTGGTGCTCGGGGCTCAGTGGATGAAAAGCTTGGGGGAAATAACACTCAACTTAGAACAGCTGCAGGTGAAATTTGTTTATAATGACAAGCCTTATGTATGGCAGGGTCTAAAACAAGATGAGTTGAAATTTGTTGACAAGAAAAAGTTAAATAAGGAAATTGTACATGGCCAGATAGCTATGATGGTTTGTTGCCAATCCATGCAAACAGAAAATGATTCAAACCATATCCTATCAGAGATTGATACTATGCTCAAACAATTCCCTCTGATCACTAATCCTTCCTCCAGCTTACCACCCCCCAGACCCCATGATCACCGAATACCCCTCTTGCCAAATACTAAACCTGTTTGTCTCAAACCTTACAGGCATTCATACCAAGTAAAAAATGAATCGGAAAAAATAATTCAAGACATGTTAGATAATGGCATTATTAGACCTAGCCACAGCTCCTATTCATCTCCTGTTGTTATGGTGAGGAAGAAGGATGGGTCATGGAGATTATGTATTGATTATAGGAGATTGAATGCACAAACTATTAAAGACAAGTTTCCTATTACACTAATTGAGGAGCTTTTTGATGAGTTGCATGGCTCTCAATTTTTTTCCAAGTTAGACTTAAGATCTGGATATCATCAGATCCGAATGCTTGAAGAAGATATCCACAAAATGCCTTTAGAACCCATGATCGCCACTATGAGTTTATGGTGATGCCTTTTGGATTAGCAAATGCTCCTTCCACCTTTCAATCTCTCATGAATGACATATTCATAGCTTATTTGAGAAAATTTATTTTAGTATTCTTTGATGATATACTTGTGTATAGTCAAACCTGGGATGACCATATCAGGCATCTTGAATTAACATTTCAACTTTTACAGAAAAATGCTTTGGTAATCAAGCTCTCTAAGTGCAGGTTTTCCAAGCAAGCTATTGATTATTTGGGTCATGTTATATCTGCTGAAGGTCTTTCTGTTGATCCTAGCAAGGTGCAGGCAGTCCTTACTTGGCCACTTCCTCAGAATTTGAAGGCTTTAAGAGTTTTTTTGGGTCTTACTGGGTATTACCGTAAGTTCATCAAGGGCTATGGTATGATTTCTAACCCTTTAACTTCCATGTTGAAAAAAAATGCCTTTACATGGAGTGTTGAAGCAAAGGAAGCTTTTGAACAGTTGAAACAATGCTTGGTTTCACCTCCAATACTAGCCATGCCAGATTTCACCCAACCTTTTATTTTAGAGTGTGATGCCAGTGGTCAAGGGGTAGGTGCAGTTCTCCTTCAAAACAAGAGGCCTATAGCTTATTTGAGTAAAGCTCTCCATGGAAGAAATCTTGCATTATCCACTTATGAGAAGGAACTTCTTGCTATCATCATTGCCACCAAGAAATGGTCACAATACTTGATGGGTATACAATTTGTAATAAAAACTGATCATCAAAGTTTTAAATACTTGTTAACTCAACAAATACACACGGGTGTGCAAGGAAGATGGTTGGCTAAACTTCATGCATTTGATTATAAGGTAGAGTATAAAAGTGGAGAGGAGAATAAGGTGGCTGATGCACTGTCCAGAAGAGGAGAGATTGAAAATACCGAAGTGACTGTCCAAGCCATATCCACTGTGCAAACTCCCTGGTTACAGAAACTCAAAGAGGCTCTGCATAAATCTTCATGGTATCAATAGCTATTGGCAAAAGTGCAAGCAAAAGAACTGCCAGAAAGTAAATACAAGAGAGTTGAGGACTTGGTTTTTAGAAAGGGAAAAATTTTAGTGGATCATCACCTAACCTCCTTGACACAGTTTCTTGTTAAGGAATATCACTCATCACCTTTAGGAGGTCACTCAGGAATCGAAGCCACTTTGCATAGATTAAGGCAGGTTTTTCACTGGAAAAAGTTAAAATCCAGTGTTGAAGAATTTGTCAAAGCTTGTGAGGAATGTCAAAGAAATAAGCACGAGAACATTCTAGTGCCAGGCTTGCTACAACCTCTTCCCATACCTGAAAGAATTTGGACTGATATTTCGATGGATTTTATTACTTGCCTACCCAAGAGTCACAAGTACACTGTCATATTTGTAGTCATAGATAGGCTAAGTAAATATGCTTACTTCTTTCCACTTCAACATCCATACACTGCAAGGGATGTGGCTTCAGTTTTTTTTCAGGGGGTCTTTAAATTGCATGGCCTACCTAAGACTATTGTAAGTGACAGAGACCCTATTTTCACAAGTCTCTTCTGGCAAGAACTTTTCAAACTCCAAAGAAGTTCACTTAAGCTCAGCTCGGCCTATCATCCCCAAAGTGATGGTCAATCTGAAGTAGTGAATAAAATTCTTGAATGTTATCTAAGATGTTATGTATGTCACAAGCCTAGCGAGTGGTTTAAATGGCTACCTTTAGCTGAATACTGGTATAACACCACTTGGAAGACCCCTACAAAAACTACACCATATAAAATTGTGTATGGCATTGATCCACCTACTTTACTTTCTTATGTGCCCACTACTGCCAAGGTTGAGCAAGTTGAAGAGGAGTGATTCACTAGAGATATTATGATACAATTCCTCAAGGACAGTTTGAAGGTAGCCCAAGATAGAATGAAGAGGTATGCAGATCTTAGAAGGACTGATCGACAGTTTGAAGTAGGAGACTGGGTATATCTTAAATTACAACCTTATAAACAGATCACAGCTAGAAATTTCAAGACACACAAGCTTTCTCCCAAGTATTTTGGTCCTTACCAAATCATAGAAAAGATAGGTTATGTGGCTTATAGGCTTCAGCTTCCTGAGAATACTCGAATCCATAATGTGTTCCACGTGTCGCGGTTGAAAAAGAAAGTAGGAGATACTATGGTCATACAAGAAGGCATTCCCAGTTTTACAAAAGAGCTGGTTGAACAACCAGAGAAGATACTCGATCGAAGATTGGTTTCCCGAAATAATGATGTGGTGGTACAGATTTTGGTTAAGTGGAAGGACAGATCTGAAGCAGAAGCTACTTGGGAAGATTATTGGCCAATGATCGAAAAATTTCCTACGCTAGACCTTGAGACAAGGTCTGTTCTTAAAGGGTAGGGCAGTTGTAACAACCATAGCCTGGTTACTATGATGAGTGAAGGCTGCTGTAAGAAGATTAAGAGAGGAGAAGTGGTTGCAACTGAAGTCTGTTCAGCCAAGACAGGCAACGATCAGCGAGGAGTAGCATTCGTGCATCAGGAGGAGATATGAAGAATCTGGAAGCGTATCAGTGTGCATATGTCACTGTGTCTTGTAATTTTTCTATGTGGATTGTTGTTTTAGTGTTGAGTCGTAATTGGGCCAAATTGGGTTATGTGTTGATGTAATGACTATAAAACTGGTCAGTGTCTTGTAATAGTGGTGTGAAGAAAATATGAAATAAAAATGCATTTCTGTTCTTTGTTAATTCTATTTCTATTTGCTTGATGCTTGTCTTCCTCAATATTCAACCTGCTTAATTCATTTGTTCATATCCTATTGCTTAATTCTTGAAATTAGTACTTCCCAGGTTAGACTGATGGTTGGATACTATCTGTTGTTGATTACATTTTTTACCTAACCTGATTCTTTCTTTTTTTAGTTTTCTTTTAGTTGCAATTAATCTTGTTCTTTTTTCATATCAGTTCTCTGTTTTTTTATTTCTGCATCCCTACATAGATCAGCCTTGTATTTTTCTCGATTGTTTTGATCTTATCAATTTCCTTATTTTTGTTCCTGATTCTGCTTATTGATTTGGTTCCAGTAATCTGTAGCTTGCATTTTTCTTGTTCAGCCATTAAATTCTTGTTTCTTGAAAAAAACATTTGTTCTTGAAAACTGTTGTCCCTTCTTGATTATTCTACCAAACTCTTCTTCTTCGAGCAAAACCTCTCTTTTCCCACACTTCCTTCGAGTCATTTTCCATTTTTACTCGTTTCTTGATTTTTCTGAGCAACCTATGCACGTGCACTCACTCGAACTATCATCTTCTTCTCAAAATTCATCACCATCATTCCAGGTCCTTCTTGCAATCGCCATGGCCAAGAATTCAGATCAACCGGGCCCTTCCATGTGGTTGATTTAAGGGTGGCTGTGATTGATTTAGGGGATGGCTCTAGTATATTTTTGGTAGCAACAATCATTAATTGGTTTGGGGATGCTTGATTTTGGGTGGCTGCGGTTTCTTTGATGGTGGCTGAAGTTGATTTAGGGGATGGCTCTAATAGAATTTAGGATAACGTCAGAGATTGTATGTATCCCATGCATCTTATCTTGTCTTCTCTTCATCATGTAATTTTTACTATGTATTTTCATGTTTTTCATTTTTTATTATACTTCATATTTGAAATATTAAACTTAATTGAATGTGAAACTGTCATTGAATCTACATACTATTTGGTTAATCTTCCCGTATTCATCTACCATTTAGACGTTTGAAATTTTGCAAATTAGATGTACTAATTTAGGGAAATTTTTTAACCTTTAGGCACAATAAGATGCTAAGATTCGTTTTATGATTATAATTATTGCTTGAATGCAAGTATTTAGCAGATGTTGAATATTGGATAAATTCTTAAGTATCATTGTATGTACGTTATTTTCTTAGTATCATTGTATGTGAGTTGTCAATGAATATTGATGTTCTATTCACATATACATTGATTATCTTCCATAATCAATATTTTTCTTAACTAATTGTTCAACTAAAATGTTGGCCTCTTAATTTTCTCAAAAAAACAGATTAGAAGTTTATTATTTTACATTTTGTAATATTAATATTTTGTATGGGAATAATCTTACTATATGGAATCAATATTATACTTAAATTTGTTACATCTGTTATAGATATTGGTCATATTTTGTCACCTGCATTAGTTACACTCCAAGACGAGTAAGTAAGGAATATCAGCATATGGAACTTGCCAAAGTGGTAGTTTGAATCACCAAAATTAAAATCTTTTGCTCAAACTATTAATAATATTGTACTGATGTTATATCGACATTAAAATTTGTTATGTGACAAAGAAATTGAGTCATATCGGTATATAAATTTGTTGCTTATGTGTTTAAACCACAATTATATAATTCTGGCCTCCTGATTCAAAGAAGCATATAATGTGAGTCCACAATCGTACTCCAAATTTTAGAGGCTAAAGATTGTCTTTTGAAAAATATTACATTTACATATATTAGGATAATGTTACCTAAGTTAAGTATTTGAAAGAAAAAACAAAAGGTTTTTTTATGGGTTAAAATTTCAAACGTAATCTTAAGAGTTTTGTCTAACTTAAATTAAATTCAATATTAATTACCAACCATATTAGGTGCCTTTTTCATCTTTTCAATACTCCAAAGTATTCATTTGGTAATTCAAATGTATTATACCTACAATGAATTTGAAGTCTAATATTGTTATAAAATTTATTTAGTTTCCTAAGGTGCATTTGAATCTGATTGAAACTTAGCAGCATATTTTCTTAAACTTGAATTCATTTTCAACTATGAATTGAATGAGTACCTTATTTTATCATAAGCTATTTCATGTGTATTTTAGTAACGATTTTAAGTAGTTTGAATATATTAGTTCAGTGGATATTTCAAGTTCAATTAGTGAAATAAGCTTATTTTTTCATAGAAGAGAGAAATGATTCTTTTATGTACTTAACATTTGTTTTCTAATTTATGTTCTAGATTTTAGTAGGATGAAACTATAGGAAGCAGTTTCTCATTGAAGTAAATATTGCTTTAGTTTTAACATCTTTATCTCCTTTATAGGTACTCAAATGAATTCTAAATTTCAGAACATGAGTTGTTGATTTTTAGGATACACAGTTGATGTTATTTTGAAAATTAATTTTGCTTTTCAATATGTAATAGGTAGTTGACATAGTAATTCGAAAAGTTACAATGTTAGTAAACATATTCTTAGCAAAGAAAAGATTGATTAAGTGTTAGGAAGACTCTGAGAAGCAGAGATTAAAACCAAGGATGTCAATATGTTACATTTTAGACTTAAAACCTGATAGTTTTTCACCATTTATTGCTTTGCTTAGAAATAAAATTACCTAAGATTGAAAATTGAAATATTCAATATGTAGTTGAATTTTAAAATAAACTTTTTTGGACTATGCTTCATACCAACTTTTAGCGATCTACAAGACAAAAGCTTCCAATTGGGTCATTGGGTTTTCTTTTACTAGTGCTTCTTATCATGAAATGGCTTAAATCATTGTTTTTCTCACATAGTTTGCTGAAAGTCATGATTTTCAAGTGGTCACATGCCACTATTAATTTCATATTAAATTTTCTTCAGTGCTTGTAACTCCCTTCAATTAAATTTATATCTTACAATTAATTCATTCATCTATATGTCATATATTTATGAACCTTAGATAATATTACGCAACGTCCATTTTTGAATAAATGTTTTGATTTAACTTTTACTATGAGAGAACTAAATGATAACAAATACTGGCTCATGATCAGCTTTTTTATGTTAGTTTTTTTTCTTTTAACTATTATAGTAGACAAAGAGGACTATTGTTATGAGATGATAAATTTATTTATAGTCATTATGAAAATAAACAGAGTATTTGAATGTTTAAGCATTAACAAAAACTACACTGTAATTTTATTTTTAGTGTATTATTATATCATATTCTTAACAGAGTATCTTGTTGCATCATTTCAAACTTAAGATGATTTGGATTTTATTGTATGAAATGAAATATTGGTACGTAGTAAATACTTGAATATGTTCGAGACTTATATTTTAATTAGGTTATAAAACAAAAAAACATTAGTACATCCGATGTAAATAGAGTCGCTTTATATATTTGGAGTTGAAAAATAATTAGAAATGCCTAACTTCAGTACTTGATGAAAACACTTGGCATATGCATTAATCACAATAGTTAGCATTACTGATATTAGGTTATGACAGAGGTGAGGCTAATTAATAACATTAATAATCTTATTAAATGTGCACCTGCAAATACTTATCACATTAGTATGCGTTATTATTGAAGCTTGAAATGGAAGCAAGTGAAGCTAACAAATTATATTCAAGTGTAATGTTCAAAATGAATACACCAGTTATCATAGGAAATTTTACTTCGACGAATGATGAAATGTTCATAGTGGTTTTTCATGAGATGTAAAATGTTTTTTATTAGGTGTCGCTTTGGAAAACATAACTTCAAATTGGAAAATGTAGTTGCCTACCATCTGTGAACACACAGCCAAGGTCTGATGCATTAATTCTTATCAAAAAAGATTTTGGTCTCTCTTTTTAATATCACAAGATCATAGGTGATCTAACATATTACTGATAGTGTATTATGTAGAAAGAAATATAGGTAAAGAAGGTTGAATTGAAGGCCTAGAAGACCTGTAAACTAATTTATTGACAGAGTCCATGAATATCTCATAAACCACATGGTCTAAGGTTACATTGATGAAGACATTAGCAATGCAAGCAAGGATTTAATTGAGATTACACATCATGCTTATTAATTTACTAAGGTCGGATTTCTTTTGTTGAGGTTCATCCCTCTGTTTGAAAATGGAATTATTTACATGAGTCGTTCTTGAATGGCTTATTGACATAGTCAATTACAACCGCATTAACAAGGCTAATCTTTCTCAAACTATAGGGTAGATTGAACACACACACATGTATGTATGTATGAACATACATATGTGCACTTATCTAGATAATAATACTATTAAAAAATATGCCCAACCATCTTGTTTATTGTTCGTGAAACCATGATTCTAAAACTCCACCTTCACAAATCTCAGATCTCAAATTACAGAATGCTTCTTAATGGATCTGCATCACGATGCTATATTTGCTCTCTAGAATGGCGTTTCTGAGCACCTTTCCAACAAATTTGGTCAGTATTTTTATTATTTGTTAGATTAAATCCTTTTTTCTTTCTCTTCTGTTGCACTTAGTTGATGTGGTTGATGTGGTTTGGTAGAGGCAGGATAAAAGCTCTAGTATTGATAGTGAAATTGATTTAGTTGATGAGAACGTTGCCGTTAATGCAATTCTAGTGAATACACATTAGGTGATTCTATTTAGCCTTGTAACATCTTGTTTTTTGTTATAAGTTTATTCAAGTTCTGTTGATTTAACTGTTGCCTCCAGAGTATTCAAAAATATGGATACAGATTATTCTAATGTTCTTCTCTTCCATGCACAACAGGCATGTATTCGTCTTATTATAATTGTTCACCTTACTTAATTATTCTATCTGTAGTGATAATGAGAGGATTTGCGTTGTTTTTAGGAATACAAGCTTGGGGAATTTGTTCTTCAAAGTGGCTGGAACACCTGAATCTGTGAATACTATTTACCAGGTACTTTTTGTTTAAATCAGATGTAATCTTTATTAATGATGGCTTAGTTAGAAACAATTGCTATTTAACTAGTATTATCTATAAAATCGTCATAAAACATTAAAGAAGGGAAATTTGTTATGCTTTTATCCAAAATTGTGATATATTCATTGACATTGTTGTTGTTAGTACCTCCATGAAGTTGCAGTTTGTATTTAATAAATGTTTTATAGTAATTTGTAAATTTTATTATAGCAGTCATTCTTAAACAATGGCTTATAGTATAAATAAGGTATTTTTGTATTGTGGATTGCATGCTCTC
Source organism: Allium fistulosum (assembly GCA_030737815.1). Taxonomy (NCBI): domain Eukaryota; kingdom Viridiplantae; phylum Streptophyta; class Magnoliopsida; order Asparagales; family Amaryllidaceae; genus Allium; species Allium fistulosum. The sequence goes on from CM060907.1 coordinate 559,790,693, forward strand.
TTGAGTTTCCTGGACAATATACGTATCATATTCTTTTCTTCTTTTTTTAATTTGAAAAGATAAAGACAAAAGGAAACAAAAATAGTATTATTATATGATTCTAGATTGGTGTACAGATGCAAATACAGAACCACCTTTTAATTTGCATCACTCCATTTTCTTTCCTTTGTAAAGCTCCAACAATTGGAGTTAAAAGTTATGATAACTCCAATTTTTTAGCAAGAACAGTTAAACTATTTTTTAAAAGTGGATATTTCTTTGGAGGACAAGATAATAATTATCTTTATTTCAGGGACCACTGGACTTATATTATATACAACAACTAGGATGGATCCTGGACAAGATAATATTATCTTTATTTCTAGATTGGTGTACAGATACTATCACGGAGTCTAAGACTCTAAAATCACATTAGTGGTACAATGGATAACTGATAAAACAATACACATTGAATTATATACTGATCAAATACAAATGGTACAAGTTTATATTGTAACTGACCTTGCAATTAATAATAGCAAAAAAGAAGTATAAAGAAAAGTTTCAAGCTCATTCTTTCACATGTTTATTTTATAAAGCTTAAAATAACTTGAGAACTCACTACTTAATGTTTCCGTCTTTTAATCCTAATCAGGTATGTATAATAAAGAACTTTTCCTTCGCAGGTGGATAGATATATTTGATGGAAAAAAATAGTAACATACCGCAGCAAGTTATGGATTCGAAGTTACTTTTGATGCCATAACTACATTTTGGTTTTTATGCTTGTATGTATTACTACTTTTGGTCACTAGTTGCTGCTTGTTCTACATTGAAATATTATGAACTTATTATCTATTTTGATGTAAGAATATTGCATATGTTTATTATGTAATGTTTCATGTTAATTGTAAGACGTGTGATTAATATAATATGTTGATTATAAAATGTGTGATTAATATAATATATGTTTGTTATGAAATATATGTGTTTATATAAACTGTGTTATACATAAATTGTGGTTGCATATAGAATTAGAACCTGCTATATATTGGTCAGGAACTGAGCAAAATACGACATCGTTTATAAAATGCTATGAAAATATTTAACAGCATTTCTAAATTGTTGTAGAAAAGATTAAACAGCGTATTCGAAACGCTATAGAAAGTTTTCACAGCGTTTTCGAAACGCTATAGAAACGCTATAAAATAGGACCCAAGCATTTCAGGAAACGTTGTAAATAAACATCATGCAAAACAAAAGAAACGCTGTAGAAAGAAAGCACGGTAATGAAAAGAACGTTGTAAAAAGTTAACGTAGCATATTATAACCGCTATTGAATATATCAACATAAACGCTGTAAACGTATTAATGACATCAAAAAAACGCTATAGATACGTGGATTCTTCAGCGTTTTCTGTCTTGCTATGGTATATGTCTGACCTATAATGGCATGTTAATATACAGCGTAGTTTAAAACGCTGTTAAAGGTTTTTATAGTGTTTTTAAAACGCTATGATAGGTACATTTTGTTGTAGTGAAATCAGCTTTCGAAATCATTTTTATTTAGATCAAATTCAAGATTTAATTATTTAAACAATTTCAATTATTAAATTTAACAATTCACATTATCAAATAAATCGCTATAATTGAAATTTAAGCTATTTAACTTATAAAATTAACTTTTCAATATTTAAAATCAATTAAATATTTCAAATTCGAAAATTCTGGGTTGTTACATACTTCCCCTTTAAAAGAATTTCGTCCACGAAATTACTAAGGTACGAAAAATGCCCCAAACCCATTAACTATTCAAAACGTATTTTGTTGCAATGGATTACCAAATTCTTTTAAGCCTTTAACTTTCAAAATAAATTTGTTGAAATTTTGTTATCACATTTTCTAAATCTCTAAATTCATTTATAGTTACTAACTAATACTGTTTAAGTTACAACATAAAAATCAAATTTTAGTTATAAATTTTTTTCAAAATTCTCAAAAATTTCTAACGCCTTAAATTTACAGAAAATTTCACCAGCGTTACCTTTGCGCGGTTCGATCGGAAAAATTCACAATATATATAATCACAAATATACAATTCATCCTAAAGGATGAGGCTTCCCATAGGAAAAATTATAAAAATACGATATATAACCCGAGATTTGTACCATTTATTAGCATTAGCAACCATATACAATCAATATAATGTGAAAGAGAGCTCCAAATGCGAAGCATACACCATCCGCACCCACTAATCACTCAACAACCAATTAGAACAAGTATAGAGAAAGTAATATCAATATATAACATGTACTAATACAATAACTATATGCAAATGTAGCAAATGAAACAAGAGAAACCATCCAACAAATAATATCCATCCAATTAGTTCATAACCATATCAATTTGCATTTTCCAATGTCAACATTTAATTTATTAAAGCCCGTACGATGTACATATACAATCCATATGCAAAATCATACCTGATCGCTCGCACGATCACACAATTTAACTTCCGAACTAGTATCGTTCACACGACCACTCTAGTGCGAACTCAGATCCGGTCCTTAATTAGAAACCGCCATTCTCCTTGCATAGCCATATGCTATGATAGAGAATATCAGAATCAATCAAGAATCCATATCCAGTGTTCACCGTCAAGAATCAAGAGAAAAATCCTAACTCGGACCGATGTAAATCATCTCAAAATCGTATATTCGAATCTGTATCAAACAGTTATGCGAATAAATGATCTACGTACAACTTATGTATTTATTTTAATTGGTTTCTTAACTATACCAAATTCTTTTTATTCATATTCATTCCATTTACATTCATTTAATTCATATTTATTATTCATATTGCTTTATTCACATTCATTTATTAGTTAGTGTATTTCTTTCAATACTAATATCACCATTCCATCAAATTTTACTTAAGTTTATTATACAACACTTCTCATGTTTATTTTCATTTTACAACTTAAGTTCATATCCATTTCAAATCAAATTCAATTTAATTTAACTCATTTCATTAATTCACTTCATTTACCTTTACTTGAGTCAAATTCCGTTTCAAATTCATTTTATTTAACTTAAGTTAAATTTCGTTTCATAGCTTAATTTCAGATTTTCTTTTGTTTGCTTAAGCAAAATGTTCAACCATTTTTAAAATTTGGTTTTACTTTCCATTTTCTCAAATTCTATAAGTTATACAAACTTATCTACTTATAATTTCATAAATCTTTACTTAAGTTCATTCACATTATATAATTACAACTTATGGTATATAATCATTTTACAACTTAAGTTTAAATTCATTTTACACGCTTCTATATCTAAGAATATATAATTTCCAATTAATTTATTTTATCAGAATATTTAACAAGTTTAAAATTTGTTTTAACTTACTATTTTTTCAACTTATAAGTTACAAAAACTTATTTTCTCATATTTTCACATAACCCTTAAATGAAAATTTTCATAATTCAAACACCCAGTTTTGAAATCATAATATAAACTTAACTCCTTTGCATATCAAATCATACTTTTGGAATCTAAAACAATCTTTGTTTGCCAAAACAAAACTTTATTTTACTAAAACAAACTTTTATAGCAAACCACTTTAGTAGCAATCCGTCACTTACAAACTCAAAAATGAACCACCCGAATTATTTTCCAACGACCAAAGCGAGTTTAGTGCTTTTTTATCTCTTTTAAATCCCATTTTAAAATATTACTAATCAAAATATTTTCAAAATAATACTATTGCTATTTTTCCAAAACCTTGAAAAACAATTTTCAAAAACACCGAGATTTAAATTCTCAATTTCTCGTTTTAAATCCATTTTTATTTATAACCCATATTTATAAATATACTTATACAATTTCATTTCCTTTTTTTATAAATCACATTTATAAATTATACTTGTATAATTTCACAAATGCTTATTTTTGTTTAGATTATTATAAAAAACTTTTATTAACATTATACCTTGAATCCAACCAACATACCATATATGCTACAATAATTCTAAAAAATTATTCCTTTATATATAAAATATAATCAAGGTAAAATTATTTCATTTACCCAATTTCAAAACAAATATTATGTCGAATTGCTATGTTCAAGTGTTTAGAGATCCCTAATAATAACGTTAATTACTCGTATTGATCAGAATCCATAAGCCACTCAACAAATCAACCAACACAATATAAAACATTTTTATATCACTAACAAATACACGCTCATACACACACACTCAAACTCATACTAGGGTATTACTAACCCTATCTATAATGAGTACCCAACCAAAGCCTAGGAGTTCACTAAACCTAAGCTCTAATACCAGCTGTAACGACCCGCAAATTCGCACAATTCAAGCTAACAATAAACTACACATGTCCAACCCAAATTGAATGAAAAGATTGACAATTATGGAAATGAAAGAAGGAAGAAGAAGAGAAGAGCAAAAGAAGAGAAAAAGAAACTAAAACAATATAGAATCTCACAATCGCAGCAGAACAACATATAATATAAACTAATGATCTTAACAAAGGAGAAACTATAATATACATACATTAAATCAGAGTACACAAATAACAAATCATCAGCCTAGATAGTTATAACAGCCTATCCTCACAAATGCTGATAATTTCAACAATAATGCAGCAAAAAATAAACATATACGTGAATACGACTCGAAGACCTCCAGCTCGTCTCCTGAAGCTCCAAAGAACCAAACTAAATCTATAGATATGATCGGTCTGACTCGAGCATCAAAAGGGAAGAACGCCCGAAATAGTCTGGTAACTAGCGTGAGAAAACACATCTCAACTGAATTTTAAAGTTATCAAAAAATTTCTTTATAAAAATAAAGGTATCTTGTAAGACCACGTCGCACATAAACACGGATGGGTTCTTACCTTATGGTAACCAAAACATTTCATATCAAATTCTATTATATTATACTAGTGTCTAGTATAAAAATAATATTTTTCATAGCCAAAATTATTACATTGATTAAATTCCAGCATACTAGCTACAAAGTGTCTAGTATGAAAAGAATGCTTTCAAACCACCCTAATTAAGAAGGATTAATTATCAAAATCAAATCTCATTCCTTCTATAAAATTCCCTTTTTATAAGCTTATTTCATATTTACAAAACCATTTTATAAATCTCCAAAATAATATATAAAGCTTCTTTTATAGATATCTAAAGCGATTTATAAAAAAAAATTCTATTTATAAAACTCTTTCTATTTATAAACTCTTTTACAAATCTCCCTTTATAAACTCCTTTATAAACATTCTTTATAAAAATCCTTTAAGTCATTTTTATAAATCTAAGTAACCAACCTTTGTGATTATCAAAATATCACTTATAAATCCATTTTATTTATAAGTTAACATTTTTCAATCTCCCATTTATTTATAAAATACCATTAATAAGTCTGTCTTGCAAAATATCTCTTATAAGACTCCGTTACAAATTATCATTTATAAATCTCCTTTACAAAATATCATTTGTAAATCTCCTTTAAATAAATCCTTTTCTATTTTATAAAATCCTTTTTGTATAACAATTTTATTACTAATAAACACCTTATTTAAATTAATTAATTACCTTTAAGCATCATAAATAAGTAATTAATTAACTTTAAAACATCCTTAATAAAATGATCAATTAACTTAACCCATCATTAATTAAATCAATTAATTAACTTAACCATAATTAAATCACTTAATTAATTTAAGCAACATTAATAATATCATTAAATAACTTTAAACATCTTCAATAATATAATTAAATAACTTTAAACATCTTTAACAACATAATTAATTAACTAACTTTAAAACATCATTAGAAAAATAAATAAATTAACTTAAAACATGGTTAAAAAAATAAATAATTAACTTAAAAATCATTTTTAAAATAATAATTCATTTACAATTAAATAAACACTTAAACTTAAATTGTTATAAAATTGAAGTTACTTAAAATCCATAACCTTTCAAATTTGAGAAGAGGCTTAGCGACCACAATGGTACTTAAACAAGCTATCATTTAATTCAATTTGACTTTTTAAGTCATATAACTGGTATTTACATAAGCAATATATATATATATGCAAATCAAATCCATAATTAACCATCAATAGTTAACCCATCACTGTTTCCAATATTAATTAACTAGCATATGAATACATGTCCAAATTAATATAATTAGAGAACGAGGATTTATTCTTTGAAGCTATGTTATATTGAGTTGTACGCTACAGATTTATCTGTTTCTTACCTACTTCCGTCTTACGGTTCTGGTGCGTTTCAACCCCTATAAATAGAACCCCACCCTTTCCACTTTTTATTCATATTATTTTGGGGAATTCAACAAAACTTTGCCATTGTTATCTCTCCAAATTAGATTCAGAAACTCCGTACAAAATTCGATAAGAATTCAATTCATTCTCTAATTATTTCTTCTACCTCCAACATATTCTTGTTTCGTTCTTTCTCCAACTGTTCTAAATCTAATAAAATATATACATCTTCCCTATTGTGTGTATATATAAAAAAAGAGATTCTTAAGGAAATTGAAAGGCATGCAAATCCAAGAAAAGCGAAGCTAAGGCTGTTCTGTGAGTGGAAACCTTAGTACTTCTTTTTTAGTAATTATTGAGTGTATCTCTATGGATTTGAATATGCCATACGGATTTGGTATTGCGAAAATACGATAGATAAAATCACTTAAAATTCCTTTTTATTTCGAAATGTCAATTCTATGTTGAGATTCTCAATTATTTACATTAATTTGGAAGAATTTGTTTCGTTTATGCAATTTTTGATAATTTCATAGTCTATTCTCCTTCTTCTTTTTCTTTTTCTTCTTTGGTTCAATTTGTGATTCTTCAATGAAATAAGGGGTTTAGGTCACATATTTTATTCATAGTTTACACCACTTATTTCACACAAATTGCGTTCTTATCTATTTCTTTGCAAAAGAGGAGTTAAATAGAATATGGAGTTTAGGTAGCAATTCCTATTGTTTAGGATATTCCATTGAATTAGCGTAATAAATTGAGTTTTTATTTTATTTACATGTTTGTTACTGCAGTTTTGGTTATGAATATTTGTTCCCTATTTTGGTTATTAGAACCCCTTATTTTGGTATGCTGAAATCTTGGGAATTTGAAGAAAAAGAATTGTAATAGTATTTGGTTAGGGAATTGACATTTAACGCTAGGGGGTAAAATCTATGCGTTTAGAATTTATTAGGCGTGAATATTTATTTATCTCTATTAGCATAATTAACGTATAATTATTGCGTATATGGCGTAGTTAATTAGGTATTTATTTTTATTTATTTTCCCTATTAGGAATGTAATTGATTGTTAGACAAAAATAAGAGGAAGCTCTTATTTAGCCTAATTATTATTCTAAGGCGTAATAGGAAAGATTCCTTATAAGGGCTTATTTATGAAATAGTGATATGAGTATTATTATATATATGGAGTGTATTTAATTTATGGCTAAGTCATAAGGATGTGAGGTCGATAGAGTTACATGATGGAAGTTTGCTCTTCACTTTGAGGATAACAACAGTTGCGTACACTTCCTATTGATGTGAGATATCCTTATGATAAATATTTTTAATGACCCGAGGTTCGACCTAAATTCTGTAGGGGAAATCTACCCAGCTAATCTAGCTACCAGTTCCTACAAGTAGTTAGACTAATGTGAGACGTCATATTTATGAGTATGAACCATAGTACAAGGGGCCTGCTTCGGGGTCTTGAGCTATTAAGTGGTTGTTTAAGGGCCCTCCTCTTTTCTCCAAATGAAGTATTAAATGGCCTAAGGGACATGTTAGGTGGTATCTCAATAGGGGTCTGCTTTTGGATAAGGTATTAAGTGACCGATTGAGGGTCCGCCTTTCCAAATAAAGAAGTATTAAGTGACGTGAGTTTCCATATAATGCCATCTAAATAGTACCAGTTAGTTGCATGTCATGAAAATAGGTATTAAATGATGGGGTTTGTCTTAATTAAGGTATTAAATGACCAGTGTTTGCCTGTTTTCCAATAAAAGGTATTAAGTGGCTTGGGTACTATTTCTTGCATTGTAGCTATTTATGAAGTGGGATTTGGGTTATAGGATTTTAGAAACCTGCTTCTGGAATGGAAGGTATAAGTGGTTGATTGAGAACCCGCTTCATTTCCTTACAAGAAGTATTAAATGGTTTTAAATTCATAGACATATTCTTATTTTGAAATATACTGTCCAAGTACTAAAAAGGTAAGACTCGAGGTTTTTATTCACTAAATACTTGTTATTCCGACTCCTTCCTCAACACAACATAGGTTAAGGACGGAATAATGGCGGTGACGATGCTTAAAGATAGAGAAGCTTGGCTTGCTGCAGTATTTATCATTATGACTTGCTTTTATGTGTACCCATGTACTTAGACAATTGTTGTAACGGATTTATGATACGATTTGTTGGTATTTTGTATTATAACATTTTATGGTTTCGAAATAAATAGGTACACTTTGCTATTATATTTTATTCCATCCGTTATGAGCTCTGAAAGATTAGTTATGGCTCTGTATTATTATTTCCTTTTCCAACCAACAGCCTTCCTTAAAATGGATCTAATTTTTGATGGGCCTTTTTTGGGTCGAAATTTGGCTTGTTTTGGGATGGGTTGTTACATTTGGTATCCGAGCCTAGGTTACCCGAACAACGGGGAAAATTATACGTATGAAAGACGTACTTGTTATTTTTAAATGGTTTTTCAAAAAGAATTTTAAAATTCTTACTATGCACACATATATCCTATTTTCTTGAACATACACGTTCACACTAGGCAACCCTTTTCTCTCAGCATATAAATACTGTCTTAGGAAATTGTCACAAAAGATGTAACCTATAGATAGTTGATATGGTTGATAGTCAATCTTCTTTCAGACATGGGAATCCTACCCGTGGAAGACAACCCATTCGTGGAATGCCCGAATGGTTTAAACAATATCTTAGGATTGTTGAGTAGATTCCTATTCCTCCCGCTGCACCGATGGCACCTGCTACCCTGCTTGGCGATGCAGTACCTCATCCTGTTGATTTTCCTAAGTTGTGCAAGGACTTTCTCAATATAGGAGGGAAGACATACTCAGGAACTGAAGGATATTCGAAAGCTAAAGCATTGGTTAGTAACTGCAAGAAAATATTTAAAGATCTTGGTTGGAATGATCAGCTAATAAGAAGAATAACCTCTTGGAAACTCAAGTGAGAAGCTTTGGATTGGTGTAACTTTGTGACTGATGATCACCCTGGAAGAATATTATCTTGGGATGAATTCAAAGACAGTTTTGAGATGAGGTTTATATCTAGGGCAGAAGTGAGCCTGCAACTGGAAAGGTATTCAGCTGAGATAAGGAGATTCTACTCTTAGGGAGTACATAGCTAAGTTTACTAAGTTGGCTAAATTTGGAATGAGCTTGATAGATACACCTATGAAAAAGGCTATGAAGTTTGTGAAGAGCCTAAATTCCCCGCTAAGAGAAATGTTGTTGACCCAAGTGCCTATTGCGGCCACATATGAAATGTCGGTTGAAATGGCAATGCTGCACATGGCTAATATAGAATATAAGGGAGTAGAAAAGGAGAAGACTACACCGACCGAAAATCAAGGAGGTTCCAAGAAGGGAAGCTTTTGGGACAATAAGAATTAGAATGGGAAGTTTAAGAAGGATGGTAAGGTGTACAAGAGAAGCAAAAGAAGAGTTATGAAGCTAAAGATTGTAGGGTTAGTTTGATGAAGGAAGCCTTTAAAGGAAAGTGTTTTAACTGCCACGAGGAAGGGCATCTTAAGAATAAATGTCCCAAGTTGGTAAAGGAAGGATCAAGCGGACATGCCTATGCTATTGATGTCGTCCTTATTGCTAGCAAGCCACCGAGAGACTAAGGGAAAGCAGCTCTAGAAGGTATAACTCTTATTTATTGTGTTACTATTCGTACTCTATTTGATTCAGGAGGATCACATTCCTTTATAGCTAGGAATATAGTAAATTTCTTAAACCTTCAAACCCAGATGGTAAACAACCCAATAGAGGTTTCTAATCCTATTTAGGGTTCGACACATCTCTCTCTTATTTGCGAAGACCAAGTGTTAGAAATATGTGACGTTGATTTCATATGTAATGTGTACGTTCTAAATTTTGAGGGGTATGGACTTATCGTGGGTGTGGATTGGTTATCATATTATGGAGCCATTCTTGATTGGGATAGGAGGGTTGTACGATTAAGGAGTTGTGGAGGCCATGACATAGAAGCCCTTTGTACACCCAAAGATTTAGTTGAGTATCTATACTCACTAAGTCTATCTATTATTGGAAAGCCATCATCCGTACTTATAGTTTGTGAATTTCTTGATGTCTTCGTGGAGGTCTCAGGTCTCTTACCCTATAGGGAGATCAAGTTCTGAATTGATTTGAGAAGGATGCAAGGCGCATCACCCTATCTTTAAGGAATAGGCTCCCAAAGAAAGATGGGAGTTGGATAAGAAAATCTCAGAGCTATTGAACAAAGGATTCATTAGTAGGAGTACTTCTGAATGGGGAGCCCCTGTTGTTTTCACCACTATGCCAAATGGTTCTTTGCAGCTTTGCGTCGATTATTGAGAATTGAACAAGTTGACAAGGAAAAATAGATACCCTTTACCTAGGATTGACGACTTGTTTGACCAACTTGTAGGAGCTAGGGTCTTTTCTCAATTAGACCTTGCAACGGGATTCCACCAGTTAAAGATAGTAGAGGAGAGAAAGTCAAAGACCACATTTAATACTCTATATAGGCTCTATGAATTGGAAGTAATGCCTTCTGGATTGATGAATGCCCCAGCATACTTTGTGGATTTGATGAGTAGAGAATTTAGGGGGCAACTCAATAAATTCATCGTGGTGTTTATTAATGATATCTTGGTTTTCTCAAAAGGCAAGAAGGAGCATGAGGACCACCTTAGGGATGTATTAAAGACTTTAAAGAGGCACCAACTCAAGGCCAAATTTTCAAAATGCCACTTTTGGAAGAGTGAAGTTAGATTTCTTGAGCATATTGTTTCGGAGCAAGGATTGGCTGTAGACCCCGCCAAAGTGGAAGCTGTCTAAGGGTGAAAGACTCCTAAGAATGCATCGGAGGTTAGAAGTTTTCTAGGGTTAGCAGGCTACTATAGGAAGTTCATCAAGAACTTTGCAAGAATAGCTGCCCCCTTGACCTAATTGACTAAGAAGAACCTAGTTTTTTCTTGGGTTGATAGATGCACTAAGGCATTTGAGAAGCTTAAGGAGTCATTGACTAGTGCACCTGTGCTCACTATTCCTGATGGAACCAAACCATTTACGGTTTTCATAGATGCTTGTGGCACTAGGTTAGGAGTAGTTTTAATGAAAGAAGGGAATGTAGTTGCTTATACTAGTAGACACTAAAGGATCATGAGAAGAAGTATCCAGTGCATGACTAGGAATTAGCAGCGATTGTCTTTACATTAAAGATGTGGAGGCATTATCTCTTGGGAGAAAGGTTTGAGTTATTTATTGATCATAAATCACTCAAACACCTATTTTTAGAAAAAGATTTGAATCTTAGGCAGCAGAGATGGATGGAGTATATAACATCATCTGATTTTAGTATTTAGTATACCCCTAGAAAAGGGAACGTAGTCATCGACACCCTCAGTCAAAGGCATGCTACTGTAGGTGTTATATATGAATGGAGACAGTTGGAGTTTCTCTTGAATTTTAACTTCCAACCATCAATAGAACCCATCCAAGGTTTTCTAACAGTTATGGAGATAAGATGTAACGCCCCACCTCTATACTCACGCTAGCCAAGGACACTACGGGGTAATGCCGTCGACTAGCACGAAGAATAAGGCTGTTGAGGAGCGACCATTTGTGCAATTGCTTTGTGCGAGTACCGATATGTCAGAAACTATAACTTACATTTCATTTCAAATCCGACATATCAAATACAAACTCAAAGCTACCACACAGTGGCTATGTGGACTTCGGAGACAAATATAGAAATAAACACAACACAAATCAGTCACAGACATTCATATCACAAAGGCGAAATCAAATATGAATATATCACATAAAAGTGTACATCAAAATAGTGGTCATAGAAGATCCACTACATCACAAAAGAATTGATACAAGTGCTAGACAAAAGAATAATTATACATCAAGGAGTCTCTACCTCAAATGTATAACAACAAAAACTACTAATCTAAAGTAGTTAGCCAAAAGTCAGGTGACGGACCCATATAAGAAGTCAAGCAGAAGCACTAGAAATACCTTGGTCTGACCCGAGTATTATTTAAGAAGAAAATAATAAATGGATCAGTCTAGCTATAAATATCAGGTAAAATGAGATAGGATAAGAGATATGACAAAAAACGTATGATAATAAAAAAATGTCATACCATGACAAGTATACATTTAACAACAAAGAAAAGTCATACAATTATCTCAAAAATCTCATAACATCAAAAAGAATGTCATATTCTTTATTTTATTCAATTGACAAACATATCATTGCCAATCGCAGAAATTGGTGAAACATGAATTACAGAAATCATCAATTAGAAATACAGAAATCACAAGGGGGAGGCCTATTACAAACGGGAGCATGAAACCTCCCACGGTCCAAAGACCATGGGTCGCTAGCCCATAAAAAAAAAGAAGCTCATTAGGACGAGGTACTGTCCCCCACGTGGACAAAGAGACATCGCACATTGCTAGTCTAAACCATAAAATGATCATCATCGATCATCAAGAAGTGTCAATTACACTAAGCTAGTAAATATATAAGTTTAGCTTCATGTCCCATAACTACTAGCTTCACTTAAATATTTACGAACAAATTGTAGATTTCCACTCGAAAGTTGTCACAAGAGTTTCAATCGAACAAGTCTAAGAATTAACCGACAAAGTAAACGCAAGCGTTTCATACCACTTGTTTTGCTAAGCCGTTTAATTGGATTTCTCGAACGAGTGAGGTAAAGGTTTGTATATACTAATAGATTGGAAAACGGTTTTATAAACGAGTTTGATATTGAAAGTAAACGTTGAAATTGTTTTAATGAAAGAGTTTTAGTATTTACTACTAGTATAGAAACCTTTGCATTTTAACGTGACGAACCATAGAAATGATTGTAGGAACAATCAATCACTAAAAATTCACATACGAAGACGTGAATTAAATCCAAAGAAATCGATACCAAATCCATCAAAATGGATATTCCAAAAAATCCAAAGAAAGAAGTCATCAAAGTCGATAATAAGTGATAACAACTAACCGGATCAAGAAAAATCGATTAACATTGGAAATCCACTCAAAACAGCCCAAAATAGGCAAAGTGAACAGTTCCAAACCTCTGGGGGGTTGATCCAGACGTCTGGCCCTAGGTTCTGGCCCAAAATAGGCAAAACTGCACATTTCAAACGTCTGAAATTCCAACTAGACGTCTGCTAGACGTCTGGTTGGAATTCCAGACGTCTAGATTTTTCCTCTGCCTTTTTACGTTTTCCAGGGACCAATTCCAGACGTCTGGATATTTCAACCAGAAGTCTTAATTTGAAACCAGACGTTTGGATTTTGTTCCAGACGTTTGAAATTGCCTACTAGGCAAAAATCAGCCTTGCCCAAAATGGGCGAAAATCCAAACCGGAAGCGATCAGATAAGCAACGGAGACTAGGGATTTATGCCAAGTGACAACCCAGCCTTATAGGCTCTCCGAAACACCACCAAAACATGTCAAAACATCCAAGATAGGATTTTTAAAGATTTTAACTTCAAAACACCAAAATTGGAAAATTCACCAAATCAACTCAAATCAAAAGCAAATGAACACTAATAAATGTTAGGAATTCATACCTAACAACAATGATAGCTATAGACATAGATGTGAGTTAAAGAACTCACCTTTACACCCAAAAACAAAGAATGAGAAGCTACAAAGCAAAGCTAGAACAATCACTCTTCAATTTCAACCCAATGAGCTTCAATCTAAGCTCAAAAGAAAACATTTCCTAAGTTAGGTTTAGGAAATTTCTGAAATTAAAGAGAGAATGAGTCGGAGAAGAAGAAGGAGATACTTACCAAAGCTTCTCTTTGAATTTGGAGCAAGAATTTGTATTTGCAAAGGAAACTAGGGTTTTGAATTTTAATTTCCCATTTCTCTCTCCATTTTTATTGAAGCTTGAATGTTAGGAAAATAAGAATGAAGTGGAGAGGAGAGGTGGACTGAGCTAGAGTGTTAAGATGGGTTAGTGGGCTAAAACCCAAATCCAAAGCCCAACAGAAAATAGCAAAATTCAACTTACTCCAAACATATCGATGCTTATACTCAAAAAAGTCGCAAATGCCATTTTGGACTCAATGGAAGTGGTCTCGAGTCCCAATTCGACTATTTGCAAAAAGTAGCTTTTCGGACTTCAATCCGATTAACGATTCTATATTTGAATAAAATATTTAAATATTCAATCGTAAAATATGCGGGTTGTTACAGACTCCCCTCCTTAAAGAAATTGCGCCCTCGCAATACTTAAGAAGAAAATAAAGAGTAACAACCATAAAAGAATATCAACACAAAAGAAAATTTGAAATAAGAAGTTCACCAGAAAGAGCACGAAAGAGTAAGTCTGGATGTGTTCGCTTAATGGATTCTCAAGATTCCCAGGAGCAATCCTTTGGATTTGAGGACCATTGAACTTTCACAAGAAGAACATCTTTATTTCGAAGGCGTTCAACCTCCGAAGTAACGATACGAATAGAATGTTGCTCATAAGTAAAATTTGGTGAAACTTCAATTTCTTCAATTACACCGAGCTCAAGAACAGAATCGGAATCCCTAAGGTATTTCCGTAGTTGAGAGACGTGGAAAACGTCAAGAATAGCAAAATAATTGAGCCGGTAATAAAAGAGGTGATAAGCCACGGAAACAATGCGTTCGGTGATGGGAAATGGACCAACATATCGAGGTGCTACTTTCCCAATCAACCGAGACGCATAACACCCTTCAAAGGTGAAACATGAATGAACGCCAATAAGATCTGGACCTAAAACCAGCTTCTCACCGGCTTCAAGCCAACACAAAGAAAATCAGCATGGCCTTCCGTAGAGTGCCTCGAAAGGTGCCATACCAATACAAGATTGGAAGCTATTATAGGAAGAAAACTCAACAAGAGAAATATGATTTTCCTAACTTCCACCAAAATCAAGAACACATGCACGAAAGAGATCTTCAAGAATTTGATTTCACACGCTCTATTTGTCCATCGGATCGAGGACGATAAGCGGTTCTAGAATTGAGCTCTGTTTCCAAAGCTTTTGAAGACCTTACCAAAATCCACTAGTAAAATAATGATCATGATCGCTAACAATAGAAGTATAAACTTCATGCAATTTAACAATTTCTTTGACATAGAGTTTAGCCAAAAAGGGTACGGTCCGATTAGATCGAACGGGAATAAAATGGGTGGATTTTGTAAGTCTATCTACAATTACCCATAAACTATCATGACCCGAATGAGAACGGAGAAGACCGTCAATAAAGTCTGTGGAAATTTAACCCCACTTCCAAACGGAATGCCCAAAAGTTGCAATAATCCATCGGGCCTTTGATGCATGGCCATTATGAGTTGGCAAGTCACGCAACACTTAATGAAGTTAGCAATATTAGATTTCATTCCATCCCAATAATAAAGTCGCTACTACTACCGGGATGAATGGTAAATTTAGAACGATGAGAATCTTCTAAAATGTCTTTACGAAGATCACAAATGTTTGGCACAATAAGCTTACCAAACTTTCGAATGCCACCACGAGCATCGATTTCAAAATCTTTCAAACCATCAACCTTATTTTGATCCCTACAACTTTGGCTAAGAAAAGCCAATTCGGGATCTTGCTTTTGAGCTTCAAGGATGAGGTCTAAAAGAGAAGGACGAGCCTTATGGCTACACAAAACAAGAGATGAACATGAATTGGATTCACGATCTCGAATCTCACAAGTGGATAAAGTCTCGAGATCATTCCATTTGGATATCATTAAAGAAACAACTGCTTGTTGCTTACAACTAAGGGCATCGGCAACTCGATTACCCTTTTCCGGAGTACAAAGAATATCAAGATCATAAGATACAAGGAAACTCGAGCCAACGTTGTTGACGCAAATTAAGTTCCTTTCGAGAAAATAAATTCTTCAAAAACTTATGATCGGGGTAGAGAACAATTTCTCTCCCAAAATATAATGACACCAAATTCTAAGAGAGAAAACAATAGCCGTGAGCACCAGATCATGAATGGCATATCTAGTCTCGACAAGCTTTAATTGTCAAGAAGCAAATGCGATAACACATTCCCCTTTGCAAGAGAATGACACCAAAACCAATACGACTAGCATTGGTACAACAGTGAAGTCTTGGTTCCCTTCGAGAATCAGAAGAATAGGAGTATCGAAAAGAAAGAGTTCTTTTAATTGATCCTCTTTCCCAAAACGCTAAAAATTTCAAAATTACAATTATCTTTATGTAATTATCTTTTTAGAAAAATTTACATTTTACAGGTCAATTCACTGTGTCTGATTGTCTCATCATAGCGTTTAGGAAATTCCTATCGATAACGTTGATCAGGCGCGTCGACCAGAATTATTAAAGCACTCAATGGGCAATACAATCACAAAATCATCTTTTATATGAAAAAAATATCTCTTAAAAGTTTTGCTCGTTTCAAGAGCAAAATTCAATTATACTTATAAAATATCTTCTTAAAAAGATTTGCAAAATTTTAAATTGCGGTTTTCATCCAAAATCAATAAATACAAGAATGAAGTCATCGAGATATTCATAGAATACTCGATTTATAAAATGGATGAAATAAGCTGGACAAACTGAATGACATAATAAGTCATTCATAAGAATCATAACGAGTGCAGAATGCGGTAAGTGGAATGCTAACTTCCGCAACTCGTAGCTAATGAAAACTGGTGGTAAGGTCGAGCTAAAAAAAGACCTTAACACCACTCAAAAGATTGCTTAGGTGATAATCCTAAGACAAGCTCAAAATACGGGAAAATTCACAAACCGTTTGAATGAGAGAAATAACACTTTCCTCATCATGTGGGCTTAAAGAAAATGATGCCACCAAATTGGAATCGAAATCACAGAGAAAAATAGAAATTTGCTTAATAGATTGAAAATGTTGAAGATGAATAGTCCACTCGGGACATAGGATATGGCTTCATAATAATTAAGCCAATCCTTTCCAAAAAAAAAATCAATTCCGAAGCATAAGTAACGCGTAACATGCAAATCGGCTTGGAAAGAAAAATCACATAAAATAATCTTGACCTCAATACAAAGCAAATTGAGTATTGCGGATCCATCAACCGGATTCGCGATTCTCAAAGAATTAATCAAGCCTAAAATGTATTAAAGAAAAAGAATCAACAAGTTCTTTTGATATAAAAATAATAATAATGAGATGAACCCATATCAAAAAGAACTCAAATAGGAAGATCACAAAGTAAAACAATGCCATCAAGGATTGAATGAAAAATACCTTGACCAAGAGAAGTGTTACTAGGTGTTTACATAATATTTAGCTTTCCCATCCCCTTGCTTAGAAGTTTGGGACATGCAGATAAAAGATGACCCAGATTTTTGCAATAGCGACAAGTAAGGGGTTTCGGACACTTATTTGCATAGTGTTCCTTAGAATTACAATTGTAGCATCCTCCACGATTAAGGATTGGAGTCTTTGCTACCAAAGTAGTTTGCTTCACTTTCTTATTGGGATTAGCGCTCTTGAACTTAATATGCCTCTTCTTGGAAATCCCAATATCACTATCACTTCCTTTACCAACCTCTTCATGTCGAAGAGTGATATCCACAAGCTGATTGAAAGGAACTTCAAGTTTCAAAGGTAAAATCATTTTGGGGTTCTTACTCAAAGCACAGATAAACCTTTGATTCTTTACAATATCTAAAAGTTGTTGGGCAGTCACGAATACGCCATCCAGAGAAGGACTACTGGATTGACCAGCGCTGGGACTGCCAGATCTAACCATCTCTTCTTCTTTAAGAAAGAAAGAAAAAGAAAGAAGAGGAAACAGGTTATTCTCAGAATGAATATCAAACAAACTTGATTGATAAAAAAAGACATCAAAAAAGAAATAGGATAGAACGGTACGAAGTCTCGAATTAAATCCTATAGCACGACTCCTAAGGAAGAATTAGGAAAATGATCCTTGCTAAATTATTCTACATTATTCTGAAGTTTGGCTCTGATACCAAGCTGTAATGCCCCACCTCTATAATCACGCTAGCCAAGGACACTACGGGGTAATGCCATCGACTAGCACGAAGAATAAGGCTGTTGAGGAGCGACCATCTATGCAATTGCTTTGTGTGAGTACTGATATGTCAGAAACTATAACTTACATTTCATTTCAAATCCGACATATCAAATACAAACTCAAAGCTACCACACAGTGGCTATGTGGACTTCGGAGACAAATATAGAAATAAACATAACACAAATCAGTCACAAACATTCATATCACAAAGGCGGAATCAGATATGAATATAACACATAAAAGTGTACATCAAAATAGTGGTCATAGAAGATCCACTACATCACAAAAGAATTAATACAAGTGCTAGACAAAAGAATAATTATACATCAAGGAGTCTCTATCTCAAATGTATAACAACAAAAACTACTAATCTAAAGTAGTTAGCAAAAAGTCAGGTGACGGACCCAGATAAGAAGTCAAGCAGAAGCACCTGAAATACCTCGGTCTGACCCGAGTATTATTTAAGAAGAAAATAATAAATGGATCAGTCTAGCTATAAATATCATGTAAAATGAGATAGGATAAGAGATATGACCAAAAACGTATGATAACAAAAAAATGTCATACCATGACAAGTATACATTTAACAACAAAGAAAAGTCATACAATTATCTCAAAAATCTCATAACATCAAAAAGAATGTCATATTCTTTATTTTATTAACCAAGCCACGAATATTGACAAACATATCGTTGCCAATCGCAGAAATTGGTGAAACATAAATTACAGAAATCATCAATTAGAAATACAGAAATCACAAGGGGGAGGCCTATTACAAACGGGAGCATGAAAACTCCCAACACGTGTATCACAAATGAGACGTTATCCCATAAACTGAACATCGACGCACCTAGAAAGATATGCCCCATGCACAGTCGAACATCAACGCACTTAGAAAGATACGCCTCATGCATAAATAAACATCGACGCACCTAGAAAGATACGCCCCATGTAAAGTCTAACATTGACGCACCTAGAAAGAAACGCCCTATGCAAAGTCGAACATTGACGCACCTAGAAAGATACGCCTCATGCATAGACGAACATCGACGCACCTAGAAAGATACGCCCCATGCTCCGACTTATTGAGCCGATTGCTCCATGAACGGTCCAAAGACCATGGGTCGCTAGCCCATAAAAAAGAGATGAAGCTCATTAGGACGAGGTACTGTCCCCCACGTGGACAAAGAGACATCGCACATTGCTAGTCTAAACCATAAAATGATCATCATCGATCATCAAGAAGTGTCAATTACACTAAGCTAGTAAATATATAAGTTTAGCTTCATGTCCCATAACCACTAGCTTCACTTAAATATTTACGAACAAATTGTAGATTTCCACTTGAAAGTTGTCACAAGAGTTTCAATCGAACAAGTCTAAGAATTAACCGACAAAGTAAACGCAAGCGTTTCATACCACTTGTTTTGCAAAGCCGTTTAATTGGATTTCTCGAATGAGTGAGGTAAAGGTTTGTATATACTAATAGATTGGAAAACGGTTTTATAAACGAGTTTGATATTGAAAGTAAACGTTGAAATTGTTTTAATGAAAGAGTTTTAGTATTTACTACTAGTATAGAAACCTTTGCATTTTAAAGTGACAAACCATAGAAATGATTGTAGGAACAATCAATCACCAAAAATTCACATACGAAGACGTGAATTAAATCCAAAGAAATCGATACCAAATCCATCAAAATGGATATTTCAAAAAATCCAAAGAAAGAAGTCATCAAAGTCGATAATAAGTGATAACAACTGACCGGATCAACAAAAATCGATTAACATTGGAAATCCACTCAAAACAGCCCAAAATAGGCAAAGTGAACAGTTCCAGACGTCTGGGGGGTTGATCCAGACGTCTGGCCCTAGGTTCTGGCCCAAAATAGGCAAAACTGCACATTTCAAACGTCTGAAATTCCAACCAGACGTCTGCCAGACGTCTGGTTGGATTTCCAGACGTTTGGATTTTTCCTCTGCCCTTTTACGTTTTCCAGGGACTAATTCCAAACGTTTGGATTTTTCAACCAGACGTCTGAATTTGAAACCAGGCGTCTGGATTTTGTTCCAGACGTCTGAAATTGCCTGCTAGGCAAAAATCAGCCTTGCCCAAAATGGGCGAAAATCCAAACTGGAAGCGATCGGATGAGCAACGGAGACTAGGGATTTATGCCAAGCGACAACCCAGCCTTATAGGCTCTCCGAAACACCACCAAAACATGTCAAAACATCCAAGATAGGATTTTTAAAGATTTTGACTTCAAAACACCAAAATTGGAAAATTCACCAAATCAACTCAAATCAAAAGCAAATGAACACTAATAAATGTTAGGAATTCATACCTAACAACAATGATAGCTATAGACATAGATGTGAGTTAAAGAACTCACCTTTACACCCAAAAACAAAGAATGAGAAACTACAAAGCAAAGCTAGAACAATCACTCTTCAATTTCAACCCAATGAGCTTCAATCTAAGCTCAAAAGAAAACATTTCCTAAGTTAGGTTTAGGAAATTTCTGAAATTAAAGAGAGAATGAGTTGGAGAAGAAGACGGAGATACTTACCAAAGCTTCTCTTTGAATTTGGAGCAAGAATTTGTATTTGCAAAGGAAACTAGAGTTTTGAATTTTAATTTCCTATTTCTCTCCCCATTTTTATTGAAGCTTGAATGTTAGAAAAATAAGAATGAAGTGGAGAGGAGAGGTGGACTGAGCTAGAGTGTTAAGATGGGTTAGTGGGCTAAAACCTAAACCCAAAGCCCAACAGAAAATAGCAAAATTCAACTTACTCCAAACATATCGATGCTTATACTCAAAAAAGTCGCAAACACCATTTTGGACTCAATGGAAGTGGTCTCGAGTCCCAATTTGACTGTTTGCAAAAAGTAGCTTTTTGGACTTCAATCTGATTAACGATTCTATATTTAAATAAAATATTCAAATATTCAATCGTAAAATATGCGGGTTGTTACATTAGACCAGCCTTGACGGACCGCATAGGGCGAGAGTAAGTGAAGAATGAGAAATTAGTAGAGATTTTGGAGAAGTTGAGGAAAGGAGAGCATTTTCCCCATGCTATTAGATATTCGGTTGATAAGAAGGGATGCTTGAGAAGGGATGGACGCCTTTGTGTTTCGATGATTGTTGGTTTGTTGAGAGAGGTGCTTATGGAGTGTCACCACTCAAGGATGACCATTCATCCCAGAGGAGATAAGATGTATAAGGATATGAAAAGGATTTTCTTTTCACGAGGAATAAAGAAGAGCGTAGCTGAGTTTGTTGCTACCTGTTTGACATGTTAGAAAGTAAAAGCTGAGCAAGGGAAGCCTGGTGGATTATTATTACCTTTGGAAATTCCGACTTGGAAGTAGGAACATATTTTGATGGATTTTATGGAAGGATTGCCTAGAAATCATAAGGGCAATGAGGCTATTTGGGTTGTTATGGATAGACTCACTAAGAGTGCTCATTTTATTTCGATCAGGAGAAATAGGACTGTTGCTTCTCTTGCATAGATTTACATTAAGTAGGTAGTTCGTTTGCATTGAATTTCTTTGAGCATAGTCAGTGATAGGGACCCATTGTTCATCAGCGAGTTTTGGAGGAGCCTACAAATAGCTTTGGGAACTTCTTTGAATCTTGGCACTGCATATCACCTACAGACTGACGGATAAATAGAGAGGGTGAATAAGATTTTGGAGGACTTGTTGAGAGCTTATGTCTTGGACTTCGAAGGGCATTGGGAGTAGCATCTACCTTTGGTTGAGTTTGCATATAATAATAGATATCAAGCAATGATTGGTATGACCCCTTTTGAAGCACTTTATTGGCAGCCATGCAAATCGCCTAGTTGTTGGTGGGAAACCACCGACAAAGTATTACTCGGACCCGATTTGATCCATGATACCACAGAAAAAGTAGAGTTGATCAGGCAAAGGATGAAGGTAGCACAAGATCGTCAGAAATCTTGTGCGGATAAAAGAAGGAAAGAGCTTGAGTTTGATGTTGGAGATATAGTGTTTGTTAAAATCTCCCTCCTTATGAAGGTTGTTAGATTTGGCAAGTCTAGAAAATTGGTGCCTAGGTTTGTCGGGCCATTCTGAATTTTGGAAAGGATAGGAAAATTGGCACACCATGTGAAGCTTCTAGACAAGTTGGCAGGAGTTCACAATGTTTTCCACATTTCTCACATTAAGAAATACCTTCATGACACCGCTATTAGTGTAGAGCCTGATCAGTTGGGGGAGTTTGAGATGGAGCCAACAGTGCCCCATGCTATCGCATGCATTAAGGAGCATGGAACTAGAAGACTCCACAACAAAATAATTAGACTGGTCCGAGTACAATGTAGGGACAGTCCAGTGGAAAGCACATGGGAGACCGAGGAGAAGATGAAGAACACTCACCTAGAGCTTTTCACTGGTAATTTCTCTCTCCAAATTTTAGGATTTTGGTTACATCGTGGTGCTAGATTGAATGGTAGGAGATGGTTTTTACACTTTTTCACAATCACTTTGCACTCATGTAGAAATTTTATGCATGTTTAGGGTGTTTGCATACATACTTGCATGACACGATTACACATTCACACTAGGATTGAGCTCATTTTAGATGTTTGTGGTACATAATCACATTGCACTATTGGTTAAGTAGATGGTTGTCTAGATAACTTGGTTGTATAAATGGACGTTATTGCGCGTTACGTTGTTCGCTCCTTGAAAGATTTTGGAATGAAATCCTTTTTAAGGGGAAGAATATAACACCCCGTAAAATGAACTATAATTAAATGGATTAAATTGAATTAAATATGATAAGATAGAATATGGAAATTTTATAAAAGTCAAAATTTGACCACAAAATTTATTTCATTGTATTCGTGGCAAAATTCTGATATGTTTTCATATATAATATGCTGAAAACGGAGCTCAAGCAAAGAAGTTATGAGCATTTGAAGTTTTCAGATTTAAATTAATTTAGTTTAAATTCAAATTCAAATGGGAAATAAATTTAGGGTTTAAATTTAAAAAATTAGCATAGGGTCTAGGTAAACGTTTAAATAACATTTAACGTTAAAAAGTTAATTAGAGATAAAATAAATTGTGCAACGAAACAAAATAAACGTTCCCCGAAATAGAGGAGTGGTCAACCTATATAGGTCAATCGGTCGACCGTAGCAGTCGATCAGTCGCATGTAGGTGGTCGACTGCTTGGCAACTAAAAGTTATTAGTGGTGGCTAGGGTTTGAAGCTATGTTATATTGAGTTGTATGCTACAGAATTATCTTGTAACGACCCACCTTTTTGGACGATTTAAATTGACAATAAACAACACATGTCAACTCAAAACCTTCAAAAGGGTGGATTGTTAATGGGGTAAATAAGAAAATAAGACAAAAGAAGGAAAAACAAAACACAAAATCTCACAGCGGAATGACAAAATATAATAATCAAATAAACAGTTTATGAAGCTGTTTTACAAATAACATTTGATTACACTTTTATAATATATCAAAGTTATACATACAGCGTGAATAAATAAATAATGCAGCGGAACAACATGATACAGTGGGATAAAATAATAATATAATACTAAACTCCGTCTTCGTCCTCCAGAATAATGTCTTCAACACTGAAAAGCTCGGTCTGACCCGAGAGTAATGAAAAGACAAAACACTCGAGTCAGAACTAAAAGATCTTATGTAAGTTAAATCAAAATAAGTAAATATGAGTGTAACAGCTTCAGAGATGTTTACGGGATTTTGCATCTCCTATCCAGTGTTTAACGTGCGTGCAATAACTTAAGAGATGTTCGAGATTTCCATCTCCTAAGGATCCGTTAAACTATCTATATGTAGTAATATACTCTCTATATATAGTGTCTATCGGTAAAGTAAAGTATTAAAATAGCGTTAAGGCGTTACCTATATCCCCCTTAACATATTTTATAAATGTCTTAGTTTATAGAGTACTGTAAACTCCACCAAACCGGTGGGCTATCAAGGAGCACTCCATAGGTACGACACAAACCAAAATCGTAGTGGACTCGATAAGGCATATGATAAGGCACGCGAGGCCATGTCGGGGTAGGATTCTACCATTTGCACTCCCAGACTGGTGATAACGCATAGCAGCTACTATCGCCCACCTCGGAACACACTCCCATAATCAAATCGAGGGATAGCCACCAAATCAATCAAAAAGAAACAGATATGGTATCGAAGAAATATGCTCGATCGAAGGAGCGACCTTACTTGGCCCGCTATAGCTCCTGTTTTAGTCATGTCATGCTGACCCAAGGGGGTCAGGGCTGCGTTCATACCTCATACAATAGCGTTCGCCAAACTATCCTACTTCATTCTGGATTCTTCACCACGTGCACGGTTGTTAAAGTTGTTTCAGAATTGGCAAAGAGTATGACAATATCCGACCCCGGTCTCTTTAACAACCAAACGTTATATTTTACACATCGGATGGTTCTTTTACATTTCAAACAGTTCATGCTTCATATCAAAATATCATATTCACTTCAAAATCATATCACTTTTGAAATCATTATTTACTTCAAAATCATATTCACTTCCAAATCATAATCATTTCAAAATCATATTCACTTTCGAAATCAATATTCACTTTAAATCATATTCGTTTTCAACATTATAACCACAAAAATAGGTTAAACCATCATATTAAAATATTCGCATTTAAATCAAGTGAATCTAAATCATAACAGTTCCGACTTTACACGATTTGAATATTGAAATTAATTTATATATTGGGATAGTTATACGTTAAAAATAGTTTATACACTAAAATAAATATATCAAAAGTTGTATATAAATTTAAAATAATATATATATTAAAATAGTTTATATATAAAAATAGGTTATAGATTAAAATAGTTTATATATTAAAATCAGTTTATCAATTAAAATAGGTTATATATTAAAATAGTTAATGTATTAAAAATTATTAATATATTAAAATGGTTTATATGAGAAAAATAGTTTATATGTTAAAAGAGTTTGTATATTAAAAGAGTTTGTATTGAAAATAGTTTCAAATTAGAATTGTTTCTTCCAATTTCACAGATCAATTCAAATAAACTTTAGTTCCAAAAATTCAATTCAAATCAATCTCAGTTCAACGATTTCAATTCAAAAGGCTAAAGGTTTCAATTCAAATTTTCATTAAAACCATTTCAATTTATATCCATTTCAAATCCATGTTTGAACTATAAATTTAGACCACTTCAAATTCAATAGGTTTCAAAGTTTAAATATTCAAACGTTTAAAATAACTCAATTTCGATAAATTTCAATTATATTTAAAATTCAACTTTAAGATTTTAATTTAAATTCTGTAAACAATTCATTTAAACCAATTTCAATTTCAACATTTTAAAAGCTTGGATTTTGAAAATAATTCAGTTTATATAAATCTAATTTTATTTCATTTAAAATAATATCATTTAACTGGATTCAAAATTTAAGGATTTAAAATCATTTAATTTAACCAATCTGATGTCCATATATAATTTTCTACCCTATGGTCAAGTGATACGGATATATATCATTTTAACCCGCAATAAATTTAAATTTCCGGATATATATCATTTCAACCCGTATCCCGAATCTCAATTTTTTCCAAATCCATAAAATCGCTCGGGTTTATCATTTCAACCCATAACGATTTTTCTCTAATCTATAAGATCGCTCGGGTATGTATCATTTTAACCCATAGTGATTTTCCTAACAATAACTAAGGGAACTTGCAGTGTGATATCAACATATAAAATCAAAATAACATCAAATCATCCAAAATGTCAACAATTAAGCATCCATCACAATCATCATTCAAATCAACCAATAAATCAAAACAATTATTGGTTATCATTATCAGGTATTTAACTAACAATCTAAATTCAATATTAATTTAAATGGAAATTTAATCCAATATAAATTCAAATTAAATTTAAATGACGATTTAAAATACCAAACAGCAATCAATAAATTTCTAATCACATCATAAATTTAATTTAACTAACATAAGATGATTTAGTATTCGTGAGTGGGTTAAATCACTCATATTTGATTTATCGTCGATTAAAAATCCAAATAATGCCCAAAAATCCAACAATCTCAAAATCCATCCAAACCTGTATCATATTGTCCGGTATTTCGATACGATTGCAACGGAGAAAACAACGTCCAAATCCGAGTTCGTATGCAAAAGTTATGAGTATTAGAACGTTCAAAGTTTAAATTTAAATTAAATAAAACAAAAGGGTAATTTAGTAAATTAGTATACCTCGCAAACCCTAACGTCGCGATGGACAGAAGTCGAACCTTGTTTTTCCGCCACATATGACCAGAAATCCTTGCCACCACAATCGATGCTCCTCCGATTAGACCACCTCGTTTCCTACGCCTCGTCTAACCGCCCTAGGCCCCTCCACGCAATCACCTGAGGCGCCTTCTGGCTCAGTTTCAGGACCAGAAATCGACACCACCATGATCGATGCTCCTCTGATCAGACCACTTCGTTGCCTACGCATTGTCCAGCCACCCTAGGCCCCGCCCCCATGCGATCACCTGAGGCGCCTCCTGGCTCAGTCCGCCGCCGTGGCCAAAGATCGCTGTTCGAGGAGAGCTCATGTACCCATTTAATGAACGAAGACCATGGATGAAGATTGCATCGCCTCCTCTACGCCGTAGCATCGCCCGATCGCCATATCGATGAAGATCCACCGTGAATCAACAACCCTAATTTCAACGGTCGAGACTTCTTCGTCATTTTCTGGCCAAACCGAGACCCCAATCAAAAAACGAATTGCAGTAGTAGATTGTGCTCGTAGATTTCTTTCCAACGATATATAATTTGCTATGGTTTTGAGGAGTTTGATTTTTCGATTTGATTTTTGATTTGAAAATTGAAATTAGGGTTTTGAATTGTCTACCGTTGGGAAGGAGGAGATGAGAAAGAAATGCACGTACAGACAATTGAAAATAAAAGGATGCTAGGTTTTATAATAGCCTATATATAAGCAGAGACGGATGAGAACGAATGGACAGGAATGGATGGTACATATCGAATTGGTCGAAACGATTACGCGAACCCGAAAAGCCTGTTCCGTTCCCGAAACGAAAATATGTCGTTCAATATATCGAAATATAGGTTTTCGATATTTTTAAACTCAATGGAACAAGTTTCAAACCCTAATTCCATTGTATATAGAAGTTAGCTTTCAAAATCAAATTATATTCATTTAAATTCCATTGATAGATTCCTACGCATTTCGAGCCCACACAATCAAACGATAAAGCCGATCGCTACGAAACTTGAAATCTTATAATAATTCACTATTATGGATCTGATGAGTTTGGTTTTGTCAAAATTCGAGACAGTGGCCAAAAAGGCTAATTTCACGTTAATTAAATAAATTATTATTAAATTGATTTAATCACTTTTAAATTCTACATTAAAAGTTAACAGTTTTCACATTCTTGATTAACCAGGATTTTATAAACTTTTACAATACAGTTTTCCATGTTAAATCCAATATTTAAATATTACATAAATTTTAACGTTCAATTACAACTGTAATTAAATCCCAGTTAATAATAATTTAATTTCAATCAATTTCTTTTATTTCGATTTACACCCTTATTATTCAATCAACCATCACCTTATGAATATAATTAACATTAGTTTACATTTTATTACATTCTTATTCTACAGTTATCATCTTTTACCATATCAATTGCAATATTTAATTACAATTATTCCAACAATTATTTTATTCCTTATTTACAATTATAACCAAATTAACTTTACAATTATTTCAATTGATTGAAATTACATTAAAATAGTTATCAATTACATTAAATTAACATTATTAAATCACATTCTAATAATCCCTTCCATTTATAAATCATAAATTTTATTTTCTCACAATATTAAATTTCAAAATCTTATTAAATTTAATAGTTTTTAATTATAAAAAATTACGGGTCGTTACACTCTCCCCCACTCAAAACTTTTTGTCCTCGAAAAAGAATTAAGAAACTGATATAATTTTATTCAAATTATTCAATTCATAAACCAATTTATTTACATAATTAAGTATTTTAAATAAAATATATCAATTTATAAACAATTAAATCTTTCATATTCAAGTTAAATAAAAGTTTGAAAATATTTTCACTTTCACAAAATTTTCTAAGTCCTAAATTTTTGAAAAATTTCGGCAAAGTCTCCTTTGTACGGATAGGTCTGGAAAAAAATAATATCGATAATTTCAATATATATATCATATTTCAAAAATAAATATCCCAAACCATGGGAAAAACAATAAAAAATATCATTGCAAAACCGTAATCCGAAAACGTACCTATTTGTCGGGCAAACAACTTTATTTTATGAAACCAAAAGCAGTAGTTATTGCTTCCATAAAACTGTATTCCGCTTATATAATCCAAAATAGTGAGAATTATGTAAAAGAGAAATATTTAGTTGTTTCAATTAGTAACAAAAACAAATCAACACAAAACATATGCAAACAAAATAGTACAACCATTATATGCAACAAAGGGATCAATCATGCATCCATAGCAATCAAACTAATGTTTGTTCAGTTTCAGAAACTTCTCATCGTTCAAGGGTGATAAATAAACTACTAAGCGTACCCTTCGCTCAACAGCCTTAGATAATTACTTAATAGATTATTCATACATCCTAAAACAATTTGAAGTATCATTTCCCAAACTTCCCATAGGCTAAAACAACAAAGAATTTAAATATAATCTAAGTTTATTCTATTGGTTTTTTCATGCATTACTTACCCATTTTTATCTTCATTTATTCATGCAATGATTATCTTTTTTTAATTCACATTTATTACTTACATAACTTATTTCCCATTCAATATTTAAAATCATCAATGAAAAAATTTCTTAAAGTATTGTATTCATTTTATTGCAGTTTATTTCACTTTTATTATTTACTTATATATAACTTGATTTCCATTTGATATTAACATTCATAAATGAATTAATTCATACTTAAGTTTCTTTACCCTTTTTTTCACACTTATTCCTTCATATATAGCATCATTTAATATTACATTTACTTATGAATAAATAAATATTAAATATGTTAATGATTCATTTCAACATCTTCTTAAGTTTATAATTAGCGACTTAAACAGCATTCACATTTATCTATTCAATTTAATTTGTTAAGCATTTCAAAACATTAACTCATGTTTATAACATTTCCTGTACATCTTAATTTTCATTCATAATCATTTGTTCATTTTGAAGCACTTTTGGTATTAAGCTTTCATTTGTATAATATTCTATTACATATTCATATTAACATTGCAGCCTTTAAACATTTCTGGTAAGTTTTATATATGCTTTTAGAATGTAATTGAATGTTACACAAGTTTATCTTAATTCCAGATTTCATTCCAAATTATTTTGAAATAATATATATATATATATATCAAATTATATTTAGAAATTTTAAATCAAAATCTATTTCTCGAACCAAATGAGTAGCAAAGCTACTAAGTGGCCTCCACCACTTTGAGACTCGAAAATGAATGTCGATGATGCGGCCGTCATCACCGAAATTATTTTCCAACAACAGAAGAGGGGAGTATAGACATATTTCCTTTTTAAATTCCTTTAAAACATTTCTTTCAAATCGCATTAAAAATATTTACATCCGAAAATACTTCCAAATAATACTAATATTATATCCCAAAATCTTTGAAAACCAATTACAAAACCCCAGAACTTAAGTTCTCAAATTCTCAATTCATATTCACTTTATTTGTAAATTTTATTTTGCAATAAATATTTATAAAATTTCACTTCCTAACAAACAAACATATTACATAAAACTATATCCATTTGTAAAAATTATTCTTTTATATACAAAATATAATACTAGGTAAAATTATTTCATTTACCTATATTTTGATAATAATATTGTGTCGGTATACCCTATTAAGTGCTTAGAAATCCCTATCGATGCAATAGCGTCCTATGTACCGACCATAATTCATAAATACTAAACAGAACAAATTAACACCATATAAAAACATTTTTATAGCACTAACAAATACACTCCCTCATATATATACACTCAAACAACTCATTCTAGGGTATTACTTCCCTATCTCTAGTGAGTCAAACCCCACAAAGCTAAGGTTATCGCTAAACCAAAGCTTTGATACCAACCGAAACGACCCACCTTTTTGGACGGTTTAAATTGACAATAAACCACACATGTCAACACAAACCCTTCAAAAGGGAGGATTGTTAATGGGGGTAAATAAGAGAAAAGATGGAAAAACAAAACACAGAATCTCACAGCGGAATGACAAAATATAATAATCAAATAAACAGTTCATGAAGCTGTTTTACAAATAACATTTAATTACACTTTTATAATATATCAGAGTTATACATACAGCGGGAATAAATAAATAATGTAGCAGAACAACATGATACTGTGGGATAAAATAATAATAAAATACTAAACACCGCCTTCGTCCTCCAGAATAATGTCATCAACACTGAAAAGCTCGGGCTGACCCGAGCGTAATGAAAAGACAAAACACTTGAGTCAGAACTAAAAGATCTTATGTAAGTTAAATCAAAATAAGTAAATATAAGTGTAACGGCTTCAGAGATGTTTACGGGATTTTGCATCTCCTATCCAGTGTTTAACGTGCATGCAATAACTTAAGAGATGTTCGGGATTTCCATCTCCTAAGGATCCGTTAAACTATCTATATGTAGTAATATGCGCTATATATATAGTGTCTATCAGTAAAGTAAAGTATTACAATAGCATTAAGGCGTTACCCATATCCCCCTTAACACATTTTATAAATGTCTTAGTCTATACAGTACTGTAAACTCCACCAAACCGGTGGGCTATCGAGGAGCACTCCACATGTACGACACAAATCAAAATCGTAGTGAGCTCGATAAGGCATATGACAAGGCACGCGAGGCAATGCCAGGGTAGGATTCTACCATTTGCACTCCCGGACTGGTGGTAATGCATAGCAGCTACTACCGCCTACCTCGGAACACACTCCCATAATCAAATCGAAGGGTGGCCACCAAATCAATCACAAAGCAACAGATATGGTATCGAAGAAATGTGCTCGATCGGTGGAGAGACCTTACTTGGCCAGGTATAGCTCCTGTTTTAGTCATATCAAGCTGACCCAAGGGGGTCAGAACCGCGTTCATACCTTTATAGTAGTGTTCGTCAAACCATCCTACTTTGTTCTGGATTCTCCACCACGTGCACAGTTGTAAAAGTGGTTTCGGAATTGGCAGAGAGTATGACAATATCTGACCCCGGTCTCTTTAACAACCAAACGTTATATTTTACACATCGGATGGTTCTTTTACATTTCAAACAGTTCATACTTCATATCAAAATATCATAATCACTTCAAAATCATATCACTTTTGAAATCATTATTTACTTCAAAATCATATTCACTTCCAAATCATAATCATTTCAAAATCATATTCACTTTCGAAATCATTGTTCACTTTAAATCATATTCATTTTCAAAATCATAACCACAAAAATAGGTTAAATCATCATATCAAAATATTCGCATTTAAATTAAGTGAATCTAAATCATAACAGTTCCGACTTTACACGGTTTGAATATTGAAATTAGTTTATATATTGGAATAGTTATACATTAAAAATAGTTTATACATTAAAATAAATATATCAAAAGTTGTTTATAAATTTAAAATAATATATATATTAAAATAGTTTATATATAAAAATAGGTTATAGATTAAAATAGTTTATATATTAAAATCAGTTTATATATTAAAATAAGTTATATATTAAAATAGTTAATGTATTAAAAATTATTAATATATTAAAATGGTTTATATGAGAAAAATAGTTTATATGTTAAAAGAGTTTGTATTGAAAATAGTTTCAAATTAGAATTGTTTCTTCCAATTTCACAAATCAATTCAAATAAACTTTAGTTCCAAAAATTCAATTCAAATCAATCTCAGTTCAACGATTTCATTTCAAAAGGCTAAAGGTTTCAATTCAAATTTTCATTAAAACCATTTCAATTTATATCCATTTCAAATCCATGTTTGAACTATAAATTTAGACCACTTCAAATTCAATAGGTTTCAAAGTTTAAATATTCAAACGTTTAAAATAACTCAATTTCGATAAATTTCAATTATATTTAAAATTCAACTTTAAGATTTTAATTTAAATTCTGTAAACAATTCATTTAAACCAATTTCAATTTCAACATTTTAAAAGCTTGGATTTTGAAAATAATTCAGTTTATATAAATCTAATTTTATTTCATTTAAAATAATATCATTTAACTGGATTCAAAATTTAAGGATTTAAAATCATTTAATTTAACCAATCTGATGTCCGTATATAATTTTCTACCCTATGGTCAAGTGATACGGATATATATCATTTCAACCCGCAATAAATTTAAATTTCCGGATATATATCATTTCAACCCGTATCCCGAATCTCAATTTTTTCCAAATCCATAAAATCGCTCGGGTTTATCATTTCAACCCATAACGATTTTTCCCTAATCTATAAGATCGCTCGGGTATGTATCATTTTAACCCATAGTGATTTTCCTAACAATAACTAAGGGAACTTGCAGTGTGATATCAACATATAAAATCAAAATAACATCAAATCATCCAAAATGTCAACAATTAAGCATCCATCACAATCTTTATTCAAATCAACCAATAAATCACAACAATTAATTGGTTATCATTATCAGGTATTTAACTAACAATTTAAATTCAATATTAATTTAAATGGCAATTTAATCCAATATAAATTCAAATTAAATTTAAATGACGATTTAAAATACCAAACAGCAATCAATAAATTTCTAATCACATCATAAATTTAATTTAACTAACATAAGATGATTTTGTATTCGTGAGTGGGTTAAATCACTCACATTTGATTTGTTGTTGATTAAAAATCCAAATAATGCCCAAAAATCCAACAATCTCATAATCCTTCCAAACTAGTTTCATGTTGTCTGGAATTTTAATACAATCGCAATGAAGAAAACCGCATCCAAATCCAAGTTCGTATGCAAAAGTTATGAGTATTAGAACGTTCAAAGTTTAAATTTAAATTAAATAAAACAAAAAGGGTAATTTAGTAAATTAGTATACCTCGCAAACCCTAACGTCGCGATGGACAGAAGTCGAACCATGTTTTTCCACCACCTATGACCAAATATCGACACCACCATGATCGATGCTCCTCCGATCAGACCACTTCGTTGCCTATGCATTGTCCAGCCGCCCTAGGCCCCGCCCCCACGCAATCACCTGAGGCGCCTCCTGGCTCAGTCCACCACCGTGGCCAAAGATCTTTGTTTAAGGCGAGCTCATGTACCCATCTGATGAACGAAGACCATGGATGAAGACTGCATCGCCTCCTCTACGCCTCAACATCGCCCGATCGCCATATCGTTGAAGATCCACCGTGCATCAACAACCCTAATTTCAACGGCCGAGACATCTTTATCATTTTCTGGCCAAACCGAGACACCAATCGAAAAACGAATTGCAACAGTAGATTTCACTCATTGAGAGCTTTCTAATGATATATAATTTTCTATGGTTTGAGGAGTTTGATTTTTCGATTTGATTTTTGATTTGAAAATTGAAATTAGGGTTTTGAATTGTTTGCCGTTGGGAAGGAGGAGATGAGAAAGAAATGTACGTACAGACAATCAAAAATAAAAGGCTGCTTGGGTTTATAACAGCCTATATATAGGCAGAGATGGATGAGAATGAATGGACAAGAATGGATGGTACAGATCGAATTGGTCGAAACGATTACGCGAACCCAAAAAGCCCGTTCCGTTCTCGAAACGAAAATATGTCATCCAATATATCAAAATATAGGTTTTAGATATTTTTAAACTCAATGGAACAAGTTTCAAACCCCAATTCCATTGTATATAGAAGTTAGCTTTCAAAATCAAATTATATTCATTTAAATTCCATTAATAGATTTCTACGCGTTTCGAGCCCGCACGACCAAACGATAAGTCAGATCGCTACAAAACTTGAAATCTTATAACAATTCACTATTACGGATCCGATGAGACTAGTTTCGTCGAAATTTGAGACAGTCGCCAAAAAGGCTAATTTCACGTTAATTAAATAAATTATTATTAAATTGATTTAATCACTTTTAAATTCTACATTAAAAGTTAACAGCTTTCGCATTCTTGATTAACCAAGAATTTATAAACTTTTACAGTATAGTTTTACATGTTAAATCCAATATTTAAATATTACATAAATTTTAACGTTCAATTACAACTGTAATAAAATCCCAGTCAATAATAATTTAATTTCAATCAATTTCTTTAATTTCAATTTACACCCTTATTATTCAATCAACTATCACCTTATGAATATAATTAACATTGGTTTACATTTTATTACATTCTTATTCTACAGTTATCATCTTTTACCATATCAATTGCAATATTTAATTACATTTATTCCAATAATTATTCTATTCCTTACTTACAATTATAACCAAATTAACTTTACAATTATTTCAATTGATTAAAATTACATTAAAATAGTTATCAATTACATTAAATTAACATTATTAAATCACATTCTAATTATCCTTTCCATTTATAAATCATAAATTTTAATTTCTCATAATATTAAATTTCAAAATATTATTAAATTTAATAGTTTTTAATTATCAAAAATTACGGGTCATTGGAGTATTTCTTACCTACTTTCATCTTATGGTTCTGGTGCGTTTCAACCCCTATAAATAGAACCCTACCCTCTCCACTTTTTATTCATATTATTTTGAGGAATTCAACAAAACTCTGTCATTGTTATCTCTCCAAATTAGATTCAGAAACTTCGTACAAAATTATGGAAAGAATTTAATTCATTCTCTAATTATTTCTTCTACCTCAAACCTACTCTTGTTTTGTTCTTTCTTTAAACGTTCTGAATCTAATAAAAATATATACATCTTCCATATTGTGTATGTATCAAAAAAGAGAGATGTTGGAGGAGATTGAAAGGTGTGCAAATCCAAGTAAAGTGAAGCTAAGGCTGTTCTGTGAATTGAAACCTTAGTATTTCTTTTTCAGTAATTATTTAGTGTATCACTATGGATTTGAATATGCCTTGGGGATTTTGAGATTGCTAAAATACAATAGATATAATCCTCCAAAATTCCTTTTTATTTCGAAATGTCAATTCTATATTGAGATTCTCAATTATTTACATTAATTTGATGGAATTTGTTTTTTTTATGCAATTTTTGACAATTTCATAGTCTATTCCACTTCTCCTTCTTCTTTGGTTCAATTTGTGATTCTTCAATGAAATAAGGGTTTAGATTACATATTTTATTTGTAGTTTAAACCACTTATTCCACACAAATTTCCTTCTTATCTATTTCTTTGTAAAAGAGGAGTTGAATAGAATATGAAGTTTAGGTTGCAATTCCTATTGTCTAGGATATTCCATTGAAATTGTGTAATAAATTGAGTTTCAATTTTATTTACAAGTTTGTTATTGCAGTTTTGGTTATGAATAATCATTCCCTATTTTGGATATTAGAATCCCTAATATTGGTATGCTGAAATCTTAGGAATTTGAAGAAAAAAAGACTTGTAATAGTATTTGGTTAGGGAATTGACATTTAACGCTAGTCTAAGGAGTAAAATCCGTGCGTTTAGAATTTATTAAGCTCGAATATTTATTTATCTTTATTAGCATAATTAAAGTATAATTATTGTGTATATGACGTAGTTAATTAGGTATTTATTTTCATTTATTTCTCCTATTAAGAATGTAATTGATTGTTAGGCGAAAATAAGAAGAAACGCTTATTTAGCCTAATTATTTTTCTAAGGCGTAATAAGGAAGATTCCTTATAAGGATTTATTTATAAAACGGTGAGATGAGTATTATTATATATGTAGAGTGTATTTAAATTTATTGCTAATTCATAAGGATGCGAGGTCAATAGAGTTACATGATGGAAGTTTGCCCTTCACTTTGAGGCTACCGGTAGTTGTGTACACTTCCTATTGATGTGAGATATCCATATGATAAATATTTATAATGATGCGAGGTTAGTCCCAAATTCTTTATAATGATGCAAGGTTAGTCCCAAATTCTGCAGGAGAAACCTGCCCAGCTAATCTGGCTATCAGTTCCTACGAATAGTCGAACGAATGTGAGACGCCATTATGAGTATGGGCCATAGTACGAGGGGCCTGCTTTGGGGTCTTGAGGTATTAAGTGGTTGTTTGAGGACCCGTCTCTTTTCTCGAAATGAAGTACTAAATGGCCTAGTGGACACGTTAGATGGTATCTCTATAAGGGTCCGCTTATGGATAAGGTATTAAGTGACTGAATGAAGGTCCATTTTTCCAAATAAAAAAGTATTAAGTGACTTGAGTTTCCATATGATGCCAGCTAGATAGCACCGTTAAGGAGCACGCCTTGAAAATATGTATTAAATGATGGGGTCTACCTTAATTAAGGTATTAAATGACCAGAGTCTACCTATTTTCCAATAAAAGGTATTAAATGGCCTTGATAGTATCTCTAGCATTGCTAGCTATTTATGACATGGGATTTGGGTTGTGGGATTTTAGAAACCTGCTTCTAGAATGGAAGTATTAAATGAGGACCTACCTTCTTTCCTTATAAGAAGTATTAAATGTTTTTATGTTCATAAACATATTCTTATCTTGAAATATATTGCCCAAGTACTGAAAAGGTAAGACTCGAGGTTTTTATTCACCAGACACTTGTTGTTCTGGCTCCCACCTTATTACAACACAGGTTAAGGATGGAGTAATGGCCGTAACGATGCTTAGAGATTGAGAAGCTTGGCTTGCGGCAGTATTTATCATTATTACTTGCTTTTATGTGTACCCAAGTATTTAGACAATTGTTGTAAAGGATTTATGATACGATTTGATGGTATTTTGTATTATGACATTTTATGATTTTGAAATAAATAGGTACACTTTTCTATTATATTTTATTCCATCTGCTATGAGCTCTGAAAGATTAGTTATGGCTCTTTATTGTTATTTCTTTTTCCAACCAACAACTTTCCTTAGAATGGATCTATGTTTCGATGGGTCTTTTCTGGATTGAAATTTAGGCTTGTTCTGAAGTTTGTTGTTACAACTTAAAATCATGCAACAAGCCTTAAAAATCATAATTCTCAAAGATGAATGGTACTTTACTCCCCGTTCCTCAATTTGTGCTCGTCGAAAAATTATCATTGTTTCGACCATTATTATAATCGACAAATATCTAACACCCTACTCGACAAAAACGGCTATTTTAAAAATTACTTGAGACTAAGATGGACTATTTTATAGTTGAAACCTTGGGCTAATTCTAAATAAGAGAGGAGGTATTGAATTTTGAAGGTGAGATGGAGAGTGGTTATTCCATTTTTTTCAAAGAACTGGAAAAACAGAGAAAGGAAAAGAAGAAGCTATGCTATATGAGTCCATATATATATCACTGTATATGCTTTCATCTTACAGTAAGCATTTTTTAAACCTAAGGTTAAAAATCAAACAAAATATGATTTTAAAAAAAATATCATAAGACATGATTTCCTTAACCAAAGATTGAATAGCTCACCTTCCACATGAGTTTTGAAATGTTTTAAGATTCAAGCTTTCTCTAGCAACCAACCCCTACACAACTTAATTCAAAATTATTTAAAGTAAAAAGATGAGACTTTTTCCAAATTTTTAAGAATGGAAGAGAAAGAGGTAAAAATAGAGTTAGGAAATAAAAATGAAGAAGGAAAACAAATGAAAAGTGAAAATAAAAACTTACTTTTATAAAGGAGTGAAAATGCTAAGACCAAAGTACCCTTAATCACTTTTTCACCTAACACATCTTTTCTTAAGTCAATAAAGTACTAAACCATGAATAAAATGGTGGATATTAGGAAGGTCCAAGTACCTTTCTCCACTTCTACACATAAGTTATCAAATCATCTTTTCAAATCCAAATTTTATATAAAATCTATATTTCTAATAATTCCAATAATTATTATATTATTCATTCAGCTTTACATTTCAAAATAACATGTTTTCTTAACTTATCCCAACATTTTCAAAGTTGTTTCTAAAGTACAAACAAAGATATTACAACCTTTTACAACTTGTAGTTCGATAGAAGGTCCAAAATCCGAAAAACGGTTTCCAGACCCATTTTTAGGTTTTCATTGAACTACCCATTTTTGTAAACAAAATTCAAAAATGAATTTCCTATCAGTAATTATAAATTAAAAGAGATTTAATTAATTATTAAAACCATTAATTGAATATTTAAAATAAATTAAATGTTCACAAATCAAAATGATAAAATTCCGGGCCGTTACATTCTTCCCCCCTTAAAAGAATTACAACCCTGAAATTTCATCTCAAACAAACAAAGAAGGAAATCAATTAACACAAAACTTAACCAAGTTACTTCCCAAAATTATTTATGAAAACATTTTCATAAAACCCAAATTAAGTTCACAACTTGTATAATACCCCACTACATCCTAAGGGTATATATAACCATCTGATTCAAAACATTTTATTTTAAATTGATTTTCCTTAAATAAACTCAAGATCCAAATAACCGGTTTTATTTCAAAACCCTTTTTGAAATGATACTATATATTTATAACCATAGAAAATATACATATTGCCCGAGCACCCCAAAATGATACCAAGAAACTGGGTGCTGCCAAATAGCATCATACATCCCTTACCCAAAAGGGAAATACTCAAGAGAAGTGTTTACCATCCAAACACATCTCATTTTCACTTTTAGTTGTTTTCAAGTCCCTTAAACTAGTTAACTTAAAAATACTCCTTCTAATTTCAAAATTCCCTTTTTGAAACAATCCTGTATATATTTCCAAACAAATAGTTTTTGACAAAATAACAATTTCCAACCTGCTTTGGGTTCGCTCAGATTTGAACTCGTTTCGACCGTACAATGATAAAGAGAATAATTTACTAAGTGCACTAGCACGTTCGCCTAGGCAGACATCCGATTGTTACTTAGAAATTATGCAGATCATCACAAAACAAATCAAGACTCGTCCCCCAAACTATCCAAAGAAAACATACTTTACTTTTAACAATTTCTTCCCAATACACTTTAAAATATTTTCAAGTAAAACTATTCAAAATCATTTGAAATTCGTTTTCAAAGTCTCCGGGATTTGGACCTTCAAAAAATCCTTTTATTTATAAAACACATTTTATAAACCCAAATTTCCTAAAATCATTCCCAAATATTTATTGCAAAATATTCTAGTTTTCTTTTAATAAACATTTTATTAAAATCCAATTATAATCTACCATTAAAATCGAACGTCTTATAGTCAAATTGTGAAACTTAATTCGCAAGGTATTTGTTTCAATATTCCCACAATTTCTATTTACCCAACTCATGCTTAAGAAAAGAAAAATTACGGATAAATCAACAAACACTAGTCAATGCCCAATACTAGGCGAGCATAACTAAACAAACCCTATAATAATAATTGAGTATTATCATTTCCTAACAAACAAACACATCAAAAATAACTATATTAACTTTTGAATTTTTTCCTTTGTATATAAAATATAATCCTAGGTAAAATTATTTCATTTACCCATTTAAAAACAATACTGTGCCGGTTGGCTATGCTCAAGTGTTTAGAAATCCTCATTGATAACGTTAGCCAGAGACATCGACAATAATCCATAAATCACTCAACAGATCAATTAACACAATATATAATATTTTTATAGCACTAAAAAATACACGCTCTTATATGTATACCCTCATACTCATTGTAGGGTATTACAAACCCTATCTCCAATGAGTTTACCCCACTAGGACCACGGTTCTCGCTTAACCTTCAGCTCTGATACCAACTGCAACAACCCATCTTTTTGATCCTCAGAAGTCGACATTAATAAATCCACAGTATTCACGTCTCGAACATCCAAGTACCAAAAAGACAGATCGTTGGGGTCAAATAAAGAAAGGCAAATAGAATCTCACAACGTGATGAATAATATATAATATACCAATGATCTTTACAAAAAGAAAAGAACTTTAATATAAATACTAACATCAGAGCAACTAACATATCGTCAGCCTGGACAATCATAACAACATGTCCTTATAATTTTCTGATAAATACAGATAAAAACAAACAATGGTAGATAAAATATGAGAATATGTCTTGGAGGATCCAACTCGTCACCAAAAGCTCCAAAGTGTCTAGCTAAATCTGGAAAATATCCTCGAACTGACCTAAGCATCATAAGTAAAATAACGCCAAGATCAGTCTGGAAAAACCAGCGTGAGAAACACAATCAAATAGATTACTTCGTGTTGTAAAAACCTTTTAGAAATAAAGGTATCTCATAAGACCACGCTGCCCATAAACACAGATGGGTTTTTATCTTATGATAGCCAAACCATTTTATAGAAAATCTTGTGATATTATAATAGTGTCTAGAGGTTGAAAATAAATATCAATCATAACCGAAATGTTTACATTAATTACATTCCAACATAATAAGTATACAACTAAATCCATAAAAGGCACGTATTGGAGACTGGATTTCCATCAACGATATGGCTACTCTATGATATACGCTACTCTATGATAGTATGGAGAATCATATCTGATCTGTTCCTACATCCAAAGAGTTGGCACATAACACATGATATATGTTGCTCTATGATAATCATCATGGGTGTACTATACATCAAAGTACCAAGGGTGTCTAGATATCAACATCAATAATATCTACATCATGTGACATCCCTAAGGTGATAAAAACAATCAAACAAACATAGAATCTATCATCCATTGTCACATTCACTAACTCAGTGCATTGAATATATGATACTCATTTAACCAGATCAACAGATCAAGAATTACTCAGCGACATGGTTTCTCAATACTCGAATCCATGTCACTAAGTAGGCCAGGAACTAGACTACCATCAACATAGTCCAGGCTACATTAGATCTGAACATCATGCGATCCAAGGGCCATCAATACCCTAGTGAGCATCCTCACATACCCCTGCTTTACGAGTACACTTCAAAACTTACGAATATCAACAATCCCTTTGCACATGTCATCCATAGTAGAGCTCATCCTGGAACTGTCCATACAACACCCGTCTAAAGTCGTTTTGGTAGGGAACTACTCTAGACAACCATCATAAGTCATAGATTATCATCGTGCGTCCCGTTACGGACCTCCAATAGTCCCCTCAATCTGACTCATCATCGCCTACTCTGCCTCTCGAAGTATAGCTATCCATTATCGAAGCCATCACTTCCCATCATGGAATCATCATCGCCGAATCATGAAGTCATCGCGTAGAAACGTCACATCTTCGCTTCACCGTCAAAACCACTCGTCGAAGAGCCATATCATCAAAATCAAACGTCGAACGAACGAACAAACCATCACATCATGCTCCTCGAAGCATCTCCATTGTCCATGTCAAAATCGGCTAAATCAGCCATCATCAATAGTGGTAGACACCGACCACTCCAAAGTAGTTGATAACGACCACTTTGGTTGTATACTTTACCAAAAATGGTTAAATACAAACCAAATAAAACATCCGACATCTTCCCTGAAGTTCGAAGCATATCTCCAAGTCCACTATGCTTCATCTTCAGATCAATCGACATGCATGATACTCTATGCACGAAATCCTATCCTATGGGATATTTCCTAATCATATATCATCTTTGAACGACCTTTTCAACCAACTACCAATCAAGCAAACATGCAACCAACAAGCATAGAAATGTCTATAGTGGCCTACGTATATCTATAATAACACAATACAAAAAATCCAAGCAACCAATGTCGGATTAACAGCAAAATAGCTTAAATCTATCAATATCGTCAAATTAGTGCATCAATGGAAAAAATATGATATTTAATTTAAAACCATTTTAAAACACTTTTAATTATTTTTATAATATAAGATATAGGTTTAGCTATTTTAGAAATCCCATTTTAAAATTAGAAAATATTTCATAACGTCATTTTAATACTATACTAACAATCATAGTATGGTGAGAGACAATATCACTTACCTCAACTAAATCTGACCTAACCATTGCCAAGTCGTAGAGCTCTCCATCACGAGCGCAACGCAAGAAACGGTGTCCAAAACGAACCTTATATGCAAAAAATACGCAATGTATAAGATAATGGATTATCTAAACGATTAATTAACTTAATTAATAATTAATTTAAACTAAACACCTTACTAATCTTCTTCTCTAACCCCTAAATGTGCACCCTATATGTCCTGTGTACATGAACCCATAACCGCGACTTTCATTCTTCGATTTCTCCAAATCCAAAGTAGGAAATAATATGCCGTCTTCGCCAAAATGCCGTCGTTGCAAGAGCTTCACAATGCACCCAAGGACTTTAAGCTCGGCCTTGTCCAGATGAAAGTGACCTGTAGGTCCTCTCTACAATCGCGCATGGACACGTTGTGCGTTGGTGCACCGTCCTTCACGGAACCGCTACCACTCGAGCCCCTCGACATAAGAAGAATGATAGTGTACTCGATTTCATTTAAAACCCCATCAATGTCCGACAAAGCCAAACCATAATCCTGACTTAACAATGTCGGATACGACCATCCACTGCCGCAACCTTCATTGAGCATACGAGTGTGTAGATCTCTTTGATATGAGTGTAATGAAACAGGTTTCGTATTTTTTCATGGCCCGAATCACTGGATTTTGATATTTGAAATAAGAAAATAGAGGTGGCCATGGTTTTGTTAATGGAACAGTGATAGTGAATGTATAGTAACAGGCATTGGGTGAGAAAGAGGATAGGATGAGGGTTTGATTATAATAATATTATATTTATTTGAATTCTCAAATAAAACGTTGTAGTTTCAAGCTCGCACGATCAAATGACTCGTCCGATCACAATGAAATCTTGTCTGTGTGCGTTACCTCATTTTTTAGTCCCGATGGTATAAATTTCGGTGCCATCCGAGATTGCACTTCGAGATGATAATTTCATGCTTTTCGAGACTGTTTTCGCCACCGGATCATCCGATCTCCAAATATAGCGATTCGTATACTCATTTTAATTCGCAATGTCGAT
The DNA here is from genome assembly GCA_030737815.1 of Allium fistulosum. NCBI lineage: Eukaryota > Viridiplantae > Streptophyta > Magnoliopsida > Asparagales > Amaryllidaceae > Allium > Allium fistulosum. The sequence goes on from CM060907.1 coordinate 559,834,383, forward strand.
ACAAACTCAATGGAAGTGGTCTCGAGTCTGGATTCAATCATTCTCGATAAATCATATTTTCGGGACCGTCAATTAATTAATGATTCAATATTTAAATATCCAACCGTTAAAAATACGGTTCGTTACATTCTCCCATTTTTAAAAGGATTTTGTCCTCGAAATCCCAAGGATGAAGCAATACAACCCACCACCCTCATATAAGCAACAATACAAGAAAAATCGTCACTTATCAACTCACAACAACAATCACTAAAAGCGATCACAATAAAAGGAATAGACTCAGAATTAGCTGGAGCTGTCATCCTCATACCTAAGCACAATCACTAAAAGTGATCACAACAAAAGGAATAGACTCGGAATTAGCTAGAACTGTCATCCTCATACCTAAGCACAATCACTAAAAGCGAACACAACAAAAGGATTAGACTCAGAATTAGCTGGAATTGTCATCCTCATCCCTAAGCACAATCACTATCAAATCCAAAATCAATGTGGCTAAGCCAAACGTCTATGTTAGGCACTAATTTCCACAGAAACGGACAATGGAAAACCAAAGCACCAACTCACTAATAGAAAGTCAATTCAACTAAATCTCATATATTACCGACTCTCTCAACTATCGGCAACGTCTAACATCCTATACATTGACTTTTCTCTTAATTTTGGCTTATGTCATAAAATATTTCGGCAGCACCTCCTTTGCGTGGCTAGGTCTAGGGAAAATCACGATACAACATAGGTATATATCCATCTCATACCCGAGGCATCTCATTTTCGTGGACAACCAAACATATATATAGCCAAATCTGCATTACATATGTTGCATACCTCTTTTATAGCAAGGGCGTACCATTTCGATGCGAATATAAGCAGATAAGCATCCAAATACCCAACACTTATTTTCATGTACCAGATCAAGTACTCAACAAAGAGGATTGAACACAATAGTAATATCATCATGTAAATAAGCATACGAGATCTTATATATAGCAATCATCTCAAACAAATGCGCTATATCAAACCATAAATATCCTGCATACCTGATAACTATATAAGAAAAAGTAATTGTATCAAATGCAACCAATCAAACATCAAACAAAACACATAAGATCAAATGCCAAAAGTAACATCCACGTCTATCCTAGCATGCAGGATACTAAACCATCTAGTATAAAACATCAAATATGATATCCAATATGAAAGCTGGCGAAAAATTTAAATCTCCCCTAATGAAGAACTCCGGAAAATCGGTCCTCATGCTCTCATTGGTCTCTCATATGCAACCGTCTTCGCTTTCACTTAATTAAACCTTTACTACTCCATCGCCTTCCTCCTAACCTGTTTCGTATTACGTCTAACGGTACGAATAGGCCTACGAAGTCTCAAAGTCTCAGGTTCAGTCTTGATATCATCTAATCAATTCAATTGCCAAATTGCCCAAATGCCTCTTGCAAGTTCCCCCAAAACCCACTAGTGAACAACGGGCTTTGACCGCTTACAATGCTCATAGCACACAATGGAATCACACTATCCATTCCATGTATAACTCGACAAATTCGAATGTCATTCTACTGGACTTAATGAATATAAATCTAGCATTTTCATCACTCTATCGACTGTGACTCAAATGCCATGCTATTCACTTCTAGTCCTTGGTATTCCATTAATGAAATCCATCTCATGCTTGCGTAGCCATTTGTTTCGGTCGAGTTCGCACTGCATCACCTCTATAGACACTACTCGCTCCTCTAACTTAGCCATGATCTCCGCTAGTCTAGCTTCATGCCTCTGATTAGTATCGATCCGCTAAATCTACGTAGGTTTGATAGTCAAACTAGCCATCATCTTGGCACTAGCTTACATCGAGTTCTGAAGTCATAAGTAGTGATAAACTCAAACAATGTCCATTCTAGGAATATCGCTCCCAAACTATTATGTCTTCCACTCAAAGCAAATATGATAGTTGCCAACTCCAATCATAGGTCGGGTACTTCCTCTCGTGCAGTTTCGGTTGTCTACCAGCATATGTGACAATCTTACCTTTCAGCATCAATATTGTACCTAGATAAGTACCACAGGCATCTGTGTACTATCGTCTTCTTATTCTCGCTCGGAATGAGTAACATTGGTGCACTCGTCAACCTCTTTGTCAGATTCACTAACGCATGTCCATGCGTCGTGTCTCAAAAAAGTCCGATTCTTCTCGTCAAATCGGTCAATGGTGCTGTTACTTTTGAGAAGTACTTGATAGAGCGTATATAACACTCGCCAATCCAAGGAAACTTCTCATCATTAATTGGTGTTTTCTCAACACCTCCAATGCAATCATCAATCGTGTCTTGTGCTCCTCTTTCGCCCATGAGTAGACGAAAGTATCATCAACTAGCACAAGCACGAACCTACTTAAGCAATCTCTCATAACACGGTTCAAAAAATCAACAAAGTATGCCAACGTGTCGGTTTGTTCAAACGACATAACTAACCAATCAAAAATCAAAGTAGCATACAAAACGCCGTATTCGGCACACTCTCTCTAGATACTCTCAGTGGAAGAAATCCCATCGCAAGGTCCAACTGAGAGAACACTTATGCGCTATAGAGCTGGTCAAACAAGCCATCATTAAGTGGGAGCGGCTACTTGTTCATCATTTAATTCAGCTCACAGTAACCAATATACAACCTCAAAGAGTCATCCGCCCTAGTAGTGAACACTATAGGTGCATCCCACTCAAATATGCTCCTGTGAATGAACACATGTATCAGTAGGTCATCCGCTTGCACCTTTAGTATCCTTTGCGCTTTGGGCATCGTATGCCTTAAAGGCACAACTACTGTTTAGCATCTCCAACCAGACCGATATGGAACTCTATCCTATATGGTGGTAATCTGATCACCTTATCGAATGTGTCCGGACACTCTCTAGCTATAGGTACAGATGACAACTCATCTTGTGGGATATCGAGCAAATATAGAAAGCTAACCATTACCTCATCATCAAATGGGTAGCCAAACACTACCTTCCGCTCATCGTCAGTCCCTGTCGTCAACAACGACCTCTCGCAATCCACCATTATTCCGTACCCTTGCAGCCAGCCAATAACTGGACTATAGTACTAAACCTAATTAACTAAAGCAATCAATAACAAACAAACAGATAAACATCCATGACTCGATAAGACAAAGTTTTGCCAAACCATGTATAAGCTAAGTGTAGACAAACAATGTTGCAACATTCCCCCATTTTAAGGTCCGAAATTAAGCGCAACAGATGCTGCAGTCATCCATAGCATTAATTTTCGGTGACAAAATACGGGATGTTGCACATATATAGTGTAACATCCCTCACATAGAGGCCCAAAACTAATGGCTATAGATGTTGTAGTCATCCATAGTTATTAATCTTCAGCGACCAAATACGGTAATGTTAGATAAATTGATATACCAGAAACACATGGATATGGGAAAAGTTTAAAATTTCAAAACAACTTTCACATTCCATTCCAAACTCATTTTAACATTCATTACATAATCCCATAACGTTAACCACGTTTAGAAAAATATAATTATTACAATATAGTCCAAGAGCGACATATGAAGATGCGCCCTTGGTGATCAGAGTATATAATAGGCAATAGACCATTTTGCCTTTACAAAAAACACAGCAGGATCACATGAGAAAGAACTTAAATAACTACATGCCTTCTACACGACTGCGGAAGCTTTTTTCGTCTTAAGAGGTACCTAAAAACCTCAAATCTCAAACTACTCAAAATCAATTGAGTACTCGAGAGTTTAAAGAGAAACATAAACTTCGAGTCAGATATAAAGTCTGGTATGAATAATAATATATCATCTCAAATCAATTTAGATATCTAGTAAGACCACACCACTTAGTGGAATGGGTTTCCTCTCACTAGTATCTTAAAACCTTTATAAACCATTTTCTATGCTACTGCATCCATAATGGTTAATTTAATTCAAATTATTATTATGTGATGATATGCAAATCAAATAAATCAATTCTGGATTACCCATCCCCAATTCATTTTGACTATCTATCATAATTATAGTTTCTAGGATTACTATTAACCTAATAGTTTTCATGGGCTAACTAATAACCAGTTAGGCTTTTAAGGACTCCCTGTCCAATTATATAGTATTCATGGGATTACTATGAACCTATTGGTAAGTCCAATATCATTTCTTTTATCCTAGTTTGCATGGGCTGACTAGGAACCTATTGACTAATGTTACCTTAGCCATAAAAATGTGTTGCTCTAGCTAAACAAGTGTAACACGATGCAACATTTTTATATAGTGTTGCTATAGATATATTCTAATTAAAACAATTAAAAAAAATTACACCTCAGCGATCCACACCATTAGTTAAAACAAAATCTCAACCATTCATCCACTATCTACTACGTTTCCTTTATTTCCCGCTGACATTTTCATTCACGCGCTTCCTTTTCATTTCGTTCTCCCCAAATCGCAGAAATAAAAAATTAGGGTTTCTCCCCCAAACTAGTACGAATATTTGGTTTGTGCCCTAATTTTTGTTCTTGAATCCATAGGAATACTCAAAATCAGGAGACTCGGCATACGCTGCCTTGAAATCCGTTCTCGAAAAGCTCGAGAATCCTTCGACCAGATCCAATGCTCGAATCTTTCTCGCCAATGTTCAGAAGAAGTTCGATTCTGATGAAGCTTCGCTCGATTGCTTCAAAAAGTACCATTTTCGGATTCATGACGTCGTCTTCACAAAGGCGAGAGCAGAGAACGTTTTTCAATTTGTATACAAATGTATGCGTTGAAGCGTATACTGCTACAAGGGTTATGGCTTAACAAAGAGGTGGGGATTGGATTCCTGGAAGATTTGTCTCTACACTTCAGGTCTCTATTGGTCTAAAAATGAGGCAGATAAGACGGTGAAAAATACTTCATCAAAGACGCACTTGGCTATACTTCAATCTACACATGAAAAATTGGATTCAAGGAAGATGTCAAACGTAGATTTCTTGTTTGAGAGAATGCCGCTTAAATTTTCAAATTGGCCAGCAATCATAAAACCAGTTTCAATTCCTTGATTGATTGCTTGAATTGCTTTGACTTCGTCGTCGGGTGCGATGTGATATTATTTGGTATGTTTTCTGCCTTCTGGTTTACTTGATTATTCTCGATTTTGGTTACACTCGTACGCTTTTGCCGATGATGAATTGGGATTTATTTATAGGATTTATTTCCTATAATCTCGAGTTTAATCTTTTTGTTGGACTTTGAGTAATCTAGTATGTTGGATTGCGATGATGTATTGGTATGTTGGATTTTGGTTCACTGGCTTGATTTTGCTTTACCGATGATGAATTGCGATGTGATATTATTTGGTATGTTGGATTTTGGTTCACTGGCTTGTTTTTGATTTCTGAGCTTGTTAGCTCCTTTCTGCTGCATTTGTTAAACCAGAACTTGAACCTTTGTTAAACTTGTTCACATACCTTTGTACCTTGCTGCATTTGTTAAACCAGAACTTGAAATATTTGTATTCTACTGTCCTCTTGAAAACTGCTTCACTTGAAAACTTCTGCATTTTTGAAAATCAGAACTTTGAAAGTGATCTTTGGTTTTCTAAAACTGTTGACTAATCTGAACATTGAGTTTTGATTTCCACGATATATACAAACATATGTGTGTTGAGCTTTGTTGGTTTTGCTTGGTCTGGACTGAACTGGTACCATGCTAACCTTGTTCTTTAACATGAACTGATGCTCCAAGTCCTCTGTATATCATATTACTGCCTATGTTTCTCTTGTACATGCCTGATGCATTCACTGTTTTTGCTTGATGGGCTGCCTATGTGTACTGCTGTATTTCTTGCACTGGCTTGTCTATATTTTGCTGAACCTGGTTCTTGTTTGTTTTGTTGGTTGCTTGGCCCTGAGTTGAATCCAGTCGATGACTCGGGTTTGACCTTGTGCCGTGTCCATTTTTTTGCCTTGTCTACATATCTGGCTGCACTTGAGTATGAACTTGCACTTGAGTATGAACTTGCACTTGAGTAGTTGCACTTGAGTAGTTTCTTGTACCAAGCCTTATGATGCATGTATGTTCATCCATGTACACGCATTTCTTGGTCATGTTATGTTGCTTGCTGTGTTGAGTACTACTTTGTGCACTTAGCTTCTCCTTTGTGCATTTTTGCCTGAACTGTTGCTTGCTGTCTTCCATACTGCCTTGTATCCATGTGTTGCATTCATGTTTGGCTTATGCACTTATGAAAAGAAACAACCCAAATACCTGAGGCAAATTATATAACAAAAATATTTTCATTTTCTGTTCAAGTTAAATATTATTTTCCAAATTACTGCTTTTGAATTATATATGACAGGTATTGAAGACTGGACAGCTGGATACAAGCTTGAAGACAGAGTCAAATCAAATGTGCATGAGTGTATGAGTGCATGAGCTTGAAGACCCCCGCCGACGCTGCGCCCAAACCCGCTACTCGACTCGTCATATATTTGTCAGTGTCGGTGTCTGTATAAATTGAAACTGCATATGTAATGAGTGAACTGAGTGATGTAGTGAGGAATATCTGTATATGTGAATATCAGTGTTATATATCATTGAATTGTAAAATAGTGGAGTCAGGAATTAGTATTATTTCAAATGTTGAAATAAAATATTTATTTAAATAAATTACTATTTGAATATCAAATTCTGTGGAATAGCATTTTATTAAATAAATATTTATTTCTATTAAAAAATCAAATATGCTCTACATTGTGGGCCCCACAAATTCAGAAAGTTAATATCTATAGCAACATTTTGGAATGTTGCTACAGACACCTATGGATGTTGCTATAGACCCAAATAGGGTTCTATTGCAACAATATTTCTTATGTTGCCTTAGATAGTCAAAATGTTGCCTTTGAGATCTAAGGCAATGGCAAAAATTGCATCGCCCTAAAAGTGTTGCCATAGACCTATGGCAACATTTTTTGGGCCTGAGCCAACATTTTTTTGTGTTGCAGAAGGCCATTTATGGCGTAGTGTGCTGTCAAAGGAATAATATCCTCTGCCATTCTCAACTGATGGAAACCTGTCGCAAAATATAATTGGGAAAACACTTTGGCTCCACTCAACTGATCGAATAGATTATCAATTCGCGACGAAGGATATTTATTCTTGATCGTCCTTTAGTTCAACTTTTGGTAGTCGATGCACATCCGCAATGACCCATTTGACTTTTTCACGAAAATTGCGGCTGCTCCCCAAGGCGAACTGCTTGGTCTAATAAAATTCCTTCCTTCTAGATCCAATAGCTGCACCTTCAATTCTTTCATCTCAATCAGTGTCATTCTGCTAGGTGGTCTACTGATAGGTTCAGCTCTTGGCACAAGATCTATCTGAAAATCAATAGCTCGTTTCGGTGGTGAAACTATAATTGGCTCAAATATATCTGCAAACTCTCTTACAACTCGAACCTGACTTAGCTCCTCTGTTGCTTCCAAGGTACTTAACACAGCGCGCACACTTCGGTCGGAATTCTCTACTGAGTAAATGATCCGATTATGACTATCTGGGTGCCTTACTGATATTTTCCTATCTTGGCAAAATATCCTAGCCTCAAATCTACCCAACCAATCCATACCAAAAATAATCCCGAAATCTATGAAATCATAAACATACAAACTACATGCAAATATATGACCTAATAATTCAAGTTCTAACTGGTAACATCTCATCCCTAGAGTTGCATACTCTCCTATTGGATTCGCAACCCTTAAGGAAGAAACATGGTAAGTGGGTTCTAAGCATAACTTATTAACCAAATCCTGGGATATAAATGAATGCGATGCATTGGTATCAAATAGTACCTAACTGGAATACTTTGAATCAAAAATGTACCTTCCATCATAGTCTTTCCCTTATCTGTTGCAGTTGGTTTGGAAGAAGACGGTGGTCCAATAGCAAAAACCTTCCCTTTTCTGCCCTAACTAGCTCTGGACACTGGTTCTTGTAATGCCCAACTTGATCGCGGTTGTAACACTTAATATTCTTCTTATCCGCGGCCTACTTTTGCCCCTTGCCTAACCAGCACCCGTTTGCAAAATGACCCTTCTTATCGCATTTGTAGCAGACTAAATCAGCTTTTGACTTCTTGGCTAAATCTCCTTTCTGGGCTCCTTTCTTTTTGAAGAACTTTCTCTTCTTTCCCTGAAAACTCTGGGATTCAATTGGCTTCTCTCTAGCATAAATAGCAAGCATCTCCTTATTGCGAATGGCCATCTCCACCACCACATTACAGGGATCATGGTTATGAGTCAGGGTCGCCCTAGCAAGCTCGGGCCTCAGTCCTCGAATAAACCTTTTATTCCTTCTGATCTCAGTATCTATAATAGCGTATCCATATCGAGATATCCCATCAAATCTTTTTGCATACTCGATAACTCACATGTCTCCCTGAACCAAATCCATAAATTTTCTCATTAATGCTGACTTGGCAAGTTCAAAAATAAACCTCTGTTCGAATCTCCTTCGAAAATCAGTCCAAGTTAACTCTTCCTTCAAAACATTGGCAGTAACTCCATTCCACCAGTGAAGTGCTGACCCTTGCAACTGTCTAGAGGACAACCTTCTTTTCTGTGCATCTTCTAAACCTAAATCAGAGAAAATCCTTTCATAGTGTAACAGCAAATTTTCCACTTCTATAGCATTCTCCGTTCCCATAAACGGCTTTCCACCCAAACTGGTGTAGTCTCGGTTTAGCTTGGCACAATTATTCCCAACGGAAATCACAGGATTTGCTCCTCCAATATTTCCAGCCACTCCAGCAGTTCCTGCTTGCATTAAAATAGCAAGGAACTGATACATCATCCCCGCATCTACTGGCGGATTCCTAGCACTCACATTGGCTTTCGCATTTTGAACAGCGTTAACCTGTCGACCTTGGTTTCTTCGGGTGTTAGGTCTAGCATTTCCATTAGTTATGGTGCTTCCTCCACCTAGATTTCCTCTTCCGTTTCCTGCTTCCATATCTTCTTTCTCGTAAATCTATATACGAGCCTTAGTAAAATACAAAAGAACGGTCTAAGAGAAAGGGGAATTATGTACTTATATATATACTTATATATATCAAATACAAAGTACGTTATAATCACGTTAACCCAAACCCGGATCAATATTTTTTATTCCTTTGGATTATATTTTGAAAATCTTTTAGATTTGAATTGCTTAAGTTTTCATAAACCTATGCTCTGATACCAACTTGTAACATCCCCCACTTGGAGGCCTAAAACTATCAGCTACGGATGATGCAGTCATCTATAGTTATTAATCCTCGGCGACCAAATATGGTAATGTTAGATAAATTGATATACCAAAAACACATGGATATGGAAAAAGTTTAAAATTTCAAAACAACTTTCACATTCCATTCCAAACTCATTTCAACATTCATTACATAATCCCATAATGTTAACCACGTTCAGAAAAATATAAGTATTACAATATACTCCCAGAGCGACATATGAAGATGCCCCCTTGGTGATCAAAGTATATAATAGGCAATAGACCATTTTGCCTTTACAAAATAACACAGCGGAATCACATGAGAAAGAACTTAAATAACTACGTGCCTTCTGCATGACTCCAGAAGCTTTTTTCGTCTTAAGAGGTACCTAAAAACCTCAAATCTCAAACTACTCAAAATCAATTGAGTACCCGAGAGTTTAAAGGGAAAACATAAACTTCGAGCCATACATAAAGTCTGGTATGAATAATAATATACCATCTCAAATCAATTTAGATATCTAGTGAGACCACGTCGCTTAGTGGAATGGTTTTCCCCTCACTAGTACCTTAAAACCTTTATAAACTATTTTCTATGCTCCTACATCCACAATGGTTAATTCAATTCAAAATATTATTATGTAATGATATGCAAATCAAAGAATCAATTCTGTATTACCCATCCCGAATTCATTTTGACTATCTGTCATAATTATAGTTTCTAGGATTACTATTAACCTAATAGTTTTCATGGGCTAACTAATAACCAGTTAAACTTTTAAGGACTCCCCATCCAATTATATAGTTTTCATGGGATTACTATGAACATATTGGTAACTCCAATATCATTTCTTTTATCCTAGTTTTCATTGGCTGATTAGGAACCTATTGACTAACAGTCAATATCTTTCTTTTATCCTAGTTTTCATGGGCTAACTAAGAACCTATTGACTATTTGTCAATATTTCATTTTCTTATCCGAATATAGTTTTCATGGGCTAACTATAAACCTGTCTAACAAACATCTTTAATTATACATAGTTTTCATGGGGTATTATGAACCTATTGGCCACTTCCAATATCTTTTCTCTTACATGGTTTTCATGGGCTTACGGTGAACCTATTGGCCCCTGCCAATATCTTTAATCTATACTCACTACTGGGTCAATCTAACTGGTTATTTAGCCCTACCCCACAATATCATTTAGGGTTCATTACAAAGTGAATATATACATATATGAAGAAGTAAACAATATAACTTGATTAATTTCTTTAACCTATTTAGACTTCTTCATAAGTTCTATTTCAAACATTTTGTTTATTAATATGCCATGGTTTTTCTTTTAAATAGATTGGGTTAATTGTTTTGAAAATTATACTTTCGAAACTTTCAAAATCTTGCTTTCGACCTCACTGGATAGCCTCTTTCAAAAGCATATATCTCTTTTCAAAACATTAGGCCTCTGCCTCTAAAACACTTTAAAATCCTTCTTTTGAAACCTTTCGACTATAATAAATTGTTACTTATTCATTATTAGAAGCATAGCTTCAAAACCATTGGAAGTATCTCTTCCTAAAGCATTGAAAGTCCCCCTTTCGACGTCATTGGGATTATCGTTTTAAAATATCATTTGGAACAAAGAAAATATAAACGAAAGTATCTCTTTTGAAACCAATCTTTATAATATATAAAAAATTTGCGGAATTTATGATGGCGTCGAAACCATCTCTTTCAACAGAGTCCAAAACATACATTTAAACTGTTGAAGGATAGCTTCGAAACCCCTTTCGAAACTGTTGGCTTCAAAACCCATAACCCTTTCAATAGCATTTAGAAAGTGGCTTAATATAGCTTTAAAACAAACAATACCTTTGGACAATATTGATGACTTAAATACACTCGAAAGGCACAAGAATCGGCGGTAGGGCTTCGACTAGGTCGTAACTCTTTCTTTCATAAACATTGATTTATAATTTAAAGGAACACCTTCAAAACCCCTTTTTCTTTTAAAAAAATATGGCAACCCTTTCGAAAGCCATTATAAAACTTATTATTTTAAAAACATATGTATCGACTAAGTCGAAAGCTTAGTAAAACAAAGGCAAGTGCTTATCTTTTCAAAACAAACTAAGGTAACGACCCCATTGGAAACTATGCTTTTGACACCATGCCTTTCGTCTTTCTTCAATCCACCACGTATCATCTAGATGATACCATGTGTATTGAATTTAACTTAATGGGATTTGGTCGAAGGCAAAAGGAAGGGAGCAAAAGGTACTCTGATTAGAGGCAAAACATATTTTTTGGGTTAAATGCTAAATTAATAAACTTATATAAACTAACATGTCTACGTGTTCATCTCTTATTGGTTGTCTTAACTTTTCCCATGCTTTTCAAAGCTAACCGCCTCTTTAATTTTTGGATAAGTATCAAACTTAAACTTTTGCAAATAAAACCTTCCTCTTTATTTATATGTAAATCATTTTGATCCTCCTCTCAAAATAATTAATTTTGTATATCAAATCACTTATGAAAAATCCCTAAAATTCACAGAAATTTACTTTGATCATATTATCTAACATATCAAACTTTCAAATCCAAATTCTCAATATATTTTCTGAAATAAATTACTAAACCCAACGTGTTATATTTTCATTTAAAAATTCATAATAATGCTTGGAAAATTATCAAACTTAAAACCCAACTCTAAAATCATGTTTTGCATAATATATAATTTTTCCATGGCATTTAAACATCAATATCACACGGTTTTAATCCAAAACCGTATCAACCATTTTTTAAACAATCAGCTTGTTTAAATTTAAATAAACCATAATTCAAGCATATCATCCTCAAACATCATATATACAAATTTAAACTTAAATCTGAAACATATACTTAAAAAATAGAGATGGAAATTATCATTCACCTTAATATTTGATAAGGAAATGGATTGAGATGAGTTTGATTCCCCTTATTATTTTTCTCTTCTTTTTCTTTGAATTTCCTCTTCTTCTTTTCTTTTTAATGGCCGGCCTGATCTTCTTTACTTATGTTTTTATTTTTGTAAGAAAATGAATATGATTGTGTATAACTTATGGGTAAACACACACACATATATATAAAGGTAAGGTTAGGTGTAGTTAAATCCAATTATACCCTTACATAATTCAATTAGTCTACAAACCAATCTTTAACCCAATTAAATTAATAAGCACGGCCACTTAAATTTATTCAAATCTCAATACCCTTATCACTTAACATTTTCATTATTCTATTTAATTTATCTTATTAAATATCCTGAATGATGTTATTTAAAATTAGAGGTGTTACATATAGTCCGGTTGAGCCCCCATCAAGGTTCATCGTAATTTAAAGGTCGGTCAACTATTTCGAGTCTCAATTCCAATCTATCTACAACTCACTAGATATGAAGGAATGTGAAACCTCAACGTCAAATTGAACATGTATAAAATCATTATAAGTGGAAAGCATAACTCAAGTGATGATGCCATTTCCATTCTCTTTCATCGATGGAGCAATCGATGAAATAGGAAGGGCTATCAATGCATAAGCCTCCACGGTTTGTCCTTATTATTTAGTTAAGGACAATCCCTTTACACTGGGTACAAGCTCTCCCATCATAAAGCCTTTTCAATCAACTTCTAGAAGCTTTCGTCAGTATGACTCATCAATCGCTTTCCAAGATGATCGCTCAACCCAATGATAAATTTTCAATACTTCCTGCGTGGAGCATCAATGGAAGATATACCGCACTGCGATAGCACATCAAATTCGGCCACATACACTGACATAGACATACCGCCTTACTTCAAACCAGTGAACTTCCTAAACAACATTGACTTTTGAAAAGTCGAGATAAATTCCCTTTCGACGTGAACTATTAACTGATCCCAAGTAAAATGATCCTCGGCAATCGAAGCTATGAGGGTACTCCACCAGTTTATTATTCGTCCCTGGAGTCATCTAGAGGTCAAGTGCTACCTCACGGTATCATCTAACTCCAAGTCATCAAAGATCTTTTCGCAAATATCATCCCGCCTAGCACTTTTAATACCCGACTCAGTTCTAAGGAACAGTCTGCCTCTTAGACTCACGTAGTCTTTATACATCCTGACAAAGTCGACTCTAGGAATTTGCACTTGAGCACCATAATCATTTAGAGCAACTTGGGGCATTCCAAAAAATGATTCGCACCAACTCTACAAACATGTTCTATAAATCGATATTAGTGGCCCTCGATTCTGCCTATTCCTCAATTCTAAAGATGGAGTCAATAGCCTCATTTCTTATATGCCAGATCATTCTTAATACATAATAAGAATGATCAGTCTTCCATAGAAGAAAACTGCATTAATAGTGATCGTGTGTGCAATACAACTAATATTCTATATGTACTACTATATAGTTTTGAAAACCAAAATATATAACAAATACGCACTCTCTCGTATATAGATATACTCTCGATCTAGTCTAAGGTGACAACTCCTATGCTATCTCTACTGGATCATAGTATCAATTCAGGTTAATCACGTAACCTAAGCTCTGATACCAAATGTGATGACCGCCTTACACCATCGATGCTCACATAACCGAATAGTGCGTCGCTGGCACATCCAACCGATGTAGGACGATTGTCAAGGGAAAGAAAAAGAAATAAAGAGGAGGAATAGAAAAGAACGGATGAGAATAGAAGAGAAGAGAAAGAAATAAAACATCACATAACAACATAACCCGTCGTATATCTCACAGCGCATCAGATAAAATACAATAGTAATCACAAATATAAAACAAGCGAGATAGTAATAACTATTTAAACCACATAATCAAAGCACACAGGCTCATACAGTTATACAAAACAGTAATAGAGTTTAAAAAACTGGTAAATAAACTCAACTAATAAACTGTCTCTAATAATAGTAAGTCAACACTATCAAGGCTTCACAATGTCATATAGCTGAATAAACAATAATAACTCAAAATATATATATTAGAAAGCGTCACAATCTGCTAGTCCATTTGCACAGCTCCAAGTGTTATTTACACCTCCTATCTAGTCAACTCATTTAAGAGCACTTGAGATAATAAGAAGCAAAACATAAAACCTCGAGTCCGACAATAGTCCAATGTGAGTGATAAATAATCTCAAAACACTATAAAAGTCGGTATAGTATGCGGAACTGAGGGTATGGAGAATCATACCTGACATGTCCCTACAACCACAGAGTTAGCACATAACACATGATATATGCTACTCTATGATAGTCATCATGGGTGTATTATACATCAAAGTACTAAGGGTGTCCAGATATCGGCATCAGTAATATCTACATCATGTGACATCCCTAAGTTGATAAAAATAGTCAAACAAACATAGCATTCATCATCCATTCTCACGTTCACTCACTCAGTGCGTTGGATATATGATACTCATACAGGTCAGGGATTACCCAAAGCTCCAATTTCTCTATACTCGAATCCATGCCACTAAGTAGACCAGGAACTAGACTACCATCAACATAGTCCAAGGTACATTGCATCTAAACATAATGTGATCCAAGGACCATCAACACCCAAGTGAGCATCCTCACGTACCTCTGCTTTACGAATACACTTTGAAACCTACAAATATCAACGATCCCTTTGCATACGTCATCCATAGTAGAGCTCATCTCGGAACTATCCACACAACTCCCGTCTGAAGTCATTGCGGTAGGGAACTGCTCTAGACCACCATCTTAAGTTATAGAGTGTCACCATGAGTCCCAAAACCGACCTCGAACAGTCCCCTCAATCCGACCCATCATCGCCTACTCTGCTTCTCAAAATATAACTATCCAACATCGAAGCCATCACTTCCCATCATCGACTCATTATTGTCGAGTTGTGAAGTCATCACGTCGAAGTGTCACATCTTCACTTCACCGCCAAAACCACTCATCAAATAGCCATATCATCAAAATCGAACATTGAATAAACAAACAAACCATCACATCATGATCCTCAAAGCATTTCCATCATCCATGTTAAAATGGCTAAATCGGCCATCATCAAGAGTGGTAGATACCAACCACTCTAGATAGTCGACAACGACCACTTTAGTTCTGTAAAATGGTTAAATACAAACCAAATATAACATCTTGCATCTTCCCTGAAGTTCGAAGCATATCCCCAGTCTAGCGAGCTTCGTCTTTAGATTACTCAGCGTGCACGATACTCTATGCAAAAAATCCTATCCTATGGGATATTTCCTAATCCTATATCGCTTTCGAACGGATTTTTCAACCAACTAACAATCAAGCAGACATGAAACCAACAAGCATAGAAATGTCCATAGTAGCCTACATATATCTATAATAACACAATACAATACATCAAAGAAACCAATGTGGGATAATGTGGGATTAACATCAAAATAGTCTAAATCTATCAATATCGTCAAATTAGTGCGTCAATGGAAAATATGTGATAGTTAATTTAAGAACATTTTAAAACACTTTTAATTCTTTTTATAAAATAAGATATAAGTTTAAGTATTTTAGAAATCCTATTTTAAAATTAGAAAACATTTCAAAACGTCGTTTTAATACTATACTAACAATCATAGTATGGTGAGAGACAATATCACTTATCTCAACCAAATCTAACTAAACCATTACTAAGTCTTAGGGCTCTCCATCATGAGCGCAACGCAAGAAACGACGTCCAAAATGGACCTTATATGAAAAGGATACTCAATATATAAGATAAAAATAGTTTATTAACTTAATTAATAATTAATTTAAACTAATCACCTTACTAATCTTCTTCTCCAACCCCTAAGCGTGCACCTGTACATGTCTTGTGTACATGAACCCATAGCCACGACTTTCATTCTTGGATTCTCCCAATCCAAAGCACGAAATAATACGTCGTCTTTGCCAAAACGCCCATCATCGCAAGAGCTTCGCAATGCACCCAAAGACTCCAAGCTCGGCCTCGTCCATATGAACGCCACCAGTAGGTCCTCTCTACAATCACGCACGGACAGAATTTGCATTGGTGCACCGTCCTTCACCAAACCACTACCACTCGAGCACCTCGACATAAGAAGAATGATAGTGTACCCAATTTCGTCTAAAACCCCCTCGATTTCCGAAAAAGCCAAACCCTAATCTCGACTTAACAAGGTCGGATATTACCATCCACTACTGCACCCTTCATTGAGCATATGGGCGCGTAGATCTTGTCGATATGAGTGCAATGAAACAGGTTTCGTATTTTTTCGTGGCTCGAATCACCAGATTTTTATATTTGAAATAAGAAAATAGAGGCGGCCTTGGTTTTGTTAATGGAACAGTGATTGTGAATGTACAATAATAGGTATTGGGTGAGAGAGAGGATTGGATGAGGGTTTTATTATAATAATATTATACTTATTTGAATTCTTAAATAAAACGTTCCATGTTTCAAGCTCGCACGATCAAACGACGCGTCTGATCACAATAAAACTTAAAAGCATACATCACTTCATTTTTTCGGTCCCGATGGTATAAATTTTATCGCTATCCGAGATTGCATTCCGGGATGATAATTTCACGCTTTTCGAGACCGTTTCGGCCATCAGATCGTCCGATCTTCAAATATAGCGATCCTTATACTCATCTTAATTCGCGACATCGATACGAACTCAACGGAAATGGTCTCAAGTCCTGATTTGATTGTTTTCGAAAAATCATATTTTCGGGATCGTCAATTAATCAACGATTAATATTTAAATAAATTATTTAAATATACAACCGTTAAAAATATGGATCGTTACAATTCTACTAAAAAGATGTCCAAAATAATCTATTCCATTTATAATAGCAGAATGGTGTTTTATTTGGCTAAATAGATAACACTAATGGAGTATAAATAATTTAACCACGTTATTATTTAAACTAATGTAATTTGAATTCAACCACTATTATTTTACCATAGATTTGCACTTCATTAAAACTATCAATTATTTATACTATGGTGTTCTACTAGTTCATACGAACCTAGTGCAAAAACCTATGGGTCAATCGGGTGTAAAATTGATGAGATATAACACTTTAAAGTTCGTCTCTATAATTTATTAAATTTAATAAACAAATTAAATTTAAAAAGTTTTCCCACCAAAACCAAGGCCTAAGGCCTGCTTACATCCACCCAAACCTAAACCCAATTAGCACAGTACCATCTCCCCCAATATCCCCAATTCGACATTCCAGAACCCATGCACGTGCACACTTGTGCAATCGATACTCTCAACCACACCACCGCTCCCTCAACCAAGGCCATCGGAAAAACCCACTATGTGAGCCAAGTCCAGCCAACCCCACTACCCAGTCTCTGGCCATCCCAATCCATTTTCGTCCATGCTACTCCAAAATCCAATCGCGTACAGGCTTGGAACACAAGCGAAGTTTTTCATTCAACTCATGACCGCCGCCACCACGATCATCTCCAGATCATGCCACCACCTCCATTGTAACCACCACTCACCCACGCACCCTTGCCCCGCTTTCGACTAAGCTCGATGTTGTGAATCGTCTCCAGCAACCCAAAATGCGCGCACCAAAAATTCAAAGCCCAAAACCCTAATTTTAGCTCAGTTAGCCACCACCGACCACCAGACCCCTTGCAATCACTGCCACACCTTCACTTAGTCCCAAGCTTCCTCCAGGCACTCACCGCTCCTCCCCTCGACTACCAGTTCGGTCGAATTCCAAAAATGAACTAAGTCAGTTCATCTAACCACGACATCACATCCCGACCACCTAAAATCACACGACAAGCCTTCACGAAATCATGATTCTCAGATATGAACGCGAGTGTACTCCCTGTTCGTCGATTTATGCTCGTTGAAAAACTGTCATTGTTTCGACCATTACTGTAATTGACAGATATTTAACACCCTGCTCGACGGAAATGACTACGACTACTTTTAAAAATAACTAGACACTAAGATGGACAACTTTATAGTTGAAACCTTGGGTTAATTCTAAACGAGGGAGGAGATATTGAATTTTAAAGGTGAGATGGAGGGTGTTTATTCCATTTTTTTCAAAGAACGGGAAAAATAGAGAAAGGAAAAGAAGCTATGCTACGTGAGTCCATATATATCATGGTATATGCTTTCATATTACAGTAAGCATTTTTTAAATCCAAGGTTAAAATCAAACAAAATATGATTTTTAAAACAATATCATAAGACATGATTTCCATACCCAATCAAAGTCACTAACAAATTCACAACATTTTTATTTATTTCATCAAAGCACTAAACCAAAGATTGAATAGTTCACCTTCCACATGAGTTTTGAAATGCTTTAAGATTTAAGCTTTCTCTTGCAACCAACCCCAAATCAAATATACAACTTAACTCGAAAAAAATTAAAGTAAAATGATGAGACGTTTTCCAAATTCTTATGAATGAAAGAGAAAGAGGCAAAAATAGAGTTAGGAAATAAAAATGAAGATGGAAAACAAATGAAAAGTGAAAATAAAAACTTACTTTTATAAAGAAGTGAAAATGTTAAGAACAAATACCATTAATAACTTTTTCTCCTAACCCATCTTTACTTAAGTCAATAAAGTACTAAACCATGAATAACATGGTGGATATTAGGAAGGTCCAAGTACCATTCTCCACTTGTACACATAAGTTATTAGATCATCTTTTCAAATCCAAATTTTAAATAAAATTTATATTTCTAGTAATTCCCATAATTATTATATTATTCATTCACCTTTACATTTCAAAATAACATTTTTTCTTAACTTATCCCAGCATTTTCAATGTTGTTTTTAAGGTATAAACAAAGGTATTACAACCTTTTTCAACTTGTAGTTCGATAGAAGGTCGAAAATCCAAAAAACGGTTTCCAGACGCATTTTCAGGTTTCCATTGAACTATCCATTTTTGTAAACAAAATTCAAGAATGAATTTCTTATCAGTAGTTATAAATTAAAAGAGGGTTAATTAATTAATTAAAACCATTGATTGGATATTTAAAATAAATTAAATATTCATAAATCAAAACGATAAAATTCCAGGTCCTTACATGTGCGATAGTCATTATGAAGTGAAAAAACCTATGTCCGCTAGATACATGTATAAAAGGTTGCATGTTGTATTGAAAAAATGACATTAACCTTAGGAAATGCAAAATATGTAATGAGAAAAGATACAAACCAAGAAAAAGGAAAGGAAAGGAAGCTCCATACAAGAGAATGCATTATTTACCCATCGCTCCTAGACTTCAAAGGTTATATGCGTCTTCTGCTAAGGCATGTCATATGTGATGGCATAGTGTGAGAACACAAGAAGAGAAAACTTTGACACATCCATCTGTTGGAGAAGCGTGAAAACATTTCGATAATACTTATCCCACGTTTCATGCAGACAGCCATAATGTCAGACTTGGTTTATGTGTGGATGGATACTCACCATTCTCTCAATTTGATAGTAAATATTCGTCTTGGCTTATTATCATTACGCCTTACAATTTACCTCCATGGATGTGTATTAAAACTCTACATAGGTTTCTTAATATTGTCATCCCTGGCCTTGATGATCTGGCACAAGGAATCGATGTTTATTTACAACCATTGATTGAAGAGTCGAAAACATTATAGCATGAAGGAGTTGAAACATACGGCATTTCGAAAAAAAGAATTTTCATATGTTCATTTCTTTGTTATGGACTATTAGTGATTTTACTATGAATGCAATGCTTTCAGGTTGGAGTATGGCCGATCGTCAAGCTTGTCCATATTGCATGGAAGAAACAAGAGCATTTTGTTTACCGCATGGGAAGAAAATTTCATGGTTTGATTGTCGTCAGTGTTTTCTCCATGTTAAGCACCCTTTTAGAAGAGGTAAAAAAACTTTACAGCTAATAGAGCAAAGACTATGCGACCACCAACAATTTGGTCAAGTGAAAAAATATATGTACTTGTAAAGGGATATCCAAAGATACAAGAAACTGGAGTACAGACTGAAATTCCAATTAAATAGATTATTCATAATTGGTGCAAACAAAGTATATTTTGGGAGTTACCTTATTGGAAAGATCTCTTACTTCGACATAATATCAACGTGATGCACAACAACAAAAATGTATTTGATAATGTGTTTAATACAATTTTGAACGTTAGGGAAAACTAAGGACAATCTAAATTCAAGATGTGATATAGAACAGTTATGTAAACGTTCCGAACTTCATATGAAGCCCAATGACAATAAAAAAACCCAAAGCAAGCTATAAGCAAGACAACATGCAAGTAAAACTCATGTTAAAGTGGGTGGAAGGACTGAGATGTCCTGATAGGATCTCTTCTGATCTCCGTAGATGTGTTGACTTTAAAAACAATAAATTGAGTGGGATGAAAAGTCATGATTGCCATGTCACGATGACAAATTTATTACCCGTGGTTTTCAAAGAACTGTTACCCATAAAAGTATGGAGTGTTATAATAGAATTAAGTTTGTTTTATAAAGAGCTTTATTCGACTACGTTAACAGTCAAGCGTATACATAAACTTGAAAAGGATATCCTTGTACTTCTCTACAAACCGGAGAAAATATTTCCTCCAGAATTCTCTAATGTAATGGAGCATTTACCTGTTCATCTTCCATTTGAAGCACTTCTTCGAGGCCTTATGTAATATGGATGGATGTGCCCATTTGAGAGGCAATATTGAATATCCATAATATTAATTTTAATTTAAAATTTTAATTTAAAATTTTAATTTACATAAGTAAATTTAAATTGAATTAATTTTTTAATAGGTACTTGAACAATTTGGAGAAAAAAGTTAGATGAAAAGCGCATGTTGAAGGTTCGATTTGCAAATCATATCTTGAAGAAGAAGCTTCATTCCTTCTCTCTCATTATTTCAGTAACCATATGAATTTATCATTTGTGATTGTTCCTCGTAATGATGAAGCCATTGAATAAGATTATTCTCAAACAATGTTATCTATTTTTTGACAACATGGCCAACCTGTTGGAAAATGTGTGGAAATATGGTTAGATGATAAAAATCACCATGTAGCACACACTTATGTTCTTCTTAATTGTACTGAAGTTGCACTATTTGTTAGGTAATATTAAATTCATATTTATTTCAATTATACTTACATATTATAATGGAATATATTGCATATATTTGCAGTGTTTATGAATCACAACATCCACGTGACGATCTCAATAAAGAATTTGCTAATTGGTTTTTGAATTGCGTTTATGATCCACGAAATTGTGTCGTTGATGAAGATTGAAATATCTTGCGTTAGGACCAAAAATAAATATCAAGACTTATCCAATATTTTTCATCAATGGATTTAAATTCAACACCAAGGATTATGGTGCTGAAAATTTAACCTATAACAGCGGTGTATTGGTCAAAGGTAGTTATGATCCAAATGAGCATATAAAAGATATTTACGGCGTCTGAACACAAGTTTTAGAATTGACATACTTTATACGACCTGTAGAAATTTTTTATATTCAAGTGCAATTGGTTTAGTGATGTTCCTGGTTTTAGAATCAACATGCATTAAGATTATAAGCTTATTGAAATAGAGCGTACCATACATTACTGTAAGTATGATCCTTTCATATTAGCCAAGCAACTATTACAAGTTTATTTTGCTACGTATTCATCTATAAAAAGAGATAAAGCAGATTGGTCGGCTGTTTTTAAAATAAAGGCAAGATTTACGTTTGACGGAAATAATATTACGGACGAAGCATGTGACGCCCCACATCTATACCCACGCTAACCAAGAACACTACGAGGTAGTGCTGTCAATTAGCACGGAGAATAAGGCTGTTGAGGAACGACCATCCATGTAACTTCTTTGTGCGAACACCGATATGTCAGAAAGACTAGAATGCATATTATTTTAAGGGGGAAATCCGACATACCGATATAAACACAAAGCTATCACACGGTGGCTATATAATCTTCGGAAACGAATATAGAAATAAACATAACACACATCAGTCACAGACAATTCATATCACAAAGGCGGAAATAGATATGAATATAACACATGAAAGTGTACATAAGAGTAGTGGTCAAATAAGATCCACAATAACACAAAAGAATAGATACAAGTGAAAGACAGTAGAATATGTATACATGAAGGAGTCTAATCTCAAATGTATACAACAAAAAACTACTAAACTAGAGTAGTTAGCCAAAAGTCAGATGATGGTTCCAAATAGGAAGTCATGAGGAAGCACCTGTAAAATCTCAGTCTGACCCGAGTATTATTTAAGAAGAAAATAATAAACGGATCAGTCTAGCTATAATTATCAGATAAGATGAGATATAAGAAGAGATATAATAAAAACGTATGATAACCAAAAATGTCACACATCGACAAGTATACATTAGAAAATCAACAAAGGAAAATCATACAAATATCTCATAGCATAAAAAGAATGTCATATTCTTTATTTAATTCACCAAGCCACAATAAATGACATACATATCAATGCCAACTGAAAAAGGTGGTGAAACATAAATTCCAGAAGTCACAACGAGAAATCCAGAAATCACAAGAAAAGAGGATGGCCAATCCCGTAAAACTGAACATCGACGCACCTAGAAAGATACGCCCCATGTAAAGTCTAGCATCGATACACCTAGAAAGATGCACCCCATGCAAAGTCGAACATCGACGCACCTAGAAAGATACGACCCATGCTCTAGCATTGACGCACCTAGAAAGATACGCCCCATGCATAAATAAACATCGATGCACCTAGAAAGATACACCCCATGTAATGTCTAACATCGATGCACCTAGAAAGATACACTCCATGCAAAGTCGAACATCGACGCACCTAGATAGGTACGACCCATGCATAGACGAACATCGACGTATCTAGAAAGATACATCCCATGTCCCGACTTATTGAGCCGATTGCTCCACGAAGTAAACAAACATCGACGCACCTAAACAGGTACGACCCATGCGTGAAGTAAACATCGACGTATCTAGAAAGATACGACCCATGCGATAAATGAGACGAAGCTCAATAAAATGAGGTAAAGTCCTTCATACGGACAAAGAGATATGTGTGAGTCGAAATCACACAAATGGTGTCTAGACTAACCTCGAAGCCAAAGAGATATGTGTGAGTCGAAATCACACAGATGAGGCCTAGTCTAACCGTGCAGACAAAGAGACATCGCACAATTGCTAGTCTAAATCATAAAAATGATCGTCATGATCATCAAGAAGTGTCGATTACACTAAGCTAGTAAATATAAGAGTTTAGCTTCATGTCCCATAACCACTTGCTTAACTCAAATATTTACGAACAGATTGTAGATCTCCACTAGAAAATTGTCACAAGAGTTTCAATCGAACAAGTCCATCAATTAACCGACGAAGTAAACGCAAGCGTTTCATACCACTTGTTTTGCTAAGCCGTTTAATTATATTTTCTCATACGAATGAAGTAAGGGTTTGTATATACTAATAGATTGGAAAACGGTTTTAAGAAACGAGCTTTGATATTGAAAATAGAGTTGAAATCGTTTTGATGAAGAGTTTTGATATTTAATACTTGTATAGAAAACCTTTATATTTTGAAGTGACAAATCAGAGAAGTGATTGTAGAAACAATCAATCATAAAAATTCACATTCGAAGACGTGAATAAAATCCAAAGGAATCGGTATCAAATCCATCAAAGTAGAAATTCGGATAAATGTTTTTCAGATAAGATCCCCTACGCAGAGGGATACGGGGTTCGACCTGCCCGGTCAGGTCGTGGGGGTCCAGAGGGCAGCGCCCCCGGCGGGGTGCGGGGTGCGGGGCAGCGCCCCGTCAAAACGGTACGACCTTTCGAAGACAAGTTACAAACTGATTGTAGAAATAATCAATCATCAAAGTTCACATTCGAAGACGTGAATAAATTCCAAAGAAATCGATATCAAATCCATCAAAGTGGATATTTCCAAAATTCCCAAAGAAAGATGTCATCAAAGATGATAATAAAAGATAACAACAATAGGGAAACCACACGAATCGATTAAAGTTGGAAATCACACAAAATAGGCGAAATAGGCAAACAGCATCAGGTCGATCGGCCGGCTTCCGGGCTCGGTCGACCGGACCCTGTTCTGGAAAATAGTTCGGGAAGCAGGTCGGTCAACCGGACTCCCTGAGTCGGTTGACCGGACCAAAGATAGAAGTGCTCGGGTAGCAGGTCGGTCGACCGGACCCTGAGGTCGGTCGACCGGAGCCTGTAACCTGCACTTCCAAACAGAGGCAGGGAGATGCTAGAGTAGCAGGTCGGTCGACCGGACCCTGAGGTCGGTCGACTGGAGCCTGTTTCCAGCACTCGCATGCCAAATCAAATGAATGCCAATCCCTTCCGAAATGCAATCGGTCGAGCAACGGCACTAAGGGTT
Source organism: Allium fistulosum (assembly GCA_030737815.1). NCBI lineage: Eukaryota > Viridiplantae > Streptophyta > Magnoliopsida > Asparagales > Amaryllidaceae > Allium > Allium fistulosum. Next base: position 559,859,145 of record CM060907.1, read on the forward strand.
TACGTCCATCGACTACCCGGCCATGTAAGCTCTTCGATTATCACCAAAAACATGATCAAAACATCAAAGCTATGATTTTCAAAGAATTGAACTCAAAACACTAAAAATTGGAATATTCACCAAATCAATCCAAACCAAAAGCAATTGCACAAGAATAAGTGTTAGGAATTCATACCTAACAATCGAAGATAAATATAGATTAAGATGTGAGATAAAAATCTCACCTTTGAACCCAAACAAATGAAGAAGAAGCTTTGAAGCAATGTCAAGAGCAATTACTCTTCACTCTCAACACAAGAAGCTCCAACTAAGATCAAAACAAGCATTTCCCAAATTTAGGTTTAGGATATAAATTGAAATTGGAAAGAGAAAGAGTTGGAGAAGAAGGAGAGGATGCTTACCAATAGCTTCTCTTTGAATTTGGAGCTAGAACAAGATTTGCAAATGGAAACTAGGGCTTGGGAATTCTAATTTCCAATCTTTTCCCCCATTATTCTCTTTAGAGCTGAAGGTATGAGGAAAAGGATGTGAATGAAGGGAGAGGGGTTCAGTTTGGGTATTAAGTTAGCTAGTGGGCTGAATCCAAACTCAAAGCCCAAAGTGAAAAGTAGCAAAATTCCACTATTTCCAAACATATCGAAGTTACACTCAAAAAGATCGCAAACGTCATTTTGAACTCAATGGAAGTGGTTTCGAGTCCTAATTCGACAGTTTGCAAAAAGTAGTATTTTGGACTAAAATCCGACGAACGATGAAATATTTAAATAAAATATTTAAATATAAAAATCGATAAATATGCGGGTTGTTACAGACTCCCCTCCTTAAAGAAATTGCGTCCTCGCAATCTTAAGAAGAAAATAAATAGTAACAACCATAAAGGCATATCAACACAAAAGAAAATTTGGAATAAGAAGTCCACCATAAAGAGCACGAAAGAGTAAACCCGGATGAGTTCGCTCGATGAATTCTCTAGATTTCCCAAGAGCAATCCTTGGGATTTGAGAACCATTGAACCATCACAAGATAAACATCTTCATTTCGAAGGCGCTCAACCTCCGAAGCAATGATGCGAATAGGAGGTTGCTCAAAAGTCAAATCTGGTGAAACTTCAATCACTACTATAACACCAAGCTCAAGAATAAAAATCGGAAATCTTAAGGCATTTCCATAGAAGAAAGACGTAAGAAAACGTCGCGAATACAGAAAATTGACCGGTGCAGCGGCGTAGTACAATAACGGTACGCCAGAGAAACGAGAAACTCGAATAATTTGGAACAACGGCATAGTACAATAACGGTTCGCCAGATGAACCAAAGCTCAAATAATTCAGAACATCGACGTAGTGCAAACGGTACGTCAAATGAACCGAACACCATAAAAGAATCATCGGACGCTAGTCCATAAAAGAAATGAGATAAAGCTCAATAAAACGAAGTATATCAAAACGTCCGATGAACTTGGCATTCCATACGGACATCATCAAAGAAATAACCACTTGTTGCTTACCACAAAGTGCATTGGCAGTATGATTCCCCTTCCGGGAGTATAAAGAATTCAAGACCATAAGATGTAAGGAACTCGAGCCAATATTAAGTTCCTTATGAGAAAATAAATATTCCAAAGATTTATGATCGGGGTAGAGATCAAATTTCTCACCCAAAAGTGATGATGCCAAAATTCTAAAAGCGAAATCAATAGCCACGAGCGCTAGATCATGAGTGGCATACCTAGTCTCGATAGGCTATAACTATTTAGAAGAATAAATGATAGCACGTTCTCTTTTGCAAGTGAACGGCATGAAAACCAATACGATTAGCATTAGTACAAAAGAGAAAATCTTGATTCCCTTCGGGAATCACAAGAATAAGAGTATCGGGAAAGAATTCTTTCAAATAATCTTCTTTCCCGAAAAGCTAAAACTTTCAAAAATTACATTTATCTTTATGTAATAATCTTTCTAGGAAAATTTACATTTTTACAAGTCAATATATCGTGACAAATTGTCTCATCAAAGCGTTTAGAAGATTCCTATCGATAACGTTGATCAGGCGCATCGACCAAAATTCTTAAAGCACTCAATGGGCAATACAATCACAAAATCATGTTCTATAAGATAAACATGTTCTTAAAGACCTTTAAGAATATTCTTTGCTCGTTTAAGAGCAAAATAAAATTTTACTTATAAATAAATCTTATGAAAAAGATTTGCAAAATTTTAAATCGCTGTTTTCATCCAAAATCAATATATATAAGAATGGAGTCATCGAGATCGTAGAATACTCGATTCATAAAATGGATGAAATAAGCTGGACAAACTGAATGACATAATAAGTCATTCTTAAGTTTCATAACGAGTGCGGAATGCGGTAAATGGAATGTTAACTCCCGCAACTCGTAGCAAATGAAAATCGGTTGCAAGGTTGAGCTAAAAAGACCTTAACACCACTCAAAAGATTGCTTAGGTGATAATCCTAAGACAAACTCAAAAATACCGGAAAATTCTCAAACTACATGAATGATAGAAATAACACTTTCCTCATCATGTGAGCTTAAAGAATAAAATGATGCCATCAAATTGGAATCAAAATCACAAAGGAAAAACAGAAATCTGCTTAACAGATTGAAGATGTCGAAAATGAATAGTCCACTCGAGACATAGGATATGGATATATAAAAATTAAGTCAATCCATACAAAAAAAACAATTCCGAAGCCTAAGTAAAAAATCAGCTCGGAAAGATAAATCACATAAAATAGTTTCGACATCAATAAAAAGCAAATTGAGCATTGTGGATCCATCAATCCGGATTCGCATTTCTCAAGGGAGTCATTAAGCCCAAAATATTTAAAGAAAAAGAATCGAAAAGTTCTTTTGATATAAAAATACCCATATCAAAAAGAACTCAAATAGGAAGATCACGAAATAAAACAATAGCATCAAGGATTGAATGTAAAATACCTTGACCAAGAGAAGAGTTGCTAGGAGCCTGCACTACATTGAGCTTTCCCTTCCTACTTTGAAGTATGGGACATGCAGTTATATGGTGATCCGAACTTTTGCAATAGCGACAATAAAGAGGTTTCGGACACTCCCTTGCATAGTGGTCTGCGGAACCACAATTGTAGCATTGTCCACGACTAAAGGTAGGAGTCTTTGCTACAGAAGTTTCTTGTTTCCCTTTCTTGTCGGGATTGGGACCTTTAAACTTAATAGGCCTTTTCATGATGGTGTTGAAGTTTTGTTTAGCACTCACAACTTCAATATTACTCTCTCTATCGGTCTCTTCAAGATGAAGAGCGATATCAATAAGCTGATCAAATGAAACCTCGAGTTTCAGGAGTAATGGCTTCTTAAGATTCTTGTTCAAGCCATAGACAAATCTCTGGTTCTTCTTCAACGGGGTGTTAATGTATTCAACCCCGTATTTGGAAAGAGATTCGAAAGATGCGACATAGTCTGTCACAGAAGATTCACCTTGAACAAGGTCGATAAAACGCCGGGCCAAAGTTACTTTTTCAGCCTCCGGCACAAACTTTAGTTCGAACCTTTCTCGAAATTGCTCCCAAGTGAGATCCGCTTCAACGATTTCAGAAATAAGAAGCTCATACCAATCCAATGCTCTTTCTTGGAGCATGCTAGAAGCCACTTGAACTCGGTGGAGATCAACAAGATTCATGCGAGAAAAGATGCGGTCGCATGATCTAAGCCAAGCTTGAATTTCAATGACACTCTCGGATCCCCGGAATGGCCTTCCACCCAAATCGGTATAGTCTCTGCATAAGCGTGCAAATCCAGATCTAGGACGAGTTGGACTCTGGAGTGGGTCCGACAGCTTGAGCATTCTTTACAAGATCAAGAAGCTGCTGGGCAGACATAAAAACTCCCTCCTGAGGAGTAGCACTAGATTGACCGGTGCTGGGACGGCCATATCTTACCATTTCTCTTCTTTAAGAAAGAAAGAAGAAGAAAAAGTTATTCTCAGAATGAATATCAAACAATCGTGATTGATAAAACAAGGAATCATAAAAAGAAATAGGATAGAACGGTACAAAGACCCGAATAAAAATCCTAAAGCACGACTCCTAAGAAAGACTTAGGACAATGATCCTTGTTAGATTATTCTACATCGTTCCGAAGTTTGGCTCTGATACCAAGCTGTGACGCCCCACATCTATACCCACGCTAACCAAGAACACTACGAGGTAGTGCTGTCAATTAGCACGGAGAATAAGGCTGTTGAGGAGCGACCATCCATGTAACTTCTTTGTGCGAACACTGATATGTCAGAAAGACTAGAATGCATATTATTTTAAGGGGGAAATCCGACATACCGATATAAACACAAAGCTATCACACGGTGGCTATATAATCTTCGGAAACGAATATAGAAATAAACATAACACACATCAGTCACAGACAATTCATATCACAAAGGCGGAAATAGATATGAATATAACACATGAAAGTGTACATCAGAGTAGTGGTCAAATAAGATCCACAATAACACAAAAGAATAGATACAAGTGCAATACAATAGAATATGTATACATCAAGGAGTCTAATCTCAAATGTATACAACAAAAAACTACTAAACTAGAGTAGTTATCCAAAAGTCAGATGATGGTTCCAGATAGGAAGTCATGAGGAAGCACCTGTAAAATCTCAGTCTGACCAGAGTATTATTTAAGAAGAAAATAATAAACGGATCAGTCTAGCTATAATTATCAGATAAGATGAGATATAAGAAGAGATATAATAAAAACGTATGATAACCAAAAATGTCACACATCGACAAGTATACATTAGAAAATCAACAAAGGAAAATCATACAAATATCTCATAGCATAAAAAGAATGTCATATTCTTTATTTAATTCACCAAGCCACAATAAATGACATACATATCAATGCCAATTGAAAAAGGTGGTGAAACATAAATTCCAGAAGTCACAACGAGAAATCCAGAAATCACAAGAAAAGAGGATGGCCAATCCCGTAAAACTGAACATCGACGCACCTAGAAAGATACGCCCCATGTAAAGTCTAGCATCGATACACCTAGAAAGATGCACCCCATGCAAAGTCGAACATCGACGCACCTAGAAAGATACGACCCATGCTCTAGCATTAACGCACCTAGAAAGATACGCCCCATGCATAAATAAACATCGATGCACCTAGAAAGATACACCCCATGTAATGTCTAACATCGATGCACCTAGAAAGATACACCCCATGCAAAGTCGAACATCGACGCACCTAGATAGGTACGACCCATGCATAGACGAACATCGACGTATCTAGAAAGATACGTCCCATGTCCCGACTTATTGAGTCGATTGCTCCACGAAGTAAACAAACATCGACGCACCTAAACAGGTACGACCCATGCGTGAAGTAAACATCGACGTATCTAGAAAGATACGACCCATGCGATAAATGAGACGAAGCTCAATAAAATGAGGTAAAGTCCTTCATACGGACAAAGAGATATGTGTGAGTCGAAATCACACAAATGGTGTCTAGACTAACCTCGAAGCCAAAGAGATATGTGTGAGTCGAAATCACACAGATGAGGCCTAGTCTAACCGTGCAGACAAAGAGACATCGCACAATTGCTAGTCTAAATCATAAAAATGATCGTCATGATCATCAAGAAGTGTCGATTACACTAAGTTAGTAAATATAAGAGTTTAGCTTCATGTCCCATAACCACTTGCTTAACTCAAATATTTACGAACAGATTATAGATCTCCACTAGAAAATTGTCACAAGAGTTTCAATCGAACAAGTCCATCAATTAACCGACGAAGTAAACGCAAGCGTTTCATACCATTTGTTTTGCTAAGCCGTTTAATTATATTTTCTCATACGAATGAAGTAAGGGTTTGTATATACTAATATATTGGAAAACGGTTTTAAGAAACGAGCTTTGATATTGAAAATAGAGTTGAAATCGTTTTGATGAAGAGTTTTGATATTTAATACTAGTATAGAAAACCTTTATATTTTGAAGTGACAAATCAAAGAAGTGATTGTAGAAACAATCAATCATAAAAATTCACATTCGAAGACGTGAATAAAATCCAAAGGAATCGGTATCAAATCCATCAAAGTAGAAATTCTGATAAATGTTTTTCAGATAAGATCCCCTACGCAGAGGGATACGGGGTTCGACCTGCCCGGTCAGGTCGCGGGGGTCCAGAGGGCAGCGCCCCCGGCAGGGTGCGGGGCAGCTCCCCGTCAAAACGGTACGACCTTTCGAAGACAAGTTACAAACTGATTGTAGAAACAATCAATCATCAAAGTTCACACTCGAAGACGTGAATAAATTCCAAAGAAATCGATATCAAATCCATCAAAGTGGATATTTCGAAAATTCCCAAAGAAAGATGTCATCAAAGATGATAATAAAAGATAACAACAATAGGGAAACCACACGAATCGATTAAAGTTGGAAATCACACAAAATAGGCGAAATAGGCAAACAACATCAGGTCAGTCGGTCGGCTTCAGGGCTCGGTCGACCGGACCCTGTTTTGGAAAATAGTTCGGGAAGCAGGTCGGTCAACCGGACTCCCTGAGTCGGTTGACCGGACCAAAGACAGAAGTGCTCGGGTAGCAGGTCGGTCGACCGGACCCTGAGGTCGGTCGACCGGAGCCTGTAACCTGCACTTCCAAACAGAGGCAGGGAGATGCTAGAGTAGCAGGTCGGTCGACCGGACCCTGAGGTCGGTCGACCGGAGCCTGTTTCCAGCACTCCCATGCCAAATCAAATGAATGCCAATCCCTTCCGAAATGCAATCGGTCGAGCAACGACACTAAGGGTTTACGTCCATCGACTACCCGGCCATGTAAGCTCTTCGATTCATCACCAAAAACATGATCAAAACATCAAAGCTATGATTTTCAAAGAATTGAACTCAAAACACTAAAAATTGGAATATTCACCAAATCAATCCAAACCAAAAGCAATTGCACAAGAATAAGTGTTAGGAATTCATACCTAACAATCGAAGATAAATATAGATTAAGATGTGAGATAAAAATCTCACCTTTGAACCCAAACAAATGAAGAAGAAGCTTTGAAGCAATGTCAAGAGCAATTACTCTTCACTCTCAACACAAGAAGCTCCAACTAAGATCAAAACAAGCATTTCCCAAATTTAGGTTTAGGAAATAAACTGAAATTGGAAAGAGAAAGAGTTGGAGAAGAAGGAGAGGATGCTTACCAATAGCTTCTCTTTGAATTTAGAGCTAGAATAAGATTTGCAAATGGAAACTAGGGCTTGGGAATTCTAATTTCCAATCTTTTCCCCCATTATTCTCTTTAGAGCTGAAGGTATGAGGAAAAGGAAGTGAATGAAGGGAGAGGGGTTCAGTTTGGGTATTAAGTTAGCTAGTGGGCTGAATCCAAACCCAAAGCCCAAAGTGAAAAGTAGCAAAATTCCACTATTTCCAAACATATCGAAGTTTACACTCAAAAAGATCGCAAACGTCATTTTGAACTCAATGGAAGTGGTTTCGAGTCCTAATTCGACAGTTTGCAAAAAGTAGTTTTTTGGACTAAAATCCGACGAACGATGAAATATTTAAATAAAATATTTAAATATAAAAATCGATAAATATGCGGGTTGTTACAAAGCAGGTTATCAAGTGGATCTTGAGTCAAATAATAAAATAATAGAAACTGATGATCAGACTGATTTAGGGCCTTTAAACGACGAATCAAATGTTTTAATAAAAGCATTTGAGAGTACATAGGAAAACGTATAGAGCACGAGACCGAATTTGAATCAGAAAATGACAAAGACTGATTATTGATTACTGATGATGTTATGTATATATGATGAATATCTATATCGTTTGTTGTATAATTTATATTTTGAGCTCCCGTTGTTATTAATGATGACGACTATGTTGTGAGCAATGTATTATTTTGTTTTATTAATCTTATGTATTTAGGAGATCTTGTTCTATTTTTGTATTTTTAGTGGAAGTTTTATGTGATTATTAATTAGACATGTTTTCTAATAATAAAATGATATGTTTTTTCATTATATGAAATGATATGTTTGTCGCAGATATTATATATGTCTCATAGGAGATCTTTCAGATCTCATGCTTCTGCTTCTCCTACTGCTGGCGAGGGTGCCAGTGGCTTGACTGATTTACGTCCAAGGGTGAGTACGATTCTGAAGAGTGGAGGGTAAGTATCAAATTTATTGCAACATCATTAATATTTAGTACATGTATATTATTTAAATTTTATTAAATGTCTACATCATAATTAATAAAGGGAATTTGAGCTAGGGCCTTTTGATTTTATCATGCCCGTCTCTAAGCAGGCATATATGAGTCGTATGTCTGGTTGTTGGTCTCAGTGCGATGATATCCCACTGCATATTAAGAATGCTCTATGGAATAACGTGATGGTAAGTTTAAATTTTTAATTCATTTGAAAATGACATATTTGATCTTTGAAAAGTAATATACTGTATATAATTCATTTTGATTTCAATGTGTAAGCTATAGTAGTTGTAGAAGAGGAAGATAGAGATTTGTTTAGGAATCACTGGAACAAGAAGAGGAGGAAAAATTACAGGGACACCCTCTTAAGCACTAAAAAAAACCCCGATTGGATGAGCACTAGTATTTGGATGGAATTTCAGCAGCGCTGGGAAACTCTCGCCGTGAAAGTAAGTTTTCTAGTTTCATATTGTTATTATAATTTTTTTAAAGTTCGTATAATTATTGCATTAATTTAGTCAACCATATATTTAAATTTACAAGAAATTGCCGAGCGGAACTTGGTAAATAGGAATAAAAATCCCATTGTACACCGCGGCGGCTCAAAATCCATCCAATGAAATGGTGAATTTATAAGTTGTGATTATAAAATAGTTATAACATTATTTAATCATATATATACATTGTTTATTCATATATAATTTCAGGCTAAGGAGAAGGGTCGTTATCCTACATATACGGAGGTCTTCACTCGGACTCATGCCATCGAGCACATCAATGATGATGGCTTGGTTTTGTTTACTTGGATGGACCTTAAATCTCCAGCCATAATGGTAAACATGCTTAAATTTTGTTCTTTTATTTCACATTACATAAATTGTAAATTGAATATTTATTGTGGTAAAATTCTTTTCCTAATCGCAAAGAAAGATTTGAAACAGAGTGAGCTCGAGTGCTACAGTCCACCGGCCGAGAGGAGTTGATCGCTGAGGAGGAGAACAGGATTTTCAATGTTGTGACCGACAAGCCCGCGCGAAATAGGCGATATGGTTACGGCAATCAGGAGGTAATGTTTATTGAGTTCACTTCATTAACTAATTTATAGATTTGATTTAATATTACGTATAAATTATAACTAGCTATTAACTAATTTACAGATGAGGATGTCCCAAGCCGATTATACGAAATCATAGGTCCAAGAGGAGATATCACGACTCAGATTGCAGATAGCAGAGTTGAATGATTGACGGAAGAGCGGAGAATTGAGTATGTTGGTAGATCAATTATGGCATATATGGCAGAACACGGGACATTTCCTTCGCATGGATCGAGAAAAGGATGAGTAGGTATGGTTATGTTTTTGATGGATATTTGATTGTTTTGATTTGTAATTATTTGACATGTGTTGATGGATTTGATACTTATTTGATGGTTGTGTTGCTTGCGAATGTTTGATGGATTTGTGGATGTTTGATGGTTGTTTTGTTTGATGGACATGAGGATTTGTAGATATGGTTGTGTTGTTTGATGGAATATTGATGTAAATACCGATTTTTGTGATATAAACTTGGTTATGTGTGATATGTATGAGATTATACGATGTATGCGATGGTTGTAATTGTAAAATTGGGTTTACTTGTGTTGTATATGAGGTGGATAGACAGATGAATATATGTGTGTGTGATTGGATGGTGCAAATAATAGTTGTTATATAAACAGAATGCATAGGTTAGCGACGCTAGCGATATTAACACTGGTCAGCGACGGCTAGCGACGGTCTATTTGCACAGGTTACCAACGGCTAGTGACGGTTACGACCCCCTATTGGCATATATGTGATGCATGGATCCATACAACGTGTCTATCGACCTTCATCGGCTAGCGACTGCTAGGCCGTCCCTAGTGGTCTAAAAGTAAACGATGAGGCAGTCGCAAAAGCCATCGTCTTTTCTTCGATTAACGGCTTTTATCGTCGGTTAACGATGGCTAGCGACGACTTTAGGTCATTGCTAAACCTAGTATATGTCTTGTAGTGTCAACAGTTTTATGATAAAAAAGAAAAAAAAATTAACAATAATTTGTTAATAATATTATTTCTTTAGATATTGGCAAATAAATAATCTAAAATGTTTCATTCACATTAGCTGAAATAAAATATAAACCATTAAAACCGATTTAGCGAATTTGGTTTGCACATTCAAAAAAATGCTACCGAACATTTCGAATAAGTAGTTTAAGAATATCGCAAAACAAATTATGGAAATTTTTTTCGACAAACCGCTTATATTTAATAACATTTTAAAATTAAATTCAACCAAAAATTATTTTTGGAAATTAATTAGAATTAAAATTATGCTTAGTATTTTAGAATTTAAACACATTGCATTGGGCTTACATTTCGAATATCTTGTATTTGGAATAAATAATGTTATCCCGCCTTTTGGCAAGGCCGTGACATCAAGGAGTTGACTAGTAACCGATGACGGTTCGTCTTAGAGATCGGTTATACACAGGCTCACTATGGATATCGACGAATTTTGTCTGAGTCCTGATCAAGCTAAAATTGATAAGACACGACAAGCGAAGCTATGAGAGCCAACGTTCCAAATTTCAAGTCAATCCTAGTTCATATGCTCAAGTTATGATCGATGCAAGTTGGAAAACACATCCATTCGTATCCATCGTTTCGAATCGATTGGAGTCGCAACCCATCATTTCGCATCGGTCGTTTTCGTATCCATCAGCAGGTAAGTGCACTTCGTATCCATTAGAAAGCTTACTTCGACTCGATCGGCTCCGCATCGATCACCAGGGCCTACTTCGACTCGATCAGCTCCGCATCCATCACCAAGCCTCTATTCGACTCGATCAGCTAGTGACCACTTCACATTCATCACCAAAGTCTACTTCGCATCCATCGCCTGAAGAGCTCTGTTCGAATCCATCAGGCTTCTATAGTTCGTATCCATCAGTTGACCTTACTTCGTATCCATCGAGAAATACTTGTTCGCATCGATCCACGTCATGGTTATTCGTATCGATCGATAGCTAACAGTGTTCGAGTCCACTTGGCCACGTCAACTTCGTATCGATCAAATGGAGCCATTTCCAATCGATATGAACAAGTCCACGCAGTTGAGTTATTCCATGTGCTCTCCATCGACATGAAATAAGGGCCACCTTCTATCGATTCGAACAACACAAGTGCCTCGTTACGACCAGAACAAAAGTACTAGAACGACTCGATCGACTCAGCGAAGAAGGTGACCGATCCGGAGAATGCTCGCCATGTCACCACTTGATCACACGCAGCTATCGAGTCGAACGAGATCGAGTCGAAATGATGGAGTCGAACGAAACAGCCAACCGAAAGTCCCATTTCATGTCGATCATATCTCCTAATCTACAAGTCCAAATACTATGAAATTTTCATAGAAGCTTACGTACATGCTAAAGAATGTCCACGCCAAATTTTGACTCCATTGGATGAAATCTTGATCGATACGAAATCCGTTCGTATCGATCACAGATCGGGCCGAAACATCACGGGCTTGGGCGCGCGGGCCTAGTCACGTGCCAGGGGGAGTCTCCCGAGATCTGAGCGAAATATCAGCCTCCTACACCTATAAATAGACCTCCAAAGCCAAAAAAAGGGATCTTCTTCTTCTTTGAAGTAACCAACGCCCAGACTCTGCCGGATCCAGTTCTAAACTCCATTGTTGCTGCTACTAACGAATTTCACTGTTATAAATCATTATTATTTGCTGTAACCCGCTGAAATCAATTGTAATTATCAAAGAAACATCAATAAAGCAATCAACTTCATAGTGGACGTAAGCAACACGCCGAACCATTCTAAATTCTTGTGTTTCTGTGCGTTCTAATTACTTTTCTTATCTGTTTTTGGAGTTTTTGTTAGATAATCATCTTTTTCCATTTTAATTTCTTCACTTTATCTCTTCAAAAACTTTTGAAGAGTGTTGTGTCCAATTTTGATACAAACAAATAATTTTTGTCTCGCTATAAATTATTTGATTTTGACGAACTGAACAATTTTCGACTAAACTATTAATCGATGATAAAATTGAATTCAATTGGCATGTGTGTGTGTGTAAGTTTCCAAACAAATTTCAAATAAAATTTCATAATTTTCCATGGATTTACCAGTAACAAGTATGTGTATTAAATGTGTCTTATAAACCAAAATAAAAATACCGTAACAATTATTTCATTCGAAAATTATTTGGCTGTAATTAAAGATAACATTTTTGCATCCTTATATTTTAAAATCTAATTTACGTTGTGTTGGGTATACATTACAAATATTCTGTAACTTCAAAAAATATTTTGTGTTGGTATTATTTATTTGATTTAAAATGAATTAAATGATTTTCGACTAGATTACTTAGTCGGTGATCAAATAGTATCCATCATAATATTATATGTTTAAGCCTTTTAGGGTGACAACAACTAAACCCGACGTCGAACCCAGACCCAACACGGTGGATTTTAGTTCTAGATGCTTCAGATTTGCTGGTTTCAAGTTATACATTTCAAAACGTAGATCTGATCCAACAAGAGATTTGGTCCAGATCGAGTCGATTCGAATTGGGTCCATTTGGCTAATAATACTTAAAATGCAGGTATTTTGATGATTTTTTAATTAGATATTTTGAGTCATGTCGGGTCAAGTTTGATCGGACCTTTAACGTGTTTTCATCATCTAGACCCGACCTAAGGTCCATTCAATGAGAGTTGATTCAGAATTTTTTAAATCAGTTTGGTTTGGGTTTGCGAGTCACCATTGTATTTGCCCATGGTATGTTTTTAGGTTAAAATTGTAAAGTTGGATTTTAAAAGTTCTAATGGTAGACATTCAAACTGATCGATCTACCATAAAATTCCTTAACGTACCAGGGTTTACAAGCAAAACGGAAGATGAATATACAGTTTAAAAGCGTCTTATAAAGGAGATGAAAATTTTGTACCAATCATTTCGTTACAAAATCATTTGGTTGTATTACAGGTAACATTTTTGCAACCTATACTTCGAAGTTAGAAGTCCTGACAGTATAAATGGAACAAGTTTCTGATATAATTGATGCTCATCTCTGGTTGTTTAAACACGTGTTTTCGTGATTAACTTCTATCATTAACTAGTGCATCATACAAATCACTATAGTGTTTCCGTTTTGTCGTTTGAGCATTAAGAACTCTATTGTATCATCATCATCATAATTGAAGCAATTACATCTAGACTAGAGACCATTGATAAACATTTGTAGCTGTTTTATGTTGAAGACTGATGAAGTGTTTGCCGCTTTGCATGGTGTGCATGTTTTATATTTGTTCTTAAGATATTTGTTACCTGTACCCACATAGAAAGTTCACCATCGTAGCATTCTCAACTTGCAAACAAAAGGAACACAGAGCATAGAATATTCTTTTCAAACGTGCAGTAACCAACAAGAGCACACAAACACATAGTGAAACTCATACCGGATTAACAGTTCTTGTATCGCCACCTCCATGCACCTCCTCCTCATTCTCCCCAGATGCATCCTCCAGCGACTTCCCCTTCGACTCAGGCACCAGAAAAGTAAAGCAAAAACCCAACAAATTACAAGCAGCCAGCACAAACAGCGAGTTCCTAACCCCAATACCAGTCCCATACCCCTTATCCACCTCCGCCTTATCCTTGCTCTGTGCCAGGTACAGAAACCCAAACGATCCAACAATCGCCCCGGCCTTCCCAGCCGCAGCCGATATCCCATGACACGTCGACCTCAGCCTGGCAGGAAATATTTCAGCCGGCACTATAAACGTAGTGCTGTTCGGTCCAAAATTCGCGAAGAAGAAAGTGAACCCATACATCACTACGAACCCCACGTGGTTGCCATGCAGGGTCCAATGGTGGTATGGCACGGCTAACCCTAACATGAACACGGTCATCATCGCGAACCCCAGCAACTGTATCGTGAAACGGCCGATTCTGTCTATTAAGGCCACCGTAAACCAGTACCCGGGAACGGTGCCGCACAACGCAATCAGTGTCTGCGCGCGCGCGATCTTGTACACCTCCTCGATCGCGTTCATGGTCTCGGGCTTGGGTATCCAGTTAATCTCGCTGAAAATGTCCTTTTGGAAGAGGTTCTGGCTGTAGAAGGCGACGTCGAGAAGGAACCAGGTGGAGGTGGTGCCGAGGAGGTGGAGCCCGTGGCGTCTGGCGAATTCTTTAGAGAAGAGTCCGAAGCTGTTGGATTTGGTGCCGGTGTACTGGTCGACCTTCTCCTGCTCGGCCTCAATGTCGACTTGGAGGACCCGGGACATGTCAGCAGCGGCTTGCACGGCGTTTTTGGCAATGAGCGCGGTGTATCGGGCGGTTTCGGGCATCTTCATGCGCCAGTAGTAGGTCATGGCGGCCGGAACAGCACCGAACATGAGGATGATGCGCCAGACGTAGTCAGCGGCCGGGACGGTGGAGGCGAGCGCATCCTGCTTATAGGTCGGCGAGCGGTAGTGATTCTTGAAGCCGGCAGACACGATCAGGGCGACCGCTCCTCCTGCGAGGATCCCGAAGCCCTGCATGGCGAAGACGGCGGCTATGAAGGCACCGCGCGTCTTTTTGTTCGCATATTCGGACATGATTGTGGCAGAGAGCGGGTAGTCGCCTCCGATCCCGAAGCCTAGCCAGAATCGAAAGAAGCACAGCGTCGCCATTACACCTGTCATATATTACACACGTGTACAATATTAGCGAAAAGGGTTAATACACAGTGAGCACATGGTACAGTTAAAAAGTTTACAGTACAATATCGCACCGTTGCGGTTGTGGCCGAAGGAGAGGCCAGAGGCGATGGAGCAGATGACCATGATCACGAGGGTCATGCCATAAATGCGTTTTCGACCCATTTTGTCGCCGAGCCAACCAAAGAACAGGTGGCCGGAGAGAGTTCCGCAGAAGGCGACACTGTTGACTGCAGAGGCGACGTTAGGAGGAAGTGTCCCGGGTGTTGCGGAACCTTCTTCATAGTAGTAGATTCTTCCCAGAAGTTTGGTGACTAGGGAAATACAAAAGAGATCGTAGGCGTCAGTTAAGAAACCCATACCCGCGATCACTATTGCAGTGAAGTGGTACAGTTGCGTCTTCGCTAAGTCCAGGGATTTTAAGACTTGGAGTTGATCTCCTGCCATTGTTTGCTTCTTTTTGGTTTACCTGCAAAAGATTAGTAGGTATACTGTGATTCATTCATCATTGACTATGCTGGTAAAGAAGACTTCTTTGTCTCCATGACTCATTAATGGCGAGTTATACTGAAAGGTAGGATTAAAGAAAGGAGAATTTAATATGATGTCTTTGTTACGATAAAATTACAAGGAAAAGAACGAAAATACAGGCCGGAGCTGCTGGATCTGGATGGGGGAGTTGACGAAAATAAATATTTTGTTTTTTTCCCACTAAATTACTCGTATGTCAATTTCTAAAATATCATTATGGCAAATGGTTAAATTCATGATATGAAAATTAAACACGGATCCAATTGGGGCGCAATTACCTGGATCCAATTTCTATGTCCTGGTGTGCCCCATCAATGGACAATTGCCACATACACATCTATTTTACAATAAAGTCCCGATATAAGGCACAGTGAAGTTTTGTACAAAAGTTCATGTGTTTTAATTGGAGGACCACATCGGGCATGGAACATTGGGTCCAGTTGATTTGCTGCTGATACATTTGTCTAGACATACATAACATAGTTACAAAAACTAAGTGGGTCATGAGAAGATTAAAGTTTGCGGACCAAATACTTCCTTAAGTATTGGAAAAAGGAAGATCAAATCAGCTTTTACATTTATTACACTTATAATGTACATATATAAACTTTGAAAAATGGTAACCCGTGTTCTAAGGACGCATATTAAGATTATTAAATTATCAATATAATCCTTCCTGAATTCCACATTTTTTAAATTATATAAAAATAAATTAGGTATTTTGAAATAATTATTTTTGTTCTTTAGCTGAGAACCATCAATCTTAACATGCACACATTAACAAAACCCATAAACTCTTATTAGATACACTTGGGGGAAAACTTCAGCTAAAGGAAATTCATAACTTGTTGATGATACTATACACAATTAACTAAAACTTATTTATACTCTGCCCTTGCCCTTGTGTTCTAGTGTATATCTATTAAATAATAGTAAAGTGGAATAATTTTTGTCTATATTATTAATTCTAACATCTCTCCTTAATTCTCTCAAGATATTTATTTTCAACTCCCTATAATTTATCATTATTATAATTATTACATAGTTCTATTGATTATCTTCACTATTATTCTACATTCAAATATCAACATTTAATAATCTCTACATTTTTTTAATAAAATTCTTCTATGTTTAATCATATTATTTTACATAATTTCTACATTTTTTTATATAAAATTCTTCTACGTTTAATCATATTATTTACATTCAAATTCATATATTTAAACTAGTTAAGCGATATAAAATAAATTCAATTAACTAATAATTACTATTTAGTCTAATAAGTCTTAAAAATGAAAATTAAATATATTGTGTACCACATTTATATCGATAAAATTATAAAAACTAATGTTTCATTCAATTATGTATAATATAAAAACTAATGTTTCATTCAATTCTGTATAATTTTAATTTCCATGGTTATTTATATATAAAAAATTAGTTCCCTTACAATATTCTACATTCGAGTTTGCTTTAAAATTAGTACTTTATACAAAGAAAATTATACATAAATTTTCTTTTAAAAGTTGGTATATCATTAGGACAAATATATACACATTTTTTCATACTAAAATAAGTAATATTACGAACATATACAACGTTTTTATTATTTAAATTGGTCCACCAAGTGAAGTATTTGTCATTATTAAATTTATTTTTGTAAAGAATAACATTAAATTAATGATAAGTGATGAAAACTACACGTGGTTGGTAACTTTGAAAAACAATGAATATTTTTAGTCAATACATTTTGTGAAAATGTTAATTTTTATTATGTACATTCGTAATTTACGTTAATTAAGGGATAAAAAATATATAATATTTTGATTAGAAATATTTTTCTTTTGTACTTTATTGTCTTTTGGAGGCAGATGTTAATTATTTTTTGAAACATTTTATTATAGGTTAAAATTATTGAGGTATGAAACAATGTGTAATACCCCGTAATTTGGCTTTAGTTATTTAATTAGTTAGTTAGTTACTTAATTTAGCTCCAAAAATGGAATTTGTACAAACAATAGAATTTGACTATGAAACTTGCACCATTGCGTTCGTGGCGAAAATCTGAGCAGCTTTCATACTTGAGATTTCGTGATGGAAATTCAAATGAAGAAGTTACGGACGAAAAATGAATTAGGAACGAAAACAAACAAAATAAGAAAATTAACATAAATAAGTAGGGCCCATAGGTCGACCCACCTCTTTGAGCAGTCGACCAAGGGTGGTCGACCCCTAGATAGGGGGCGGTCAACCGCTTCCTGTTGTGGCGGCTAGGGTTTGCCTTAGCCTAACGACCCAGATTTAATATATATTTCGATCTGACGGTTGAGGTTGATTCTTGCACCTATAAATTCAAGTCTAACCTTCTTTTTAGATTATAAAATAAGATATTTATATCTATATTCATACAAATTGAAGAAGAATAGAAATCTAATAAAAAGGAGAAGAGAAGAGGATCAACTATATTCGTATTCAAGGTAATTTATATATTCATATATTTGTATCTATTTTATCCCCAAATCCCAAATCTCTTCTTAGATATGTATATTTATATATTCGAGGTAATTTTTATACATATTTTTTGAATTAAAAAGAATTTGGAGATGAATCAAAGATTCTACTTCAGATTTGGAGATTTGGATCGCTTTTAAAAGTGAGTGGAAAATTGTATATATTGTTTATGATTTTAAATATATTCCATTGGCATACGTTTGATTTTTATGCCTAAATCAATTTTATTTGTAAACTGTAAGCCTAAATTAGTGTAGAAAACTATTGCCTACATATTCTTATCTTAGATCTTTCTTAGAAACATGTTTACACTTAGATCTCAAAATCAGTCCCACACATTTTAGAATTTGAATGATGTATATTTTTATTCCAGATCTGTATTTGCGTGTAAAATAGGATTTTTAAATTATTGCCCAATTTGCTATATTGTAGATTTTCCATAGTTTAATTTATGGAAAGAACATCCGTTTGAGTTTTATAAATTTGTTTGCTTTTTCCACTTTTCATTCAAAAGGACCATTTTTGATTTAACAAGAAATAAGAAATTATCCATTCAAAAGGACGATGTTTGATTTAATAAGAAATAAGAAATTATCCATTCCTTGTAATTTCAAACGGAGTTAATATTTCCATTTTGTGTTAAACTAATTTATGGAAAACATAGCGGAAAATCTTCCTAAAGAATCCAATTCCAGCAAATTAAACATGAAAATCATATTCTAGTTAAATATTTATGACTGAAATATATTTGGATGGGATGTTTTATTATGTAGTTTATACGTATTTATTGCGTTAATAAACAAGAATAGCGTTTACTCATGTGTTAATCCATGCGTAACTTTTTTAGTTATTATTATATTTAGGGAAGCGAATAGTTAGAATTAGAAAAGGTAGTAATTCCTATTAAAAGGCAATTAATATGAATTAATGGATAGGATTAGATTCTTAATTATTTACATAAATTTAATGGGATTGTTATATCATAGTCTATTCCACTTCTCCTTCCACACAAATTTCCTTCTTACCTATTTCTTCATAAAAGAGGAGTTGAATAGAATGTGGGGTTTCGTATTGTTTAGAATATTCCATTGAATTGATGTAATAAATTGGGTTTTTATTTTATTTACAAATATGTTATTGCAAGTTTTGATATGAATATTTATTCCCTTGTCGTATATGGAAATTATGGGAATTAAAGATTATAACTCCAATTAATGAAAATAAATTAGGAGTTACAATTAATAGAGACAAATGGATTAATGTGACTGATAAAAATGGAATAGAAATAAAAAGGTTACTAATTTGAAATTAGCAATCATACAAAAATGTCTTAGGAAATGTCCATTATGATTTTATGGACAAATTGACATTTATGAGCATTAAAGGGGGATTTATGGGTAGATAAGTATTTGTGGTAAATCTTTTTTTCTTAATAAAAGGGGAATTAGTAAGCTAAGTCCAATGTCTACCAAAGATAATATAAGTAAAGACTTAGGATGGTTAATTGGAATTAGTAGGTTAGTGACGTGAGTTTAGTAGAGTCACTCGACGGAAGACTGCCCTTCACTTTGAGGCTACCAATAGTCAGGCGCACTTAATACTGATGTGAGATATCACTAATCATAGGACCTGTGACGATGTGAGAGGTTGGGCTTGCTTTCTTAATTAGAAAGTATTAAATGGTCCAAATCTGGAATTGGGAAGCGGTGGGGGATATCTCTAGAAACATTTGCTTCAGTGTTGAGGTATTAAGTGGCTATCTTAGGGCCCGCGTCCCTACCGAAAGAAGTAACATAATGAGATTCCATGTTTATAATTAAGAGTGATGATGGGTATCTTGGGAAGGGTTCGCTTCGGGTTTGCGGTACTAAGTGACTGATCTAGGATTCGCCTCTCTCCTATAAAAGAAGTACTAAGTAGCCTAATGAGATTTCCAAGCAATGTCAACTAGATAGTACCAGTGAGGAGTCCACCTTGGGGTTAGGTATTAAATTGCAAAAGCGTGCCTATAAATTGGGGCATAGTCCTTATTAATGAGGTATTAAGTAACTTGGGTACAGTCTATCACATTGCTAAAACTTTAATAACGATAGACGCGCTAGTAGTATGACTATTATAAATTATAAGGCCATATATAGTGGTGAAAGGTCTCTATAGTTAGGACCAATAGACCAATAATGACGACGCTAGAAGCCCAACTTGGGAATAGGTCTTAAATAACGGAGTCTACCTAAATTGAGGTCTTATATAGCAAAGTGTGCCTAT
The DNA here is from genome assembly GCA_030737815.1 of Allium fistulosum. Taxonomy (NCBI): domain Eukaryota; kingdom Viridiplantae; phylum Streptophyta; class Magnoliopsida; order Asparagales; family Amaryllidaceae; genus Allium; species Allium fistulosum. Next base: position 559,879,448 of record CM060907.1, read on the forward strand.
TTCTCTTTTAAAAGTATTATGTGGTGATAGTAGAAGCCCGCTTCATATTTAGAAGTATTAAGTGGCAAATGGGTTTATACGTATTGGATGGTTAATAAGGCTTTGTTGATATTTTGTACCTTGGGAATTGGGTAGGTAAGTAATCGTGTGTGCAATGCAAGGTTAGATTAGAATTGCTAACCTTAATAGATATAACAATTAAATGTAAATCAATCGATATAAATTTATGTTATGGACAGTTATAGATTTTCCAGTCACTAGAACGTTTTTTCTGACCCCCTCCTCATTACAACCTACATGATAGATTTAAATAAACGGGTCACTGGAGCTGGATGTGTTTAGTTGTTGGAGAAGCCTTCTTTTATCTTATGCTCGATGCTGATGTGACAATTTGCTATTTAAGGAATACCATTAAGGTAGTAGTCATAATCGGTATTCTTATCATATCATTGTTTCTGCTGTGAGTTTAGATTTTTATCAATCTGTGCTTATTTGCAGGTACCAAATCCAATAATCTGTGCTTTGATGGACATGAGTTTCGATTTTTGTCAAAATTTTGGCCTATTAAGGTACAGGTTGTTACACAATGACTCAAAATCCAAGTAATAATTTTTACATAATCAACATAACAATATGATTTGTAACATTTCTTTTAATCAACATTATTTTTAGTCGCTAAATAAATGTTTTATTATAATATACCTATTTGCGATTTTGATATTAACAACAAGAGCTTTAAATGCATAAAAATATACTAATTTATTCCTATTACACTTTCATATTTGGGTATTTTACCCTTCTCTCAAGTAATATTTGAAATTCAATCTATATATCATTTATCTTTTAAACAAATATACTAAAAGCTATGTTAATTAATTTTTTAAATTTTTTTATGATAAACTAAAATTATTGAGGTATGAAATGATGGTTCAAAAACCAAGATACAATTTTTTCATAATTAAAATAACAATATGATTTGTAATGGTTTTTTTAATCAACATTTATTTTAGTCTTTAAATAAATATTTTTTATCACTTTGATAATTAAACTTAGTCGTGATGTTAATATTAACTACAAGATCTTTGAATACCTAAAAATTATACTAATTTATTACTATCACATTTCATTTTTAGGTATTTTTATCATTCTCTCAAGTAATATCTAAAAATCAATATGTGTGTGTATGTGTACGTACGTATATATCATTTATCTTTTAAACAAATGTACTCAAAGCTTTGTTAATTTTTTGAAAAGTTTTTTTTATAAATTAAAATTTTTGAGGTATGAAACAATGGTTCAAAAAATAATTTATAATTTTTACATAATTAAAATAATAATATGATTTGTAATGTTTTTTTAATCAGCATTTCTTTTAGTCCTTGTATAAATATTTTGTATCACTTTGATAATATGATATACTTATTTATGATGTTGATATTAACCACAAGAGGTTCAAATGCATAAAAATATATTGATTTATTACTGTTACACTTTCAATTTTTTGGTATTTTAATCATTTTCTCAAGTAATAATTGAAATTCAATATATATATTTATACACATACACATATACATATACATACACACACAAATATATATATATATATATATAATCTTTTAAACAAACGTACTAAAAGCTAAATGTTAAACTCAAAATTTATGTATATAAAAATTTATCTATTGAAATTCCTAAAAATATCGACTTTAAAATTAATTATGAATACTAGATTTCATTTATTTTTCTTAACAAGTATTAAATGCTAAAAAATTAATAAAATTGAAATATAACTCATTATTTTCTACAAATAGAAAACTAATTTATATATAAATATAAAAATACATAAATCCATAACAAAATTACATACATAAAAATAATAAGTTCAGTACATAACTCAATTATCTTAACAAATTCATCATATATTGCGTAATAAATTCAATTCTTTCAAAATATTTATAAAATTATTTTTCTAAAACATAACATGTGCAACACATAGGTTACACACTAGTACTAAGTATAACAATTTGAGTTTTAAGACAAAAAAGGGATACTGATTCCAGAAACATAGGTACATCAATTTGAAGACAAATGCATGTTTGTACTATTAAAAAAGATCGTGTTTGTAGGTGAACCAATTGAAAAATTAATGGGACCTAAGCAAAATGATTCCTAGAGTGAAAGCATGTATAAATTCAAATTTGATGAGTTTCAACTAATTGATAATTATGCAATCTACAAACTCACCAACGAATAAGAAGATGTACTATGAGATCTACGCTATAAAGTCTGGGTTAACTCCCCATCTCATTCTAACTCAATTAATTTAAAATGATACCGGTGAAGTTGTGATATGAACAGCAAACATATAAATATATGGTTCGTCACCACTTTCATTGATTGTTGTAAGAATGACAAATGTGATCCTAGTTACGTTACTTTTTAACAAGAATTCTGCACTTGGTGGGTGAAGTTTTCTATTTAATTTCTTAGGATGATAACATATAAGTACGCATTTGATAACATCTTTTGAGAATTTTTCCATACTCATTTTTTATTTAGATATATCATGTATTATAAGTTACATCATAATATTATACTAGCAAGAACCTGTGCTACGCACATGAATATTTAAAATGTTCTACTAGCAAATAAATAATAATTAATTATTTTAATGATATAAGTGCTCCATTATCGGTAGGAAAACAATGCGCAATCAACTTTTTTAGCTCTATAATGAACCAACATTCTATAGTCAAAATTGTCGGTTATGAATTTCATTTATAGCATATTAAGTACTTCGAGTATATCAATCATATGCAAGAAATTTTGTCATAACTTTGCACTCCATAATTTTTTTCCATGGTGTGTAAATTTCCAAATCACTTGAATTTCAATCCATAATTTATGTTTAGAAATACAGAAAAAAGACGATAATGATGAATATAATTTTGGTGGGTCATTATAAAATCATTAAGGGCTTCGTTTACTTTTCCAGTGTCCTATTACGTAATATTTACTCTAAATCATCTTATTTTTTGTTTTGTAATATGATTAGGATTTGTTAAAATTAAGAGTTTTTTTGGATCATAGCGAAATTGGGTCATTATGCTATATGGATCTCTAGAAACACTTATGAAGTGGTATAACCTTATAACCACTGTATTTTAATTTTATATGTATATATACACTAAACTTTCGGTTTACCAAGTCTAGGAAGATTAGTCAGCAACTTAAATTGGTTTTTATAGAAAAGTTTGTATATAGGCATTATGCTTCATCAATCTAAAATATGAACATATCATTGTGCATAACCTATCCATTAATGCATAATAGAAGTTTGATCGAAACATTGTAAAAATAGTAGAGTAATACATATATTTATGAAAAGGATTACGAAGAGTAAGAGTTCAAATTATCCTCTTAGAAGTTTGGATCTTCGAATTTTTAGTTGTTTTCTTATTTGAAAAGGGAGTAGCTGCATACATTAGATATTAATTAGATATGTGGAATTCTAAAAATACAACATTGATGGGTGAAAAAACATAACACGTGATTCCTACATAATTATGCATTTTGTTTACGAAATAATTTAGACATATAATGTAAATACAAAACCATATTGTTTGGTATTACCATGGACATTACCTCTTCTTTATAATAACTAAGACAATAGAAACCCGTGAAATAGTCTCCTAATGGAGCAGTTAGTTGACAACAGATTTTCAAACAAAGAATCTTTTCTCTATAGTAATAAAAGGAATTTTCAACAATGGCAATTAGCCCTTCATTCTGTTTATAGACACATGAAAACTCATCATAGATTAAAATAAATCATGTTAGATCATTGTAATTTTCATGTTAAAAAGCAATCTTTCTACTTTATACATAAAATGTCATCAGCATTGTAGGTAGCTTAACATGATAATCAATTAATAACTAATATCACTAAATGTATGCATTATTTAATCTACCAAAAGTACTCTCTGCTCACTTCCTGTAGTATATATCGTAGGTATGTATATATTCACATCTTATAATATGTACAAAATATGAACATGCATTTGCTTCTACTATCTCTCACAATCCTTAAAAAGTTGTACCTATTTTATTCAAAGAAAAAACCTATCAACATATGTTATATATAGATTAGAGCAATTCTTTTAATAATATCAGTTACCAATGATGTTAATTTCAAATAATTTCTTAATTGAATTTGAAGTTATTTAAGAATAACTTTAGAAAAAAATTAGTACCATGAAATTTTTTACTAACTCAACCAACTTCTAAAATATTAACTAAAAAGAATTCATTTGTTTAAGTTCAACCAATTAGCCACCCGAGATCCACCACCAAAAAAATTTGCCTTATGTAAAAAAAATTAACAAAAGATAATAATAAACTTGAACTATTAACCAAGAAAAGAATTCATTCGCACCATCAAGTTTAACAAACTAGCTACTCGAGATCCACCACCAAAAACATTTGCCTTTTGTAAAAAACAAATAAATAATAATAATAATAATAAAGTTGAACTTGCCTACACTTGAAATATTAATATACACAATAATTGAAATGAAATTAAGATATTGTTAAAAATAAAAAATAAAAATATAACCATGTCCATGATACTGTATGTTGTCTTTCGGTTGTGTTTGGTGTATTATTTACATTAACACATGAAGGTGTCTATAATGACTTAAAACAGAAGAAAAAGTCCCAAGTTTGCATTTTTTTTCCTGTAGATTTGACAATTACATCAAAGAATATTTGAAAGTGGAGGTAATAAACATTAGAAAAACCCCGCCACATACAAAAAATGTGAAATGATCTTCATCCATAATAATAACCTATAATCCCAACTATACATCAATTTTCTATTCATTGTTCAAGTAGTGATGTAATGAGTTAATGCAAAGATCGAATAAAATAAAGATTTGATGAATGAAGATGAAATAAAGTAATAGAAAATGGTATGTATGGCATTCCAATAGTTTGGTAAATCAGTATGCATAGTTAATATATATCAAATCTTAATTGTAATTTATATTGATAAATAGAAATCAATCAATACCAAAAGCTTGCAAATTCGATGTAAAATCCATTAATTTGTTCCAATAAATATTATATGTATAAATAAAAACCCAAGTTCTCTCATTCTCATATCAATCTTGTTCTAAACGATAATCCCCGAAAATTCCAAAAGTACATATTAAATAGTTAAAAATAGACTCCCATGGTAATGATTCATTGAGTAACCAAGTAACATTGTTTCTTAACTCTCAACTATAAAAGCATAGTGCAAGAAGTTTACTTTCAGGAACCTAATGGGATGCAAGAGCCAAACCAATACACTACAACAAAACAGCCATTTTATGATGGGCAATGCCCGTTGTAATGTGGATTTCTCAACGGGCATGTGCCCGTTGTATTAGGCCTCGTTGTAATAGGTTGACCTATTTTACAACAAGCAATAAACGTTGTAAAAGGCCGTTGTAATACACATTTTTACAACAGTCATCGGCCCTTGCAATAGACTCTATGACAACAATTAAAGCCAGTTGTAAAACGTTGAAACTTGCAACGGGTTCTGACCATTGTAATAGCCTATAATACAAGTGGCATAGCCCGTTGTAATAGACTATAATACAACTGGCATAGCCCATTGTAATACATGATATTGCATGTTATGGTAGAATCTACTATAACTATTTTTACCCGTTGTTAAAAAAGATGCAAAATTTAAAAATAAAATTCTAAACACATTTTGTAACTGAAGCAAACAGCAGATAAGCATAAACAATACACTATATGAAAATCAAACATTACATTATTGTTCTCTACAAAACTAATTTATTAAACAAACCAATTTGAGGTACTTAAATAGTTTTGTGGAAGAACAAAGGATTGTCCATACATTAATAATGCTGATCGATCGTAAATGATTATATCTGAAATGGGAAAAGTTCAATGATACATCTATTGCCAAAAGCGGGCGTTATCATGTAGCATTCAAGCTCTGCTCCCATGAAGAATTTGCTCCACTTTTACCTATCCTACTGTACTTTATCAAACAATACCATCATTTTCATATCAAAGAACAGCTCATCTTCTCTTGATTTTTCAACCTGATATATAAATGAATTTTAAGAAAGAAAAACAAAAAATAGTTCAACTAGACATGAAAACATTATTCATCCGTACATCCAATCATAATCATTTTCAGGAGTAGCTGCAGCATACATGTTTCTTCACCGGTGAATTGTAATGTTCACTTCAAGCACTAAGACTGATTGGCATTTACCTTCAAAGTAACATAATATTCAACAATTTTGTAACGTCTATATAAACAACATTCCACCCGTAAATTTATCAAAAGACCATGTGAAATGCAAAAATTTATTCAACCAGACACTTAATTGAATTGAAAGCTAATGACAAAAGGTAAATTTCCATGTATGGTAGAGGTTGGTTTTTTCTATACCTTTACAGCGAACCATTTGATTGAAACAGTTTTAGTCAGACCAATACGATGGATGCGCATCACAGCTTGTTTCTCAACAGCTGGGTTCCACCAAGGATCCTATAACAAGGTAACAACCATGTTTTGGATGTATTTATTGATGAATGAGATGTTCAACCAAAAAGCCTATATTTTAAATGTTTAAAAAAGAATAAATCTTATCCAAAAACTAAAGATAGTGAAGTAAAATAATTTATACTTCACTTAGCTAAGCCATAATAAGTCAGGAGGATCAAATGTAAACATTTGCTAAAACCAGATGAGATAAAATATAATTCCAATTTAATGAAGATATAGATAATTTTTACCACTTGCCCAAAAAAACAATAAAAGAATCACAAAAACACGTATGCAATTCCAGTTGCAATATAGAACCTGCACACAATTACGTTGTTGTTATGTAACTTAAATTCTAAGAATCTTATTACTGAGATGGAATATAATGTAAACTTAATGAATTATAAAAACCATATAGCATAATCTAGCATATAAGAAGATTATTTATTAACAATAAATAGACTAACATGAAGCTGTCTATATGTCATCTGACTTAAATGTATGCAAACTAGGCAAAGAAAACCATTGCTTAGCAACATACTATATTACAAGCAAATAAGCAGCATAATGCTCAGACCACAATTCTTAGCAACGCCAAAAATGTACAATTACGTTTTCTTACGAACAAAGAAAATTGACAAGACTATTTCCCTCACAAACAGAAGCAAATAACAAACAACAAAGAAATGGCCTTAGCTTCTCCATATAACGTTAAACATGTAGCAAGAAACCTACGAATTAGAAAAAAGAATAGAGACTGCCAGAACATCAACATAAATGCATAGATGATTTATCCAACATTTTAGAAGTACAAATGAGCATCAAATATGTTACCGTATAAAGTAATATATCAAAAACAATGCGCTCATTTTTCATAGAAACAAGCAATCATGTTAGACCACTTACAGTACACTTTTACATGTTTAAAACGTAGCATCTTTCCATACTTTAATCATCTAAAAAACACATGCATGTTGTGTCAATAAAACCATTTAAAATATTCATGTGTAAATATTTTATGCTAAAAACAAACTTAAACAAAATCAAGTGAAGCATTGAAAAGAAAAGTATTTGGCTTGGGAATTTCATCGAATAGTTTGAATGCAAGCGAAGAAGAGGTGAGTACTGTAATTTATTGTTCATGTTAGAAATCTGCTATTAGAAACTGCAATCGTTTCATTTACTTTTAACGTTATGCAGTTTCTAATCTTAATGTGACCCTATTAATTAGGTCATAAATAGAACGTTTCATTTACCTTTAACGTTATGTAGTTTCTAATCTTAATGTGACCCGATTAATTAAGTCATAAATAGTTCGTTCTATAATTAGAACATTAGGTCTGTGATTAATCTTAAGCGTTGAATTGGTATATGATGGACGTACCAGATTTAGAGTTAAATGTTATATAAAGGATTGGGTCCTCTCTCTCCCTGAAAAAAAAGAGATCCATTCTTCTCCATCAAGAAACACATAAAGAAATAGGTTAGAGAGAGAAACCGAATTCTGAGAAGAAGAGTAATTATTAGAAGTCAGAAGAAGAAGATGACAGCCATTACATCTTCCGTTGTTAATCAAGGTACGTCATCTTAAACAATAAATCATATTAAGTTTTGTTTGTGAAATATTCGGTATTGGTTATCCTTGGGCTATTACTTGAATTGTTTATCATTAATCATGAAAGATCGAACAGTAAAGAATCTCTAACATTTGGTATCAGAGCAACCAATCAATACGTGAATATTTCCTATGATTGCAATTGATCTGTTCTATGCTTTACTCATGATGTTTAATCAAGTATGTGTTATAAGTCATTTATGCACATGAGATTTATGATTTTGTTAATCACCAAAGTGGTCAAAATCAGAATAATCATTTAGTGCATAAGTGATATAATGATTATTGATAGAAATTGCCAGTTATAATAATACCAACTAAAAACTGGCGTCACTAATGATAGAACCTGAGAACTTACCCAAAGGAAAGTCTTGTTCTATAACTAGTTGACATGATGAGGTTTAATAGATATCTTGATTAAATAAATATTGATCATCCAAAGATGTCAGTTCTATTTAATTGAATATATTTATTACTTACTTATGTTTTGGTATTTAATTATGTTAAGTATAAGATAGTATCTACCCAAAGGAGTGCTATATTATACTATTATGTACATATTTGAATCGCGTTAGCTATGAGCTTATAGTTATTTCAATTTTTTATATTTAATTTACAGTAGTTCCCATGAATACACATGCTTCATCTGTTACATTGTTCACTGGTGTTATTTTTTCTGAATGGAGAGAACAAGTCAATTTCCATTTAGGTGTTCAGGATCTTGACTTGGCACTCCTTGAGGATAAACCTGTTGCTCTTACAACAGCTAGTACTGAGATAGAAAAATCACACCATAAAGCATGGGAACGCAGTAACAGATTGAGCCTTATGTTTATTAAGATGACTGTTGCTAACAACACCAAGTCAACAATTCCACAAACAGAAAGTGCTAAGGAATATATGCAATTTGTGGAAGAGCGTTTTCGTTCAGCTGATAAGTCACTCGCTGGTACTCTTATGGCAGAACCCACGACCATGAAGTTTGATGGGTCGCGAACTATGCAAGAGCACATTATAGAGATGACTAATCTTGCAGCAAGGTTAAACTCCCTTGGACTTATAGTAGAGGATCCTTTTCTTGTCCAGTTTATCCTGAACTCGCTTCCTTCTGAATATGGACCTTTTCAAATTAACTATAACACTATAAAGGATAAGTGGAATGTTAATGAATTGGCCAGTAGACTTGTTCAGGAAGAAGGACGTTTGAAAAATCAAGTGAATCACTCAGTAAGTTTTGTGAGTAATAAAGCTGGTAAAGAAAAGAATGGAAAATCAAGTCATTTCAAGAAGAAAAAGGCACCTGCTAAGAATGGGTAGGATAAGGAAAAGAAGGAACTAAAGGATGTTCGATGTCATTTCTGTAAAAGGAAAGGACATTATCAAAATGACTGTCCGAAAAGGATAGCTTGGTTCGAAAAGAAAGGTAATCATCTATCTTTCGTATGTTTTGAATCAAATTTAGTTGAAGTTCCTATTAATACATGGTGGCTTGATACTAGTGCTACAACTCATGTCTCCAATAATATGCAGGGATTTCTTATGATCCGAACCATAAATCCAAATGAAGATCGTTTTCTCTTTATGGGAAATGGAATGAAATCCACAATAGAAGGCATTGGGACTTATCGTCTAATTCTAGAAAGTGGATATGTATTAGACTTATATAGTAACCTTTATGTACCTTCATTATCTAGAAACCTTATTTCCGTGAGTAAGTTGGATATTTCTGGTTTTAGATGTACGTTTGGATCTGGTTGTTTTGATTTATATAAGAATACTGATAATGTTGGTTCTGGTATTCTAATTGATGGTTTATATAAATTGAAACTGAATGACACTTATGCGAATTCCTTGCTGAATGTAATAAACAATGTTGGATGCAAACGTAGCATGTTAAATGAAAATTCTGCTTTCTTATGGCATAAAAGACTAGGTCACATATCCAAAGAAAGAATGATGAGATTAGTAAGTAATGAAATTTTGTCAAATTTGAACTTTAGTGATCTAGAATTATGTGTGGATTGTATTAAAGGTAAACAAACCAAACATAATAAGAAAGGAGCCACTAGAAGCAGCCAGCTTCTTGAAATAATACACACTGATATTTATGGATCTATGGACACTCCAGCCTTTAATGGAGAAAAGTATTTCATCACTTTTATTGACGATTTTCCCCGCTATGGTTATGTCTATTTGCTTCACGAAAAATCTCAATCTGGGAATGTCCTTGAGACGTTTGTAAAGGAAGTTGAGAGGCAATTAGATAAAAATGTGAAAATCATAAGGTCTGATAGAGATGGTGAATATTATGGCAAATATAATGAGTCGGGCTAGTGTCCAGGTCCATTTGCAAAATTCCTCGAAAGTCATGGCATATGTGTGCAATACACAATGCCAAGTACACCATGGCAAAATGGTGTAGCAGAATGGCGCAATAGGACGTTAATAGATATGATTAGGAGTATGATGTCAGATTCTACACTACCTAAGAATTTGTGGTCGTATGCTCTCAAAACCGCTAATTATTTGTTGAATAGGGTTCCTAGTAAAGCTGTTCAAAAGACTCCTTTTGAATTATGGACTAACAGGAAACCTAGCTTAAGACACCTGCATATTTGGGGTTGTCCAACGAAAGCGAGAATTTATAATCCACATGAAAAGAAATTAGATTCTCGAACGATTAGTGGGTATTTTTTAGGTTACCTTGAAAAATCTAAAGGATATGTGTTTTACTGTCCTAATCATAGTCCAAGAATTGTAGAAACTGGTAATGCAAGATTCATTGAGATTGGTGAAGTCAGGGAGACTACTAGAAGAGAAATAGTGGAAATAAAGGAAACAAGGGTAAATGTTACATTGCCTAGAATAGTTCCTCCATCTACTATTACTCCAAATGTTGTTCCAGCTGTTGGAGAACAGCATGATGATGAACAACATATAAATGAAGAAGTACTTCCTGAAGGAAATGACTTACATAATGCTGATATGCATGAACCACAACAAGTAGCATTAAGAAGATCTCAAAGAGATCGTAGGTCATCTATTTCTAATTATTATATGGTTTATATGCAAGAATCAGATTATGATATAGGAATCAATAAGGACCCAGTTTCGTTTTCACATGCTGTAGAAAGTAAAGAGTCAAAGGAATGGATTAATGCCATGAAAGAAGAACTAAAATCCATGCAACAGAATGAAGTTTGGGATCTCGTTGAGTTACCACATGGCTGTAAAAGAGTCGGATGCAAATGGGTTTTTAAAACCAAACACGACTCTAGTGGTAATATCGAACGGTATAAAGCTAGACTTGTTGATAAGGGTTACACTCAGAAAGATGGTGTTGATTACAAGGAGACATTTTCTCCTGTTTCGAAAAAGGACTCACTAAGAATAATAATGGCATTAGTAGCACATTATGATTTGGAATTGCATCAAATGGATGTGAAAACAGCCTTTCTGAATGGAGATCTTGATGAGGATGTTTATATGGATCAACCTGAGGGTTTTTCTATAAAAGGTAAAGAACAATTGGTGTGTAAACTTAAGAAGTCAATATATGGGCTTAAACAAGCATCCCGGCAATGGTATATTAAGTTCAATACCATTATTACATCTTTTGGTTTTAAGGAAAATACGGTTGATCACTGTTTATACCAAAAGATCAGTGGGAGCAAGTTTATTTATCTAGTCCTTTATGTTGATGACATCTTGCTTGCTGCAAATAATTTAAGCATATTGCATGAGACTAAGGAATTTCTCTCAACGAACTTTGAAATGAAAGATATGTGAGAGGCATCCTATGTGATTGGAATAGAAATATTTCGTGATCGATCACAAGGAATATTGGGATTGTCTCAGAAAGGATATATCGAAAGGATTCTAGAGAGATTTGGAATGAGTAAGTGTTCACCTGGGAAAGTACCTGTACAGAAAGGTGATAAATTCAATCTCATGCAATGTCCTAAGAATGATGTTGAACGAAAGGAAATGGAATCAATTCCATATGCATCTATAGTTGGTAGCCTAATGTATGCTCAAACCTGTACTAGACCAGATATCAGTTTTGCGGTCGGTATGTTAGGGAGGTATCAAAGGAATCTAGGAAGGGAACATTGGCAAGCTGCAAAGAAAGTGTTGAGGTACATACAAGGCACGAAAGATTACATGCTCATGTATAGTAGATCCAATGAATTGGAGGTGATTGGATATAGCAATTCAGATTTTGCTGGATGCATCAATACTAGAAAATCGACTTTTGGTTACCTGTTTATGTTTGCTCAAGGAGCCATATCATGGAAAAGTGCGAAACAAACTATCGTTGCTTCATCTACTATGGAGGCATAATTTGTGGCATGTTATGAAGCCACAATTCATGCATTATGGTTGCGGAACTTTATTTCAGGACTTGCGGTTGTCGACACCATTAGCAAGCTGCTGAAAATTTATTGTGATAACTCTACAGCAGTGTTTTTCTCAAAAAACGACAAGTACTCTAAAGGTGCCAAACATATGGAACTGAAGTATCTTGTTGTGAAAGATGAGGTTCAGAAACAAAGAGTGTCAATCATGCACATCAGGACAGAACTTATGATTGCAGACCCTTTGACGAAAGGGTTACAGCCAAGACAATTTAAGGAACATGTTCAAAGAATGGGTCTTGGTTGTATTAATAATAATTGATGTATGACATTCTGAGCTCCTTTGTGTGTTTCTATATACAATTATGCGTCTCTTGTTTTAATGTGGTAGTACGTACTTTATGTAATTTTAAACAAGAAAGAGTCTTATAAAGATATTATGTTTAATCATTATGATATAAGACATTATGTGGACCATTATGCTGTTTTATATAAATTATGAGTATAAAAATGATGGATTGCTAGTATTGTAGTATATGGAAGGGAATGCATTGAATTAACAATGCACAACAACCATAACTCTCAGCAATTTATCATAGTATGATGTTCAACACTTGATATTATGAATAATCAGGTCAAGTGGGAGAATGTTAGAAATCTGCTATTAGAAACTGCAATCGTTTCATTTACTTTTAACGTTATGCAGTTTCTAATCTTAATGTGACCCTATTAATTAGGTCATAAATAGAACGTTTCATTTACCTTTAACGTTATGCAGTTTCTAATCTTAATGTGACCCGATTAATTAAGTCATAAATAGACCGTTCTATAATTAGAACATTAGGTCTGTGATTAATCTTAAGCGTTGAATTGGTATATGATGGACGTACCAGATTTAGAGTTAAATGTTATATAAAGGATTGGGTCCTCTCTCTCCCTGAAAAAAGAGGTGCATTCTTCTCCATCAAGAAACACATAAAGAAATAGGGTTAGAGAGAGAAACCGAATTCTGAGAAGAAGAGTAATTATTAGAAGTCGGAAGAAGAAGATGACAGCCATTACATCTTCCACTGTTAATCAAGGTATGCCATCTTAAACAATAAATCATATTAAGTTTTGTTTATGAAATATTCGGTATTGTTGATCCTTGGGCTATTACTTGAATTGTTCATCATTAATCATGAAAGATCGAACAGTAAAGAATCTCTAACTGTTCAGTCTTGATCATCTCCTCTTCAACGCGAATATCATCCACAGCAAAACAACTCAATTCCTTGTATCAATCATCCGTGAAATTTCTTCAAACGCAAAACGATCGCAAACCAAAATTGGAGCAGAAAAAGTCAAAGACTGTTCAACATTAAATCGGAGATAACTCCAATCGTACTTGTTCAAATGACATAAAAATATGAAAAACATCAAATAATCCACGGACTAATTTACACCTAATTAGTTCAATTTAGCAGTAGATATTACGTCATTATAAGAGTTCAATGGGAAAATCAATCTCAAATCGATTCAAATAGAACATTGATGTTTAAATACTTCAGTAGTGACTGGAATTTAACCAAAACACTGATTTCGTTTTATAATAACTTTAATAAATAATAAATGAAGTGTTACCAAAAGTGTAACGACCCGGAATTTTCGAACCCGAAAATTCCAGATAGTTAGAAGAAAAAGAAAAGAGATAGAAGAAAGAAACAGAAGAAGAAGAAGAAAACAGAAACACAGAATCACATATTCTCACATTTCGCAGCGGATCAAAATATAATATCACATAAATAACAGTTTTACAAAAAGAACTGTATTTGTTAATTACATTTTTATACATCAGAGTTACAACATTCACAAATATACTAGACAGTTAGAATTAACATGTCTCTAACAACTATAGTATATCACAGCGGAATATACTCCATACGTTACTGCCATCCAGCTCGCCTCTTGAGCTCCAGAACGTCCTTACCTGAAATCTGTAATACTCGGTCTGACCCGAGCATTACATCAAAGTAACACCCGGGTCAGGCTGGAAACCAGCGTGAGTAAACTCATCTAACATGAAATTTCAATTCATAGAACTTATTTAAACCCGGGGTAACTCGTACTTTACTACAAGTAAACAACTCATATAATCAACACTTATTTTCACACAACAATATCTAAGTACCGTTACTTAGTTAAAATAGTCATGTTACTTAATTTATTCCATTCCAGCCTATTTGATTCCATAATCAAATTTACACAGAATTTATAGCAGATCACAAATCGAAGTGGTTTCGGATATTACTGATATCCGACCCCGGTCTCTTCGAATTCAAATGTTATCCTTTTTAAGCTAAGATGTTTAAGTTAAACAATTAAATTTAAATTCAGGATACCATATTCACATAGCAATTATATCATAGATAAATAACTTACATTATCACAATTCATTCGAAACATCTCATATCACAGAACATTACAATCACAGATCAGATATATCAAATAATCCAATGCATTCAATATTACTCAATCATCCATAAGTAAGATTTATTTCACATAATTAATAATTAATTTAATTTAACTCATTAATTAATTAACTCTTAATTACTTACATTAATTAATTAACCTTTAATTACTTAATTATTCTTTAATTAATTACATTAATTAATTAACCTTTAATTAATCAATTTAATTAACTATCATTTAATTACTTACCTTAAGTAAATTTTAATTACTTTTATTAATTAACTAATCTTTTAATTTATTTATATTAATTAATCATTACATTAAGTAATTAAATTCTCTAATTAATTACATAAATTAATTATCCTTTAACCATTAATTAACCCTTAATTATTAATTAATCTTTAATTAATTATCCTTAGTTATGAAGTCAATTAACCTTAATCAATCTTTAATTAAGTAATTATCCTTTCAAAATAATTATCCTTTAATTATAATTACACCAAGTAATTACACCTTAATTACATTAAGTAATAATTAAGTAATTTTACTTAATTAATCTCATTAAGTAATTGTACTTTAATTACTCATCATTTATCACTTAACTCACGATTAATTAATCCTTAATTAATACTTAATTATCCTTTAATTAAGTAATCTAGTTTTAAATTAAAATAACACATTAATTACTTAATTATATTCAAGTTTATTTAATAAACCTTTAACTAATTCCAAAACTAGTGTAACACATTTATTATTAATTAAGAAAATGTTTAAAACTTAGTTAAATTTAAAATTTGAAAACTTGTTTAATAACTAGCTTAAAAATTTGTCAACTAACTTATGTTTCCTTTTAAACTTACATTTCTTTTGCTTTAAAAACTGGTTTGAACATAACTTTTTAAAATCAAAAAGCCTGTTAACTTTTAAACCTGGTGACAAAGAATAAAGACTCGAGCTCATCATAAAAATACTCGAGCCAAACATAACTTTTCTCGAACCAAACCCGAGATCCACTTCAAGACTTCCCCTTCTTCTCCAAAACCAGTCAACAACCCATACCCACGAGCTACTCGATAACCCACACGAGCCATAAACCCACTTACCCGAGCACAGATTCGAGTTTGACTTCATCTTATCCCTTCCTTAAATCCTGATACCCAGAATATCGTGTGCACGTGTACACTTGGTCGGAGTACCTCCGACCAACCTTCCGACTTTCGACACGTTGCCAACAACATCGACGACAAACCCAAACACCCAGTTCGACGAAATCTTCATGAATTCAAAATCGAGCTATCGAGCTCACCTGAAACCAAAACTTCATCGTACAAACCTCCATCGCCGATGATCCCAGTCACCTGCACCCATGCCATCGCGTCCACACATTCGCCAAAACCTTCCCCTTTTGATCCCCACTGACCGATCACCTGAATCGCCTTGATGATGATGAATTTCCCTTAAAAACGTTGTCGACCATACTGGGTTGTTAAACCCTAAATCCACGTCGCTCCATCGCCACAACGAATTATAAATTTCCTAACTATTTTTCCGATGATCCTCGCTTCGCAAACCTCCTCCAGCCCCAACCACGACAACCATCTCTTCCTTGATCGCCGACAATCGACAGTTAACCCAAATCTGATCAACTTGTAATATCTCACTCATCACAATCTTAAAATTTAGGATTCCATTCTTAAAAATCATTACATTCAAATACGAATTGATTCATATGATCAAAACTTAGAATTTTAAGCATCAAAATCTTGACTTGAAATCTATTTTTACTGTCGATTCTTATTTTAGAATATATTTACTTGATAGATGCATTTTGGAAATATTTTTAAAAGCTTAATCTGGTAAATACACACGAATTTCCTTTAAAGATCATAACATGAAATTGATTATATCAAGAGGTATATATTTTTAAATGGGGTTTAGCCTGTTAGAAATAAACAGAGACTAAATATTTATACATAGTTCTATACTTTATATATTTAGTAATTCAACTATCATCCAGACAATATACATTCATGCACATCATGATTTCCACATTTCTTCAAAAAATTTAGCAACAGTAAAATCCAGATTTGAATCAGATTTAAATCTTTTTAAAAGAAATTATTTACTCACCTGGAATGAAAACAGAGGACTGTAAATGCTTTAAATTTGAATCTGGAACTTAATTTTAATTTGCTAATCTGTTGCTTTGAAAATAATGCTTGAGCCTTTGATTTACTCTGTTGAATTGATCTGTACTCGAATTTGGCTGAGTTGCATTGAACTTGCATTTGTTTTAGTTCTCAGGTTGAAGACTTTGAAACTAGTTGAAGCTTTTTATCTCAGAGTTGAAGATTGAAATCTGGTTTTTAGTTTGTTTCTAGATTCGTTTGCTTTTCATTTTCTTAAGAAGGATGAAAGACGATTATACATTAGCCTGGTTTAAACATTTTTACTTTTATTTCCATCAAAAACTTAAGGAAAATAAGGTTGCCACTTGTATTCATTATGCTAACACTAAGCTAACAAATGTCAGTGCATGTTATCCTTAGCTTCCACTTGTATTTTACATGCTTTATATATTTACAAATATTAAAAACTTATTTTAAATATCTCTTATGTGTATTTATATTAATATGTATTATCTCTATATATATATATTCAAAGTGCATAAATTTCAAATATAAAAGAAAGTGTATTTAAACCCTTGTTAAATCTTATTTTAGCCTATTATATTTTGAACTACTAAATATTTGTTTTTATTAATCTATGTCGATATATATATTTTTTTATACAAATCATAATTAGAACATGTATAAATTTTGCCAAAATGAATATTTATAAAAGAAGGTCATTAAACTAATATTGTCAAATTCAACAATTATATCAAGAGATTATCAAACAAATAATTATCCAAATATTTATTATAGTTCAAAATATAATAGGCTAAAATAAGATTTAACAAGGGTTTAAATACACTTTCTTTTATATTTGAAATTTATGCACTTTGAATATATATATATAGAGATAATACATATTAATATAAATACACATAAGAGATATTTAAAATAAGTTTTTAATATTTGTAAATATATAAAGCATGTAAAATACAAGTGGAAGCTAAGGATAACATGCACTGACATTTGTTAGCTTAGTGTTAGCATAATGAATACAAGTGGCAACCTTATTTTCCTTAAGTTTTTGATGGAAATAAAAGTAAAAATGTTTAAACCAGGCTAATGTATAATCGTCTTTCATCCTTCTTAAGAAAATGAAAAGCAAACGAATCTAGAAACAAACTAAAAACCAGATTTCAATCTTCAACTCTGAGATAAAAAGCTTCAACTAGTTTCAAAAATTACTTGGTGTAATTATAATTAAAGGATAATTATTTTGAAAGGATAATTACTTAATTAAAGATTGATTAAGGTTAATTGACTTCATAACTAAGGATAATTAATTAAAGATTAATTAATAATTAAGGGTTAATTAATGGTTAAAGGATAATTAATTTATGTAATTAATTAGAGAATTTAATTACTTAATGTAATGATTAATTAATATAAATAAATTAAAAGATTAGTTAATTAATAAAAGTAATTAAAATTTACTTAAGGTAAGTAATTAAATGATAGTTAATTAAATTGATTAATTAAAGGTTAATTAATTAATGTAATTAATTAAAGAATAATTAAGTAATTAAAGGTTAATTAATTAATGTAAGTAATTAAGAGTTAATTAATTAATGAGTTAAATTAAATTAATTATTAATTATGTGAAATAAATCTTACTTATGGATGATTGAGTAATATTGAATGCATTGGATTATTTGATATATCTGATCTGTGATTGTAATGTTCTGTGATATGAGATGTTTCGAATGAATTGTGATAATGTAAGTTATTTATCTATGATATAATTGCTATGTGAATATGGTATCCTGAATTTAAATTTAATTGTTTAACTTAAACATCTTAGCTTAAAAAGGATAACATTTGAATTCGAAGAGACCGGGGTCGGATATCAGTAATATCCGAAACCACTTCGATTTGTGATCTGCTATAAATTCTGTGTAAATTTGATTATGGAATCAAATAGGCTGGAATGGAATAAATTAAGTAACATGACTATTTTAACTAAGTAACGGTACTTAGATATTGTTGTGTGAAAATAAGTGTTGATTATATGAGTTGTTTACTTGTAGTAAAGTACGAGTTACCCCGGGTTTAAATAAGTTCTATGAATTGAAATTTCATGTTAGATGAGTTTACTCACGCTGGTTTCCAGCCTGACCCGGGTGTTACACTACACCATATTGGCAGTTTTGTAACACCCCTATGCGGAAGAATCGCAACGGTTCTGAACCGTTGCGAAATAGCAACGGTTTGCAGCCGTTGTAAAAAATTTAAGTACGGCTAAGGACCGTTTTAATTTTGCAACGGCTCGAAGCCGTTTGTAGTTTCCTTAATTTTTTATTTATTTGTTGACCACTTGCGTATGTAAACCCCCTCCCCCAGTTCCCAAAACATTACGCCCCTTAATTTCATTTCTCTCATCCGCACGTTTGCCCTAATCGCCCCCATTTCCCTCCGTGTTTGCCCTAATCGCAAATCATCATCGACTTGAGCTTTGAAAGTAAACTGAAAATCATCATCGCTTCTTCTTCCTACTCTTAGAACGATCCATGGAGGAGTTCTCCAAATCAAAATCCTACCACGACGGTGGAAATTCAACTATACGGCAGCAACAACAGCGCGATTTCTCCGTACAATTTCCGGAGCTACAACACTTCATACGCTCCGTCTTCCATCTATGAAGATAACGTCTACAAGTATGGAAATCCGAAATTGAAGAAAGGGAAAAGTACGTTGAATTGGGGATTTAATGATCCCGAGCTGCATAGGAAGAAAAGAGTTGCTAGCTATAAGGTTTATGCGGTGGAAGGAAAAGTTAAGGAATCTTTTCGTAAAAGCGTTAGGTGAATTAAGGATAAGTATACTCATGTCCTCTATGGTTGATGGTGATGCTTGATTTTCCTTTTTGAGGTGAGATTATTAAATCCCATGTCATTTTTAAGTAATGTTTGTATTATTGATCCATATGCACCATGCTACTTGTATTGGATTAATATGTGCTCCTTTTGCCAAATCAAATCTTATGATCATGACCCCTTGTTATTTGATCTAATTGCTATAAGGAATCAATTTGTGTTAGAATGAAATTGCAATTCATTCATTGTTTGAAAAAATGAAGAAGCTTACATGCAAAAAAGTGGATTTTACATCTAGTAGGGCCATGATGATGTAACTAGGTGTTTATTCCTTGTATTGCTTGCCATTGTGTTAGGTAAAAGCTAATTTTTCTCATTATATTGTTTGTTAATTTATGATGTATTAATTGGCTAATAGATGATCGTTAGGTGCGCCCTCATGTTATAAGTGTGTCATTTTAAAGCAAAGAAGAATTGGTGTGGTTTTGTTGCTTTGCTTATGGGAAAATGAGTCGGTTTCGCTACACCTGCATATTGCACCTAGGAATGGGCCTAGAAATTACAGCTGTCCCAGACTGTGTGAACTAGATATCGATTATGTAGAAAAACTCGTTTTAAAACACTGAATTTTTTTTAATCCAAAATGGTCAACAATACATAGCACATGCAAGTTACGAAGAAACATCTCTGGTATATCCTGCCGACTAAAATATGTAAGACAACTAATTTCTTAAAATAGCTTTTTAATCAGCTTGTATATTGAGAAGTCTATGAAAACATCAATTTATTTAGTACTCTATACAAGAGTCTATAATGATTGGTATACAGTTGAATATTATTAAATCTCAATATAGGCTATGTTGTATTACCAAACTCAATATGCACAGCTAAAAGTTTGTTGAATTCACATTCCAAACTGGTTTCAACTCTTTGACTTTTCTTTCAATTAAGTAGCATACTCGCAATGTTCTAAGGTCGCTTTCAGCTTATGAGACTGTTTGACGTACAATAAAACAACGTTACTTTAGATAGATTATGTGGATAACATAATGAAAATGTATAGGAAGTTTCCTAATTTTTTTTCCTCTGTGCTCGTATTTTACTCTTGTAGTTTGTACACATACACATCTTATACATATCCTACATGATGACTTAAGGGTTTTAGGTTTTGATGGTTAAATGGTTAAACCATCGATAACATGCTTTTTTTTCTTTTGAAAATTTACAAATTTAAATACAAGCTACAAATGCTAGGTATAAGAGTCATAGAGAGCCTTCAACATATGTTAGGTTTAGATTTGAAATGGTAATATATTTTGCATTATAGATTTAAATTTTTTAAGAACAATATAGAGAACGAGGAAAGAGAATGCCATTGTGAGAGAAAAAGGGAGAATAAAAAACCGCGGTTCAACTATGTAAAATGGACTTTTGAACTGTTTGTTCGAAGGTACGACATTCGGTTCGTGTACAACTGAGATCTGATTGAGTTTTGAACCGACATGGTCCTTGGTTTTTGGCTATGTGCAGTCTGACCGTTGTTAGGTCATGTTTCAGTAACACTGATCACTTTAGAATTATACATGGTCAGTTACTACATAATGCATAGGACTTAGGTAACATGTATTTTTTCTAATAGCTTAAGCTCGTATACATTGTGATGTTATTTTTATGGTCATCTCTCAAGTGTAATTTTATTTTGACCACCTGAACAAAATACAAAGTTTGATCGGCCAATACTTAATCAAAGTGTGAATAGAATTATACTCTGGTCAGCTTTAGCCTTTAAATTTTAATGGTAGCTTTAGGTTCGTTGTAATATGTCCTGTCCAGGCTTGTCCAATTCTGGAGAATAAATTAATAAGAAACTGGAGAGATGTTTACATCTACTACCATAGGAAAATGTGCTCTTCTTGCATGACCACTTATTAGAATGACAATATTAAAAATCCATTGCATTATTCCTTATTATGTTTACCTGCTTTCCTTTGATGAGGGTGCTTTGTAACACAGTTCAATGAATCATTTTTTCTGTCATAATATATGTCAGGAAGTGTGGTATTGAGATTTAACTCTCATAATATATGTGTCATATAAAGCCATTTCCTGTAACATATTACTTATTAATTCCAGCTAGTTAACTCTCAATATGATACTGCAATGGCTCTATCATATGTATTATGTTACGATTTAAAATTAACATATATACTCCCTTACCTAGTTGTTAAGTCTACTTGACAGAACCATATAATTTGGTTTTATTGGATGTCAGAATAGATTTTTAGGTGGTTATTTTCTAGGC
This sequence comes from Allium fistulosum, assembly GCA_030737815.1. NCBI lineage: Eukaryota > Viridiplantae > Streptophyta > Magnoliopsida > Asparagales > Amaryllidaceae > Allium > Allium fistulosum. Next base: position 559,901,735 of record CM060907.1, read on the forward strand.
ACTTTTGTATTTTTGATTGCATAATACATTAATTTTAGGGTATATTTCATGTATAACTACAAGTCATTTGAGTGACATACTAAATTGTATAGTGTTATTTAAGAGCTGTACAAAGAATTACAACAACACACATTATAATACATCAATTTGATCGGTACCTTTGTTGCATTTTCTTTGGCAAATGTTCATCGATTTGATGCATAACTTTCATTGCCTTGATAATGTAGAATGAATACAATCATAATTCATATCCTATTTTCCTTGCATACTCAATCCCTAGTGACAGTCAATTAAGTAGTTGCTCACCTTCAACCTCTCTAAGATTGAATTGTAGAAAACTATTGTCACTCAGTTTTCTTAATTCATTTTCTTATATTTATTTTCTTAATTGCACTGCAGGTCCTGTGCATATCCAAGTGAAACATGTGCATATAACTCAAAATTTAGTAACTGTTAACGTGACACAATCTTTTACTATCACTTCAGGTTTTTAATGAAATGCACTAGACTAACGTATTTGGGAATTATTGCCATAGAATATGCACCAATGCCATCTTCCGATGATATATTTTTGGTACATAAGTTAGCTAACTAACGTGTAGCTGTTGATGGGACATCTGCATAGAATTTTTTTTCATCCTATCACACTTCTTTGCACTCTTTTTATCCTGACAAGAAATATACCCCTCGCGCTTATGATGAATGTGATGGCCCATATGCTTTTACCCATACCAGCCTCACTTCTGTGCTAAATGTGATGAACTCGATGACTGGATCTTGCATTGTAGCACCTCAGTTCAGCAAGCTTGGCCTGCAACTCTGGTCATTGTCCTTTTCCATTGCTGAGTATAGGCCTTGGTTCAGCAAGTGCTAAGCTTGGACTTTTTTGCAACCTTAGATAAAAAAGTTGTGTTTGTGCTAAGTAAAATCATTTGCATTCTATTATTTTCCCCACTATTGTTGAGCTGCATTACATTGTTGTCTGACATTTTCTACGTGTTGTTTTATTGTTGTTTTGGACAACAAACTGTTGTTGGTGATTTGAGCTACAAAGGGTGCTTCGCCTTGGTTCACTCTGTCAAAACCTTGAGGCGCCCATAAATTGCAAGATATTTGATTATCAACGATCGTCGTATTACTATTCAACATATGATTTGTATTCAAAGAATGTAAATTGGTATAGGTCATGTTTTTCAATGAAAAGCAAAGTTATAAATACCTCTATTTATTTGTACTAAAAGATACCCCTATTTGTTTTATAGAGCTGGAGTTGGCAATGATGATCGGGTGCAAGAACAAATTGGAGGAAGCCGTTGCCAAACTATGTACTGTATACTGTAATACTATTGTTGCTGCTGCTGCTGAACTTTGTAGTGTAATGTATTATTGTTGAACATTGTAATCAAAAGATTTGTTATGTTTGGTTTTTGTGTTGAATCTATGAAAAATATTTGGTTTAATGATCTTTCTTTTGTGATATTATATTAATTTTGCAAATTTTTGTATTGAGTATGATAATTAAATGACTGTCACTATAGGAGGGTAGAAAAAGCAATATATTTTAAAAAAAATATTAAAATTAGCAACGGTTTTAGGCCGTTGCAAAATCAAATTAACAAAGGCTAAAAACCGTTGTACAATAGGGTTTTACAATGGATTTTAGCCGTTGCAAAACTACAATTAGCAACGGCTCAAAGCCGTTGTAAAATATTGTTTTATAACGGCTTTGAGCCGTTGCTAATTGTAGTTTCGCAACGGCTAAAAGCCGTTGCTAATTTTTTGCCACTGCTAATTTTGCAACGGCTCTAAGCCGTTGTAAAATCCGTTTGCAACGGTTCAGAACCGTTGCAAAATGGCATTTCTGGTGTAGTGTTACTTTGATGTAATGCTCGGGTCAGACCGAGTATTACAGATTTCAGGTAAGGACGTTCTGGAGCTCAAGAGGCGAGCTGGATGGCAGTAACGTATGGAGTATATTCCGCTGTGATATACTATAGTTGTTAGAGACATGTTAATTCTAACTGTCTAGTATATTTGTGAATGTTGTAACTCTGATGTATAAAAATGTAATTAACAAATACAGTTCTTTTTGTAAAACTGTTATTTATGTGATATTATATTTTGATCCGCTGCGAAATGTGAGAATATGTGATTCTGTGTTTCTTCTTCTTCTTCTGTTTCTTTCTTCTATCTCTTTTCTTTTTCTTCTAACTATCTGGACAAATTTATCTATGTACATATCTAGGTATATGTATATCAGAATTTTATTTGTTCAAATTAACAAATTTAGTATTTTAAAAAAATTTAATCCTTTTAATTACCAATTAACAGATATCCAAAAATCTGGGTTATCACAAAAAGTCAAAGGCAGAGATTATCAGAAAGTTGCAACTCGCTGGTGCGCTTAATACTTGGGGGTAGAGGGGAGGAGGTCGGCGGTGACTAGTAGAAGGCGACATGCTTGAGGCAAGCAGGCGGCCATGAACTTATGTTCGAGGATTTAGGAAATAATACGAGGAAAATGGAAGAGGAAATTAAGAGGAGTGAGAGGGAAAATGTAAATAATTTGGGAGAAGAGGCGGGCACGAATTTAAAGCGTTATGTAGCCACTTCATACTGTAAATAAATAAAACTTATAACAAACAATAACACAATGAAGTATTATAGTGTATTACCTAATTATTAATTTTTGCTACTTAACTATTTAATAGTATTAATTAAAATTATTAATTAATTATTATTAATTAATAGTAGTTGTTTAATAGTAATTTTTAATTATTAAATATTATTTAATATATTAAACTATTATTTTAATGTTTAATATTTATTTATTAATTATTGATTATTAATTATTAATTAATTATTCATTATTAATTACTAAATAACTATTAATTACTAATTACTAATAGGAATTATTTGATATTTCAAATTAATTATTAATTTTTAGTATTTAATAGTAGTTATTAATTATTATACATTAATATTTAATTATTGTTATCTAAGTATTATGAATTTAATACTCATTTGCTATTTGTTATTAATTATTATAATTATAATTAATTATTAATTATTATTTTTATTATTTAATACTGATTTTTAATTAACTTTTAATTTTTATTTAATATAAAAATATTATTATATTAATTATTAGTTACTTAATAAAAATTATTTAATAGTAATTATTAATTAGTAAATATTTGAAAATTTATATTAACTATAATATGAATTTCTTAAATTACTTTTTAAATATTAAATATTACTTCTGAATCATTAAACATTAATTGTTAATTATTTAAAATTACTTATTAATTATTAATTGTTACTACTTAATTTTAATTAAATATTAAATATTTAAAGTTAATGATTATGTATGTATTACCGATTATTAATTATTAAATATTTAATACTAGTTATTAATTATTAAATTTTTAATATTAATTATTAAAAACTAATTCTATTTATTGATTATTAATTATTAAGTATTGATAATTGATTCTTAATTATTTAATAGTAATTATTTAATATTAATTATTAGTGATTTAATAGAAATTATTTAATAGTAATTATTAAGTATGAAATATTTAATATTAAATTCTAAATATTGAATATTAAATAATAAATATTGGCGGGCGTTAGAAATTTCCCGAAAAACGGTTTCATCAAACGTGAGCGGATGATTAACGTAAAATTGGCATCGATTAAAACGGGCATTTTATGACCGTTGTAAAATTGGCACCTATTACAACGGGCATTTTTAGCCCGTTGTAAAATTGGCACCTATTACAACAGGCGTTTTAAGTGTTGTAAAATTGGCACCTCTTACAACGGGCATTTTGTGACCGTTGTAAAATTGGCATCTATTACAACGGGCATTAAAGAACCGTTGTAATAGCATTCTATTACAACGGGCAGTCATTGCCCATTGTAAAAAGGGCGTTGTATAGGGCATCTATTGCAACGGTCCTGAGTGGACCGTTGTAATAGCCTTCTATTACAACGGGCAGCCAGTGCCCATTGTAAAAACGGCGTTGTATAGGGCATCTATTACAACTGTCCTGAGTGGACCGTTGTAATAACCTTCTATTACAACGGGTAGCCAGTGCCCATTGTAAAAAGGGCGTTGTAATAGGGTATTTTTGTTGTAGTGATAGGAGATGGATTACTTTGCTTAATTGTATGAAAATTACCTAAATTATATAAGACCAGCTTAAAATCGATAAACCCGACTTATCGGTCATTAGGGAGAGAGATAGATAGTTTGAAAACCCTAGAAATTGCAGAATGGAGGAAGATGGAGATTACATAAACTCGGGGAGGAAGAAAGACTTCGATTTGAAGAAACCTGGAAGAATGGAATTGGAGGCGTCATTGATCTGAAATAATGATTTTTTTTATTTCAACAATTCTACTATTCAGATGTGAAGAAATGACAGAACCTTCTATATGGCTTAATGTGAGTTAATAGAATAGATTGATAGTGTTATTATTATTTATGATCCGTGAATTTTAAGACATTTAGAGGGTTAAAAGGTAAAATTAACCCCAAATTAAGGATTAATCGGTATTCAGATTGAGATGAAATGAGAGGCAAGGATACAGATGGTTAATTAGAGCGAACTCATGCTACGCATACGGGTTGCAACTATATTTTCTGTAAATCTAGTTGAGTATATTTTTTATGATTAACTCAAGTAAAACCATTATTTCCAAGATATATTTTACATTTGAATATTCTTTATACTTTGATTATTCAAACTTAATTATCCAAAAAACACTTTAGTATGTTATTGTGTACGTCTGTACAACTATATTTATGCATCATACAAAAGAAGATTAAAATAATTATGTAATATACCTATAAATAATTATGCAAATGCACACATAAAATTTTAAGTTGTAAGGCTAAAACATCGATTTGAGAGATCATTATGAATAAAATAAAACATACACAATGGTTCAATTCAAGTAACTATGCGCATGTATAAAAAACAAAAACAAAAAGAATTGCGTCATGCATATGCTACCACTGTACAATAATGGAAAAAATATATAATTTAGTCTACATGTGATTACTAGACGTAAAAGAAATAATTTCAAACACTCAAAAAATTTGAACTATAAAACATATTAGAACAAAATTAAATCTTAGGAATGTCCAAAGATAATATATAATTATCTAGTTTACTCTTCCAAGCATTGTTTCATATTCCACAATTTCAGTTACTAAGAAAACTAATATTACTGGTCATCAAAACGAAACTACAGTACAAAGATTGATACTACAATATAAAGAGTTGGAAATAATAAAATACAAAGAATAAATTAAATGAGAAATATTTACTCTGGAATTTCACGAATCCTTAAATTGGACCCTTCTTCCATTTCTCCTTTACTACTTCCTTGCCTTATAAGTATCACGTAAACAACAAAAGAATTAGAAAAAAAATTATTGGATCAAGTGCAATTGGTAGATAGTTATTCAATATTCAAAATTTATAAAATTCATCACAATTTTATATGAAAGTCTACAATAAAGTATGTAAGTAATAGACTTGGTGTATATGTGTTTTTGAAGAATGTCCATTTCTAGTGAAGGTTTAACATGGTCAGATATTAGATTATAATTTGGAATTTTTTTACATATTTAGAGGATTAATTTTTGTTAAGATTGTTTACATGAAATAAATTCCATTAGGTAAGTAAGGTACTATTTGAAAATTTTATTTTTTTATAAAGCTTTTATTCATTACGTGAACGTTGTCATGTTTTGTTCAATTTGAATCTACATTTTTTTAATTTTTGCTGAAGTAAATAATTATTTTGGCAAATTTCATATTTCTTAGTTATACATAACAAATTTGTTTTGGACAAATGAATAACACATTTGTAGTTGAAATGTTAACATTAGTCAAGTTCCTAAAGTTTTAAATTTGAAAATGCTTAAGTGAATATCTCTACTATTAATAATGAGAATTCCATGAATGGAATTAAACCGTGTCCTTTTGAATTTCCTAAAATACGTCTCTATAGAGGAATATGTGTGGTAATTGGTAGGGTTGAGCAATATTTGGTTAGAACCGAACTAACCGACCAAACCAATTCATTTCGGTGGGTTGCAAGTTATAGTACAGCCGTAGAGCTAAAATTATTTGAACTAAACCGACACTCAATTTGCATGCCACCTATTCAATGGGACGTACTATTAAACCTCCCCGCATTATCTCAACTCAATTAGATGTTATTGGAACAACTTTCTTCTTTATCCCTTAGCTTGTGTACAACAACAATTAATATATTTTGAAAGATGTGAGACAAATTAAAACAATTAGAATGTGTTTAATATTGTTGCTCATTGTCCATTTAAATTACAATCTATATGACAAATAACATCCATTGATGAGTAGGACAAAGACAAAAGGATAAAATATGGCATGACCGAAAGACCTATTACTACTAATGTGATATACTATACTATAAACCTTATAAACATGGCATCGGACAGAAAAGAGATTGTACAAACTGAAAAATCTAGCGGTATTATACCTATTTTAGTATTTATTTCATCAGTGTGAATGGGCATTTTCTGCAAAATCAGTTATAACTGGACATGTATAAAAGGCCTACTTGGAAAAGAGGTTTTAGCTTGTATACGTGGACACTAAAAAAAACAGATTTTGAACTACGTGCAATCTTTAAATTTGGGAAAAGCAATCCCAAAAATTATATATGATAGGACTATAAATAGAAATGAAAATGTATAAAATATCCGTGGACAAAAAAAATATATATGTGGGTTACATATGTTTGGATTTTATACCCAAGATAGGCATTGCAGAAAAGAGAATGATAATGGCGTGCTAACTGATTGTTCTGTTACACATGCATATATAGTGGACGACTATATATGCAGGCTGAAAACAAATCCAAACGACAAATAGTAGGCTAATATTGCCCAACATGGACAATGTGCTTTCTATCCACTTTCCTGGGTTCATGCTCAATAAATATATATAAATGTCAACTGTCAATATGGACTCACTCCAGTGTACATATTAGCTTTTTCTTGTACTCTCGCTCTCGTTGATAGAAAAGGAATATAAAATCAGTATTCCCTCAACTTTTTCATTATAAGCTAATAGACAGGGATGTTTTATGTATTTACATTGGACTTTTGTGTATGTTTTGTGTATTGACAATGCAAAGTGCAAGCTGAATAATTGGAACTATTTTCAATTGTTTCAAACTTCACACAAACAGCCAGAGATCCCCTGAACTCCATTATTTCTCCCCCTTTGCTGAAGGTTAGAAAATCCATGCAAAATTATAGGAATATGTCATGGGTAACTTTTGTAAGCTTATTTTATATAGAATGGTATACCCCTAGAAGAGCGTAGCCTATAAGAGTGTACCAGAACCAACAATGAAGATGTACTAATTATAGTAGCCTTTAAGAGATTTCTAAATTTCATGGTCTTAACATCTGATACAAATTTTGATACACCACAAAAGTGCAAAAAGAAAAATGGATCATGATACAAAATAACATATATAACATAAACTGGAAATAAATTATTTCCACAAAAACAGTACAAATTTAAGGTCCGATACTAGAAAAAATTACTCCAGCTAAATGAAACATAATATGACAAGAGAAGATATGAGTGCATGTTCCTAAACATGTAATTATTTAAATGATCGAGAAAATTATATTCTAAAGAAAGGAAGGGCTGATATAAATCATAAAATCGATATTATGCTTATCTTTTTAATTATTGGATAAACAACAAAAAATTCCATCACTGAAATTAATGATTTTTTCGTCATTTGTAGAATAAAAATGAATTTAACCAAAATATATATAGTCAAAATTATTGGTTGATTGATAATCATGGAACTTACGTAAAATTATAAAGCCCCAAAGGTTAGTAAAATTATGTTGTATATGCATGATGCTTTAAATGTTGCATGGATCAAGCATTAGAACTGCGTTTTTTATGGTGCATTAATGACACTTTTTACAACCAAAGCTGTAAAGTTGGGACATGTCTGAAATACCTATTACTACTATAAAGAATTTGCCATAAAAAAGAACAAAATCAATTTTGGAAGGTGCATAAATGAGGTCAGGTGTGTGAGCATAGCAAGGATAGCAGCTAATCAAGCACATATGATAGGACGTCAATGCTGCTACAAGCACAAAACAAGAAGGGCAAAGCAAGTACACTTGAATAAAGAGATATGTAGTCCAATGGCCAATGTAATATCAAGAGAAAACTTCATAAGTGCAGAAGAAATGCAGTGCATATATATTCAAAAATTAATCGGAAGAAAATTCAAGACTAACGTGTGAGGAAACTTCTAAGCTATTGTATGAGGAATCATTTAAATACATGAAACTGGAGGAATGTATGGATTGAAGCAACAAGTGACGTGCTGGATTAAGGTAAGAAAATGCAGGAGATACGCAAGTTGTAGCATGAAAAAAAATCATATGGTGGGTGTTGTAGTTAGTGATACACTACATGTCTATGTCCAAGAAGGAGGGCAAGCACCATAAAAGGTGGTGGGGAGGAACAACAAACCCAAAAGCATAAGTAGAATGAAACGGACAATAGAAACTAGCAGCGCGTGAATCTAGGGCATTATCATATAAGAAAGATTTTGCCAATGTGCAAATTTGATATTTCTATGCTATAAAAAATCATTCTAGACAGTAATCATAACTTTACTGTTGTGTGCATGATTTGAAATGTCCTTTTTTTACCATTATCCTATTGTAAATTCTTGTGATTGGGCTTATGCTGGTTTGGGCTAATTAATTAAGAAGGAATAATGAAGAGGTTGGTCAAGTGGATGGTGTTGTCACTAATGATGCAAGAATGTGCGTGTAAGTGGAAAAAAAGATCAACGATATTATTCATTCACGTTTTCTTTTTTGCAAGTCATAAGAAATGTGATGTTAAATGTAATTACTATCTACATGTTATTTATATGATATTGATTGCATAGTATAGAATTACCTTCTATGCACCAAAAATCCACATATATTTACTCTACATTTCATACAAAAGTGTGTTGTTGAATTAATGCATGCATATTGTGGTTAGATGCAGGTCCCACCTGGACATGCACATACACTCGTATTTATAATGATTTTGAAGTGATTAGATAAGAATTTAGAATATGAAGTATTTAGTTTAAAAAATTTAATGAGTAGACCAAGAAAACATGCAATTTTTTTAGAAATATGGATGATGTAAATGAAAATATTATAAGAAAATTAGAAGGAGAAGGGTAAGTTATTTTATTTTACAAATGTATAATAGATTTGAGTTTAAAAGTCACTATGAACCTATGTAATTAAAGCCCCATTAAAGTCCTACGAAATTCATGTTGTAGCTCATAGCGCTCCTCGACCGCTACGCCTTTTCAATTTAACGCTATGAAATAGTATATCCGCTTTAAGCCCTGCTATTTTTCGCTACACCCGCTAAATCAAGGATTTTTAGCACTTGCTTTAGCAACATTAATATAAAAAGGTTGATTTGGCTAGTCATCTTTTAAGCTAAATCAACAAAGTTTGGGTACATACCTAATTCTAAGGCATAAGCGCACAATATAAGTTAGAAATTTATCGTAGTCATCAAATCTAGACTACATAAGTCATGAAATTCTTCAGTATTGTTATGTAACATTAAATAATATATTTTTTCCAACACAAATGATCCGAGAATGAGAATAAATTAATTTTAAATATTATTTTTATATCTAATGAAGCTTTTTGCATCTCCGCTATTTTCAGCTATATCTCCTCTTATCCCCGCTGTAACTTTTTTCATCTCCAACGCTATAGAACTGCTAAGCGCTTTAACTACACAGCTATGAACACACGTCTACATGTTCCAAAGTATAAAAACAAAATCAAGTAATATTTTGAGCTATACACACACACACACATATATATATAATATATGATAAGCATTCAATAGCACTCCAAACAGTGTAGCACCCTAAATGCCCTATGATTTCCACCACAAGTTCTGAATTAAATAATAATACTAGTGGAAAGAGGGAGAAAGTTCTATTATTTAATTTGGAGCTTATGGTGGAAATCAGGGAGCATTTAGGGCGAGACACTATTTTAGGTACTGTTAACGCTCCCATATATATATATATATATTCTCAAGCATTATTCATTATTTTCCATATTAATTACCTCATAAGTTACCATATTAATTGCATTTATGCCCTAAATTCAATTTGATTGAATTTAAATTAGTGATAACTCACATTAAGTCAATTTTAGCTCAAATATTAAATATCATGCCTAATTTTCTCTAATAATAATCCCATTTTCATTAGATAGTTCTTATTAGATAGTTCATATCTAATCATTTGCTAAAAAAATATTATCAAAAAGGAATAATAATAATAATATACAAATCCTTCCCTTTTTTATAGAAAAAATAGGTATTTATTATTTTGATTCATCTGCTGAATTTAGCTATTTTACTAAATCAATTTTTTTTACATACTATCTCGTAAAATAAAAAAGATGATATAAAAAAAGAATTGTCAAATGGATAATCTTCAAACCTATAGTCATATTTAGTATAAAATCATGACTCTTTATATCAATAACATCTGTTTACCATTTCAAAATCTCATACCTTAATTTAATATAAAATTTCATACCTTAATTTGATATTCAATCAAAGCAAAAGATATTAAAATTCCTCTAAAAGCATAATTATAATCTTGAATGGAAGGAAATAAATTAATACTCATGTTATTTTTTCTATTTTGGTGAAGATTGAGAAAATCAAAATTATGATTGAGCTAAGTTTTCCTCCGTAGTCGTAAAATTAAATATTCAGGGTTTATGGTCTAGAGATGGAAAGACAAGTTTTATGGTGCAATAATGTACATGAAATGGAAACTAAGAAGAAAGAGGAAGATAGATTATATAAATGACAATTTAGTAATTTTAGTAAGATTTTATAAAAGGAGAAAGTGTTGTTTGATTCTTCCCTCAAATGAACCTTTCTAATTTAAAAATTGACTCTTTTCATTCTCTTTAGACAAAATGATTCACCATTTAACAATTTACTATAAATAATTGTTGCTCATTCTACCAGCATAAGTAATTGTTACTTTTATTAACCTTGTTTAGTAAAATTACAATTCACGCAAGTCATATATAAAAAGTGGGGATATGAATATACATCTACTACTAACAATGTATGCAATTCTTTACCTTTAGCGCAACATTTAAGCACCGTAGATAATTTTGAAATCCAATCCCCTAAAAGATAGAGAGAGAAAGCAAAAAAAGTTTTTTAAACAATAATTAAAATGCTTTAGTGTCATTAGAATAAGTTATATCAATCACTAACCCAACAAGTAAATTGTTTGTTTTGGGATTTTGACCTTGAGTTTGCTCAACAAGTCATAGCCCCACAAACAATGGATCATATACAACTCCTAACCCATGGTTCTTTGTCCTAATCTCATTTCAATCTTGAGTTTACTCAACAAATCGAAAAAGATTATTCACTCGTACCTACCATATCGCGACGACCTAAGTATAGTATATGTACTTTGAGTTTGCTCAACAAATACATATAGTTATCTTACCTCATCCATTCAATATATTAATAATGTTACACATAACATCCCTATCTTGAGTTTGCTCAACAACTAAGGAGTATGCAAGTAATTTATTAGTATATGTATGGTAGAGGACAACATTATATTGAAGACTTGTTATCTTCAATATGTATGTGCGTGTGTGTGTAATATTGAGTGATATCGACTTATAGAATAATATAATTCTTATAAATTACTCTCATGGTTCAAGTGTCGGATGAAGGAACCGGGCCAGCCCGCAGCGGAAGAAATGGGTGAATTTCAAAAGTTTTACCATTTTTGGATCATTAATGGGCCTATGAAGTCTAAATGTATTTAGGTCTTATCTAAATTTCTTTTAAATAAAATCAGTATTTTATTTAATACCATATTTTTTTTATTAATTTGATTCTAAAACAATAAAGAATGAGATATAAAAACAAGGTTTGAATATATCAAATATATTCATTCCTTAATTATGTGACATAATAGTTAAACATAAGGCAAGTATGATCAATTGAGATAACATGATGTATATGAATAAATAAGAATAACTTTAAAGGTATTTGTGCCAAAATTGGTCACAAACCCCAAATATCGTGAAAGCACCAGTATATGAACACAGATCAGCAATAAATGATCACAAATCACAGATCTAATGTAATGTAGAGGATAAAAAATGAAGAATAATAAACTTCAAATGGAAAGAAATAGACAGAGACAAAATTTATAGTGGTTCGGCTATCTCTGGCCTACGTCCACTCTAAAAATTAATCTTTTATTGACTTTCCTTGCTAGTTACAGCTGATTACAGTGAAGAAATTCGAGTACAACAGTAGCTTAGTAATGCCAAGGTGTTTCCGGCAGAGTCTGGATGTTGGATAGCCAAAAGATCATTTTTCTGTAGGCTCTAGGGTGCTATTTATAGGTGCTCCATGCAAATATCTCGCTCAAACTTTGGGAGACTTCTTCTGGCATGTGAGTGGGACCACGCGATCGATCCCATGAAGTTTCGACTCGATCCATGATCGATACGAACGTAATTCATATCGATCAAGATTTTGTCCAATGGAGTCGAAATTTGGCGTGAACCTTCTTTAGCTTGTTCGTAAGCTTCTGTGAAAGTTTCATAGCATTTGGAGTTGTGGATTGCGAGATATGATCAATGCAAGCTCACGTGTTTTCTAGGCTGTCGCGTTTGTATTGATACATTTCATATAGATCTGTTCGACTCGATCTCGAGCACGTTCCTGCAAGGTGACGTGGTGCTTGATTCTTGGATCAATCCACTTTTTGTGTCGAACGATCGAGTCTTCTTTGCGCATAAGCCTTGTTCGTATCAATCGGTAGCACCCCGTTCGTATCGATGGAAGTTATCCTGCATATCGGTCCTATTCGTATCGATCATGGTGGTCCTGTTCGTATCGATCAAAGTAGTGCTGTTCATATCGAGGGAAGTAGCCCTCCTGTTCGTATCGAGGGAATTGGTCTTGTTCGTATCGACCAAGATTCATTCTAGTTGATCGATACGAAGTTGAACCAATGGGATACGATGGATACGAAAAGATGGATAGCACGATAGGTTCGAATATATGGATATGAACAGGACTTCTCAGGATGGATTCGAACAGGGCTTCACGATGGATATGAACGTCGTGCTTTCCTTAACTTGTATCGATCATATCTCGAACTCCGATCGACTTGAAACTTGGAACGTAGTCTCTTCTAGCCTTGATTATCATCCCAGATCGATCCCGCTTTGATTCGAGCTTGGCCAAATTTTGACGACATCGATCATAGCCCTATTTCCAATCGATCTCCTATCCTGATATCCATCCTTTATAGCCAATTTGTTGATATTCCAACCTTGACCAAAGGGTGGGATAACATTTGCCCCCCAAAACATGCCTTGTGATAAGAAGGTGTGTTTTGAATAGTTCCAAATCTGACATTCAAAGTCCATATTCCATCTATAGCCATACTATTTGATTCATAATCCGATCCCTTACCAAGCCATGCCATCCAAGTGCCTCATTCTTGACTGCTCCGAGTCGATGTCCAATTCCAAATCCAGTAACCAAAGCCTTAGCCAATTCCATATCCATCCGAACCCGATAACCGAATCCTAATCCATCCTTACCTAATAACCAATAACCGAATCCAGGACCTATCCGGGTCAATATCCTTAGCTGTTCATAGCTAACATTCGTATCCATAACCTCTCCGGGTTCTTGTCAAGCGCAATCCACACCTGACGACCATGGTCCAGTGTCCCTGAACGTTGAGTAATGCCATGGCTTAAGTCCTAAGCCGAATCCTGGTCGCTCCGGACCCTTGTCGAGCATAGTCCATACTCGACGATCTGAAATAGTAACCGATAGCTATTGTGGGGCCTAAGTCCTAGACCGAATCCTGATCTCTCTGGACCTTTGTCGAGCATAGTCCATACTCGACGACTTGACTAAGCCAATTCGCCACGTTTGGACGAAGAGTCTTACCCCTTGCCAGGCATAGTCCATACCTGATGACCATTTACCAAAAAAAAGATGAAAATCCCATCAAAATCTAATCCAAAATCCAAATCAAATCGGAAAACCAAAAATCCATATCAGAAATCCAAATCAATATCCAAAACAGAAAACAATCATCCAAACGAAAGTCCAAACCAGAAAACAAACAACATCAGGAGTTCAAACGAAACTCCAAAACCAAGCCAGAAAAGACAAATGTCCAAACCAAAAGAAAAAGCAGATTTCACAAACCATAGCATCGCAGTTCACCATCAATCAGAGCATGCCTAGGAGCCATCTCCGTCCCTGTACATGAGTAAACGACTTGGTCGTTTGCCTATAGTTTGCTACTTATTTCATATCATCCTTGTCAATTGATAACCAATCGACCATCATTCCTGGGCCTCGCGCCATCATTGTTTGAGGTAGACGGTGGTTACTCTTGCTCCACCGCTGCATTCCGAGCCCCAACATATTGTCGCAACTGTACATTCCTTACATGCTCCTCAATTATGTTCTTTAGATGCCTACAATTGTTGGTGTCATGTCCATCCAAATCGTGAAAAAGACAGTGCCTCCCTGATGCCCTTTCATGTTCCGAGGGTTCTCTCCTTGCTGGCCTTCGGTAGGGAAGGCGATTCCGAGTCTCTATGAATATCCGTTCCAACGTCTCGTTTAATCCCGTGTAAGTGGAAAACTTTGGCTCCCTCCATCGCTTCCTAGCTTTTCCTGACTCATCATCCAGCTTCCTTTTTCCTTTATCTTTACCTTTATCCGAGCCTCCGCTGGATGGCCTTCCATCCTCAGCTGCATTCACCTCCTTTAATTTCATATCTGAACACGCATCTTCCTGCCGAAAGAATTTCTCAGCTTCGTGAAAGAATTCCCCGAGATCCATTGGTGGGTCTCGTATTAATGACACTTTGAAATCCGAATTTTCTCTGACTCCTGATACTGCTGCCATTAAAACCATTGATGGATCCGGCCGATCCACCGAAGCAACCGCTGCATTGAACCGAGTTAAGAAAGCTCCGAGCGATTCTTCTGTCCTTTGCTTTATCGATGTTAGCGTCATCACGTTCTTTGGCCTTTTGATATGAACCCGAAACTGCTTTAGAAACCTGTCCACCAATTCTGTCCATGTCTTAATAGATCCTTCTTCCAACTGTCTGAACCACATAGCAGCTATATCCGTTAAGTACAGAGGGAATCATCGGGCCATCACTTCCTCCGATGCCCCCAGCACTTCCATATGTCTTGTGCATCTCATCAAGTGATCAGTAGGATCAGACTTGCCATTGTACACTTCCAAAGTAGGTAGCTTGAATTCTAGCGGATTCCGAGAAATTCTGATGTCACGAGTAAACGGACTCCTGTTTACTCCTTCCAGATCTCTGTTTGTCAAACCTCCACGCATAGTTCGCCTGATAATCTCAGCTAGTCCGGTGTTGTCCGTCAAGGGTTGCCCCCCGAGTCCCCGAGGGAATTCTGGTACATACTCGTCATCTCGTGCTCCTATATTCCTTCCAGCATCTTGTTGTATGGCGTCAACTGGAATTCCCCCATGAACTGGTCCATCATTGCCGAGTGGTGTGACCCCGATCCTGGATCCATCCAGATTAGCAGTTGTGTGCTGATCAGGGGTTGTGCCTTGTTGAGCTGCTCCATTTGATTGCCTGTTTGGTCCTTCTGCTCCAGCTCTGTGGATCTGAACTCCTGAAGCTCCAACTGTTCCTGCTCGCCCAAACTGTCTGAGGAGGTTCTGCATCATCTCCTCTTGCCTTTTCAGAAACTCTTCATGCATAGCTCCCATCATCATCTCCATCTTGTCTTTGTTGATGAAAGCTGAAGTTTGATTAGCCCCTGATGAGGCCTACTGGCCCCCTTCATGCTGACTTCTCTCGACTCTTTGTCTTCTACTTGATTGCCTTGTCATAGCTCTTTTAGATCTGAGCCCTTAAGCCTTCAAATCCGAACTCTGAATTTGGTATAGCTGGTGCTAGTTCAGTTCCCAGTGAAAGCACCAAAGTGTTTGCGCCAAAACAGGTCACAAACCCCAAATATCGTGAAAGCACCAGTGTATGAACACAGATCATCAATAAATGATCACAAATCACAGATCTAATGTAATGTAGAGGATAAAAAATGAAGAATAATAAACTTCAAACGGAAAGAAATAGATAGAGACAAGATTTATAGTGGTTCGGCTATCTCTGGCCTACGTCCACTCCAAAAATTATTCTTTTATTGACTTTCCTTGCTGGTTACAGCTGATTACAGTGGATTACAATGAAGAAATTCAAGTACAACAGTAGCTTAGTAATGCCAAGGTGTTTCCGGCAGAGTCTGGACGTTGGATAGCCAAAAGATCATTTTTCTGTAGGCTCTAGGGTGCTATTTATAGGCGCTCCATGCAAATATCTCGCTCAAACTTCGAGAGACTTCTTCTGGCACGTGAGTGGGCCCATGCGATCGATCCCATGAAGTTTCGGCTTGATCCGTGATCGATACGAATGTAATTCGTATCGATCAAGATTTTGTCCAATGGAGTCGAAATTTGGCGTGAACCTTCTTTAGCTTGTTCGTAAGCTTCTGTGAAAATTTCATAGCATTTGGACATGTGGATTACGAGATATGATCGATGCAAGCTCACGTGTTTCCTAGGCTGTCGCGTTCGTATCGATACATTTCGTATCGATCGGTTCGACTCGATCTCGAGCACGTGCCTGCAAGGTGACATGGTGCGAGATTCTTGGATCGATCCACTTTTTGTGCCGAACGATCGAGTCTTCTTTGTGCATAAGCCTTGTTCGTATCGATCGGTAGCACCTCGTCCGTATCGATGGAAGTTATCCTGCATATCGGTCCTATTCGTATCGATCGTGGTGGTCCTGTTCGTATCGATCAAAGTAGTGTTGTTCATATCAAGGGAAGTAGCCCTCCTGTTCGTATCGAGGGAATAGGTCTTGTTCGTATCGATCAAGATTCATTCCAGTTGATCAATACGAAGTTGAACCAATGGGATACAATGGATACGAAAAGATGGATAGCACGATAGTTTCGAACATATGGATACTAACATGACTTCTCTGGATGGATTCGAACAGGGCTTCACGATGGATACGAACGACGTGCTTTCCTTAACTTGTATTGATCATATCTCGAACATACGAACTCCGATCGACTTGAAACTTGGAACGTAGTCTCTTCTAGCCTTGATTATCATCCCAGATCGATCCCTTCTTGATTCGAGCTTGGCCAAATTTTGACGACATCGATCATAGCCCTATTTCCAATCGATCTCCTATCCTGATATCCATCCTTTCTAACCAATTTGTTGATATTCCAGCCTTGACCAAAGGGTGGGATAACAAAAGGCAATCACATAAGGGACAAAAAGGAAAGAAATAAAAGATGACAAAGATGAATGATTCATCTTTCCCTTTTTGAAAAACTTTATTTATGCAGCATTCAATTAGCAATCAATCAATCATTATGACAAAAGATTTGGAATATCCGACAATAATTCATATGCATAAACTACTGCCTCGTTTAAAATTGTTTGATATTAATAAAGCATTTAAACTATACAATTTGAAATATAAACATTAAGTTTTATATGTACATGTATATATAATTATTTCTATATAAAGATTAAGCCAAAACTTCTTAATTAATTCAATATAAACCATATAACATTTAAATTTTCTGATGTGTTTACGAACTTATATAAACTTAAATTTGTTAACAATATATATATATATATATATATAATTAAATCAAGAGATTCAACCTATATGAACTTTTTTTTACAAAAGTGAAACATACTAAACTGAGCTATATATTAACAATCCTTTGAATACTTAAAATGTATTAGTCATGTCAAATAGGGTAACAAATTTATAAGTCTATTGTAATCAATTTATTATTAAAACATTCTTTAGTCATGTGTGGGTTTCAATTACAATAAAATGCGGATAATAAGAACAAATAAACTTTCAGATCTAAAGAGATTCAACCAATCCGAATAATATTTTTTTAAACAAAAGTGAAACACACTAAACTGAGCAATATATTAACAATCATTTGAATACTTAAAAGAAAGATATTAGTCATGTCAAATAGAGCAACAAATTTATAAATTTATTGTAATCAATTTATTATCCAAACATCCTTTAATCATGTGTGGGTTTCAATTACAATAAGATACATATAATAAGAACAAATAAACTTTCAAATCTAAGGAGATTCAACCTATATGAATAAATAATTATAAAACAAAAGGTGATACATACTGAACTAAGCAATATGTTAAAATCCTTTGAATAGTTAAAGGATGATAATTGTGATGTCAAATAGGGTAACAATTTTAAAAATTAATTGTAATCAATTTATTATCAAAACATCATTTAATCATATGTAAGTTTCTATTATAGTAAAAATGCAAACAATATGAACGTGCAAACATTCAAATCAAAAAAATTACGTTTTGATTTGAATATTTAAACATAGATCTAAAATTAAAATATTGTCTAATCATATACAAGTTTTAGTTTTGATTTATCTAAATAAAAAAACCAATCAATTCATATAATAAACAATTTGAAATACATAAACCATTTTCAAATCAAATGGGACAATATTATACACATATAAATTAAGATATTCAATTTTTTTCATTAAAATATTATATCAAAATTATTAGAATAAAAGGATCATACCTTAATTCCAAAACCTTGAAGTACACCAGGAAAGATTGAATTTTTCCTTTACATGTAGCCAATGAATCGTACCTTGAATGATGAATCAACTCTCCTAGATTCAGAAATCAGCCTCCAGATGTTGCAAGGATCAAGAGGAATAAACCACTTTTCATAATTGATTTTATTTTTATTTGATTTTAGGAATAATTGAAGTCATGGAAGATCTAATATTTTCAGTCATTGGAGAAGGAGAGAACCATAAAATTAAAGAAAGAAGAATGAAAAATCAGAAGCTCAATTGTACGTGCAGAATGAATTAGAGAATATGTTTTATTTGAAAGAAGGAAACCTTTCCCATTCCTTAATTAAAACTTCTCTAATTAATTCTCTTGATTAGCTTTCTCTTTTCACTCCTATTTCTTTACATGGTATGGCTGAAAATTACGTGCCATCAAATGGCATAAGATTCCATAAATTAACGCATGTAATTATCTTTTATTTAATTACAATGATATCATATATCAATGCGTGCAAATATAACTTTTATAAATGCATTCAAATAATTACAAATAACTCCCAAACATCAAATAAAATAAATAATATTTCTCAAATACTAATTAATTTAATTAATTTACAACTTTTTATAAATTAATTAAATCATGTGGTTTTTCGGATAATTCATCATTACGGTTGTGCGACTCAAAGGTGTAAATTAAGTCAGCGATTAATATTGAACAATATAAATATTAACGTTCACACGTCACTTAGGAGGTGGTGTGACATTTTGGCATAATTCATCGCTTATAAAACTTTTGGTAAAATCCAATTTTACTTATTATAAGCGGTACCTAATAGTGACAATTATTTACACCAATTCTCTTCGTCAAAACAATATCACTTTGGATTTATGTAATTTGGTAATGGTCAAAATTCCAATATCATCCACATTCTACTTTATAGTCCAAACACAAAGTCTTTGGTTCAATAATAATAATTATTATTAACCGATAATAATTATTATTAACAGAAATTCTCTGGCTAGAGACTTTGACTTTGAGTTGACTTCAGTTGACTGTGATACTAACCTCATATAACCGAGGAGATGAATCCTCTCTTTAATAGTGTTTCACTTCCAATGCTTCCACTCGATTCAACTATAGTCGTTCGATGGACGTCGTGCCATGATTTAACTATAATTAAAGTGGAGCTTCCACATTGAAGACAGTATTCTCAAGTCGAGAGAACCGTGTAAATTAGTCATATCGATATTCTCTACTTGACCTTAGTTATATTAACCAACAGAAAACTATCTAGTGAGTCATTCCATAGTATCCAATAACTATCAGTACGTAACCACTTGGTGCCCCCAACGATCATGAGTAATACACTGCCCAACATTTGGAGAGCGTTACGTACTCTAGTCTCAACGGATACATTGATATCCAGTCTCCATGCATCTTGACTAGGAACATTTAAAATGGTATATTTGTTTCATCGTGATAAATTACTCATGGTTACAACACTTTGTAACTACTATCACAAAACATACCATTTGTGGATTTCCTATTAAATATATATACTTTTAATTAAATTGATTGATTAATACAACCACATTATATCAAGTATATAATAGAAAGAAAATACCTTTATTTCGAATAAGATTGGTCAACGAGTTAGATATATGTAACAAATTACATAATTGCCCCTAGGGCATACCCTTAACTCTATCATCAGACACCTTAGAAATTATGGTTTACGTACATTTACATATATATTTATTCCTTAAGTCTAGTTAGGGTTTCTTTACTGTTCCACCTTTAATTTATACATTCATATTATATAAGTTTTATTATTATATTAATCTTATATTTTATATTACTTATATAATAATCTTATGTATAAGATTATATTAATTAAATCTTTATTTAATTAATTTAAATTAATTAACATTTAATTAATTTCATATTAATATAACATTTATATTCATTATTTATTATATACTATAAATTTTATAGTATAACACATATATCATATACATAAATATATTATTTAATTAATTAAGCTTTTAATTTATTTATTTAATTAAACTATTTTAATTAAATTATACTAATTTCAAAATTTATATGATATACATAATGTATACTTATGTTATTTCAAACATTTTAAAATAACATGACATATATCATAATATATAATATATGTATTCATTTATTAATTAACTTATTTAATTTTATTAATAAATTTTTAAATTTTGGAATCAATTTCTATTATTTTTCAAAAAATTTGAAAAAGTTTATTATATTATAACTTTTATAATATTTGTATATCTTATTTTAAATTTTAAATCTTATATTTTAAATTTTCAAATAATTTTGAAAATTAGTCCAAAGCCTGATTCAAATTAGGTCATTTGTATTGGGGATAATCTTTTGGGCTACCTCATCATTTCGGGACATGCTAATAGCCAAGTAAGGCAAGTACTTGATTACCCAAACCCAATCTTAGACGCTACTTTTTTGGATACCCTACTATATGGGTAGGCTTTAATTAGTAAACTCTAACATGACTAATTAGACCGCATAGGCTATTGGGCTCCGATACTATTTTTAGAGCCGAACCAGCCTACAGCGGAAGTTATGGGTGAATTTCAAAAAGAAAATTACCCTATAGGATCTTTATTAGGCCTATGAAGTCTGATTTAGTTAGAACATTTGTAAATTTAATATAAATAAAATCATATATTTCATTTAAATTTATAAATCATTGATAGAAATTTATTTAACTTATTTTCAATTTAGTTATAAATATACATATGTGTATGTGTGTGCATGTGTAACATGATATTCCGTGAAGGGTATAACATGTCCATATATAGATGTTGGGATTTACATCAAATGGACATGCTAGCTCATCCTATATATATTGTATGTTGTCCAAATACGTGTATATATATTTATGCTTATTATATATAAAACCTAGAGTGTGTGTGTATGTATATTATGAGAAAATATTATAGATACATTTATACATAAATTTTTATAGTGTTAAATAATATATAAATATAAATATATATACAAGATATAAGTTCAACTATATATATATATGTGTGTGTGTGTGTGTGCGTGCGCGCGCGCGCTAAAGTAACATAATTATATGTATA
Source organism: Allium fistulosum (assembly GCA_030737815.1). Classification (NCBI taxonomy): domain Eukaryota; kingdom Viridiplantae; phylum Streptophyta; class Magnoliopsida; order Asparagales; family Amaryllidaceae; genus Allium; species Allium fistulosum. Next base: position 559,923,736 of record CM060907.1, read on the forward strand.
ATATATAAATATATAAATATATATATATTAAATGTGAATATGATTTAGAATGGTTTATATATATATAAATAAATTACAAAATTAAAAAATATCATTTTTTAATGTTCTAGATCGAATACACAATAGGTAGAGTTTTAATTATAATTTTATTATATTAATATATATATATATATATATATATATTGAATTTTAATTTTTTAAAATATATAGAATCATATTTTATAGGTTACGGAAAATTTTGAGATTTTTCTAAGTCAAAATATTATTTTTTTATTAATTAATTTATTTTAGCCTAAATAAAAAAGGATTTTTAAATAATATTAAATACAGTTAAAAAAATCTAATTTTTTGACCAAAAGCTTCTTTAACCATAAGTTAATTTATGAAAATTTAAGATCTAATTTTTGAAATATAATTTATTTTCTATAAATTTTTAATTCATATAATGATTAAATAATACTAAATTTTTTAAATAATTACTAAAAATTATTTACAGTTACTAAAAATTATAATTGATATAAATATACATTTTGAAAATATTATTTCAATTTTATATGATATAGTTATATATAGATTAGTATTAGTCATATAAATAAATAAATTAATATATTAATATACGCAAAAATATATTAACAAAATAATAATAAATGAAATAAAATAATTTCAACTGTGTGTATCAAATCGAATATAAAAAATGTTTTTTATACACATAACCAATCAATATATGTGACAACAATAATACCTATAGGAATCTCACATAACTAACAATTGAATAATAACAGTGTGTGCACGTGTGCGTGTGTGTACACACACCCCCCCCCCACACACAGACACGAACAATATTGCGTTATACATAGATTATGCATCATATATAAAACTATATACTTACCTAAACTAATACCCTTATGTACACCTTGTACTGATGAGTTCCCTTCCACTTGAAATCTTCCCAACTTGTCAAATTGCAAGTATCTAAACCACGGACCCTTTGCCATCGAATAACTATTGATTTGAATTAATACTAGTTTAAATTATGTTTGTTGCTTCATCTCAATTGCTTCGATTGTATTAGCAATTGAAGCAAATAGTACCATTTGCTTCGGTTCTCCCTTAACAACTAAAGCAATTAGTACAAACAAAGAATTAGAAAATGCCAAAATGCAATTTGCTTCGGCTGTTCTTTACAAAAAACACAAATGCCCTAAAGCAAATAGAGTTACTTACTTACCTGATTCAAATTAGATCATTTCTATTAGGGATAACCTCTTGGGCCACCTCATCATTTTGGGCCATGCTAGTAGCCAAGTAAGGCAAGTACTTGATTACCCAAACACAATCTTAGACGCTGCTTTTCTGAATACCCTACTATATGGGTAGGCTTTAATTAGTTAACCCTAACATGACTAATTAGACCGCATAGGCTATTGGACTCCGATACTATTATTAGAGCTGAGCCAGCCTGCAGTGGAAGTTATGTGTGAATTTCGAAAAGAAAATTACCCTATAGGATCTTCATTAGGCCTATGAAGTCTGATTTATTTAGAAAATTTGTAAATTTAATATAAATAAAATCATATATTTCATTTAAATTTATAAATTATTGATAGAAATTTATTTAACTTATTTTCAATTTAATTATAAATATACATATGTGTATGTGTGTGCATGTGTAACATGATATTCCGTGAAGGGTATAACATGTCCATATATAGATGTTGGGATTAACATCCAATGGACATGCTAGCTCATCCTATATATATTGTATGTTGTCCAAATATGTGTATATATTTATGCTTATTATATATAAAACCTAGAGTGTGTGTGTATGTATATAAGTATATTATGAGAAAATATTATAGATACATTTATACATAAATTTTTATAGTGTTAAATAATATATATATAAGATATAAGTTCAACTATAAATATATATATATATATATATATATATATATATATATGTGTGTGTGTGAGTGCGCGCGCTAAGGTAACATAATTATATGTATAATATATATATATATATTAAATGTGAATATGATTTAGAATGGTTTATATATATATATATTAATAAATTACAAAATTAAAAAAATATCATTTTTTAATGTTCAAGATCGAATACACAACAGGTAGAGTTTTAATTATAATATGACTTAATTAGTTAAACAACAATAAATAAATGATAAAAATATGCAATATATATACCTATTTATATATTGAATTTTCATTTTTCAAAATATCTAGAATCATATTTTATAGCTTACAGAAAAATTTGAGATTTTTCTAAGTCAAAATTTTACTTTTTATTAATTAATTTTTTTAGCCTAAGTAAAGATAAATTTTTAAATAATATTAAATACAGTTAAAAAAATCTGTTCTTTTGACCAAAAGCTACTTTAACCATAAGTTAATTTATGAAAATTTAAGATCTAATTTTCGAAATATAATTTATTTTCTATAAATTTTTAATTCATATAATGAATAAATAATACTAAAAATATTAAATAATTACTAAAAAATTATTTACAGTTACTAAAAATTATAATTGATATAAATATACATTTTGAAAATATTATTTCAATTTTATACGATATAGTTATAAATAGATTAGTATTAGTCATATAAATAAATTAATTAATATATTAATATACGCAAAAATAAATTAATAAAATAATAATAAATGAAATAAAATAATTTCAACTGTGTGTATCAAATCGAATATAAAAAAAGTTTTTCATACACATAACCAATCAATATATGTGACAACAATAATACCTATAGGAATTTCACATAATTAACAATTGAATAATAACAGTGTATGCGCGTGTGCGTGTGTGTGCATACACACACACCCCCCATACACACACGAACAATATTGCGTTATACAGAGATTATGCATCATATATAAAACTATATACTTACCCAAACTAATGCCCTTAAGTACACCTTGTAATGATGAGTTCCCTTCCACTTGAAACCTTCCCGACTCGTCAGATTGCAAGTATTTAAACCACAGACCCTTTGCCATAGAATAACTATTGATTTAAATTAATACAAGTTCAAAATATGTTTGTTGCTTCGTCTCATTTGCTTCGATTGTATTAGCAACTGAAGCAAATAGTATCATTTCCTTCGGTTCTCCCATAACAACCGAAGCAATTATTACAAAGAAAGCGTAAGAAAATGCAAAAATGCAATTTGCTTCGGCTGTACATTACAACAAACACAAATACCCTAAAGAAAATTGTAACGTCCCGAATTTTTCGCGTTCGAAAATCGACATCCGTACTTCACATTGTACTAGAATGCCGCAGATTCGACCGTTCAAATCCGATTCGCCGGAGCTTATAACACCATTAAGTATAACAACACAGCGGAAGAAAAAGAACATAGAATATATCAATATATATTACATTGATATAATGACGGATACAAAATCTGGTACGGTTTGATACAACAGAATGATACAACATATATCAATATACATCAGAGATATGATACAAGAAATAGCAGCGGAAAGAAAAGATAACATCAGCAGCGGAACAATATCAATAGAAGTGATAACTCCAAAATGATCAGTCAGAGAATGACTCCAACAACTCCAATATCAAGCTCGAACCCCAATGTTAGTCATGATCTCCAAAACTGAACTAGCTCCAATGACAACTGAACCTGATTATCTGAAAAACCCAACTCTAGACTGCTCGTGTGGAAATTTGTGAGCACCCAGAGTTTAGGAAAGGAACAATAAACTCCGAGTCAGTCATGGGACTGGTGTGAGCAACAAAAACAGTTTATCTTTAAAACAAACAACAAAAGAGTTTAAAACATTGAAGTCCGCAATGCTTTTGGAAAATGTAACTACCATAAGACCTCCCACCACACACACAATGCAATCGCAGACTTGGAGGAGATTTCTTCTTATGTTAGTCAAATATGCTTACTACGCAAAAGAAATTCTTTTGATATTATTAATAGTGCATAGTGGAAAACATTTCGAAAATACAATATTAATCTTAGCCAGCATAGGCACCATTATATTATGCCTGCTATAGCTGCCTCCTGAGGAGACAGGTTATACAATTTGCAATCGTAAAGGGCTCTTATTGTTTCTTTGGATTTTCCAACAAATGGTCAGGCTAAGGAACTTCCTATGCCACGAAGGAACGCCTCTGGCGGGACGCTCTGAGAGACATCCTGCTCTCTGCCAACACAAGGTCGGTTACCCCCTTCCCGGGTAGTAAACCTGAGATATGCCACCCCCGGTCCTTTGGGACCTTTATCCGAGGCCTCGGTAACCAACATCACACATAATAAATAAAGTGTGTCCACATGAGTAAGTATCTGGGCTCCATACCATGATACTACCCTTTTCCAGAAGGAATGGCCATACCCTAGGGAAGCTACCCCTGAAACCTTGCTGCATCTTTCCTGTTTCGACCATTTCCGGGTTGTGAGGTCTGACGAAGTCTCGTCCACGAAGCTACGCTTTTTCACAAAGCCACGCTTTGATCACAATTGATCAATAAATGATCATCACACAGCAACACTCAGCATGCCACATTACCAAATTGGGAGTATATCGCCGATAACCTTCAACTACATAACCTCTGAGCTCGTACGTCTCAGAGAAGGGTGTTAAGCTAAGAGAATAAATTCTTCGCCACCAACAGAAATGTATTTGAAAGAAATCTTCTTTATATCTCAAAGTGTAATGTCAGACATGTAACCATACAAGTCTGTTCCGGTTTTGTAACAGAACCGAAAGCACTTCCGAAGAAGCCCTTGCAAATCCGGATAATTTCTAATCACGTCCGGACTTCCCATCACAAAGGGTGCTAAAATCTCTATACCGAGGATCAGCCGATGCAGAGACAATCAATGGTAATCCTTTCGTTTTCGAAAGTATCCGGTCTTCACCACTGGTCTTCAAATGCTATCCATATACGTCATATCATTATTCGGAATGGGTTATATGACGCAAATGTCTTTTCCCGGCTAACCCGAATAACGAGCTTAATTAAAAATCATATGGATACTGGGGTCTCAGTTAAATCACAGCTTAAACCTAAAACTTTTCATTCGAATGGTTAAAACAAATTACCATTTCCAATCTTTTAAACAGAAAGATTCAATTTTCACAAAGTTAACCCCATTCACAAAGATCCATTTATGGATTTCAAAACAATTTCCATTTTAATTGAATTAACTCGTTAAATCTTTAAGTCAAGATTTAACTTATAGCATTCAAAACTCGTTTCTAAAGATTCATTCATAGCCTTTCAAAACAATTTTATTTCAAGTTGGATTAACTCATTCGGTCTTTGAATCAAAGACTCATTTCATAGTTTTCAAAACATTTCAATTTTTATTTCAAACTTGAAACCTTTCAACCCAATTTAGAAATCCTTTCTTAAAATGAAAGCTATTATTATTTGAAAGCAAGTAGTTTTCGTTTTGGAAAAATCCAATTATATTTACACGAGTTAAAACCCTTGAATTAAATTCAAATTCCCAAATCAAAACCTTTAAAATGGTTTAACCCATATATAACTTGTACATCATCTTTAATCCCTAGTTTCAAATCATAGGATTCAATTTCAAACTTGAATTCAAGTTTAAATCAAATTATTTAAATTTCAAAACTTAATCAAGTTATTCGAAAATAAGTTTTATCTTTGAAATTCCTTTTCAAAAGCTTTTCACTTTAAACCCAAATTTCCAATTTCAAAATCAATTGAAATTAAAATTTCAATTTCAAAAACATCAAATTTAAATTATCTGTGACTTAACCGATTTCCACGTGAAATCCATATTGGTGTGTGTATAAGTGTGGTCCAGGGTTTTTAACACGATAGTGCATCATTCAATCATCACAGATTAAAACACAAAAATATAGTTGATAAGCGGTATTAACTATCACGCTTATCGTTCATTCACAGATCACAGATATATATCACAGATAAGTAAATTACAGATCACAACATAAATCAGGATGTATCACAAAACATCACAAATCAGGGATATCAAACAATTCACATTCAATAGAATCCAAACATTCATAAGTAAGGTCTGTAAATTGTCTGATTAATTCAAATCAGATTAATTTCTTATGAATTACTAATCCTGGTTAATCAATATCGATAAATTACAAATTATTTTGATTAATTATTCTTTAATCATTTATTAATTAACCATTTATAATAAATTAATTAACCTTTAATTATAATTCATCAACCTTTAATTATTAAATAATTAACCTTTAATTATTTAATTCACCATTTAATTAATTATCTTTAATTAATAATTTAACCCTTAATTTATTTAATTACCATTTACTTAATAAAATTCCAATAAGTGATCATCCCTAACCACTCACATTAATTTATTAATCTTTGATTAATTATCTTTAAATTAATTGCTTTAATTGATTAATCTTTAATAAATCTTTAATCAATCATTAATTAAGTAATTATTCTTTAAGTAATTATCCTTTAATTACTTATATTAATTAATAAATCATTAATAACTTAAGATCTTAATTAACTAAAAGATAAACCATTTTATCTTTATTAATCACTTTAATTATCATTTAAACCTTATTTAAATAAACCTTGTAATAAAGTTTACCACTAAAATTTTTAAACCTTTAGACTTCACATGTTAAATAATATTAGTCTTATAAAAGAAATTTATAAGAGTTTAAACCCAATTATTTAAGTTCAAATCATTGTATAAAGTATACTTGAACATTTCAAAGTTGTTTGAATACTTTAAATTTTATGAACTTCATTTATTTCAAAAGTAAATTTGAATTCCATCTTCCAAAATCTGATTTTAAACTTATATGAAAATCTGTTTGAATTCAAATTCTGTTTAAAACAAAACATCCAAGTTAAGGTTTTAAAACCTGGAACAAACATTTACCTGAGCCTTCCCATTCTTGCTTCGAGTTCCACACCCCAAAACTTCGAGTAAAATACTCAAGTTACCCGAGATCAACTCGAGTTCGATCTCTACACACACCTTACTTCATAAATTCCAAATCATGGCACCGTGCACGTGCACGATCATCTGAGATCGCTCCGACCATCTCTAGACACTCACCCACATCGGTAACCATCCTCCTATCCATCCACAATCGTCAGATCATGCTACTCAAGCTCGAATCAAATTCGAGAGCCCCTACCAAAAACCTGGAACAACAACAGGAACCTCCTCCACCAAAACCTGGCAACAACTCGTTTTAGCCGTCTCGACCACCGGAGGCCACCAAACTCCGGTCGTAACTTCGTCCACCTCCCCTCTTCCAATCCCCATAAGCGCGTCGAACTCGATCACCAATCAAAGGCGAACGAGACCCAAAACCGAACCATAGCAAAACTAGGTTTACAAAAAGAATTGCATCGCCGTTGCCACCACGTCCAGCTGCCGACCACCCTATTATTTTTCTCCAACACCCCGTAGGCTCCTCCACCTTCTCGAGAAACTCCGACACCCAAAACTCCTCCGTTCATCGGAAATTGCTCGAAACCCATTTTCCGTTCATCACCAAACTGCTCTTAAACCCCACCTCTAAAAATCATTAAACCCATCTTAAAAATCATAGTTTGGAGTAAGAATTTGAATTATATACTTGAATCAATATTTTGTGTAGTTCGAAATTCCCAAAATTTAAAGCTTCCTCTATTATTTTCATTTTTGACATTATTTATTATGTTTTAAAAACCTAAAATTATTTTATAATCTTCACTATATAGTTACAAACTCTTTTCATTTAAATACTCCAAGCTAATATGGTATGGATTCGAAGATATTAAATTTTTCGTTTGAATTATAACCTGAGTTTGAAATGTTGAACAGATGTGTTCTACAGGTTATACAAACACGCATTCATCATACACAGAAATTCAAAAATATATAAACACAAATAAAAATTTATTTCAAACATACATCAAGAAACCATATAGAAGTACACTTAAGCATTTTTAAAAATGAAGTTACTCACATGGTCTGAGAAGAAGAACAGAGCCTGCTATGTTAAGACAGGCCTGAGTTGTTAACTGGAAACCTTTCTCTTCTTTAATCTCTGGTTTGCTTCAAAAATCAGGTTTGCATACAGAAAAAAATTTTCCAGTTCATGTTTTATTGTTGTTTTAAGTTTTTGAAATAATATTCACTTCAGATTTTACAGTTTGGAATGTCGAACTGAAATGAGGAAAAGCTTGATATATAGAAAATGAGTTGTACAGGTGATGTTATTTTGTATAGTGTGATATCTTTGTTTATACAATAAGCATGGCTGAAATGTGTTGGAGGTATGTTGCATTAATTGCTAGAGGTGTAAACATGTAATGCATTAATTGCTTCTTACTTGCCTGCATACCTATTACAGGCTACATACTTTATGTTTGCTTGGGTTTTGTTTAAGTGTACTCAATAAATTTGTCTTACTTGTCCTTGTTCATACTTATTCAATTTTGTATGAATACTTGAGTATATCTGTGTTGTTAAAATTTATCTATGTGTTTACTTTATATCATTACATAACTATATAATTTATCTTATGCATATTTCCTTGTATACATATCCAATTTTAAGAATTATCCTAAGTATTTATTTATTGTTTTTATCAAGTACAATTTTGTTTGTGTTTTATTTTTCTTTTATTATTTTTGTTTTTTTTATTACTTGGTATTATTTCGTATTGATTTACTAAGATATATATTTACTTTATATTGAATAAAACTATAAAATTTATTTATTTCGTAATATAGAGGAATTTCTAGAGTTCTAATTTGTTGTTTAGATTTTAGCAATTATTTGTTTCTTTATATATATATTTTCCAAAAATTTATCTTATGTATTTTCATATTTATTTCTATCTCAATTATTTATTTTTAAATTTAATACTAATTATTTTTATTATAAATGATTTATACAGAATTTATTTTAATTCGGGGAAACTCGCATCACTTTAATCAATTTATCTTACAATTTTAATTCAAAAATTTATTTAATTATCAATTTAAATGTAATTAAAATTCAGGGTCGTTACAGACTTCCCCCCTTAAAAGAATTTCGTCCTCGAAATTTGCCAAGGAGACACAAAGATAGATGAAGAATTTTTCATCGAATCAAACTGAATATTTATTCTGCATTTGGCTTACCAAATCAGAATATCAACAATATGAGAACAAACTCATTCAATACTACACAAGATACTCGGCCATCAAATCTACGAAATATGCAGTGGCATTGGTTAGTTCGAAGGGATAACTAACCATTCGTAGGATATATCGAGACCCAAGATAGATAGATTCAATCTTTATAATTTCTCAAGCACAAGCTATGGATTCCAAACTCAAGTAGGAATATCTCAAAATATTACCAATCTGTCCTTCTTTGAACTTTGATACTCACAAGAAATTACAATAGAATTCGAATTTGATTTTAAACAAAATTGTTTTATCGATTCAATTCAAATTTATCCCCATATTCTATTAATCAAGCTAACTCAATTTAAAAATTTCCAATTTATTCAAAATTTTCAATTTCAAAATACAAATTCATATTCATTAACGTTTAAATCGAAAACTGATAAGAAATCGACGAAGATACTAAGTAAGGATCTTCTACAACGATTCGTAGAACCATCATCACACCAAAACTTCTTCTTGTAGCTGATACGAAGCAATCAAAAGAATTTTGGAAACGAATCAAAAGAGATTGATAAGAAAGTAGTTTCCACTGTTGTAGGGTATTGACCATTTGTAGTTGTATTCCCCCGTCCCCTATCTCGTCCTCTTCTTGCACTCATACTCACTATCAGTGGATAGTAAGAGAATTTACTGAGACGTTTAAACGGATATCTTAGCGATACACTCATTCTAGGGATACTTCACCCTATCTCTAATGAGTTACTTAACGTGTTATACTCCTGAGCTAAAGTTCAACCTTAGCTCTGATACCAAATGTAACGTCCCGAATTTTTCGCGTTCGAAAATCGACATCCGTACTTCACATTGTACTAGAATGCCGCAGATTCGACCGTTCAAATCCGATTCGCCGGAGCTTATAACACCATTAAGTATAACAACACAGCGGAAGAAAAAGAACATAGAATATATCAATATATATAACATTGATATAATGACAGATACAAAATCTGGTATGGTTTGATACAACAGAATGATACAACATATATCAATATACATCAGAGATATGATACAAGAAATAGCAGCGGAAAGAAAAGATAACATCAGCAGCGGAACAATATCAATAGAAGTGATAACTCCAAAATGATCAGTCAGAGAATGACTCCAACAACTCCAATATCAAGCTCGAACCCCAATGTCAGTCATGATCTCCAAAACTGAACTAGCTCCAATGACAACTGAACCTGATTATCTGAAAAACCCAACTCTAGACTGCTCGTGTGGAAATTTGTGAGCATCCAGAGTTTAGGAAAGGAACAATAAACTCCGAGTCAGTCATGAGACTGGTGTGAGCAACAAAAACAGTTTATCTTTAAAACAAACAACAAAAGAGTTTAAAACATTGAAGTCCGCAATGCTTTTGGAAAATGTAACTACCATAAGACCTCCCACCACACACACAATGCAATCGCAGACTTGGAGGAGATTTCTTTTTATGTTAGTCAAATTTGCTTACTACGCAAAAGAAATTCTTTTGATATTATTAATAGTGCATAGTGGAAAACATTTCGAAAATACAATATTAATCTTAGCCGACATAGGTACCATTATATTATGCCTGCTATAGCTGCCTCCTGAGGAGACAGGTTATACAATTTGCAATCGTAAAGGGCTCGTATTGTTTCTTTGGATTTTCCAACAAATGGTCAGGCTAAGGAACTTCCTATGCCACGAAGGAACGCCTCTGGCGGGACGCTCCGAGAGACAACCTGCTCTCTGCCAACACAAGGCCGGTTACCCCCTTCCCGGGTAGTAAACCTGAGATATGCCACCCCCGGTCCTTTGGGACCTTTATCTGAGGCCTCGGTAACCAACATCACACATAATAAATAAAGTGTGTCCACATGAGTAAGTATCTGGGCTCCATACCATTATACTATCCTTTTCCAGAAGGAATGGCCATACCCTAGGGAAGCTACCCTTGAAACCTTGCTGCATCTTTCCTGTTTCGACCATTTCCGGGTTGTGAGGTCTGACGAAGTCTCGTCCACGAAGCTACGCATTTTCACAAAGCCACGCTTTGATTACAATTGATCAATAAATGATCATCACACAGCAACACTCAGCATGCCACATTACCAAATTGGGAGTATATCGCCGATAACCTTCAACTACATAACCTCTGAGCTCGTACGTCTCAGAGAAGGGTGTTAAGCTAAGAGAATAAATTCTCCGCCACCAACAGAAATGTATTTGAAAGAAATCTTCTTTATATCTCAAAGTGTAATGTCAGACATGTAACCATACAAGTCTGTTCCGGTTTTGGAACAGAACCGAAAGCACTTCCGAAGAATCCCTTGCAAATCCGGATAATTTCTAATCACGTCCGGACTTCCCATCACAAATGGTGCTAAAATCTCTATACCGGGGATCAGCCGATGTAGAGACAATCAATGGTAATCCTTTCGTTTTCGAAAGTATCCGGTCTTCACCACCGGTCTTCAAATGCTATCCATATACGTCGTATCATTATTCGGAATGGGTTATATGACGCAAATGTCTTTTCCCGGCTAACCCGAATAACGAGCTTAATTAAAAATCATATGGATACTGGGGTCTCAGTTAAATCACAGCTTAAACCCAAAACTTTTCATTCGAATGGTTAAAACAAATTACCATTTCCAATCTTTTAAACAGAAAGATTCAATTCACAAAGTTAACCCCATTCACAAAGATCCATTTATGGATTTCAAAACAATTTCCATTTTAATTGAATTAACTCGTTAAATCTTTAAGTCAAGATTTAACTTATAGCTTTCAAAACTCGTTTCTAAAGATTCATTCATAGCCTTTCAAAACAATTTTATTTCAAGTTGGATTAACTCATTCGGTCTTTGAATCAAAGACTCATTTCATAGTTTTCAAAACATTTCAATTTTTATTTCAAACTTGAAACCTTTCAACCCAATTTAGAAATCCTTTCTTAAAATGAAAGCTATTATTATTTGAAAGCAAGTAGTTTTCGTTTTGGAAAAATCCAATTATATTTACACGAGTTAAAACCCTTGAATTAAATTCAAATTCCCAAATAAAAACCTTTAAAATGGTTTAACCCATATATAACTTGTACAACATCTTTAATCCCTAGTTTCAAATCATAGGATTCAATTTCAAACTTGAATTCAAGTTTAAATCAAATTATTTAAATTTCAAAACTTAATCAAGTTATTCGAAAATAAGTTTTATCTTTGAAATTCCTTTTCAAAAGCTTTTCACTTTAAACCCAAATTTCCAATTTCAAAATCAATTGAAATTAAAATTTCAATTTCAAAAACATCAAATTTAAATTATCTGTGACTTAACCGATTTCCACGTGAAATCCATATTGGTGTGTGTATAAGTGTGGTCCAGGGTTTTTAACACGATAGTGCATCATTCAATCATCACAGATTAAAACACAAAAATATAGTTGATAAGCGGTATTAACTATCACGCTTATCGTTCATTCACAGATCACAAATATATATCACAGATAAGTAAATTACCGATCACAACATAAATCAGGATGTATCACAAAACATCACAAATCAGGGATATCAAACAATTCACATTCAATAGAATCCAAACATTCATAAGTAAGGTCAGTTAATTGTCTGATTAATTCAAATCAGATTAATTTCTTATGAAGTACTAATCCTCATTAATCAATATCGATAAATTACAAATTATTTTGATTAATTATTCTTTAATCATTTATTAATTAACCATTTATAATAAATTAATTAACCTTTAATTATAATTCATCAACCTTTAATTATTAAATAATTAACCTTTAATTATTTAATTCACCATTTAATTAATTATCTTTAATTAATAATTTAACCCTTAATTTATTTAATTACCATTTACTTAATAAAATTCCAATAAGTGATCATCCCTAACCACTCACATTAATTAATTAATCTTTGATTAATTATCTTCAAATTAATTGCTTTAATTAATTAACCTTTAATTAATCTTTAATCAATCATTAATTAAGTAATTATTCTTTAAGTAATTATCCTTTAATTACTTATATTAATTAATAAATCATTAATAACTTAAGATCTTAATTAACTAAAAGATAAACCATTTTATCTTTATTAATCACTTTAATTATCATTTAAACCTTATTTAAATAAACCTTGTAATAAAGTTTACCACTAAAATTTTGAAACCTTTAGACTTCACATGTTAAATAATATTAGTCTTATAAAAGAAATTTATAAGAGTTTAAACCCAATTATTTAAATTCAAATCATTGTATAAAGTATACTTGAACATTTCAAAGTTGTTTTGTTTTGAAAATTGGTAAATGGGCCAAGCCCATAAAGAAGTAAAAATACAAACGGGTATACAACCCAATACCACACAACACAAACAAACGGGTAAACATACCCAATACCGCACAACACTTAACACACCAACCCTAATCGAGATAGGGCAAACTCTCGCCTCCTTCTTCTAAAAAGAAAAACTAAAAAATGGCAGAACAACGAGAGATATTCAACAGCGAAAGCTAAAGTAACTCGCAGAAGTTAATTTAGAGGCTTAAGGAGGCTTCCAGTATTTCGATTCAGTCCCTTTCATCCCATGATGCTCTGAAATGAAGTGAAAATCATTCATTTGGGTGGTTTTCACTTCCTTTTCGACACGCGAGCACGAGTTTGTACTTGAATCTTTATTACTCCTTAGATCTAGAATCTGCCTGGCGGAACTTGATGAATTCGCAAGCTCAGACATCCAGCTGCTTTCCCCTCTCTCCAAATAAGATAAGTGAAATATTTGGTTGTTGATGTTGCTTCTGTAGTGACTATACCCTAATCTTAGATCATTTACAGCTGCTTGAAGCTTTATTTCATGCTCACGAAGGCTATCATCCATGCAGTACCTTCCAGAACTGTCAGGTAAGGATATATTAAAGTTTGAAATATTGAAATTAAAGTTTATGTTACTAAAATTTGCCTTTTCACTTCCCTTGCAGTTATCAGTTGCGGATATACTGTTCTAGAGGAAGTTGATTGAGCAATTGCTAGATCTATCTCTGTTATCCCCTTTAGATAAGTGTCTGTTGATATTATCTCTTGAACGTGAATTGTAGACATCATTTTTGATATTAACTGTTGGTTGCCGATTTTTGTCAATGCTCAGATAATTGCCCATTTGATCATGAGTACCGTGTGCGCGGTAGCTTCCGCCCCTATCAGATAAAGTATTACAATTGTTAGAGCTCAATAAATGCTTATTGTTAGGAAAAGATAGATTATTTTTAATTATTCTTCCCTTGTTTATGCAGGAGCTAATCCTGTCGTGTTGGTAGAAGCGGCTGCCACTAGTATTGACGGAATTGGGAGTGAAAACAACATTATTCAAAGGCCTTTCCATCCAATGATTGCCATTGTGGTGGAGATGCCTCACATTGGGATAATTAATCTCATTCTGTAAGAAAGATTCTAAACTCTCTTCATATTTATCCATGTGACAGCTTTTATGATTTGGATTTTCTGAGAAGTGGTTTTGATTTCTGTTTTTACTGAGGAGGATTTGGGAATCCAATTCTATTTTCTTCCAAAGTTGTATGCTTTCTGTTTCTGATTGAGAATGAAGTCTTTGATTTCTCTCTTTCCAAATGTGAAATATTGTTGCAGTAAGCACAATGCTAGCTTTTTTGAAATCTTTGCTATTTCCTTTGAAATTTTGTTGAATATAGTTGATGCTTTCTATGATGTTTTGAACTGCCTGATTATGTCTAATATTGAGCTTTGTTTTGGCAATAAACCATAAATGTTTTGAATAAGAGCAGTCAAAAAATAAGTGATTGATACACTCCTTTTCCACTCGGCAAAGCAGGCAAATAGTATCCCCATTTTTGTTCCACTTTAAACATCTATCTCTGGTAGGAAGTCTATTAACAATTGCAAAATAAGCACAATGGGACATTTTTGGGCAATTTGATTTATTCCAGATAACAGAGTGCCAATCCACTTCAGTTTCATATCCTTTTATAAATGCTAATGTTTTTTTGAAGGAGAAAAGGACTTTTGTAGAAGTTTTCCATTCCCATTTATCCTTTGGGAGATTAGAATCAATTGTTATTTGATTTATGGCATTATTGAAAATAGAAGTAGTATAATGCATTGATGTATTCCACCTGCTATTTTGTATAATGCTACTAACTTTACCATCTATATCACCAAACAAATATAGGTTATTCCAACCCACAAGACTAGCTAAAGTTTTTCCATGAATCCAAGGGTCAAACCATAAACTGGTTTGTTTTCCATACTTAAATTTTATTTCCAAAAGTTTGATGCCAATGTCTCTACTGCTGAGAATATTTTTCCAGACATAAGAGTGATGATTCTCTATGCTAGTGGTCCAAAAATTCTTATTTTTAAGATATCTTGCTTTCATCCACTTAGCCCATAAAGAATTGCCATTTACAAATTTCCAAAATAATTTGAGTTTACAAACCTCTCTAAGCTCATTAATACCTCTCAGTCCCAAACCCCCTGCCTTCTTAGATATACAGATTTTTTTCCCATGCAATTTTGTGATGTCTTCCTTTCCATATAAAATTTGCACAAGTTTTTTCTATTTTGTGAATTGCTTTTGCTGGAATATTGTGGGCTTGAATCCAATACATGGTGATTGCAATGATGACAGTTTTAGTTAGTTCTATTCTTCCAGCTAAAGGCAGAAATTTGCTAGCCAACCCTTCAAAATTATTTTGAATAATATCCAATAATCTTGTGCAGTCTCTTTCATTAATTTGATTAACACTAAGAGGAAGCCCCAGATTTTTAACAGGCAGATTACCTTCCTTAAATTTTAATATACTTAAAATCTCCATTCTATTAGAGCAGCCTTTACTAAAATAAATTTTGCTTTTGAAATCATTGACTTTTAACCCAGCATGCTCTTCTAATTTGTCAAATATGCTTGCAATGGATTTCGCAGTTTGCATGTCTGCATTCAAAAAGATAAGTAAATCATCAACATATAATAAATGAGTAATATAAGGCTTAGTTCTATTTATTGGTTTGATATTTCCTTTTAAAAGCTCAATTTCCATAAGAATTGAGAAATACTCCATTGCAATAGTAAATAAATAAGGAGAGAGTGGGTCTCCTTGTCTAATCCCCCTATTGCTTTGTATAAATCCATTAGGAGAGCCTTGAATCAAAATAGAATATGTCACATTATTAATACATTCAGAGATAAGATCACAAAATTTATTACAAAACCCCATTTGTTTCATCATAAAAATAATGAAGTGCCTATTAATTTTTTCAAATGCTTTATGTAAATCAATTTTGACACACATGATGTTTTTATTATTGTTATTAAAGTTTCTTATTAATTCCTGAGCTAGCAAAGTATTTTCAACAATTAATCTTCCAGGAATGAAAGCACTCTAGTTTTCAGAAATAAGAAATTTCAGAATTTTTTTTAATCTGTTACAAAGAATATTTGAAATGATTTTGTATATGAAATTACAATAGGCAATAGGCCTATATTCTTCTAAACAGTTAGGAATATGAACCTTTGGGACTAATGTAATAAAAGTGTGGTTCAGATTTTTTAAAATTTTACCAATCCTAAAAAATTCAGAGATAGAATCAAAAAGAAAAGATTTGATTTCATCCCAGTGAGTTTTGTAAAATCTGGCACCGAAGCCATCAGGGCCAGGACTTTTATCATTATTGGAATTAAAAATGATATTTTTAATCTCCTCGATTCTGGTAGGAGCTAAGAGAATATCATTGCTGTTTTCATTAACTTTAAATTTAGGGTCAATAATAGGAAAAGAATTAGAGTAGAGATTGGTGTTATAAAGATTAGTAAAATAATTGGTGGCTTCCTCCCTGATACAATCTAGATCATTGATAACATTTCCCTTGATATCAATTATTTTCCCAATATCATTCCTATGTTTCCTACTGGACATTTTAGCATAAAAAAATTTACTAGCTTCGTCTCCATGCAAAAGCCAGTCTACTTTTGCTTTCTGCCTTAAATTAATAGACTACACATGAAGGGATTTGACAAGATTATTTTGGGCTAGAAAAAAATTGTTGACTTTATTAATGTCTGAGCAATCCTTGTCTAATTCATTTTGCCTATGCTCACAATCTTCTCTAATGGTTTTGATTTCATTACCAGTTCTGTTTTTATTCCAGATTTTCAGATTTCCTTTGGTAATTTGAAGAAGCTTATTGAATTTGAATTGGGCAGTGCCCACTACTTTAGTGGATAAGCAATTTTTGACTAAGTTTTTGTATCCCTCTTCAAAAACCCATCCATTAACAAATCTGAATGGGATGTTATTTTTAATTTTATTATTATGATTTAGTTCAATTTGAATTGGAGTGTGGTCACTAGTAGCCTGAGGAAGGGTAGAGCATTTAAAATCTTTAAAATAGTTAGTAAAACTATTATTTATGAGAATTCTATCTAATTACAATGAATGTTTCTGAAATTTCCTGATTTCCAAGTAAAAGCATTTCCAGAAATAGTTGGTTCAAATAATCCAGTTTTAAGGAGAAAGTTATGAAGCATTTCTAGTTTTTTGAAAGGGATAGGATTCCCACCCCTTTTCTCAAACCCATGCATAACAGTATTAAAGTCTCCTATAACAATCCAAGGAAGTCTCATATTGGAATTAATTTGCTCAAGGCTATTCCAAAGAGATGTTCTTTCAGATTCACTATTGGAGGCATAGACAAATGTAATTTCTAATTGAAAATCACCTTTGTTTACACATTTACAGTGTATAAACTGAAAGTTTATAAAATACTGAAAGATGTCCCAAATGTTAGGGTCCCAAAGAACCAATATTCTGCCATTACCTCCCATTTGGTTATTATTTATGGTTTTCCAGTTATGAAGGTTTTTAATTTGAAAATCATTAATTTTAGGATTATCTAATTTGTGTTCAAGAAGCCCTACAATACTAGGTTTAAAAGTTAAAAGGAGATTATTCAGGTCTAATTTCCTTATAGGAGAATTTAGACCTCTAACATTCCAAGTAATTATTGACATAATAATAATAGTAATAAAAAGAAGGATATGTTATCCCACCTTTTGGTCAAGGCCGGAATATTAACAAATTGGCAAGGAACGATGGATATCAGGATTGGAGATCAATTGGAAATAGGGCTGCAATGGATGTCGTCAAAATTTGGCTGAGCTCCGATCCGGACGAAATCAATCGGAGATGATGATCAAGGCTAGGAGAAACTATGTTTCAATTTTCAGACCAATCGGAGGTCGTATGCATAAGATATGGATAGATTGAAATGCACAGGACACGGTTCGTATCGATGCATTTTGCATCGATCGTCATATGATGGATCAAATCGATACCATTCGTATCGATCGG
The DNA here is from genome assembly GCA_030737815.1 of Allium fistulosum. Taxonomy (NCBI): domain Eukaryota; kingdom Viridiplantae; phylum Streptophyta; class Magnoliopsida; order Asparagales; family Amaryllidaceae; genus Allium; species Allium fistulosum. Next base: position 559,942,315 of record CM060907.1, read on the forward strand.
AAAGCAAGAACTTCGAATCGATACCGTTCGTATCGATCGGCATGGGTTCGGTTTAGTGAAGTTCGCATCGATCAGGTTCTGGTTCGACTTGATGACTTCGTATCGATGGGATGGTGAAGGATGACAGCATGTTCGTATCGATCAGGTTGGAAAGCTAGGTGGATTTCGACTCGATGGTGACACACCCAGATTGGTAGGTAAGCATGGAGTTTACTTCGAATAGATGTACTTTGATTCGATGGGATAGATACGAAGAAGTTCTTCGTATCGATCAGTGTGTGATCAATACGAAGGAAACGATTAAAGCAGCATGAAGTTATGGATTCTAATTGGATGTAAAAGATCGATACAAAGGATGGGTGAGTGTGCATGGATTTGAAGGATTCAGGGGCAATGTTCGTATCGATCGTATTCAAACCGATCGATACGAAGGAAACGGTAAAAGCGGCATGAAAAGAGGATCGACACGAAGAACCCGAGCCACGTCAATCTGCTAGCACGTGCTTGGATCGATTCGAAGCGATGGATTCGAATTCATCGATTCGAACAGAGCGTGGCTAACGGAAATACAATTTTGAATCGATCATATCTTGAGATTTACAAGTCCAAATGCAATGAAATTTTTACAGAAGCCTACATACATGTTGAAGAATGCCCATACCAAGTTTCAGCTCGATTGGACAATTTCTTGATCGATTCGAATGGACTTCGAATCGATCCCAAAGTGGGCCCGGATTTCCAGAAAGCGAGCATGTGGGCCCCTTCACGTGCGAGAACTGGTCTCCCGAGATTTAGGCGAAATATCAGCCTCCTACACCTATAAATAGAGCCCCTGGTCATTCAGAAAAGGGGTCGGACAATTTTGAGAGCTAAAGAGCGCCCACACTCTGCCAGATTTACTCTAGATCACCATTGCTGGCTTAGATTCAGATTATAATCATAAAATTTGTTGTAGTACGTGATAAGAAATTGTAATCTTCAAGCATCGAGCAATAAAATCATAAAAACCTTGAAGTGGACGTAGGCCGGAGATAGCCGAACCACTATAAACTGTGTGTCACTGTTCATTATTTCTGGATTGTTGTTTGTTGCTTGCTTAGATCTGATATTTGTGTTTGAATATTGCTGATTTGTATTCATACACTGGTGCTTTCACAATACTTGGGGTTTGTGACCATTTTTGGCGCAAACACTTTGGTGCTTTCATTGAGAACGACTAGCACCCGCTACATCGGATTGAAGTTTAGATTTGGAAAGCGTGAAGAGTTTAGATTTGAAAGACAATGACTCGACAAACAAGACAAAGAGCTGAGAGAAGTCAACAAGGAGGAAGTCAAGAGGCATCCTCCGGAGCTGGAGAAGGACAAGCTTCGATTTACATTACCAGAGACGAAATGGAAGCTATGGCAAATTCATTGCATGAGAGGTTGCTGAAGAGTCAACAGGATATGATGCAGACTTTCTTCGAGCAGATGAGAGCTGCAGGAACATAGAACCTTCGACCAACTACAGCGACTGCAAATGTGGAACAAGGAACTAGGGTTGCAGAACCCAACAGAGAACAGAATACAGAGCCAAAGGGAAATCAACAAGGGCTTGGGGGCAGGCCCGCAGGATCCAATACAGGAGGACCTTTGGAAGGAGTTCAACAAGCTAGGGCCATCGTTGCTGCTAGTGAGCCACATGAAGAATATGTGCCGGAGTTCCCTCGGGAGCACGGGGGGCAACCCCTGACAAACAATGCTGGATTAATGGAAATCATTAGGAAGACTATGCATGGAGGTTCGACCAATAGAGACTTGGAAGGAGTGAACAGGAGTTCGTTCACTCGGGAAATCAGGATAGCTCAGAATCCACCTAAGTTCAAGTTACCTAGCGTGGAAGTATATGATGGCAAGGCTGACCCGACTGATCACCTGATAAGATACACTAGACACATGGAAGTTCTGGGGGCATCGGAGGAAGTGATGGCCAGATGTTTCCCGTTGTATTTGACAGATCTAGCTGCAATGTGGTTTAGACAGCTAGAAGAAGGATCTATCAGGACTTGGAGGGAATTGGTGAATAGGTTTTTGGGACAGTTTCGGGTGCATATCAAAAGACCAAAGAACGTAATGACGCTAACATCAGTAAAGAAAAGGATGGATGAATCACTTAGGGCTTTTCTTACTCAATTCAATGCGGCAGTAGCTTCGGTGGATCGGCCGGATCCATCGATGGTTTTGATGGCGGCAGTGTCTGGAGTCAGAGAGGATTCGGATTTTAAGGTGTCGTTAATACGAGACCAACCACTGGATCTCGGGGAATTCTTTCACGAAGCTGAAAGATTCCTTTGACAAGAAGACGCATGTATGGACTTAAAGTTAAAGGAGGTGAATGTGATTGAGGGTGGAGGACCATCCAACAGAAACTCGGATAAAGATAAAGAAAAAAGGAAGCTGGACGACGATTCAGGAAAAGCCAGGAAGCGATGGAAGGATCCAAGGTTTTCCACATATACAGGATTAAACGAGACACTAGAGCGGATATACATGGAAACCCGGAATCACCTTGCTTACCGGAGGCCGGCTAGGAGAGAACCGTCCGAACGGGAAAAGGCATCAGGAAGGCATTGTCTCTTCCATGATTTGGACGGACATGATACCAACAGCTGCAGGCATCTGAAGGACATAATTGAGGAGCATGTGAGGAATGGACAATTGAGGCAGTATGTTGGGGATCAGAATGCAGCGGCGGAGCAGGAGCAACCACCGCCTACCTCAAGCCATGAGGGTGTGAGACCCAAGAATGATGGTCGATTGGTTATCCATTGACCAGGATAATATGAAATAAGTAGCAAACCATTGGCGAGCAACCAAGTCATTTACACATATATGGGGCCGGAGATAGCCCATAGGCATGCTCTGAATGATGATAAACCGCGAAGCCATGGTTTGCGAAATCTGTCTTTTGTTTTTTGATTGGATACTTGGTTTTCTGGTTTGGTTTTGGAATTTGGGTTGAACTCCTGATTTTGCTCGTTTTTCTGGTTTTGGCATTCATTCGTATGATTGCTCTCCGTTTTGGATGATGATCTTGATTTTTGATATGGATTTCTGGTTTTCCGATTTGATTTGGATTTTGATTGGATTTTTTCTGGTTTTTTGATAAACGGTCGTCGGGTATGGATTATGCCTAGCAAGGGGTGAGTTTTTTTTGCCCGAACGTGGTAAATTGACTCATTCAGGTCGTCAAGTATGGACTATGCTCAACAAGGGTCCGGAGTGACCAGAATTCGGCCTAGGACTTAGGCCCCCTGTTATCAATTATTGTTTCAGGTCGTTGAGTATGGACTATGCTCAACAAGGGTCCAGAGCGACCAGGATTCGGCTTAGGACTTAAGCCATGGCATTACTTACGTCCAGGGACACTGGACCACGGTCGTTAGGTGTGGATTGCGCTTGGCAAGAGCCCGGAGAGGTTATGGATTTGGATACCGACCCGGAGAGGGCCTGGATTCGGCTATTGGCTATTGGACAAGGATGGACTATTAACTCAGTCATCGAGTTCGGATGGGCATGGAATTGGCTATGGGCTTTGGATATCGGATTCGAAGTTATTCAAAACACGCCTTATTATCATAAGACATGTTTTGGGGGGCAAATGTTATCCCACCTTTTGGTCAAGGCCGGAATATCAACAAATTGGCAAGGAACGATGGATATCAGGATTGGAGATCAATTGGAAACAGGGCTGCAATGGATGTCGTCAAAATTTGGTTGAGCTCCGATCCGGACGAAATCAATCGGAGATGATGATCAAGGCTAGGAGAAACTATGTTTCAATTTTCAGACCAATCGGAGGTCGTATGCATAAGATATGGATGGATTGAAATGCACAGGACACGGTTCATATCGATGCATTTTGCATCGATCGTCATATGATGGATCAAATCGATACCGTTCGTATCGATCAGAAAGCAAGAACTTCGAATCGATACAGTTCGTATCGATCGACATGGGTTCGGTTTAGTGAAGTTCGCAGCGATCAGGTTCTGGTTCGACTCGATGACTTCATATCGATGGGATGGTGAAGGATGACAACATGTTCGTATCGATCAGGTAGGAAAGCTAGGTGGATTTCGACTCGATGGTGACACACCCAGATTGGTAGGTAAGCACGGAGTTTACTTCGAATCGATGTACTTCGATTCAATGGGATAGATACGAAGAAGTTCTTCGTATCGATCAGTGTGTGATCGATACGAAGGAAACGATTAAAGCAGCACGAAGTTATGGATTCGAATTGGATGTAAAAGATCGATACGAAGGATGGGTGAGTGTGCATGGATTCGAAGGATTCAGGGGCAATGTTCGTATCAATCGTATTCAAACCGATCGATACGAAGGAAATGGTAAAAGCGGCATGAAAAGAGGATCGGCACGAAGAACGCGCGCCACGTCAATCTGCTAGCACGTTCTTGGATCGATTCGAAGCGATGGATTCGAATTCATCGATTCGAACAGAGCGTGGCTAACGGAAATACAATTTTGAATCGATCATATCTTGAGATTTACAAGTCCAAATGCAATGAAATTTTTACAGAAGCCTACATACATGTTGAAGAAGGCCCACACCAAGTTTCAGTTCGATTGGACAATTTCTTGATCGATTCGAATGGACTTTGAATCGATCCCAAAGTGGGCCCAGATTTCCAGAAAGCGGGCATGTGGGCCCCTTCACATGCCAGATTTGGTCTCCCGAGATTTAGGCGAAATATCAGCCTCCTACACCTAAAAATAGAGCCCCTGGTCATTCAGAAAAAGGGTCGGACAATTTTGAGAGCTAAAGAGCGCCCAGACTCTGCCAGATTTACTCCAGATCACCATTGCTACCTTAGATTCAGATTATAATCATAAAATCTATTGTACTACGTGATAAGAAATTGTAATCTTCAAGCATCGAGCAATAAAATCATAAAAACCTTGAAGTGGATGTATGCCGGAGATAGCCGAACCACTATAAACTGTGTGTCACTGTTCATTATTTCTGGATTGCTATTTGTTGCTTGCTTAGATCTGATATTTGTGTTTGAATATTGCTGATTTGTATTCATACACTGGTGCTTTCACAATACTTGGGGTTTGTGACCATTTTTGGCGCAAACAAGATACTCAAAGGATACAAAAGCAGAACAGTTATGCACTATGGCTGTTCTCTTCCACCAGAGTCTCCAACCTCTTTCCCTTTTTCTTGTATGCAGTTTTGTTAATAGCTTTTAGCTGTTCTTCCCATTTTGGATTTTTAGAGATGTAATTTCTTTTGAAGTCACAGTCTTCAGCATCCTCTGCACTGTCTTCAGTGATAATGTCATTGATGCTTTTCATTTTGTCTCTTCTTTTTTCCTTTTTGGCTTTTTTGGTCTTCCTTCCTGTAGAAGAGGAGTTTGCCATTGAGTTGATAACCTTTTGTATACTGGTTTCAGAACTTGGTTTTGTGGAAACAGAGGAAAGGTGATTTGCAACATGGTTAATATTGGGGTTTTTAGATGGCTCTTTACTGAGAATAGTAGAAATGTATGAACCATCTTCTATGATCATGTTTACAGATTCTGAATTACAATTTCTGATTTGTATTGCATCACATTTGCTGTTTAGAGTTGCTTCTGAATGATTTTCTGAAATTCCATTTGCAGTTTCAATAATTTCCACTTCCAAACATTGTGTTTTATTACCTTCTTGGATAACCATTTCTTGTGTTGATTTATTTACGTTCAAGGGTAAACATATGGATCCATTATTTGCTACCATTGAATACTTTAAATTTTATGAACTTCATTTATTTCAAAAGTAAATTTGAATTCCATCTTCCAAAATCTGATTTTAAACTTATATGAAAATCTGTTTGAATTCAAATTCTGTTTAAAACAAAACCAACAAGTTCAGGTTTTAAAACCTGGAACAAACATTTACCCGAGCCTTCCCATTCTTGCTTCGAGTTCCATACCACAAAACTTCGAGTAAAATACTCAAGTTACCCGAGATCAACTCGAGTTCGATCTCTGCACACACCTTACTTCATAAATTCCAAATCATGGCACCATGCACGTGCACGATCATCTGAGATCGCTCCGACCATCTCCAGACACTCACCCACATCGGTAACCATCCTCCTATCCATCCACGATCGTCAGATCATGCTACTCAAGCTCGAATCAAATTCGAGAGCCCCTACCAAAAACCTGGAACAACAACATGAACCTCCTCCACCAAAACCTGGCAACAACTCGTTTTTGCCGTCTCGACCACCGGAGGCCACCAAACTCTGGCCGTAACTTCGTCCACCTCCCCTCTTCCAATCCCCATAAGCGCGTCGAACTCGATCACCAATCAAAGGCGAACGAGACCCAAAACCGAACCATAGCAAAACTAGGTTTACAAAAATAATTGCGTCGCCGTTGCCACCACGTCCAGCTACCGACCACCCTATTATTTTTCTCTAACACCCCGTAGGCTCCTCCACCTTCTCGAGAAACTCCGACACCCAAAACTCCTCCGTTCATCGGAAATTGCTCGAAACCCATTTTCCGTTCATCACCAAACTGCTCTTAAACCCCACCTCTAAAAATCATTAAACCCATCTTAAAAATCATAGTTTGGAGGAAGAATTTGAATTATATACTTGAATCAATATTTTGTGTAGTTCGAAATTCCCAAAATTTAAAGCTTCCTCTGTTATTTTCATTTTTGACATTATTTATTATGTTTTAAAAACCTGAAATTATTTTATAACCTTCACTATATAGTTACAAACTCTTCTCATTTAAATACTCCAAGCTAATATGGTATGGATTCGAAGATATTAAATTTTTCGTTTGAATTATAACCTGAGTTTGAAATGTTGAACAGAAGTGTTCTATAGGTTATACAAACACGCATTCATCATACACAGAAATTCAAAAATATATAAACACAAGAAAAAATTTATTTTAAACATACATCAAGCAACCATATAGAAGTACACTTAAGCATTTTTAAAAATGAAGTTACTCACATGGTCTGAGAAGAAGAATAGAGCCTGCTATGTTAAGACAGGCCTGAGTTGTTAACTGGAAACCTTTCTCTTCTTTAATCTCTGGTTTGCTTCAAAACTCAGGTTTGCATGCAGAAAACAATTTTCCAGTTTATGTTTTATTGTTGTTTTAAGTTTTTGAAATAATATTCATTTCAGATTTTACAGTTTGGAATGTCGAACTGAAATGAGGAAAAGCTTGATATATAGAAAATAAGTTGTACAGGTGATGTTATTTTGTACAGTGTGATATCTTTGTTTATACAATAAGCATGGCTGAAATGTGTTGGAGGTATGTTGCATTAATTGCTAGAGGTGTAAACATATAATGCATTAATTGCTTCTTACTTGCCTGCATACCTATTACAGGCTACATACTTTATGTTTGCTTGGGTTTTGTTTAAGTGTACTCAATAAATTTGTCTTACTTGTCCTTGTTCATACTTATTCAATTTTGTATGAATACTTGAGTATATCTATGTTGTTAAAATTTATCTATGTGTTTACTTTATATCATTACATAACCATATAATTTATCTTATGCATATTTCCTTGTATACATATCCAATTTTAAGAATTATCCTAAGTATTTATTTATTGTTTTTATTAAGTACAATTTTGTTTGTGTTTTATTTTTCTTTTATTATTTTTGTTTGTTTTATTACTTGGTATTATTTCGTATTGATTTACTAAGATATATATTTACTTTATATTGAATAAAACTATAAAATTTATTTATTTCGTAATATAGAGGAATTTCTAGAGTTCTAATTTTTTGTTTAGATTTTAGCAATTATTTGTTTCTTTATATATATATTTTCCAAAATTTTATCTTATGTATTTTCATATTTATTTCTATCTCAATTATTTATTTTTAAATTTAATACTAATTATTTTTATTATAAATGATTTATACAGAATTTATTTTAATTCGGGGAAACTCGCATCACTTTAATCAATTTATCTTACAATTTTAATTCAAAAATTTATTTAATTATCAATTTAAATGTAATTAAAATTCAGGGTCGTTACACAAATAGAGTTACTTGCTTACCCGACTCAAATTAGGTCATTTCTATTAGGGATAACCTTTTGGGCCACCTCATCATTTCGGGCCATGCTAGTAGCCAAGTAAGGCAAGTACTTGATTGCCCAAACCCAATCTTAGACGCTGCTTTTCTGGATACCCTACTATATGGGTAGGCTTTAATTAGTTAACCCTAACATGACTAATTAGGCCGCATAAGCTATTTGGCTCCGATACTATTATTAGAGCTGAGCCAGCCTGTAGCGGAAGTTATGGGTGAATTTCGAAAAGAAAATTACCTATAGGATCTTTATTAGGCCTATGAAGTCTTATTTATTTAGAACATTTGTAAATTTGATATAAATAAAGTCATATATTTCATTTAAATTTATAAATCATTGATAGAAATTTATTTAACTTATTTTCAATTTAATTACAAATATACATATGTGTACGTGTGTGCAAGTGTAACATGATATTCCGTGAAGGGTATAACTTATCCATATATAGATGTTGGGATTTACATCCAATGGACATGCTAGCTCATCCTGTATATATTGTATGTTGTCCAGATATGTGTATATATTTATGCTTATTATATATAAAACCCAGAGTGTGTGTATGTACATAAGTATATTATGATAAAATATTATAGATACATTTATACGTAAATTTTTATAGTGTTAAATAATATATAAATATAAATATATATACAAGATATAAGTTCAACTATATATACATATATATATATATATATATATTTGTGTGTGTATGTGTGCGCGTACGCGCTAAAGTAACATTATTATATGTATAATATATATATATATATATAAAATGTGAATATGATTTAGAATGGTTTATATATACTAGTATGAGGCTCATGCTTCTACATGGGTGGAAGTTGGAACAAAACTTCCTTTTAAAATGTATTATTTGGTAAAAGAGTATACTTGCATAAGATGGTATGCAATGTTAACAGAACGACTTGATGACTGTAATCTATTTAATGAATTCCTCATTTGATTTTACGTTGCAGCATAGTATACGTTTGCAACCAATTAGTATGCAACCTACATGTTGCTGCTCTTGTAAATTTAACCTTATCGTGTTAATACCAAAGGAGCGATGCATCTACTACATTTAAAATTATTTATTCATTGATACAACTGAATATCAGACAAACATTATTCAAAAGCATGCATTGATTGCTGAACCAAGTTACATCACTGTAGTTTTATTCATAATACAGATTGTTGTTAGTCAAACTGTGGCAAACCAAATATATTGGACATATACATGCGTGTAAACATCACAAAGGTCTTAAAATAAAATTTCTCCTCATTCCCATATGAAATGTGAAATAAAGATTTGAGGCTGAGAATGGAAAAGGAAGGTGAAAGCATAATGCAAATTATTTCTTTAGAGCAACCTCCTATCTATGAGATAGTTCAGGTTATCTCCCTTGCAAGTCTGTCAGTGATAAATAAGGTAGTTTTAGTACACTTATTCACATTTTAATACTTTCTGCTACCTCAACCTGTAAGCAAGTACATTGGTTGCTGGATCAAGGAAGACGAAAGCTACATGATATAAAATATTTTTTGTAGCATGATGACTGTAAGTACCGTATTCTTCTGTTATCCAGTGTACAAAATGATGCATGCACAAGTGTAATTCATGTTTTAAAATATGTTTTAATTAGTCCCACATCGTCCAAAATATATTAATTATTGTTGTATATAAGCTAAGGGATGAAGAAGAAATTAGTTCCTATATCATCTAATTGAGATGAGATGTTGCTATGAAGTTTAATAATATGGCCTATGAAGAGATGCCATGCAAATTGAGAGACGGTTCAAATAATTTTAGCCAATATAGTTGTACTATCATCAATATTTCTTTATGTAGATGTAAACGGTATTTTAAGAAATTCAAAAGGACACGGTTGAATTCTATTCATGGAATTCTTATTATTAATAATAGAGATATATAAATAAATTAAAAAATTAAAAAAAATCATATTTTAATGTTCTAGATCGAATACACAACATGTAGAGTTTTAATTATAATTTTATTATATTAATATATACATACAGATATATATATATATATATATATATATATATATTATGACTTAATTAGTTAAACGACAATAAATAAATGATAAAAATATGCAATATATATATATATTGAATTTTAAATTTTCAAAATATCTAGAATCATATTTTATAGCTTACGGAAAAACTTAAGATTTTTCTAAGTCAAAATATTATTTTTTATTAATTAATTTCTTTCAGCCTAAATAAAAAAGGATTTTTAAATAATATTAAATACAGTTAAAAAAATCTAACTTTTTGACCAAAAGCTTCTTTAACCATAAGTTAATTTATGAAAATTTAAAATCTAATTTTCGAAATATAATTTATTTTCTATATATTTTTAATTCGTATAATGATTAAATAATACTAAAAATATTAAATAATTACTAAAAAATTATTTACAGTTACTAAAAATTATAATTGATATAAATATACATTTTGAAAATATTATTTCAATTTTATATGATATAGTTTTATATAAATTATTATTAGTCATATAAATTAATTATTTAATATATTAATGTACGCAAAAATAAAATAATAATAAATGAAATAAAATAATTTCAACCGTGTGTATCAAATCGAATATAAAAAATGTTTTTTATACACATAACCAATCAATATATGTGACAACAATAATACCCATAGGAATTTTACATAACTAACAATTGAATAATAACAGTGTGTGCGTGTGCGCGTGTTTGTACACACACACACCCCTCCCACACACACGAACAATATTGCGTTATACAGAGATTATGCATCTTATATAAAACTATATACTTACCTAAACTAATACCCTTAAGTACACCTTGTAATGATGAGTTTCCTTCCTCTTGAAACCTTCCCGACTCGTCAGATTGCAAGTATCTAAACCATAGACCCTTTGCCATCGAATAACTATTGATTTGAATTAGTACAAGTTCAAAATATGTTTGTTTCTTCGTCTCATTTGCTTCGATTATATTAGCAACTGAAGCAAATAGTATCATTTGCTTCGGTTCTCCCTTAACAACCGAAACAATTAGTACAAACAAAGCATTAGAAAATACAAAAATGCAATTTGCTTCGGCTGTTCTTTACAACAAAAACAAATGCACTAAAGCAAATAGAGTTACTTGCTTACCCGATTCAAATTAGGTCATTTGTAACAGCCCGCAGTTCCGTACCCCTTGAATTGACATTAATCTCCATTAATGAACTCAAGAAGAACGGAAATATGAACCATTAGGTTGAATAAGAAGAGGTAGAAGAAGAAAATAGGAAAAAAACAACATCAGAATCTCACAATCGCAGCGGAACAATATATAATAGATAATAACTGATCTTTACAGAAAAGAAACTATATCTGTTTATACATACATCATCAGAATACAACATCAGAGTACAATATAATCAACATCACAATTTAGGACAGTTATAATAACTTGACCCACATACAAAATACACAGCATACACAACACAACGGAATATACATCATATACGTGTGATACGTCTCGCCATCCAGCTCGTCTCCTGAGCTCCACAGAATCATAACCTGTATCCTATAATACTCGGTCTGACCCGAGCATTATAATAAAATAACACCCGAGTCAGTCTGGAACACCAGCGTGAGAAAATCACACTCAAATTAATTATTAAAGTTTCAAATCCTTTGAAATCAAGAGCATCTCGTAAGACCACTCCACAAATAAACATGTCGGGTTTTTACCTTATGATAGCCAAACACTTTTTATCAAATCCGTCTGGTATTATAATAGTGTCTATAGAAAGTAAAATAGAATCTAGCTGAAATGCTTGCATCTCATGTTTCAGCAATAGTTGGGCACAATCAAAACCGTACAGGCACGTAGGGAGAAATGGATTTCCATCAATGACTAGGCACTGGGGTACCACCTGTCACAGTACGTGGCCTAGATCACAGTGCCGAGGAGTACGCCCACTCCACTGCAACACAAGGCCAGAACCATCCCGTACTGGATAATTCCGAGTAAAATCACCCCACGGTTGGGATCAGCAACCTCACCACTAAGCCGAAATAAAAAGGGACATCTAGACAGGGATGACCTTACTCTCAAGTGGGGGCTACCCACGAAGCCTTGCTGCATATCCCCTGATTTTCAGTCATTCCCGGTTGATGAGGCTTGAGGCTAAGCGTTACCTTTAGAACATATCCCTTAGAATGCCCATCGTCCAGCTAACGATGTTCCGAAAGCATTCGTCCATACAATTCCGTCCCGGGTTCGAACGGAACCGAAGGCACTACTCCTACTACATCCATTTTGGAAATATCCTCAGGATTAGTAGCGACTAGCCCTTGCACTTCACTGCTCTATCTTCGATTCCAAACTCGTTTTCCCCACGAAAACGTACAAACCGAATCGAAGTGGTTTTCGAAAAATAAATCCCGATCCTGGTCTCTTCGAAACGATTAACGCATTGGTGAATATTGATAGTCGGTTCTTTAACTATCAATTAACATCACAATCATCCATCAAACAATAAATAATTTTCCAAATTATTTATTAACCTCAAAATATCTTCGCAAGATATATTTCCATTTTCAATCCTTTGAAAACAATTTCAAACCGTCCTTCCCTCATGGAATAAATTTTCCAAATATTCCTATTTCCACTGAAATCACCAAGTACCAAAAACATTAGATTTTTAAAATAATTTAGAAACACTTTATTATAAAATATACATTAAAACATTTTAACTAAAACTACTTTAATACTTTATTCAAAGATATATACTTTAAGAATATTTAAATAAAGCTACTTAATAAAATATAAAACTAGATTCTTTTATTTAAAACATAATACCAAACCATCTTTAAATAATTACTATTAAAATAGATTTGAAAAATACTTGCTTTAAAATTTAAACATTTAAGAATAATAAATGTCCTAAAACATATTTTAAATCAAATTTAAAACTTTTAGCTTATACTTAAAAGTTTACTTTGGAAACGTACTTGGCTATCCAGGGAAATACACTTCTCTTTCACATCTTTAAAAATAAACCACTATTTATTTTTAAACAAATTTACCCATTTCTTTAATAAATTCCCACCGTGAATTTATTCTTCCAAATATCCACTGATATATTTCTTCACTTTTATAAACCCAGTTTATAAATCCAAAGTCTCACTTCTCTTTTAAACATCCCGTTTAAACACTTAAATCAATTCCCAAAATTGATTTCCAATTTACTTCACTTTTAATAAATTTCTTTACTTACTCCATTTAATTCAAAATCCTTTAACTTTAAATTTCATTTCTTTATTTTGATTTAAAAATCCCTTTAAACTGAGGATACCAATTTCAGATTTCCCAAATCTCTTTCCTTTTCTCTTTTTAATTAAATTTTAACCTTGAATTAAAATAAATTCTTTATTCTTTTAAATAATATTGCTTAAGCTTAATATTCATTATTCCTCTGCTTATTCAAAATCCCCTTTTCCCATATTTATTAGAATTTTGAAATCACTTTTATTCTTTTCCAAATTTGTTCTTAAATTTATTCAAATTCTTTAAAATTAGTTTACTTGAAAATCCATTCCTTATTTTCCTTTCAAAATCCACTTCTATATATTTTGGTAATTTAGGGTACCGAATATTCAAGCAAACCATAACATTCAATATTCCAATTATCAATATAATTCACCATAGAATATCCAATATTCATAACACAGAATATAAAACAATCTAAATAATTTTGAGGAATCCAGTTGGATCCCTCCAACGTGTTTCCCTGCATCCACAGATGTTAGCACAATACCACTTCCACTTCGAGGTGGAATATCGCGGTATATGGGATTAATATAATATCATCCGCTATTATGCGGCGCATAGGGTCTCATCCGCTATAAAATGCGGGAATATCAACAACTCCAATATATACTATATATACTACTATATATAATATAGCACATCAAACCAAATTCAATCATTCAATCAATTATTTAAATTTAACCATTTAAATTTAAATAAAAATCCAGAAGAGTGAGATTAACTCACCTTTGCTTTTATTTGCAATCCACCTCAATATTGCCTTGGTTTTCTCGATTTTTGACCTTGGATAAACAATTTATATGATTTATTAATATTTGAATTAATCGAACAATAAATTTCCCATTTAATAAATTAAATTAACATTTACCACGATCTTAAACTACCAATAATATTCTCATTTTAAATTTAAATCTATTAGGTAAGTAAAATTATAAATTTCACTTTACTGTTAATAATTTTCTAACCGATATATACATATATACAAATGTTGATTCCTATCAGTGATACATATGCTTCTGTATTTTAAAACTTCAGTTATAATACATATATACATGTATCTTGAAATCTGTATATATATTTACATATGAGATTTAATCAAAACATAGGATACTTAATGCTATCGAAGAATCCTAAAACCCAACATTACTAGGATGCCGACGCTGTCACCAAGGGTTAACGCAGCGTCCCTGCTTCCCAACCCTAGCCTCGACCACCTGAGGTGTTCACCATCCCTCTGCCTGCCGACATCCCCAATTGCGCGTGCACCCACTACACATCCATGCGCGAACATGACCACCCGAGCCCCTTCGCCTCACGCGAGCTTCCAGATCTGCCACTCGACCCCACCTACGTTCGCGAAACAAGGCTCACGATCTGGTTTCCCAACAATCGAACAAATCGATTTGAATTAAAAACTAGGGCAGCCATTTATTTCAATTCGCATTTAGTTTAGAACGAGAAGAGAATTTTCGAATTTGAGTTCTGTTATTGAATTGCGATTTTTAACGACCCGAGTTTATATTTTTTTTTAGGAGAAAGCTTCGGCCATTATCTTTGTTTTCTACGAATCTGATTTTTGAGGTGAAAAGTCGCGTGGATATAAAACAACGGAGGGAGACAGGAAGCGCGATTTTTGGATAGTGTGTAGCATAGGGAAGAAGGAAAACTACAGTGATTACGAAATGACAGGAAAGCAGCTGATGTGAGATGGAATTTGATAATTCAAATTTAGGTTATATTTAAATTAAATTTTCGATTTAACTTTCAGTGCGTTTACCTACCGTACGATCACACGATAACCCCAAACGCTACAAAATTTGAAATCTGATGATAATTAAATATTACGGATCCAATGGAACTGGTTTCGTCGAATTCCGAGACTGTGCCTCGGAAGGCTATTTTTAAATATCGATTTAAACGATATATTTCCAAAACTAAAAAAACATCTTTAAATTCAAATTTTAAAAGTTCTATCACCTTCAAAATTATCAATGTAAATCTTCCAAGCCTTCATATTATTTTTAACAGGCTTAAGACTCCCGATTCAACATTTTACCCAACTTCAAATTATTAAATTTAGTAATTAAATTATCCCATAAATAGTGATATTTGAAATTCAAGTCAAAATTACCCTTCTGAATATTTAAAATCAATTAAATATTCCCATTTCAAAAATCCAAAATTCCGGGTCGTCACATTCCTCCCCCCTTAAAAGAATTTCGTCCCCGAAATTACTAGTTAGGAAGAATGATTCAATCCCCGTTAACTATTTCCCAAAACCAAACAGTTCTAACCACTTCCCAAATCTTTTATCAAAGACACACTATCACTCTAACTTCCCAAAGCCTTCCATAGTTTCCAACCAATATCACATACCCAACCATTCAAATTTAAATTTGAAACCAAATTTTGAATTATCAAAATTTTTCTAACTCCTTAAATTTTCGAAAATTTTTGCCAGCGTCTCCTTTGTGCGGCTAGCTCGGTACAACTACAAAATGCCACTACGGGCCCCCAAATTCCAAAAGAAAACAAAATGCCAAATGGCAAAATCAGAAACCCATCAAATTTCATACAGAAACTTAAATACTTACCTTTTTGTCGGGCAATCAAAAATCCCAATTTCTTTTTTTCTTTTTAAACACCTGTATATCCTACTTAGCAATAATATCCAATCATAACATTCAAAATCATTTTATTGACTTCTTTACAAAATTTCAATATATATTCATTCAAGTCCGTACGATGTACACATATCATTCGTACGCAATATCAAATCCGATCGCTCACTCGATCACACAATTTCACTTCCGAACTAGTATCGTCCACCCGACTTCCTAGTGCGAACTCAAATTTGGTTTCTTGATCAGAAACCGTCATTCTCCTTGCATAGCCGTAAACTATGATAAAGAATATACAGAATCAATCAAAATCCATATCCAGGGTTCGCCGTCGAAAATCGAGTGAAAAACCCTAACTCGGATCGGTGTAATTACCTCGAAATTCTATGCTCGAATCCGGATCAAATCACTATGCGAATAAAATAATATACGTACATCCTACGTATTAATTTCAATTGATTATCAGCTATATCAATTCTCTTTTGTTCACATTCATTTGATTTCTATTCACTTATCCACAATTATCCCATTTCACAACTTTCAGTTTTAATCTTCATTCAATTATTCACTTAGTATATTTCTCCATTCCAAAATTACTTAGTATATTCCAAATACCGATTTACTTAAGAATTTTATTCTTCATTTCTTAAGTCCGATATAAATATTTCCTATATTTATTTTCACTACTTCACTACTGAAGTTTACATTCAGATCGAACTCCAATTCCATATGAATTTTAATTTGCTTCAATTTACTAATTCATTTCAAATCTCAATACCTTTATTTCTAAATTTTCATTCAGATTTTCATTTTCAAATTTTACTTGAATTCAATTTGTCTGCAAATTCTGAATATTGAATTTTTATCCACTTTACTTTACATACACAATTTTAAATCATTTGTCGTTAGTGAAAATTTCAAAAAAAAAAATTCCAAAATTTTCTAACTCCCAAAATTTTCGAAATTTTTTGGCAGAGTCTCCTTTGTACGGAGGAGCTTTTGCAATTTGACAAGAGATATAAATATATATACATCGACCCACACGGTCGGAAAAAAAAAACAGTTCATATTTCCTATTTTTATTGCATAGGCGTACCTTATTTAGCATTTTTAAGCGAAGCGGTTATTTATTTTAGAAATTTGCACAACCAAATCCAGCCACACAGCTTCCCTATACCTGTACTTACTCAATTTAAATATGTAAGTGACAAATATATAAATTTTTATTAACATTTCACTTATTTTCAATAGCTGAATACATACATTTCATAAGCAACAAGTACTAAACACTTCCATAAGCAATTTATATGATTTCGAAACTAATTCAATTGCTTACAATCAATACATATGCCATTTCATTCAATTTCAATGGTTTACAATTCAATTTCTTACATTCGATCCATTTTGAATCCAAACAAGCTCATATTCATGATAATTGATTCAAAAATCAATATTTGTTTACTTCTATCAATCCATAGAATTTTATTCAATTCAATTTTATTTTACTAATTTAATTCAATTAGTATACTCCTTCAATCCATTATAAATTCTAATTTGCATTCACATTTTATTTCTGAATTCAATTTATTAATAACAAGGCCATTCAACTTATTTCTACTCACTTGGATATTATTTGCAAATTCAAACCATCACTATTAAAATCCAGCTCTATTTTATTCAACAACATTTCCACTCCATTACTAACTTACAATTCAACTTTCATTTAACCAATTTAAATCCCCTTTCCATATTTCATTAACTAATCAATTAATAATTAGTTTATTCCAATTTTATACCCAATATTTAATTTTTGTCTCAAAAATCACTTTAACTATTTTCCTTGAGTTTCAATCTATTTTATAATTTAAGTTCTGGATTTTTATTCATCTTCCAAAATACAAAACTATAATTTTTTTAGGCTTATTTATCCCACTTCTAAATTTTTATAAGCCACACTTATTTATTATTCTATAAACACCTTTAATTAACTTCCAGAGTTTTAACTAATCTCTCAGCACTTCAAAATCACCTTTGAAATCGATTATATCCAAAATCCTTTGGTATAACCAACTATTTCTTTAAATTTTCAAAACCAAAACCCAGATTTTCAAACAAACATCAATCCAAAACATCCAGGTAGCAATTCCTCTCTTGGAAACTCGAATGAACACCAATGATGTCGCAATCATCATCGGAATTATTTTCCAGCGACCGAAGGGAGTTTAGTGCTTTTATCCCAATCAAAAGCATTTCAAATATTTTTAAATCCCAAACCTCACCAGATTTCCAATCCAATTCAAAATATTTCTAAAATAATATCACTATTATTTCTTCAAAACCTTTTTGAAAACCATTTTCAAACTCAAAGGAATTAAATTTTCTCAAAATTTCAAATTCCAAATCCTTTCAATTCACATACAACTATTACTCTGGAATTTTATTTCAAATTATAAATCACATTTATAAATTTGCATTTACAAATCCCATTTGTATATGAATTTATTTCTTAGCTTTTAGTTATGATTTCAATTTCTTATTAAATTTTCTCATAATAGTGATAATAACTTAATATTATCACTCCTTAACAACCAAGCATCCATATATATAACTATAATAATTTTCGAAAATTATTCCTTTTATATACAAAATAATTTGGGTAAAATTATTTCATTTACCCTATTTTAAAAGAATACTGTGTCGAATTGTTCTATTCAAGTGTTTAGAGATCCCTATCAATAACGTTAATTACTCGTATTGACCAGAATCCATAAACTACTCAATAAACCAACCAACACAATATAAAACCATTTTATATTCACTAACAAATACGAGCTCATATCTATTAATACACTCAACTTATTCCAAAGTACTATGGACTCTATTTAATGAGTAATCCCCATCAAAGCCAAGGTTATCACCAGCCTAAGCTCTGATACCATTGTAACAGCCTGCAGTTCCGTACCCCTTGAATTGACATTAATCTCCATTAATGAACTCATGAAGAACGGAAATACGAACCATCGGGTTGAAGAAGAAGAGGTAGAAGAAGAAAATAGGAAAAAAAACATCAGAATCTCACAATCGCAGCGGAACAATATATAATAGATAATAACTGATCTTTACAGAAAAGAAACTATATCTATTTATACATACATCATCAGAATACAACATCAAAGTACAATATAATCAACATCACAATTTAGGACAGTTATAATAACTTGTCCCACATACAAAATAAACAGCATACATAACACAGCGGAATATACATCATATACGTGTGATACGTCTCGCCATCCAGCTCGTCTCCTGAGCTCAACAGCATCATAACCTGTATCCTATAAAACTCGGTCTGACCCGAGCATTATAATAAAATAACACCCGAGTTAGTCTGGAACACCAGCGTGAGAAAATCACACTCAAATTAATTATTAAAGTTTCAAATCCTTTGAAATCAAGAGCATCTCGTAAGACCACGCCACAAATAAACATGTCGGATTTTTACTTTACGATAGCCAAACACTTTTTATCAAATCCGTCAGATATTATAATAGTGTCTATAGAAAGTAAAATAGAATCTAGCTGAAATGCTTGCATCTCACGTTTCAGCAATAGTTGGGCACAATCACAACCGTACAGGCACGTAGGGAGAAATGGATTTCCATCAATGACTAGGCACTAGGGTACCACCTGTCACAGTACATGGCCTAGATCACAGTACCGAGGAGTACGCCCGCTCCCTTGTAACACAAGGCTGGAACCATCCCTTACTGGATAATTCCGAGTAAAATCACCCCACGGTTGGGATCAGCAACCACACCACTAAGCCGAAATAAAAAGGGACATCTAGACAGGGATGACCTTACTCTCAAGTGGGGGCTACCCACGAAGCCTTGCTGCATATCCCCTGATTTTCAGTCATTGCCGGTTGATGAGGCTTGAGGCTAAGCGTTACCTTTAGAACATATCCCTTAGAATGCCCATCGTCCACCTGACTATGTTCTGAAAGCATTCGTCCATACAAGTCCGTCCCGGGTTCGAACGAAACCGAAGGCACTACTCCTACTACATCCATTTTGGAAATATCCTCAGGATTAGTAGCGACTAGCTCTTGCACTTCACTGCTCCATCTTCGATTCCAAACTCGTTTTCCCCACGAAAACGTACAAACCGAATCAAAGTGGTTTTCAAGAAATAAATCACGATCCTGGTCTCTTCGAAACGATCAACGCATTGGCCAATATTGATAGTCGATTCATCACAATCATCCATCAAACAATAAATAATTTTCCAAATTATTTATTAACCTCAAAATATCTTCGCAAGATATATTTCCATTTTCAATCCTTTGAAAACAATTTCAAACCGTCCTTTCCTCATGGAATAAAATTTCCAAATATTCCTATTTCCACTGAAATCACCAAGTACCAAAAACATTAGATTTTTAAAATAATTTAGAAACACTTTATTATAAAATATACTTTAAAACATTTAAATTAAAACTACTTTAATACTTTATTCAAAGATATATACTTTAAGAATATTTAAAATAAAGCTACTTAATAAAATATAAAACTAGATTCTTTTATTTAAAACATAATACCAAACCATCTTTAAATAAGTACTATTAAAATAGATTTGAAAAATACTTGCTTTAAAATTTAAACATTTAAGAATAATAAATGTCCTAAAACATATTTTAAATCAAATTTGAAACTTTTAGCTTATACTTAAAAGTTTACTTTGGAAACGTACTTGGCTATCCAGGGAAATACACTTCTCTTTCACATCTTTAAAAATAAACCACTATTTATTTTTAAACAAATTTACCCATTTCTTTAATAAATTCCCACCGTGAATTTATTCTTCCAAATATCCACTGATATATTTCTTCACTTTTATAAACCCAGTTTATAAATCCAAAGTCTCACTTCTCTTTTAAACATCCCGTTTAAACACTTAAATCAATTCCCAAAATTGATTTCCAATTTACTTCACTTTTAATAAATTTCTTTACTTACTCCATTTAATTCAAAATCCTTTAACTTTAAATTTCATTTCTTTATTTTGATTTAAAAATCCCTTTAAACTGAGGATACCAATTTCAGATTTCCCAAATCTCTTTCCTTTTCTCTTTTTAATTAAATTTTAACCTTGAATTAAAATAAATTCTTTATTCTTTTAAATAATATTGCTTAAGTTTAATATTCATTATTCCTCTTCTTATTCAAAATCCCCTTTTCCCATATTTATTATAATTTTGAAATCACTTTTATTCTTTTCCAAACTTGTTCTTAAATTTATTCAAATTCTTTAAAATTAGTTTACTTGAAAATCCATTCCTTATTTTCCTTTCAAAATCCACTTCTATATATTTTGGTAATTTAGGGTACCGAATATTCAAGCAAACCATAACATTCAATATTCCAATTATCAATATAATTCACCACAGAATATCCAATATTCATAACACAGAATATAAAATAATCTAAATAATTTTGAGGAATCCAGTTGGATCCCTCCAACCTGTTTCCCTGCATCCACAGATGTTAGCACAATACAAATTCCACTTCGAGGTGGAATATCGCGGTATATGGGATTAATATAATATCATCTGCTATTATGCGGCGCATAGGGTCTCATCCGCTATAAAATGCGGGAATATCAACAACTCCAATATATACTATATATACTACTATATATAATATAGCACATCAAACCAAATTCAATCATTCAATCAATTATTTAAATTTAACCATTTAAATTTAAATAAAAATCCAGAAGAGTGAGATTAACTCACCTTTGCTTTTATTTGCAATCCACCTCAATATTGCCTTGGTTTTCTCGATTTTTGACCTTGGATAAACAATTTATATGATTTATTAATATTTGAATTAATCGAACAATAAATTTCCCATTTAATAAATTAAATTAACATTTACCACGATCTTAAACTACCAATAATATTCTCATTTTAAATTTAAATCTATTAGGTAAGTAAAATTATAAATTTCACTTTACTGTTAATAATTTTCTAACCGATATATACATATATACAAATGTTGATTCCTATCAGTGATACATATGCTTCTGTATTTTAAAACTTCAGTTATAATATACATATATACATGTATCCTGAAATCTGTATATATATATTTACATGTGAGATTTAATCAAAACATAGGATACTTACTGCTATCAAATCATCCTAAAACCCAACATTACTAGGATGCCGACGCTGTCACCAAGGGTTAACGCAGCGTCCCTGCTTCCCAACCCTAGCCTCGACCACCTGAGGTGTTCACCATCCCTCTGCCTGCCGACATCCCCAATTGCACGTGCACCCACTACACATCCATGCGCGAACACGACCACCCGAGCCCCTTACTAGTATCCCCTTTTAAAATATATCTTTTGCAAATCAAAGTCCTACAACCAAACTAGTTAAAATAAACAATATAAAAAATAAGGTGCATGCATGCAACATGGGTAATCATAAACAATTTTTTAAATCAATGGACTGTCCATCCCAACACCATAGTTTTCTTAGGCTGACTATAAATCTATGGCTGACTCAGGACTACCAAATATATTACTTATCTAACCTACTATTAGAAGATAACTGGACAATTTGTTTGAAACTTACTATTCCTAGGGTCAACTGATCCTAATGGTTTTGCGGGCTCACCAATAACCTGTCTCATCTGTGTGTATTCCTTTCTGTGCATACACCTAATTTTAGTCTTACCCATGACAAAGCCCTATGCACTGGAATTTTGGACTTATATTTGCTAGGGGCTACTAGCTAAAGTATAGGGCGCGACCCTACATCGGTCCTATCTGGTTTCCTAATTTCCGAGTCATTTCATCTATCACAGTTTACCCAAAGGTGATAAGAACATTAATGTTTTTAATAACATTATGGGCTAATTACCCTTATTGATTCCTTGAAAACATAATTCTCTATGAATGATTTAACCCTCAAAATCATATTTAAAACAAGGAGAATTATAGTCATTTACTTTGGTGCCCTGCTTTTGACGATGATTATAATAAGTAGTTACGCTGCCATTTTTCCAATAACATGGCCAGGGGCTATGGTATCTTCTGTGGAGATCCTTGTTATGGGTGACCTTATTGCACGATTCAGAGAGCACTTGTGTATGTGATGTAAGTAAAATAATTATGCCATGATATATGTGTTAATAAAACAATATTGGTGAAGTTTGTAATCATTTGAGATTATCACCTCTTAAAACAATAAGCCACACAGCCAAAACTATGTAAACCTTTACAATGATAAAGCTCGGCGATATCTTCACTAATAAGGGTCTTCGCCCTTTTTAGGTAAAAATAAGTTAAAACCTTTAACATTTGGAACATGTGGCCATATGGACAAATCATTTCACACTTCATATAGTGTCGAAGTCAAAGAGCATAAGCTTGTTTTGTATAATTTAAAACCTTTTTAAAGAACAGAGTCGAAGTGGTTAATCTCGGCGTCATTGCCTTAGAGAAAATAGAGACTTCATTAGAGCCGAAGTCATTAGGTGCGGCAACATAGCCTCCTTGAATCAGTTATAAGGAAATTAGGCTAAAGTAATAAAATGCGGCGTCATATGTTGCCGAAGTCATTAAATTGCGGCATTATGCCTATAGAGGCGAAGTCATTAAAACGCGACATCATATTGCCGATATAAAACATGGTTTCATTAGTGCCAAAGTGATGACTTCGACAGTATGGAGTCGACGACATTATCTAAAACAAGCGGCATGATATAGTGCAACATCAACCGCTTCGAAGACCTGATGACCATATTGTTTCTTGGCTCCCCGCATCTACCAAGTCAATACATTCCATATCATCCAAAGTAATACCTTATGCATTGTTGTTGGGCGACGTCGAAGTCCATAAGGGTAGAATGATCTAGTGCGACATCACGACCTTCGGAGTGGCATTACCATAAATAAGGAGAAAACTGTTTTATTACCATTAATAGTAATTGTTTTTCACCAAACCCTGATTATTTGTCAAATTGGAAAGCACTTACTTTACCGAAATCTTTTCCAGAACTACCAGGGAGCAGATTTTATCATTTCCAAAGTACTTAGCAAACTATATAATTTATATTAATATCTTAATAATTAATTAAGCCTTTATATCTTAAATAATTCATATTAAACCATAAACAACTGGGAAAAATTCCCAAAAATCACAGTAAATCAAATTAATCATTATTTCCGATATATAAAATTTTTGGGGCCAGAAACCATTTTTAATAATTAAAACCCAAAACAACCCATTTTCTACAAAATTCGTAAAAAATTTATAATTGCTTGGAAAATTATGAAATTAAAAACTCCTTCTAAAATAATGTTTCTAACATCATACTAAAATTTTAAGTCATTTGGGTGTCATATGATAGGATTTTCAACTCAAACATATCACTAAATTTCATAAATAAATTCTTTAAATTCACCAAAAGCATATAACCCTTCAAACTATCATAGCATGACATAATATAATCAAAAGATTCAGATATATACTGAAAACTAAAAATAACATCTAAAACATAAGATGCATAACTATTATTCACCTCGAATGGATTAAGAAGGTTGAGATTTTTATTTTACTTTGATTTCCCTACCTTTCTTTTGTTTCCTTAGCTCTTCTTCCTCTTGAAACTCTTGTTAATGGTCGGCCTAAGCTTTTCCTTTAATTTATTTATGAATGATGAAGTAAGGGAGGTAATGGGAATGAGGGTTTAAGTTAAGGAAATAAGCTCTTTTCCCCTTTTGCCTTCCTCATATATCCGCATTCCTATTATGGTTCTAATCAGTCACATTAGTTCATTAATTAAGGCAACACCTCTTATTAGTTACCAAATCTCAATCTCCTTAACCTTTTACATTATTTTTATTTAATTTTCCTAATTAAATATCCTAAATAATGTTAATCAAAATTAGGGTCATTACAGTGTACTTTATTCTTATTGTTTTAAGACTTTGGGATTTTCAAGTTTTCATCCTTCAGCTGCCACCGCTTTGCCTTCGATCGTCTGATAAAGTGCCTATACCCTAACCCTAGGTTTCAAAGTCAAGTTTTGTCATTTATTTCATAAATTTTGTTATATATTTACCAAGTTAACATATTATTATTAAACCTAGTTTCTAAGCAATATTATTATGTTATAATTACATTATATGGGGAGGAAATAACATATTACTCACCAAACTGCTTATTCTTGTCTATACTAGCCCAATGGCTATTATTATAAGCAAACTCCCCTAAAGGTAGATGATCCTCCCAAAAACCTCCAAAATTTAACATACAGGCCCTCGATAAATTATTCAACACCTTGTTTACTCTCTGTGTCCGTCCATTGGTCTAAAGGTGATATGTTGTACTCAAATTCAACTTCGTACCTAATGCCTCCTATAGACTCCCTCTGAATTCACTCGTAAAAAGTGGATCCCGGTCACTCGCTATACTAGCCGGATCCCTATGTAGTCGGACCACCTTTTTAATATATTGTGTCGCTAATGTTGCCGCGGTTTTTGTGCTCCTCACTGGAATAAAATGCACATTCTTTATAAGATGATGTAGTATCACCCATATGCTCTCGTTTCCTTTCCTACCTCGGGGTAATCCATCCATAAAATCCATAAATACACACTACCCCTTCAATTATGGCACATCTAACGAATGTAAAAACCCACTCGGCCTTATTTGTTATGCTTTCACCCTCTGGCATGTCATACACTTCACCACATACTCAGCTACCTATCTCTATATTCCTGGCTAATAGAATACTCTTTTCACATCTCGATACATCTTATCTCTTCCTGGATGAATAGTCATCCTAGAGTGATGACATTCACCTAACACCTCTTCTATCAACTTCTTAACTTGGGGTAGACATAGCCTTCCATCTCTCC
Source organism: Allium fistulosum (assembly GCA_030737815.1). Classification (NCBI taxonomy): domain Eukaryota; kingdom Viridiplantae; phylum Streptophyta; class Magnoliopsida; order Asparagales; family Amaryllidaceae; genus Allium; species Allium fistulosum. Next base: position 559,968,344 of record CM060907.1, read on the forward strand.
CCAAATAACCTTTCTGATCCTCAGAGTAATGGTCCAAATAGTTCGATTGTTCAGCCCATCCTAATTGCTCCATAATATCAACCAATGATGTACCTTACCCTTGACTTACTCCAACACAATCCATTAGCACTGGTCTAACCTCTATTGTTGCTAACAATCTAAGTGCATACTCCAATCGAGGTCTGAAATCAAACTCTGATACGAAATCCAAATTTCTCCATTCTATCAAAATAGCATTCACCTCTGCATGCTTCCTACTTAAAGCATTTACAACTACATTCGCTTTCCTTAGTGTATAAGAAATATGAAATTCATACGATGATAAGGATTCCATCCGCTGCTACTGCCTTAGATTTAAATTCTTCTGTGAAAACAAGTATTTGGGAGAGTTATGATCCGTAAATAATTCAAATCTCTCACCCAATATATAATTCCTCCACAACTTCAATGCTAATACAGTAGCGGCTCACTCCAAGTCGTGCATCAGACAATTCTTCCCATGGTTTTCAAACTGCCTACTCGCATATGCTACTACTCCTTCTTACATAAGAACAACACCAAGACCTGTACCACATGCATTGGTATATACGGTGAAAGGTTTGGTACCATCTGGAATAACCAAAACCGAAGCACTCATAAATAATTCATTCAATCTAATAAACACTGTTTTACACTACGAACTCTAAGAATAAATCAGATTCTTCTTCATCAAATGGATCAGTGGTGCTAATATCTTCGCAATATCCTTAATGAACTTCTGGTAGAATCCAGCCAAACCAAGAAAGCTACAGACCGTTGAATTGCTATTTATCCTTTTCTAATCCCTTACTATAGCTACTTTTCTTGGGTCTGCTGCCAAGCCATCCGCTGATACTACACATCTAAGGAAATAAACTTCATCTCTCCGGAAGTGACACTTATAAAATTTAGCTTTCAACTAATTTCTTCTCAAAACATCCATCACTTCCCTCAAATGAACCTTATGCTCCTCCTCACTTCTAGAATAAATAAGAATATCATCCACGAAGACACCACTACAAACCTGTTCAACTACACCCGAAATACTTTATTCATGAAATGCACAAAATAATCTGAAGCATTAGATAACCCAATCGTCAACACCAGCCACTCAAACAATCCATCAGGCGTATGAAATGTGGTCTTCTGGATACTATCCTCAGCAACTCTCAACTGGTGAAATCCAATAGCCAAATCAAGCTGCTAGAAAACATTAGCCTTGATTAACTGATCGAAGAGGCCATTAATATGAGGCAATGGACAATAGTTTTTCTTCGTTAGCTTATTTAGTTCTCGATAGTAGATGCATAACCTTAGGTAACCATCTAGCGAAAACGACAGGAGCTCCCCATTTTGAGATACTTCTTAGAGTAAAGCCTTTCTGCAACAATTATGGTACCTTCTTATCCAACTCTTGTCTTTCCTTCAAATCCATATGCCTTAGAGGCATTACAACTGGCCTTGCATCTTTCACGACATAAATACAAAATTCAATTTCTCTTTGAGGAGGAAGAATGGTAACTTCTTCGAATACATTGGGATAATCCTTCTCTAAAGGCATACACGATATCTCCTCATGTGATAAGTTGAGTGAGTATAGATACGTTCCTATAACAAAAATATCATGCTCACAACATTGGATCAAATTAGGTCCATCGCCCTTCTTCAATTGAAACAATCCACCTATCACAATCCAACACTATCCTATAGAAAGACACCGATCCATTCCCAAAATCAATCCATACCCCCAAAAAGTTTAGTAGATATGCATCACAAAGGAATTTCACACCATAGATGACCAGCTTTAGAGTATGACATAACATCGATAAATGGGTCGATCCTTTCAACATGATTCGATGTCTTAATGTTTTCATGCGATATGTTGGGTTTAAGAGCTAAAATATTAACTAATGTACTTGCTATGAACGAATGAGATGCACCTGTATTAAATAAAGTATGAACATAAGAGTTAGGTAAGATCAACACACCTTCCATCATGATCTGCTTTTGTTTCTCTTGTGCTGATGGTAGTGTCATTACTGGAAGTTGGAACGACATCCAGAGCATATGCCTTAGCAATCTGACCCTTATTCCTCAAAGTTGAACAATCTCTTTTTATGTGCCTAATCTAGTTGCAATTATAGCACTTTAACATCTTCCGAGCTAGGGCTTCCTTGCAATTCTTAGCTATGTGTCATGCTTTGTTGCAACTATAACGTCTTCCCTTTGAGAGATTCGTCCTATGATTCCTAGCCATGTGTCCCACTTTCTAACATCGTTTACAAGTAATCGCCTGCTTTTTGCCTTGTGCTCCTTATGGTCCATTTCCTTTGCGCTTACCCTGTTGATGTCCCTCAACTTCCTTATTTTAATCCTTACTCATTTTCCATTTAAAGAATTCAGTAGCTGCTTCTACCAATCCCTTAAATGTTTCTACATACAATATCTGATTTAATGTTAACTCCCTCTAAGGATATTCAATCCCTTTGCAAAATTTAATGCTTGTTTCGTCGATTTTTTGACTAATTCAAATCCACATATGGCTAGCTCATTAAACTGACTAACATACACCCTAATTATAAATTCTCCCTGGTTCAAATGAATAAATTTCCCTAATAACAAATCCTTCTCTACACCAGAAAGAATTTTTTTCTTAAATCTTGACTTGAACATTCTCTATGTAATAGTGTTTTCACCCACCTCAGTTGTTACTAACTCCTAGCAACATGCTGCTTCACCTTTCAAATGCCGACTAGCTAACTGCCTTTTTAGTCGCATCACCATGTCCCAATAGGTTGAAAATGTTTTCACAATCATTTAACCATGCCCGAGTCACCATGTATGGTTCCATCCCGAGAATAGCTTCCCACCAAGGATGGAAAAATCCTTACATGACTTAGGAATGTCAACAGTTGGTGGTGCTGGAGCCATCTTGATTAGCAGTGGTATTGGTGGCAGTGGGTTCGGTGGGGTTAGTACTAGCTTAGCTCATCGCTAGAAGGTAGTGTCCGAGCCACACTCAAATATTAACTCCACGAATATCCAGTACATCTATACTATGCTAATCCCTGCTCTAGTTTCTATCTCACCAGCATTGGCTACATTGGTCTTTGTTCCAGTTTAGACTAAATTCCTCATTTCAGCTATTTGTAAAAATAGGATTTATTAGCAACTTCCTGATAGATAGTAAACAAAAGTAGAATAGTAAATGGATGCGGGCATATGTACTTTGAATTCCTATATATATATATATCTAATAGAAAATATAAATATCTCTCTCAATACCTTCCTAATTCTTATCATGGTTCTTAGCCTAAGCTTTGATACCAAATGTAACAACCTACCCTCATAACCCTGGGTACGACACCCGAATGATGCCAACAACCTGAGAACCGAAAGAACGAGTCGTTGGGATTGAGATATAACTAAGGATCAATTAGGAAGCATATTAAATACAATTCTAACTAACACTCTCTACTGTCAGAGTCTCACAGCAGAATGAATCAAATATAATACATAATAAATACCTAGTCACATCACCATAACATGTATGAAATGTCAAATGCATAAGTCTAAATAAATACATATACATCCAAACCCACACACATAAAGTCAAATCAAGGTACAATACTTATTGAAAGAACATGACCAGTTGGAAGCGTATGAAATGGGTAACTTCAAAAAAATTCTGTCTTAGATCTATTGAGCTAATGAAGTTTAAATGGGATTATACTAGATCCAATCTTGTTTTAAATAAAATAATATTTTATTTAATTCATTATTTATATTTGTTAATTAAAGATGTTAACATTTCAAATTAATGTTTTATTAGGAATGCATCAACATACATTCAAATATATAACAACATAAGTGAGCTAATATAAGTATGTGTATAAATATATATATGTACATCTAGATATCGAGATTTATATCTATTGTACGTATGTATACTTACATATACATGTTACATTCTCACGTGCATATCAGGAATATAAATGCCTAAGTATATATGTATGTTTGAGTATACTGCAATATATATGGTTTATATACACGTATTAACAGTTTCAGAGATATATAGTTTAGGCATACACACACAAATATGTAATCCGTGACAACCCGATTTTTCATACCTAAAAAATCGAACCATCAGGGTTAAAGAAGAAGGAGGTAGAAGAAAAGAAAACAACACAACAAAATCTCACATCGCAGCGGAATAAAATATAATAGATAATAACTGATCTTTACAGAAAAGAAACTGTATCTGTTTATACATACATCATCCGAATACAACATCAGAGTACAATATAATCAACATCACAATTCAGGACAGTTATAATAACTTGTCCTCACAAAGCTGACTATACAACTTATGATACACAGCGGAATACATCAAATACGTGTGATACGTCTCGCCATCCAGCTCGTCTCCTGAGCTCCACAACATCCTATCCTGTTTCTGAAATACTCGGTCTGACCCGAGCATTATAATAAAATAACAACCGAGTCAGTCTGGAAAACCAGCGTGAGAAAACACACTCAATTGGATTATTAAAGTTTTCCAAACCCTTTGAAATCAAAAGCATCTCGTAAGACCAAGCCATAAATAAACATGTCGGGTTTTTACCTTACGATAGCCAAAACACTTTTTATCAGATCCGTCTGATATTATAATAGTGTCTATTGAAAGTAAAATAGAATCTAGTTGAAATGCTTGCATCTCACGTTCCAGCAATAGTTGGGCACAATCAAAATCGTACAGGCGCGTAGGGAGAATGGATTTCCAACTAATGACTAGGCACTGGGGTACCACCTGTCACAGTACCTGGTCTAGATCAGCGTACCGAGGACCACGCCCGATCCCTTGCAACACAAAGCCGTAACTACCTCTACTGGATAATTCCGAGTAAGATCACCCCACGGTTGGGATCAGCAACCGCACCACTAAGCCAAAATAAAAGAGACATCTAGACAGGGATGACCTCACCCTAATGGGTGCTACCCACATAGCCTTGCTGCATAACCCCTGATTTTCAGTCATTCCCGGTTGATGAGGCTTGAGGCTAAGCGTTACCGTTTTAGAACACATCTCTTAGAATGCCCACCATCCACCTGACGATGTTCTGAAAGCATTCATCCATACAAGTCCGTTCCGGGTTCGAACGGAACCGAAGGCACTACTCCTACTACATCCATTTTGGAATTATCCTCAGGATTAGTAGCGACTAGCCCTTGCACTTCACTGCTCCATCTTCGACTCCAAACTCGTTTTCCCCACAAAAACGTACAAACCGGATCAAAGTGGTTTTCGAGAAATTAATCTCGATCCCGGTCTCTTCGAAATGATCAGCGCATTGGCCAATATTGATAGTCGGTTATTTAACTATCAATTACATTCACAACCAATCATCAAGCCAAAATAATTTCTCCCAAATTATTTATTTATCTCAAATATCTTTGCAAGATATATTTCCACCTTTTAACCCTTTGAAAACAGTTTCAAACCGTCTTTCTCTCATGGAATAAATTCCCCAAATAATTTCTATTTCCACTGAAATCACCAAGTACAAATACTTTAGATCTAAAAATAACTTAAAAACACTTTATTATAAAATATACTTTAAACATTTAAATTAAAACTACTTTAATACTTTATTCAAAAATATATACTTTAAGAATATTTAAAATAAAACTACTTTATAAAATATAAAACTAACTTTTATCTTTTAAACATAATACCCAGTCACCTTTAAATAATTACTACTAAATAAATTTGGAAAATACTTACTTTAAAACTTAAACATTTAAAAATAATAAATTTTCTAAAACATGCTTTTAAAACAATCCTTAAAACTTTTAACTTATACTTAAAAATTTGCTTTGAAAACATACTTGGCTATCCTGGGAAATACACTTCACTTTCACATCTTTTAAAAATAAATCTCTATTTATTTTTAACCAAATTTACCCATTCTTTTAATAAATTTCCACCGTGAATTTATTCTTCCAAATATCCACTGATATATTACTCTCACTTTCATAAACCCAGTTTATAAATTTCATAGTCTCATCCTCCTTTAAAATTCCAATTTCAACACTTACTCAATTTCTAAATTGATTTCCAAATCAATTCCATTTTAATATAAATTCTTTTACTTACTCAAATTTATTTTAAAAATCCGTTAATTTCATTAATTCCAGATTCAGCTTCTAAATTAGGATTTTAAAAATCTTATTTAACTTGAAATTACAAATTTCATGTTTATCTTCATATTTCTTCCTTATCTTTCAAACAAATTTAAACCTTGAATTTTTAAAATAAATTCTTACTCCTTTTAAATACTATCACTTGAATTTATTTATTCAAAATATCTCTTCCCAAACTTTGGACTTACTTGTTCAATTTAAAAAAAAACTTTTATTCTTCCCATTCATTTTAAATTATCCAAATTCCTTATAATTATTTTATTTGATAGTTTCTTTTTTATTTACCTTAAAAATTCCAAACTTCATATATATATATATATATATTTCAATTCTTAAAATTCCAATATATATATATATACAACCAAGCTAGAGTAATCAATAAATTCCAATTCCTAATATGATCAATAAAATTCATCACATAGTCATAACGTTGAATATACACAATAAATTCAAACGCTTTGAGGAATCCAGTTGGATCCCTCCAACCTGCTTTCCCTGCATCCACAGATGTTAGCACAATATAAAATACCAATTCCACTTTGAGGTGGAATATCGCGGTATATGGGATTAATATAATATCATCCGATATTATGCGGCGCATAGGGTCTCATCCGCTATATAATGCAGGAAATCAATCACTCCAATATATACTATATACTACTATATAATATATCACATCCAATCAATTCAATCATTCAACCAAATATTTAAATTTAACCATTTAAATTAAACCCAGATGAGTGAGATTTACTCACCTTTGCTTTTATTTGCAATCCACTTCAATATTGCCTTGGTTTCTCGATTTTTGAACTTGAATAACATTATATGGTTTATTAATATCTAAATTAATTGAAATATAAATTACCATTTATTTATTTAATTTAACTAAAAATTTGGTTTTAAACTAATAATTTGATTTTAACTAATTTTCCTTTTATAAATTATCTTTAGCAACTACATAGCTAAATAAGTGTATTAAATAAATTAATCACCCTAAATATATGTTTCTAAAATTAACCAGGAAGTGAAAACAGATATGCATATTTATTTTCTTTTGAACTACATATATTTTTTATAAAATATTCCATAGAGATTCAAAATCAATTTTTTTTATTTATATATAATCCTTCAGACATTTTTTCCCTATAACATATTCATATATACGTGATTATTATTTTTATTTTTCACTCGGTAGATTAATCTAAATTTGAAGACCAGAAAAAATATTATTTAACATAATTACTGTAAATAAATAAAAAAAAACAATACCATCACAACGTTGCCTCGATCGCAGCCCTAAACCACCACGATCTTGCCTTTCCAGAAACCCTAGCTCGACAACAAACCTCCCAACGCCTCGTCAACCATGGCAGCCTCGACCACGTGCTCGTGTGGATCCTGGAGCGATGCCTATCATAGCGCCGCCGTTGCTGAACCCTCCTCACCATCGCGAGAACCCAGCCGACCTTGACATTTTTTTTATTTACGAACGGAATACGATTTTTAAAAGAGGAGGAGCTCAGCTTGGTTTCAAACATAAAGAAGAAGAGGGGAAAACTCGTTTTGAACGAATGCTTTTTTTTAAGCTCTCGTTTTATTTTCTTCGAACTGCTCGGCCATGGATTTTGTTTTTAAGGAGAATCGATTTTTTTTCATTTTCTAATTCTCGACAGAATGAAAAGAAGGAGAAGGGAACATTTGTACGCGATATAAGGGTGGATGGTGGCGTATTCCAGAAGGATGGCTATAGTGTTTTTGAATGGAAAGGAAAAAGCTTTAATGTGAGATAATTTCAGCTGATGAGAATAATTTGATCAGAATATAAATATATATTTTTAATTAAATTTAAATTGTTTCGATAAAGGCAACTCAAAATATCGATTTCCTATCGAGGCGTGCCGCCAGGCGTTCATAATGTTATACCCCTATTCCGAACGCAATGGAAAAGGTTTCGAGTCCTAATTCGATCGTATAGGGAAGATAGCATTTTAGACTCAGTAATTTAATTGAATTTTCGATATAGATTCCAGCGCGTTTGTTTATCGTACGCTCACACAACAACTCCAAACGCTACAAAAATTGAAATCCGATAATAATATAATATTACGGATCCAATGGAACTGGTTTCGTCAAATTCCGAGACTGTGCCTGGGAAGGCTATTTTTAAATATCTATTTAAACGATATATTTTTAAAACTGAACAAAACACCTTTAAATTCAATTTTAAAAGTTCTATCACCTTCAGTATTATTAATATGAATTTTATAAGCCTTCAAATAAATTTTAACAGGCTTAAAACTCCAGATTCAACATTTTACCCAATTTTCAAATTATTAAATTCAATAATTTAATTACCCAATAAATAGTTATAGTTGAAATTCAAGTTAAAATTACCCTTTTGAATATTTAAATCAATTAAATATTTCCATTTCAAATATCCAAAATTCCGGGTCGTCACATTCCTCCCCCCTTAAAAGAATTTCATCCTCGAAATTACTAGTTAGGAAGAATGATTCAATTCCCGTTAACTATTTTCTCAAATCCAAATAGTTTCAAACAACTTTCCAAAATAATCTTTTATTAAGACACACTAACCCTCTTTCTAACTTTCCAACTTTTCCATAAGTCCCAAACAATATGACTTAACAATTCAAATTTAAATTTGGAACCAAATTTTGAATTATCAAAATTTTCTCACTTCTTAAATTTTCAAAAAATTTCGCCAGCGTCTCCTTTGTGCGGCTAGATCGGTACAACTACAAAACGCCTCTACAGGCTCCCAAATTTCAAAAGAAAACAAAAGGCCAAGTGGCTAGACAAGAAAATGATCAAATTTCATACATAAATTTACACATACCTTTGCCGAGCAAATTTCAATTTATGTTCTGAAATCAAAAATCCTAATTTCCTTTTGGCTTTTTAAACACTTGTGTCCTACTTAGCAATAATATCTAATTACAGAATCCCAAAAACATTTTATTCATCACTTTACAAATTTTCAATATTTGCTTTACTTAAGCCCGTACGATGCACATATATCATCCGTACGCAATACCAAATTCGATCGCTCACTCGATCACACAATTTCACTTCCGAACTAGCATCGTCCACCCGACTTCCTAGTGCGGACTCAGATCTGGTTTCTTGATTAGAAACCGTCATTCTCCTTGCATAGCCACAAACTATGATAGAGAATATCCAGAATCAATCAAAATCCATATCCAGGGCTCGCCGTCGAAAATCGAGTGAAAAAAAATCCCAACTCGGATCGATATAACTATCTCGAAATTCTATGCTCGAATCTGGATCAAATCGCTATGCAAATAAAAGAATATACGCACATCCTACGTATTTATATCCATTGATTATTAACTATATCAGTTTCCTTTTATTCACATTCATTTTGATTTCTATTCACTCATTCACAATTATCACTTCATTTCACAACTTTCAGTTTTAATCTTCATTCAATTATTCACTTAGTATATTCCTAATACCAATTTACTTAAGAGTTTCATTCTTCATTTCTTAAGTCCAATATAAATATTTCTTATATTTATTTTCACTACTTCACTACTGAAGTTTATATTCAAATTGAATTCCAATTCCATATAAATTTCAATTTGCTTCAATATACTAATTACTTTCAAACTTCAATACTTTTATTTCCATCATTTCCAAATTTTCATTTTCAATTCTACTTGAATTTAATTCATCTTTAAACTCTGAATATTGAATTTTGTTCACCTTATCTCAACCCATATTTAATTAACCATTTCCTTTTATTAGTTTCACTTACTAATTTATTTAAAATTTCAAATAAAAGTTTATTTGCAAACTTTTTCTTCCTTTAGTTTCTTCGAACAATATCTTCGATTTCACCTTACTTCACATACACACTTTTAATTTAGATTTCAATATTCAGTTTCACCTCTATTTGCTTACCACTTTTAAATCCTTTGTCGTTAATGAAAGATTTCAAAAAATTTCTATCTCCCAAAATATTCAGAAAATTTTGGCAGAGTCTCCTTTGCGCGGAGGAGCTTTTGCAATTTGATAAGAGATATAAATATATATACATCGACCCACACGGTCGGAAAACAAAAACAAACAACAGTTCATATTTCCTTTTTTTTATTGCATAGGCGTACCTTATTTAGCATTTTTAAGCAAGCGGCTTATTTATTTAGCATTTTGCGCAATCAAAACCAGCCAAACGGCTTCCCTATACCTGTACTTACTCAATTCAAATATGTAAGTGCCATATATGGAAAATTTATTCACATTTCACTCATTCACTACAAGAAAAGGTAGTTTCAATGGCAAAGCATAACATCGTTTTAAGCAAACTGGCTGTTATTTACTGTATTAAATGTAAAAATGAAAATGAAAACGCTGTTTATTGAGCGAAATATCAGGCGGGATTTTGCTTTCTCGTTGCCGCCTTGCATTTCACTTTGCTTCTTTTTATTTCTCACTTTTCGCACAATCTTTTCATCAATTCCAGCTTTACCCCCTTTCAAAAATCCTCTCAAATTACAAGATCATTCGAATTGGTCCTCTTATTTCCTTCAATAATCTCCGCCTCCATATTCAATTACCCAATTTATGGTTTTAGATATCGTGCAAGAGAGAGGAGGCAGAAGTAGACCGTCATTATTCTATAGTCACGGGTAACCAGTTACAGCAAAATCCCTAATTTTTGTGAGTTAAACGGTACTCACTATTCAGTCAATTGCATGGCAGTTTTCTTTCCACGACCAGATTGCACGGCTTGGAAGCAACTGGAACTTGTTAAGGTTGGGTTTCGATTTTTTCTTCAGATGCTATTCTCTTTGAATCTCAATAATGTCTAGATATAGCTGATTGTTTTTATTTATTTTTTCATACTGCATTTTTGTAAGTGCTGTTATTTTTGAGGCATCAGATTCAACTAGCTCAATATATGGACTCGGCCATGTAAGCTATACTTATAAATCCATCTTACTTGTGATTTAATTAGTTAATGTGGCTCTATGGTGGATAATAATTTAGTCTACTTAGGCGCTGGTGTAGAAGCAAAAGAAATGTATGATCAAAATATATTATATGCTATTTGATTGGCTTGATTTGTTGAGATGGAAACTCAAAATAGTAGTGATGTGTTCATAGGAAGTGTTGAATTTAGGTCTTCTAGTGTCAACAGCCAGTAAAGCATGCACAAGTGAGAAGTGTTGAAGTTGGGTGTTTCGATGTCAACAGTCAGTAAAGAGGAGGAATAAGAAAAATAGTGCTTAATAGCTTTGAGATCAATGTGCGAAATAGGAGACAAACAGTAGAGTTCTTGTTTATTGTGTGAGCTACTGTTAATATTTATTCACGCCATTAACTTTTTAGTCTATTATAGCTAAGTTGCTAAAGTTTGATCGGGTGAAATACAAAGATGTATTAATTCAGTCCAACAAGTTTCATGTGTTGAATACTGTTTCTATAAGCATTGAGTTGGTTGGTAAACTATGAAAATGGTTTAAGTTGTTAGTGGTTAAGAAATTTTATATTTTTCTAACTTTTACTTGATGTTTCACTCTCGTCAACATTATAAATCTTACAAGTCAGCTCCATGTAATGTTAACGATAGTGGAAATAATATGATGATATGTAATAAGTAGAGTTGTGCTGACAGTTATTCAAATATTGGCCATGGATTTGTAGGTGTGATTCTTGCTATTTTTTACACCTTCTTTAGTATGCTATAACATATTGGGAAGCAATTTCATTGTTTGCTAGATTCCATAACCCATATGCTAAAATTATTTCACTAAGTATGGGAAGAAGTATAAACGTCGATAAGCCTTCGTAGGTAGTTACATACCGACGTCACACCGACGCTATATTTTAGGTATAGGTGCCACATAGTGCATTTTCTACCAGTTCCAAGTTCAAGAAGAAAGTTAAAGGCACTGTAAATTTTCTTTAGCTTAATGCACTTCAACTCGATTGCTATGAAGTTAAAAAAAAGTGAGAATCACTTAGGCATCAGCACCTCTGATGGCTGGAGATGTTCCAAGTCACCAAGTTGAAGTTCAAGAGTAATTTAGATGCAATCGTCATCCTGGTTGTTTATGGATCCTATTCTCAAATATATTAATTGCATGTCATGAGTCAAATGAACCCTGTTACCTTAATGCATATAAATATCAATTTCCATTTAGCACTCTTAAGCCTGTGCACTCTTTAAATAATCGCTTCTCTTACTGTTTGGAGGAAAAAAACAAAATTTCATAATCTATTTTTGTCAAAAGATCTAATATTATTTTAATTTTGATCTATTCACCTCTTTTTGTGGACAGAAATATCTAGTGAAAGGTTGTAGTTTTGTTATTATAATAATCGCAGCTTAATTTCTTGCTTTTGGAACAGCTTAAACAGTGATATATGCTTGTGCTAATATATTTGTTTCGCCTTATTTAATTATAAAATTAGATGTGGCCATCTTTCATTTTCTTTATATCATAGAATCTTTATGTTTGCACTAATCAAGTTGATCGAACAGTCCTGATGAATGTATATGATATGTTCATAATCTATATTTAACATTGCTAAGTATGTAATTACTACCAATTAAGTTATTTAGGTTCAGTGTCATATCATAGATAAAAAATGTGAACAGTTTATGTGTTATTGTTGCGAAACTTCAATAATTCAGTGGTTTGGAGCGATTAACTTTTGTTAGTTTAATCTTTTTTAAGGTTACAAAATTATTTTATTATTTATTAGAATAGTATAGTTGCACACATTAGTGAGTTAATTAGTTAAGCAACTATATTAACTAGCAACATGGTCATATGAATAAAGCTGTATGCAACACAATGCAATAAACATACAAATATTAAAAAATGATATAAGGTAAATATCTCAATTAATATCTTGTTACAGCAGCAACCATAGAGGAAATATAACAGAATACTTATTGAGAATTAAAAAAACTCAAAAAATCAATGTAGTGAGCTATACTTTTTAACCAAGCAGTAGGAAGATCTATTGGAACTGTTCCTTTAACCAAACAGTGGGAAGATATGGTATTATAAATGACATATTGATATAGTTAAAGCATTGGAATAATTAACTTCTTAATTACTACTTGGAGGAAAAACAAAAGCGAAACCTATTTTTGTCAAATGATTCATATGCTTTACGAATTAAGCCAAAGAAAATGGACAGCGCTTTTAATTTTCTTCTTGAACTTGGCACTGGTAGAAAATGCACTATGCGGCACCATACCTAAAATATAGCGTCGGTATGACGTTGGTAAAGAGTCAGCATGTAACACATATTGGGAAACAACAGTTGCCAGTGCAAACTAGTATACACTCAGTGAAATCTGTACTTTATACTCAGCGTAACCCTTTTGCACTGGCGGTGCAAACTGTAATTTGTACTCGGTACAAACTCCCATTTGCACTTGGTGCAAACTACAATTTGCGCTGGCAGAGCAAACTTATTTCCATAGCTTAAAGCAGGCATTGTCAGTGTAGATAAGTGTCTAATAAGTATTTGTTTTCTTTCAGTTTTACTAGCAAATCCATCCACTGTTCTTTTAAACTTAGTTGGTTGTAAAATGATTTTATTTATAGAAGTAGATTAGTTAGAAATATATGCACGTCAATTTTATTTCGGGGTATATAAAGAGTATCTTGTTGTGCAGTATAAAAATTCATGGTTGACATCAAATCCTATTTGTTAATTTTACTACGCTTAATCAAAGTCGTAATATATTTTCATACTTGTTGCTCTACTCAATAATAAGTAATTAATTTTGCTGACCTCTGAGACAATAATGCTTACAAAATAATTCCAGTTGTAGTATCTAGTATAATGTGTGCTTCAATATTTAGTATACAAGTTTACTAATATACAAGGTTACTCATGTTGTTGCAATATTATGGGTTTGACAGTGGCATGGCCTGAACCAAGAGTAGTTGTGGAGCAGGTTAACATTGTAGCATCTTCTACTCATATAGTTGATGCTAACGTGGTCAAAAAGGTATGCTTATTTATATTATTTATAACTTGTGCACTAACAGCCTATTTTGAAACCTCATCATGCGTATTTCAAACAATCTGAATTAATTTGGTTATAAGAACTTATTTCATATATAAGCTCTAAATAGTTCATACAATCTGAATTAAATATCAATACACTGAAATAGTACATAAATCAATTTACAGTTCTCATCCGTGGTTCATGCATATTACAAGCAAAGCTAAAACAAGAACTTGCAGTAGTTCACACATCAAAGCAAAGTTAAAACCAAGAAATGCAAGCAGAAATGTTTCCAATCCAACATGACTAGCACAACTCCCTCCAATGCAATAAAATTAATTGCACTGCAATTTTATTGAACAATAGTAATATATAATAACTTGGAAATAACATGTAACATTATATATAAAGTTATAAGATTACACAATGTTTATATCAAGCCATGTTAGATTATTTCAAATTGTAGTTCAACTTTGAGTCATACAGTGAATGTCCGTATAATATTGAGTTATACATAGTTAAACTATAGTTCACAAAGACCCTATATCAACATAACATACAAAGTTGTACCAGATGTCAATATAGTATAACTAAATGTATGATCATACTCGTTATTTTTCCCTTTCACTTTTGGAACCTCACCGTGTATTATTGTTTTCTCTTAGCTAATATACTTTGAACACACTGTCAGAATTTGCATCTGTGCTTGCTCACTATTTATATACCTTAGGTTTCCTACTTTGAATCGATGGATTCAAATGCAATCAAATCTACATAGGTTTTCTGTGGTTGCAGCATCTGCTAAAAGCAACAACGAAGACGCTTCACCTAAATTTGAAGTGAAACTTTTTGTCAAGTGTTCACGTGACCCTGAAGTGACACCGAATAAGAAGCAAGTGACATTGGTATTAGTGGAAATACTCCCTTCCCCTCCTCAGAATTTCATGCTCAAGGCCTACATGGTTTTATACCTTTGCAAGAGTCACCAAAAATAGAATTTGCAGAAGTTAATACAACTGCTTTTCTTTCATTTAACTGGGAAAATAAAGGACCTTACAAAAAAGAAGTTGAAAGGTATCTCTAAATACTAACCATTTGCCAGTCTTATAATTTAAGGAGTACAAAAATATATATATTTATTTTTCTTGTGCACTTCACAACGGAGTTATACCCAATCTTCCCTTTTTCCTGTTTACAGGTTAATTAATAAAGGAAAATTTAAGGATGCACTTGCACTTTCTGATTGTTGCCTATCCAGTTGAGCATCTGATCAGTTACTGCAATTACTTATTGAAAATATAGATTACCATTGCCTTCTCAACAAAGGTGCTCTGGGTTGCATGAACATCCTCATTCGATCGTTGAAGTCCTGTTGATGATGAAGCAACTTTGGGCTGCTGCTTTGGTAATACTATGTTTGAACTTTTACAAAGTATTCAAGTTGATCTTATTTCAAGGTTCAAATGGAACTATATTACTAGGGCTGTAAATTTTGTATGAGTGTTCGATGTCCGTTCGTGTCCGTATACGTCCGTCCCAGTCCGTTCGATTTTCATTTAGGACACGAGCTAGGACAAGAAAATTTGTATGAGAAAAAATATTGTCCGGTCCGAGTTCGTTCGAATTCGTCCGAATTTCTTATAGTTCAGTATATCTGATGGAAATTCTATTAAGCAACATAAAATTTGATGTAAATAGCATTGTCCGTCCGTGTCCGTTCGGGTCCGTGTCCGAAAAATGTATGTACGAGTCCGTCCAATTTCATTTAGGACACGAGCTAGGACAACAAAATTTGTACGAACAGAAATCTCGTCCGGTCCATGTCCGGTCCGATTTTATTTAGGACATAAACTGAACACACCTCCGTCCGGTCCGGTCCGACCGATTTACACCCCTATATATTACATGACCCTTGTTATAATCTGTTAGATTGCACTACAGTAGATTGATATGGGGTACTTTTCCATCAGTTCCAACTGCGTTTATTTATGAACATATAAATACATTAAAGTTGCCAGTTTGAAACTGTGCAAGCTTAGTTTGCAAGCTCAGTTTGCAACTGAGATTTAAAATAAGCTCAGTTTGCAACTGAGCATGTTGTTGAGCATGCAAAATAAGCATAAACATGCAAAAGATTGAGATTTTTTACAAGTCTCCATCACTTGTGACCATAGAACAATCCTCATTTATGATAAATACTCTTGGTTTCAACTATTGTAGCCAATACATTATGTACTGGTTATAATCTGAATGGTTAAAATGTATTGTTATAAGGCAATATTATACATATTAGCACCCATCACTAGGATGGGGAGATTATGGGAGAAAAGCGATTTGCTCAGGCTGAAAATTTAAGTAGCTGTTCGGGTAATTTTTTTAGCGACTTAGTTTTAAATCAAATGAGGCACAAGTTAGGCTTTGCTAACAAGATAATGCATCTGTGACGTTTTAGGTTTTGGTTTCACAAATATGATAAATCCACACACATATTGTAAATAGTAATAGTAGCAGTAGTAGGAGTAGTATTAATATCTTGATAAACTTAACTAAAGCTTGAAAAAGTATTATTTATACATATTAATTAACATAAATTACATATGAATTAATATATTACAAATAATATAATAAATGTATATAAAAGTATATGAACTAATACAAATTAAATATATAATAAATAAATATTGTATAAACGATACATATATATTATATCATATATCTGTACATATAAACGCAAATCATATAACTTATATATGTAAATTGCATACACACACATATACATATACTTATATTAAATAAGTATATGAAAAATAATTAAGTTTATGTATGAAAATATATACTATTATAAATCATGTTACATAGAGTATATCTTTGTAAATTAACATGTATATATTATATAAATTTTATATATGAATAAATATAAATTACATATTTATATGTAAATCATATAATTATACATTTAAATCACACACACACATATTGTAAATAGCGTGCGTGTATGTGTGTGTATTGTAAATATCAATAGTGGTAGGAGGAGTAATAATAATATCTAGATGAACTTAACCAAAGCTTGAAAAGTTATTATAGAATTATGTGTATTAATCAATATAAATTAATATAAATTACATATGAATCAATATATAACAAATAGCATAGTAAATGTATATAATAAGTATATGAATTAATAAAAATTATATATATATATATAATAAATATTGTATAAACGATACATATATATATATATATATATCATATAACTCTACATATACACACAAATATTATAATCTAACGGTATTTTCCCTTAGAGTGTCTTTTTCTTAGTTTTTTCATTTAGGTTTGGAACAAGAAAAAGAATAAATGGTTATTCTATTATTCTGTCTTATATCAAGCAAACCATGATATTTCTACATTATTTTTTATGTCCTAATTGCTTATTTGATTATTGCAGATGTTAGAAGAAAATATCAAAAGCAAAGCAAGATGAACTCAATTGTTTGACTGGCCATAGCTATAAGTAAGTTGTTGATACAAATATATATGAAATATATGTATGGATATTAGAAAAGTAGCTCGAACGATATGTATGAAATACTATGTATGGATATGGGAAAAATTGTTCGAATGATATGTATGAACTACTGTATGAACATGCCAAAAGTTCTTTGAATGATATGTATGAAATATTGTGCTTTAATTCATATATTTTTTGTCAGTGAAAATCTTTTATGCTTATATGCAAAGAAAAAATGGGTAAATTGATATTATATATGGGACAAATTGAAACAGCAATAGATAAAATCTATAAATTAATATTACATTTAATAGCGTTTAAAAAACGCTATAACCATAGGAATATGAATAACAAACGCTATAATATAACTAAAAAGCGCTATAGTAATATGCAAAATAAGCTATAACCATAGGAATATGAATAACAAACGCTATAATATAACTAAAAAACGCTATAGTAATATGCAAAAAAACGCTATAGAAATATGTAAACCAGTGCTAAAAAATGCATACCAAATGCTATGAAATATGCAAGGAAAACGCTATAGAAATGTGCAGTTTAAACGCTATAGGAAGTAACATGAGATAATATTTTCTATAGCATTTTTGCTTAATAGCACTGAGAAAACGCTATAGAAAATTTATTTTGCATAGCGTTTTCATTCATGCTATTTAAAGTTTATGGTCTACCATAGCATGTCGTTCCAGAGCGTTCTCTGAAACGCTATGGTAAACTATAATAGCATTTTTCAAACACTATAGAAGCCCCAGTTTGTTGTAGTGATTTTCAATAGCTAACACATGGATTTCATAAGCCATACATACCAAACAGCACTTACAAGTAATTAATAAGGTTTCGACACAAATTTAGTTGCTTACAACTAAATCACACATCATTTTCATTCAATTTAAGTGATTTACAACTCACTTTCCTACGTTCTATTCATTTTTAAACGAAATGAACTCACATTCCTTTTAATTGATTTTAAAATCAATTTATTTAACTTCTAACGAGCCATAGAATTTTAATTACTTCCGTTCACGTCAAACGATGATTTATTCTATGCAATTTGACGATATCTATGTGAATAAATAAGTACTTAAATTTTATAACCAGTTTAAATTAATTCCGACTCAATTTTTACTTAATTACATTTCATTTTAAATTTATTCACAATCCATACATGCTCATTTTCACTGCATTTTAAATTTTAATCCATTCACTTAACACCTCCAAGTTGAATTTTGTTTGTAACTCAAGTTTAACGTCACAAAATCCATTTTTAACTCATAATTCAATTTTTTATTCAACCAATCAAAATTCCATTAACATACTCACTTAACTAATTTGTTCAAATTAGTTCATTCCCCACTTTTAATTCAATATTTGATTTTTACCTTCAAAAATCACTTCACTTAATTTTCTTGAGTTCAATCTATTTTATAATTCAAGTTTTGGATTTTTATTCTTTTGCCAAAATACAAAACAACTTTATTTTGGCTTATTTATTCCACTTCTAAGTTTTATAAGTCACAACTTATACATATCCATACTTTCATCCATTTACAACCAATCCCATTCACATTTTACTTTTTAACTCGAGATTATACATTTTCAATATACTTTCATAATTTTAAACAATTCCTTAATCATTCCAAAACAATTAAACCAACTCTAGAGTTTCCAACAATCTCTTGAGTATTTCAAAAATCATTTGAAATCAATTATATCCAAAATCTTTTGCATCTCTAAAGTCAAACCCAACTTTTGCAAACAATTCCAATTTAAAACAAATTGGCAGCAATTTCTCTCTTGGAAACTCGAAAATGAACATTGATGATGTTGCAGTCATCACTGAAGTTATTTTCCTGCGACCGAAAGAGTTCGATGCTTTTATCTCTTTAAAATCCCTCAAATATTTTTATATTCCAAATCTTCCAGATTTCATATCCAATTCAAAAATATTTTCCAATAATATCACCATTATTTCTCCAGAACCTTTGAAAACCATTTTCAACCCAAAAGTATTTAAACCTTTCCCAAAATTTCAAATTTTAAATTCTTTCAGTCTATATTCAACATTACTCTGGATTTTACCTCATTTCAATTATAAATCACATTTATAATGCACATTCATAAATCCCATTTTATATATGAATTTATTTCTTAGCTTTTAGTTATGATTTCAATTTCTTATTAAATTTTCTCACAACAGTGATAATAATTAAATATTATCACTCCCTAACAACAAAGCAACCATATATATATATAATAATTACTAAAATTATTTCTTTCATATACAAAAATAATTTGGGTAAAATTATTTCATTTACCCTATCTTAAAACAATATTGTGTCGGTTTATCTTGTTTAAGAGTTTAGAAACCCTTATCGATGACATGGCGTCCCACATATCGATTAGAATCCATAAACACTCAACCGATAAGTCAACACAATATAAAAACAATTTTTATATCCACTAACAAATACGTGCTCATATCTATTAATACACTCATACTCATTCTAGAGTACTACAGACTCTATTTCTAATGAGTAATTCCCACCAGAGCCAAGGTTATCGCCAACCTGAGCTCTGATACCAAGTGTGACAACCCGATTTTTCATACCCGAAAAATCGAACCATCAGGGTTAAAGAAGAAGGAGGTAGAAGAAAAGAAAACAACACAACAGAATCTCATATCGCAGCGGAATAAAATATAATAGATAATAACTGATCTTTACAGAAAAGAAACTGTATCTGTTTATACATACATCATCCGAATACAACATCAGAGTACAATATAATCAACATCACAATTCAGGACAGTTATAATAACTTGTCCTCACAAAGCTGACTATACAACTTATGATACACAGCGAAATACATCAAATACATGTGATACGTCTCGCCATCCAGCTCGTCTCCTGAGCTCCACATCATCCTATCATGTATCTGAAATACTCGGTCTGACCCGAGCATTATAATAAAATAGCACCCGAGTCAGTCTGGAAAACCAGCGTGAGAAAACACACTCAATTGGATTATTAAAGTTTTCCAAACCCTTTGAAATCAAAAGCATCTCGTAAGACCATGCCACAAATAAACATGTCGGGTTTTTACCTTACGATAGCCAAAACACTTTTTATCAAATCCGTTTGATATTTTAATAGTGTCTATAGAAAGTAAAATAGAATCTAGCTGAAATGCTTGCATCTCACGTTTCAACAATAGTTGGGCACAATCAAAACCGTACAGGCACGTAGGGAGAAATGGATTTCCATCAATGACTAGGCACTGGAGGGTACCACCTGTCACAGTACGTGGCCTAGATCACAGTACCGAGGAGTACGCCCGCTCCCCTGCAACACAAGGCCAGAACCATCCCTTACTGGATAATTTCGAGTAAAATCACCCCACGGTTGGGATCAGCAACCGCACCACTAAGCCGAAATAAAAAGAGACATCTAGACAGGGATGACCTTACTCTCAAGTGGGGGCTACCCACGAAGCCTTGCTGCATATCCCCTGATTTTTAGTCATTCCCGGTTGATGAGGCTTGAGGCTAAGCGTTACCTTTAGAACTTATCCCTTAGAATGCCCATCGTCCACCTGACGATGTTCCGAAAGCATTCGTCCATACAAGTCCGTCCCGGGTTCGAACGGAACCGAAGGCACTACTCCTACTACATCCATTTTGGAAATATCCTCAGGATTAGTAGCGACTAGCCCTTGCACTTCACTGCTCCATCTTCGATTCCAAACTCGTTTTCCCCATGAAAACGTACAAACCGAATCGAAGTAGTTTTCGAGAAATAAATCCCGATCCTGGTCACTTCGAAACGATCAACGCATTGGCCAATATTGATAGTCGGTTCTTTAACTATCAATTGACATCACAATCATCCATCAAACAATAAATAATTTTCGAAATTATTTATTAACCTCAAAATATCTTCACAAGATATATTTCCATTTTCAATCCTTTGAAAACAATTTCAAACCGTCCTTTCCTCATGGAATAAATTTTCCAAATATTCCTATTTCCACTGAAATCACCAAGTACCAAAAACATTAGATTTTTAAAATAATTTAGAAACACTTTATTATAAAATATACTTTAAAACATTTAAATTAAAACTACTTTAATACTTTATTCAAAGATATATACTTTAAGAATATTTAAAATAAAGCTACTTAATAAAATATAAAACTAGATTCTTTTATTTAAAACATAATACTAAACCATCTTTAAATAATTACTATTAAAATAGATTTGAAAAATACTTGATTTAATATTTAAACATTTAACAATAATAAATTTCCTAAAACATATTTTAAATCAACTTTAAAACTTTTAGCTTATACTTAAAAGTTTACTTTGGAAACGTACTTGGCTATCCAGGGAAATACACTTCTCTTTCATATCTTTAAAAATAAACCACTATTTATTTTTAAACAAATTTACCCATTTCTTTAATAAATTCCCACCGTGAATTTATTCTTCCAAATATCCACTGATATATTTCTTCACTTTTATAAACCCAGTTTATAAATCCAAAGTCTCACTTCTCTTTTAAACATCCCGTTTAAACACTTAAATCAATTCCCAAAATTGATTTCCAATTTACTTCACTTTTAATAAATTTCTTTACTTACTCCATTTAATTCAAAATCCTCTAACTTTAAATTTCATTTCTTTATTTTGATTTAAAAATCCCTTTAAACTAAGGATACCAATTTCAGATTTCCCAAATCTCTTTCCTTTTCTCTTTTTAATTAAATTTTAACCTTGAATTAAAATAAATTCTTTATTCTTTTAAATAATATTGCTTAAGTTTAATATTCATTATTCCTCTGCTTATTCAAAATCCCCTTTTCCCATATTTATTAGAATTTTGAAATCACTTTTATTCTTTTCCAAATTTGTTCTTAAATTTATTCAAATTCTTTAAAATTAGTTTACTTGAAAATCCATTCCTTATTTTCCTTTCAAAATCCACTTATATATATTTTGGTAATTTAGGGTACCGAATATTCAAGCAAACCATAACATTCAATATTCCAATTATCAATATAATTCACCATAGAATATCCAATATTCATAACACAGAATATAAAACAATCTAAATAATTTTGAGGAATCCAGTTGGATCCCTCCAACCTGTTTCCCTGCATCCATAGATTTTAGCACAATACCAATTCCACTTCGAGGTGGAATATCACGGTATATGGGATTAATATAATATCATCCGCTATTATGCGGCGCATAGGGTCTCATCCGCTATAAAATGCGGGAATATCAACAACTCCAATATATACTATATATACTACTATATATAATATAGCACATCAAACCAAATTCAATCATTCAATCAATTATTTAAATTTAACCATTTAAATTTAAATAAAAATCCAGAAGAGTGAGATTAACTCACCTTTGCTTTTATTTGCAATCCACCTCAATATTGCCTTGGTTTTCTCGATTTTTGACCTTGGATAAACAATTTATATGATTTATTAATATTTGAATTAATCGAACAATAAATTTCCCATTTAATAAATTAAATTAACATTTGCCACGATCTTAAACTACCAATAATATTATCATTTTAAATTTAAATCTGTTAGGTAAGTAAAATTATAAATTTCACTTTACTGTTAATAATTTTCTATCCGATATATACATATATACAAATATTGATTCCTATCAGTGATACATATGCTACTGTATTTTAAAACTTCAGTTATAATATACATATATACATGTATCCTGAAATATATATATATTTACATATGAGATTTAATCAAAACATAGGATACTTACTGCTATCGAAGAATCCTAAAACCCAACATTACTAGGATGCCGACGCTATCACCAAGGGTTAACGCAGCGTCCCTGCTTCCCAACCCTAGCCTCGACCACCTGAGGTGTTCACCATCCCTCTGCCTGCCGACATCCCCAATTGCACGTGCACCCACTACACATCCATGCGCGAACACGACCACCCGAGCCCCTTTGCCTCGCGCGAGCTTCCAGATCTGCCGCTCGATCCCACCTACATTCGCGAAACAAGGCTCATGATCTGGTTTCCCAACAATCGAACAAATCGATTTGAATTAAAAACGAGGGTAGCCATTTATTTCAATTCGCATTTAGTTTAGAACGAGAATAGAAATTTTGAATTTGAGTTCTGTTATTGAATTGCGATTTTTAACGACCCGGGTTTATATTTTATTTTTGAGAAGAATGCTTCGGCCATTATCTTTGTTTTCTGCGAATCTGATTTTTGAGGTGAAAAGTCGCGTGGATATAAAAGAACGGAGGGAGACAGGAAGCGCGATTTCTGGATAGTGCGTAGTGTAGGGAAGAAGGAAAACTACAGTGATTACGAAATGACAGGAAAGCAGCTGATGTGAGATGGAATTTGATAATTCAAATTTAGGTTATATTTAAATTAAATTTTCGATTTAACTTTCAGTGCGTTTACCTACCGTACGATCACTCGATAACCCCAAACGCTACAAAATTTGAAATCCGATGATAATTAAATATTACGGATCCAATGGAACTGGTTTCGTCGAATTCCGAGACTGTGCCTCAGATAGCTATTTTTACATATCGATTTAAACGATATATTTCCAAAACTTAACAAACATCTTTAAATTCAAAATTTAAAAGTTCTATCACCTTCAGAATTATCAATGTAAATCTTCCAAGCCTTCAAATTATTTTTAACAGGTTTAAACTCCTGATTCAACATTTTACCCAACTTCAAATTATTAAATTTAATAATTAAATTATCCCATCAATAGTGATATTTGAAATTCAAGTCAAAATTACCCTTTTGAATATTTAAAATCAATTAAATATTCCCATTTCAAATATCCAAAATTCCGGGTCGTCACATCATTTCTATTAGGGATAACCTTTTGCGCTACCTCATCATTTCAGGCCATGCTAGTAGCCAAGTAAGTCAAAGTACTTGATTCCCCAAACCCATTCTTAGACGCTACTTTTCTGGATACCCTACTATATGGGTAGGTTTTAATTAGTTAACCCTAACATGACTAATTAGACCGCATAGGCTATTGGGCTCCGATACTATGATTAGAGCTGAGCCAGCCAGAAGCGGAAGTTATGGCTGAATTTCGAAAAGAAAATTACCATATAGGATCTTTATTAGGCCTATGAAGTCTGATTTATTTAGAACATTTGTAAATTTAATATAAGTAAAATCATCTATTTCATTTAATTTATTTTCAATTTAATTATAAATATACATATGTATCATATACATATGTGTATGTATGTGCATGTGTAACACGATATTCCGTGAAGGGTATAACATGTCCATATATAGATGTTGGGATTTTCATCCAATGGACATGCTAGCTCATTCTATATATATTGTATGTTGTCCAAATATGTGTATATATTTATGCTTATTATATATAAAACCTAGAGTGTGTGTGTGTGTATAAGTATATTATCAGTAAATATTATAGATACATTTATACGTAAATTTTATAGTGTTAACTAATATATAAATATAAATATATATACATGATATAAGTTCAATTATAAATATATACATGTGTGTGCGCGTGCGCTAAAGTAACATAATTATATGTGTAATATATATATATATATATATATATTAAATGTGAATATGATTTGGAATGGTTTATATATATGTATATATATATGTATAGGTATATATATATGTATATATATATGTATATAAATTACAAAATTAAAAAAATATCATTTTTTAATGTTCTAGATCGAATACACAACAGGTAGTGTTTTAATTATAATTTTATTATATTAATATGTATAAAAATATTATGACTTAATTAGTTAAACAACAATAAATGACTAAAATATGTAATATATATATATATTGTTTTGAATTTTAAATTTTCAAAATATCTAGAATCATATTTTATAGCTTACAGAAAAATTTGAGATTTTTTTGGGTTAAATTATTATTTTTTATTAATTAATTTCTTTTAGCCTAAATAAAAAATGATTTTTAAATAATAATAGATACGGTTGAAAAAAATTTAATTTTTTTACCAAAATCTTCTTTGACCATAAGTTAATTTATGAAAATTTAAGATCTAATTTTCGAAGTATAATTTATTTTCTATAAATTTTTTATTCATGTAATGATTAAATAATACTAAAAATATTAAATAATTATTAAAAAATTATTTACAGTTGCTAAAAATTATAATCGATATAAATATACATTTTGAAAATATTATTTCAATTTTATATGATATATTTATATATATATTAGTATTAGACATATAAATAAATTAATTAATATATTAATATATGCAAAAATAAATTAATAAAATAATAATAAATGAAATAAAATAATGTCAACTGTGTGTGTATCAAATCTAATATAAAAAATGTTTTTTATACACATAACCAATCAATATATGTGACAACGACTATACCTATAGGAATCTCACATAACTAACAATTGATATAAAAGAATTTACTAAAACTTTTATTTTGACCTAATTTTCCAAAATCTGAGGGGAAATTGACCTATTTTCGAGTGGATTTTGTGGTTTTCCAAGCTTTCTGAATTCCAAAGTGTATCAAGTTTTCAAAGGATTTTTTGGTGAGTGAACTTCTTGGTTTTATTTAAATATTTAAACTTTATTTAAGTTGAAAATTTGTAGTATTATATGTGTTGTTAATCTTGTTAAATGTTTGGTTTAAACAAATGTTGCGGTGTTGTTATATATTTAGATGCTTGGATGACATATTATATTAGGCTTGAGTTTGAAGTTTGGATGTTGTTATTGTATGTAAAGTTATGAATTTGCTTCGTGTATATGGTGTGATATGTGTGTTTGTGAATGGATATGGTATACGTTGTATACTGAAAGAAAAGTTAGCATCTTGGTTTGGGTTAGCGAATAAAAAAATCCTTATGTGAAAACCATGGGTTTAGTTTAAATTTCAAAATCATTTTCAAAAGTTTCAAACTTGGTTTTAGTTTTCAAACACTTACTTATGTTTTGAAAAGTTAGTGAGCATTAAGGTGTTAAGCTTTAAAAAGAAAAGCTAAGGACCAATTTTCTAGTAATGACATCCATAGCGATAGTCGCTATGGCTACAATTCGTTTAAAAATCCGATTTTTACAAAAATTGGTTTTCATAGTTAAAAATGATTTTAAAATGTTTTATAAACTTAATAAAAATGTTTTAGAAAGCTATTTAAGTTTTAAATAATTAATTATTAATTAATTAAGTTTAGTAATTAATAATTAATTAAGTTTAAACAAGGTTTATTAGTTTTAATTAAGTGAAGATTAGTACTAATTGATTATCTTTTAATGTTAAGATTAATTTTAATTAATTATTAAGTTAATTAAAATTTTAAATTAATTGTGAGTTAATTATGTAATTTATTTTTATTAATTATTGATTAAATAAAGGGTTTAATTATAAATTAATTAATAATCAAGTTAAATTTAAGTTAAGGATTTAATTAAAAACTTAATAATATTTTAATTATTTTAAATAAAGGTTTAATTTATTATTTAAGTTTTTAATTAAAGATTAATTAATTAATTAATTGAGATTTATTAATATTTAATTATTAATGAATGTTTAAATTATTATTTAATAATTAATATAGGATTAATTAGGGTTCAATTATTTATTTAATAATTAATCATTGTTTAATTATTTATTTAAGGCTTAATTAAGTCTACATTAGTAATTAAATTAAGTTAAAATTTAATTAAGTTCAATTATGGTTTAATAAAAGGTTTGACTTGTAATTAATTATTTTAAAAGAAATTTCAAGTTTTAAATCCTTTACTTTCCCAAGAATCAAACTATTTTTAAAAGAACTTCTTTCCAAAGATGGTTTAAACACAAGGGATTCAAGTGTAGATACTATTAAGTAGTCAAACAACTGTGAATGAATTATAATGTTGATTGATTGAATTGTTTGGACATCTAATAGTAGAATAAATCCTCGTTCTGCTATAATGTAATGGTTGTTTGTGTGAAAATGTGTTAGTAGAATAAATCTCCATTCTGCTATAAACTGGTTGAATTGTTTGGACATCATTTTAGCAGGACAAATTATCTTCCTTCTATTATGTTATTTGGACATGTTTATACTGGTTAGTTTATATTAACATGTTATTTCTTGATTTAGAAATGAAGTATATTTACATATATGTTGACTTATGTAAATAAAATCGGTGAATGAACTCAAAGTAAAAATGAAACTAAATGGTAACATAAATAAGTACCAATGGGATTGCTAAGCCTCTTTTGAATTTATGAAGTATTATTTTGAATTAACTTCAATTCTTTAATTAGTCTGGGGTTTTAAAGTTTATAAATGATTTTCACGTTGTATAATTATTTTATAAACGTATTTATAAATAATAACTTGTTTTAATAAAAGGGTTTTATTAAATAAAAGGGCTTATTTAAAGTAATTTAAAATGAGATTTTGTAAATGATATTTTGTAATGTCAAAGATATTTTATAAAGAGTTTTATACATAGAAAGAGATCTTATAATCATTTTTAGAAATTTAAAAAGAAGTTTAAATCTAGTTTGAAAATTTATAAGGAGGTTTGTAATATGAAGTGAACTTATAAAAAGAATTTTTATAAGGGATAAATGAATGGGTTTTATAGTAAGCGATGTTTTGAAAAGGGAATTTCTTGGCCATTCAATATGGGATTTGAGAAAAGGGAACTTTCCAACTGATTTTGGTAAATACCTATATTTTTTAGATAAGTAAAAATGTTTTCCAAGTATAAAAGGGATATAAAGGGTTTTGGGAATAGTGTTTTAAAAAGATCTTTTGATCAAGTTTTGCGAAGTGTTTAAATTAATTAAAGATTAATTAATAAATGCTTAGTGGATCCCATATGGAATAAATTCAATGTTGAATGATTGTTTATTTGATAGATAAATAACCGACTATCAAATTTGGACCTGAATGTAAATTTGGAAATATCTAGGAGAAACACGTGAGTTATAGGCATAGTCATCCCAAATGATGCTGTACTGTTCGTATAAATCTCATTTCGTTCTTCTAGGATAAATGATAAGGAAATACGTCCACAAATGGTTAGGAGGTGAACTCCGCTCTTATCTTTTGTCTGCTTCTTTCCTAAAGAACCGGGGTTGAGTTTACCAGAAACTATCGAAAGTTGTTTCAAATAGACCGGGATTGGATAAGTACAAATCATCCAAAAACCACTTTGATCCAACTAAAGCGTTTCGAACTAAAGATATCTTGAAGAGGATTGAAGACGGAGCCTTTGATGTGCAAGAGCTACTTGCTACTAATCCCGAGGGTGATTCCAAAATGGATGTAGTAGAGGTAGTTCCTTCGGTTTCGTTCAGACCCAGAACGAACTTGTATGGATGAATGCTGAAATTGCATTTTTGCCAGAGGGCAGTGTTAGCATTCTAAGATGGTCTGCTAAGAGAAAAGGTAAAAGCATTTCCTCAGGCCTCACAACCAGGGAAATGGCTAAAACATGATAGATGCAGTAGGGCTATGTGGGTCGCTCCCATTAGGGTTTGTCATCACCTTTCTAGATTATCACATTATGGATTTGGTTGTGCATAAGAGATCTCGATAAAGGTTGGGAAAAATCGGGGTGATGACATATTCGGTACTATCCAAGTTCAAGGGTAGGCCGATTCTGTATTAGCAGGGGTGAACCAAGTTCAGGGTCTGACCCCAAATACATTTTATCTAGAGGTGTACTGTACAGAAGGTAGTCCCTTACCTTGCCATTGTTGGAATCCATTCTCCATTAAGCACCGTGCGGACTTGATTGTATACTTGTTATGCTAGAATTTAATAATATAACAATTTCG
This sequence comes from Allium fistulosum, assembly GCA_030737815.1. Classification (NCBI taxonomy): domain Eukaryota; kingdom Viridiplantae; phylum Streptophyta; class Magnoliopsida; order Asparagales; family Amaryllidaceae; genus Allium; species Allium fistulosum. Next base: position 559,997,990 of record CM060907.1, read on the forward strand.
GCTATTTTCATATATTTATTTTGAACGCTTAGACATTATCATAATATCACTGGATTTTCTATAAAAATGCTTTGGTTATTGTAAGGTAAAAACTCATCCGTGTTTATATGCGACATGGTCTTACGAGATACCTTTGATTTTAAAAGTGTTTTACAAGTTATAATAAAGTTCCTTGTAATTTGTCTTTCTCACGCTGGTTTTACCAAACTGACCCGGGCGTTGTTTTCCTATAATGCTCGGGTCAGCCCGAGCATATTTTCCAGGATTCTTTGGAGCTTTCAGGTGACGAGCTGGATTCTCTCAGATGTATTCACGTATCTTATATTCTTCCGTTGTTCTATTTTGTTTTGTTCTTATCTGTATTTGTCAGCAATTGTAAGGACAGGCTTTTATAACTGTCCAAGCTGATAATAGGTTAGTGTACTCTACTGTTGTGTATAATCAAGACGATTTCTTTTTGTAAAGACTTGTTTATATTATATATTACTCGTTACATTTTGTGAGATTCTGTTTTGTCGTTTTTTTTCTTCACCCCAAATGACCTGTCTTTCAGACACTTAAATGATCGACACATGAATACCGAGAATGTATTTAGTGTCGTCTTTAGGTGTAAGAAAGGAAGATCATTACATCTTTCCTATTAAAGTTTGCTTCACTTTGGACATGTAAGGTTTACTTCTTTAAGATTGTATTATAATTTATAAAATACATATCATCTTCAATTTCATTTTAAGTATAGACTTTTGTTGTGTTGTAGCCACTATCTTTGCTGCTTTTATGCGATCCTTTTTTTTGGATCCTCATGAGAATTTGTCGATATATTTCTAATAAGACTATTTTATAATAATTACAGTACAAGCCTGAAGAGATTACTAGCATCATGAATGACTTCAATGAACCTAGTTCTCTTGCATCAATAGGTTTATTTCTTGGGGGTACAAAGTACATGGTTATTCAAGGCGAACCTGAAGCTGTTATTCGTGGAAAAAAGGTGAACTTGTTTTCCGATTATTCATCCTATGTTACCCTCACTAAAACCCAGTGTACGCAAACGATACTTGTTTTATATTAGATTTTCAGTTGAATATATTTTTGTCTCAGAAAAGAGTGAGAAAATATATAAAATACTTTATTCACTTTCTAAAACAGAGATCAGTTTAACATGATAGATGAAAAGGAATTCTTTGGTAACAACAGCTATTAGCATTTATTTTTTTCTTTTATTTTAATATAGATCGAATAGGTGATTTTGAATGGTGGTTTTTTGTTGGATGTGTAGGGGTCTGTTCGAGTGGACTTCTCTTTTTCTTTCAGAAAATTTGATGTTTCTTTTGATATTAATCTTGTGGTATGATATTTTTTCATTTCTTCTTCTTCTCTATCAACATGCGTGTATCATACTATCTTTTCCTTTATTTGTGTTTTGCAATTTAGGAGAAATTTGTTGATAAACATGAAACAAATAAGGACATAACAAAGTTTGAATGTAAAAGAAACAATAAAGAGATTACCCTGCTGAAGGCCATGTTGCAGTAGTTGATGTTAACTATGGATGGAAACCTGATATCTGTGAGACATGTCACTCCTTTGGTCATTTGGCACTTTCATGTAAGCATCACCCTTCTTCCGATCCTTTAGTTGACCTGCCTCTTCCTATCCCGAAAAAGATCTCCCTTCCTCGGCCTCCTGCTACTAAGTGGGTTCCGAAGTCTGGCCTTTCTGAGTTGGTTGCTCCGGTCGTCCCACTCTCTGAATCTTATGCTTCAGCCTCTGCTGTGATCCATGTCGCTCCTGCTTGAGTCGTAGAGGTTCCTACTACTGATGTTGTTGATGTTCGTTTTCCTGTTGTTATTGTGTCTTTTCTTCCTACGATCTTGTCCCCTGATATTGTTGTACCTTCTACCGATGTTGTCGTTGAGCCTCCGGTGATTAAGTGAAACTCCATGGAGAAGTCTTGGGAACATGTGAAATCTAAGATGAGATATTGTCCAGAGTTTGAGTGTTATTATATGTTTGTAGGTGGAGATGGAGAGAGTCGGCGATTATATTATCATGCTGTTGGTGATGGTCTAGTTCTTACCTGTGATGGAGACGACGGGGATGACAATGGATTTATTTTGGCGGATGACACGTGGGATAGGAAAGTTTTATACTCCGGTAAATCATAGGTTTTTGATCCAGATATTACATCTCATTTCTCAGGTTTTATCCATGTCAAGGTGCGTTCATCAGTTGATGATGGCAGTGGATCCTCTTCTCAGGAGGATGTCTAGTTTTTCTTTTTAGTTGCAGAGGTGTTTTTTAGCTTCTAACCTGTTTTGTATATGTAAAGTGGTAAGGCCAATATAAAACCATGTATAGTTGTTCTGTGCATGTGCATAACATGTATTTTTATTTTTATACAGTGACACGACCGACTATAAAACCGGCTAGCCTTGCTAAAAAGAAAAGAAATAATGAAGAGATTGAGAAAGAAAAGGATGAATCAAAAGGAACCAGCATAGATACTTCTACAGAATCAAATGGAGGAGTTGTGTGGCCTTCAGAAATAATGGATCACAGGCAATTAAGGTACATATTATTTCATTATAACTATATAAACCCAACCGTAAAAATTCTTAATTTTTTTGTAATTTTGATATATTAGGTTTTCATAATGTCTTGTAATATATATATAATAACTGAATGGATTTTCTTTGTAGGAAAGAAGAACTAGCATTTTGGTAGTTTAATTGGAATTCAGGTAGTTTGTATGAAAATAATATGAGATGCTATACATATACGTAAGTATATTAATGCAAACATGTGTTATTCTGTTATAGGAAACAGACGATTCTGACATGGTCATAACAATATGTAGCAGTAAATGCATAAATGAAACCGAAATTGTATTTATTAGTATTAATGCAAACATGTATTTTCAATGAGTTTGAAATAAATCTTCCTGTACCAGTAAATTATGTAGCTCATTAATTCGGACACATCTATATAACTAACATAATTGTATTTATCAAATGCATAGATGAAACCGAAAATACTTATGTGTAAAACTGAAGTAGAATTGAACATAATAAAAATGATAAAGCCACGATGAATTAGCTTTGATGAAAACATTACTACTTGAAGTCAACAAACCTCTCCTTCTGAACAGTGATCGTACCTATTTAAATTAATTCCTTTTTATCTCCATGAATTATTGCAGGCTTATAAATGTATGGTTTTCTTATTGACATGTCGAACTTTGATTAGTAAATTATGTTGGCTTCTGTTACTATTACAGATTTTATTGATATCAATTTTATGATAATTTTGTGTATTGGTATAAGAAGTATTTTGTTATCTATCCTTCTTACATGTTTTAATTTGATTCTTTTTAACAGGCTAGGGAAAAGGAATACAAAAAGGTCAATGTTGGAGATGCTATTTGATTTGGCCAGTAAGTTGCAGTATCAAATCAACAATAAGTATCTATTTTTTTATTATGATTACCAGTCTGTCTTGAACTCAATATATTTTTTAGCTTCTAAATATCAAAGCTCATGCTTGGCTCATGGTCATTTTATTTTAGTATTTTCATAAGCCTATTTTATTCTCATACGCACATCGTATGTGTTCTTACAAACGAAACCACTACTGTAAGTACCATATATTAACTGAGGCAGTTGAATTGCAGTATAGTAACATTATGTGCAATTGCAGTATAGTAATATTTGATGTAGTGTTACTATATTGTAACATTAACTGCAGTTGTAATATTTGTTAAATTTTAAGCAAATGCATATGAGATTATAAGTATTTTAATATGTTCTTCTAAAAGTTTGCCTTTCTTGTTGTATAGCTTATATGTTTGGTGCTATGAAATAAACTTCTACAACAAGTTAAGCAAGGAGTAAAATTTAGTTGAATAGCTTTTAATGTTTTTTTGTTTACATGCCTACAATAGATGGCAAAATATATAGAATGTGTAGTAAGGAAGGGAGGCAGAACATAGGTATTTTGTTATGTTTTCATTTGGCTAGAAATTGTCATTATATAAACAGTGGTGAATTCCCTAAAACTTCATTACTCTCCACCAACGCTACACATTTTGATGATGGCCCATTGACGCTAACGTTACATGAAGCAGTAGCACATTCCAGATCTATATAAATGTAAATACATGTGACTCTAACTTATAATAACATGACTGTTTACATTGTTGTAGTGCAGACTTCAAAAATCTGTACTCTTCTTTTGAAAGCGGTGCGGACTGGGATAGGATCTTCTGGTTAGGATGTTGTAGTTCCTAGAGTGGCTCTTGGAATTCTTATACACACTAATTCCAAATTTTACTTTCATTTTCTTGCTAATTAGATGTTATACAATAGTACATGACCATATTTTTCATGAGTTCAAAAGTGTGAAATTTTGTCAATTTGCTATGAATAAACTCTACTTGGTATACATTAGATATTTTTGTAGTTTGGGCAATTCTTTTATAGTCTAAATTTTTGTAATGTCGTAAGAATCAATTATTTAAATGTAAATTTTGTAGAAAAACATAATTATTTTTGTCATGGTTTCTTATTTATAATTAGACAAACATAATTATTTTTGTTAGTGGTTTCTTATTTATAATTCTTCATTCAATAATACAAGATATTAAATATGGACTAAACATTTATTTGTTTTCCATTGTTTCTCCTTAAAAAATGCTTTTTTTCTCAGCATTTTCATGTTAGAAGCCCTTGCGTAAATATAAGTTAGTGTCAAACAAGTTCATAATAGCTGAATTTCAATTATAATCATGTCATTTAATGATATTTACACATTGATGATTGATTCATTGATTTATTGAACATAGTATATGCAGGTTGAAATATTTGGAGCTTGGTTACTAGCAAGCAACTTGGAGTCTTGGAGTGTGAAACTATGAGTGTGCCACTATGTTGTACACTTATACTGTTGTGTACTAGTGTTAGTATGTAATATTATTTTGTAGTGTGATGTTATGAACTATGACATTGATACTAGTGTGCTCACTATGAATATTTGGTACTTTGGAGTATGAATTATTGTAATTTGAAGTATGAACATTTAATGTGTTAATGTATTAATTTTTTTGGGTTATATTACTGCTATCCAACATGAAAATTCCATTGTGATTTGATACCGTTTCAGGTTATAAACCTGAAACGAAATTTTTTTTTGCTTTAGTTGGCATTTGCTTCGGTTGTCATGAACAACTGAAGCAAATAAGTGGCCATTTGCTTTGGTTATCATGAACAACCGAAGCAAATGAGTGATCATTTGCTTCGGTCAGTTGTTAAGAAACAACCAAAGCAAATGACCTCTTTTGCTTCTGTTATTTTCCCCTTTTGCTTCGGTTCAATAACCAAAGAAAATGACCCCTTTTACTTCAGCTCAACAACCGAAGCAACAAATTGTCGTCTTCATTTGCTTCGGTTGTCGAATCAAAGCAACAACGGAAAACAACCTAAGCAAACGACCTGTTTTGTACTAGTGTGGCTTTATTTGAATTGTATTAGAGCACCAGGAGGCATAATTCGATCAGTAAAAAATGGAGAGTGGAGGCAGCCAAAATGTCCTTCTAAAGTTAAGGTTAAAGTCTCTTATATATTGATTGAATCAGAAAAGAAAAGTGTATCACATCACTTACCTTTTCTCGCATAATCTTAACCATCCATTTCAAACCCTTCTTCCCTCTTTTGGCCAACCCTTATAACATATACTTGTTGTTAAATTTTGCGTGGGCTAATAGCCCATTTAAGTCGATATAAATATATTTAATTAAATCCAATTTAATTCCTTATTGATATCTCATATCGATCGATGTATTTATAACTATTATAAATCTATACAACAATATTTGTTCCTTAAATCGTATTCAAATTTTATAATTAACATTTCATAGATGTTAATTAATTTATAAAAATTATAAACTAATTAAATCATTTGGTCTAAAGTGAATTCATCATTTCAGTTGTGTTATCCTGCCTTTTGGCAAGGCCGTGACACCAAGAACTTGACTAGAAACCAGGGATAGTTCGTCCTGAAGATCGTTATTACACAGATCTACTATGAATACCAGTAAATTTTGTCCAAGTCCAGATCTAGCTACAATTGATATGATAGGACCAACAACGCTATGAAAGCCAACGTTCCAAATTTCAAGTCAATCGGAGTTCGCATGCTCAAGATATGATCGATGCAAACCAAGGAAATCAACTCACTCGCATCCATCATTTCGCATCGATCGGGTCGTATCCATCTTTTCGTATCGATCGGTTTCGTATCCATCAATTATCTATCGTTTTGTATCCATCACGTACACTCTACTTCATATCCACTTGGCTTAGTTCAACTTCATATCCATCTCATTTTCTCGGCTTCGTATCCATCAATTGGAGGCTATTCATATCAATTCCAATTGCACAGTTTGTATCGATCGATCAACAATCGATACGAATGAACCATCAAACGATCGATACGAAGTAATACCTTCTATCGATACGAAATGACCTCCAGCTATCGATACGAAATGACCCTCAGCCATCGATATGAAGTAACCTGTGAGCATCGATACGAATAGAGCCTCAAGTGATCGATACGAAGATAACACGTAAAAATGGTAGAACCGGTCAATCGGCCTAAAAAGTGGATCGATCCAAGAATTTAGCGCCACGTCAACATGTAGGCACGTGCTCGGATCGATACAAATAGAGCGATGTGAAGCAGATCGATGCGAATTCAGCAGCCTTTAATAAATTCAAACTAGAATCGATCATAACTCAAAATCTACAAGTCCAAATGCCACCAAATTTTCACAGGAGCTTGCGTACATCCTCAAGAATGTTCATGATCGATTTCAACTCGATTGGACGAAATTTCGATCGATATGAAATTCGTTCGTATCGATCACGGACTGAGTGCAAATGTCATAGGATCAATCGTGTGGGCCCACCCACGTGAGAGAAGAGGTCTTCCGAGATCTGAGCGAGATATTTGCAGCCTACGCCTATAAATAGCAGCCCAGAACCTACAGAAAAGGGACCTTTGGCTCTTCTACATCCAGACTCTGCCGAAATCACTGTTGTACTCGAGTTTTACTATTGTAATTCGTTGTAACCAACAAACAAAAGTTAATAAAAGTTAATCATTTCATAGTGGACGTAGGCCATACGCCGAACCACTCTACATCTGTGTGTTTCTGCGCGTTTTTCTTGCTTATTTTTGGTCTGTTTGTTAGATCTGCCTCCTTTTTCATTTATATTCTTCATTTTATCTCTTCAAACACATCCGAAGGGTGTTGTGCCCAATTTTGGTAAAAACAAGTTGTGTGACCTACGGGTGTAAATTTGGTCAGCGAAAAACATTGTACTATTCGAATGTTAACGTTTACACGTCACTTAGCAGGTGGTGTGACATTTTGGCTAAATTTATCGCTTACTTGGTTTTGGTAAAATCCAATTTCATTTTATTAAGCATTACCCGGTTGTGACATTTATTTTACACCAATTCTCTTCATCAAAACTATATCACTTTGGACTTATGGAATTTGATAATTGTCAAAATTCCGATATCATCCATATTCAACTCTATAGTTCAAATACAAAGTACTTGGTTCAATAATAACAATTATTATTAACCAAAATGCTATAACTAGTCTCTTTGACTTTGAGTTGACCGTGATCGTAACCCCGTATGCTTGAGGAGATGAATCCTCTCTTGAATAATACTTCACTTCCAATACTTCCACTCGACCCAACTATAATCACTCGATGGAACGCCTTGCCATAATTTGACTATAATCACAACGGAGCTTTTATATTGAAGATACACGGTATTCTCAAGTCGAGGGAACTGTGTAAATCAGTCACATTGATGTTTTCCGTTTGAGCTCGGTTATATTAAACAACAGAAAACTATCGCGCGAGTCGTTCCATAGTTATCCAATAACTATCTGTACGTAACCCCTTGGTCCCCCCCAACAGCCATGAGTAATACACTGTCCAACATTTGGAGAGCGGTATGTACTGTAGTCTTAACGGATACATATATATCCCGTCTCGATGCATCTTGACTAGGAACATTTAAAATGGTATATTTGTTTTCATTGTGATAAATAACTCACGGTTACAACACTTCGTAACTACTATCACAAAACACACCATTTATAGATTTTCTATTAAACGTACTTTTAATTAAATTAATTAATATAACCACATTATATCAAGTATATAATGGAAAGAAAATACCTTTGATTTCAAACAAAATTGGTTATTGAGTTAGATATATGTAACAAATTACATAATTGACCCAGGGGCTTAACCCTAACTCTGTCATAGCCGAGCCCGACCCGATTGTGATGACCCACATTTCGAAAGGTTTAAATTGACAATAATCCACACATATCCAACTTAAACAATCTAGAACGTAGATAATCAATGAGGTTAATTTAAAAAATAGGAAAAGAAAAAGAAAACAAACACAGAATCTCACAACGGAACGATAAAATATAATAATCAACTAACAGTTCATGAAGATGCTTACTATATATTTGATTATAGTCTATACAACATTTATCAGAGTTATATATATACACCATAGATAAATAAATAATAGTAATATACCAAATCTTCGTCTTCGTCCTCCAGAGAATAGTCTTCAATACACTGGAAAAACTCAAGACTGACCCGAGCGTAATGGAAAACAAAACACTCGAGTCAGGACTAAAATACTCTTATGTAAGTCGAATCAATATCACGAAATACGAGTGCAATAACTTAACAGATGTTACGGGTTTTTCCATCTCTTAAGGATCCATCAAACTATCTATATATAATAGTGTACGCTATAATAGATAATGTCTATTAGTAAAATAAATATCAAAATAGCATTAAGGCTTTACATTATCTCCTTTAATACATTTTTATAGTTCTAAACCAAAGTCGTAATGGACTCGTATAGGGATAAATATGACAAGGTATGTAAGGCAATACCCAAGGTAGGAATCTACCAGTTTACCCTTTCTGGCTTGTCAAAACCCATCCGTGGTCGACCACGACAATAATCCAAACAAAAAAGGTGCACCCATCGAATACGAAATCACAATAGTAATACGAGGGATCAACATTGCTAGAGGTAGCTAACCTCATTGGCCAAACATAGGCTCATGTTTTAGTCATTTTCATTATGACAAGAGTGTCAAAGCTATCCATCATCGTTCTCTTACTCCATTCCAGTAAACGTCGTCAATTCAACCACTACATTCTGGATATCATCCACCGCGTACGCGGTTGTCAAAGTGGTTCCAATATTGACAGAGAGTATGCCAATAAGAGGCCCCGGTCTCTTTAACAACGAATTGTCAGATTTCACAACGGTTGGTACTTTTATATTTCAAAAACAATTCGTACTTGATATCAAAATATCATATTCGCTTCAAAAATCAAATCCATTTCGAAATCATCATATTCGCTTCAAAATCCATATTTTTACTTTAAAATGTTAATTCAATTCGATATATCAATTTCACTTCAAAACTTGATTCGAATTACAATTTTGGTTATAATTCACTTTAATCCAATTTGCATTTAAATCCAAGATTTAAATATAAACATCCCACCCTTTGACCAGTTTGAAATTTTGAAAATAGTTTAAATAGTTTTAAAATAGTTAAATAGTTAAAATAGTTTAATAAAAAATAGTTTGAGTATTAAAAATGGTTTATATAGTAAAATAGTTTGGAAAATAATTTAAATCTTTAAAGAATATAGATTTTAAACCGTTTATACTAAAATAATTCATTTGAAAATATTTTCAAAGTCAAACCGGTTCAATTCCAAATTTCCCAATTCAAATCCATTCCAAATATCCCGATTAAATTGATTCAATTCCGATTTCAAGTCGAATTTTACTTCGATTCCAAATTAATTTCAATTCCAAATTAATTTCAACTCCAATTCCAAATTAATTTCAATTTCAACTACAAGTTAATTTCAGTTTTCAACTTCAAATAAATTTCAATTTCAAATTATCCGAATCAATGGTTAAAATTCACTCAAGTCTCAAAATTAAACCATTTCGATGTATATAAATTCCAAGTTCGATTTCCAAAATATCGATTCAAAACACTTGAATCAAATTTTCCTTCAATATCCAATTTAAAATCCAAATCTTCAGATATAATTCAATTCCGAGCTCGATATTGAAATATCGTTTTATATCACTTTTACTTAGCAATATTCAAAGTTCGAATAAAAGTCTAATCTCTTAAAACAAATCAATTTCTAAAATTCACATCATATTTCGATTATAACTTCAAAGTCTCAAATTCGATTTATTTAAACAATTTCGTTTACCAAATTTAAATTTCAACATTTCGAGCTCCATTTCGAAAATAATTCAATTTCCATAATTTTGATTTTATTTCTTAAAACCAAATGATTTAAATAATTTCAAATCAAAATTTTAAAATCATTTAATTTAACCAATCCGATGTCCGTATATAATTCTCTATCCTATGGCCAAGTGAATCCATTTTTTCAATTTAATTCAGGGATGGATATATATCATTTCAATCCAAATCAAAGTGTCTTAGGTATATATCATTTCAACCTATATCCTAATTTATTCGAAATAATTCAATTTACAGTATTATATACTGTAAATAATATACGGGACGATAACATGATATATCAAAATAAATAAACATCCAAATATTAACCAATAGCATCCATCACAACCAAACATCCAAACAGTCAATAAAATTCACAACAAATTTCATAATTATCAATATCGAGTATTTTACTGGCAATTAAATTTTAATTAAATTTAACGGTCAATTCAAATCCTATCAATTAATTCAGATGTCAATTTAAATGTAAATTAAAACTTCAAGCAACAATCAATAAATTCAATTCACTTCACGATATAATTCAAATACATAAAAAAATATTTTAGTACTTGTGAGCGTATAAACACTCACCTTTTATTTGAAACCAGAAATTTTTCCAGCTTCAAATAAATTCCAAATCGATTCCATGCCGAAGCCCTCGTCGATACAATTTCACCGCGACTCGTTTCGTCCAAAACGGACCTCGTATAAAAGATTTTATGATTATATTAGGATAACAATTTAATTTAAAACTAATTTTTCTTAAAAATAAATAAATGAATAAATGCAAACAAACCGAACCTCGTCTTCCCCATCACGCAAGCTCCAGGAAATCGCAATTGCTATAAATTTTCTTTTTTTTCCACTCTGAATAAATTGTGCCTACCACCATTTGATCAACGTCGCATATTCTCCCAGACCACCAGCTGCAACTGAGCCTCCTCATTCCCCACGTCATCACGTATGAATGGCAATCCAAAATTCCCAAGGCCTTCGATTTACGCGCCTCTTGCCGCCTCGAACAATCGCCCAAACCATCAGCCGCATCGGTCTCCTCCCCCTCACCGCGTCGCCGTGGTTAGCTTTGCCTCCATCGCGCCGAGAGCTAAACCCTAGTTCAAACATGTAGGTCGAGGATTACTTTGCCCCTTTTTCTCGATCGCGCTTGCTTCGTTCTTTTTTTCGGTAGTTATTTTTTTTCTTTTGATTGCCTTCGATTAAATTTTGAACGAGTTCTCATTCGTTTTTTTTCTTTTTCGCTAGTTCGGCTGAAGAAAAGGAGAAGGAAGGGGTAGAGGGACACGTATGAAAAGTTTGTTGAGGAAATATATATATTATTGAAATTTAGAAAATATCTAACCTTATACGTCCGAATTTCTTGAATTCCAAACGAAGCGTGCCGCTTGACGTTCATAATGTTTTACCTTCATTCCAAACACAATGGAACTAGTTTCGGAAACCAATTCGATTGTATGCAAAAGATAGCTTTTCAAATCGAATTCTGAAATTAAATTCTACGCGTTTCAAGCTCGCATGGCCAAATGACAAGTTCGATCGCTACGAAACTTGAAATCCTACAATAATTCACTATTACGGATCCCGATGAAACTGGTTTCGTCAAAATCCGAGACAGTGGCCAAAATGGCTATTTTAACTCGTTAAATAAAATATACAATTTCCAATTTCTAATTTATCCACTTAAAATTCCAATGTTAAATGTTAACCTTCATTCATACTTAAATAAAATTTAAATCAATTTATGATACCATTTTCACTCATATAAATTAAAACTTCAATTATAAAAATAATTCGAATATTAAATTTAAACAATTTAATTATCCGATAAATTACAATAATAAGTCATTAATTTTATCTCTAACCATTTTTATTCGATAATTATATCAAACTCTATAATTTAAAATTGTTAAAAATACCGGTTGTTACACGATTAATTATCTTCCTCCCTAAATCCTATAATTCTCCCTGAAATTCAACCAAGCTCCATCGTCGATCGTCGCCCCCGTCAACATCCATCGGAATCTTCATCAATTTACAATCTCCAACCATCTACACCTTCAATTCATCGAAAATCAGGTATATTTTTCCCTAGACTAATTAATCCAAATTATGGTAAAATTAGTGTTAATTTGTGATTATATTTGTTAATAATAGCCCATTGATTGTTTACAATTATATATTGGTTGATTGAGATATTTTAATTAGGGTTATTAGTGTTTAAATCCAATAATTAATGTATAATTAGGGCTAATTTGAGTTGATTAATGTATGTGCTTATTAGTGTAACATAATTTAGCGTTAATGAGTGTATGTGTTAGCTAAAATATCGACGAAAATAATTTATTTACATAATCCTTTATTAGTTTTTACCCTTAATTATATATAAGTCTAGTTTGTGTGTATGTAGTATGTGGTAATATAAACAAATCAGTATATGGTATTTACTTTTTATTCCTATCTAATAAATTCAAATTAGTGTTAGCTAAATGTTTAAAAACAAAAATTTTAATTACTTTTTAATTGTTGCGAATTCAAATAATGAATTAGTGTTAATTCTTATATAAACAATTTAGTATATAATGTACTTTATTTTTTTAAATCTCTTAGAGAGTTCTTGGCCTCATCTAACAGGTATTGTATATGATCATTATATAGATATTCGTTTTTATTACAAAATGGACATCAATATTCATTTGATATAGTATTTGTCGGACTTGTCCCTGTATTGGACAAGTTACAAACATAATAAAATAATTACATTTTGTAAATCATTTCATCTTAAACAGTTCATAAAATTTCGACAGAACTTTCTTTTGCTCCCTGTGTACACGCATTCGTGTACGATGTAGGGAACAAAAGGGAAGTGTGGTCGAAATTTTGTTTGAATTGTTTAAAATGAAATTATCTACGAAATGTAATTATTATTGTGTTTTTAATAGAAAGTATGATGACCGACTATTAAAAGTAAAAAATAAAAAAGTGAAAATATAATATTATATTCTTACTTTTTAAGAATTGAAAATATATAAGATTTTATAAAAAAAAGTTAAAAGAATAATATATTACATAATTAATAAAACATTAAAATATAAACAAAATCAGTGTATAATGATAAATTATTATATAATTAATAAAATATTAAAATGTATAAATGAATTGAATAATAAAATGTCAATCCAAAAATTGATTAATAACTTTTTGAATTTTTACCATATTTTTTGAAATATGAAAAAATGGTCAATTATTTTGTCGATCGAAGGAGCTAGATGTATCAACGAAAGGGAATGAAAGGCTCAATAAATGAACATTTTCATACTGGTGTACACGTATTTATCAAATTCGCTTTAAGTAACAATGGAAACGACGAAGAAATTCATTACCCATGTAGTAACTACAAACATTTGAAGCGTTTGAAATTGGATAAGGTTATAGTACATTTACGTCAAAACTATTTTGTGCCAAATTATTTTATGTGGGAACGTCATGGAGAACTTGTTACACCTAATCCTATAGTGTTAGTGGACGAGGTAGGTAATGACAATGTTATGGCGAATGCTATAGAATATATGATTGAAGATGCAACACGATAAATGTTCCCTACGGTTGAAGTTGATGATGATGATTTAAATGTCGAAGAAGAACCAAATACTAGAGCAAAGAAAATCTATGATTTATTGGATGCTACTAAGAGACCGCTTTGAGATGGCAGTAAAGGCGGCACCCAATTATCAGTAATTGCCGAATACATTGCTATGAAATCTAAATTCAACTTCATAGAAGTTAGATTTACGGCGTGTTAACTTAGGTTTTGGAATTGACATATTTTAAACGACCTACAGAGAAAGTTTTTTTATTTAGATGCAATTGGTTTGACAATGTTCCAGGTTATGGAAACAACGTTCACAAAGATTATAATCTTACTGAAATGAAACATAACAAGCATTACCATAAGTATAATTTTTTTATTCTAGCCAAATAAGCACTGCAAGTTTATTATGCTCTCTATCCATCTCTAAAAAGTGAAAGCAGATTAGTCGGCGGTTTTTAAAACAAAGGCAAGGTTTACGTTTTATGGAAAAAATATTCCAAACGAACAAGCTTATCAAGCAGATTTTGAGCAAAATAATGAAATAATAATAACCGATGATTATACTGATTTTGGGCCTCTAAACGATGAGTCCATTGTTTTAGGAGAAGCATTTGGGACTACAGAGGTAAACGATATAGAGTATGAGACCAAGTCTAAATCAGAAAATAGAAAATGACGAAGACTAATTATTAATGTATATTTTGATAGAAGGTAATTTATATGATTGTTAATGTTACATTTTTCTCATAAAAAATGATATGTTTTCCCATAATTAAATGATATGTTATCCCATAATAAAATGATATGTCTGTGACAGGTATTATGTTTCGAGGTTGGAGATCTTCCCATTAATCAGGTTCCACATTTTCTTGTCAAAGAGGGACCAACGCGGAAGGCGATGGCGGTTGCCCTTCATAGGTAAAGTGTCCCATAGAAGCATTAGTGTAACAACCTACAAATATGCACAATTCAAGCTAACAATAAACCACACATGTCCAACCCAAATTGAATGAAAAGACGGATAGTTATGGAAAGAAAGAAGAAAGAAGAAGAGAAGAGAATAAGAGAAAAAGAAACTAAAACAATACAGAATCTCACAATCGCAGCGGAACAACATATATTATAATATCAATGATCTTTACAAAAGAGAAACTGTAATATAAATACATCAAATCAGAGTACAACAACAAATCACTAATCATCAGCCTAGACGGCTATAATAACTTGTCCTCACAAATGCTTATAATTCTGAATGGCCATTGCAGCAGAAAATAAAAGGAATATGACTTGAAGACCTCCAGCTCATCTTCGGAAGCTCCAAACCATCCAAACTGAATATGTAAATATACTCGGTCTGACCTGAGCATTAAAAGGGGAAAATGCCTGGATCAGTCTAGTGAACCAGCGTGAGAAAACACATCTCAATTTGATTTTAAAGTTATAAAAACCTTTCAAAACAAAGGTATCTCATAAGACCACACTATGCATTAACACGGACGGGTTGTTACCTTACGGTAACCAAAATACTTCATATCAAATCCTCGGATATCATAATAGTGTCTAGGATACAAATACATATTAATCATAGCCGAAATTGTTACATTATTAAATTCCAGCATAATAGGTTTACAACTAAAACCGAAAGGCTCGTATTGGAGAAAGGATTCCATACAGTAGCTGATAAAAAATACCTTCCGTACAATAAATTACTAGAGGAATGTACCGAGGATAAACAACTTTGAAACCCATGCACCTGGCAAGACCAGCCTACCCACATTCCCATCTATTGGTGGATAGAACCGAATATGACATCACCCCGGTTGTTCCTGACCTATCCATGGCCACAAGCATACATAACATACCCAAAACATTGAGGGTAATCTAGAAAGGTGATGACCATACCCTAATGGGAGCGACCTACTTAGCCTTATAACATGCCATGTTTAAGCCATTTACGGGTGATGAGGCCTGAGGTAATGATTACCTTTCACATAGCACATCCCACTACGAATGCCACATTGCCATGCCAAAATCACACAACTGAATTCTACAAATGTATAACTCCTGAGCTCGTATGTCATAGGAAATGGGGTTAAGCTAAGAGAAGTTGCCTTCTCTGCTACCAAACAGATGATAAGTTTATAGAGATCAATCAATGTGATCTAGACATGCAACGTCAGACATTCATCCATACAAGTTATCCAGGAACAGGATAAACCGAAGGTACTCTCCTACTACATCTTATCAGGAATCATCCCTAGGATTAGTAGCAAGAAGTCCTTGCATATCAAAGATTTTCATAACGAAGCACTACTGCCACCATATATATAATATGCATCGTGGGTCTAGTGGCAAGTAATCCTGTATTTTGAAGATCTCCGTCTTCAAAAATAATCATCATAACCCTGCACTTTCGAATACATACATTGGTCTGAAGTGGTTTTTTAATAAATCAGATCCTGGTCTCTTCGGACCAATAACGATAAGAGGCCCTCAACCTCATATGAAAACCAAGTCTCGTAGACTTATCACGTTTCCAACTCTTAACTTGCTATTCTTCGGCCAAAAAGGAAGCCTGGTAGATTGGAGTACCATGGTCGCTCCGCCCTGCTCCAATCATCATTCTTAAAACCAAACGATAATCAAGCCTACTCAGTCGGCTTCGTGCTAAGTGCATGACTGATCAATTCCCACATCAAGTCAAGGAACTAAAATTGGCCAAATTTGGTAGTCGGTTATTTAACTATCAAAGAACAAATAAAATCTAGCACACAAGCAGTCACTTAGCCCACTTAATTAATCTTTTATTAATTAAATCACTTTCCAAATATTTACTTCAAATTATCTTTAAAAAGATATATTCTCAAAACCACTTTAATATTTCAATATTGGAAAATATTTCCACATACTCATATCAACGATATAAGTATATTTCAAACACTACCATTTTGGAGACACACTAAATTAATTTTTTTGTAATCGTACAACTCCCGAGTTCATATGCCTTAGAGTAGGTGTTAAGTATAAGAAGCAACACTTCCTATACCACCAAGCCTTTAGTAAATTCATAAGAACTAATTCGTGTATTTCACAATGGAAGATCAAAACACAATTTATTGGGTCAAAACGAATGTTGCATAAAACATCGTTACGACAACCCAAAAACTCTAGTATAGGGATTCGACTAATTATATTTAACATGAATCTTTAATGTCGAACTTCAACTATTTATTAGTTAACAATGAAGCCATTCAAGTTGGGGTATCATTACCTCTCATACCTTGATTGAAAAACATTCTTAACTTCAAATTAGATAGATGTTACACACCTCGAATATTAACATCAAATGCAGGATATATATATATATATATATAAACCCCGTATACTATATAAAACATTTCCTTTCGGAAATCATTTACTATGACAATAGTGTTATAGTCAATGCCTTCCTTACTTTCCTTGAAAACGTTTATTACAATAATAAATGTTGAAATCCATGTTTTCATCACATTTTAAATCACTTTTAAAAACAATTTAAACTCTATTTGGAAATATCACTTTCAAAACATTCCTTTAAAAGATAAACCACTTTCCAAACGATTAACTCCATATTTAAATCTCAACATAAGTCATTTCTATAAACTTCTTTTATAAAATCCCTTTATTTATAAAATTTATTTATAAATTCATTTCTTTATAACTCTCTTTTATTTATAAAATCCCATTTATAAACCCATTTACAAAATATCGATTACAAATCTATTTTATATATATTTATAAATTCCATCTATAAATCTATTTCTTTATTTACAAAATATCACTTATATAAATTCTTTTAATAAACCATTCAAAAGTCTCTATTTAAAATCATTTCTCAAAACTATAAATTTATAACATCAAAAATCATACATTTTTGTCTATTTAAAATAAATTCATTCATTTTAATCATTTGATAATAATTATTAAAAACATATAAAATTCCAAAATCATTTCAAAATCGTTATTTTATAGTATTTCAAAATACTAAAAATAAGGCACGGTGCTACTATAGCACTAAATATGGGTAATCATCCATGTCATCAAATATGGCATCCAACACATCATATATCACAGTATATGAAAAGTAAAATCAATAGTGTGAGGAATCCTGTTGGATCCCTCCAACATGTCCACCTGCATCACATACAGTATATAATGGTAAAATATAAATCAACCTTTTGAGGCGGGATCGTATACAAAGGGTCATCTGCTCTTACACGGGAACGTAATAGGGTCTCATCCGCTCCAGGAGCTGGAATATATCCAAACCAACTGATAAATAAAATTAATAATCCAAACTAACAATCGACATGCATCAATAAAATATTTGCACTTATACAAAATTTAGGTGAGTTCGGACAAGTGAGTTTACTGACCAAATTTCCAGAAATCGCCGAGGCGTTCTAGTTTGAATTAAAATTGAACAGACATTCAATTTTAACACTAATTCCTATTGGCTCCAAATCCATCCAATCCAACTCTATAACATAAATTTCGCTGTAATGAGCGCAACCCAACTTGTCGCATTAAGTTTCGACCTCGTATGAAAAAGTTACACAGTTTATAAGATTTACAACATTTAAATTAATTAAAATAATTATCTTTCCTTAATTACAGTGATTAGTCGTTAATCACCTCAATTAGAAACCCTAATCTATCGTCTTTATCGATCGAACAAGCACCTAGGTCATTACTTCATCACGGAACCGCCACTTCCTCCGGCCTCCGACGACTACCGCCTCGTCAACGAAGAGCCCTTTACATTACACGTCTCTGAAGCCACAAGAACCCGCGCCTGTAGCCCCACCATCGATAAGAAAATTGAACCCAAAACAACATCATGAATGGAGCTCTCTTACCGCCACTGTGAAGTGCAGATTGTCGATCCAAGGGTATGGATGGGTTCGTGGAGATGAGGGCTACTACTTCCATGTAGAAGTCGAGGCCTTAAAGCGTGTGGTTTGGCTAGAGCATTTGTGGATGTTGATTTTGTTTCTTTTAATGGCGGCTGGAGAAGTTGGTGAAGTTAGGGTTTTGCAAATAAATGTTTTAAGGGTCCTTATATAGAAAAATGTCAAGACACTATTCACGCGTTAAATTTTTAAACTCTAATCGAGGTGTGCCGCCTGACGTTCTATATGAAATACCTCTATTCCGAACACAATGGAACTAGTATCAGACCCAATTCGATCGTATTCAAAAGTTAGTTTTTCAAAATTAAATTATATTAATTTAAATTTTTAATTTATTTCTATACACTTCACGCTCACACGGCCAAACGATACGTCCGATCGCCATGAAATTCGACGCGTATAATAATTCACTGTTACGGATCCAATAACACTAAATTCATCGAAATCCGAGATAATGTCTCGAAAGGCTATTTTCACCTGTTAATTAAATCGAATTATTATTAAAACCATTCTAATCACTTTAGTTATGAATTAAAGTTTACACTAACCATTTATTATTTAAAATTGCATTTAAACAATCTTCTAAAATCCATTAATTCAAATTAAATTCACGATTCAATTATTTAAACAATTCCAAATATTCAAATAACCCTTATATTTGAAATCTAATCTATTTAACTTATAATTAACTTTTCAATATTTAAAATCAATTAAATATTTCAAATTCAAATGACTAAAATCCTGGGTCGTTACATACTTCCCCCTTCAAAGTATTTCGTCCGCGAAATTACTAAGGTAAGAAAAAATGCCACAATCTTATTAACTTTTCAAAACCAATTAGCTGAAATAGATTATAAAATTTTCTAAGTCTTTAAAATTCATTCACAGATTCCAACTAATACCGTTCAAAGTTATAACACAAAAATCAAATTTTAGTATTAATTTTTTTTCAAAATTCCTCAAAAAATTTCTAACTCTTTAATCTACAGAAAATTTCGGCAGCTTCTCCTTTGCGCGATTTGTCAGAAAAATTTACAATATGCATATAATCACATAATATACATCTCATCTCAAGGACGAGGCATCCCATGGGGGAAAAATATAAAAATACGATATGTAATCCGAGATGTGTACCTTTTATTAGTATTAGCAAACATATACAATCAATATATAATGCGAAAGCGAGCACCAAATGTGAAGCATACACCATCCATACCTACTAAACACTCAAATACTAATGAGAACAAGTATATGGAAGTTAAAATCATTATATAACATAGACTAGTATAAAAATCATATGCAACATTAGTAAACAAAGTTAACTAAGCCTAGCATACAATCACACCAAATTCTTTTTATTCATATTCATTCCATTTACATTCATTTAATTCATATTCATTTAATTCATATTTCATCAATCTAGTATATTTCTTTTAATACTAATATCATTTATAAGCCATCCATAAAAATTTACTTGTTCGTAAACATTTTATATAACACGACTTATGTTTATTATCACTTCAATACTTATATTCATATTCAACTCTAGCAAACAACATTTCAAACAATATTCAATTTACTAATTCATTTCATTAGTTCACTTCATTTAACTCATTCCATTAATTCATTACAAATCAAATTCATTTTCATTTAACCTTTCTTAAGTTAAATTCCATTTCATCTCAATTTCAGATTTTTGTTTGCTTAACTAAAATATTCGACCATTTTAAAATTTGGTTTTACTTTCCATTTTCTCAAATTCTATAAGTTATACAAACTTATCTACTTAAAATTCCATACATCTTTATTTAAGTTAATTAACATTCTATAATTACAACTTATGGTATGTGATCATTTTACAACTTAAGTTTAAATTCATTTTACACTCTTTTATATCTAAGAGTATATAAATTTCCAATTAATTTATTTTATCAGATTATTTAACAAATTTAAAATTTGTTTTAACTTAATATTTTTTTCTAATTATAAGTTACAAAGACTTGTTTTACCAAAACAAAACTCCAATAGCAAATCACTATGAAAGTAATTTGTCACTTAGAAACTCGAAAATGAATACCGATGATGCTACGGTCATCACCTGAATTATTTCCCAGTGACTAAAGCGAGTTCTGTGCTTTCTATTTCTTTTAAATTTCATTTTAATATATTTCCATTTAAAAATATTTTCCAAATAATATTATTATTATTTTCCAAAACTTTGAAAACATTTCCAAAATCTTCGGGATTCAAATTCTCCAATTTTTAATTTAAATCCATTTTTTATTTATAAGCCATATTTATAAATATACTTATACACTTTCACTCTTTTTTATATATAAGATCATTTCACAAATTTTGATCATTTTGATTACAATCAATGCTTTATTATTCACATTTATAAACTCACTTTCTATTAACTTAAGTTTATAAATGGTACTGTTATTAAATATACTCACTTTCTATTATAACTCCAGGAATAGGAAAAACCAAAGGTACTCTCCTACTATATCCTGTCGGGAATCATCCCTAGGATTAGTAGTGAGAAGTCCTTGCATATCAAAGATTTTCATAATGAAGCACTACTGCCACCATATATATATAATATGCATCGTGGGCCTAGTGGCAAGCAACCCTGCGTCATGAAGATCTCCATCTTCAAAAATCACATCACTACCCTACACTTTTAAATGCATACATTGGTCCGAAGTGGTTTTTGGATAAATTCGATCCTAGTCTCTCCGGACCAACAATGATAAGGGGCCCTCAACCTCATACATAAACCAAGTCTCATAGGCTTATCACGTTTCCAACTCTTAACTTGCTATCCTTCAGCCAAGAAGGAAGCTCGGTAGATTGGAGTACCATGGTTACTCCGCCCTACTCGAATCATCATTCTTTACACCGAACGATAATCAATTCTACTCAGTTGGCTTCGTCCTAGGTACACGACTAATCAATTCCCACATCAAGTCAAGGAACTAAAATTGGCCAAATTTGATAGTTGGTTATTTAAGTATCAAAGAACAAATAAAATCTAGCACATAAGCGATAACTAGGCCCATTTAATTAATCGTTTATTAATTAAATCACTTTCCAAATATTTACTTCAAATTATCTTTTAAAAGATATATTCTCAAAACCACTTTAATCTTTCGATATTGGAAAACATTGTCATATACTTATATCAACGATATATGTATATTTAATAATACTACCATTTTGGAGACACGCTAAATTAATTTTTTTAAATCGTACAACTCTCGAGTTCATACGCCTCAAAATGGATGTTAAGTATAAGAAGCAATGCTTCCTATACCACCAAGCCTTTAGTACAACCATAAGAACTAATTCGTGTATTTCACAATGGAAGGTCAAAACACTATTTATTGGGTCAATACGAATGTAGTGTAAAACATCGTTACGACAACCCAAAAACTCTAGTATAGGGATTCGATGAATTATACTTAACATTAATCTTCGATGTCGAACTTCAACTATTTATTAGTTAACAATGAAACCATTCAAGTTGGGGTATCATTACTTCTCAGACCTTGATTGAACAACATTCTTAACTTCTAATTAAATAGAAGTTACACACCTCGAATATTAACATCAAATATAGGATATATATATATATAAACCCCATATACTATATAAAACATTTCCTTTCGGAAATCAATTACTGTGAAAATAGTGTTATAATCCATGCCTTCCTTACTTTCCTTGAAAACGTTTATTATAATAATAAATGTTGAAATCCATGTTTTCATCACTTAACACATTTTAAATCACTTTTAAAAAACCATTTAAACTCCATTTGGAAATATCACTTTCAAAACATTCCTTTAAAAGATAAACCACTTTTAAAACGATTAAATCCCTATTTAAATCTCAACATAAATCATTTCTATATTTATAACACTATGTTTATAAATCTCCTTTTTATTTTATTAAACTTCTTTTTATAAAATCCCTTTATTTATAAAATTCTATTTATAAATTCATTTCTTTATAACTCTCTTTTATTTATAAAATCCCATTTATAAATCCATTCACAAAATATCGATTAAAAATTCATTTTTTATATATTTATAAATTCCATTTATAAATCTATTTCTTTATTTACAAAATATCACTTTTATACATTCTTTTTATAAACCATTCAAAAATATCTATTTAAAATTATTTCTTAAAACTATAATTTTATAACATCAAAAATCATATATTTTTATTTATGTGAAATAAATTCATTCCTTTTAATAATTCGATAATAATTATCAAAAACATATAAAATTCCAAAATCATTTTAAAATCATTTCAATTAAAAATCGTTATTTTATAGTATTTCAAAATACTAAAAATAAGGCCCGGTGCTACTATAGCACTAAATAGGGGTAATCATCCTTGTCATCAAATATGGCATCAAACATATCATATATCATAGTATATGAAAAGTAAAATCAACAGTGTGAGAAATCCTGTTGGATCCCTCCAACCTGTCCCCCTACATCACGTATAGTATATAATCATAAAATATAAATCAACCGCTTCAAGGTGAGATCTTATACAAAGAATCATCCGCTCTTACACGGGAACGTAATAGAGTCTCATTCGCTTCAGGGGCAGGAATATATCCAAACCAACTGATAAATGCGGTAAATAATCCAAACTAGCATTCAAACATCATCAATAAAAATATTTGCACTTATTCCAAATTTAGGTGAGTTCGGAGAATTGAGTTTACTCACCAAATTTCCAAAAACCGCTAAGGCATGCTAGTTTGAATTAAAATTGAACAGGCATTCAATTTTAACACAAATTCCTATTAGCTTCAAATCCATCCAGTCAATCTCTATAACTTAGATTTCGTTGTAACGAGGGCAACGCAACTCGTCGCGTTCAATTTCGACCACGTATGAAAAAGTTACACAGTTTATAAGATTTACAATATTTAAATTAATTATCTTTCCTTAATTATAGTGATTAGCCGTTAATCACCTCAATTAGAACCCTAATCTATCGTTTTTATCGGTCGAACACACACTCGGGTCATTACTTCATCACCGATCTGTCGCTTCATCCAGCCTCCAGTCTCCAGCCACTGCCGCTTCGTTAACGAAAACCACCCTACATCACACGTCTCCAAAGCCACCAGAACCCGCGCATGTAGCCCCGCCATCGACAAGAAAATAGAACCCAAAAATGCATCATGAATGGAGCTCTCTTGCCGCCGCCGTGAAGTGTCGATCATCATTCTAAGGGTATGGATGGATTCGTGGAGAAGAGGCTACTACTTCCATGTAGAAGTCGAGACCTGAAAAAGTGTGGACTGGTCGGAGCATTCGTGGCCGTTGAATTTGTTTCTTTTAATGGTGGCTGGAGATGTTGGTGAAGTTTGGGTTTTGCAAATGAATGTTTTCAAGTCCCTTATATAGAATAATATCGTGACACTATTCACGCGTTAAATTTTCGAACTCTAATCGAGGCGTGCCGCCTGGCATTTTATATGTAATACCCCTATTCCGAACACAATGGAACTAGTATTGGGACCCAATTCAATCATATTCAGAGTTAGTTTTTCAAAATCAAATTATATTAATTTAAATTCCTTTAATTAATTTCTACGCGTTTCAGGTTCGCACGACCAAATGATACATCTGATCGCCACGAAATTCGACGGCATATAATTCACTATTACGGATCCAATGGTACTAGATTCATCGAAATCCGAGCCAGTATCCCAAAATGCTATTTTCACCCGTTAATTAAAACGAATTATTATTAAAACCATTCTAATCACTTTAGTTATAAATTAAAGTTTACACTAACCATATATTATTCAAAATTGAATTTGAACAATCTTTTGTAATCCATTTATTCAAATTAAATTCACGATTCAATTATTTAAACAATTCTAAATATTCAAATAACCCTTATATTTGAAATCTAATCTATTTAATTTATAAAATTAACTTTTCAATATTTAAAATCAACTAAATATTTCAAATTCAAAGAACTAAAATTTTGGATCGTTACAATTAGTGAGTAAAGCGAGTGGGTAAGTATCAAATTTATGCAACATCATAAATATTTTGTGTATTATATATTATTCATGATTTATTAAAGGTCTATATCATAACTAATATAGGGGCTTTGAGCTGGAGCCCTTAGATGTTATTCATGATGTTTCCAAGGCTGCTTATAAGAGGTGACTACATGCTAGCCTAGGTGGGATAATATCCCATTCCATATTTTAGAGTGTATCTAGAACGATTTCATCGTAAATGTAAATCTGTATTTCATTTTTATATATAACCACCGTATTATTTGTTGACTAAGTATAAATGTATGACTTATTTTTTTTTTGTGCAAGGTGCGGTAGACTTACAGGAATTTGAACTTGCTCTTTGTAAAAATTACTGGATGAAAAAATGCAAAAAAACTACCATGATATAATGTCGAGCATAAAAAAATAGGGAGAAAAGCCAACTAGATGAGTGGAAATATATGGCAAGCTTAGGTTGGCTACTGGAAAACTCCAAAAGCGAAGGTAAGTTTACTAGTCTAATATATTTATTAAAAATTTAGTAGAATTTGTATAATAATTGCATCAGTTTACAAATGAGAAATATAATGTTCATTTTAAATTTACAGGTAGAGTCGAAGAGGAATTCTGCAAATAGAAATAAAAAGCCTATCACAAACCGTAGTGGTTTGATGTCATTCCAGCATTACCATCAAGAGCTGGTAAATTTATTATTTGCAATTATAAATACTTATTACATTGTATAATTATATATATATATATATATATATATATTATAATAATAATAATAATACATAATAATTATTTCAGGAAAGAGAGCGCGGTCGCCCCGTCTCGTAAATGGACATGTTTACTCATACTCACGTTATCGAGCATGTCAATGAAGATGGCACAACAACATACATATGGCATGACACGAAATCACAAGAGGCTATAGTAAGCATACTGCAAATTATAAGTTATTAGTAAACACCTTAAATAATAAGTTATAAATAATTAAAATAATGTAGTATGTATTTTAATTGTAATTCTATTTGGAATTGCAGGATAAATTTATGCAAGAACGAGAAAAACCACTCGAGGGAACAGGGCGGGAAGAGCCGACCGCTGACGAGGAGGAGCAGATCTTTGACGCTGTCATGGAGCGACCAACGCGGGATAGGCGTTATGGTTTTGGGAACCAAGAGGTAATATTTATGTATAAATATTCATGAATACGTATAACAAATTGATTTTATTAATCATACTATATGAAACTCATACACTTTGTGAAACAATATTATAGGTTAGATGCAGGCAAAGCGGCTATAAAAAAGCTCAGGACAACGTAGTGATTGAAGAGTTGAGAGCTAGGATTACTTAGCTAGAGGAACGAGACATGCATCAGTATGTGGAGATGACCCAACTGCTGGACGAGCACATTATTGCATATTTGTAGCAGCATAGCACATTTCCTTCATCAACGGGATCCAAAGACGACGATCAAGATTAATAGGTATGATTTTTTTTGTTGAGACATTGTACATATATGTATTTTGAGATGGGTGAGGTAGTTTGACTTTGTTGCTAGGTAGTTTGAGAGTTACATATACTATGAGATGGGTGAGCACTATAACAAAATACCCATTTCGCAACTAGCAATGCTAGTTGTAATAGGCCTATTGCAACTGGCAGCCGCTAGTCTTAATATGCAAAATTGTAATGGTGTGATTACATTTTACAACTGTTTATGACAGTTGCAAGTGACAGTTGCATGAATGATTTTTTACAACGGTTAAAAGCAATTGCAATATGTTCTTTTACAACTATAAATGCCAGTTGCAAAATAAATGCAAAAATGTAAAAAATAAAAACCAATTAGTTGCAGCTTATATATAATAATACACATGTAACAGTCACTAAAAAATATATATCATATTACAACATCAATATTTTTTATTATAGAATACTATTTTTTATACTCAGTTTTATAATACAATTAATTCCGTTTTACTTTTTATACGACTTTTTCATCAACTTAAAAAGTAGGGGTTTTCAAAAAAAGTAGGATACTTGTAGTTTTCAAACTACAAAAACAAATCTCATTCATTACAATAGTACGATCATCTCAATAGGGAACAAAAAGCATTTCAGAAATGGTAGACTATTCATGTTCAGCAAGCTTGATTCCGCTCATCCGTGTATGCCATAATCATCATCTCAAGAATCAAACTTAGTGCACAATCTAGATCCAATTACACATAGAGCAACAAAACCAAATATCATCGTCAACCTTCATCAACCTCTAACCTAAACACTCCTCATTCGGAAAAATGTCTTGACTTCTTTTTTACGTACATTAAGAACTATAGTTACATCTTGGAAAGCGGACATACTTTTGAGTTGGAAAACATCACCTCTAACAGTTGATGGTTGTGCGAGGTAATTACAATTACGTCGGATGTGATTACATTGAACATTGTTTCACCCACGCGAGCTTCTCTCAACAACCGAGCCTTAACCAACTTTTTACTACATATTTGATGAAGCAACAAACAAGTGGGTTTCTTTATTCTTTAAGCGTTAACGTCTATCCAAATGTTTCACGATCATTCAAAGCTACAATATAATCGTAGACAATACGCAGTTATAGATACATCATACAATGAAAAATAAACTAAATGTCATGTATATTTTTAAGATTGAACTTGGCGCTTCAAGATGCAACAATAGGTAAAATAATATGATCAATGTAATGGGCAGAAGTTTTAGAAAAGGATGAAGTTTCTATCACTAATCAAGGTTCAAGTATATCACTCATAAGCAAGAAAGAAACAGAATTCAAAAGAAAGAAATGGCTATTTGCAAGTTAGTGACTAAACTGTTATTGTAGTCATGCACTTCAGTTGTTGACCATAAATTGCATCTTACAATTATTTACACTTCAAATAAATATTACTCAACTTAACAATTATAAGTTTACATGTCTTCTTTTCTCTTCTTAGAATTTTTTTGTTAATTATCCTATTTTAGTTCAATGTATAAATTCCATGAATCAAACTATTATAGTGAACCAATCCGTTATTCAATTACCAGAAGTCGTTTGCTGAAACTTGAAATAAGCTAAATCTAAGGAATTTAATTTACCTAATGTATCAATAACAACATCATATATCTTAGTACTAAGCCTCAAACCCAACTCAGAACTTTAAACAAACATTTCATTTCCATACTTAGCAAGTCCTAGACTACCCAACTTCCAATCAAGAAGCATAACGCTTCTACATTTATCTCATTCTACTACCTCTAACCTCGTTTAACAACTCAACAAAAAGCAAAAAAGGTCCTTTGTTATGCAAAAAAAATAGACGAAACTTCCTCTATATGCTTATCCTTCGCAAATTTTTCATCGATATTTGAAACCCATATGTAAATTTTAATAGAGTAAAGTTGGTTTATCTGTGTTTTGATGATAATGGCTATAGAATTCAGATTTGAATTCTTCAACTTTCTTTTGATTGTACATGAACTATCAATAATCAAGAATTGAAAAGGGAATCTGCTATCGATAATTCAGCTGATCAGGCTGGAATAGGATTCGGAGTCATCGTGCAGGTTAGGGAGGTCGGGTAGGCGGTTAGGCAGGTGAGAGTGTTGGAATTGGACCAGCCCACAACGGAAAAAATGAGTGAATTTCAAAAAATTTACCATTTTAGATCTTTAATGGGCCTATGAAGTCTAAATACACTTAGATCTTAACTAAATCTTCTTTTAAATAAAATCAATATTTTATTTAATTTGGTGAAAAAAATATCAAAAGGGTTTAAATATTATATAAATTTAAATGCAAATGCACCTACATGTGTAGCAGTTACTTATTAAAATAAATATGAGAAGAAAATCTTTAGTTTCCTTCTCTAATAGTTATGCAATTAATTAAGAGAGTAAACAACATTAACTGAAGAGAGAGAAACCTCTCATTTTTTGTCTCTGATTAGATTGATAATATGTTAAATAAACATGTTAACATTTCAAAAGAATCTTTTATTAGGAATGCATTAGTCCAATTTGATTTAATTAATTGCAAATGATTCTGAGCACAACACATGCGCCCATGTGTATAGTGTAAGCGCAACATATAAAAGTGTACAAAGGTAATGTAAACATTGCATAGGTGTTGGGATTTACACTACAATGGACACATTTCTCATCTATATATGCCTTTGTTATCCTAAACATGAACAATTTTATTTATTTATTAATATATAAATACATACATACATACATACATATATATATATACTGTAAATACACAAACACACATATATAATTAAGGTTTAGCATAACAGTTCAAATAAAGTAGATTTCATTTCAATTACAAGTAGTAAATCAAATAATATTAAGATTAATGAAAACGGTTTGAAACAGTTATGGAATAATTCCTTCCTTTTTAAGCAAAGATATAATTTTTAATTAGATGGAATTGCAAATCTTGGAATATATCATTGATTTAATGTTTGATTTCATTTCAATTACAAGCAGTAAATCAAAGAATATTAAGATTAATGAAAATGGTTTGAAACAGTTGTGAAAAGATTCCTTCCTTTTTAAACAGAGATATAATTTTTAATTTGATGGAATTGCAAATCATGGAATATATCATTGATTTAATGTTTCCCTTTATCTTTTAAAAGAAAGAGTTTATCTTAGAATGATTTGAAACATGACAATTAAAACATCATATTAATTGGATGATAAAGATTAATTAATGCGATTATTACCAAATTTTAATTACATGGCAACCCATATCTAAACATTCAAGTGTAAACCTTTTGATATGAAAAACTTAATTATGAATAAAAAGAATCCAAAGTTCAGTTATGTTTTGTTTTTTTTAACAACAAAATTAAACGACATAGGAATATATAGATTTGAGATAAGAAAATATAGATCTAGATTAAACAAACTTTGTAAACAATCACATAGAGTACAGAAAATAAAACTAAGAAGGTCTAGATCTAGATTAAATTAATTAATCAAACAATCATACATGAGATAAAAATGAGATGTTATAATTCATAACAGAATAGAGGCGAACAAAAGAAAAAATTCTATGTTTTAACATGATAGAACAATTGATTCAAGCAAGGGAATGGAGATATTCAATCAAGGTACAAATTCACAAGTATGAACAGAAGGTAAAGATAGAGATTAAGGGGATAAGAACAAATTATAAGATACGCAAATATAGAATTATACACACATATAATTACCTTAGGATGAAGCATGTAGAAACACATTGAATGATAGAACAATAACTAGATCTGATTGAACACTCTCTAGATCCGATAGACCTTGCCCTTCATCACACCTTGATTTGTGGCTTCTCCTCAGATTCTAAACAAATCACCATCCCACTTTGCAAGAGAAAAATGAACCACCTTTTTAATTTAGTTTGATGTTGATTTGAATTTGTTTTTGATGTTTTTTTGGATGAAGTTTCAGCCATGAATGAATGATAGAGAAGAAGAAGAAAAGAGCACAAAAACAAATTCACGTTCTGTTCTGTGTACTTTCAAAAATGAGGTGGTTTTGATTTTAATAGAATTAAAGGAACCTTTTCCTATTATCCTATTAAAACTTCCTCTTTTATTGCCTCCTTTTAAATTTCAATTAATCTCATTAATTGATTTCCTCCTCTTACCATTATATGGTTGATCCAAGCACATCCCTAATATGCAACTTTTTGAAATAAAAGAAAACAACTTTTATGTAATTATTTTATTATTTAAAACATGTTTAAAATTATACCGATATCGCATATCGATATATGCAAATATAAGTTTTATATACGAAATAAAATAATTACCAACAACATTCAAAACATCAAATAAATTAACAATAATTAATATTTCATAAATATTAATTAATTTAATAAGTTTGCAACATTTTACAAACTAATTAAATTGTGTGGTTTTCGGAGAAATCACAAATCCAATTGTGCGACTCAGAGGTGAGAATTCAGTTACCGATTAATATTGAACAATTCAACTATTAATGTTCACACGTCACATAGCAGGTGGTATGACAGTTTGGCTGAATTCATCGCTTACAGGTCTTTTCAGTAAAATCAAATTTTACTTATTATAAGCGGTACCTGATAGTGACAATTATTTACACCAATTCTCTTCGTCAAACTATATCACATTACGACTTTTGGAATTTGGTAATGGTCAAAATTCCAATATCATCCACATTCAACTTTATAGTCAAAACACAAAGTCCTTGGTTCAATAATGAAAATTATTATTAACCAAAATGCTCTGGCCAGAGACTTTGACTTTGAGTTGACTTGAGTTGATCATGATACTAACCCCATATAACTAAGGAGACGAATCCTGTCTTGAATAGTGCTTCACTTCCAATACTTCTACTCGATCCAACTATAGTCGCTCGATGGAACACCATGCCATGATTTGACTATAATCAAAACGGAGCTTTCATATTGAAGATCCACAGTATTCACAAGTCGAGAGAACTGTTTTAATCAGTCACATTGATATTTTCTGTTTGACCTTAGTTATATTAACCAACAGAAAACTGTCGAGTGAGTCGTTCCCTGGTTATCCAATAACTATCAATGCGTAACCACTAGGTGCCCCCAGTAGTCATGAGTAATACATTGTCCAACATTTGGAGAGTGTTACATACTCTAGTCTCAACAGATACATCGATATCCAGTCTCAATGCATCTTGACTAGGAACATTTAAAATATTATGTTTGTTTTATTGTGATAAATTACTCACGGTTACAACACTTTGTAACTACTATCACAAATATACCATTTATGGATTTTCTATTAAATATACTTTTAATTAAATTAATTAATTAATATAACCACATTATATCAAGTATATAATAGAAAGAAACACCTTTATTGTGAATAAGATTGGTTACCGAGTTAGATATATGTAACAAATTACATAATTGCCCATAGGGCATATCCCTAACTCTATCAATCTCCCACTTGCACTTGGGGTCAATTATGGAATCTTATTCCAACTTCTCCGATCGGTTTCTCAAAACCAATTGGGTCAGTCCCTTTATGAACGGTATGCTATTATATTTCAATTACCTACTCTATCAATCAACTCTCTCCGATGGTGATAAACTGCTTTATTACGTAGAACAATTCGGAGTATGTCTCTCGACTTCTAGTGAGCTCTAAGTTCTATTACGAACTATATCGCGACATTGTTATCATATGACAATGTTATAAGATTCTCAATATTTGGAATCGGCTCAGGTATAAATTCATGCACTTTTAATTTTATATACATTATTTTTATTGCGGCAATATTCAAGGTGATGTACATAGCCTTTTTTCATTGAATAAGCCACAGTCTTTTATTTGGAACATTTCCAACTTAAAGATTCTTAGCTTGAATTTATTATTGACATACTATACTCGATATGACTTATGAAGTTTGAGTTTGAACACTCCTTTATATGGAGTTTTTGTTTCTATAAACAATTCTCTAGTATTTCATAAATACACGAGAACACTTCAAATAACCATTTAGTGATATCAATTTGGATTTGATACTTGCTTCATGTATCAAATGCATAAACAAATCATGATATCATAGAAAACATAACCTGTATGATAATTCCTTTTGCCAATGCAAAGGAATCAATCTTACATGTTCCGTATTAAACATTTTAATAAGGTGTCCTTGCATATCATTTGGGACATTCCCAACATCTTTAATATTTACTATAAAGACATCATTTATTAATCCAATGTTGAGTATTAAAACAACTAAGGCTGATTTTAACACAAGTACATCGTTAAAATCAACAACGTGTTGTTTGCTTATAGATTAGAAATATCAATGTACCTTTTAACGTTCTTTCTTATGAACACACGCTTCATCTGGACTTTGATTGAAAATCAAACCATTTGATATTTCTATCAAAATAATTATTCAATCTTGATGCTTATAAAATGACACTTTCGTATCATTTTTATTGATCATATCCAAAGACTCACAAACTCAATATTGCTCTCACTGACTTTGGGACTTTTTTGGTTAATATGTGTAAACAGCTTACTCTAAATCGTTATTTCAAATTTTTTGTTTCAATACATATGTACCAAAATGCTAGGACTTATCAAGCAATAAATTTGTGAGTAAATCCGAATTGACTTGAACATGTTGAATATCGAATCTATTACGCTAATTTCAGCAATTGAAATTTGCGATATTATTCTTATCAACATTGCTCATTTAATTCCAATTGCATTAGTCTTACTCGTAAAGACTTAGTGGTGGTCAATGGATCTTATCCCTTCAGTTACGACCACCAAAATTTATATTTTGATAGCGTACTCGGAATTCTTTGGGATTTGCGCATCATACCATATAGAGTTAACACTCTCAATGGTTTAATTAAACAATCTAGGATTATATATTTTCGACATTAATAAGAAACTCATAGTTTCTCTTCGATGTGCGAGAATACTTATTAGACATTCTAATGTTATGTGTTCGTTTAGGTTAGTTAATTTCATTTAATCTCATATAATCAGTTATATCTGTGGATCGTATCCAATTCCATTTTACTACCAATAATTCCTCAAAGAAATTTCTTCACAATGAAGTTGGTATATCTTGAAACAATAATTGTTTCTTAGTGCAATAGAATAGGTATTCATAAATGTTTTATGAATTTCTTTATTTATTAAACTGATTTAGTTTTAGATTACAAAAATTATGTTCGAAACATAAATATGTCAACCAATGACAGTCTTTTCAAAATCCTTTTGGGGAGATTCATACAAGATCCTTTATGAACAATTATTACGTGCAATTTTTCGACTCGCACAACCTGCCAATTTCTTGGCCTAGGATATGTTGGAGTTTCTTATAAACCCTTATCTTGTAAAATTTTATAAACTATTATTCAGATGAAATAATATTAACCTTGTGTACTACCCTTAAGTACATTACCTTATAGAAAGAAACTAACTCAACTTCACTCATAATGAATCGTACATTGTCCAACAAAGTTCGATTATTCCATATCGATGCATCGGTATGTATCACATGGAGGAGTAATTTTGAGATTGAACCTTTATTCATTTTAGGTACGCTCGGAACATTTTACAATATACGCACTCATTCGATCAAATCAAATCATTTCTATCACATGTCATTTCATCTACTTCTGTTTTATATCCTATAAGTTTACCATAGACATGTTACATGTGTATCAAATACACATGTCCATGTCGACGATAACTCATTGGTGAATATGACGAAGTATGTGGAATCGTTTTGGTATTTATAGAATTACGATTGCATACATCTATATGTATCAATCTGAACTCATTAACTCTTATGATACTCCCACTAAATGGGTGCATGGCCCTTTATTGTGTGAGATATAATTAACAAGTATCATATGATTCAAAATCATACAATAAAATTATTTCTCAAAACTACGGCTTAGTCTATAATTCCAAAACAACTGTAAATAATATTAGATACTTTTGTATTTTCCAAAGCATCACGTTTGTTAAAAAAATTACCACATTGTAGTTTTATTTCATAAATACTATTTATAATATTCATATTGAAATATAGCTATGTCTATTTTTTCAGTCGATACCAAAAAATAATAATTATTTCATAAATAATGTATGGTTAGTTTTACGAAAACAATTTTCATACTATGATGCAATTAATAAGTGCTATATGGCTTGCTCCCACTATTTCCACCATTACTATAATAGTGTACTAAATTCGGAGGTTTATCATTCACTTAATACAATTTTTTTGTTTCATACACTGCAACTATTTACAGTGGAGAGTTCATTGATCAAATATCTTGAGCTCAAAGAAATAAATCTCATAGAAAATAATTTTCTATATGAAAATACATTTCGGAATAAAAATCATATTTCTTATTCTAATATTAAGTATCAATTATTATTACAATTCCCATTTCCAATGTTTCTCTATGAAGCAGAAGTGACTATTTATTCTCTTCATCCCAACTGTACCTTAAATTACATTTTTTTCTTATATACATTCGTTTTCCTTTCAAATTGTCAAACTATTCAAAAGAAAACCATACTACAATATCATAACAAACTCTTTATAAAAGCGCATTCGATTATCCTTAACATTTAAGGACATCAAGTATGTTGCACTTTACGTAAACTTATCAAAATAACATTTCAACGATCTAGTTCTTATATCTATCTTGTAGTTTTTGGTCTTATGTTACATTAACACAATATGACCCCTTTTGTAATCAATCGGATTGAATACTTGATCTTGCACTAAGGTTTATTTGGTTTTTCGGATAAACTAATTTTATTGAAATATTGTACATTACAAACTTTGACCATTCACCATATAACATTTATATGCAATTGTATATGGATCAAATATCCATAGTCTTGTATTGCTTTTAGATTTCGAAACTCATATAATGCAATACATGGTCTTGTCCAAATAAATGCATAAGTGACCAAACCATGAATATATTCAATAGTTGTAAAATCAGGCACTTGCATGGGTATTGAAACGTTAACATGCAGTAGAAATTTAATAGTGGATATTATATTTCCATTTGTCAACTTCCAATTCAGTTCATTTGTATATGTTAATTGATAAACATTTTATCAATCATATTAAATGAACAAATTTATCATTGTAGATAATTATAACATTATTTAGCATATAGTCTTAGAATATTAGAAAAGTTAAATGTTACCATTTCATTTTTCTAATAAGGCTCCCACTGGTTTTTTAAGTTTCTCCAAACCCTAAGATGAAACATAGAAGTCTTTCGACTTCACTAGTGGGTGTTAGGACTAGTCTCAACGGATACATCGATATCCAGTCTCGATGCATCTTGACTAGGAACATTTAAAATGGTATATTTGTTTTATTGTGATAAATTGTTCATGGTTACAACGCATTGTAACTACTATCACAAAATATACCATTTATGGATTTTCTATTAAATATACAGTTAATTAAATTAATTAATATAACCACATTATATCAAGTATATAATAGAAAGAAACATCTTTATTGTGAATAAGATTGGTCAACGAGTTAAATATATGTAACAAATTATATAATTTCCACTAGGGCATATCCCTTAACTCCATTAGAGAGGAGGGCGGGAGAGGGCGAAGGAGGAGTAGGTAGTGAATAGGGAGGCAGATAGAGTAGGGCAGCATCGAGTAGGGTGGGCGGAGAGCAAGAAGAGGAAATTCAGTGGATAACATTGGTAGGGAGGGCGAGCTGGTAGGAGAGTAAGGTGGAGGAGGAGACATTGGATTGAGAAGGAAAGGCTGGGATCATGGACTGGGTGGAGGAGAGAGCGAAGGGTTGAATGGGAACAATGATACGTTTAAGGAACAAAGAGTGGTTATGGATAAAATTTGGTTTTGGAGTCAAAAAATTATAGAAGTAAAAGAAGAGAGCTGCAAAAGAAATTTTTTAAATGCATATGAAAGCAATATTTAAAAAAACTATTGAATATTAATTATTAAAGTTAATTTTTAATAGTAATTATTAGTTATTTAATATTAATTATTAAATATTGAATATATTTATTATGACCTTTTAGAAAACATAGTTATTAAATATTTATTAGTAATACCACTTAATAAAAAAAGTTGTTGTAAATCAAAATTTACAACTTTTAGAAAATATTTCAGAGTGTAGCCAAAATTTTCATTACTTAGTGCTAAGTAAAATTGTATATGACAAAGAAGATAGTTACAAAAAAACTTATATGTAGAAATTTTTTTAACATTTTCGAATTTTACAAAAACCTGAATATTACATGAAATTAAAATTGTTTATATTTTATATTATTGGGTATCAAGAAAATTACAAAATTTTATCTTTAAATTTTTTGAGTATTTTAAATTTATAAATATTTTTAAATTTACTTTAGAAAATTTTATTACTTCAATAAATATTACTTCTTAATTATTAAGGATTACTTATTAATTATTAATTATTAAATATTAAAAACTAAATAATAAAATATTACTTCTTAAATATTAAATATACTTATAAATTAAATTACTAAATATTAAAAACTAAATAATAAATATTACTTCTTAATTATTAAGGATTACTTATTAATTATTAATTATTAAAAATTAATTATTAAATAGTAAATATTAAATATTAGTTTGAATTATTAATTATTGATTACTAATAGTAATTATTAATTATTAAAAATTAATTGTTAAAAACTACTTCTTATTTGTTAATTGTTAATTATCAATTGTTGCTTATTACTTTTTAATTATAATTAAATAGTAATTATTAAATACTATTTATATGTATAATGTTAATTATTAATAGTAATTATTAATCATTAATTATTAACCATCAATTATTGAATATACTATTAAATAGTAAATTAATTATTACTTAATTATTAAATATTAAATATGAGCAGGACGATGGTTATAAATAATATTTACAACGGTCAAAATTAGTTAGTTGTTATATATCTCCATTACAATTGGCTAAAATAAAAAGTTGTTAAAAATATGTTTATTGCAACCGGCAAGAAAATGCAGTTATTAAAAATATGTTTATTGCAAGTGGCAGAAAAAAGCAGTTGTCAAAAATATGTCTATTGCAACTGGCAGGAAAAGCAGTTGTTAAAAATATGTATATTGCAACTTGCAGGAAAACGCGGTTGTTTAAAATATATTTATTGCAACTTGCAGGAAAACGCAGTTGTTAAAACTCTTTATTCCAACTGACGAGGAACGCCAGTTGTTAAAGAATATTTATTACAACTGTCATATTATGCCAGTTGTAAATAACAAGTTGTAAAATGGTCATTTTCTTATAGTGCAGGTTGATGTGATTTGATATGTATGACACATTTTGAGATGTCATTGGCTGTATGAGGTTGATTTGAGGTGGTGTTGGATGTATTTTGATATGTTAACCGATTTGAGATTTGTTGCGGTTGGTTTATTGTATATTGTTGGATGTTTGAGTATATTATTTGATGTTTGAGGTTGATTTATTGTATATATTGATGTTTTTTTATTATTGATGTTATATATGTGATTTGGGATTTGATATATATGATTTATTTGTGTGAAATTGAGCTGCGATATATATATATATTGCTATATATGTGTTGTTTGGGGTTGAATTGTTGTTGTAATAACAATAACACTCCAGATTTCTGACGGCTTCCGACGGCCATCGACCGATTACTGGTAGCAACATATCGACGACTACCGACAGCTAGTGAAGCAAATTAGTATAACAGGACCTTCCACGTGTACACGATGGTTCGTCGAAAGCCATTGAAGCGTCGTCGAAAGCTGTTGGAATATGGCAATGGAGTCGTCAGAAATGTCATCGAAGAATAGTTTTTCGATGACCAATATTTCAACGGCTACTTCTAACGACTTCCGACGGTATTCGATGGCCGTCGATGGTTTCCAACCGTCAGAATTTTTGTTCTTTCTTGTAGTGATATGATTGACATTTAATTTGGAGCTTGGAATGGTAAGTAATTTTAGAGTGGTAAGTAAAACTTTTTCTCTCAAATCAACCAGAGAAGAGGATTGCGAGTAAGAATGAATGAGAAGCAAGAATATATATGCTCTTATATTCTCTTTTTTATATAATAGAATATAACTTTAGGCATAAAACTCAAAGAAAAGATCAGCAATTTTGAATAAAAATAATAAATTCAACATTGAATTAAATGAAAAGACAAATAACAGAATACAATTCAAACCTTTAAATCGAACTTGATCGATCCAGCCAGCAAAGATTTTTTTTAGGGCTCTTTAGAACTGTAACATTGAAAGCATGGTAGAAATAAATGCAATACATCAATAAATTGCAAAGTTAAGAACTTTAGGTGAATTGAATCAAATTCTAATTAGAATAAAAAAGTTCAAAAGACCGATCAAAACTTGTGTACCAAAGTTACCATGGAAATAAAATCAAAATCTCTTACATGCAATCAAAGAAAAACGATTGGAGTAACTTTTTGTGAAAATAATATCTTTTAACCTGATTTTTCCAACCATGATCTATAAAAAAGATCATTTCTTCGAGATTAAGCAATATTTTATTTTACATATTAATTTCTTTTAGTGCCAATACCAAGTCAACTTTAATTCATATTAAAAAAGGTGGAACCCAGTGCACGAGGCTCCCGCATGATAGCGAGCTCTGCGAAGGTCGATAACGTACATAGTATTTCCTTCGCATTGCGAAGAGGCTGTTTTCGAATTTGAACTTGGACGCCCAGATCACCATGCGGGTGATCTAACCGTTGGGCCAAGGCTCCACCTCAACTTTAATTCATATTAACCAATATAAAATCAAAAAAAAATATTACATATCCAAAAGCATGAATCATGCCATAAAACATGGAAAGGTGAATTCTATGATTACAGCCAAATGAGAAAATTTTCCACTTGCATTCAAATTGAAAAAAACGTAGGATACGATGGTATTTATGGATTTAAAAATTTATTTTAGATAAAGAGTTAAGAAAATAAAAGTAAATAGAGAAAACGTGGAACATTTCTAAATAGGTGAAATAGAGAATGATTTATTTCAGATAAGAATGTGAGAAGATGAGAGTAAGAAGAGGAAATGAGCGTGGAATATTTCTAAATAACTGAAATAGAAAATGAAAGGGCATATTGTTATTAACATATAATGGACATTTAATTTGGAGCTTGGAATAGTAAGTACTTATTAGAGGAGTAAGTGAATTTTTTTCTCTCAAATCAACCAGAGAAGAGAATTGAGAGTAAGAATGAATGAGAAGCAAGATTATATATGATCTCATATTCTCATTTTTGCATAATATAATAGATATAATATATTTTACTTAGTCGGTGATCAAATCGTATCCATCATAATATTATATATTTAAGTTTTATAGGGTGACAACAACTAAACCCACGGATCGAATCTAGATCCACACAATGGGTTTCAGTTCTAGACGTGTCGGATTTTGCTGGTTTCAAGGTATACATTTCAAAACTTAGATTGGACATAACATGTGGTTTGGTTTGGATTAAGTTGGTCTGAATCGTGTCCATTTGGTTAATAATACTAAAATTACAAGTATTTTGACGATTAGTTGATCCAATACTTCGAGTTAGACCAAGTCGAGTATGTCCTGGCCTTTAAGGTGTTTTTATCATCTAGGTCCAACCCAAGACTCATCGGATGAGGGTTGATTCAGAACTTTTCAAATCAGTTTGATTAGGATTTCCAATACTCAGATCCTAATTGTCAGTTATGTTTTTAAGATAAAATTAGTAAAATTGTATAGTTGGATTTTAGAAGTTTTAAATGTAGACATTCAAAATGATCGTCTACCCTACAATTCCATAATTTTCCAGGGTTTCCAAGTAACAAGTATGATAACAATATAGTTTAAAAGTTTATTGTAAACGAAAGGAAAAAATTGGAATAATCATTTCATTCCAAAATCATATGGTTGCATTACAGATAACATTTATGCATCCTATACTCAGAAGTCCTGACGTGTAAATGGATCTTGCTCAAGTTTCTGAAATAATTGATGCTCTCTGTTTAGTCAGGTGATGTAGATTGTGAGTCCATCAATCATTAACTAATGTTGTCAATGATTATCAAGCACTCTCCATCAATCATTGAGAAAGCACCAACACACTCTTTTTAATGCCTCTTCTTCTTCTTCTTCTTC
The DNA here is from genome assembly GCA_030737815.1 of Allium fistulosum. NCBI lineage: Eukaryota > Viridiplantae > Streptophyta > Magnoliopsida > Asparagales > Amaryllidaceae > Allium > Allium fistulosum. The sequence continues at coordinate 560,038,751 of CM060907.1, forward strand.
TTCTTTTCTTTCTTCTTCTCATGTTTTATGTTGAAGTGTTTGCAGCTTTGCATGTGCCTCATGGTGACTATTGGTGAGCTTGTTTAATATTTGTTCTTAAGATATTTGTTACATGTACACATGTAAAGTTCACCGTTGTAGTATTCGCAACTTGCAAACAAAAAACACAAGGCATAGAATAATCCCAGAAACACATTCTATATAACTAATATTTTTTTAAACATTCACAAACCAATAAGAGCACACATATCACAAAATTAATAACATTGAAACCGGATTAACAGTTCTACTATCACCACCTCTATGCTCCTCTTCCTCATTCTCACCAGACGCCTCCTCCAACGACTTCCCATTCGACTTCGGAACCAGAAAAGTAAAGCAAAATCCCAACAAATTACAAGCAGCCACCACAAAAAGTGAGTTCCTAACCCCAATACCCGTCCCATACCTCATATCCACCTTCGCCTTATTGTGACGACCGCCCATGACCCCTGCACCGAATCTAGAGATAGTGCGCTGTAAAGTGTGCCAGGCGACCATGGACGATTGTCAGGGTAAATTAAACACAACAAAATCTATCGTATTACTCACAGCGCATGGACAAAATACAATAGAACATATGTATAGTGAAGCTTTACAGAACAAAATGACATCATATAAACTCCATAATAGTTGAGTACAAGCATCCCCATAGTCAATACATCAAGCCTCACTACACATCTCTCAGAGAATACAAAACAGCGGAATATCCAGTACATATAATAAGAAGATAATATGCAACCCTCAAGCTCGTCTTCGATATCAGCATCGTGAGAAGAGAACAGCACCTGTCACCTGCTACCTAGTCTGCCCGTCCCAAAATGGACGAACAGCCCAAGGCAATAAGAATTAAAACATAAAGCCTTGAGTCAGACAACAGTCTTAGTGAGCAGTAAATTAACTAACAACATACCAAAAGAGCATAAAGGAAAAGGAATAGGAATACAACCCTCCCACTCCAACCTCATTCTACAGTGATAGCCCCCAGACACACACTAAGCAGAAGCAAACATAGCAGAGCATACAATTTAAAGTAAAGCTACTATCACTCGAGTCAAAGGCGATGTTTTCCAAGTACCAAGGCCTAAATCAGATAAGCACCCAGAAAATACCGCTCTTGAGTCCGAATGACGATACAACCAAACATCCATGACTCTGGCTATCACTGTTATCATTGCTTCGATATCACCGTTAACTGAATGACCGGCACATTCTTTCAGCCGTCCGTCAAGGGCTAATGGAAACCCCGGTTCTAGACATAACTCCCGCACGTCGTCGCAGCCCGTGCCTAGGACTATCGAATCTGCCCAGAGTACTCGACCATCAACAGTTGGCCGTTGGGACTATCGAATCTACCCAAAAGTACTCTTGCTTAGAGCATGCTAGAACCTTCAACAACGATGCTATCCAAGCCTCCTAGTCATCCTCCTCGACGACTATTCTCATATCCATTCATTATCCTCAACTCGAATCATATCACCGAGTTATCAACATGCTTGGAATGATCCCGTCTGGATTAGACCAAGTCTTCATCATATGATGCCTCGCTTCATTACATCCTCGCAAAGCCTCATCTCAACTTCACATCATCAAATCTATGCATAAGAGCTTCATCATCCCGCTACATATGCCACGAGCAGCTTTCCCAATTCAAGAGCCTTTCCCTTAGCTTTTGAATCACCTTCGATCTAAATCTAATCATCAATCATCTAGTTCATAACAATCAATCAAATCAAACATCAATCCAAGCAATCAAGCATTCAAAAATGATCTAAGTAGACAATTATAACAATAATGGCATTTTCGTAATTAAAGAGTTGAAAGTCCAATAAGCATGAAAACATGGATTATATCTCTACAAACTTGATGAATGAACTTGCATAGGTTAACATATGATAAAATGGATGTAACATCATCATGAACAATGGATCTATATAGATCTACACTTAGGATGAAGAAAATGCATGGAAATCACTATTTTAACACCAAATCGGGCCAACAATCCGATATACTCCTTTGGATCCGTGTGAGAGATAACCACCACTCACCAAATCACCAAAACAAACCCAAATCAACACGCTTCAGATCTGGACAGCGAAGGATGAAGCTTGATCTATCACGAATCCGCTTCAAACGAAGAAATCTCTCTTGAAAAGATGAAGATCTTCAACTTTAGCTCTTGAATCTTCAATCTTGATCTTTGATTTGGATGGAAGGAAGCACTAGATTAGAGTGGAGAAAAGAAATGAAGAAGTGTAGAAGTCGAGCTCTCAAAATGGCAGCACTTCGTCGCTTCAAAATCCGGATCCCAAAAATGAAGAGAAACTCTCCTATTTATAGCTGAAATCCCTATCTCGTCTGCCTCCATGAGTCGTTTACGACTCACGACTCAAAGCCCTACGACTCAACGACTTCTGGCTTCTACGATCTAACCAGACTACCCTTAGCGACTTAACACACATCTGCCTACGACTCATGACAAATCAGCTATCTCCTAAGTCGTCTCCGACTTATAGCATGCGCCTACGACTCACCAGACCCCCTGTCTACGACTTAAATGCGCACGCCTTACTTGGTTAGACGACTCAACTACTAACTCGTATACGACTCATCACAAAGGCTACGACTCATCCACTTGCGCGAGTTATCACCTACGCGCGACTCAACAGCTTACGACTCATCCCTTAACTCGTCCACGACTTAACTGATTAGACGAGATAACCCATTCTACGACTTATAACCTAGCAGCCAACTACTGAATCGGTCACGACTTAACAAATAGCTGGGGTTACGACTCAACTGGTCAGACGACTCATCAGATAACCAGGGTACGACTCATCAGATGACTTGGGTACGACTCATCAGATGACTCGGGTACGACTCATCAGATGACTTGGGTACGACTCATCAGATGACTCGGGTACGACTCATCAGATGACTCGGGTACGACTCATCAGCTGACTCGGGTATGACTCATCAGCTGACTCGGTCACGACTTAACTGTTACAACTCAAGCCTTATCTCGCCCAGTCCTTAAGTCGCGCCTACCCCTTAAGTCGTTCAAACGACTTATCCTTACACCATTAACTAGCCAAATCCCTGAGTCGCTCCTATCCCCTAAGCCGTATACGACTCACGACTTACACTAAGTCGTTCACGACTCAGGACTTAGCCATTTTCGCCTAAAATCTGAAATGGCTCAAAAACTCTAAAATTCCAAATTCTGTCGAACTTGTCGATCCGTTAAAAATACGGGTCGTTACTTTCTCTCCCTCTTAGGAATTTCGCCCCCGAAATTCCAAACAAACAAAGCAATCGAAGACTATTCTGTACGCCTACCAACCATAACAATCAGCAAACCATGCATCCAATTCTAGCTTAGCGTACAGAATTCTAAGACTTAGAACAAGTTACAATGTTGTTTGATGATACGACACCTTAGGGCCATTCCTTGAAGAGTTCAGGATGAGCTGCCTTCATCCTCTCTTCCACCTCCCACGTACAGTCGTTATCATCGTCACTCCATTGTATCTTGAGCAACTTAACTACCTTCCTCCTAAGCTGTTTCGTGTCGGTTTCAACAACACGAAGCGGCTTACGAGGTCTTCTATCGACTGGATCAACTTCGAAGTCTTCACAGCTATCAGCAGAAACCACTGTATTCGAGTCGTGCACATACTTCCGTAGATATGATACATGAAAAACATTGTGCACACCCGACATCTTCTCAGGTAACTCCAACCTATATGCGAGCTTTCCAATTCGCTCGATGATCGGGAATGGTCCAACAAATCTCGGAGTCAATTTTCCTTTCTTCCCGAATCGAATAACATTCTTTAGTGGAGAAATCTTCACAAAAACCATATCTCCTGCGTCGAATTCCAAATCCTTTCGACGCTTATCAGCATAACTCTTTTGACGGTCTTGGGCTGCCTTCATTCGTTGCCGAATGATCTCTATACAATCTGAAGTCTGACGAATCATCTCTGGCCCAAGCATCAGCTTTTCTCCAGTTTCCAACCAACATGTTGGAGAGTTACACGGTCTTCCATACAATGCCTCATACGGTGCCATACCAATGCTTGACTGGTAACTGTTGTTGTACGCAAACTCTACCAAATGAAGGTGATCTTCCCATGATCCTCCGAAGTCCAAAACACATGCTCTAAGAAGATCTTCCAAAACTCGGTTGACTCTCTCGGTCTGACCATCTGTTTGGGGATGATAAGCTGTACTCGAACACAACTCGGTTCCCAAGACTTCCTGGAAGCTCTTCCAAAATCCACTGGTGAACAATGGGTCTCGATCGCTCACTATACTCTTCGGAATACCATGGAATCGAACTATCCACTTAACATACAACTCAGCCAACTTTGATGCAGTCCTAGTCGATCGAACAGGAATGAATCGTGCACTCTTAGTCAGACGATCCACAATGACCCAAATCCCTTCATTTCCCGTTCTGGTTCTAGACAATCCATCGATAAAATCCATCGACACTTGTTCCCACTTCCATGTAGGAACTTCTAATGGCTGAAGCAATCCACTTGGCTTCTTCTGTTCGGCTTTTACCAACTGGCAGTTCATACATTTGGAAATAAAATTTCCAACATCCTTCTTCATACCTTCCCAGTAGTAGGTTCTCTTCATATCCCGATACATCTTATTTCCACCTGGATGAATTGTCAACTTCGAGTGATGACTTTCCTTCAGAACTTCACTCCTCAATTCATCTATATCGGGAACAACTAGTCGTCCTTGCTTCCGAAGCCAACCCTCTCGATCGACCTCGAATCCTTTATCCTTTTCTGGATCCAATCCAGATTCCAATTCACGGATAATCTTGACAAGCTTATCATCTCGCTTTTGGCTCTCACCAATCCTTTCCACAAGAGTGGGTCTTATTGATAAGTTTGCCAACATCTCAGGTTCCAATTTGCATCTAGGCCTGAAGTCAAATCCAGCTAAATACTCGAGATTCTTCCATTCAGAAAACATGGCTCCCAATCCTGCATGTCTTCGACTTAACGCATCTGCCACTGCGTTACCTTTTCCCGGAGTATAAGCTATACCAAAATCATATGATGCCAAAAACTCTAGCCAACGTTGCTGCCGAAGATTCAAATCCTTTTGGGAGAAAAGATACTTCAACGACTTGTGATCCGTAAACAACTCGAATCGAACTCCCAACAAATAATGCCTCCACATCTTCAGAGCAAATACAATCGCCGCTAATTCCAGATCATGAGTTGGGTAATTCCTTTCATGCGGCTTCAGTTGTCGACTGGCATACGCAACAACTTTATCCTTCTGCATCAGCACTGCTCCAAGTCCAGTACCACATGCGTCGGTGTAAACCACCATCTCATCATTCCCACTAGGAATAGTCAAAACAGGAGCACTCGTCAATCTCTCTTTCAGGATTCCGAAAGCTTGCTCACACTTAGCATCCCAACTGAACACTTGGTTCTTCTTCGTCAATCCTGTTAATGGTGCAGCTACCTTGGAGAAGTCTTTGATAAATCGTCAATAATATCCTGCTAATCCAAGAAAACTTCTCACATCAGATGCATTCTTAGGTCTAACCCAATCCTGGATTGCTGTCACCTTAGCGGGATCAACCGCTATTCCATTTCCAGAAATCACATGGCCTAAGAACCTCACTTCACTCTTCCAGAAGTGACACTTCGAAAACTTAGCCTTCAGCTGATGTTTCCGCAAGATTTCCAAAACCATACGCAAGTGAGTCTTGTGCTCTTCCTCCATTCTGGAATAAATCAGGATATCATCCACGAACACAAGTATGAACTTGTTCAACTGATCTCTGAACACTCTATTCATAAGATCCACAAAATATGCTGGCGCGTTAGTCAATCCAAACGGCATTACCAGCCACTCAGAGAAACCGGATGGTGTCCTAAAAGCAGTCTTCGGCACACTATCCTTAGCCACTCTCAACTGGTGAAATTCCGTTGCCAAATCCATCTGAGAAAACACCTTAGCTTCGTGAAGCTGATCAAACAAGTCATCTATTCTCGGCAATGGATACTTGTTCTTCTTAGTCACCTTATTCAGCTCACGATAATCGACGCACAATCTCAACGACCCATCTGCCTTGGTTGCAAACACAACTGGTGCACCCCACTCGGACACACTACGCCGAATGAATCCTTTCTGTAAAAGGTCATCAACTTGCACCCTCAACTCCTGTTGTTCCCTAGGCGCCATCCGCCTAAGAGGCATCACAACAGGTCTGGCTCCTTCAACTAGATCTATACGAAACTCGATCTCTCTATGCGGCGGCAACCCTTTGACTTCGTCAAAGACATCCTCGAATCCATTTGCGATTGGCACTAAAGACAGTCCATCCCGTGGAACAACTAGCGAATACATGAAGCTCATGAAGACGCCTTCCTCATGCTTACATCGTATCACAATCCTTCGCCCCTCCACATTCTCGACTGTCACCTCCAGCCTCTCACAATCAACCTTAGCCGCATACTTCCTAAGCCAGTCCATACCCAAGATAATTCCGAACCCCGCAAAGTTCAGAACAAAGCAATCACAAACAAAAGAGCAACCATGACTCGACACAACTAGACCACGGCATAACATACACAAACAAGACGAACCCCCAACTGGATTAGTCACAACCAATGGCATATCAACAATATCCGGTGCCAAACCTAACCGGCCTACGAGTTCATTACAAACAAACGAATGCGACGCTCCAGTATCAAATAGAACTCTAACCGGAACACCACATAGGAAAAGAGTACCTTGAACAACCACACTCTTTCCCTTCTCTTCAGCAGTAGGAGCTTTTGAAGACGACGGAACAGCTCCCAAAGCATAAGCTTGCACAATCTACTTGTCCTTCCTCGGTTCTGGACAATTCTTCCTGATGTGCCCCGGCTTGTCACAGTTGTGACACTTCATTGGCACCTTCGGATTCTTACAATCCTTAGAGAAATGGCCCTTCTGCTGACAATTGTAGCAAGTCACCTCGCCTTTCGGCTTCTTTTGGCCATCCTTACCCTTCTGCTGCTGCTGCTTCCTCTTCTTGTTTCCACCCTGCTGGGGTTTAGACTCTTCCCTGGTCACAGCAACAACAGATCCTTCCTTAGGAAACAGACTCTCATGCCTAAGAGCTTTCTCCACAAGCTTCTCAAATGAATCGTCCAAATGATCCACCAACTGTCTCCCAAGATAGCTGTCCAAGCCTGTCACAAACTTCTCATTCTTCTGATATGCAGACTCAATATATGACCGGGCATACTTGGACAAAGCTTCAAACTCAGAAACATACTCAAGAACAGATCTTCCGCCTTGCTTGAGCTCCACAAACCTCTTGAACAGAACAGACTTCTGAGCTGTAGAAATAAACTTAGCTTCAAATCTGACTTGGAATTGCTCCCAAGTAATGTCTTCCTCCGGAGTATTGATGGTAATAGAGTTCCACCAATCAGAAGCCCTTCCTTGAAGCTGTCTTGATGCCAACTTCCTCTTAGTTGCATCCTCAATTCCCAAATCACCAAAGATCCTTCTACAAGCATCTATCCATCTCTGGACTTCGATAGTTGATTCTGTTCCCAAGAAAACCTTTCCTCCAAGAGCAGTGTAGTCCTTACACAACTTAGCAAAATCCACCGGTTTTGGAGTTTGAACTTGAACTCCAACATCAACTGCCGCTCCCGGAACTGGTATCCTCCTCATGATCGAAGTCATCATAGCTTCGAACATGGTTGCATAATCAGCAGTCTCTTCAGTAGCACGGCCTTCCCTAGCAGCTGGTCTCCCTCTTCGACTCATTCTCAATATCTATAAAAAGGAATGATTAGAACATCTAGAGAAACAACTGCATAAAGGACTCAAACTCTACTAAGCTACTATATTATATATAGTAATCATCCATCAAAATACAATTACGTCTCTCATACGTAGTTACGACGGCGAGCGTTGGGTAAAATCGATTAACCAATGCTCTGATACCAAATGTGACGACCGCCCATGACCCCTGCACCGAATCTAGAGATAGTGCGCTGTAAAGTGTGCCAGGCGACCATGGACGATTGTCAGGGTAAATTAAACACAACAAAATCTATCGTATTACTCACAGCGCATGGACAAAATACAATAGAACATATGTATAGTGAAGCTTTACAGAACAAAATGACATCATATAAACTCCATAATAGTTGAGTACAAGCATCCCCATAGTCAATACATCAAGCCTCACTACACATCTCTCAGAGAATACAAAACAGCGGAATATCCAGTACATATAATAAGAAGATAATATGCAACCCTCAAGCTCGTCTTCGATATCAGCATCGTGAGAAGAGAACAGCACCTGTCACCTGCTACCTAGTCTGCCCGTCCTAAAATGGACGAACAGCCCAAGGCAATAAGAATTAAAACATAAAGCCTTGAGTTAGACAACAGTCTTAGTGAGCAGTAAATTAACTAACAACATACCAAAAGAGCATAAAGGAAAAGGAATAGGAATACAACCCTCCCACTCCAACCTCATTCTACAGTGATAGCCCCCAGACACACACTAAGCAGAAGCAAACATAGCAGAGCATACAATTTAAAGTAAAGCTACTATCACTCGAGTCAAGGGCGATGTTTTCCAAGTACCAAGGCCTAAATCAGATAAGCACCCAGAAAATACCGCTCTTGAGTCCGAATGACGATACAACCAAACATCCATGACTCTGGCTATCACTGTTATCATTGCTTCGATATCACCGTTAACTGAATGACCGGCACATTCTTTCAGCCGTCCGTCAAGGGCTAATGGAAACCCCGGTTCTAGACATAACTCCCGCACGTCGTCGCAGCCCGTGCCTAGGACTATCGAATCTGCCCAGAGTACTCGACCATCAACAGTTGGCCGTTGGGACTATCGAATCTGCCCAAAAGTACTCTTGCTTAGAGCATGCTAGAACCTTCAACAACGATGCTGTCCAAGCCTCCTAGTCATCCTCCTCGACGACTATTCTCATATCCATTCATTATCCTCAACTCGAATCATATCACCGAGTTATCAACATGCTTGGAATGATCCCGTCTGGATTAGACCAAGTCTTCATCATATGATGCCTCGCTTCATTACATCCTCGCAAAGCCTCATCTCAACTTCACATCATCAAATCTATGCATAAGAGCTTCATCATCCCGCTACATATGCCACGAGCAGCTTTCCCAATTCAAGAGCCTTTCCCTTAGCTTTTGAATCACCTTCGATCTAAATCTAATCATCAATCATCTAGTTCATAACAATCAATCAAATCAAACATCAATCCAAGCAATCAAGCATTCAAAAATGATCTAAGTAGACAATTATAACAATAATGGCATTTTCGTAATTAAAGAGTTGAAAGCCCAATAAGCATGAAAACATGGATTATATCTCTACAAACTTGATGAATGAACTTGCATAGGTTAACATATGATAAAATGGATGTAACATCATCATGAACAATGGATCTATATGGATCTACACTTAGGATGAAGAAAATGCATGGAAATCACTATTTTAACACCAAATCGGGCCAACAATCCGATATACTCCTTTGGATCCGTGTGAGAGATAACCACCACTCACCAAATCACCAAAACAAACCCAAATCAACACGCTTCAGATCTGGACAGCGAAGGATGAAGCTTGATCTATCACGAATCCGCTTCAAACGAAGAAATCTCTCTTGAAAAGATGAAGATCTTCAACTTTAGCTCTTGAATCTTCAATCTTGATCTTTGATTTGGATGGAAGGAAGCACTAGATTAGAGTGGAGAAAAGAAATGAAGAAGTGTAGAAGTCGAGCTCTCAAAATGGCAGCACTTCGTCGCTTCAAAATTCGGATCCCAAAAATGAAGAGAAACTCTCCTATTTATAGCTGAAATCCCTATCTCGTCTGCCTCCATGAGTCGTTTACGACTCACGACTCAAAGCCCTACGACTCAACGACTTTTTGCTTCTACGATCTAACCAAACTACCCTTAGCGACTTAACACACATCTGCCTACGACTCATGACAAAACAGCTATCTCCTAAGTCGTCTCCGACTTATAGCATGCGCCTACGACTCACCAGACCCCCTGTCTACGACTTAAATGCGCACGCCTTACTTGGTTAGACGACTCAACTACTAACTCGTATACGAATCATCACAAAGGCTACGACTCATCCACTTGCGCGAGTTATCACCTACGCGCGACTCAACAGCTTACGACTCATCCCTTAACTCGTCCACGACTTAACTGATTAGACGAGATAACCCATTCTACGACTTATAACCTAGCAGCCAACTACTGAATCGGTCACGACTTAACAAATAGCTGGGGTTACGACTCAACTGGTCAGACGACTCATCAGATAACCAGGGTACGACTCATCAGATGACTTGGGTACGACTCATCAGATGACTCGGGTACGACTCATCAGATGACTTGGGTACGACTCATCAGTTGACTCGGGTACGACTCATCAGATGACTTGGGTACGACTCATCAGCTGACTCGGTCACGACTTAACTGTTACAACTCAAGCCTTATCTCGCCCAGTCCTTAAGTCGCGCCTACCCCTTAAGTCGTTCAAACGACTTATCCTTACACCCTTAACTAGCCAAATCCCTGAGTCGCTCCTATCCCCTAAGCCGTATACGACTCACGACTTACACTAAGTCGTTCACGACTCAGGACTTAGCCATTTTCGCCTAAAATCTGAAATGGCTCAAAAACTCTAAAATTCCAAATTCTGTCGAACTTGTCGATCCATAAAAATACGGGTCGTTACACTTATCCTTACTCTGCACCAGGTATAGAAACCCAAACGACCCAACAATCGCTCCGGCCTTCCCAACCGCTGCCGATATCCTATGACACATCGACCTCAGCCTCGTGAGAAATATCTCGGCCGGCACTATAAACGTTGTGCTGTTCGGTCCGAAATTTGTGAAGAAGAAGGTGAACGCGTACATCATTATAAACCCCACATGGTTGCCATGCATGGTCCAATGGTGGTACGGAATGGCTAACCCTAACATGAACACGGTCATCATTGCGAACCCCAACAACTGTATCGTGAAACGGCCAATTCTGTCTATTAAGGCCACCGTAAACCAGAACCCGGGAACAGTGTCGCACAACACGATCAGGGTCTGCGCACGCGCGATCTTGTACACCTCCTTGATCACGTTCACGGTCTTGGCCTTGGGTATCCAGTTGATCGTGCTGAATATGTCCTTTTGGAAGAGGTTTTGGCTATAGAAGGCGATGTCGAGGAGTAACCAGGTTGAGGTTGTGCCGAGGAGGTGAAGCCTGTGGCGTTTGGAGAATTCCTTGAAGAAGCGACCGAAGCTGTTGGAGTTAGTGCCAGTGAATTAGTCGACCTTCTCCAGCTCGGCATCACTGTCGACCTGGAGGACCCTGGACATATCAGCGGCGACTTGCTTGGCATTTTTGGTGATGAGTGCAGTTTAGCGGGCGGTTTCGGGCATCTTCATGCGCCAGTAGTATGTCATGGCGACGGGGATAGCGCCGAACATGAGGATGATGGGCCAGACTTAGTCGGCAGCCGGGACGGTGGACCCGAGGGCGTTCTGCTCATATGTTGGCACGCGGTAGTGGTTTTTGAAGCCCGCGGACACAATCAGGGCGACCGCTCCGCCTTCGAGGATACCGAAGCCTTGCATGGCGAAGACGGTAGCTATGAAGGCACCGCGCGTCTTTTTATTCGCGTATTCGGACATGAACGTGGCAGAGAGCGGGTAGTCACCTCTGATCCCGAAACCCAACCAGAATCGAAAGAAGCACAGTGTCACCATTTTACCTATCATTTATTTCAGATGTTTACATTGTCTGGGATGAAGACTATCATAGACATCAAAAATGAAAATAGAAGAGTAAGAATCATAGGCTCAATGAAGTACCGTTGCGGTTGTGGCCGAAGGAGAGGCCGTAGGCGATGGAGCAGATGACCATGATCATGAGGGTCATGCCATAAATCCGTTTTCGACCCATTTTATCACCGAGGCAATCGAAGAACAGTTGGCCAGAGAGAGTTCCGTAGATGGCTGTTGGAAGTTTTCTTCAATAGCAAATAGATTTGATTGTAGAAGAAGATAAATAAGAGGTTGGAGAAGAAAAAAAACTATTTTTTTAATAAGGAGAAAAACTTTATTATTAAACATTATTACAAAATTTCATATATTTTTTCTTACATTTCTCTTTTCTCTTCTTCTTTCTTACATCCTAAATGAGTGAATCCACCTCTATTTATAGGAGTTTACATCTTGAATAAACGGTTGAGATTTATTTAATCTAATGGTTCTCCATAAATATCTCCTAAATATTCTCTCTTACAATTTCAAATCTTGATTAACAAAATCAAGTTTATTTTCAACACCCCCCTGTAAACTTGATTTTGTAGTACCAAGTAATGCTTGAAATCTTGTATTTAACGTGCTTCAGTAGGAATAGAGATATTATCCAAATTTCTTCATTGTTTTGACCTTCTTACCAAACGTCGAGATCTTAAATGCAAGTTCATGGATTCTTGTTTTGCATCTTTCATTTCGTCCTTCTTCATCACAATAGAAGTTTTCATAAAGTAAGCACTCCAACTTCTACCTTGTTCCAATGTCACAAATTTTGAATGAACCGTATATTTTATCTTTGGATTCTTTCATAACTTCGCTCTAGCAGTTTTTGACCAATCCAATTTCTATGTATGTTTTCTAAATTTCACTTTTGCATGTCATTTCAGAAAACATTGCTTGAAAAATAGGTTTGTTCAAAATTATATAATCTTTGCTCATCTCTTTGTTTTTGTGATCAAGAAATTCATCGTTTGCCACTTTGGCTTCCTCTTTGACCATTTCTACCTCTATTTCCTTAACATTCTCTGTTTCCATTTCTTCATATTTTTTCTCATATTTTAAATCTTTTCTAAGATCTTCAATTTCATCTCCTGGATTCACGTCTTCTTTGTTGTCCTCTCCTCTACTTTCGTACTTTTCATTATCGACGTCATTTTCGCTTACTTTATTTTCTTCAACTTCTTCTTTTTCGTCTTCTACATGTTTTTCTCCTTCTTCCGATTTATCCTTCTCTAACTCCTCAAATTTCAACAATTTTTCAGCATCTTTCTCCTCATCGCTATCCTTCCTTTCTCTCATTATCATATATCGGATTGTCTTCTTCTATTATTGTAGTGAAATTCTTTCCCTATACTTTTTTCAACAAATTCCCCAACTCTTTTTCAGAACTTTCTTCAAGAATATAATCATATGTTATTTCATCGACGTTCTCACTCATCATAGCACGAGTACGATGGTTATTCCATCTTAATTTCGCAAAAGCTTTCTTGTCTATTTGCGATATGTTCTCCAAATCATTCGGCCATTCATAATCATTCTCGACAATCTCCCATAATCCTTTGGAGATTAACTCCCCTTTCTTTTCTTTATAAGCCTGCAGCAATGTACCATCTTCTTGACTTCTTTCTTCAACATAATTAGCCTTCTGTTCAACTTTATTATTGTTAGGAGCTCTACATTCAGAAGCATCATGTCCAAAATTTTCACAATTGTAGCATTTGACGCGTGATTTGTCATACCTGATTTTAAATTTCCTCTTTGGTTGTTGTTGTCATTGTTGTTGTCGTTATTGGGTCTCCAACCTCGTACGTGTCCATATCCACGACTTCATCCTCGTTCTTGACCACAACCTCGTCTTTGTTGGCTTCGATTACTTTCTTCCTTTTTTGGATCAATTCGTGTCTTGAGTACTTGCTCCACAATTTCTTCCTTCTCCTTTTTCTTTTCTTCATAAGCTTGCAATGAACCGAGAAGCTCCTCTATTGCCATGGCCTCCAAGTTTTTTATCTCTTCGATGATGACAACAATATGTTCGAACTTTGGATCTAATGATCTAATAATCTTCTCCATAATTCTTACAACATTTAACTTCTCACCGTTTCTTTTTAGGTTTATTTGCAACCGTTAAAACACTTGAGAAGTAATCAGAGACAAATTCACGTTCTTTCATATGCAAAGTTTCAAATCTCCTCTTAAAGTTTGAAGACATACCTTTTTGAATTGATTCGCTCCTTTGTAAGGTGTTCGAAGCTTTTCCCATGCTTCTTTGGCTAACTTTGATCCTGAAACCTTCTCAAAAGTATCGTCATCCAATGCTTGATAGATTAGACAGAGAGCCTTCTTGTCTCTCGTTCTTGAGTCTCTCAAACTATTCCTTTGAGTTTGAGTTAGACTATCTTGATTCTCTTGTTCGGTGTAGCCTTTCTCGGCTATCTCCTATACGTTGTGTGCTCCAAGGAGAGCCATCAGCCTTAAACTCCAATTGTCATAATTGATCTTAGTAAGCATTGGCACTTGTAAAGGAACGCCGCTATTCGCCTTCTTTTAGGAGGATCTTCAAGCTCTAATACCACTTTGTTAGAAGTTTCTTTAATAGCAAATAGATTTGATTGTAGAAGAAGATAGATAAGATGTTGGAGAAGAAAAAAGTAATTTTTTTTAATAAGGAGAAAAACTTTATTATTAAACTTTATTATAAAAGTTCATATATTTTTTCTTACATTTCTCTTCTTCTTTCTTACATCCTAAATGAGTGAATCCACCTCTATTTATAAGAGTTTACATATTGAATAAACGGTTGAGATTCACTTAATCTAATGGTTCTCCATAAATATCTCCTAAATATTCTATCTTATAATTTCAAATATATTAGTCTATAAATATCTCCTAAATATTCTCTCATACAACTTCAAATACATTATTCTATGTATTCTAGATTCTAGATATTTCCTATATGGAAAAATCTAGATTAACAAAATCAAGTTTATTTTCAACAAAGGCGACACCGTTGACTGCAATGGCGATGTTAGGAGGAAAAGTTCCGGGTGTGTCGGAACCTTCTACATGGTAATAGATTCTTCCGAGTAGTTTGGTGACTAAGGATATACAAAAGAGATCGTAGGCATCGGTGAAAAAACCCATGCCAGTGATTACTATTGCAGTGAAGTGGTACAGTTGCATTTTCGCTAAGTCCAGTGATTTTAAGACTTGGAGTTGATCTCATGCCATTGTTTACTTCATTTTGTTTTACCTGCAAAAGATTAGTAGGTATACTGTGATTTATTCATCATTGACTATGCTGGTAAAGAAGACCAGTCGTGTCCATGACTCATTAATGCTGAGCAATACTCAAAAGTAGGATTAAAGGAAGGAGAATTTAATATGATGTGTTACAATAAAATGAGTAAACTACAAGGAAAAGAACAAAAATACAAGCTGGAGCAGCTAGATGAAGGAATTGACAAAAATAAATATTTTGTATTTTCCCACTAAATTACTCATATGTCACTTTCTTGTTGAATAAGACTTCATTAAATTGATGTTTTTGACCAAACAAAAATCAGCGTGTTCAAAAATTGAAAGGGATATATATATAGATATATATGTACACATACATGTATGTCTATATGTATGTATTTCTTATCAGTATGAAAATATCATTATGGCAAAAATGGTCAAATTCATGATAGCAACAGGGAACCAACTATATTAAAATTGATATGAAAACTAAAGACGGATCCAATTGATGCAATCACTTTTGACTATACACATTGTAACATAGTTACAAAAAGTAAGTGGATCATGAGATGATTAAAGTTAGCCCACCAAAATACTTCCTTAAGTATTGGAAAAAGGAAGATCTAATCAACTTTTACATTTATTACACTTATAATATACATATATATAAACTTTTATTAGATATCCTTGAGTAAAAATTTCAGCTAAAAGAAATTCATAACTTATTGATGAAACTACACACAATTTGACTAAAACTTATTCCTATTCTGCTCATGTGTTCTAGTATATATACTAGGTATAACAATTTGAATTCTAAGACCAAAAAAGGTAATGATTCTGGAAACATAGTACATGAACTTGAAAACAAATGCATATTTGTACTGTTAAAAAAGAATGTGCATCTAGGTGATATAGCATGCCACTAACATATAAAAACAACTAAAAAATTAATGAGAGCTAAGCAAAATGATTCACAGAGTGCAAGCATGTATATATGTATAACTTCAGATTTGATGAGTTTCAACTAATCGATAATAATGCTATTTACAAACTCACCAACGATTAAGAAGATGTACTATGAGCTCGAGAGATAGGTGATGATTAATGTCGGGAGGGAGAATTATGATGATCTGACAGAATGAAGTTGAAAGAGTCTTGATGTCTATTTAAACTAAACAATTTAAGGGCATATTTCGTGGATATACTGATTTGCCATCTAAAATAGGCATATATGTATACACGTATTTCTATCTCTAGTTGCATAATCAAATTATTTTTTGTCACGTTTATTTGATAATTACAACAAAAACAAAGTCCGTTCATTAGTTTATTTTTTCATTCTTTGTTAGTGAGAAAACGTTTTTATAGAATATTTACTTATTGTGAATGACAGACTTTTTTTTTAAATGGTACTTAGATACAACATGTCACTGGGACAACATATCACAACTCCCATGTCAATAAATGTTCGAATCACGCTATGCAATTTTTGAACTTATGACCTCTCGCACCAAAGTCGAATCACTTAACCACCGGGACAATGGTGCTTGTCGTGAATGACAGACTTAATAGAGAGAACAATTTTACATTTATTTGATTTTTTCTTATTTCTTTATTATTTGAAAAAGGAATACAGAATCTAAATAGAATTATCTTCTTCATTCTCATCTCTCTATAATTTCTTATAAAACTAAACCTATCTTTTAAAATACTTAAAATCCTAAGCAGTGACTTCCAAAAATCTCCAAATCCTTTAACCTTGAGTGCACTAGTTTGAAGGACGGTTGTGTTAACCAAGCAAAGCGAATGACAACTATCGATAGCACCATAGTCGTGCGAATTTCCCGCTTTCAAAGCAGTGACATCATCCACAAAATAACTTCCAAACTTTCACTTTCTTGTTTCTACCCATCAATTTCCAATAATTTGAAAGAGAAATTCAATCCATCTTTCATGAGAATTAGGCTATTTTGGTTTTTGGTGCAAAGATTGGACTATTATGATGATTAATGCATTTGAAGAAGAAAAACAAAGATTGAGCAAAGTTGAATTGAATCTGGGATTTTCAAAACATTAAGTAAAAAAATATAGTGGATTAACGCTGAGGTATGTTTCAAAATATAATTACTTTTGTGCAATGATTTCATTTTGTTTCTACAATACTATATAATTAAAAACTATTTTATTATATTATTTGAATAGAGATGGATATGGAATTATATGTTTTAAAAACTTTTATTTGTTTAACTGTAGAAATGAATAAATGCTTCCTGAAATAAGTGTATTAATTATAAAGTATTGATTACTATATTAATATGTTGAGAAGTTTAACAATTAGTGCTTATTGTCACGCATATGAAACTTCTGTTTAAAATGATGTGCATTATTTATTTCCAAAACATTGGGTAATCTGAAAAATGATTTGTTCATTGATTATATTTATATAGTGTCCTGCTATTGACACCTAGTTTTTTTCTTCTAGCTACCAAAACTATAGACCACCTTACGGATTTGTGATTCATGCTTCTTAACGCCAAGCATTATTATTTTTTTATCAACCAAGCACCCAAGCATTTCAAATTCTCCCTCCTGAACCTTAAATCAAAACAAAACGCACATATTTTATTTGATGATCGTCAAGGTAAAGTTTTATCGTTCATCTCAACCAAATCCCAATTATAAGTTTTCTTCTTCTCATCAACCAACGTAGTCAAGTAAGTATTTTTATTGTCGTGGATGATATCTACACCGTCATCTTAGCATTGTTTTTTTATTTTGATTTCTAATTGTTTTGATTTGGTAATGCCGCTTGATACCACAACGTCGAAGACATGAAACCCTATATCTAGTGGCGTGAAAACATATCCTAAAAAAAATAAAAAAAAACCCTAAATAACATATCAATAATTGATTTATAGAAGAAAATTAGACTTTAACGCATGAAAAGAAAACTAACCTCAATGTGATAATCACAATTGGGATTATCCACGAAATCTTCACCTTCCATCATCTATTAGGTGAAAAGAGATTTTTTTTTTGAGGTCTAAGGTTTGGAATTTTGAGAATTATGAAAGATTTGCTAAGAATAGATGAGATGTATAGTTGTCTAGAGCTGAGTGAAAGAATAGAATATAATATGGTGGCTAGAAGTATATGAAAAATATCGATTTATAATAAAATTACAATGGTGACCGAAAGAAAAAAATAAGGTCCAAATGGTAGCATAATTTATAAAATATAATCAAACACTAAAAAATGGAAACTTTTATAATGAATAACTCCCTTATTCTTTTGATATTATATAAGAAGGGGAAAATATAATAATTTCATCATCAAATCATTATATTATGTAGCTTTAAGATTATATTAACTAAGGCTACTTAAGTTTGGTCCTTTCATTTTTAGATGGAGTTAAAACAACATTTGTAGATCATAAATGTTTGTAAATATAACGTTTTCAATTTAACAATTGACCTTCCTTTTGCTTGAACGTTAATTATTTTTCTTGCAAAATGTTTAACTGTCAAAATGAAAGATTTGTAGAGTAATCCATTTAAAGTATTTTTAATACATTTAAAAGTTGAAAATAGAATAATAACTATTAATTTTTAAAACGAAGCTATCATATAAGTTGGGCATTACCTGCAAACATGAATGTGGTTAAACAACTTAGCATAAGCATATAAAGTTTGAAAATTTCATTTGGAGATTTCATTAAATTTAAATATGATAAAAAATACATATTTGCTTTAAATCATTCCATTAAGAATTTTATTAGTATTAAATCATAAAGTTGATTTATGATTTGAAACAACCCAGGATTTAATCGCTATTTAATTGAATATTTAATTATATTTTAATTAATTAATAAATGAATTTTTATTTACAAATAAAACTATTTTAAATAATAACTAATGATAATAAAAAAAATTCAATTTTTTTTACCAATATATATGGTTCATAGTGAAATAGAAAATGTGACCGGAAATTATTTTCCGAAATATCGATTTTTTATTTATTAAAAGTTATTCAAAATGTCATAACGCTATGTTAAACACTCATGCACGCATTACAAACTATCTTAAACATGTTTTTTACATGTACATATGCATGTACATGTTTCCTCCTTAAGCATATTAAAATATAAGGATAAATGAAAATATATTATAAGCAAAAGTGTGTGCACCCACACACATATATAAAATACACTTTTTCAACACAAGTACATGTAATATGGCTTGAATAGTGCAAGGAGGGGGGTACTAGGTGTGGACAGAATTCGGGGGGGGGGGGGGGAGGAGAGGGGTATGATAATGCATGCATACATATATTTTAATATAAACACTTATATATATTTTTATTAATTTCCTAAGCCAAAGTATACCTCTTTATCTTCATATTCTCAATTTTACAACCTCCTTCTACATTCCAAATTCCGAAGAACTTAAGTAAACTTAGCCATGGATTCCTCTTCATAATTTCTAAAGTGAGATAAACAACTTCTTTTTGCCAAAATCCTCGTTTTATTCACAAAATCACTTTTACATCTCCTACAGCACTTTCTCTTCCAAAATACAAGAAAGCATCCACCCAAAACCCCATGGCCGAGCTAAATTTCCAGATGGTCGTGCCCAACAAGGCCTAGGACGAGCACAAAGTCCACTTGACCGAGCCATTTTAAGTGTTCGAAAAACCAAAAGTTCAGTTTTTGCAAAGTTTCTAAAGCGTTTTTGAGTTTCGGCAAAAGTTCGCTTTGATTTAAAAATGTTTCGGTGAGTAAAACTAATATTTTTGGAAAAGAAAATAACTTATTTTAATGATCTATATGTTGTGAAAATATAGTGTTTGTTGTGTTGAATTATCTTGTTATTTGGATGATATATGATTGCAAGTTGGTTGTTTGGAATAGATTGGTGATTTGGATAATATGTTGATATGCTGGATATGTATATGGGTATGGATATGTGATATTAGTTTATGATATGATGGTAGTATTGTTTGTGAAACAAAACCAAGTATGTTGTGAAATGGTTATGAAACTAGCACTTTAAATGGTCGAAAAGGGACTTGAGATCCGATGGAAAAAGAAAATTAAAGCTTTCTTTTTAGTCTTGACTTTGGAAATGTTTTCCAAGTTTACACCTTTTGTTTAAAATTTTCAAACTTTTCAATTTAGTCTTCAAAACATGGTGCAACTAGTGTTAAGTGATATTTCCACCTAGAAATCAATTCTAGCGAACTGCGCTTATAGCGATAGTCGCTATGGATGCAGTTCGGGAAATTCCACGATTTCAAGTTTTAAAGTGATTTATTTTGAATTGTTTTTGAAATTTTATTTCAAACTAAATTAAGTAAGTCAAAAGTCTGAGTTTTAATTATTTAATAATTTATTAATTAGGGTAATTATTAATTAATTAAGTAATTAGGTTAATTAATTAGAGTTTAAGAAATTATTAACTAAATTAATTATTTTTAATTAAGGAAGTTTTAAATAATGATTAATTAAGTTAAAGAAAATTAATTTTTTTATTTAATCAAGTTTATTTATTTTAATTAATTATTTAATTAGAGTTAATTATTTAATTAAAGGTTAATTATCCATTTAATTAGGGTTTAATTTCTTAAATAAATGTTATTTAATTAAGGTTTAATTATAGATAAAATTAGGATTATTAATGATTTAAATTTAATTTAATTAAGATTAATTAAGGTTTTATGGACTTTTAAACTTATGATTTAATCAAGGGTTATTTATTTTAAAGTTTCTTTTAAAACTCTATCGGTTATTTATTTTTAACCAATTTTTTTGTTTAAGTAAAATGTTTTAAAACCGAGGATCTCATGTCCATGCTATTAAGTAGCCAAATGAATTAAAGTAGTTGTAATAAAATGTTGACACGTTTTATTGGAAGTAAGCCGACTTGTACTTATCACAAATACCGCACTTCGGGAACATGATGAATACGAGGGGGTCAATTTCGATAAGTGGGTCATGATAATTTAAGCATATGGAATGTATGTCCATATGTAAATCTTTACACGCTGATAGTGGGATAGTCCGCTATAAACAACTTGACCTCTTAAATTATCGAACGTTGGTTTGGAGAGACTGGGATCAGATATTAGTTGTTATCCGAAAAACCACTTCGAACCAACGTAAACGTTCGAATTAAAAATAGTAAAGGCAAGGTCCAAGATAAAGACTTTGAAGCGCAATGGGTGATTCCAAAACGGGTATAGTGGAAATAGTCCCTTCGATTCGTTCATCTCCTGAACGACTTGTATGGATGAATGCATCAACATATGGAAGGCGATGTAGTATTCTAAGTGGCAGTGCTTTAGTAAAGGTAAATGTAGCCTCAAGCCTCATCAAACAGAAATGACCAAAATAGGGTATGCAGCAAGGAATTATGGGTCGTGCCCATCAGGGTATGTCATTACCATATCTTGAATCAATATTTGATCGAGTTTTGTATGCTCCGGTACGGTTGCTGATCCCAACCGTGGTAATGATGTATTTGGTACTACTAGTCAAGTGGTAAGCCAGTTCTGTATAGCAGGGGTACAAGATTTTCTTGTCAGACCCCAGTTGTATTTTATCTAGAAGTGCATATTCGGAAGGTAGTTCCTTACCTGGTCATGTATGGAATCCATTTCCCAATAAGTGTCGTCGGTCTTAGTTGTATACCTATTATGCTAGAATTTAATTAATGCAACAATTTCGGCTATGTGAATTATTTATTTGGAAACCCTAGACATTATGATAATATCACTGGATTTCTATATAAAGTGTTTTGGTTATCGTAAGGTATAAACTCATCCGTGTTTATGTGCGGCATGGTCTTACGAGTTATCCTTTGAATTTCAAATCATTTTATAAAAGTAAAAACTAAGTTGTTTTGAGTTTACTCACTCCAGACCCATGTTTGACCCGAAGTTTTATTTTCTTTTCCTAAAACTCTTGGGTACTCAAATTTGTATGAGTAGCCAAGTGATCCAAGCTTCTTACGAAAGCATTTTGAAGGAGCTGGAGCAGGTGGCTTCACCGTTAGTTAATTTTTATCCTATTCCGTTGTGTTTTTTTATCTATATATTTTGTGAAGGATGGGTAGTTATAACTGTCCAGTTGAAGTATAATTTGATGACTCTGATGTATTATTTATATGGAAATGACTATGTAATATCTTATGTTATCTATTATATGTTGTTCCGATTCATGGTGAGATTCTGTAATTGTGTAGTTTCTTCTTATCTTTCCTTTTCTTCTACCCTTAATGGTTCGTCTTTCAATGCAAGAAAGGCGGTCGTTACAGATTTATTTATGAAAGCAAATTATGCGCATTCAATGATTTATCAAATATTTGAATGGAAAATGAATTTCAAATAATGTAACTTTTCGATGCAACTGTTTTTTTTTTCTTTTTCTTTTTTCTCTCAACTGATATTTTAATGGTTGCAATATTTGAGTGTAACGTAGGTAGGGTCTCAGTTAGTGTAACTTTATTACTTATCCCATTTAGTAATCTACACAAGTCTGTATACACGATCCTTTTACGCGAATGAGCTCTAATACCGTTTAGAGCGACCTTTTTTGCTCTTTGTAACATAGTTTTAAATTAGGCTTGTAGAGTTTTGATGCTTTTTAGCATCTAATTTTATTTTAGGTGAATAACGTACTTGGCGGGGTATATGAATGTTCGTAGCATTGCAGGGTAGCGTTTCAATAAAAAATATTATCACTGATTATTTTATTAAAATCTAATAAAGTTAAAAACATTGTTTCATCCATCAAAAAGATAAAGCGCTATGTCATCAAATCTAAAGCGGTGAAAACTTCATTCCTTTCCGCTGCTTTTATCAAAACTTAAAAAAATAATTGGTTCCATCTCGACATTTAACAAAACTCAATATTTAACAAAAGCCTAAAATTATCACCAATTCATTCCCTCGTTTAAAACGCATCGTTAGAAATAACAATTTCCTTAGTTGTCGACGGACCATGATGAGTATAGACTCTACCACATTGCACGATAATTTAAATCCGAAATGCTGTTAGAATTGTATATATTTTTTAATGTAGCATATATTTTCAACGTATACATACATTTTATAAATTAACAATTTAATTTTATAAAATCATGTTCTAATTTATTACAAACTGATTAAAAAAAATTTGGCCGCAAGGCATTTAGTGTATGTGTATTATATTTAATTTTAATAATTATTTTAGTGTAAAATTAATTAATTATGTGTGTGTGTATTCATATATTAATTATAGGTCATTAAAAATATTGCAATATTTTTATTTTTGATATTGTGTGTCTATATATATATATACATACATACATACATACATATATATAATTTTAAATTTATAGATTTGTATTTGGTTTTAAAACTGTTTTGCTAAGTAAACAAATTAGATGTGTTGAAAAGAATTTTGAATTTTAATATTGACTTTGACGAATGAATTATTTTCGTTATAAAAATTCAATTTTTTTTTATAACAAGAATGATACTTTATTCAAACTGAGCACTCATTATGATGTCTCAGGGTTTGAACCATGACTTCTAGAACCATTATCTAAAAGCCTGTACCACTAACCGTTATCTCAGGGTTTATCGCGACGGCCATCGATGGCACTTTCCAACGGCTTCCGACGGTGTGGTTTTGCCATGACAATTCTGAAATAATCGAACTTTTGCCATCGAAAACCGTCGAAAATTTGCCGTCGGCGGCTGTCGCGAACCGATGCACATCGTGAATTCCTGAGTCGGCCGAGAGCTATTTTCATTATCTCATTCCCCCAAATCTTCCTCCAAACCCTCCATCTTCCCCCAAATTCACCCATCTCTAGCCGCCATTGCCCCGCCACCACCTGAAACTTCTCCAACTTCTCCTCTTCGGCCTCCAGCACTTCAATTTCAGCGAAAAGAGGTATATTTTTGCTAACTCCAGTTTATCCTAATATGTTAAATTAGTGTTAATTTGTAGTTGTATTTGATGATACTACCCCCTTGAGTGTTTGCAATTGTATGTTGATTGATTGTGATATGCTAATTATGGTTATAAGTGTGTAAATCCGATAATTAAAATATAATTATGGCTAAACTTAGGTTAATTAGTTTATGTGTCGAATTAGTGATATGATTTAGTGCTAATTAGTGTCCTAAAATGTCAATGTTAATGTCAATTCAAATATTACTATTGAAGATTAATTATCGGTTGATAGTTTATATAACAAATCCAGTTTACTTAGATGTCGAATCCGATAAAATTAATAAATAAATAAATAAGTGTATAATGAAGTTTATTTTTTGAAATATAATATTATATCCATAATTTTTATGATTGAAAACATATAAAATTTATAAAAAAAAAGGAAAAAATAATAATATATTATATAATTATTAAAACATTACAGTGCATAAAATAAATTAATTATATATACTAATATATGTTATGTATATAATTAATATCCCTTAGAGAGTTTTTGGCCCCGTCTGACAACTATCGTATATGATCGTTATATGGATATTTGTTTTTGTCATAGAACAGACATCTATATTCATAAGATATAATATTTTTCGGATTTGTCCCTGTATTGGACAAGTTACAAACACAATAAAGTAGTTACATTTTGTAAACCATTTCATTTTGAACGGTTTACAAAATTTCGACAGCACTTCCTTTTTGTTCCATGTGTACACACATTGTGTACAATATAGGGAACAAAGGGGAGTGCTGCTGAAATTTTATTGAATCGTTTAAAATGAAATGATTTACGAAATGTAATTACTACTGTGTTTGTAATGAGAATTAGGATGACTGGCCATCAAAGTAGAAAACAATAAACTAAAAATTTAATATTCTATGCATAATTGGTGTCAATCCTTAAAATGCATAAATGAATATTAATTAATAAATGATTTGAAAAATTAAATGTCAATCCATAAAATGATTAAATAGGAAAATGGTCGATTATTTTATTGATCGGACCTGGATGTATCATCCTCGAAGGGAAATAAGAGGCTCAATAAGGGAACATTTTTAAAATGGTGTAAACGTATTTATTGAATTCACTTTATGTGACGCCCCACCTCTATACCCAAGCCAGCCAAGAACACTACGGTGTAGTGCTGTCAACTAGCACGGAGAATAAGGCTGTTGAGGAGCGACCATCCGTGTAATTGCTTTGTGCGAGCACCGATACGTCAGATAGTATAACATGCATTTCTATTTCAGAAGGAAATCCGACATACCGATACAAACTCAAAGCTACTACACAGTGGCTATAATAGTTTAGGACAATAGATATAAAAATAACACAGATAACATAAATGCGGAATACAGATGGAACGAAAAGTCTCATATATATATAATAACTGATATCAGTTACAATACATTTGACACAATACAAATGATACAACTACAATTGTCGACTCAAGAAGTTATATATACAAGTACATTATCGATTAATATACATGAATACATTATCATCTTAAAACAGACACTGACTACTACAACAAGACGAAGACCACTTCAAATGATATATAAAAAGTCTTCATAGCTCTAGCAGCAACCCAAAGCTAAAAATCTACAACCTGTAAATACTCGGTCTGACCCGAGTATTAAATTCAAAAGAAAATAATACCCAGGTCAGTCTAATTCAAACTCAGTTATTAATGCACAAAAGCAATAATAATCAAATATCAAAAAGACGACAGTCACAGAAATCTCGTATACCCAACTTCTCGATAAGAGAACCGGATAACGGCAGATATAACACTAAACAGTGTTAATCCACAAAACAGAAATCCAAAGCAATTTAAACGATTGAAATGTCAATTTAAAAATATCAATGCTAATTGGCTGCAGTACACGCTAACGTGTACTGCCTTGCCAATACAGCCTACGAATTACGCAACAGGTCGATGAATTAAGAATAAAAGAGATATCGATTAAAATCTGTCAATTCGGTGTGGCTGCAGTGCACGCACGCGTGCACTCCCTCGCCACAACAGAATATAAAGTCACCACAAGGGACAAGGGTAAAACTGCTACGAAAATGCAGCCACCACTTGTATTTAAGGGCAAGGCTGCATCAGTGAAAGAGGCAACAAGTGGAACAAGTTCAACATGTCGCAAAGCAAGGCACAGGGAAATAGCAAACTGAAGGCGAGAGCACCGAAGATATGGCACTACAACACACGGACACATATATATCAGTGAAACCATGGAGCAACAGCATGAATGCATAAAACTGGACAGAGCAACACATACTCGAAGTGAACAGTGGAAGAGTAAGTGCACCCCGAAACAGTTCAGCTCAAATGAGCAAGTGCACATGAGAAGACTGCACATGGACAAAATGTTCCAGATGTGCAGCAATGAACTGCACATGGCGGGTGCACATATGGTGACCCAACCAAATGAAGGTGTAAGCAAACAGGGGTATGGCTTAATCCAAATGGCAAACACAAGACATCAACAAACATGACAATGATGTGCTGAGGTATGCAGAGAAATGCTACTTAAATGAACACAGTGGCAAGCATAACAACTGCAGCAAAACCAAGCTACAAAATGCCAACCTAAATGAAACAGACTACAGCTCACAAGGGAAGCATGTACACAGAATCTACACAATCAAGACATCAAGTGTACACATCTCAGGCAACATGTACACAGATTCAAGAAGGCACCAAACAATAGAAATGATCAGTAGCAATAGAGGTGAACATCAGATGCTCAAGTGAAGCTCAAGCAACTGGAAATGACCAAGGTAACTCAAATGAACAATGAAGCAGTGAAGTACAATAGTCATGTACAGGTCAGGGGTGAATTCGATAGCAATATGTTCAAGTTGATAAACATCTATGAAGTCAGTTATGCAACAGAGCTACAAAGAAAAGTGCAGCTACAACAGTGCAATCAAAAGTGTATATATATATATATATATGCAGTGACACAAAAACAAGTCAAGTGAAGCAATGCCATAGTGAAATAGTGGTAACTATACAAAGTGCGTGCAAACTACAATGTTATAGCAACAAGGTTCAGGTCATAATGGAGCAACTGTGATAAACAAAACAGTGAAGCAAAATGACAAAAAAATGCAAATGATACAAGGCATCAATGCAATGTATCAGATTCGAGAACAAGGCAGTGCAGCAGCGAAAGGGCTCACTGCAACAATATTTTTTTTGAATGGAGACAGTAAGATCATGAATCAGATCAACATAGTAAAGACAAGTACACTTGAACAAAATGAAGATACAGCAATGCCGATACATCACTGAATCAAGTGACACCAACATCACAGCAAAAATGTTAATCCAGGACAAGGTGATAACACATATGTTCTACAAGAATGCATATGCAAGCGATCAGGTACAGCAGCTCCAGCAAGTATATCAATATCATCACCGAAATAGATGATCAAAGTCAAAGATCAAAGTCAAGTGAAGTCAAGACAGTGAAGTGTTTCAAGTCAGAAGTGCTTAAATTCACAGTAAAGTTTAAAAGAAAATATCACAACCAAAGTAATTCAACTCGAGTCAACAGCAGTTTTTAAATGGTCAGGAGAATCAAAACTAAGTCAAACTCAATCAATGATGAAGTCAATGTTACAGGGATGAACACAAATGACCAGAGTCGAGCATTCAACATCGTCAAACCAGAAATGACACCGTGGTCACCAAGAAATGACAAGTTCGAAATCAATGCAGTGGAAACCAAGTAACCAAAAATATACGCAGGTGAACAGTTCAGATTCAAAGCCGTGGAAGACAAGTATCGAACTATACGTAAATATACGAATTTGAACAAGTCAAAATCAACAACCAACGAAACGGATTAAAATGGCCAAGGTAAATCAAAGCGACTCGAACATTTGCATACACACGAAAATCCACGAATCCAAAGCAGTGGGAATCACAAATCACAGGTATAAGATCTCGAATTAGATGTGAGTCGAACTCACCTTGGATCGGTCTAGAATTCGCAGACGAAGCTGAGAAAAATCGAAGCCCCAATGTGTCGCAGAGGAACGAACAAGACGAGCCGCCTCCATTTCTTTTCTTTCTTTAGTTAGGGTTTTCGTTCGTTTCTTTTTGGGTCTCGGTTGCGAACGAATAAGAAAGGGGAAAGAATACAACCCTTATCTCAATCAAAAGGAAGCCGGTTGAATAATAAAGAAAAGCCCATATAATTCTTTTAACAAATTTTCAAATGAATTTAAGCTTGATTCGAATCTGCATTAGCAATTTAAAAAAAAAGATTTAATCGTCATTTATAAACTGACGCGAAAAACCGGGTTGTTACAGACTCCCCTCCTTAAAGAAATTGCGTCCACGCAATCATAGGGAATAAATGGATAAAAGGTAACAACCAAAAGAGCATGGCAATGTCGAATGTATAAGCAAAGCAAGTGTCAGCGGGGAAGTATTAGATAAGAAATCAAAAAGGTTCGATTGCTTCAAGTCAAAAGAATCAACAATCGTGGGGATCAAGGAATCAAAATCAGACGACTATCAAAAGCAGGAATCAATCGAGTTCCAGCATTTAAAAGAAAAGGAAAAACAGAGCAGAATTCACGTACTGCACGAATTGAATGTGAGTAAATCAAATTACTCACCTGAATGGCCAGAGAAAAAGACGAAGCTCGAATCTCAAAATCGTAAATATTCAATCATCAGAAACGATAATCGAATTTTCAAATCGCAAATAGGTTTAACTATCAAAAATGATAATCAAATTTCACAAATATCTGATTATCAAAAACGATAATCAGAAACACAAACATTCGATTAATCAAATCAAAAAATATTTAATTATCTCAAGCGATAATCAAATTTCACAAATATCTGATTATCAAAAACGATAATCAGAAACACAAACATTCGATTAATCAAATCGAAAAATATTTAATTATCTTAAACGATAATCAAATTTCACAAATATCTGATTATCAAAAACGATAATCAGAAACACATAAATATCTGATTATCAAAAACGATAATCAGAAGACAGATAAAATATCTAATTATCTCAAACGATAATCAGAAACACAAACATTCGATTAATCAAATCGAAAAATATTTAATTATCTCAAGCGATAATCAAATTTCACAAATATCTGATTATCAAAAACGATAATCAGAAACACAAACATTCGATTAATCAAATCAAAAAATATTTAATTATCTCAAACGATAATCAAATTTCACAAATATCTGATTATCAAAAACGATAATCAGAAACACATAAATATCTGATTATCAAAAACGATAATCAGAAGTCGTAAATATTCAATTAACGAGTCCGGAATTAACCGAAGTAGTAAAAGTATGGTTCCATACTCCTTACTTTTGCTAAATCGTTTAAATCTCTTTATCGTTTCCTTGAAAGTGCAGGATTGTGTGTTTTAAAAATAACATTTCACATTCTCAAACGGACAAGTCCGGAATTAAGCGAACCAGTAAAAGAAAGGGGTCATAGTCCTCGATTTTGCTGAAACGTTTAAATCGCTTCCTCATTTTATTGAAAATGCAAACTGTAATAATTTTGAAAACAATTTTAATTTATATTTTGAAACAACTTTCTTTTTTTTTTAATAGGAATTTTGAAAATACGTGATTAAATTAGTAATATCAGTATTGCGGGAGAACCTCTTGTAAATCCATTTCAAAATTGACGGTTACTGAAGTTAACACGTCAAAATCTCATCAAAATAACTGGCATCGAAATATAATACCAAATGAATTTTCATTCATCAAAAATGTCACAAGAATCTTCTCAAAGATAGAAAGGGATATCATACCCTAAACTTGTATTCATAACAAGTCAATAACACATGAATTCACCAATGCACAAAAATTGATAAACATATCAATAGAAATCACGAAAATTGGTGAAGCACAAAATTCCAGAAATCATCACAAGAAATCCAGAAAACACATAAATAAGGGGGAGGCCTAAATGGGAGCATGAAAACTCACCTACGCGTATCACACAGGAATGGCCCGAAGACCGTAGGGTGCTACCCTAGATATGTGATGGCGAAACATCACATAAACGGGGTATAGTCTCCCCGCAGACAAAGAGACTTCGCACAATCGCTAGTCTAAATTATAAAAAAGGGGAAAAGGCCTAACACATGAATGGGAGCATGAAAACTCACCTACGCGTAAACACATGACGAGAAGCTATCTCATGGAAGCTATCCATTAAATTTTCACACAGGAATGGCCCGAAGACCGTAGGGTGCTACCCTAGATATGTGATGGCGAAACATCACATAAACGGGGTATAGTCTCCCCGCAGACAAAGAAATATGTGAGACGAAATCACACAAAAAGTATCCAGACAATCCTCAAAGCCCAAGAGATATGTGTGAGACGAAATCACACCGATGAGGCCTAGTCTAAATCATAAAAATGATCATCATGATCATAAAGAAGTGTCAATCACACCAAGCTAGTAAATATATGAGTTTAGCTTCATGTCCCATAACCACTTGCTTAACTTAAATATTTACGAACAAGTTGTAAATCTTCACTAGGAAATTGTCACAAAAAGGGTTCAATCGAACAAGTCCAAGAGCTAACCGACGAAGTAAATGCAAGCGTTTCATACCACTTGTTTTACTAGGCCGTTTAATTCAATTTCTCATACGAGTGAAATAAAGGCTTGTATATACTAATAGATTGGAAAATGATTTAGGAAAAGAGCTTTGTAGTAAAATAGTTTTTGAAATCGTTTGGAGAAAAGGATTTTAGTATTTACTACTAGTATAGAAAACCTTTATATTTTTAAAGTGACAAATCACAAAAATAATTGTAGAAACAATCAATCACAAGAATTCACATACGAAGATGTGAATGGAATCCAAAGAAATCGATACTGAATTTATCAAAGTAGGAATACCCAAAAATTCCTGAAAATAGAAGTTATCAAAATCAATAAAGGTGATAACAACTAATTAGAAAAGAAGAATCGATATCAACTGGAAAAACAAAGCAAAACGAGGAGAAATGCATAAATGACTTCAACGAAAGTAAGAATCAAGTCAATGTCGAAGCCAACAATTAATAGCCGCAGTCGAGTACAAAATGAATCAATCATCATTATCAAAGAAACCAACGGCAAACAAAATCAAAGTCTTGAAAATCAAGAAATCAGCAATTCCTCAAAAACAAAGTGACCGAAGTCGAATGGAATTCAAGATGAGGAAAACACAAAATATCAAGTTCAAAATCGCTGAGATTCAAACTAGATGTGAATGAGAAATCAAAATCACTCAATTTGCAACTGGTCCAGCTATTTTTCACCACAGTGTAACAGGTACACAATGACTCTCATAGCATAGAACAAAAGTGGAACAAAGTCCAAAAGTCAGAGTGGCTTTAATTTGCCAAATTAAAACAAAAATCAACATCGGCTAAATCAATTCAAAGCCGAAAACACAAGAATAAGCGTTAGGAATTCATACCTAACAGTCAAAAATAGTCATATGTAAAGATGAGAGATAAAGCATCGACAAATAGTTGTAACACATGCTCCATCTAAGTTATGTTTTATAATTGTCCTAAACCCCAGGCTCTGATACCAAGCTGTGACGCCCCACCTCTATACCCACGCCAGCCAAGAACACTACGGTGTAGTGCTGTCAACTAGCACGGAGAATAAGGCTGTTGAGGAGCGACCATCCGTGTAATTGCTTTGTGCGAGCACCGATATGTCAGATAGTATAACATGCATTTCTATTTCAGGAGAAATCCGACATACCGGTACAAACTCAAAGCTACTACACAGTGGCTATAATAGTTTAGGACAATAGATATAAAAATAACACAGATAACATAAATGCGGAATACAGATGGAACGAAAAGTCTCATATATATATAATAACTGATATCAGTTACAATACATTTGACACAATACAAATGATACAACTACAATTTTCGACTCAAGAAGTTATATATACAAGTACATTATCGATTAATATACATGAATACATTATCATCTTAAAACAGACACTGACTACTACAACAAGACAAAGACCACTTCAAATGATATATAAAAAGTCTTCATAGCTCTAGCAGCAACCCAAAGCTAAAAATCTACAACCTGTAAATACTCGGTCTGACCCGAGTATTAAATTCAAAAGAAAATAATACCCGGGTCAGTCTAATTCAAATCAGTTATTAATGCACAGAAGCAATAATAATCAAATATCAAAAAGACGACAGTCACAGAAATCTCGTATACCCAACTTCTCGATAAGAGAACCGGATAACGGCAGATATAACACTAAACAGTGTTAATCCACAAAACAGAAATCCAAAGCAATTTAAACGATTGAAATGTCAATTTAAAAATATCAATGCTAATTGGCTGCAGTACACGCTAACGTGTACTGCCTCGCCAATACAGCCTACGAATTACGCAACAGGTCGATGAATTAAGAATAAAAGAGATATCGATTAAAATCTGTCAATTCGGTGTGGCTGCAGTGCACGCACGCGTGCACTGCCTCGCCACAACAGAATATAAAGTCACCACAAGGGACAAGGGTAAAACTGCTACGAAAATGCAGCCACCACTTGTATTTAAGGGCAAGGCTGCATCAGTGAAATGAAACAGTGTACCCAGTGAAAGAGGCAACAAGTGGAACAAGTTCAACATGTCGCAAAGCAAGGCACAGGGAAATAGCAAACTGAAGGCGAGAGCACCGAAGATATGGCACTACAACACACGGACACATATATATCAGTGAAACCATGGAGCAACAACATGAATGCATAAAACTGGACAGAGCAACATATACTCGAAGTGAACAGTGGAAGAGTTAGTGCACCCCGAAACAGTTCAGCTCAAATGAGCAAGTGCACATGAGAAGACTGCACATGGACAAAATGTTCCAGATGTGCAGCAATGAACTGCACATGGCGGGTGCACATATGGTGACCCAGCCAAATGAAGGTGTAAGCAAACAGGGGTATGGCTTAATCCAAATGGAAAACACAAGACATCAACAAACATGACAATGATGTGCTGAGGTATGCAGAGAAATGCTACTTAAATGAACACAGTGGCAAGCATAACAACTGCAGCAAAACCAAGCTACAAAATGCCAACCTAAATGAAACAGACTACAGCTCACAAGGGAAGCATGTACACAGAATCTACACAATCAAGACATCAAGTGTACACATCTCAGGCAACATGTACACAGATTCAAGAAGGCACCAAACAATAGAAATGATCAGTAGCAATAGAGGTGAACATTAGATGCTCAAGTGAAGCTCAAGCAACTGGAAATGACTAAGGTAACTCAAATGAACAATGAAGCAGTGAAGTACAATAGTCATGTACAGGTCAGGGGTGAATTCAATAGCAATATGTTCAAGTTGATAAACATCTATGAAGTCAGTTATGCAACAGAGCTACAAAGAAAAGTGCAGCTACAACAGTGCAATCAAAAGTATATATATATATGCAGTGACACAAAAACAAGTCAAGTGAAGCAATGCCATAGTGAAATAGTGGTAACTATACAAAGTGCGTGCAAACTACAATGTTATAGCAACAAGGTTCAGGTCATAATGGAGCAACTGTGATAAACAAAACAGTGAAGCAAAATGACAAAAAAATGCAAATGATACAAGGCATCAATGCAATGTATCAGATTCGAGAACAAGGCAGTGCAGCAGCGAAAGGGCTCACTGCAACAATATTTTTTTTGAATGGAGACAGTAAGATCATGAATCAGATCAACATAGTAAAGACAAATACACTTGAACAAAATGAAGATACAGCAATGCCGATACATCACTGAATCAAGTGACACCAACATCACAGCAAAAATGTTAATCCAGGACAAGGTGATAACACATATGTTCTACAAGAATGCATATGCAAGCGATCAGCTCCAGCAGCTCCAGCAAGTATATCAATATCATCACTGAAATAGATGATCAAAGTCAAAGATCAAAGTCAAGTGAAGTCAAGACAGTGAAGTGTTTCAAGTCAGAAGTGCTTAAATTCACAGTAAAGTTTAAAAGAAAATATCACAACCAAAGTAATTCAACTCGAGTCAACAGCAGTTTTTAAATGGTCAGGAGAATCAAAACTAAGTCAAACTCAATCAATGATGAAGTCAGTGTTACAGGGATGAACACAAATGACCAGAGTCGAGCATTCAACATCGTCAAACCAGAAATGACACCGTGGTCACCAAGAAATGACAAGTTCGAAATCAATGCAGTGGAAACCAAGTAACCAAAAATATACGCAGGTGAACAGTTCAGATTCAAAGCCGTGGAAGACAAGTATCGAACTATACATAAATATACGAATTTGAACAAGTCAAAATCAACAACCAATGAAACGGATTAAAATGGCCAAGGTAAATCAAAGCGACTCGAACATTTGCATACCCACGAAAATCCACGAATCCAAAGCAGTGGGAATCACAAATCACAGGTATAAGATCTCGAATTAGATGTGAGTCGAACTCACCTTGGATCGGTCTAGAATTCGCAGACGAAGCTGAGAAAAATCGAAGCCCCAATTTGTCGCAGAGGAACGAACAAGACGAGCCGCCTCCATTTCTTTTCTTTCTTTAGTTAGGGTTTTCGTTCGTTTCTTTTTGGGTCTCGGTTGCGAACGAATAAGAAAGGGGAAAGAATACAACCCTTATCTCAATCAAAAGGAAGCCGGTTGAATAATAAAGAAAAGCCCATATAATTCTTTTAACAAATTTTCAAATGAATTTAAGCTTGATTCGAATCTGCATTAGCAATTTAAAAAAAAAAGATTTAATCGTCATTTATAAACTGACGCGAAAAACCGGGTTGTTACACTTTAAGTAATAATGGAAACGATAGAGAAATTTTTTATCCATGTAGTAGGTGCAAATTGTTGAAGCATTTGATAGCGGATATGGTTAAAGTCCATTTGTGCCAATACGGTTTCGTCCGAATTATCTTGTGTGGGATCGTCAAGGAGAACTTATAGCATCTAATCCTGTACATGTAGAGGAGGAGGTGGGTAATGAAATTGTTACGACAAATCTCATAGAAGATATGATTGAAGATGTAGTACAATCGATGTTCCCTACTTTTGAAGTTGATGACAACGATGTTAATGTCGAAGAAGAACCAAATATTGGAGGAAAAAAATCTATGATTTATTGGATGCTGCTAAGAAACCTCTTTGGGATGGCTGCACAAGCGGTACCCAATTATCAGTAACTGCAAAATACATTGCGATGAAATCAAAATATAGCTTCACGAAAGCCGGATTTACAGCTGTTGTACAAGCTGCAAAACGGCGTATGCCACCCGATAATTTGTACAAGTATGATCGATTTCCTCCAGGTTTCTTTAATGTAATGGAGCATTTACATGTTCATCTTCCATTTGAAGCACGTCTTCGAGGTCCTTGCAATATGGATGGATGTATCCATTTGAGAGGTATTATTTATATTGGGTATGTTAAATATTAGTTTAATTACATATATAAGTAAATTTTAATTTGAAATAATTTTTAATAGGTATTTAAATCATCTAAAGAAAAAAGTTAGACAAAAAGCACGAGTTGAAGGTTCGATTTGCAGATCATATATCGAAGAAGAAGCTTCATTCTTTTTCTCTCATTATTTCAGTGACCATGTGAAATTATTATTTGAAAGTGCTACGCGTAATGATGAAGGCGTTGAACAACAATCTTCTCAAGCAATGTTATATATTTTTAGACAACATAGCCTTCCTGCTGGAAAATGTGTGGAAGTATGGTTAGATGATAGAGATTACCATGTAGCACACACATATATTCTTCTTAATTGTGTTGAAGTTGCATCATTCGTTAGGTATTATTTAATTATAAGTTTGGATATTTTTTTTAAACGATACGTGTGTACATTTATTATAATGCAATATATTATCTATATCTGTAGTGTTTATAAATCACAACATCCAAGCGACGATATTAGTAAAGAATTCGCTAATTGGTTTTTGAACTACGTTTTTGATCCGAGAAATTGTATGGTCAATGAAGAACTGAAACATCTTACAATGGAACCAAAAAGAAAAGTTAAGACATATCCAATATTCTTCGTCAATGGATATAAATTCAACACTAAAGAATATGGTGCTGAAAAATTAACTAACAATACCGGTGTATTTATTAAAGGCAGTGATGATCCAAATGATCATATAAATGATTTTTATGGCGTGTTAACCCAGGTTTTGCAATTGACATATTTCACAAGATCTGCAGAAGAAGTTTTTCTGTTTAGATGCAATTGGTTCAGCAATGCTACAGGTTCTGGAATTACCGTGCACCCAAAATATAATATTATTGAAATAAAGCATACATCGCGTTATCATAAGTACGATCCTTTTATACTAGCCAAACAAGCCCTACAAGTTTATTACGCTCCTTATCCATCTCTAAAATGAGACAAAGCAGATTGGTCGGCAGTTTTTAAAACGAAGGCAAAATCTATTTTTGATGGAAAGAATATTACAGATGAACAAGCTTATCAAGCAGATATCGATGAAAATAGAAAAATAATAATAACCAACGATCATATCGATTTAGGACCTCTAAACGATGAATCAAATGTATTAGTAGAAGCATTTAAGATTACAGAGGAAAATAATATAGAATACGAGACCGAGTCTGAATAAGAAAACGACGATGATTGATTAATAATGTACATTTTGATAGAAGGTAATTCATGTGATTATCGACGTTACATTTTTTATTATAGAAAATGATATGTTTTCCATAATTAAATAATATGTTTTGCCATAATAAAATGATATATCTGTGATAGGTATTATGTCTTTTTTTCGACGTCGCGGTTCTTTCCATTCAGGTTCCTCCTCTTCTACTCAGATTGGGAGGGATGCGGGAGGTGATGGCAGCAGCCCATCAAAGCAGCGACCACTTACCGTAGTAAGCCTACAACCAAAAGCGGATGGGTTGTAAGTATTAAATTTACTTCAGCGTTATAAATATTTTCTATATGATATATTAGTCATTATTTATTAAAGGTTTATATCACATTTAACACAGGGGATTCGAGCTGGAGCCGTCACAGATTG
Organism: Allium fistulosum; assembly: GCA_030737815.1. Taxonomy (NCBI): domain Eukaryota; kingdom Viridiplantae; phylum Streptophyta; class Magnoliopsida; order Asparagales; family Amaryllidaceae; genus Allium; species Allium fistulosum. The sequence goes on from CM060907.1 coordinate 560,076,037, forward strand.
TTGTTAGTATTTCCAAGCAGGCGTATATGAACATGATGACTAATTGTTGTCCAAGGTGGGGTAAGATCCCAGACTCCGTCAGGGCGAGTATCTGACAGGACTTCCTTGTAAGTGTAAATTTATATATCATTATATATTATCACTTTAAAATTTGCTGACTAAGTATAAATGTATAACTTATATTATTTCAACGTACAGAGGGCGGTAGACTTGCAAGAAGAAGACCTTGACCTTTGCCAACGCCACTGGACTTCCAAGATGTCTAAGAATTACCGGGACACACTGTCTGGCATAAGAAAATCGGGGAAGAAGCCTGATTGGATGGGCGCTAGCATGTGGGATGCTTGGGTTGCTTGGTGGAATAGTGATGAATTCAAGGTAAGTTTATCATATATCATTTTAATTTGTTCTCGTATATAATACATAATTTAAAGCTGAAATATATAATGTTCAATTTAAATTTGCAGGCGGAGTCAGAGAGGAACTCCGCAAATAGGAATTAGAACTCAATTATACATCACGGTGGCTCCAAATCATTCCAACATCATCGTGAAGATCTGGTAAATTTATTAATTGCAATTATAAACAGTTATTAACTTATTTAATTTTGTATAAACAACAGTAATGCGTACTAATTATTTCAGGAAAGAGAGTGCGACGGTCTCATCTCCTATATAAACGTATTTGCTCATACTTATGCCACCAAGCAAACAAACAAAGATGGCACAATATCGTACACATGGAGTGACGATAAAACAAGCGAATCCTATATAAGCATATTTTAAATTAGAAGTTATTATTGATCAATTTAATTAATTAGTTATAAAGAATAATTAAAATAATATTGTGTGAATTTCAATTATATTTTATTTTCCATTGTAGGAAAAATTTGCAGAAGTACGAGCATAGATGTTGGAGGGATAGGGACATGATTCGTTGACCACTGATGAGGAGGATGCGATTTTTGAGTCCATCATGGAACCCACATCGCGAAATAGGCGTTATGGCTTTGGGAATCAAGCGGTAATTTCTAAAACTTTACCAACTTATAAGTTTAAACCAATAATAAGAAAAAGTTGTCATAGAAAAAATATACCATTACTATTTTAACAAATGATTATGCTTTACTTATTCGTTCCTTCTTAATTTACACTAGCCACCAAAATACATTTCTGATTTTTTGACATATCTCTTGATTATCTACAGGCTAGGTCCTCGTAGAAAGCATATCAAGAAGCTCGGGATAAAGAAGAGATCGCGGAGCTGCAGGAGAAAGACCACCATCGTGCTGTGGAGATGGCGCAGTTGAACCAGCGGTTAGCAGAGGTACAACAGCGTGGGTTATTTTCTTCGTCGGGTGGTTCCGGAGCAGACGATGAGTCTTGATGGGTATGTTACTTTATGTTTATGTTTGGACATTTTAAAATTGATGTATTTGGATATGATTGATACATTTTGATGCTATGTTGGACGATATGTTGGTTTGTTTTGACATGTTGAATGTTTATTGTATATATATTAGATGTTATATGTTGATTATTTAGTGTATTGTTTGTTTTTTTGTTTTAAATATTGAATTGTGGGGATTGAGTTGGATATTGGATATAAGTTGATTATGTATGGTTGAGTTTGGATATTGGATATATGTGAAATTGAGTTTTGATATGTATGTGTAGTACAGGAATCGAATGGCTGTAGGAATAAAAAAAAATTGCACAGATTTCCGACGGTTTTTGACGACTGCCGACGGCACTGTGGTCATCAATTTTCGATGGTTAGTGATGGTTTTCGACGGCTCCTTGAAGGCACGTGGACACCAAAAACCGTCACAAAACTATCGAAAAGTTCCGTGAGTAGCCGTCGCCAAATAGTCGTCGATACCGTCGCCAACCGAAGGAAAGCGCGTACGCCATAACGACCGCTTTTCTAACGGCTAGCGACGGCCACCGATGGCTAGCAGCCATCGAAAATGACTGTTGTTCTAGCAGTGCCATTACCCGTTTACACAATACATATATGTTGCACATGTACAATACACACATAAGTATATTTGGATCTAATCAAATTAAATCTAAATTTAAATTCATTAATTAATTAAATCAGGGAATTAAATAAAATAAGATTTTATTTAAATCAAATTTTGATTAGATCTAAAATTAATTTAGACTTCACAGGTTCAAAAAGATTTATATTTGGAAAAATAATATGAAATCTGTCTTATTACCCATTTTTAACTGCCATTTTTGCTACCGTTTGTTTCATGGCCGTTTCCTCTAATAGATCTTATAATTGCCCTCATCAATCTTAGTAACATTTTTTAAAATTTGGACTTTTGTTACTGGGAATGGTTTTGGACATGGTTGGTGAAATAGATATGAAGAGGTGTTGGTTCACGCGGTGGTGTTAAACAGGTGTTTATCTAGCTTTCTAAATGTTGGATAAATTTTTACATTTTGGATTATCTTCAATTTGAAACATGAATTATGCTCCATTGTCTCAAATTGTAAAGTAACTATGAAATTGATTGATCAATTTATCTAACTGTCTAAAATGTAAATAAATTTAATGATAATTTCTCAAGTTGTACTTGTTGGGTATCCCTGTGTTTTGAATCCTAATGACAAGCAATTAGATTGCTTTCAACAAAGTAAATATAGATTCTTCTAAAAGACTATATACTAGGTATTTATTGTGATAGTTGTAATAAGGATACATCTATGATGAAGCAAACGAGGTATTTGAAAGAAGAACTAAATGGATAAGTTACGGAAAAGGGAATATGTTTTTTTGTGCTTTAAAAGGAGAATGGATGGGAATTTTGAAAGGGATATTAATGGTTTGATCATAAATATTTGTCGTTATTATGATTTTTTTTATTTGTTTTAAGCATTCACAAAATAAAGCTATGAGCCAAATTATAATTATTTTTAAAATTAGAAAATAATGGGCGATTTGAAATAAAAAATAACTGGTTTGAGTCGGGTACATTAGAGTAAAAACAGATTAGAAACAACACAACAAACTTTAAGAAAACATATAAGGAAATAATCAAATGCTACTCCTAATGGGAGAACGACTTTGTCATAAATTATTGGTGCTTAGTTTTGTGTTACATCCGTGATATCTCAAGCTTTGACCAAACAGCAGGATCATCATCAAAAACATTGAACATTTCTCTTTTATCTTATATCATAAGAAGTCATATCTTTTTGGCAACATCAATTTCTTCAATCTGTATCACACATGTAGCAAGAGTGATATAAAGTTGAAATTGTTTTGGTAGAGTCCATATGGATTGAATTATTATTGGATTTGAGGATTGAGTATGTGTTGGCCTATCTTTTCCAAACAAGGTTTCTTCAAGTGCCTCTCATGTATCAAATTGACAATCTCTTTTGCCTTTTATTGGTCCTCTCATGTATTTCAAGATAGAAGTATCGTCGAACTCATCAATAGTAGAAAAAATGGTGGGTGGTAGTAGTAGTAAAGGGAGATGGATAAGGTTAGCCGTTATTAATAACACTGCCAAGATTTTGAAGTCTTTATGCAACTGGCAAGATTTTGGGCTAGCAGTCATGTAATGGCCCACTTGAATAATAACACTCATCGTCATCATGACTTAAAGAATATGACCAGGTGATTTAGTCCGCTGGATCTGGAAGGAGATCATCTGGTCCAAATTACTTCTGTCTCGATGTGCCAAATCAATCAAAACATGGAGATTTTTACAAAAACATCCATTCTCTCTCTTAGTTAGAAAAGTATTTGCAAAATTTTCCCAAAATTAAGGTAGCGTTTGGTTTTCATTTTGAGTTTTCAATTTTGAGTTTTCACGATCATTTTCGGTTTTTCATTTTGAAGATTTTCGTTATTTTCAAAAATGTGTTTGGATGTTCCTTTTTTGGAAACATGTTTTCAAAATTAAAAATAGAAAAATGTGTTTGGTTTGAAATATTGTTTTCATATTTTGAAATTTTGAGTTTTCATGTTGGTAATTCAAACCAAATTAAATAAAAACTAGTGCTATTATCTCCAGTTACTAATTAAAAATCGAAAATAGATAAAAGATAATACAGTAAATTCTAAACATAATAATTAAGCATTAAACATAACACAGCATTTTAAAGTACATGAGACCAAATTGTATAGGAATAAAATTACAATAAAAAGATTCATAATAAGGTCTTAGACAAACATAAAAGATACATCAACCAAAGATAAAATTGAGAGAGAACAAATCAAGCATCTTTCACAACAATACAATAGATATATCAACCATAAATTTTGTAAGCAATGCATCTAAGATGTCTTCCAAATCATATATGCACATGGTAGTACGAATGTAAGACATATACTAGATCATTGCACAAAATTAGAATACAAATGAGAGTTAGTATTAATCTAAAATAAATGCATCTGATAATTTTTATGATGGACAGGTTACTAACTTAGAGGACGTAAGAACAGGCTCAAGGGAGGAATATGGAGAAGTTAACAGGAAGGAACTCCTAGCATATTCATATATCAACAGAAGCATTCATATAACCTATTGTTTGAAATAATTTTTATTTTGTTGAATTATGCACCAAATGTAACATGATATAATAATCAGATGGTGAATTAATTTATTGTTTAAACTTTAATTTGCTCAGAGATGATTCACATCGTAATGAAATAAGATGGAATGAATATTAAATTTGAAGTAGAAATAAAATTGTACATGAACTATATATGATGAGTTATTACGTACTCGTTCCATAGCTCTGTGGCTAGTTGATCTCTAACTTGCCCCATTTGAATTGTTTGACTAACATTAAACTGCACAATTTCTTGTTCGTGACTATACTCCAATGTGGATTGAAATATCATATTTTCGGATGAATATTCGGCAAATAGAGTATCCAACGCGTGCTCCTCCCGAATGAAGTTCTGTATTGTACAACATGCAATTGGAATTTGTCTTTGTCTAGAAAGCGGAAAATTTGTCATCGGGTTTAAAATGGGAAATCTTGCTTTTAGAACTCCAATACAACACTCAATGATGTTCCGACATGATGAATGTCTATAGTTGAATAAGTCTTCCTTTCCATGTAGTCTTCCTTGTCTATTATAGTCACGTAAATGATATCTTTGTCCACGATAAGGGGAAAGAAACCCAGGTATTTTTGGATATCCAGAATCAATAAGATAAAATTGTTCTGCAAATAAATAACGAAAACTGAATGGTGGTCCTAAATATAACTAAAGCAGAATGTATTAAATGTATATGCTTTAGAATTTCTCTTGCTTGCATTATTAACTCTAGATAGAATAACCAGAATACAGAGTAAGAAATAAGGATTTTAGAAATTCTCAGGAATGTTACTATTCAATACAACAAGTTAAACTTTGTTTCTTTCCACTATATGGAACACTGTAAGCATCTCTATGTAAATACCATAATACACTATGTTTAGTTTTTTCAAGTTGTTGTCAAAATATTCATCTGCTGCCAATTGCCATTTGTGCATACTGACTTCATAAAATGATGAAGATGAGGGGCCACACGATAAAAATTGAAAGAATAGAAGGATGCAGATTAATAATTGAATCCATTAATACATAAGTTCAAAATATTTCATAATATCCTTTAATACATAAGTTCAAAATACTTAGTCAACTACCATATCTAGCAAAATATAAGAATAACATGAGTTTAAATTAATTAAGCTCCTAACACATAATTTGGACAAATATTATGCGAATCAAAGAAGTTCTAAAATAGGCAAGCGTCTATGCTCCGACTTCATCACGAACGTCATTCGAAAATCTGGATCCTTAAAAGCCTTTACTGCTTTAATATAGACTTCATTAGTCACCTCCTTCATGCTATTTAATATATTCAAACAAGCCATGTGCGAGTAAGGATCCGAAGCAGTTGGGCGTATTTCCGAAGTAGGTGAACTTCTTTGAAGGCGTGCAAGCTTTTCTTTCAGGTATGCATTTTTCAACTCAGCTTCTTCACTTCGTATATTAATCCATTACTCCATACAAGCATCAAGTTTGTCACCCTTGCTAACTTTCGATTTCTTACGTCGACGATCATTATTGATCGTATCATCACTCGGACGAACGCTTGTTCCATCATCATCTTTAGCTTCTACATGCACATGCACTCCTTTGTTCAAAAAATTCTATTCTAATTGTCGTTCTTCTTCCGAAGTAGGAGGTGGCTGAGTAGAAGCATTTCCTAGTCCCTCTATAGCGGTTGTCCCACCAAAAATCTCTTCAAGAATAGCATAATGCTCACATCCTTCCATCCTAAATTTCTTGTACTCAGTCTTGTTTTTCTATAATTGCAAAAGTAATGTGGTTTACATTATTTAATTAGAATATATTCAAATATCATAAATTTTAATATAATCGTATACTTTTTACAACGTATATTACCGTATAGAAGTGTTGCCAAACTTCCTTGGGAGCATTGACTTGACTTGTATTAGGATCCCATATGATGCCAGTATGTGCTAAAAGATCAGAAAACAGACGATGCTCGGAACGGAGACGGTTCCATTTTCCTTTTAGCTTGTCAATCCCGTAATCTAATTTCGTTGCTCGAATCATTTCCTGATTAATCTGGCCCCATACATCTTTTATGAAAGTAGAACATTGTAATCTTCCAGCTTTCACATTCTCATAGAGTATATCAATAAAAATCTTCTCGTTCTTTGCAGACCATGACAATGGTTCTTTTGTTTTTCCACCTCCCATGTTCTATTTTTTAATATGAAAGAAACTTTATAAGCGTATGCTATTTAATATATCTTCTTCATATTTTATAAAAGAAAATCTTATAGTATTATGGCATTGGTTCTTAACTTTATCATTTTGGCTTGGAAACTCTTTTTTACCAGGATTAGCTATGTTTTCTTCTTACTCATAAAATTTTAGAAAAGAAATATATCATATTCATCCCTATAGAAGCAGAGAGGTTGAATGATGCTTTCGTAATTTAGTGTCATTTATAGTTTATGAAGATAGTACATATAACATTATTTTCTTTTAAAATAATCATTAGCACTTAGCTAATGCATGAGAATATGAAGCCATCAAAGTATAAAAGAACAATTAAATTGAAATAATTTATGTATAATAAGTTACTGTACATGCTGAACCAATTATAGGTTATATACTTCATCGACAACATATATAAAGAACTACTTTGAAATACAACAAATGTGGATAAAGTAGAGAGTTTAAAAGTACTTACAAACATTAGAAGTAAAATGGATATTAGATAAATTATGAAATGATGCAATACAATATGTAATATAACATTACAGGGATGGAACATTTAAACTTGCATGCAAAAGAATATCCACATAATAATACAATCATCTATAATTATCAAATTAATATCAAAAATACTTTCCTTGTGAAATTAAGGAGTTGTTTAGAAAGTTAAAGTTAAAAGAACCGTGTTACATAAAAGAAGGCATACTCAGGTAAACAAGGTAAAGAGGGTACCTTTTAGATATTGTAACTCTTGGAGCATGCACAAGTGAAATAAAGAAGTTAAATCAGCTTTCAATTGTCAACCCACTGGAAATCCTTTATTCAAGCTGCTATAGAAATATAAAAGTGCCTTAAGTTTAAGTGGACACTAAGGCCATTTTTATCTCCATCATCCATAACAAAAACACAGTATACATTTATCAAGATGATATCAAAATACATGGTGATGACAGCAAACTAAATAAAAAGAAATCCAAAAAGCCTCTGTTCTTACTATTTAGACTACTACTTATATTGGCAATTTAAAAACAATCAAATCCCAAGCCAGAACTTGGGCGTTGATAAAATTTCTGGCATAGTGACATGTCTACAAATTTCATTTCCAAGTGTACGACAACAGAGAAGCCTCTGTTCTTACTATTTAGAGTGGGTTTGATAATTAAACAGTTTTGTCAAGTTGTAGCCCAAACTCGTAAATAATTGAATTTTGTTGTTGTTGCACATGCAAGTTATGTTCTGAAATGATGAAAACATGGGTTATTCAATGTGGTAAAATTAACTTATTATTACTTTGTTGTAGCCCAAACTCATAAATAATTATCTACTCTTTTCCTGTCATTGTGTATTAATGGAGCCTATCACGGCTGCCATTGATTATATATCATTGGAGTTGAATAGTTTCAGTGTCTTAACTAGCTACATGTAAATACTACAAATCACATATGGCCATTGCTGGTGTATCAATGTGATTTGTGGAACTAATATCTTCCATTCTGGAATGGACAAACCGAATGAAGGAATAATATCCTTGGTATTCCTATGTTTAGTGCAAGGCAGAAGACTAGCCTTTGTCTTCCTATGCTTGAAAAAATCGCTAATTTATTGAATTCATGGACTAACAAGTTCTTGAGTTTAGGTGGAAGATGGTACGGTAACTACACTTGCATATTGGAATACAATAAATAAATTGTGGAAGGACAAACTTTGGAAAAAATTTACAAGCACAATTTCGGATACAATTTAACATCAAATCCTTCATCTATAGCAGCAATACAAATTTCATCAACAACAAATAGTCCAATTAAGTCTTTATTGTAAGAAATTCTTTACTGTAAGATCTTTCAAGATTAATGATGAACAATTCAAGTAATAGCCCAAGGATCACCAATACCAAATATTTCACGAACAAAACTTAATATGATTTATTGTTTAAGATGACGTACCTTGATTAACAGCGGAAGATGTAATGGCTGTCATCTTCTTCTTCTGACTTCTAATATTTACTCTTCTTCTCAAAATTCGGTTTCTCTCTCTAACCCTATTTATTTATGTGTTTCTTGATGGAGAAGAATACATCTATATACTGGGAGAGAGAGGACTCAATCCTTTATATAACATTTAACTCTAAATCTGGTACATCCATCATATACCAATTCAATGCTTAAGATTAATCACAGACCTAATGTTCTAATTATAGAACGGTCTATTTATGACTTAATTAATCGGATCACATTAAGATTAGAAACTGCATAACATTAAAGGTAAATGAAACGTTCTATTTACGACCTAATTAATAGGGTCACATTAAGATTAGAAACTACATAACATTAAAAATAAATGAAACGATTGCAGTTTCTAATAGCAGATTTCTAACATTCTCCCACTTGACCCGATTATTCATAATATCAAGTGTTGAACATCATACTATGATAAATTGCTGAGTGTTATGGCGGTTGTGCATTATTAATTCAATGCATTCCCTTCCATATACTACAATACCAGCAATCCATCATTTTATACTCATAATTTATATAAAACAGCATAATGGTCCACATAATGTCTTATATCATAATGATTAAACATAATATCTTTATAAGACTCTTTCTTGTTTAAAATTACATAAAGTACGTACTACCACATTAAAACAAGAGACACATAATTGTATATCAGAAACACACAAAGAAGCTCAGAATGTCACACATCAATTATTATTAATACAACCAAGACCCATTCTTTGAACATGTTCCTTAAATTGTCTTGGCTGTAACCCTTTCGTCAAAGGGTTTGCAATCATAAGTTCTGTCCTGATGTGCATGATTGACACTCTTTGTTTTTGAACCTCATCTTTCACAACAAGATACTTCAGTTCCATATGTTTGTCACCTTTAGAGTACTTGTCTTTTTTTGAGAAAAACACTGCTGTAGAGTTATCACAATAAATTTTCAACGGCTTGCTAATGGTGTCGACAACCGCAAGTCCTGAAATAAGTATCCGCAACCATAATGCATGAATTGTGGCTTCATAACATGCCACAAATTCTGCCTCCATAATAGATGAAGCAACGATAGTTTGTTTCGTACTTTTCCATGATATGGCTCCTTGAGCAAACATAAACAGGTAACTAAAAGTCGATTTTCTAGTATCGATACATCCAGCAAAATCTGAATCGCTATATCCAATGACCTCCAATTCATTGGATCTACTATACATGAGCATGTAATCTTTCGTGCCTTGTAAGTACCTCAACACTTTCTTTGCAGCTTGCCAATGTTCCCTTCCTGGATTACTTTGATACCTCCCTAACATACCGACCGCAAAACTGATATCCAGTCTAGTACAGGTTTGAGCATACATTAGGCTACCAACTACAGATGCATATGGAATTGATTCCATTTCCTTTCGTTCAACATCATTCTTAGGACATTGCATGATATTGAATTTATCACCTTTATGTACAGGAACTTTCCTAAGTGAACACTTACTCATTCCAAATCTCTCTAGAATCCTTTCGATATATCCTTTCTGAGACAAACCCAATATTCCTTGTGATCGATCATGAAATATTTCTATTCCAATCACATAGGATGCCTCTCCCATATCTTTCATTTCAAAGTTTGTTGAGAGAAATTCCTTAGTCTCATGCAATATGCTTAAATTATTTGCAGCAAGCAAGATGCCATCAACATAAAGGACTAGAAAAATAAACTTGATCCCACTGATCTTTTGGTATAAACAGTGATCAACCGTATTTTCCTTAAAACCAAAAGATGTAATAATGGTATTGAACTTAATAGACCATTGCCGGGATGCTTGTTTAAGCCCATATATTGACTTCTTAAGTTTACACACCAATTGTTCTTTACCTTTTATAGAAAAATCCTCAGGTTGATCCATATAAACATCCTCATCAAGATCTCCATTCAGAAAGGCTGTTTTCACATCCATTTGATGCAATTCCAAATCATAATGTGCAACTAATGCCATTATTATTCTTAGTGAGTCCTTTTTCGAAACAGGAGAAAATGTCTCCTTGTAATCAACACCATCTTTCTGAGTGTAACCCTTAGCAACAAGTCTAGCTTTATACCGTTCGATATTACCACTAGAGTCGTGTTTGGTTTTAAAAACCCATTTGCATCCGACTCTTTTACAGCCATGTGGTAACTCCACGAGATCCCAAACTTCATTCTGCTGCATGGATTTTAGTTCTTCTTTCATGGCATTAATCCATTCCTTTGGCTCTTTACTTTCTACAGCATGTGAAAACAAAACTGGGTCCTTATTGATTCCTATATCATAATCTGATTCTTGCATATAAACCATATAATCATTAGAAATAGCTGACCTACAATCTCTTTGAGATCTTCTTAATGCTACTTGTTGTGTTCATGCATATCAGCATTATGTAAGTCATTTCCTTCAGGAAGTACTTCTTCATTTATATGTTGTTCATCATCATGCTGTTCTCCGATGGCTGGAACAACATTTGGATTAATAGTAGATGGAGGAACTATTCTAGGCAATGTAACATTTACCCTTGTTTCCTTTATTTCCACTATTTCTCTTCTAGTACTCCCACTGACTTCACCAATCTCAATGAATCTTGCATTACCAGTTTCTACAATTCTTGGACTATGATTAGGACAGTAAAACACATATCCTTTAGATTTTTCAGGGTAACCTAAAAAATACCCACTAATCGTTCGAAAATCTAATTTCTTTTCATGTGGATTATAAATTCTCGCTTCCGCCGGACAACCCCAAACATGCAGGTGTCTTAAGCTAGGTTTCCTGTTAGTCCATAATTCAAAAGGAGTCTTTTGAACAGCTTTACTAGGAACCCTATTCAACAAATAATTAGCGGTTTTGAGAGCTTACGACCACAAATTCTTTGGTAGTGTAGAATCTGATATCATACTCCTAATCATATCTATTAACGTCCTATTGCGCCTTTCTGCTACACCATTTTGCTGTGGTGTACCTGGCATTGTGTATTGCGTACATATGCCATGACTTTCGAGGAATTTTGCAAATGGACCTGGACACTGCCCTGACTCATTATATTTGCCATAATATTCACCACCTCTATCAGACCTTATGATTTTTATCTTTTTATCTAATTGCCTCTCAACTTCCTTTACAAACGTCTCAAGGACATTCACAGATTGAGATTTTTCATGAAGCAAATAGACATAACCATAGCGGGAAAAATCATCAATAAAAGTGATGAAATACTTTTCTCCATTAAAGGCTGGAGTGTCCATAGGTCCGCAAATATCAGTGTGTATTATTTCAAGAAGCTGGCTGCTTCTAGTGGCTCCTTTCTTATTATGTTTGGTTTGTTTACCTTTAATACAATCCACACATAATTCTAGATCACTAAAGTTCAAATTTGACAAAATTTCAGTACTTACTAATCTCATCATTCTTTCTTTGGATATGTGACCTAGTCTTTTATGCCATAAGAAAGAAGAATTTTCATTCAACATGCTACGTTTGCATCCAACATTATTTATTACGTTCAGCAAGGAATTCGCATAAGTGTCATTCAGTTTCAATTTATATAAACCATCAATTAGAATACCAGAACCAACATTATCGGTATTCTTATATAAATCAAAACAACCAGATCCAAACGTACATCTAAAAACCAGAAATATCCAACTTACTTACGGAAATAAGGTTTCTAGATAATGAAGGTACATAAAGGGTACTATATAAGTCTAATACATATCCACTTTCTAGAATTAGACGATAAGTCCCAATGCCTTCTATTGTGGATTTCATTCTGTTTCCCATATAAAGAAAACGATCTTCATTTGGATTTATGATTCGGATCATAAGAAATCCCTGCATATTATTGAAGACATGAGTTGTAGCACCAGTATTAAGCCATCATGTATTAATAGGAACTTCAACTAAATTTGATTCCAAACATACAAAAGATAGATGATTACCTTTCTTTTCGAACCAAGCTATCCTTTTCGGACAGTCATTTTGATATTGTCCTTTCCTTTTACAGAAATGACATCGAACATCCTTTAGTTCCTTCTTTTCCTTATCCTTCCCATTCTTAGCAGGTGCTTTTTTCTTCTTGAAATGACTTGATTTTCCATTCTTTTCTTTAGTAGCTTTATTACTCACAAAACTTACTGAGTGATTCACTTGATTTTTCAAACGTTCTTCTTCTTGAACAAGTCTACTGGCCAATTCATTAACATTCCACTTATCCTTTATAGTGTTATAGTTAATTTGAAAAGATCCATATTCAGAAGGTAGCGAGTTCAGGATAAACTGGACAAGAAAAAAATCCTCTACTGTAAGTCCAAGGGAGTTTAACTTTGCTGCAAGATTAGTCATCTCTATAATGTGCTATTGCATAGTTCGCGACCCATCAAACTTCATGGTCGTGAGTTCTGCCATAAGAGTACCAGCGAGTGACTTATCAGCTGAACGAAAACGCTCTTCCACAAACTGCATATATTCCTTAGCACTTCCTGTTTGCAGAATTGTTGACTTGATGTTGTTAGCAACAGTCATCTTAATAAACATAAGGCTCAATCTGTTACTGCGTTCCCATGCTTTATGGTGTGATTTTTCTGTCTCAATACTAGCTGTTGTAAGAGCAACAGGTTTATCCTCAAGGAGTGCCAAGTCAAGATCATGAACACCTAAATGGAAATTGACTTGTTCTCTCCATTCAAAAAATTAACACCAGTGAACAATGTAATAGATGAAACATGTGTATTCATTGGAACTACTGCAAATTAAATAAAATAATAATTGAAATAACGATAAGCTCGTAGCTAACGCGATTCAGATATGTACATAATAGTATAATATAGCACTCCTTTGGGTAGATACTATCTTATACTTAACATAATTAAATACCAAAGCATAAGTAAGTAATAAATATATTCAATTAAATAGAACTGACATCTTTGGATGATCAATATTTATTTAATCAAGATATCTATTAAACCTCATCATGTCAACTAGTTATAGAACAAGACTTTCCTTTGGGTAAGTTCTCAGGTTCTATCATTAGTGACGCCATTTTTTAATTGGTATTATTATAACTGGCAATTTCTATCAATAATCATTATGTCACTTATGCACTAAATGATTATTCTAATTTTGACCACTTTGGTGATTAACAAAATCATAAATCTCATGTGCATAAATGACTTATAACACATACTTGATTAAACATCATGAGTAAAGTATAGAACAGATCAATTGCAATCATAGGAAATATTCAATTATTGATTGGCGGCTCTGATACCAAATGTAAGAAATTCTTTACTGTAAGATCTTTCAAGATTAATGATGAACAATTCAAGTAATATCCCAAGGATCACCAATACTTAATATGATTTATTGTTTAAGATAACGTACCTTGATTAACAGCGGAAGATGTAATGGTTGTCATCTTCTTCTTCTGACTTCTAATAATTACTCTTCTTATCATAATTCGGTTTCTCTCTCTAACCCTATTTCTTTATGTGTTTCTTGATGGAGAAGAATACATCTATATACTGGGAGAGAGAGGACCCAATCCTTTATATAACATTTAACTCTAAATCTGGTACGTCCATCATATACCAATTCAACGCTTAAGATTAATCATAGACCTAATGTTCTAATTATAGAACGGTCTATTTATGACTTAATTAATCGGATCACATTAAGATTAGAAACTGCATTACGTTAAAAGTAAATTAAACGTTCTATTTATGACCTAATTAATAGGGCCACATTAAGATTAGAAACTGCATAACGTTAAAAGTAAATGAAACGATTGCAGTTTCTAATAGCAGATTTCTAACATTTATTTGAGATAAGAATAGCAAAACACAATAATCAGGCATAATAGAAATCAATAATTAACATGTTAGATTCAGTGAGCTTGAATTTTATAGAAATACCATAAATAATATCGGTAATAAAGCACTTACCGTGTACGCAATTCGACTTGAAAAACATCTTCGACTCACTGATTAAAAAATGGGTTTCGAGCAGTTGTTTTCAGCTGAATCTTGGATTAGGGTATCTAGCAGATGTTTCCATCTGAATCTTGGATTAGGGTTTCGAGCAGATTATAGATCCGTATAACAGAAATTTTGATAATCGACGAAAATTTAAAAAGAAGAAGAGTGCGGCCAGAAAATGGATTAGGGTTTTTTCAATGTGTTTGCGTCGTTTTTTGGATAATCGGTTTTGGATTTTCAGCTGGGCCTCAAACTGGTGAAAACGAAAAAAAAATTGTTTTTAGTTTTCTGTATTAGGCCCATTTTGAAAAATGATCATTTTTCAAAACGAATTTTTCAAAACGATAAAAAGAATAAGGGCCCGTTTGGTTTGCTGTTTTTAGTTTTATGTTTTTGTTTAAAAAAATGCGCATTTTTTATGCATTGTTGAAAAACACACAATTTTGAAAAATGAAATTAACATAGAAAATAGAAAACAAATTTATTTGATTTTTCGTGTTTTGAGACATAACAAAATGACGGAAAACAATTCCTCCCCTCCATTTCCCGTCCATCGTTGTAATGGATAAGAATTGTAAAAAAAATTATCATGTTTTCTTATATTTTGTAGTGGATGTTGAAAACACAAAACACAAAACTCAAAATGAAACCAAATGGACTCTAAGTTTTCGATATTTTTCAAAACTGAAAATAGAAAATGATTTGAAAACAACAAACCAAACTACACCTAAATTTTGACAGAAACAGAGATAATGGGACTACGTGATTTGGTCCAGATGATCTGAAAATTAAATTAGACAGAGGACAACATTCAATCAAATATGATGCATGACAAACATTCGAATCTCATATGCAAGGGTACGTTTGGCAGCATGTTGGGCTAAAAGTCGTATTATGGCCCACTTAAATTCGATCATTCAATATTAAATCCGTTAATGACATTCAATATTCGAATCTCATACTTAAAACCTTTGTATCATATCATACTACATTCTATCTAATAAAATATCCAAGTTTGATAGACTTGAGGATTTTGTTCCTATCCGAGCAGGACGCGGTTTTGAATATTTGATTGTATGTGTGATTAGAGGGCCAGGTTTGTCAAATCCGATAAATGACAAAAATCCAAACATCATGTGTATGAGTGCTATATTCAACTACATACATACAAAATATAATCGATCTTGCCTTCCTTCGGCTTATCACCGTCAATCTTTTTAGGGTTCCAGCCTAGATGGCGGCAAAGAATATATTGCACATATTGCCAAATTTCAACTAACATTATATATGTACGTATGTGTATATATATATATGTATGTATATGTATGTATGTATTGTGTGTGTGTTTGTTCAGCTTTAAGAGTGCAGTGGAGCAGGCCCATCCTATTCCGTCTTCTTCGCATTGCTTGCTTTGTTTGTACTGCTTGCCCACAACAGACCAAAAAAGTTCAACATGTGAGTTTGGAAACATGCCAAATTGTACGTAGTAACTAATGTCCTTCTTTTCTTGAAACAAAAGGCTACGCAGGCCGGTTTCTTTGAATTTTCAATCAACTCGCTATAACATATTTTTGTTCTTACTTGTTGTTGCCAGTCTTATCAATAGGGTTGTCCTGATTCATGCACTGGGTGCAATTATTTTCATTTTAGTTAAAGAAAGCCATAATTACAGTAAAACAAATACAGGTTGTGGCAAATTATATAAATCAACCTAGGTTTTATATTTTATTAGAATACAAAATTACCACTAATAAATATTTAGTTCATTCCATTAAATTAAGGGTAATTTGAACAAACATTATTATAATTACAAAATCTAAATTTTATGCCTCTTACGATTTCACTTCATTTCATAAAAATTAAATGTAATGCATGGTATTATTTTTCACAACGCATAACCGTGCTCAATACAAGTTTTAGTATTCATTCTTAAATTTGAAAATGAGATGTATAAAAGGAAAAGAATTATAAACGAGATTGATGTATTAAATAATTTTTAAAGGAACCGATGTAAAGGAAATAAGTTTTATAACGAGGGAACTGTACATTTCGTTTGTCACTGCATGTGCACGTTGCTTTCCGTGGCAATTGTGTTGCGGACCTGAGTCTGACCCTACTATTAATATTATGTTTCCTTGTTACAGTGAACTACTGGGAATGTGTTTCCGTAGCTTTCTCAAATTCGTGGGGTTACAAATTTTGATCGTCGGGCTCCATGATTTAAATTTTCTCCGCGAGTCACTGTGCTCATATTATATGTGTTACTACTCATATTTTATTATATGCTTTACCACGTGTAACATTATATGTTAAGCCTTGATCAGCATACTAATTTATGTTCGACACTCTTTTGTAGCATATATATTTTATTCTCCTACTTTTTTGCTTCTTTTTGTATATGTAGTATCCATTTACTTTTAGGGTTTTCGACCTGCAGACTTATGGTCCATGTGGTAGTTCTGCGAAAGATGCCACATAAATTTGCATAATTCAACTTTGAACTATGAAGTTGAGTTTAGACTCAGGATTATGTTGTTTGTTTTATTAACTTAGTTTGCATTTACTAATAACAATTACAAACAACCAGTTGTATAATTGATAATTAATAATAAAAAATCAACTGTAATATAATCTCTACTATTAATAGTAAGAATTCACCGAACTACTGTCAACCGTGTCTTTTTGATTTTTCTAAACTACCTTTTTCACCTAAGTTACGCCTTTCATTTCACTTCATTTTATACGAGCCTAATAAACCCTACTCACCCCAAATTAAATGATCCATGCCAATCATCCACAATCGCGAGCGATAACCAAAGTGATACCGGACCTTATACTCACTCCATCTGGTTTCAGTTTGCAATCAAATGATTTTGTGGACTAGGGTTAGCTTACTGCCGCGGAGATTTCACCTTCGCTCATCGCGTCGATTGGTGCTTCAGTATAATCAACTGGTGCTCATCGCCATGTAATGTTAGCTTCCTCTGATGTCGACCGGAGCCCATCGCTCATATTTGTTCAAGTCCTCTGCATTTTTAGGTATTCTATCGATTTCAACTTAGATATTTTTTTTAACTATGCCCAAATTTGTTGATGTACTCTGCATTTTTTATGTACCTTTTTCGAGTTCAATTTAGGTTTTTTTAATTAAAAACTATGCCCTTACATTGTTCGAAGACCTGTTCAAAAACCTCGTATATAGTAATACGCACATAATAAGTAAAGTTAACTAATAATTTAGGTTTTACTAGTATTTTTTTCCTGATGATTACGTCAGCGAACACTTTACTGTTGATATTTGATATTTGATAGTGATAAATAGTTTGATATTATAGTAAATAGTTTGATATTTGATTGTGATAAAAAAGTTTGATATTTTATCAAGTATAAAATATCAAATAAGTTTTCTGATGATTTTTTTAACAAATTATATAATGGTTTGATTCTTCCATGCATATTTCATGCACATTAATCATTGCAAAGAGAATGAAAATCACTACTAGAAAGGCTTCGTATAGCGGCGGAGCCTAGCGACGGCTAAAAAAAGCGGTCGTCGCTAGCCGTCGCTATACGCAGTATACAGATCTGGCCGAGAGCAACAGCTCCTTCATTCCTTCTTCCCCAAATTCCCTTCCTCCTTCCCCCTCCGACGCCCCCCGTCACCGTAGCCGCCGCCCCAGCTTTCAACGCCTCCAAATCATCCAAATTTACGTTGGTATGCTTCTAATCTCTTGTTTGAATGTAAATTTGATGTTTTTAGGTTTAGTTTAAACCCTAAATCAATTATGATTTGTTGTTAAATTGGGTATTAGTAGTGTTGTTAAATTAGGTATTAGTAGTGTTGTATGTTGATTTGATAGATTAATTAGTTTATTATCTTGTCGTGGAGAGGACTGACGAAGAGGGCAATGTTTCGTACGAGTGGACGGATGACAAATCACAATTCGTAATGGTAAATTAATTTATTGTTAATAACAATATTTTGTCTTATTTTATTTTCAAAAATTTGAAATTAGGTTTTTATCGTGTAAAACAATTGTTTGTAATCGCAGGAGAGGTACGAAGTAGAGCGGGCTCGTGTAGCACAGTCCACTGGTCGGGAAGAGCTTACGTTAGAGGAGGAGAACCATATTTGGGATGCTATTATTGACCCGCCTTCTCGGACCAGTCGACGGTATAGCTATGGAAATGTGGAGGTAAATTTTGGCATGTACTGATATATAAATTTACTCATGCATATGAATAGTTAAATAATTTTAATAATATTATATATATACTAATATATAAATAATTATGAACTATTTTACAGGCGATGAGAATGCAGAGTGCATACAGGAGGTCGCAGCAAGATACGGAGATTGCTCAGTTGAGGGCGACGGTGGAAGAAATAAATGACTGGATGAAGAGTTTCTTTAAGCAACAGCTGGATGAGCGGATTGCGGCTTATTTGCAACAGCATGGGACGATGCCTGGAGAGGACGGCAGCGATGGCGAGGAGTAGGTATGTTTGTTTGCTCGTGTTATAGGTTGGTATATACACATTTTGGTTGGTTTGGTGTATATATATTTCAGGATATTATGTACATATTTTGATAACTTCTAGTTGATGGATTTGGTAGGTTATTATGTATATATATGTCGGGATATATATGTCGGGATAACTATGTACATATTCTGGTTAATGGATTTGGTTGGATGTTATATTGTTTGATTTGGTTGGATTTGAAAATGAGATTTGGTTGGATTTTATATTGTTTGAATGTATAGTGATGTTATATGACGGATATATGATGGCTATAGTTGATGAATATAGTGTATATTGGTTGTGATGATGTTATATGATGGTTGTTGTTTGAAGTGGGAAAGCGCTGTGGAAATACAAAAAATTTGCTTCAGATAGCGACGGCTAGTGACGCCTAATTTGTAAAAAAATTGTGTCGCTTAGCGACGCCTAGTGACGCCAGTTAGACGTTGGAAAATTTCCACGTGGCACATTTGCAGTCGCGAGCCGTCGCTATTTTGGTGACGGAGCCGTCGCTAAAACCGTCGCCATACTATTGGGCGACGAGGCAAATAGCGACGACTTTTAGCGACGACTAAAACCGTCCTTGTAGTGAATTTACTTCTACTTCAACGGTATTGATTCGGTTATTGCAACTTTAAAATTTTATTTGATTACAATCTGGGCTACTTTAGTACATTATGTAATCTATTTTAGTACATTATGTAGTCTACCTTACAAAATTATTTGGTTTCAAACTGTAAAAATCTAGGCTACATTTTATTGATTTATTCTGTAATTTGATTTACTTTTGGTCCTCAAGTTAGTAAAACAGTTTTAGACTTGAACATGATGCTATCTAAACTTTTTATTATAAGCTTTGGTGGTATTTTTCAATTAAATGCATGTTGATATTTTCAATTTTGTATCGTCTTTTACACATTTTAAATTTCTGATGTTGGAGCTAGGGCCAAGGGAACACTATTTTTTAAGGTAGGATCTTTATACGAAAATTAATCATCTTTACCTTGGTCTATTCCGAGGACTGCATAAATGACACTTAAGTGAAAAAAGTGTATATACACATATACACACATACATATATATTCGCTTAAGTGGAAAATGTACATTAAAAAGAGTAATTAAGTAAGCAAGAGGTATCTCTTAGAAACCAAACTTGAGAATGAGAGCACTAGCACAATATGAAATGGATGGACTGTTTATTTTTAATCACATTTGGCTTTGTTCAGAAGATAATAACTCAAAATACATAGATAAATTTTAATTTCTTACTACTGTTGCATGAGCTTCACTTATTTTTTTTTCGTTGGTCCGTATTACTCGCTTTTTTGGCTCATAAATACAAGCTAAACTTTTTGGATCGAAAAATGAAACATCAAAAAAATGGGTTTGTGTTTATGATGGATGAACTAGCTATCTTACTTCCAAACGTTTCTTCACTAGCCTGTTATATCTCCGAATGGTAATAATATAGCAAAAAATTATTTTGAATTTAGAATTATAGAAGATATTTCTACCCATACTCTAAATCAGAATTTTGAAAAACTATGAAAACCGTCTAAAACTTCGGTGTAATAGAAGCACAAGTTAAGCATTTTTTAGAATATAAACATAAGTTAAAACATTTTTGGACGACAATTCATGTGCCTGTACAAACATGAAATGAATAGAAAATATAGTATATACATAGCTGCATGTAGTGTTTCATGCTTCACGCATTTCATGTACTATGTTGACAAATATAATGTACAAATATGCTTCTTAATGTATCTGCTATATGCTCGCAACTTACTTGAGCATACTTTAAGTATTTCATGTACAAGGAGGAGGTAGTTCTAAGTAGAACTTCTCTAATAGTATTTACTATTTATAATGAATGGTTAGTAAAGATACTTGCCTGTACATGCCATATTGTGGTATACATGAGTGAGATGAGAGGTAGTTTGAAGTCTTTGGACTTTGGAACTTTACAGAACACAGTAAAATTCAAATAAAATTAAATAACGAGGTGTGAACCAAAACTATTTTGGTTAAAATATTTTACTTTGAAGAAGTGCAATTATATATATATATATATATATATATATATATATGTACGTATGTATGTGTGTGTGTATGTATGTATATATATATATGTGTGTGTGTGTGTGTATGTATGTATGTATGTGTATGTAAATGTTTATTCTAAACAACAATGGATGACCTTCTACATTTGTTCCCACCTTTTGTCATATTCCAAAAATATAATATTTTTTTGACAACTTCAATAATATTAAAAATATATTCTTGTTTTAACTCATATCATGAAAAATTACATAATATGAAAAAGCCGGGAGTAATAATATGTTAAATAGTTTATAAATTTTTCTAAATGGTATTTTAATCAAATATATATAAATTATTTATCCATTTAAATTTTTCAGATAAGATTACTTATGAAAGTCTATTACTAATAATTAGACACTAATATTTAATAAATTTTACAAAGGTACTTGAATTTCTTTAAATTTCATAATGCTCTAAATAACTAATAACCGTCTACAAAATTTCAAAGATTACTTAAAAAATATAATCTTTCTATGAGGATTCATGAACGGAAAGATATGGAAAACAAGGATCAATCAATAAATTATGAGTTGTCTAATGCAAAATTTGGATTAACTTTTATAATTAAAATTTGATATTACACTTTCTTTATATATTCACAGTCTTAATATGTAGGTCCTTAAAGATCCAATTATCGTATTGAAATGATTTATGCACAAAGATAAGTCCATTTTAGAAATAGTGTTAATTATTTTCTATATTTTACATGCAATTATATTTGAATCAAATTATTAGCTTATATTGGTTATCATTTAGTTTTTAGTTTTTTTAGTGTATTTTGTAGAAGTAACTTCGAAAATCTACTTAGATAATGCTAACTTGCTCATGACCAATTTACAACATTGCCAAGCTGGGTGTGTTCGCTCATTTTAATTTTGGACTCTTTTTCAAGCTTTTTGCATGTTGGTCATGATAATTTTTAATTTGAAATTTTACATTTTCATTCTCTAGATGTTGCTTATGTCTAATATTGATTTCTTGCTTACTGAATTCAGTGAAAAAAAACAAAATGTGGAAACCTAAGCTATCCTCTATTATACTTTTTGCAAAGATAAAAACAATAGTTATTGCTACGAAGGTAGATTCCATCTTTACTACTAAAAAAAGAAATTCAATCAATAGAAAACTGCAACATCCTTTTGATATTCCAATAATGCCCATGCATAGTTATTTTGTCCTTCCATTCATATTCATTTTATGTCATGTCTTCCTGGAAAATTAGTAATCCTATCTCGTCACCATTCGTGTTTGTTTCATCACCATTCACACTCCTTATCACTGCTACACCACCACCTAATATCATGGTTACAAAATTATTTTGTGTAATTTGTAGGTGAAATTCTTCGTGTTAGAAAGGAGTAAGAAACAAAGAGAGGATTCAATGCTTTTGGTAAGACGACTTGATTCTGCTGTCGCTTCCTTTTGTCAACTGACGCGGTCTCTTGATACTGCTCAGCAGGTAATTTTTTGTAGCTTCTGATGGATCTTATTTAACAAAGGAATTTGTTTGGTTCTTTTAATTCTAATATATATAGCTCTGTCATAATGTGCCTTAGTTTTGTTAGAGCTGGCCTTGGAGATTTTAGTGTCAGGGACAGTTTGCAATGTATTGTTAACACGATGAATTTAATATATATTTCTCTAAAATAAGAAAGATTACAAGGCCCGTCGGTAGAAGTAATTAAAGCTCTCAGCTCACACAATAAAAGTATATAACTTTCTACCAATGTGTTTTTTGTAGCATAACTCATTTAAGTTAGTATAAACTTTCATTGTGTATAAACTCTGTTTATTGAATCCGACACTTCCATAAAGTAAAATATATCATGCATTGGTTGAACAATTACTTAGTGTATGTGTTGTATTTGCACTAATTTGCTGAACATTTCCAAATGCATGGTTTACCGCTTTGACGACTAATGGTCTATGTAAACATACATCTTTTGCGTAATACTAAAGATGCATGTATTATGTATATAAATGTAATCTTTGTAGATAACTAAACGGTAATATAGTGCAAGATTTTGGTAGATTGCAAAGTGCAAAATGCAGATTAATGAAAAATATGTACATACTTGCATTTTATGTAATTTTTTAGTTTCTCAGTTGCAAGATCAATCAAAAATCAAATAAACATAAACAATCATATGTCTAACAAAAAATTTACAGAAGCACATTATTTCAATTGAAACGTCCTTTAAATGCATTTTACCGAACGGACTTACACTACTAAAATCGGTTGGCATAGCGTCGGACTGGGGCGACGGTTAGCGACGGCTAAAAAAAGCGGCCGTCGCTAGCCGTTGCTAACCGTCGCTCGACCTGTATATCAGCCAGAACCGAGCCTTCTTCTTCCCCATTCTACGAAACCTAAAAAAAAACCCCCCCCCCCGTCGCTCCGCCGATTCGGTGCTCAAACGTTCGCTCCCTACCTCCCAAATTAATCCGGTATGTGTTCTAACCCTATTTCCTATTCAAAGGGTTTAATTAGGGTTTATTTGCATGTTTATTGGGTTTAAAAATTGGTTGTTAATGGCATGTTTATAGGTTTGAGATTGGTAGTTACGTGGTATACATATGGTGATAGTAGTATTGTAGGTTAATTTGAGAATAAAATCATTTTATTTCGACGTTGAAAACGATGATTAAAGCATACTATTATGATGTTGGTTATTGTAGAATTAACGATTGGTGATGTGATTTGGATTAAGATGGTGATAACATTTTAAGATGCTTATTGATAAGTTTATGCAATGTCGGTTGTCGATTAGGTGAAAATTTAATTATTTAGCATGCGTTAGTTATAAGTGTAATCGTGTTAAAATGTGAAATTTACTTGACAAATATTTATTGAACGTATTATTAAAAAATTTATAGTTGTTAAAATATAAATTAGAAAATTTGTTTTATTTGTGTGAACCCCTTAGACAATTTTTGGCCCCGTCTGACAAGTGTTGTATATGATTGTTATATGGATGTTCGTTTTTACACAGAACGGACATCTGTATTCATCTGATACAATATTTGTTGGATTTGTCCCAATATTGGACAAGTTACAAACACAATAACGTAATCGCAGTTTATAAATCATTTCAGTTTAAACGGTTAACGAAATTTCGATGGCACTTCCTTTTTTTCCCTGTGTACATGCATTTGTGTACGATACAGGGAATAAAGGGAAGTGCTGCCGAAATTTTGTTGAATTGTTTAATCTGAAATGATTTATAAAATATGATTACGTTATTGTGTTTGTAATGGGAAGTAGGATGACCGGCCGTTAAACAAGTATTAACAAGTGTTGTATATATATGATCTGTATTTTATAAAACAATCAAATAATTTATTAAGTGCAATTTACTAAAGTAATAAAATTTAAAAGTTAGTTTGAAACTAATAAATTTGTTCAGTCTAATTTATTAAAGTTTGTTTAAAATTTACTAAAGTTAGTTTAAAATTTACCAAATTAATAAAGTTAGTCTAGTTTACCAAATTATTAAATTTACTGAAGTTCAGTCTAATTTGTCAAATTATTAATAAAGTTTCAATGAAGTGTTTGTTTGAATTTTCTAATATAATTTTTGCAAATCAGGAGATATGTTCGATTATTTTCTCGATCGTAGTTGGATGTATGAACCCCGAAAAGGTATGAAAGGATCAATAAAGGAACATTTTGTTAACGGTGTACACGAGTTTATTAGATTTGCTAAATCTAATAATGGAAATAACGTAGACATTCGTTGTCCGTGTGCTAAGTGCAAACATCTGAAGCATTGGAAGGCAGATGTAGTAGAAGTTCATTTGTATAAATTTGGTTTTGTACCGAATTATTATTTATGGGATCGTCACGGAGAGTTTGTTCAATATACACCTAATCCTGTAGTGGAAGAGGATGATAATACAGCGGCAAATCCAATAGAAAATATGGTGCAAGATGCAGCCCGATCAATGTTTCCATCCACTGATCAAGACGACATTGAAAACGAAAATGGTGAAGAACCGACTATGGAAGCTAAAAAAATTTATGATTTATTGGATTCCGCTAAGAGACCATTGTGGGATGGATGTGAAAGTGGAACCGAATTATCTGTAACCGCTGAATACATCACGATGAAATCAAAATTCAATCTTACAGAAGCATCGTTTACAGCAATTGTACAAACTGCTAAACGACACATGCCACCCAATAATTTGATGTGCGATAGTCATTATAAAGTTAAAAAACTTATGTCTGCTTTTGGATTGCCATACCAGAAGATAGATACATGTGTTAAAGGTTGCATGTTATTTTGGAAAGACGACGCTCACCTTAAAAAATGCAGAATATGTAACGAGGAATGATACAAACCAAGGAAAAAGAAAGGAAAAGAAGTCCCTTATAAAAGAATCATTATTTACCCATCACTCCCAGACTTCAACGGCTATATGCTTCTTCTGCTACAGCATGTCATATGCGATGGCACAGCGTGAGAACACCAGTAGAAGGAACATTGATACATCCATCTGATGGAGAAGCATGGAAACATTTCGATAGGACGTATCCTGAATTTGCTCGAGAGAGCCGTAATGTTAGGCTCGGTTTATGTACAGATGGATTTTCGCCATTCTCTCAATTTGGTAGTAAATATTCATCATGGCCTATTATTGTCACTCCTTATAACTTACCTCCATGGATGTGTATGAAAACTCCATATATGTTTTTAACGATTGTCGTTCCCGGTCCTGATGATCCGACTCAAGGAATTGATGTTTATCTACAACCGTTGATCGAAGAATTGAAAACACTATGGCGTGAAGGAGTTGAAACATATGACATTTCGAGAAAAAGAAATTTTCGTATGTTCGCTTCTTTATTATGGACTATTAATGATTTTCCCGCATATGGCATGCTTTTAGGTTGGAGCACAGCTGGACGTCTAGCTTGTCCATATTGTATGGAAGAATCATGAGCATTTTCATTAAAGTACGGCAAGAAAATTTCCTGGTTTGACTGTCATCGGTGTTTTCTACATATTAATCATAAATTCAGAATGGATAAAAAGAACTTTAAAGCTAACAGAGTAGAGAATATGCTACCACCTAAAGTTTGGACAAGTGAAGAGATATATGAAATCGTGAAAGACTATCCTAAGATTCATGAAACTGGAAAACAGGTCGACATTCCGGGTAAATCGGACATTCATAACTGGTGCAAGCAAAGTATATTTTGGGAGTTACCTTATTGGAAAAATCTCTTACTGCGACATAATATTGACGTCATGCACAATGAAAAAAATGTGTTTGATAACGTTTTTAATACAGTTTTGAATGTAAAGGGGAAAACCAAGGACGATGCAAATTCGAGACGTGATATATTACATTTCTGTAAGCGGCCCGAACTTCAGTTGTACGACGATAACAAAAAATCCAAAGCATGTTATGAGCTAGACAACAAGCAAGCAAAACTCGTGCTCAAATGGGTGGAAGGACTAAGATGTCCTGATGGGATTTCTTCTAACCTTCGCAGATGTGTTGACTTGAAAAACAATAAATTGAGTGGGATGAAAAGTCATGATTGCCATATCATGATGGAATATATCTTACCTGTGATATTCAAAGAACTGTTGCCAACAAAAATATGGAGTGTTATAACAGAATTAAGTATGTTTTACAAACAGCTTTGTTCGACCACGTTAAAGGTAGATCATTTACGTAAACTTGAAGTAGAAATTTCTGTATTGCTCTGCAAACTCGAGAAAATATTTCCGCCCGGTTTTTTTAATGTAATGGAGCATTTGCCTGTGCATCTGCCATCCGAAGCACTCCTTCGAGGCCCTGTGCAATATGGATGGATGTATCCATTTGAGAGGTGATTTTAAACTCCTCAATATTCTGTTGATTAGTTGAAAATGTATATTCTTGTACCAATATACAAAATTAATTATTTTTGTTATAGGTACTTGAATCATTTGAAGAAAAAAATTAGACAAAAAGCACGAGTAGAAGGTTCGATTTGCAAATCGTACCTTCAAGAGGAAGCTTCTTTTTTTTTCTCACACTACTTTAGTGACGATGTGAACTTATCGTTTGCAAGTGTTCCCCGTAATGAAGAAGCTGTTGAGCATGATTCTTCTCAAACAATGTTATCTATTTTTAGGCAACATGGAAGACCTGCTGGAAAATGTGTGGAAATATGGTTAGATGATAGAGACTACCATGTGGCACACACATATGTTCTTTTAAATTGTGTTGAAGTTGGACCATTTATCAAGTAATACTGAATGATTGTACAGTTCAATTATACGTGTATTTATATATTAATAATTAGGGGAATATAATACATTTATTTGTAGCATATACGAATCACAACATCCATCTGGTGATTTCAGTAAACAATTTGCCGGGTGGTTTGCAAGCTATGTTCACGATCCGAATAACAGTGTTGTTGACGAAGGAATACGACACCTTGCTATCAGACCAAGAAGAAATGTCAAGACCTATCCTATATACTTTGTCAACGGATTTAAATTTAACACCAAAGATTATGGAGCTGAAAAATCAACGTATAATAGCGGTGTATTTGTCAAAGGCGGCGATGATCCAGAAGAGCATATAAAAGATTTTTATGGAGTCTTAACACAAATTTTAGAGTTGACTTATTATACACAACCGCTAGAGAAAGTTTTTTTATTCAAATGCAACTGGTTTAGCAACGTTCCCGGTTCTGGAATTAACGTACATAAGGATTTTAAGTTAATTGAAATAAAGCATACGTCACATTACTATAAATATGATCCTTTCGTGTTAGCTAAGCAAGCATTACAAGTTTATTTTGCTCCGTATCCATCCTTAAAAAAAGATAAAGCAGACTGGTGGGCTGTTTTTAAAACAAAGGCAAGATTTACATTTGATGGAAATAATATTCCAGATGAAGCAGCGTATCAAACAGATCTTGAGCCAAATTCCGAAATAATAATAGCCGATGACATCGATGTAGGATCGTTGAATGATGAAGCGAATGTTTTAATAGATGCATTTGTTAGTAACGAAGAAAACGATATAGAGTACGAGACCGAGACGTCTGAATCAGAAGATGATGAAGAATGATCACAGATGGCATCGTTTGTTGTATTATGTGATGTACTATTCTGAGTTATGTCATGTGTTATATTAAGCTATGTATTCACTTATGCAATTTACTATTCTGAGCTATGTAATATTCTGAGCGATGTACTATTCTGAGCGATGTATTATTCTGATTTATGCGTTATCGTTTTATTGTATGATTATGTGATGCTCATTTGATCATTATGCTTTTATATATAATATATGATTGTGGCAGATATGGCTGATAGAAGACGTAGGAGTACATCTCAGCCTTCTCCATCTCAGCCTTCTCCATCTCAGTCTTCTCCATCTCAGTCTCCTGGAGCTGCAGCGGGTCCTAGTAGCTTAGAGGTAGATACACGCCGAGTTGCAGAGATTATTCCGAAGAGTGTTGGGTAAATGTTAAATTTATTTCAATTATATTATTTAAAATATATAAACTATATAAAATATGCACGTTAACAATCACAGGGGATTCGAGGTGGAACCATCATAGTTTATTTTAGATGTCTCGAAGAAATCATATAAGGGTCGGATGTCAGCAGTTTGGCCGCATTGAGATAGAATTCCAGCTCATATTAAAAATGCTATATGGGCCGACTTGATGGTAATTACAATTTATATATTTCTATTGAAAATAATATGCTGTATGTAATTCAAAATAAATTCAATATGCAGGCTGTTGTACGAGTGGAGCCGCATGATTTAGATGTTTTTAGCAATAATTGGAACCAAAAAATGCGGAAGAATTATAGAGAGACAATATCAAGGGCGAAGAAGGCTGACAAAAAGCCAGGTTGGATGAGCGATGAAGTCTGGAACGGATTTCTCACATATTGGGAGTCAGAAGCAGCTAAAGTAAGCTATGATGAGAATGCTTACAATTATGTTAGTTGCACTATTTTAATCGTGTATCTAAATTAATATAGGAAGTAGCAGCAAGAAACCAAGCCAATAGGAATAAGAATCCTGGTTTACATCGAGGTGGCTCTAAATCTTTCCAACAGCATAGGAGAGAATTGGTAAATATAAAATATATTTAGCATATGGTGATGCATATCTTCATGTATAACATTTATGCTTATTTTCAATATATCTTATTTGTGTATATCTTCAGTTTGCAAAGTACGGAAGGGAGCCTACAATGGCTGAGGTTTTTAGAGCCACACACGCAGTTGAGTCTGTTGATGATGAGGGGAATGCGACCTATGATTGAACCGACAGCAAAGCTGAAGCAGCGATGGTAAATACGCTAACTCGTTATTCAAATTGTATATATATGTAAATTGTATACCAATTATTTTAAAATTATGTTTGTAATTGCAGGGGCGATATGAGGCAAAGGCATCGGCATTGACACAGGCGAGTGGAAGAGCAGAGCTTACAGTTGAGGAGTCCAACAGGATTTGGGATTCCGTTATTGCACCGCCTACTCGAAATAGGCGTTATGGTTTCGGCAATCAGGAGGTAAACCATTTCACTAACTTCATATTAAAAGATCCACATTATTCTCACATCAAAAGAATTATTTATATACTATCCAATTCATTCAAAATTCATGTGAAATGCTATCGTATTAACTTCAGTTATTTCACAGGCTGTTAATTTTCAAAGAGCTTATGGAAAATCGATGGAGGAGGAGCGTATTGCTCAGATGCAGAGGCAGCTGGATGAGCTCAACGATTGGCGAAAGGGCCAACTGGCACAGCAGATAGATTAACGCATTGCAGCATTTTATCAGGAGCACGGCTCTATGCCTGGAGAGCAGGGAGATGGATCTGATGATGCCGAGGAGGATGATGATGCATAGTTTTACTATTCTTGTGGGTATGTATTTATGTACGTATTTAGACTAGATTTGATACTTGGGTTTGGATACTTGGCATTTTGGATGATGTTTGGGTTTGGTTATATTTAGATTTGATCCTTGTACCTTGATACTTTTGGTTTGGTTTTGTATACTATGTTGGTTTGGTTGGTTTTTGTGTTTTTTTGGTTATATTGTTGAATATTGATGTTGTGGGTATTGTTGAGTTGTGTTGTTGTTGATATTATTGAGGTTTGAAAAGACGGTTTGAGGTTTGGGACGAGGTTTGATGGAAGTATAGCTGCTGTATGCACAGCAGATTTTGCCCAGAAAAGCGACGGCTAGCGACGGCTAGTAACGGCTTACTGGGCAAAAATAGCGACGGCTAGTAACGGCAGGCAACGACGAGTAACAGACTTGCTTTTGGAACAACTACCTGCCACGTGGCGTTGACACGTGTAAGATACCGTCGCTTGTCGTCGCTATCTTAGCGACGGAGCCGTCGCTTATGCCGTTGCTTTTCCTGATGGCAACGGATTGAATAGCGACGGCAATTAGCGACGGCTAGCAACGGCTAGCGACGGCCGCTGACGCATTTTTGCCGTCGCTATATGCTGCCTTTGTTGTAGTGTTAGTAAATCATCTGTATCCCATATTTTCAGATCAAACGCATTGAAAACAATAATTCAATTATTTTCAATAGAATTCTTTGCTTTGAAACATTGACAAAAATTAACAAAAAGGAAGGGCCAAAAATCAACCAAGCAACCAAAAAAATATAAAATGCAACAAAAAGAAAGTTTGAATTAAGAAATGTTTGTGGTTTAAGGAAGGAAAAAGTAAGTGTTAAATCACTACCTTGAAAATAGAAATATAAACCCGAATGGAAACATGAAATCCAATAAAGATGTATCCTTTTAAAATGATAAATTACTGAATTTTATAAATAATTGCCTCAAGAAGAATAAGTGATTTGTTATTATCCTCTTCATAAAGCTAATTACTTGAGAAGACAAACTACTTGACAACACCATACTTCTGCAAACATGCATGCACTTTCAAGATATTTATTGTTGTTTTCCAATATATTCAGATAATTACACACTAAAACTGAAACGGTATTGGAGAATATGTGAGAGAAACATAATAACAAGAAAGAAGTTGGATGAATTCATACAATACACTCAGCATATTCAACTCTCACAAGCACACGTCCAGCATTTTGTAGGATAATGTATTATGTTATAACGAAGCATACTTCTATAAGAGTTTCAACTATATAAAGAATTTGTAATGAAAGTGGGTGGGAGCACCCAAAACTATTATGGACAATTGAATCTGTTTAAGATAAAATCAACAAAATTGGATACCCAGAAAACATATCTCAAGCTTTTTAAATTTTCCAATGCAGTATGGATTTCAAGAGATACTGAATAAGTATGACATAGAAGCCCAACCATGAATAATGACTAGCGGTGTCACAGAGCTCGATCGAAATGACCTCCTCCTTTATATGTCTCAACTTAGAAACAATAAGTTAATCAATTTACAATATTAGATTTTCGACAAGAGGAATTTGTTCAACTGTAATTAGTCATGTAGCCTGACAAAGGGGCATTGGAATTATAATTTGTAAACACTTATTTTAGATTCATTAAAGGCTACAAGTATGGATTTTGTGTGTGTATATTACAAGAAGGAATGATATTTGCATGATGTACAAAGACAAAAGTCACTTAAGGAGAATCTGAGAGTAGGCATTGCCGAACTTGTTCTTTTAACGGAGTGTTTTTGTCCATGACGTGTGTTTGTTTGTTGCTACATTTTAGAGTTATTATTTACTTTTTCTATGCATCGAGAGCTTTGTTTAATAGGCGTCTGCTGCTACTTTGTACTCTTATTATCTTCTTTTGTTTACCAGATCACTGTTATATTTTCTTCACCGATGCATTATGTCTTTTTAACCAAGTATCATTACATGGCTTTATTATTCAAATGTCGCGCAATGGGTGATTTAGTTTCTTTTTTTCTATTAGTGAAATAAGTAAACCTCTTTTCTTCCTTTTTATCTTTTCCTTTTCTCTATTTTAGAATTTGGACTAATTTTATAACAATTCTCTATGCTAATTTGTTTGTTTAATTGATGTCTAATTATGTCGAATTTTATATAGTATGCGGTAACGCTCTAAGCGCATTATTGCATTAACACATATACATTATGATTAGATGCAGCTTCACCTAAACGTGCATATATATACTCGTAATAAATAATTAGTTTTTGAACCCCCAACTCAAACATTATCCGTAAGTAATAAAAAATTAACATATACAAGTTGAAGTCATTTGGCCCACTTGAATAATTAATAACACTCATCATCTTCGTGGACTTTGATTAGTAGGTCAACCATTCCACCATTAGAGAAAAAATAAATAAATAAATAAAAGGAAGAAGGAATTCAATGACACGTGGGTACAATTAAATCTACATGTTCAAAGCAAAGTATGATGCTATAAACTGTAGTTTACTATATGCTTGTAAAGTTATTCATCCATCCAACCAATAAGTATAGATAACAAACAAAATCAAATCGACAATAGACTAGTTATATTAAATACCTTCTTTCAAGTTTCAAACATTTTACCAGATAACCTCTTTAAATGAAAATAAAGCATATACAACAGGTGTATGGGATCAATTGGAATTTTTAAGTAATATGTAGAAGCAATCTCCACCCCACAAAGGTCAATAATCTTTACGGTCAGGCCGCGAGCGAGGGAGCAAAACTGTACAACTTTATTAAGCCAACCATAAAAAGGATTGTCTGCAATTAGCTTGCAAAACTAAATAGTGTGAAATCAAACAAAAAAAAACATTAAATAAATAATTTTTAACATGTTTACTTAAATCTTTGCTGAGATCTGTTCAATGCTCATTACTTTATTCTACCTACAAGCATTTTAAATCAAATTTCTTATACTTAGTCTAATATTTAAATGATAATTGGTTCGTAATCAAAATAGTTTGACATTTTTTTTGAAAACTTTCAAATTCGCATACTTATCGATCTCGAATTCAAAATTCAAAATTTAATATTTTTTGTTTTTTATATGAATGAGTGATTCTCATTAGAAGAGAGCGGACGTAATTTTCTGTTTTAAATTCGTAGATTTTCGGTTCAAAATTCAAATGTACAAATGTAAAATCAAAATTTGTTTTTTCTATTTCAAAGAAAAATTTCAAAATTTTATATTTAATACTTTTGAATTCAAAAGTCAAATTTTCAAATTCAAAATTCACACTTTTAAAATTCAATTTTCAAATTCAGGAAATTGAAAGCATAAATTTCAAATATTCAAGTTTCATAAAGTTCAAATTTCTGTTTAGAATTCAAATATTTAAAATTATAAATTACAATTGAAAATTTACTTTCTTGAAGAACGTTTTCCAATTGAACTATTTTACTTGATAAAAATTTTAAAATTTAAACAATAAATCAAATTTTCAAATAAAAATTTCAAATTTAGTTTTTTATTTTTTTATTTCAGAAATCCAAAACCAAATCTTATAGTTTAAAATTTTCGAGTTCTAGTTTAAAGTTTCCAATTTGATTTTCAAATTTTGTAACTTCAAATTCAAATCTTCAAATTATACTTTTCCAACTAAAAATTTTAATATTCAATTTTTTTATGATAAGAGTACTATTTTATTCAAACGCAACATTAATTTTAATGCCTCAGGAGTTAGGATTTATGTCTAGAGCGTCATACAACTAAACTGTTCAGTTGCGGTCCTTAACCATTTTTATACTCGGATTTAAAATTAATATTTTCAAATATTTTAACTTTAAATTCAAATCCAGAATTCAAATATTCGGTAATTATAATTTGATGTTTAACTAAAATTTAAAACTCATTAAGGCCAATTCTATTAACCCAACATTTTTTGTCATTTTTATCCCATTTACTATTTTACCCTTATAATTGTTTAGACTAAACTCATTGGTCCATCCAAGTAACAAAGCGTACGAATGAACTCTCAATGATAGCCTAATCAAGATCACGTATTCTACACATCATATTGAAATCAGCATCTATGGTTGAGTGTTAATGTTTCTAACTCAACTGTCGTTGTAGCGTCAACAAATTAGATTGGATTCTTGTATAATCGTTATGTCAGTTTACTTCAAATTATCGATCTAGGACTGTCAATGAATATCCAAAAAATTCGAAATCCGTCCATATCTGCATTTGAAATATGAAAAATTATCCGATATTCAAAAAAATGATACAGACATGACCATATCCGTATTCGATAATCATCCGTCCGGTTTTTATCAAGATTATAGTTATGTTTTTATGTATTTTACACTACAAGGGGAAGCATGTTTTCCGACGGCCAGAAACCGTCGGCGGCCGTCGGAAGCTGTCGGCCGCCGTCGGAAGCCGTCGGCCGCCGTCGGAAAAAGCCATCGGAAATGACTGTATCGGGAAGAAGTATTTCTGACGGCTTCTGATGGACGCTGTCGTACCCGTTTCCGACGGATCCCGACGATTTTCGATGGATTCCGACGGATTCCGACGGACGTCGGTAACCGTCGGAAGCCGTCGGAAATGTTAAGTTACAGGCCGCCGGTATTCGTCGTAAGTCGTCGGAAATTTTAACCTATAAGTCGTCGGAAGTCGTCGGAAGCCGTCGGAAATCTGCTGTTTTTTTTTAAATTTGCTGCAAATATAGTCTTTCAACCACATTTCTCTTCCAAACACTATAATATCAATACTGCACAATCCAATATACAATAATCCAACCAAATATCCAAACTCAAACTACAAAATATTCAATAAACACACAAATAAATAAAATTACATTAAAATAAAATACAAAATATAAATAACCATTCCAACATTAACAATAATCCTAACAATAACTGTTCTACCATGTTGTTAATACACAAATTCATCAATATTCTCATACACGTCCTCATACAACCATAGAACCAAGTGTATCAAACATAATTATACATAAATCAACAATTACCTACGCCGTCTACCAAATCATTCTATAGTAAAACAAAACATACCTGAACGAACGAACAAACAAGCAAGCAAGTAATGAATCAATCTCCTCCAGATCCAGAGCCAGCCGAGGAAGGAAAGCGACCACCACACTACTACATGTACTCTAACAACTGTGCGGTCTGCATGACCTGTTGGCGGTTCTGCTCCTCCAACTGGGAAACTCTAGTCCGCAATTCTTCTATATCTGCTAGATCGCTCTGAGGTCTACTCCGTCGTCCCCTACTCTGACTACTGCACTGCAATAATTGAAAAATAAATAAAATCCAAGTTTATTGTTTTGAAAAGGTCAAAATATCATATTTTAAGTATTTTAAGAAAAAGTAAATTATTTACCGCTAAATTGCCAAATCCGTATCGTCGACCATACTCTGCTGGATCCATCACGGACTCAAAAATAACGTCCTCCTCATTGGTCGTCAGCTGATCTCGACCCGTGTCAGCAAGGAGTTTCTGCCGCTGCTCCATAAACTTCTCCTGCATTAACAAATTAATAATATCATATCTTATGTCATCATAGTTTAACAATTAAAACAATTACTAATACTGAATAAAATGAAATATGCTTACATAAGCTTCAATATTTGGTTCTTCAACATTTCCATCATCGTCGTCAACTTCAACCATAGGAAACAATGATCGTGCTGCATCTTCGATCATATTTTCTATACGGGTCGTTGAAACTATTTCGTTAACGACACTTTTAGACTCTACAGAAGTAATTGCTACAACTTCTCCATGCCGATCCCAAACATAATATTCGGGTGCGAAACCGTGTTGGCACAAATGAACTTTCACAATATCTGGTAATAAATACTTTAAATGTCTACACCTACTACACGGACAACGAATTTCTGGATCGTTTCCGTTATTACTTAAAGCGAATTCAACAAATACGTTTATACCATTACAAAAATCTTCTTTTATTGAACCCCTCAGTCCTTTTCTTTGGTACATCCATCTCCTCCGATTAATAAAATAATCAATCATTTTTTCTATTTGACAAAATGAGAAGTTCAAAATTTAATATTTATTTTGAAGAATACAAATTCGAAAAAGATTATTTTCATGGTCGTATAATATTTTGAATTTAAAGAACAACTTCACAAATTTAAAAATATTTTCAAATAGGGCACATTTTATTTTTTAACGTAACGATTTAAAAATATATATAATTTTTTTTTCATTGGTCAGGCATTCTACTTCCCATTACAAACACAGTAAGCATTTACATTTCGTATATTACTTCGTCTTAAACGATTCAACAAAATTTCGACAACATTTCCTTTTTGTTCCCTACATTGTACACAAATGTGTGTACGCAGGAAACAAAAAAGAAAAGTTAGGCCGAAATTTTATGAATCGTTTGAGACGAAGTAGTATATAAAATGTAAATGCTTACTGTGTTCATAACTTGTCCAATACAGGGACAAATCCGACAAACATTGTACCAGATGAATATAAATGGTCGTTTTTCGAAAAGAACGACTATTTATACAACGATCATGTACAACACTCGTCAGACGGGGTCAAAAACTCTCTAAGGGACATTTGTCAGTTACATGCGCGCATTTTACAAAAAAATACAGTTTTACTCACTGTTCACATTTACAAAAATATATATTAATTTAACACATTTATTCAACGTATTACATCAACTTAAGGCTGTTTTAACATTTTTGTCATTTTTCAATACACACAATTATAATTTAGAGTAATGCATTTTTTTTGTTTCATAAGTAAATACGCGCACAATATAATACTCCTAGTTCATTCAATCAATTTATCTTATTCCAAATAACGTATACAATCGTCGAATCAAGACATACACAACAATTTACATATACATGAACAACCACAAATTATACGTGTTTTTCACAATTTCACGATAAAAGATGAAATCGGTATACCATGTGATGCTATTAATCGTTATTACGCTATTGGAAACAATTGCAATCACTAATTCGCCCTAATTTATCAATTTATGCAAATCTAGAATTAGGGTAAAAACTGAATTTTTCACAAAAATAAGAGATTATACCTGAGATTAAGAGTAATGAAGGTTGATTAGCGAGTCTTGAAAGATCCGGAAGCTAAAAATTAGGGATTGGAAGTTTGGAGGTTGAATTTGGGGGTTTTTTGGTGGAATTTTCGTATGGAGAGAAGGAGGAAGAAAGCTCTCGGTTGGAGCTATAATCGTAGATTTCCGACGGCTTTCGACGGCCCGTCGAAAGCCGTCGGAAATTGGCCGTCGGAAGCCGTCGGCCCTGGCTGTCGGTTTTAAGGCCTTTTCTAGTAGTGAATTAGTACATATATTGTCGTTTACTATTTTTTCTAGGTAAATATATGTATATAAAAAATCAATTTTTACCACTTAAAATTATTTTTTTTACTGTATTTATTATTATTTTTATATATTTAGTACAAAAATGGATTGATAATAAATCAAAATTTTCTATTTATTCGTTTAGATTTATTAGTTGTGAATTGGTTGAATAATATCCGATAAATATCCGATATTCGTCCCCATCCGTGGATACAGATATCCGATATCCGAAAATTATTTTGGATACGGATACGGATATGATACTGTCTGCATTTTAAAGTATCCGTTTACAGGTCTAAGTCAGCCTTCCCCAATCAATTTTTATAAATACATTTTTTTTTCATTGGACTATTCGTTATGCGAATATTCGTGTTCAATCGTCACATCTCATTTTATTCTAATGCAAGACATTTTGTAAGTTAGTCATTACATAAAGCAACCAAAGTAGTCTTCATACAATTTAATTTGGATGTTGAGTATGAACACGTTAAGCATATTCTTTGCAACAAGACATCCCAGTCCTAATATAAAACTGTATTCTGTTAAGCAATTTGTATTCCTTAAGAGAGTTTGTACCATATAAAACAGTCGAGTAGGACACAGAATCACAAAAAGGTTATATTAAAAGCTTAAAATACTGCTTCTTTGTTAGGTTAATTATATTAAATTTGAGTAACTGTGTCATGTAAAAGCGCAAAAGGAATAAAAAATGTTGTAGATGGAAACACAACGTAGGCGATCTATACCTATAATACACTTAGCAGGTAACTTGAAGAATTAAAATATAGGAATATTGTGACGAGAGAGATATCATTTGGATTATTACTTGCTTTCTAACCAATGATCATTAACGTGGGACTCGTGTAACTTCCGAATATAAAAACTTATTCAAGGAACAAAATCAAACGTTGATTTCAAACGTTGGTGGTCCTATTCTTCTTCGATGTCCCATGGATCAATTAAATCTTCAGTGTACATTTCTATTATTTCAATCAACTAAAATAAAAGAAAATATAGAATGTGCGGTGGAGATTTTATTATTCGAATTTTAAAATTATTATTATTTTATTTAAAATAATTTAAATAGTTTTATTTTCAATTTACATAATATTGCCATGACACATTAACCTTTAACAGTGTATCGAGTGTGTGCTACGTAGGTGAAAAGATATGCAAACACTAAAAGAAAAGTCAATTTTCGTAGCATTGCAAGATAGTTTTTCAAAGGAAAATGTTGTCACTGATTATTTTATTAAAAGCCAATAAAGTTAAAATCGTTGTTTCATCCGCCAAAAAGTTAAAACGCCATGTCATCAAGCCTAAAACGGTGAAAACTTCATTCATTTCCGCTACTTTTATCAAAGTTAAGAAAATAGTTGGTTCCCGCTCAACATTTAACAAAACTCAATACTTAACAAAACTGTAAAGTTATCACCAATTCCTTCCCCCATTTAAAACGCAGTGCAACCATGGAAAGTATAGACTCTACCGCATGACACATCGCTTTAAATCCGAAACGCGGTTAGAATTGCATATAGTTTTTGGTGTAACCTATATTTTTAAGTGAATATTAGGCTCACGTCCCTAGTAAGTTTTAAAATACACAAAAACCCCAGTAAAAAAAAGTGTGTAAATTAGGTCCCTAGAATTAAGTTACTAAGTAATTGCATATAGTTATGCAATTTTTTTGGTGAATAATTGCGGAATTTTCCGCAACTTTTTGAAAAAATTGCATAAATTTCCGCAATTTTTTGGGTGAATAATTGCGGAATTTTCCGCAATTTTTTGAAAAAAATGCGTAAATTTCCGCAATTTTTTGGATGAATAATTGCGGAATTTTCCGCAATTTTTTGATATAATTGCATAAATGTCTGCAATTATTCACTGAATAATTGCATAAGTGTATGTCATTATTCAGTAACTTAATTCTAGGGATCTAATTTACAAACTTTATTTTACTGGGGTTTTTGTGTATTTTGAAACTTATTAGGGACCTGTGCCAAACTGTCCCTATTTTTAATGTATACAAACGTTTTATAAATTAAAATTTTAATTTTATAAACAATACAAGATAACATACAGTTGCCAACGGCGGCCGTCGGAAGCTGTCGGAAACCGACGCAAAAAACCGTCGTCGCACAATTTTTCCGACGGCTTCCAACAGCATCCGTTGTTATCTTTTCGACGACCACCAACAGAGCGCCCGACGGCTCTAGACGGTCGTCGAAGAC
Source organism: Allium fistulosum (assembly GCA_030737815.1). Classification (NCBI taxonomy): domain Eukaryota; kingdom Viridiplantae; phylum Streptophyta; class Magnoliopsida; order Asparagales; family Amaryllidaceae; genus Allium; species Allium fistulosum. Next base: position 560,115,951 of record CM060907.1, read on the forward strand.
ACGTGGATGTTCAATAGGGAGCAAAAAAACCGCCGTTAGCCGTCAGAAGCCATCGAAAATTTTCAACCTGAAGGTCGTCGTCAGCCGTCCGAAATGCTGAAGCTATTTTTACAGTTTTTTACTGCGTTCTAGCCTATCATACACAATCCAGAAACATAATATATTCACACACAAGCACATATCCAATTCAGATATTTAATATAATATCAAATCATACAAATATACTCAAATCACATAAAGAAAATTAAACCAAGCATAACTCGCATAAAATCAAACCAACACTTCGTTAACATAATGTATGTACATGTCATTGTACAAAATATACAGCGTGGAACACCAACTCCCCACCATCAACTCACAAATGTCAAAATTACCATCACCAAATGAACCATCAAATAATATAAACAGCATTTCGAAGTATCCAACTCCACCAACTCAATGTATCATCAACAAATACCAAACAATGACCCAAAACAAAAAAAACATACCTATCACTTCTGTTAATCACCTCCAGAACCTCCGTAACTAGCTGAAGATGGAAAGCGGCCACCATACTACTGCATGTACTCAGCAATACGCTGGTCCAGCATCTGTGTCATCTCAATGGCCTGCCATGGTTCTGCTCCTCCAGTTGCGCCACCCTAGCTCTCAACTTTTCGATCTCTGCTAGATCGATCTGAGCTCTGGTTTGGCTAGTTCTTCTCTGCCTACCCTGCAATACTTATTTAATTTAGTAAAAAGTGCAATTACTATAATCTTACTATCGAAACTACATCATAATATATTAATTGTTATATCTATAAACTTATTATTGAAACTAAAGCGATGTGAAGTTCTTTAGAACTGAAAGGTTACTAAATTGTTATATCTTAATATATTATTCATTACCAATTGATTGCCAAAACCGTAATGCCTGTTCCGTGAAGGTGGATTTATGACTGACTCAAAAATGACATCATCCTCATTCGTAGTCTGCTGCTCTCGACCAGTTTTCTCCAGGAGTTTCTACCGTTGTTCCATAAACATTGCCTGCATGAACAAATACAAATATATTTGAAATTAATAGCATGATACCTTAATTCATTATACTTTAATAATTAAAAGAACCACTAATAGTATATAAACTAAAATATGCTTACATGGCTCGCCCGCGATTTATCATCATGTCATGCATATGAAATAGTTCCGTCTTGATTTATATGCTCGACGGCATGAGTACGGGTAAATACATCCATGTACGATACGAGACCTTGCGCCTCAACTTTCTGAAGTTGATTATGATGTACTATTATTGTATATTCAAAATTATATGGTACAATAACTATTTATAATTCACATTTAATAAATTTACCAACTCCTGCCGATATTGTTGGAACGATTTGGACCCTTCTCGATGAGTGACAAAAATTTTGTTCCTATTTACAGAGTTTCTTTGCGACTCTGCCTGTACATTTAAATAAACAATACATTATTTACTTACCAAATATTTTTTGAAATTTACATATCAATCAAATAATTAATAAAAGATTAGTACACTTACCTTCGCTTCGAAACTATCCCAATGCGCCAGCCACCCTTCTCACACACTCGCTCTCATCCAGTTCGGCCTCTCCCCTTTATGCTTCACAGCCGACATAGAATCCCGGTAATTCTTCCTCATCTTCTGCATCCATCAGTGTCATACCAACTGCATGTCCTCTGCTTGTACGTCGACCGCGGCTTGTATTTCATGGTAAACAAGCGACAACAATAAAAGATGAACAATAAATAAGCGACAAAAAATTAAAAACGAAAAACAGAAGATTATACTTACAGTGAAATCCTACCATATACACTCAATGATGTGGGAAGGGATATTATCCCACTTGGGCGACATGCTGTCGTCCTACTCTTATACGAATCTCTCGAAACTGATAGAATTATAGCCGACGGCTGTAGGTCGAACCCCCTATGTTAAATATGATACAGATTATTATATCGTACACAAAATGTCTTTGATGCTGAATTTTTTTTAATACTTACCCCTCCACTCTAGGCACAAGATACACAGCGGGACGCTGTGGCGGCTGCGATGGGCCGCTGGCATCTCCTCCTGATGAATGGGAAGAGCTCCTCCTTTTGGATGACATGATACCTGTCACAAACACATCATTTTATAAGAGAATAATAGCATAATAATAAAATATATTGTATAATAATGACATAAATGACATAAAGTACATAAAGTGCAAAATATACCTGATTCAGATTGGGTTTCATATTCCGACGATAAGAAGAATACATTGTATTTTTAACATAAATTGCTAAATAAGTGACAAAAATGGTAATGACATAAATGACGTAAATGATGATAAGCAGATTCGGTTTCATAAATGACATAAATTACATAACTTGCAAAATAAATCTCATCAATTGCATAAATTACATAATACATCAGAATTCAACATAATATTTATATCAATCCTTATCGTCTTCTGATTCAGATTCGGTCTCATATTCTACGGTATTTTTCTCCCTACTCTCAAATGTTTCTACCAAAACATTTGATTTATCGTTTAGAGGTCCAAAATCAATACGATCGTTTGTTATTATTATTTCGCTACTTTGCTCAAGATCTGCCTGGTAAGTTTATTCGTTTGGAATATTCTTCCCATCAAACGTAAATCTTGCCTTTGTTTTACAAACTGCCGGCCAATCTGCTTTATCTCTTTTTAGAGACGGATAAGGAGCGTAACAAACTTGCAATGCTTATTTGGCTAGTACAAAAGATTCGTACTTGTGATAATGTGATGTGTGCTTTATTTCAATAAGATTATAATCCTTGTGCACATTAATTCCCGAACCTGGAACATTGCTGAACTAATTGCATCAAAATAGAAAAACATCCTCCGCGGGTCGTGAGAAATATGTCGGCTGCAAAATTTGGGTTAAAACGCCTAAAAATCATTTATGTGATTTTCTAGATCATCACTACCTTTAACAAATATACCTGTATTATTAGTTAATTTTTCAGCACCATATTCTTTGGTGTTAAATTTATATCCATTGACAAAATATATTGAATATGTCTTGATATTTCTTTTTGGTCCCAACGCAAGATGTTTCAATCCTTCATAGACCACACAAATTTTCAGTTCATAAACGTACTTTGAAAACCAATCAGAAAATTCTTTACTGAGATCTCCGTGTGGATGTTCTCTTTCATAAATACTGCATATAGGAATAAAATATTGCATTAAATTCTACACACGCATGCATTAATGAAATGAATAAATCAAGAATTATTATTTCATATTACCTAACAAATGGTGCAACCTCAACACAATTAAGAAGAATATAAGTGTGTGCTACATGAAGATCTCTATTGTCTAACCATACATCTACACATTTTCCAGAAGGTCGACCATGTTGTCTAAAAATAGATAACATTGTTTGAAAGAACTCTTGTTCTTCGCCTTCATCATTACATGGAACACTTTCAAATGATATGTTCAAATGGTCACTGAAATAGTGAGAGAAAAAAAACGAAGCTTCTTCTTCGATGTATGATTTACGGATCGAACCTTCAACTCGTGCTTTTTGCTTTACTTTTTTCTTCAGACGATTCAAGTATCTATGAAAAATTAATTTATATTAACTTTAACTTCCGAGTGTAATTAAATTAATTGGTAACGTATTTCATACCTCTCAAATGGATACATCCATCCATATTGCACAGGACCTCGAAGTCGTGCTTCAAATGGAAGATGAACAAGTAAATGTTCCATTACATTAAAAAAACCTGGTAGAAATATTTTCTCCAATTTGTAGAGCAATATAGGAATATCTTTTTCAAGTTTACGTAAACGTTGCACTTTTAACGTAGTCGAACAAAGCTCTTTGTAAAACAGACTAAGTTCCGTTATTACCTTCCAAACTTTTAAGGGCAATAGTTCTTTGAATACAATGAGTAATAAATTTTCCATCATTATGTGACAGTCATGGCTTTTCATTCCACTCAATCTACCGTTTTGAAAGTCAATACATCTACGAAGATTTGATGAAATCCCATCAGGAAATCTTAATCCTTCCACCCATTTTAACACAACTTTAACATTATTATTATCTAACTCATAACACGCTTTGGGATTTTTTTACTGTCGTTTGGTTTCATATGAAGCTCGGGACGTTTGCATAATTCTTGTATATCACGTCTTGATTTCAAATCGTCCTTAGTCTTCCCCTTGACATTCAAAATTGTGTTAAAAACATTATCAAAGACATTTTTCTCGTTGTGCATCACATCAATATTATGACAAAGCAGAAGATCTTTCCAATAAGGCAACTCCTAAAATATACTTTGTTTGCACCAATTATGAATAGTCAATTTACCTGCAATTTCTGTTTGCACTCCAGTTTCATGTATCTTTGGATAGTCCCTTATAAGTTCATATATGTCTTCGCTTGACCATATTGTTGGTGATTGTCTGGTTTCTACTCTATTAGCTAAAATGTTTTTTCTATCTCTTCTAAAAAGATGATTGACATGGAGAAAACATCGATGGCAGTCAAACCATGAAATTTTCTTACCATTCGGTAAAAAAAATGCCTGTGTCTCTTCCATGCAATAAGGACAAGCTAGACAACCGGATGTACTCCATCCTAAAAGCATTGCATAGGCAGCAAAATCACTTATAGTCCACAACAAAGAAGCAAACATACAAATTTTTTTTTTCTTTCAAACATCGTATGTTTATACTCCTTCGTTCCACAATGTTTTTAACTCCTCAATCAACGGTTGTAAATAAACATCGATTCCTTGTGTTGGATCGTCGGGGCCAGGAACGACAACGGTAAGAAACATATATTGAGTTTTCATACACATCTACGGAGGTAAATTATTAGGTGTGATGATAATGGACCAAGATGAATATTTAGCACCAAATTTAGAAAATGGTGAAAAACCGTCCGTATATAACTAACATTACGACTCTCCTCTGCGAAATTGGGATAAGTTTTGTCGAAATGCTTTCATGCTTCTCCATCGGCTGGATGTGTCAATGTACCTTCTTCCTCTGTTCTCACACTATGCCATCTCATATGAGGTGCAGTTACAGAAAATGCGTATAATCTTTGAAGCCTAGGAGTGATGGGAAAATAATGCATACGTTTGTATGAAACTTCCTTTTCCTTCTTTTTTCTTGGTTTGTACCTTTCCTCATTACATATTCTATACTTCCTAAAAGTGATATCCTCTTTTCAAAACAACATGCATCCATTTAAATATGTATCTATTTTTTGATAAGGTAAACCAAAAGCCGACATAAGTTTTTTAACTCCATAGTGATTTTCACACATTAAATTATCGAACGGCATATGTTGTTTTGCAGCTTGTACAACAGCTGTAAATCCGGCTTTGGCGATGTTGTTTTTTGACTTCATCGCTATATATTCTGCGGTTACTGATAGTTGAGTGCTGCTTTTACAACCATCCCAAAGAGGTTTCTTAGCAGCATCCAATAAATCGTAAAAAAAAATTGTTTCAATATTTGGTTCTTCAACATTTACATCGTTGTAGTCAACTTCAACCGTAGGGAACATTGATCGTGCTGCACCTTCAACCATATTTTCTATACAGTTTGTCATAACAATTTCGTTACCAGCAACTCCTAATTCAGACTCTGTAGGAGTATGTGCTACAACTTCTCCATGACGATTCCAAACATAATACTCCGGCACGAAACCGTTTTTACACAAATGAACTTTTACATTATCTGGAAACAAATACTTCAAATGTTTACACCTACTACACGGACAATGAATTTCTACATCGTTTCCGTTATTACTTAAAGCAAATTCAACAAATACGTTTATACCATTATAAAAATATTCCTTTATTGAGCCTCTCAGTCCCCTTCTTTGATACATCCATCTCCTCCGACCAATAAAATAATCGATCATTTTATCTATTTAAAAAAATATGTCACAAATTCAAAAATAAATATTGGCCATTTTACAAATTGATATTTTATTTTTCAATGTATTGATATATAATTTTATACGCGTCAATTTTACCCAACTTATGAATATATTATTGAAATGTTGGTTTATGGTTTTTTTTTTACTGGTCAGTCATCCTACTTCCCATTACAAACACAGTAAACATTTACATTTCGTACAGTATTTCATTTTAAACGATTCAACAAATTTTCGGTAGCACTTCCTCTTTGTTTCCTGCATTGTACACAAATGCGTGTACACATGAAACAAAAAAGAAAAGTGACGACGAAATTTTGTGAACCGTTTAAAACAAAATAATGTACGAAATGTAATTGTTTACTGTGTTTATAACTTGTCCAACACAGGGACAAATCCAACAAGTATTGTATCAGATGAATGTAAATGTCTATTTTATGACAAAAATGAATATTTATATAACGATCATGTACATCAGTTGTCGGACGGGGCCAAAAACTCTCTCACAGACGTCATAAAAAAGTAGTTTATACAAAAATTAGAAGTTTTATAGTTTATCTTCTTATTTATTATATAATATATTATTGTTTGTAAATGGTTGAAAATTTATTAATTTTATATATTTCAAAAAATATTAATTTACCACATTATTCTGCGTATTTTATCAAATAAAGTTGCTTCAATATTGTTGTCATTTTCCAATGCAGTCAATTTCTTTTTGAGACTCGTGCATTCATTTTTATACAAGTCAAGATGTTTAGAAGCAATGGACATGGATGATTCTAACTCCGACTGAAGTAGAATGTATCTCTGTTTTTCGATAAGTAACTTGTTTTCAAGTTCTATGGCTTTTAGTTTGAGTACAGAGGGAGAATATTTCAATTAACACAAGACAATGGTAGAAATAATACATATATAATGGTTTACACATATATATAAATTCACAAATTATACCCACTCTTTACAATTTCACGCTAACAAATGAAATAGGTATACCATGGATACTATAAACCATCATTAGCCTATTAGAAACAATTAGAATCACTAATTAGCCCTAATTTATTAACTTATGCAAATCTAGATTTAGGGTAAAAATTAGATTTTTCACGAAAATAAGAGATTATACTTGAGATTGGAAGCAATAGAGAGTGATTAAGCAGCTGTGGAGGATCCAGAAACTTGAATTTGGGGTTTGGAAGCAAGAAATTGCATTTTAGGGGTTTAATTTTTTTTTCGTATGCTGAAATGAGGAAGAAAGGTCTCGGCTGAGGCCTGTAATCGTGAATTTCCGATGGCTTTCGACGGCCGTCGATGGCGCATCGAAAGCCGTCGAAAAATAGTCGTCGGAAGTCGTCGCCAGTTGCTGTCGATTTTTAGCCTTTTCTAGTAGTGAAAATTATGTTCTAATTTATTACATACAAATTTAAAAGAAAAAATCTTTTTGTCGTAAGGCATTTTAATGTGTGCGTATGTGTGTGTATTTATATTATATTTAATTTTAGTGCAAAATTAATATATATATATATATATATCTGTGTGTGTATTCATATATTATAGGACATTTAAAATATTACGATATTTTTATTTTTATTTTAACAGTGTGCGTGTATAGTTTTAAATTTATAGATTTGTATTTGATTTTAAAACTGTTTTACTAAGTAAGCAATTAGATACATTGAAAAGAATTTTGAATTTTAAAATTATCGACTTTAACGAAATGATTTATTTTCATTAAAAAAATTCAAATTTTTTATAACAATAATGATACTTTATTCCAGCAAAGCAGTCATTGTAATGACTAAGGGGTTTGAAATATGACAACTAGAACCTTTATCTAAAGCCTCATACCGCTAACCATTTAGCTAGAGGTCCTTACAAAAAATTCAAAATGTTGAGTTACACAAACACACACACACATATCTATATATTAAAATTATTTTTGACGACAATGTGCATATAAATGGCGGATGTGTCTGTTACGGTGTAAATTACAACACCTATATAGATACACGTTAACCGTGTACACAATACATATATGTTGCACGTGTACAATAAAGACATGATATATTTGGATATACTCAAATTAAATCCAAATTTAAATTCATTAGTTAATTAAATCAGGGAATTGAATAAAATAAGATTTTATATAAATCAAATTTAAATTAGATCTAAAATTAATTTAGACTTCACACGTCCAAAAAGATCTGAATTTGGAAAATAATACGAAATTTACTTTATTTACCCACTTTTGACAGCCATCTTCGCTACCGCTTGTTTCATGGCCATTTCCACTAAAAAACCTTATAATTGCCCTCTTTTAGTAACATTTTTTTAAAATTTGGACTTTTATTGCTAGAAATGGTTTTGGACATGGTTGGGGAAATAGATATGAAGAGGTGTTGGTTTACACGGTGGTGTTAAATATGTGTTTATCTAGCTTTTTAAATGTTGGATTTTGGATTATCTTCAATTTGAAACATGAATTATGCTCCATTGTCGCAAATTTAGGCTTGTCAATGAATACTTGAAAAATCCAAAATCCATCTGCATCCTTATCTGAAAAGTGGATAAATATCCGTTATCCGAAGAAATAGATATGCATCTAAAAATTATATGTTTGGCTTTTATCAAGATTATAGTTAACACCTTGTATATTTTAGTACAACGAGAGACATGTGTTTATTTTTCTATGAAGTTAATAGTTTGTATTATACGAATTTAATGCGTATTAATTGCTCAAAACTATTTATTACCGTCATATTTGTTTCTTTTCTGCACTTTTATAATCAATGAGATTGAAAAAAAACTTATGCTAAACCAAAATTTTCTATTTATATTTCTCGATTTATCGATCATTAGCAGATAGTATAATTATCCGATATCTGTTTGTATCCACGGATGCAGATATCCGATATTCGAAAATGATTTCGAATGCGGATGTGGATATACCACTATCTGTATTCAAAATAATCCGTTTATAGATCTACTCAAATTGTAGAGTAACTATGAAATGGATTGATCAATTTTATCCAACTGTCTTAAAAGTAAATAAATATGATGATAATTTCTCAAGTTTCACCTGTTTGGTATTCCTGTGTTTTGAATCCTAACGGCAAGTAATTAATTTGCCTTCAGCAAAGTAAAATCCAATCCACTTCTCCATTGCATTGGTAAGCTCTTATACACTCATACCTTTCCATCAAATATAGTTTTTTTTCTAAAGACTATATACTAAGTTTATTGCGTTAATTGTAATAAGGGTGCATTTGTGACGAAGCAGCAGAGGTATTTGAAAGGAGAACTAAAGAGGTAAGTTACGGAAAGTTGAATTTGTTTGTTCGTGTTCTAAAAGGAGAATAAAAGGAATTTTCAAAATGGATATTAATTGTTTTATCATTAATATTTGTCATTATTATGGTTTTTATCCGTTTTAAGCATTTATAAAATAAAGTTATGAGCTAAATTATAATTATTTTTAAAATTATAAAATAATAGGAAATTTGAAATAAAAAGCAACTGGTTTGAAAAGGTGTACTGGTACATTAGAGTAAAAACAGATTAGAAATAATACAACAAACTTAAAAAAACTTAGTGTTGTGTTACATCTGTGATATCTCAAGCTTTGACCAAACAACAACATCGTCATCGAAAGCGCTAAACATTTCTCTCTTATCTTATATCATAAGATGTGATATTGTTTCAACAACATCAATTTCTTCAATATGTATCACACAAATAGCAAGAGTGATATATGTTGAAAACGTCTTAGTAGAGTCCACATGGGTGGAATTATTATTGGATTTGGGGATTAAGTATGTGTTGGGCTATCTTTTCCAAACAAAGTTTCTTCAAATGCCTCTCATGTATCATATCGACAATCTTGTTTATCTTCTACTGGTCCTCTCATGGATGTCAAAATAGAAGTATCATTGAACTCATCAATGAAAGAAAAATGGTGCAGTGGTTAGTAGTAGTATGCAGTGGTTAGTAGTAGTAAAGAGAGATGGATGAGGTTAAATTTGTAAGACTATTAGTTTTACCATTGAGGGATTAGCCATTATTAACAACTGTCACTACAACAGACTTGCTCGTTAGCTAAGCAAATTAACGTCCCGAAAGATTGAGCATGTGTCGTAAAAGATTTCTAGCGATGTGAAATTTTGTGTTGCGTGAGCGTTGCAAATGGTGAAGACGCAAAAAATACTTTTCGACAGAAATGTACGTAGTGAGAAGGTAAACTTTTGCGACTTAAAATATGTCGTGAAAGGCTAAAAAATACTGCAAATGGTTTGCATCGCGAGTTATTCATTTTTCTTTAGCATTATTTGCAACATGTTTAAACGTTGCTATACAAATACAATTACGATAGATAGTTTCGTCGCAAAATAATATATTATTAAAAGCATACACGTATGTCGCAAATAGTTATATTTCTAGACGTCGCTAATACTGTTAATATTTGTGACACTTAAAAATGATGCTAAGGTTGCTTGAGATGTGTTGCAATTAGCATGTTAATAACTCCACTTACCAAGTTTCTTTGTGTTTCCGGTGTAATTAATAACGACTTATTTAAGCACCGGAAAAGATTATTTCATCCACAACATTCAACTTTGAATTTTATATGAACCCGAGGAACCACAATGAAGCATTCCCCAATTAATCTGAGCCCTTCCCTTGATATAGTCAACCACCTCATTTGGCTCACCATGCATCCATAATCCCTTCTTTAGTCTTGTCAAGAAACAGTTTTGATCCTCCTGGCATAGATCTCAATAGTTCGCATATACAGTCATCTTATTAACTTGTCCAATTTGATGGTTATCTGTTTATGCACACACAAAGTTTGTACTTGCAAATTTCTCCTTCAAGAACTTTAGAAATCTCCACTAGATGATATGCGTTCCCTTATTCTTAGTGTTCTTTTTTAAAGAGAACTAAAATGGTATTACCAATAGTAAGTGAATTATATTCTTTTAAACAATTTACAGATTATCCAAAATGGTATTGCCAACACGCTAGTATTTTCTAATACATATATGTACTTACTTAAACCTACAGGTACGATACCAGTGTTGCTATAGAACCTAGCAAGCTCATTCAGAAGTCAAAATGAATAACTAAATTTCAAACCTTATCATCGTCAGCCTCAAGCCAACAAAGATGTACATGTTACCTTCTTTGCAGCGATTAGATCTATCCAAAAATAAGTTAGCAGACACCATCCCACCTTCTCTTGCAGACTTAGTCAATCTGAGTGTCCTCTCTCTGTAGAATAACCAACTTATTGGCACCATCCATCCTAATTTATTCAGCAAACTACCCAAACCTTCCACTGCAATCCTATCTTTATCAAACGACAATTTGAAAAGAACCTTACCACTGTCTTTTGCTGACGTCGATTTTCATGCATGCTAGTTGGATGGCAATAAATTGGAAGGAGACTTATCCCTTCTTTTTGGAAGAAACAAGACTATCACCTCTATCTGTATGTACTCTAATAATTTTAGTTTCCATGTAAGCGCACTGTGTTATAGCCTTCACAAGATAACTGACACTCGTATACTTGATGTTAAATCAATAATTGGTATAACATCCATGATGCCAAGAATGATGAGACAATCCTTGATTCGAACCGCTATGACGACATGACTATGCAGGGCTTAGTTGATGCTGATTAGATCAAGAATATGCTTAACATTCAACGTCAAGCACAAGATGATATTATTAAGGAATAGATCCACAATGCCTATGGACTTTTGATGGTCTGTATTCGAAGGCCTATATGATTTCTTGGAATACGATATTAGAGATCTTTTGAGGTCACTTGGGACAAAATGCTCGAGAGCCCTTAAGATCACTTGGAATAATATATTCGAGAATCCATACTGTCTTTAGGAATAGTGTACTTAAGGTCCCGTACCATATATCCAAAGGAAAGAGAAGATAAGTAGTAAATATGTGCAATAGCCCATTAAGCGTGTTCATGAACAAAATAAACTTTGCTTATGTTCATAGTCTAACGTTCATATGTGGTAGGTAAGATAGAGGCTATGTATATAAATGCTAGCCTAGAGCGAAGCTCTTATGATTCTATATAAATAGTATCGCAATTGCTTTGGCCCAAGGAGCTTCATTATATGCATATTCATGTCTAATAGTGTCCAAAGTGATCAATCAATGTAATAGGTATGTCAAAGTCCTTATTCATATAAATTGGACATGATTACAATCAAATAGGATTTTTCCCCAAATCAATTTAGGGTTACAAAATTATAATTTTGAGGGAAAAGGAAAGAAATGATCGCCCCTCCTTTATGCCTCTAGGTCCGTATTTATAAGGGTATGGAGTTTGGCGATACTGCTCAGTACCACCTTCGACATGCTTAATTTTCGGCATGCATAACTTTCGGCAACCTTAACGGCGCCCGGCTTCATTCTTTTCTTTAGATGACCTTCGGAATTCCTTATTGATAATAGGAGGCATCGACATGTAGCGACATCGATATGAGGTCGTCTTGATATGAAGCAGCATCATTTATTATCATATCTGCTTTGATATTTTTGAAGGAGTGTCGCATTAGAGGTCTGAGGCATCCTTTGATAGTTGATGTAGTGTGATATCCTTGAAGAACGGTGCTGATAATTATCCATTTTAAAGGGATGTGATGTTATTGAGAAATGGCACTGATTCAGGGCGACATTGATAGGAGACATTCCTCGCAATGCCCTATAAATACGACATTTACCAGATCTAATATTAATTAATTATGATATTGGTAGAATGCGATACCAATCTCAGCCTTATTGATTTGCAGCGTCTGTGAAGTGGCGTTGATAGTTCACGATATCCCTTCCTCATAGACGGTTTACGACATGCTGCTAAAGTGCAGTATTGATGGAGTATGGCATGAATGGAGTGTATTATTGATGAGTGGCGACATTGTTTGTAAGCTCTTATAGATGAGGATTAACAATGTAGTCTTTCGGCATCGAATCTTCTTTATACTTTTGGCATCATTTGATATAAGGATGTCGATATTCATCCCCAGGGACCTGGAGCGAGCTTCTTTGCCTTACCACTTCAATACTTTTGGCATTATTTTGTTGATGCGAGGCGGCATGGTTCATCATCGTAACCTTCGACATTGTAGTCTTTCTATGTCACTTTTTCCTTGTTAACTTGTATGAAGCTTTATTTCGACAATTCATGGCATGCTGTTTTCCGACATTGTTAATTACTTTATTACTCTTCAATCTCGACATAAACATCATTGTTCCTATCCTTTAGAAATTATATGGATAACATTTACCCCCCTCCTTGTATAAAGATGCTTTTTACTCTTCTAGGGTAAAACCATGAATTCCTTTACATTATCGATTCTTTGTAAGGTTTTCTTTCCAACCTTTTTTCCTACACAATACAAATCAAACAATAATCTTCATTATAGACTTAATATTTAAATTTTTAGTGATCCTTTTCGGGTTTAATTAGGCTATGAATTGACATATATTCTTTAATTTGGGGGAATTGAATTTTCTGATTAGCAGTTTAGAAATTTATTTGATAATATCATAGGAGGGAAAACCAACAATCCATCTCGGCCATAATTCGAGTATTTCGAATAGAAGTATAGAAAACTATCGGATAATAACGGCAAACAAAAAAAATCCTTCTAATATCAATAGAGTTTTGGCAGTAATAGAAGACCAGAAAATCTTTTTGATAATAATAGAAGACCAGAAAATCCTTTGGAAATAATAATAGAGGACCAGAAAATCCTTTGGAAATAATAATAGAGGACCAGAAAATCCTTTTGGCAATAATAAGAGAAGGCTAGAAAATCCTTTTAGCAATAATATCAGAAGACTAGAAAATTCATCTAGAAATAATAAGAGAAGACCAGAAAGACCATAGTATCCTTTTGGCAATAATAATAGAAGACCGGAAAATCTATCTGAAAATAATAAGAGAAGGCCAGAAAATCCTTCTGCCGATAATAAGAGAATACCAGAAAATCCTTTTGGCAATAGTAATAATAGACTAGAAAATTCATTTGGAAATAATAATAGAAGAACAGAAAATTCATCTAGAAAAAATAAGAGAAGACCAGAAAAACCATCTGTTAATAATGCTTCCTTTTGGAAAAATCCCGTTTTAAATTACGGGGAACCATATTTGGTAGATCTTCCGCTATAAGATTGTTTGACTTTATCTTAGGTGATGATCTCAATTTGGATCAAACCCCTTATCACCATCTTAGGTGATGGTTTAGGTTCCATGTGCGTTTGGTTTGTTATCTTTGAATAGAACTAAAGACTTACCTGACCTTCCTCTAGGAGGCATTTCAGTCAGGCATTGTAGGCGATATTGAAGGTTAGTTGTTGCTTTGACCTGGCCATCTTTAGAGGTGTCAAAGGCTTACTCAATCCTCCCTCTAGGAGGTACTTCAGTCAGGCCTTATAGACGGTACTAAAGGTGGGTCGGTGCTTTGACCTAGCCGTCTTAGGTAGATTCAAAGGCTTGCTCCGTCCACCCTCTAGGAGGTGCCTTGGCCAGGCCACGTAGGCAGGACTAAGGGCTTGGAGGTGCTTTGGTCAGGCCAATTCAGACGGTACCAATGGCTTACTCTGACCTTCCACTAGGAGGCGCTTTGACCATGCCATCTTGGCAGGGACAAAGGCTTTTTCCATTATCTAAGGAGTGTCTTCCTCCTTTCCATGGTTGATCCAGTAGTTACTCTTGCCTTAACCTCTTTATTCATCCATTATCGGAAAATATGACAGCAAATGATCGACATTCCATGTTCTTGCTATTGCATTACCATCAGGTCGACACGGTCCATAAGACCTAGGCGGGATTACTTTATGTATGATTAAGAGTCCTTCCCACTTTGGCCCGAGCGAACCATCTGTTGGATTCTTAATATTTTCCATAAATCTTCGAAGCATTAATTCTCCCTTTTGAAACAATCTTCCTTTTACTCTATAATTGTAATACTTGGATATTCTTCATTGATACTCAACCATTCGTGTGGCTGCTTCATCTCTTAATTAGTTAATTAAGTCAAAGGATTCTTTCCTTAAACCCAGATTTAGGCTGAATGCATATGCAATCCATCGATGAGAAGGTACTTCGACCTCAATCGGAAGAAAAGCTTTACAGCCATACATTAAGGAATACGGGGTATGTCCTGTTGCAGTTTTAGTAAAGGTTCACTACAACAAAACAACCATATTACAACTATTGATTTACAACTAGCATAAGCTGACAGTTGTAATAGGTATTTTATAATGACTGTTTATTTTTGACAGTTGTAATAAGGTTACCTCTAACAACTTTATTCGCATGATAGTTGTAATATACACATCTGACAACCGCTTCATTTTTTACAGTTGTAATATTTGTTTTCAAGGACTATTTTCACGCTTCTCCAACAGCCGCTTCGTGAAAATTTCATTTCCCTCCCAACATTTCAATAGCCGCTCTTTTCTTAAATTCCTAAAATAAACATCATCGTCAAAATTTCTAAACCTAAAACCGCAATTCCATCCCACGTTGCTCACGCCGCCTTGCCAACATCGAAGCTAAACCCTGCCGAGAGCCTTTCGACGAATCGCCAAACCATATAGTAGTGTTGTTTTCTACGTGGACGAATCTTCCAAATCGAGGTTTGAGTTTCTCTTCACCTTTCGAATCAGTTCAACAGTAGATTTGTTATACTCGTTCGCTTATGTGTATAGATCGAAAATTAAACAACGTCAATACCGTTGCTTGATTTTATTTGCTCATTGTTGTTAGTGCTTGATTGATAATTGGAGTTGTTTGTAGTAAAATTGAATTAAAATCACTTTGTTTGTGCGGGATGTAATAAACAAGATTATTCTTTTTTTTATCATTTTTATTTAACAAAATATTATTATTATTTGATACTATGTAAATGGAATGCTATGTAAACAACTTCAAAGGAATGTTGTACGATATTGACAATCCCAGTTGAACTTGGCAATTAAAAATGATGGAATGCCCATCTGATTCTATTCAAATAAAAAGCAGAAAGATACGATTATACAACTCTATTAAACTCGGTCCTCCAATCAGTGGAACATAATCCCTTTTATATATTATATATGTTAGAGCTTTTAAATTAGTTATAGTTTCTAAACGTCATGGTCGTCTTAAAAAAGTAATGAATGGATGGGCCATCAGTCTTAGCTCATGGCCAACTTATGGTGAGAGTCTTGTTGGGGAATCACCCGTACAACTGTTGTGGTTGAATATAGCTGCAACCCAAAAGTTAGTTCCACAATGCTTAAGTAAAAGGAAGAAGGAGCAATTTAGAGCCCCTTTTTATGGAAAAAAATTCAACAATATAAAATAATAATAATGTGCCGTGTTTTTCTATTGTGCTTGTATTACTAGCAATAGAGCAACATCAACATTTTGATACTATGGGAATGTGAATATTTTTATTATTATAAGCGGTAAGGCATTAAAATTTGCCACATAAAATTAGAAATTTCAGCAGGTAGTCTTTTATTCCGAATCAAGCACTGCAAGAAAACATGTTTTTCATAATAAAGAGTAGATATGGAACAATATTTTTAGTTCATTTAATGATCGAGAGTGACATTTATAGACCAATCATTTTCATTCAAAAATATGTTTTAAGGTAATTAATTTTTTAAATAATATTTTAATGCAACATATTAAATTACTATTTATAGTATAATTCCCTAATCACAGTGTTTAACCCTAAGTAAACACTATTGAATGTAGCACTAGTTGATCATCTTGTCTTCAAACGTCATCCTCTTTAGATCGACAATTATTTAACAAATAGTTTGGTTCACTTTGGATTCTCTTGACTAATTTCTTTAACTTCATATTGAGTACAGTTTGTATATTATAGATTATATTTCCAGTTTTTCTATATGGTTAAGCTCTTACAAACGAAAATTTTCTATCAAATTAATCGGAGGGGATATAACTTCATTATTGGTTGCTGAACCTGGCTTTCTTCATCATTTCTAATTCATATAGGTTTGACTTTTGTAGATAATAATTGGCTTTTGAACTTCGAGAATGATGTAAGGGGTTCTTATAGGAGTTTGTGAGTTTTTTTCTATGGTGGCATGTTTTAGTGTGCGTGAGTGATATACATAGTGTTGTGTGAGTGTGTGGAGGTGTTGTCATGTGCTGGTTAGTGGGTGTGTTTTCCAGTAGTGTGTATGCAGTGTGTTCATGTGTAGGTATATGCAATTGTATTGCGTGTGTGAACTGTGTGGTCTTGGCTGCTGTTTTGTATGAATTAATATGTTTTATTTAGTGTGTTGATTTTTGAGTGCATATTTGTTTCAGCCCATTGAAGTTTTAGTGATCTAGTTCTAAAAGGGCGAGTTAATGGTGGAACAACAGCGTACTAAACTCAATGCAAATGAAGACCTAAAATCGAGAACACGGTTCTAGTATACAATTGTATTGGCAACTGCATACACAAACCCAAACGATGTGTATTTTAGCATCTTAAAGAAAAATGCTTTTGTGTACTAATTCAGTCATGTGATAATAATTGAATTGCAGGTTTGTTTAAAACTGCTGACTTGCAGGTTTGTTGGACTTGCACATGTACTAATTAAATGTTTGTGGTTTTTTGTTTGCAGTCATATAGGAGTACCAACAACGTTACAAATAGTGGTAATATACAAGTTTGAAATCAATCTAGAAAATGCAAATTATTGGGTTACCAAAGGAACGTCGTTGTAGAAGTAACAAATACATCTACTGATCCTACCATCTTAGTGCACCATGTACCACTAGGAGTAGAAGCTTGAAAAGTTTGGGTCGATACAGTGGTGGATCCTGAAGCTGTTCTATATAGGTCTACTTCAAATATTTATACTATTGGACAAGCGGTTAGGACTACTGTTGCTTGGTATAAAGAATTTATATCTTTTGATTAGTACGTATATGTACTCTTACTAATATATGTTATGGATTTATGCATGTTTTGTAATGGAGTTATGAAATTCACAAATGGTGTATACATGAATTGTTCTTGATTTTTTTTAAAATGTGAATGGTTCGGTTGCTTCGAGTAATTTGAATTATTATGGATATTATTGATGAAATGTTGATTTTAATTATATTGCTATGAAATTTTTGGTTAATATCAGTTGTGAAAATATTATGGATATTATTACTACTACAATTAGCAGATGTAAAAACGCCTTTTCAAATGCTCAAAGCTGTTGTAAAAAGTCTTTTGCAACTGTTAAAAATAGTTGTAAAAATGTTTTTTTACAACTGCATCCACAACTGCCTTTAATAGTTGTAAAATAATCATACTCTATTACAACTGCGGATATAACTACGGATGGGTGCCAGTTGTAATAGACATATTACAACTGTTTTTGGCAGTTGCGAAAGGGTATTTTTGTTGTAGTGGTTCTATATGCCCGAAGTACAAGAGGAAGTTCCTCTATCCAATTTCCTTTAGCTTTGTATAATCATTTCTTGAGAATGGACTTAATGGTCTTTTTAGCAGCTTCAGCGGCTCCATTAGACTTGGTGCAACGACCTAGAATTTTAGTCAATTAAATTTGATAAATATTGAAAAGTTAATTTTATAAGTTAATAACTTGAATTTCAAATATAGTGATTTATTTAATAATTAAATTATCGAATTTAATAGTTGAAATTATTTAAATAATTAAATCTTGAATTCTATGTGAATGAAAATGATTCGGAAATCTTATTAAAATTTATTTAAATTAATAAGAATGATAATACCAAACTTTTAAATTGAATATAAAAGTGATTAATTTTGTTTTATAATAATTTTGTTTGAAAAACTATCTTCTGTATATGATCGAATTATGCCTCAAGACTAGTTCCAATGTGTTCGAAATAAGGGTATTACATATAGAACGCCAGGTAGCACGTCCCGATAGGAGTTCGTGATTTTTGGACGTTTAAAGTTGGATATTTTCGAACATAATACACATAGAGAAATATATATATATATATATATATATATATATATATATATATAATTCCCATACTCTACCCATACCTCTGCATGTTCCAAGCCATACCCCCATACCTCCATGTTTTACATCATACTGTCCTCCTTTATTTTACAGCAAGCTTAAAAATCAAAGGAAAGAAAAAGTTTCAAAAACTTTAAAAATCAAAATCTCTTGGATTACCAAACTAAAAATCATGAAACAAGCTTTAAAAATCTCGATTCGATGAGACCTTCTTGTAGATGGATTTTTAGGTGGTACGACAACTGTTTTGGTAAGGTCAAGGTTGGTATGACGAGCTAGGGTTTGGATTTTCCATTGATAGAAGCATCGATTGTCGAATTGGATATCATATTCGAGTTTGTAAGGTGAAATAGCACCTAGGCGCAAAATTTCATGGTGTCCGGTAGAAGATTGAAGGCATCGACAATTTCGTGGTCGCGTTCGAAACCCATCAAGTCATGATTTTTTTTAGAGCCATGGGCGTGATGGCGTGGGGATGGTCAAGTGGAGGTTGCAAAGAGGAATTGAACGGAAGTGGTTTGGCGTTGTTTCATAGGGTGTAGCTCGAGTTAGAGGGGAAACGTGCACGGCCAAGCACTCTTGTGCATGCATAGACATGGATTGAAAGGATAGGGAAGAAGAACACACTATTCTTCATGGGTTTGGGCTTGGGCCTTGGGTTTGGGTGAGGGTTTTATTTAAATTAGTTAATTAGATGTTTAAATCTTTGAAAATAAATAACTCCTTCATACGAGGTCGGATTTGGACGTCGTTTATTGCGTTGCACTCGTATGGTCGTTAGCTTCACGATGGAATTGGTTTGGTCGGATTTGGAGACTGTTGAAATTTGAGCTAAAATCGGACGTCGTTTGATTTTAGTTCCAAACCGGAACGCCTCGGCGACTATTGAAATAATTGTGAGTTAATCTCACCTTTTTGATTAACCAAAAATATTATATAGTTGATATAAATTATTGATTAGATGTTAGATGATTTACGTTGTATTGGTTGGTTTGGATATATTCCCTCCCAAGAGTGGATGACCCATATTATATAATTATATATTGTTTGTGATGCAGGGAAACAGGTTAGAGGGATAACAGGATTCCTCGCTATTATTAATTGATTTCAATAAAGTCCCCATTATATGATTATTGAATATGAACCTAATTGTGGACACTATGGTTATGATATTGTTATACGTTTGAAAACTAAAACCATGAAGTGATAGGAAATCAATATTGACATGGGTTAAGCAAGTGTAGCTATTGGCCTCAAATTAGTACTTTAAAAATACTATAAGTTGCATTTGAATTAGAATTGGTTTTGAGACAGGAAATGATTTTAAATCCAAAATGGATTTCAAAAATATTTTGTTTTAAAAGATTTAATTTATATTTTACTCTAACTCTTTTTTCTGTCTTTTCTAAGTTAATTATTTTAAGGTTATTTATATTGTTTTAAGACTATTTATATTTAATTTCATTTTAAAGAATTTTTATTTACATTTAACGTTGTTTAAAATTCATTTATCAATATTCTAATATTTTGAAAAGTTAATTATTTAAAAAATATGGCTTGAAATTAATAATAATGATTTATTAATAATGTTTTAGAAATTAATTATTACTATTTATAATGATGGTAAAGTTTACTTATTATTTTTTATTTAATAAAGTTTTGAAATTATTGATCACTATTTTTAAGATGTTTTGAAGTAAATAATAATTATTTATTAAAATGATTTTTAGTTAATAATTATTTTTTATAGTGTCTAAATTAAATGATTTTTATTTGTTTATGAATATTTCCGAGACATATAAATAGAGTTTTATAAACAGACTTGGATTTTATAAACGGTGTTATAAATGGTAAATTGCTATGTAACAAGTATTTAGTTGATGGACTTGTTTTGTTAAAAGGTATTTTGGGATAATAAATGGTTTTATAAGAAGATGGTTAAAAATAAAAAACTTTTTATTTTAAAGGGAATTGTTTTTAAATGAAAGATTTTAAAAAGGGTTTTATCTAATTAAAAGGATTTATAAATTGGAAAGAGATTTTGGAATTGGGAAAAATATTTTGGATTTTAATGATTTCTAAAAGGAGATTTATAAATGGGTTTTAGAGATCAAAAGGGGGAAGATTTATAAATGGTTTGAGATTTATAAAGAGTGTTTTTCTTAATTAAACTTGGAAAATTATAAAGAAGCTTTATAAATAGGTTTTGAGATATTTGCGAGTAAAGAAATTTTGGAAAGAAATGGTTGATTTTTCATGGCGTAATTCAAGGGGCAGGGGTTGCCAACATTTTACAATGGAATCACTAGGATAGCAACATAAGCATTGACTAGACTACGATCCATGATTGATATGGAACGGTGCTGTCCATATCTATTTTTAAACATTTTCAAGTATTTTTAAAAGAATTGGTTTGTGAATATACTTATACCGGTGAGATAAGTATATGAATATTTAAATAAATATTTGAAAGATGATTTTAAGTTAATGGAAGATTAATCTAAGAGGCTTAGTGATTTCCATGGGAAATGAAATCTTTGTTTGAATGTTTGTTTATTTAATAGTTAAATAACCGACTATCAAATCTTGACCTAAATTTGTAATCCTTCTTAATTTTGGTGGTACAGAAATATTGCCTACTTATAACCGAAGGATTTTAACTCTGGAAACATCTAGGAGAAACACGGGAATTATATGGTACAGTTACCATCGGTGATGTTATACTGTACGTATAAACTCGTTTTGTTCTTCTAGGACAAATGATGAGGAGATCTGACCACTTAAATGGTTCGGGGTGATCCTTGCTCTTATGTATTGTCTGATTATTTCCTAAAGAACCGATATTAAGCTTCCGAAAAATCGATGATAGGTTTTTGGAACACCAGGGAAGCGGAAGAGTGTACTTGTAAGAGATGACTCGAAAACCGTAATCACTCGGAAACCATATATGGTTCTATGGAGGAGTTTCGTGATATATTAAGATGTTGGAATTCATATGTGGTTCTGAGACCCGTTGGGTATGGGAATCCACATGGGATTTCGTGTTCTATTTTAGTGGCGGTGCGTGAGTTGGAACGCCGGACGTAGCCTCCTCAGCGATAATGACTAAAACCAGAGATAAGAGGCACGACCAGTAGGGTTGGCAAACCTATAGGGTGTAGTCGGCTCCACCTAGACGTCACTTACAGTTGTTATGCATGCATGGGGCGATGCATTCAGTCTTAGCGAGGCCAGCTATGTTTTTTCTATGGTACATCACTGGGGATGTATGCTGCTTCGGAAGGATATCTCTGATCCTTGTGCAGGAGAACCGTTTTTGAAGTACTGAGAGTACCTCCATGGAATCCTACACAAGTAGCAAACGTGCCTTATTAGTTTTGATTGTATACCTAGTATTGTTGTGATGTACACTCACAAGCATCACAGTTACTTGATTATTATTATTTTCCCCCTTAGACATTATTATAATAAAATGGATTTTCTATAGAAAATGTTTTGTTTATCGTAAGGTAAAAACCCGTTAAGGTAAAAACCCGTCCGTATTTATGTGCAGCGTGGTCTTATGAGATACTTTTGATTTAAAAAGTTTTTTTTACAACTTTAAAATCGAGTTGGGTGTATTTTCTCACGTTGGTTCTCCAGACTGACTCGGGTGTTATTTTATTATAATGATCAGGTCAGATTGAGCATATTACAAATTTAGTTTGGATGCTTTGGAGCTTCAAGAGACGAGCTGGAGGCCTAGAGACGTATTCACGTACATGATTATTTTTCCGCTGTATTCATTGTTGTATTTATCGGCAATTGTAAGGATAGGCTGCTAGAACTATCCGGGCTAAAATAGGTTAGTATACTCTGATTGATGTTTGTACATATATATATATATATATATATTTCAGTTTTGTTTTTGTGTAAAGATTTGTTGTATATTATAGTTTATTCGTTCCGCTGTGATATTTTGTGTTGTTAGTTTTCTTTCTCTCTCCTTTCTTCTTTCTTCCTTCCTTCTTCCTTTTCCCTACAATTGGCTTTTCCGGCATTCGATTGCTTAGCACGCAATACAGTGGACGTATTAGTGTCGATTTTCGTGGGTTGATAATCCCGAGTTGTTACACTTGGTTTCAGTGCTGATGGTTAAGCGAAAACATTGGCTTTGGTGGGATATTCATTAGAGATAGGGTTAGTAACACCCTAGGATGAGTTTGAGTGTGTGTGTATATATATGAGCGCGTATTTATTAATGATATAATATTTTTTATGTTATGTTGATTGATTTGTTGAGTGGCTTATGGATTCTGGTCAATACGAGTAATTAACATTATTGATAGGGATCTCTAAACACTCGAACAGAGCAATTTGACATAGTATTGTTTTGAAATTGAGTAAATGAAATAATTTACCTTGATTATATTTTATATATAAAGGAATAATTTTTCAGAAATTATTATAGTATATATGGTGTGTTTGGTCGTAGTGAATGATAATTATCATTTGTTGCTGTTGTTGTGCTCTAATAAAAGTTTTATTACTATAATGTAAACAAGGTAAAAAATTAAGAAATGATTTTATATAAGAAATTATATATAAGGGAAATTTATAATTTTGGTTTGTGAATAAAAGGATTCAAAAGCTGAGAATTTAAGACTTTAAAATCTCATTGATTTTGGAAATAGTTTTTCAAAGGCTTTGGAAGAGTAATAATAGTATTATTTGGAAAATATTTTTGAAGGGAAATGTTTTAAAATGGAACTTAAAAGAGATGGAAAGCACTGAACTAACTTCGGTCGTAGGAAAATAATTTTAATAATAGCTGCAGCATCATCAACGTATATTTTCGGGTTTCTAGGAGAGGAATTGCTACCATTAGAGTTTTGTTTTGGTAAAACTAGTTTGATTTTAAGATCCAAAAGCATGATTTGGAATACAAAGGAATTATTGTTTCAAAATAATTTGAAATAAGAACAGAGTGTTAAAACTCTGAAAATTTTCATTTAAGTGTTTTTTGAAAATATGAAAAAATAAGTTTTATAACTTATATATTTTGGGAATTAGCAAGTTAAAACAAAATTTTAAAATTATATAATATGAATGTTAAGAAAAGCAACTATGAAATGAAACTTAAGCTAAGTCAAATGTAATGATTTTGAAATGAAATTGATTGTGATTTGAGATGAATTAATGAAATGATCTAATTTAAATAAATTAGTGAATTGAATATGGTTTAGAATTGCATACTGAAATTGAACAATGAATTAAGTTAAGTGAAATTGAATTTCATTTAAAATGGATATTGACTTAAGTTGTGAAGTGACAGTAACCATGAGAAGTGTTGTATGAAATGTTTACAAGCTTGAGTAAAATTTTATGAAATGATTCATAAATGAATTTAGTATGGAGTAAAATGTTGTTAAACATAAAAGTTGATGGAATGGTTCTTAAGTGATATTAGTATTGGAAGATTATACTAAGTAATAAGTGAATGTGAATAAAGCAATGTGAATAATGATTAAGAACAAATGAATATAAATAAAAGAATCCGAATGATGAGAAACCAATTGAAATAAATACATAAGTTGTACGCATATTATTTTATTCGCATAGCTGTTTGCTACAGATTCGAGTACATGATTTCGAAATGATTTACATCGGTACGAACAAGGATTTTTCACTCGATTCTCGACGGCAAAAACTGGATATGGATTTTTGATTAATTCTGGAATTTTCTATCATAGTATATGGCTATGCAAGGAGAATGACGGTTTCTAATCAGGGAACCGGATCCGAGTCCGCACTAAGGTGGTGGTGTGAACGATACTAGTTTGGAAGTGAAATTGTGTGATCTAGCATGCGAACAGATTTGGTATTGTTTACGGATGATATATGTACATCATACGGAATTTAATAAATTAAATGTTGACATTGGGAAAATGCGAAGTGGTATTGTTATAAATTGAATGGATATTAGTTGTTGGATGGTTTCTCTTGTTACATTTGTTACATTTGCATATGGGTATTGCATAGTCTATGTTATATACTGATATTAATTCCTATATACATATTCTCTTTGGTTGTTGAGTGATTAGTAGGTGCGGATGACGTATGCTTCGCGTTTGGAGCTCGCTTTCGCATTATATTGATTGAATATGCTTGTTAATATTAAGAAAAGGCACACATCTCGGATTACATATCGTATTTTATATTTTTTCCTACGAGATGCCTCATCCTTGAAGATGAGATGTATATTTATGATTATATATATATTGTAAATTTTTTCGATCATGCCGCGCAAATGGACGCTGGCGAAATTTTCTGTAAATTTAAAGAGTAGGAAATTTTTTGAGAATTTTGGAAAAAAATTTGATGACTAAAATTTGATTTTTAATTATAACTTGGAGTGGTATTAGTTAGTAACTATGAATGAAATTTAAGACTTAAGAAAAGGTGGTAACAAAGTTTCAACAAATTGTTTTTTGATAGTAAAGGCTTAAAAGAATTTGGAGTCTATTTCAACTAATTTGTTTTAAAAAGTAAATGAGTTTGGGCATTTTTCTTACTTGCTAATTTTGAGGATGAAATTCTTTTAAGAGAGGAAGAATCCAACGACACGAAACTTTAGTAAATTAAATTTTGGAATATATAATTGATTTCAAATATTGAAAAGTTAATTTTATAAGTTAATAAACCAAATTTCAAATATAGCGATTTATTTGATAATTAAATTGTTGAATTTAATATTTAGAATTGTTTAAATAATTAAATCTTAACTTCTATGTGAATGAAAATGGTTCGAAAATCTTATTAAAATTTATTTAAATTAATAAGAATGATAATACCAAACTTTTAATTTGAATATAAAAGTGATTAATTTGGTTTATAATAATTGGGTTTGAAAAGCTATTTCTATATATGATCGAATTAGGCCTCCAGACTAGTTCCAGTATTTTCGGAATAGGAGTATTACATATAGAACGCCAAGCGGCACGTCCCGATAAGAGTTCGAGATTTTCGAATGTTTAAAGTTGGATATTTTCGAATAAAAGTGTGTGTGTGTATATATATATATAATTCCCATACTTTATCCATACCTCTGCACATTCCAGGCTATACCCCCATACCTCCATGTTTCAAATCGTACCCTTTTTTTTATAGCAAGCTTAAAAATAAAAGGAAAGAAAAAGTTTTAAAAACTTTAAAAATCAAAATCTCATGGATTACCAAACTAAAAATAGTGAAACAAGCTTTAAAAATCTCGATTCGATGAGACCTTCTTGTAGATGGATTTTTATGTGATGCGGCTAATGTTTTAGTGAGGTCGAGGTGGGTACGGCAAGCTAGGGTTTGGATTTTCCATTGATAGAAGCATTGATTGTCAAATTCGATATCGTATTCGAGTTTGTAAGGTGAATTAGTACATAGGCGGAAAATTTTGTGGTGTCCGGTCGAAGAATGGAGGAAGTGACAATTTCATGGTCGCGTTCAAAACCCATCAAGTCGTGATTTTCTTTGGAGCTGCGGGCGTGATGGCATGGGGATGGTCTAGTGGAGGTTGCAAAGAGGAGTTGAACGGAAGTGGTTTGACGTTGTTTCGTGGGGTGTAGCTCGAGTTAGAGTGGAGAAGTGCATGGCCGTGCGCTCTTGTGCATGTACAGACATGGATTGGGAGGATAAGGAAGAAGAACGCACTGTTCTTCGCAGGTTTGGGGTTGGGCCTTGGGTTTGTGGGAGGGTTTTATATAATTTGTTATTTAAATTAGTTGATTAAATCTTTAAAACTTTGAAAATAAATAACTCCTTCATACGAGGTCGGATTCAGACATTGTTTATTGTGTTGCGCTCATATGGACGTTAGCTTCGCAGTGGAACTGGTTTGGTCAGATTTGGAGGCGGTTGAAATTTGGGCCAAAATCGAACGTTGTTCGATTTTAGTTCAAAATCGAAACGCCTCGGCGAAAAGAATAATTGTGAGTTCATCTCACCTTTTTGGTTATCAGAAATATTATATAGTTGATATAAATTGTTGATTGGATGTTGGATGATTTACTGTTGTATTAGTTGGTTTGGATATATTTCCACCCCTGGAGCGGATGACCCATATTATATAATTATATATTGTTTGTGATGCAGGGAAACAGGTTGGATGAATCCAACATGATTCCTCGCTATTGTTAATTGATTTCAATAAAATCCTTGTTATATGATTATTAAATATGAACCTGATTGTAGGCACTATGGTTATGACATTGTTATATGTTTGAAAACTAAAAGCCTGTAGTGATAGGAAATCAATATTGACATGGGTTAAGCAATAGTAGTTATTGGCCTCAAATTAGTATTTTTAAAATACTATAAGTTGCCATTTGAATTGGAATTGGTTTTGAGATAGGAAATGATTTTAAATCCGAAAATGAATTTCGAAAATATTTTGTTTTAAAGGATTTAATTTATATTTTACTCTAACCCTTTTTTCTGTCTTTTCTAAGTAAATTATTTTAAGATTATTTATATTGTTTTAAGATTATTTATATTTAATATCGTTTTACAGATTTTTTATTTACATTTAATTTTGTTTAAAAGTCAATTATCAATATTCAAATATTTTGAAAAGTTAATTATTTAAAAAAAATATAGCTTGAAATTAATAATGATGATTTATTAATAATGTTTTGGAAATTAATTATTACTATTATAATAATGGTAAAGTTTAATTATTATTGTTTATTTAATAAGGTTTTGAAATTACTGGTCATTATTTTTAAGATGTTTCGAAGTAAATAATTATTATCTGTTAAAAAGATTTTTGGTTAATATTTTTTTTTTATAGTGTCTGAAGTAAATGATTTTTATTTATTTATGAATATTTCCGAGACCCATAAATAGAGTTTTATAAACGAACTTGGATTTTATAAAGGGTGTTTTCAGTGGTAACTTGTTATGTAACAAGTATTTAGTTGATGGACTTGTTTTATTAAACGGTGTTTTGGGATAATAAACGGTTTTATAAGAAGATGGTTAAATATAATAAACTGTTTATTTTAAAGGGAATTGTTTTTAAATGAAAGATTTTAAAAACGGCTATATCTAATAAAAAGGATTTATAAATTGGAAGGAGATTTTGAAATTGGGAAAAAGAGTTTGGGTTTTAATAATTCATGCAAGGGGATTTATAAATGGGTTTTAGAGATTAGAAAGTGGAAGTTTTATATATGGTTTGAGATTTATAAAGAGTGTTTTTCTCAATTAAACTTGGAAAATTATAAAGAAGCTTTATAAATAGATTTTGAGATATTTATGAATAAAGAGATTTTGGAAAGAAATGGTTGATTTTTCATGGCGTAATTCGAAAGGCAGGGATTGCCTACATTTTACTATGGATTCGCAGGGATAATGACGTAACCATTGAGTACATTGCGATCCATGATTGATACAGAACGGTGCTTTCCATATCTATTTTTAAGCATTTTCAAGTATTTTTGAAAGAAATGGTTTGTGAATATACTTATACCAGTGAGATAAGTATATGTGTATTTTAATAAATATTCGAAAGTTGATTTTAAGTTAATGGAAGATTAATCTAAAAGGCTTAGTGATTTCCATAGGAAATGAATTCTTTGTTTGAATGTTTGTTTAATAGTTAAATAACCGACTATCTAATCTTGGCCTAAATATGTAATTCTTCTTAATTTTGATGGTACAGAAATATTCCCTACTTAACACTGAAGGATTTGACTCTGGAAATATCTAGGAGAAACATGGGAATTATATGGTAAAGTTACCGTCGGTGGTGCTATATTGTACGTATAAACTCGTTTTGTTCTTCTAGGACAAATAATGAGGAGATATGTCCTCTTAAACGGTTAGGGGGCGATCCCCGCTCTAATGTATTGTATGATTATTTCCTAAAAAACCAGTTTGAGCTTTCGAAAAATCGACGATTGGTTTTTGGAGCACCAAGGAAGCGGAGGAGTGTACTCATAAGAGATGACTCGAAAATCGTAACCTCTCCGAAACAATATACGGTTCTATGGAGGAGTTTCATGATATATTGAGATCTTAAAATTCATGTGTGGTTCCGAGACCCGTTAGGTATGGGAATTCATGTGAGATTCTGTGATGTATTTTGGTGGGGGGGCGTGATCTGGAACACCGAACGTAGCCTCATTAGCGATAATGACTAAAACCAGAGATAGGAGGCACGACCAGTAGGTTTGGAAAACCCATAGGGTGTAGTGGGCTCCACCTAGACGTTACTTACAGTTGTTATGCATGCATGGCTCGACACATTCGGTCTTAGCGAGACCATCTATGTTTTTCCTATGGTACATCACTAGGGATGTATGCTGCTTCGGAAGAATATCTCTAATCCTTATGCAAGAGGACCGTTCTCAAAGTACTGAGGGCACCTACATGGAATCCTACACAATTAGCGAACTTGCCTTATCGGTCTTGATTGTATACCTATTATTGCTATGATGTACACTTACAAGCATCACAGCTACTTGATTATTATTATTTTCACCCTTAGACATTATTATAATACAAATGGATTTTCTATAAAAAAATATTTTGGTTATCATAAGGTAAAAACCCGTCCATGTTTATGTGCGTTATGGTCTTATGAGATAGTTTTGAATTCAAAGGTTTTTCTTATAACTTTAAAATCTAGTTGGGTGTGTTTTCTCACGTTGGTTTTCCAGACTGACTTGAGTGTTATTTTATTATAATGCTTGGGTTAGACCGAGCATATTACATATTTAGTTTGGATGTTTTGGAGCTTTAGGAGACAAGCTAGTGGCCTAGAGACGTATTCACGTACATGATTATTTTTCCACTGCATTCTTTGTTGTATTTATCAGCAATTGTAAGGACATGCAGCTACAACTGTCCGGGCTGAAATAGATTAGTATACTCAGATTGATGTATGTATATATATACTTCAGTTTTGCTTTTGTGTAAAAATTTGCTGTATATTATAGATTATTCTTTCCGCTATGTGATTCTGTGTTGTTAGTTTTCTTTCTCTCTCTTTTCTTCTTTCTTCCTTCCTTCTTCTTTTTCCCTACAATAGGATTTTTCGGCATTCGATTGCTTGGCATGCAATATAGTGGACGTATTAGTGTCGATTTTCGAGGGTCGAAAATCCTGAGCTGTTACACTTGGGATGTGCTACAAATGAAATGCTCTTGATGATTCCATTTCTATTAGAGAATTGTGTAAATTCTTCACTTTTAAATTGAGTTCCATTGTCGGACATTATCTTATATGGAATTCCAAATTCGGTGACAATATTCTTGATTATAAACTTGAGCACTTTTCCTGATGTGATATTTGAAAGTAGTTCTGCTTCTACCCACTTTATGTAGTAGTCAATAGCTACTACTACATATTTTGTTCCTTCTTTAGGTATCGGTAACGATCCGATTAAGTCAATTCCCCATATATCGAAAGGTCGTGAACTTGAAATTGAAGTTAATTCACCTGGCCGCAGACGTGGGATTTTAGAGAACTTTCGGCATTTTTCACATCTCTTTACATAATCGATGGCATAACTAGCCATTTGAGGCCAATAAAAGCCTTGTCTCGTAACCTTCTTGGCTGATTTTATGCCATTAGAATGATCTCTGCAATATCCCTCATGAGCATTCCTCAATAATCTTGATCCACTTTCTAGAGTTACACATCTTAAATAAGGAGGGAATATCCTTTCTAATAAAGTATTCCACTCGTCGTGATGAAAGTTGGAGCATGGTGCTTTATTCTTCTCGCTTATTTTTCTTTATTGGCAATTTCCCATTTATTAGGTATTTAATAATGAGCATCATCCAATTATTCTTATATTGGTCATTTGTTTCTGGATGAGCAAACCTTTCTTGGAGGATGTCATTTTCAGCCTCTTTCCCCTCCTCCGCACGTGTTAAAGCTTGCGATATGTTTAATACCATTGATTCATTTCTTAATTCGAGGGCTTTTTCTTCTATAATGGGGTTTGGTCGATAACCTATTGGCACAATCCGTGTTTCTGGTGCTCCCTATGAGCTAGCTAACTTAGCTAAAGAATTAGCTTGAGAATTCTTCCCTCTCGGGACTTAATGTATGGAAAAATCCTCAAATTGAGTTAACATTTTTAACACCTTAAGACAAACTTGACATCTTTCGTCTGATATGTTTGGATCAAATGATTGACCATCAATTGTGAATCGCTAAAATCTTAATTCTTGGAATTTTTAATTGTAGGGCCAACGTGAGTCCTACCATCATTAATTCATATTCTGCCACATTATTAGGGGCTGGAAATCCCAGTTTCATTGTGTAATTTAAACGATGTCCATCTAGGGTAATAATCACAAATCCTGCTTCAGCTCCTTGTTTGTATGAAGCTCCATCCATAAATAATTGCCATTTAGGCTTTAAATCTTTTTCCTTTTCTGATTGCTCTTTAATGAATCCTGTACATTTATTTACAAAATCAGATAGGGCTTGTCCTTTAATTGCCACTCTGGGTAGAAATTCAATATCATATTGGTTGAGTTTTATTCCCCACTTTACTAGTCTTCCAAAAGTGTCAGGTTTACTAAAACCTTGTTTGAGTGGGAAGTTGGTTAAGACCTTGATAGGATGTGCCTAAAAGTAAGCCCTTAGTTTTCGTGCAGTGAGCATTAGGAAGCATGCCAATTTCTCTATAACCGGATATCTAATTTCTGCATTTTAAGCCTTTTACTCATACAATATGCTGGAAGCCGAGTACCTTATTTTCTCTTACCAAAGCAGAACTAACGGCATGTTCAGAAACCGCCATATAGAGATAAAGGTTTTCCCCGTTTATAGGACTGGACAAAATTGGTGGTCTTTCAATTCCTTAAATGCTCTTCGACAATCTTCTCCCCATTCAAATTTTTTCTTCTTCTTAATTACATCGAAGAACAGAATTATATGTACACACGCACACAAAGGAGCGCACCCCAAATAGCGCAACATCCCAAATGTCCCCTGATTTCCAACACAAGCTCTAATTTAAATAAAAGTGGTAGTGGAAAAAGAAAGAAGTTACTATTATTTAAATCGGAGCTTGTAGTGGAAATCAAGGAGCATTTGAGGCGCTGCACTCTTTGGGGTGCTGTTGAACGCACCCCATATATATATAATTCAAAATAACATTTATTTGGCACTAAGAGTGCACTGGAGCAGGCCTATCTCATTTCATCTTTGCATTGCTTGTTTTTTTTATACTGCTCGCCCACAACTAGACCAAAAAAGTACAACATGCGACTTTCAAAACATGCCAAATTGTAAATAGTAACTAACATCCTTTTTTCTTGAAATAAAGGTCACACAAGCTGGTTTCTTTGAATTTTTAATCAACTAGCCATAAGAAATTTTTGTTGTTACTTGTTGTTGGTTTCTTTGAATTCTCAATCAATTGGTTGTATGAAATTTTGGTTGTTACTTGCTGCTTATGGTGTCCTTACAGCATCTCAGTATCAATATAGATAAACCACAATCTTATCAACTGGGTTGTCCTGTGCATAAAGCGCAATTATTTTGATTTTAGTTAAAGAAACTAATAGTTGCTGCAAAACAAATATAGGTTGTGACAAATTATATAAATCAAACTAGGTTTTGAATTTTATTTTACAAAATTATGACTACTAAATAATTAGTCCACTCCATTATATCAAGAAGTTTTTTGACATGCATCGTTATGATTATAAAAACTAAGTTTTAGGTCTCTTCCAATTTCATTTTATAAAATACATCCTTAATTTCAGAAAATAAATGTAATTTCAAAGGTATTATGATAATTTTTATAACCTTAACACGTGCTTATTTTATCATTTTACATAATTTGTAAACATATTCAATTATTCGTCCGTTTTTAATCAAGATTATAGTTAATATTTTGTGTATTTTAGTACAACGCTTGATATGTATTTATTTTTTTATTAACCTAATAGTTTGTATTATATGAACTTAATTCATATTAGTTGCTCAAAACAATTTATTATCATTCTATTAGTTTTTTTTCACAGTTTTATAATATATGGGACTGAAAAAAAGTTTATTCTAAAACAAAATTTTCTACTTGTATTTCTCGATTTATTGATTTTTTTTAAATGGTACTTAGATACAACATGTCACTGGGACAACATAACACAACTCACATGTCAATATATGTTCGAATCACGCTACGCAAGTTTCGAACTTGTGACCTCTCGCACCAAATTCGAATCACTTAACCACTGGGACAATGGTGCTTGTCGATTTATTAATTATTAGCTGATTGGATAATTATCTGATATCCCTCCGTACTCGCGGATGAAGATATCCAATATCCGAAAATGACTTTGGATGCAAATAGCACTATCCGTATCTGAAATTATCCGTAAATAAAATTTAGACCGAGGGAATTGTACATTTCATTTGTCACTACACGTTGCTTTCCATGGTAATTGTCTTACCGCCCAGACCATACAATGAATATTCTGTTTCCTTATTGTAGTGAACTACATGGAATGTGTTTTCATAGCTTTATGAAATATGGGAGTTACAAATTTTGATCTTCGGACTCCATGATTTAAATTTTCTCTGTAAGTTACTTCTCATATTATATTTGCTACTACTCATATTTTATTATATGGATTACTACGTACATTATACATAACGACCCGCCTTTTCGACCCTTGAAAGTCGACACTTAATACATCCACAATATTGAAATGTCGAGCATCAAAGTGCCGGAAAGATGGATTGTTTGGTAAAAAGAAAAAAACAAGGAAAATAGAATCTCATAGTGGAACGAAAACATATAATATAACAAAGATAGTAAAAGCTGTCACTCCAAGATACAAGGTATATCAGAGTTAAAAACCACATCAACTTGGACAGTTATAACTTTCTGACCTTACAATTGCTGATGGGTATTCATAATAATACAACGGAAAATAAAAATACTACGGCTGGTGAACATCCAGCTCTTTTCCATGAGCTCCATATCCCACCAACGATAGCCTAAAAGAAACTTGGTCAGATCTGAGAGTTATAATAAAATAACACCCGGATCAATCTAGAAAACCAACGCGAGAAAGCTCAAGAAAGTGGTGAACATATAATAATTTTCTGTGACCATGCCGCTAAACATGAAACGGGTTTTTACCTCACAAGAACCACATTCATACACGAAAAAATGAAAAACAAATCAAAACAACAATCCAAACAAGAAAGGATGGACACAAACAAGATCAAAATCTAAACATAAAGAATAGACAAAAGTAATTAAACTAGAGAAGAGCTTGAAGATTTTCTCGATGCAATTAAAAAAGGATTTACTCCAAGGTTCAAATCAAGTAAGGAGAATAAATTTATCCAACATGACAAGGAGTGTGCACCCCCCTACACCGAAAGTATACCTATAGATAAAATGTGACGCCCCACCTCTATGCTCATAATAACAAAGAGTATTAAAGGAAATACTGTATATTATTACGAAGAATAAGGCTGGATAGGAGCGACCATCCGTAATTGGCCTTACACTAATATTGGTTATCTCGATAGGAACGGTACATACTTTTTATTTTTCATCAAATTATTTATTTACTCCCATCGACACACCCAATACTAGTATAAAACGAACTACGACGGTTCATAATAGTTTAGGACATTAGATATAACAATAACACAGATAATACAAATGCGGAACACAGATAAAAACAAAAGTCTCATATATATATAACTGATGTCAGTTAATACATAGTTGACACAATACATATGATACAACTACAACTGTCGACTCTAGAAGTTATATATACAAGTACATTATCGACTAATATACATGAATACATATCGTTCTATACAATGACACGACCACTACAAAATGACACTAACAACTTCAGAAGATGTGAAAAGTCTTCATATCCTGAACAGCAACTCAAAGAAGAAAATCTACAACCTGAAATAACTCGGGTCTGACCCGAGTATTACATTCAAAAGAAAATAATACCCAGGTCAGTCTAATTCAAACCAGTTTATTAGTGCATATAGGCAGTAATAATTTAAATAGACGACAGTCACAATAATTCCCGTCTATCCGATTCTTTAAACAAAGAAACCGGATAACGGACAATATAACACTTAACAGTGTTTAACAAAAATCAGCAGATTTAAATCATCAACAGAGATAAATAAACAATTTATCAAATCGACTAAATCAATTTAAAACTGTCAAATCTGATAGGGCTGCAGTACACGCCTGCAGTACACACACGCGTGTACTGCCTCGCCACTATCGCAAAAGATACGCAAAAGCTCAGTGAAAGTCACAAATGATCACCAGGTCAAACCCCGAAATCGGGTTCAACACAAGTGTAATAACAACGCAAATGAAACTGTACAACATAACAGTGCAAACTCCAAAAAGACATGAAGATTACACGGCTACGGATCGGGAACAAACATATGCACATCAACAAGTGACGAGCACAAGAGTGCAACCACCCTCAACTTCTAATGAACAGCCTATATCAATACCAACTAGATTAGAGGCAACAAGTGAAACAAATTCAAACGAACAGAGACAGCAAACTCCAATTATAAAGCGACAGTGCATATGTGTATTTACCAAGCATGCTACGTAGATGAATGAGACTTAACCATGCCAAGACCAATGACAACTTTAAAGCCAAGTATAAAGCAGTGTCGGTGAATAATGCAAGCAAATTAACCACTACACATACTATAATGCAGCATATAACAAGTGAAGGCTAGCACAACAAGGAGCAGCCAGATGATGAAATTCCAAATCACAAAGGTTCAATGACTCGGAGGTCAAAATAATACTCAAGGCATGTTTGAACAATTACAAATAAGTGCCATGATTGCCCGAGAATTCGAACAGGTCAAAATGCTCAAAATCGAACTCAAGAACAAGGGCTACAAAAATGATCAAGAAATAATTATGGCGGCATGGATCGACAGACCAACAAGTGCAGGGTGACACAAATAGTTGAAATGAACAAGTGCTTGAAACAATTCCAAGTTGAACAAATTACAACGAAGCTAGTGACTCAACTTCAAAGAACAACACATTTAAACTCAAGTACAGTACTCACATGAGTAAGGTCAACAGTATATATGATCGACTGTCTACACAAGTGCACGACAACTCAGTGATATCAATGCTCCAAAGACCAGTAAACAACATGCTCGATGCAGACAACACCAAGTTTAGATGGAACAATGATTCAAGTAAATGCAAATATAATGAAGCAGTGCAGTACAATAAAATTGTCCATAGTCAATATCACCAATACTACAATTATCTATATCGTGACCAGAAAGAAGCATGACAGTGAAACAGGGCATCTACACATCAAGTGAAGATTACAAGAATGCATGGTTAACCTGAATGAAGACATGAGTGCTAAACTGGAATGCACACAATGTCAAAATAAAGGCCAAAGTCCAGAAAACATCAAACAGCTGCATATGTATAAAAATCAAAGAATTCAAAGCCATGGAAATCACCAAATCATATATATATATATATCAAGCGACCGAAGTCAATGCAAGCCGGCCGAGATTATGAAACCAACATGCCCGTAGTTCAACAAAGAAAGCCAGACCAAAGCCA
This sequence comes from Allium fistulosum, assembly GCA_030737815.1. NCBI lineage: Eukaryota > Viridiplantae > Streptophyta > Magnoliopsida > Asparagales > Amaryllidaceae > Allium > Allium fistulosum. The sequence continues at coordinate 560,152,579 of CM060907.1, forward strand.
ACAATGCAATTAAAAATCAAAGGATTAACAAATTCTCAGATTCGAACACAAGCAAGAAAACATAGAAGCAAAACCCCAAGTTAATCTCTATCTCGAACCAATAACGAGGCAAAAATCGAACTGCCGAAACAATAAGCTGGGCATGAATTGAGATGTGAGTGAGAGAATCACTCACCTTTGATCGAGAATTGGACGCGAGCGAAGAGGAATACGAAGCGAACGGTGAAATCTTCAATTCGCCAGAAATCGAGATCGCCGAAGCCCTAATTCTCGTTAGTCGCCATTTCTTTTGTCGCCTGTTTTTTTTTTCTTTTTCTTTTTTCTCGTTTTCGTCTGATTGATTAAAGAGAGGGGGGATAAGAACGTGGGTTTGACAGGGCATGGCTGGTATGGGGTAAGTATGGGTTATTATTATTATTTTTCTCATTCGTTCGATTTAGGGTTGGGGACCATAAAATGAATGCTGGAGAACCCTTATTGTCTTGGACACTTTTCACAGCAAAATTATAGAAATGAAAGTGTGGCCCAACTTTAAGTTTTAAAGCCCACCTACAATTAATGAATTATAAAAGTGATTTAACTCTACAAATTCCACTTGTAATTTTTTATTAACCGTTTTATCATAGGATTCCAATCGATCAAAAACTAAATCGAGCAATTAACTAACATTCTAATCGTTTAAGGACGATATTAAATTCTCACAAAAGCTCGGGTTGTTACATAAAATATACTTGACAGTCCACATCAAACACGCAACACTCCCGGGAACTTCCAAGCTGGATCCCGTTACATTTCTGTGAGCATCAGAATATACTCACATTACAGCATGAATGCTAGGAACAAATCTTTAGATAAATGTGAATATACCATAATGGATGCAATCCAACTGGCTTGGCTCCTTTATTATAATAACTTTAGATAAAACGTTCCTTTAAAATCATCTTATATTATAATAACTTTTCCTTTATTATAATAAACTTTTCATAAAAATTTATTCTCTAAATGTCTCATCTTCCCATTCAGGTTAGATTAAATAATTTTATTAAGAGATGACTTTTAACTTAACATTTTCATAGAATATTTTATAGTTAAATTATGAAACTTAATTCACAAGGGGTTTGTTTTAATGTACTTTCAATCATCAAAAAAATAAATGCCTATAAACTGGTTGAGCATAAATCAACAATCAACAAACAATAGTCAATGCTCCTAAACTACCTGAGCATGACTAAATCAAACAACAACGATAATAAATAAATATTACCATTTTCAAACAAACAAACACAACAAAAATAACTATGTAAATTTGAAATTTATTCCTTATATATATAATCCTAGGTAAAATATTTCGTTTATCAAATTTCAAAAATAAATATCGTGTTTGTTTTCCTTGTTCAAGTGTTTTGAAATCCCTATCAAATTGTGGCGTCCTACTTCTCGATCAGAATTCAAAATTTAAACTTAATAGACTAAGTAACACGATATGTTTTTTCAGCAATAAAAAATACGCTCTCGTACATATAATACTCCCAACTCATTCTAGAATGTCACTTGCCCTATTCTTAATGAGCCATACCCTACCAAAGCCATGGTTCCCGCTTAACCTTCGGGTCTGATACCATTGTAATGATTCGTCTTTTCGATCCTCAAAAGTCAGCACTTAATACATCCACAATATTCAAATATCGAGCACCCAAGTGCTGGAAAGGCAAATTGTTAGGATAAAAAGAAAAAAGGAACAGGGAAAATAGAATCTTACAGCAAAATGACAACAAATAATATAATAAAGATAGTAAAAGTTGCCAATCCAAGATACAAGGTATATCAGAGTTAAATCAGACCTCATCAGCTTGGGCAGTTATAACTTCTCGACCTTACAATTGCTAATGGGTATTCATAATAATACAGCGGAAAATAAAAATACTACGGCAGGTGAACATCTAGCTCTACTCTATGAGCTCCATGTCCTACCAACGACAACATGAAAAAAACTCGGTCTGACCTGAGCATTGTAATAAATTAACTCCCGGATCAGTCTCAAAAACCAGCGTGAGAAAACTCAAGAAATGTGATGAACATGTAATAATTCTGTGAGACCATGCCGCTAACCATGGAACGGGTTTTTACCTCACAAGAACAACATCCATACCTGAAGAAATGGAAAAAAATCAAAACAACAATCCAAACAAGAAAGGATGGTAACAGACAAGATCAGAATCCAAACTTAAAGAATGTACAAAAGTAATTAAACATAGAGAAGAGCTCAGGGCACTTTTCGATCCAATTCAGAAAGGATTAACTCCAATGTTTGAATCAAACAAGGAGAATGAATTTATCCAACATGACTTGGAGGCTGCGGCCCCTACAACGAATGTATACCTCTAGATAAAATATACTTGAGAGCCCACGTCAAACACACAACACTCCCGGGAATTTCCAAGCTAAACCTCGTTACACTTTTGTGGGCATCCGAATATACCCACATTACCGCATGCATGCTACAAACAAATCTCTTGATAAATGTGAATATACCGTAATGGATGCGACCCAACTAGTTTGGCTCCCACTCGCTCTTTTTTGTTTTAGTTATCCATGGTGTTGTGTGACAATGCTCAAAACGAGCTACAAATCGCCTTAGATCGACGAAACACAAAGAAGGATTTCAAAATCTAGTCGACGAATCAACTATTAGAAACAAACTAGTACTACCCCTGGGAAACAATGAAGCCGGACAAGTTAGGGTAGTGTTGCTTCCAATCTTGACTCAACAGCTTTCTTAAATTTAAGAATAGCAAGAGTTTAAATGCTCCAAATGAGCAACAAAATCGTCATGAATCGGAGAATACAAAGAAGATAGCCGAATCGATTGTCAATAAGTCATCTATCAGGAATAACAAAATGTTCGTATATAAAAATTAAATCTCTTACACTTATCATAATTCGTCAATCCCGAACTAGCACTACTTCGTGGAAAACAATGAAGCCAGACAGGTAAGGGCAGTGTTGCTTTCTACCTTGTCATGACAACATTCTTAACTTTAAAAGCAGAAAGAATTCTTTCAACGTTTAGTGTTAAGTGTAAGACTAAATATTTTCAATAAACGAATCAAACTTTTAAAACATTTGACTCACACTTGTGCTTGATTTTCTTATAGTAAATATCTGTATAATACTTTAAATACACTCTTTAAAATATTCTTTTTGAAGAGCTAATTATATTTCTAAGTGTATTAAAAAGAAGGGTAAAAAATAAATGTCATTAAAACATTAAACCCAAAACCAATTACACTTAGCTTTTTCATTAAGACCTTCCTTTTTAAAGATCTTTTCATTTATAAAATATTATTTATAAATCAACTTATTATCAACTTTAAAACAGAACTCCTCTTAATATTTAAGAATAACAACACTTATTAAGTCAAGTAACAATCTTAATAACTTAACAAAATCATTTATTATAACAAAAGTGTTATAATCCAGGAAGTCCTTTCTACTTTGAAAATCATTTACTATAACAAAACAATAATCCATAACTTATTTCTCCATTCTCGGGAAACATTTATTACAACAACGGTGTTGTAATCCGTGCTTCCTTTTCTCTTTCAATAAACTCAAAATACTTTGAAATATAGTTTAAACATCCATTTAAAATATTATTTTAAAAAAATCTCAAGTTTAATATAAATTAAAATTCAAAATCATTTCCTTTCCTTATTTTCAAAATAAAAAATTCTTCTTTTAAATATTTAAATTAATTTCCGACCACCTTTAAAACACTTAAATATATGTTAGAAAAGTTCACTAAAAGGATTGAAGAAGAAAAGTCAAGTTTATAACCATTCTCTTCAAATAGTTAGCGTACCATCTCTTCCCTTGCAACAAAGTGGAAGCTCTTACCGTCTTGGAAGTTGTATCACATCTTGATCACATGTGGTTGCCAATCTTTTCCTTTTCTTCTCCCTCTTTCTTCCTTCTCTTTTATTTTTTCCTTTTTTTTTATCAAAAGCCGAGTCATGTCGGTACCGAATTAATCATGACAGTACTGACATGACTTCTAATGTTTCAGAAAATATCAGAAATTAGGCATTTGACAAAATATACCGGATGCCTAAGTAGAAATACATATAAGCTTTTTTTATACTAATCCAGACATTTGATCTTAAAATTTAGAAATATGAGTAATTCAAATTTAGCCTGTAATATCTCGGGATGATACCTTGTGTCGATTTAGCCGTTTGAATCAATTATTTAGACGTCTGAAGTCTTATATATATTTATTTTCTAAACTAAATCAGACGTCTGATAGGTTCAAACCAGACATCTGATGAGGATATCAGACATATGGTTAAACCTATCAAACGTTTGACCCTTTACAATTCTGTTTTTTAAGTAACAAAACTCGAACGTTGTAACATTCCGTTTCTAGAGGCCAAAAGCTAAGCGCTACAGATGCTACAGTCATCCATAGTATTAACTTCTGGTGACAAAATACGTCAATGCTAATGGTATTCATAATATCAGAAGCACTTGAATATGAACAAAATCATAGATTTATGAAATTAACATTTTACTGATTACATTACAAACAAATTCATATCCAAATTACATAATCCCATAATCGTTTCCTAGGTAAAGATCAATTATAATTACAATAATACGCCAAGAGCGACATATGACGATGCCTCCTTGGTTTATCAGAGAAATATAGTCATATTTGCCATAATATACACAACGGAATAAAAAAATGAAACTGAACTCCCAATTGGCTATCTGTCAGCCACCTACTCGTCTCCGGAAGCTTTATTCGCCAAAATTTCTAAACCTGAAAACGTTAACCCTCAGCCTACTCAAATCAATTTTGAGTACTCGAAATAAAAACTTCGAGTCAGACATAAAGCCTGGTGTGAATAATTCTATTACATCTTGATTTACTGATATTAAGTGAGACCACAACAATTAGCGTAACGGGTTTTCCCTCACTAACATCCTTTTCAAAACATATATTTTGCAAATCCTTTCCAACAACCAAATTGGTTAATCAAGCTGATATAATAATGATAATAATAGCTAAGTCCGCTAAGCTATAATCAGATAACTAAAGGACTATCTGTCCAATAATAGTAAATAGACTATCTGTCCAAAACATAATAGCAAGGTCCGTTATGCTAACAAATGGACTACCTTTCCATAAAACTAGGCTGACTGCCTGCAAACTAGACTAACTGTTCGAATCATTTTCTTAGGGCTAACCACCCTTCATCTTTTTCCTTGAAAACCTTTTCAAAATGATTTAACCCTTTAAATCATACTTATACAAGGAAATTATATTCTTAGCTTTACTCTAAGCTATTTTTCCATGTTATATATACTTTACTCAAAGTAATGTTGATGAATTTTAATGAGGATTAACTATCCTACCAAAATAAGTTAAAGTCTTTTTTAACTTGAAAACACTTAGGCTATTCTGCCTTTTTAATACATTCGAAACCTTTGTTTAAAATCTTTAAACAACTCTTTCGAAACTCTTGAAGGTAACCCCTTCGAAACCACTGAAAGTGACCCTTTCAAAACCATTAAAAGCCTTTCTTTAGAAAGCTTCAAAATATTAGACATCCTCCTTTAAAATCTTTAAATATTGCCTTTTGAAAACATAGGAAAAACCTTTCCTTTCAATCCTTTCGAAACCCTGGGAAATCACCCCTTTCGAAACCATTCATTAAAACCTTTCGAAGTAGTCAAAACTCAATCCTTTCGAAAGCACTTTGGGTTCAATTTAAAACATGTGGAAACCTTTTGAAACCATTCAAAATTTAACCCCTTTAAAACCTTTGAAAATCATCTCGGTCGAAACCATTTGGATTATGCCTTCAAGTAGAGAAAAAGGATCAGAAACCCATTAAAGTCGAAAGCATCTGTTTCGAAACCATTTAAAACTATCTCTTTCGAAACCATTTGGGTTTTACTTCAATTATAGAAAAAATGTCTTTAAAACATTTAAGTCGAAAGCATCTGCTTCGAAACCATTTCCTAAGTAATGAAGTGATGGTTTCGAAACCATCCCTTCGAAATCATTGGAGAGGTGGCCAAGTTTTTTAGAAAACAAAACAACACTTTTGAAACCATTTGGGTCGAAAGGTAGGAAGTGGAAGCTAAAGGCTTCAAATCTTTTGAAAGAAATCATTTAAAACAAAAGTGCAACCCAACCGAAACCTTTCCTTTTAAAACCATTTGACCCAGTCGAAAGTTAACCAAGTCGAAAGCATCTTAGTCGAAAGCAAGCAGGCGCATTTTCCTTTAAAATCAAAGCAATTCCCCAACCCCTTTGGAATCCCTCGTTTCGACTCTATACCTTCCGCCTACATCCAATTCACTACGTACCAGTAAACTGATACCATGTGCATTAGATTCGACAGTGTTGGAGGCGAAGGTAAGGAGGCGCAACCTGGTGTCGAAGGCATCGAAACTGTGAAAAATATGTAGCAAATAGTTCTTTTCACCTAACCTGCTTTATATGTCTAATTTTGATTGGTTGCCTCTTTCTTTACCAATAAAAAGTACTACAAATTTTCAAAAGTGCTGCCGACTTTCCAGATTTACAATTTAAATTAATTTGCAAAATGTCCCTTCTCCTCTCTTAATTGTATAAAACATTTAAGTCGCATACCTTAAATAATTTTATATAACCATTAAAACACTTAGGAAAATTCTACAAAAATTCCAAAATATCTCTTTTAATATGTTTTCCAACATATAAAAATTTTAGACCCAAATATTTTATTATTTAACGGTAAACAATTTACAATCCAAATGAACATTTTCTTTACTAGAAAATTCATATAAATTCCACATAAATTCTGAAAATTGAAACTCATCTCCAAAATAATATTTATGACCTTCATAAAAATTCGCAAGGCATTTGGATGTCATATAATAGGGTTTTCACCTTAAAACATATCATAAAGTCAATATGAACAACCATAATTCATCAACAAGTATAAATATTCATTCCATCATTCAAAAACATGGAAAATCATTGCAAAATATTCGGAATTCATCTTAAAACCGAAAACACAATCAAAAATGAGATGTATATATTATTCACCTTAGCTTTAGAGATTAAAGAAATTGAGATGTGAATGGATTTGATTTGATTTAGCTTCTTCCTTAGCTTTCTTCCTCTTTCTCTTGTTAATGGTGGCCGACCTTAGTTTTAATTTTTTTTAATAAAATGAAAATGGACATGTAGGGGGTACACGGCTAAGGGTTTAGGGTATAGGAATGGCCTCTTTTCTATTTTACCCCTCCTATATTTCAATTTAACTCTTATTTTAATTTATTGTTTAAATGGACCGGCTACCCCTTAATTAAATCAAATCTCAATCCCCTAATCAACACATTATTTTATTTAATTTAGCTAATTAAATATCCGAAATAATGTTACCAAAAATATGGGGTGTTAAAGACTCCCGAATTTCATCCTCGAAATTACGATAAGGTACACAACAAATCAAACAAAAAGGTAAGACATACCATCAAACAAGTCAGGATAAGTATCTCTAATCCTGCTCTCAATCTTCCAAGTACAGTCCCTGTCATCGTCGCTCCACTGGACTTTGACTAATCTGACTGTCTTGGTTCTAAGCCTCTTCTCATCTCTCGTAACAATACAAATAGGATTCCTCACTATAGTCAAATCCGGTTCTACTACTAAGTCCTCTAGCACAGTCGGTGCAATAGTAGTCTCCGGGTCTGGAACACACTTTCTGAGATGAGAAACATGGAAAACATCGTGGAATCCTGTCAAACTACTCAGTAACTCTACCCTATATGCGAGTTTCCCGATCCCCTCAACAATAGAAAAAGGTACAACGAATCTCGGTGCCAACTTCCCTGATTTTCCAAACCTAATCACCCCCTTCATCGGTGACACTTTGACGAAAACCTGATCTCCAACTGAAAACTCTAAAACTTTCCTTCTTTATCTACATAACTCTTTTGCCTAGACCGATCCTCCTTCATTCTAGCTCGAATGACCTCAATCTTTTCTGCAGCTTCCCTAACCAAATCTGGACCAAGAACCAACCAATCCCCGGTCTCTAACCAACATACGATAGATTTGCATGGCCTTCCATACAAAGCTTCAAACGGTGCCATCCCAATACTAGTCTGATAACTGTTATTATACGAAAACTCGACTAAATGCAGATAGTCTTCCCATGATCCCCTGAAATCTAGTACACAAGCTCTTAACAAATCTTGTAAGATTTTGTTAACTCTCTCCATTTGCCCATATGTCTACAAATGGTAAGCAGTACTCATCTTGAGCTTGGTTCTCAAAACTTCCTGTAGACTCTTCCAGAACTCGCTAGTGAATAAGGAATCTCTATCACTAACTATGCTACTAGAAATTCCATGCAGTCTAACCACATTCTTCATAAACAACCTCGCTAATACAGGTGCCGTTCTGGTTGACTAAATTGGAATGAAATGGGCATTCTTGGTCAGTCTATCCACTATGACCCATATACTATCATTACCTCTGTTCGACCTTGGCAACCTGTAAATAAAATCCTTAGAAATAGAATCCTACTTCCATACCGGAATATCTAATGGCTGAAGCAACCCACTTGGCTTCTGGTGTTCGGCCTTTGCCTGCTGGCAAATCAAGCACTGCTTTACACATAAACCAATATCCCGCTTCATACCTTCCCAGAAGAAACTCCTCTTCATATCCTGATACATCTTAGTACCTCTCGGATGAATAGAGAATTTCGAACGATGGCATTCCTCCAAGACTTCTTTCCTTATGTTTCCTACACTCGAAACACATAATCTTCCTTTCTTTCTCAACCACCCATTGTGGTCAAGATTGAAATCTTTCAAGTCATCGCTCTCGGTTCCATCTTTTAACTTCATGATCCGTTCAGCTAACACTGGGTCCTCTATCTGTTTAGAAGCAATCCTTTCGATCATCACTGATCGAACTTCCAACAAGATAATACAATTGTATCTCCACTAGACCCAGATTGGATCTCCACTGCACTCTGCAACTTGCTTATGCTTCTAAATCTTTCCACTCAGAAATCATCGCCAACACTGGATTCTGATGTTTCCTGCTAAGTGCATCTGCAACCTTATTGCCTTTCCCCGGTGTGTACTCAATCCCAAAACCATAAGATGCAATAAACTCTAACTACCTTTGCTGTCTCATGTTCAACTCCTTCTGAGAGAACAAATACTTCAGTGACTTATGATCTATGTATAACTCAAACCTCTCTCCCAAAAGGTAATGTCTCCACATCTTCAAAGCATAAATAACTGTAGCCAATTCTAAATCATGCGTCGGATATCTGACCTCATGCGGTCTAAGTTGTCTTGAAGAGTAGGCAATAAATTTACCCCTCTACATCAGCACAACTCCTAATTCCGTTCCATACGCATCGGTAAAAACCACCAAATCCTGATTCCCTTCCGGAACAACCATCACAGGTGCATGGGTCAATAAATGTTTCAAACTCTGGAATGCCTCCTCACACTTATCGGTCCACACAAACTTCACATCCTTTCTCGTTAGCTTGGTCATCGGTGCCGCTATCTGCGAAAAATCCTCAATGAACCTCCGGTAATAACCAGCCAACCCAAGAAAACTCTTTATCTCCGTCACTATCTCGGATCTCTTCCAACTATTCACCACTTCAACTTAGTCGGATCCACTGACAATCCTTCCTCTGAGACTACATGACCAAGAAACTTCACTTCCTTCTTCCAAAAGTGACACTTTGAAAACTTCGCTTTCAGCTGATGCTGCCTCAGCATCTCAAGCACCACTCTAAGATGAACTTCATGCTCTCTTTCATCCTTAGAGTAAATCAAGATATCATCTATGAAAACCAATACGAACCTATCACAGTGCTCTTACAAATCTCGGTTCATCAATTCCACAAAGAAAGCTAGCGCATTAGTCAGTCAAAAAGGAATAACTAACCAATCGTATGACCCATATCTGGTCCTTAACGCCGTCAAAGGTATACTATCCTCTTCTACTCTGAACTGATGGAAACCTGTCGCCAAATCCAACTGCGAGAATATATTGGTTTCACTCAACTGGTCGAACAAAATGTCAATCCTCGGCAACAGATATCGTTTCTTTATCGTCCTCTCATTCAACTTACGATAATCGATACATAGCCTTAATGACTCGTCCGGCTTCTTAGCAAACATTACAGCTGCTCCCCAAGGTGAACTACTCAGCCTGATAAAATTCTTGCCTTCCAAATCCACAAACTGCACCTTCAACTCCCTCATCTCTGAAGGGGACATCCTGCTTGGCGGCCTACTCACTGGTTCTGCTCCTGAAACCAAATCTATCCGAAACTCAATGGCTCGTTTCGGTAGCAATCCTATTACAAGCTAAAATACATCTGCAAATTCTATAACCATGAAAACTCGACTCAACCCATCTTCCAATTCCATAGCACCCATCAAGGCATACATCTCACCGCAATAACCTTCTACAGTATAAACTATCTGATCACTACAATTAAGGTACCTAAGCGATATTTTCCTATCCTGGTAAAATATCCTAGCATCATACTCACTTAACCAATCCATCCCAAGAATAATCCCGAACCCCATAAAATCAAACACATTCAAACTGCAAATGACCTAATAGGTCAAACTCTAACTGGTCATACCTCAACCCTAGAGGTGCATACCCTCTTATTAGATTCACAACCCGTAAGGAAGTAAATAAATATGTGGGTTCTAGGTTAAGCTTATCTATCAAACATCTAGATATAAAAGAATGAGATGCACCAGTATCAAATAAACGCTAACAAACATACCATGAATCCGAAGCATACCTCCCAAACTGCCTTTCCCTTCTTCCGAGCTGTTGGCTTTGAAATAGCAGTCTCTAATGCATACACTTTGCCCTTTCCATCCTTAGCGGGCTCCTTGCACTGGCCCTTATAGTGGCTTATCTGGTCACAGTTGAAGCACCTGACATTCTTCCTCCCAGCCACTTTCTTTGCCTTTCAAGCACGACACTCATTAGCAAAATTCCCCTTCTTGTCTCACTTGAAGCAAACAATCTCAGACTTCCCCTTCTTAGCCGCTTCACCCTTCTGAGCACCTTTCTTAGGAAATAAATTCCTCTTCTGACCCTGCCCGACCTGGACTTCTTTAGCCTTACTCTTCTCTAGAGAATCAAGTAACTCCTCGTGCCTTAAGGCCATCCCCACTACAAAATCAGAAGGATCCCTAATATGAGGTAATGTAGCCCTGGCTAACTCAGGCTTCAACCCCCTGATAAACTTCTCATTCCTCTTCATTACTGTATCCATTGAAGCATACCAATATCTGGCCAACTCTTTGAACCTTCTGGCATACTCCAAAACAGACATCTCTCCCTGCTCTAATTCAGCAAACTTTCTGATCAGAGCTGACTTTGCCATTGCAGATATGAACCTCTCCTGGAACCTCCCCTTGAAATCTTCCCGGGTCATAGTCTCCTCATCCACTACCACAGTCACACTATTCCACCAGAACAAAGCTACTCCCTGAAGCTGTCTAGATACCAACCTCCTATTCTGCTCATTATTGAGCCCTAAATCTGCAAAGATTCTCTCACAATGCAGCAACCAATTCTCTAGCTCAATAGCATCTTCTGTTCGAACAAACAGCTTCCCTCCAAGCTTGGTGTAATCTCCACTCAGCTTAGCATAATGGTTAACTACCGGAACTTCCAAAACCCCTGCTCCTGTAGCATTTCCTCCTAACACTCTTGCTGCAACTCCCGCCTGCACCATATTCCTGAAAAACCGATACATAGCTTCCATTTCAACTTGCGGGACTCCAACACCCACATTCTTTACTTGTGCCTAACCTTGACCTCTGCTCACATTAGGCCTGGCATTCCCATCACTGCCTTCCCCTCCTTGGTTAACTCTTCCTCTTCTACCTTCCATATCTATATTCAAATCTCATGAGATACAGAAAAATACCCTAACAAAGATAAGAGACTAGAGATAAAGCGTATACTTATATATAGAAAATACAAGTACGTTACTATAGTGTTATCCCATACCCCAATCTTACTCTAATTCCTTAGGATTATGTTTTAAAAACTATTTTTAGTTTAAAGTTTGTCTTAAACTAGACTCTGATACCAAGTTGTAACATCCCGTATCTAGAGGCCAAAAGATAAGCGCTACAGATGTTGTAGTCATCCATAGTATTAACATCTGGTGACAAAATACGGCAATGCTAATGGTATTCATAATATCAGAAGCACTTGAATATGAACAAAATCACAGATTTCTAAAAATAACATTTTACTGATTACATTTCAAACAAATTCATATCCAAATTACATAATCCCATAATCGTTTCCCATGTAAAGATCAATTATAATTACAATAACATGCCAAGAGCAACATATAATGATGCCCCTCGGTTGATCAGAGAAATATAGTCATATTTGACTTAATATACACAGCGGAATCAAAACAAAATGAAACTGAACTCCCAATTAGCTATCCATTAGCCACCTGCTCGTCTCCGGAAGCTTTATTCGCCAAAATTTCCAAACTTGAAAACCTAAACTCTCAGGCTACTCAAATCAATTTTGAGTACCCGAGAGTTTAAGGAGAAACAAAGACTTCGAGTCAGACATAAAGCTTGGTGTGAATAATTCTATTACATATCGGTTTACTGATATTAAGTGAGACCACGCTGCTTAGCGGAATGGGTTTCCCTTCACTAACATCCTTTTCAAAAAAATATATTTTGCAAACCCTTTCCTGCAACCAAACTAGTTAATCAAGCTGATATAATAATGATAATAATAGCTAAGTCTGTTAAGCTATAATCAGATAACTAAAGGACTATCTGTCCAATGGTAGTAAATGGACTATCTGTCCGAAACAAAATAGCAAGGTCCGTTATGCTAACAGATGGGCTATCTATCCATAAAACTGGACTGACTACCCACAAACTAGACTAACTGTCCGGATCAAATTGGACTAACTGCCCGAATCATTTGCGTAGGGTTAACCACCCTTCATCTTTTTCCTTGAAAACCTTTTCAAAATGATTTAACCCTTTAAATCATACATATACAAGGAAAATATATTCTTAGCTTTACTCTAAGCTATTTCGCCATGTTATATATACTTTACTCAAAATAATGTTGATTAATTTTAATGAGGATTAACTATCCTTCCAAAATAAGTTAAAGTCCTTTTTGACTTGAAAACACTTAGGGCTATTCTGCCTATTTTATACATTCGAAACCTTTGTTTAAAACCTTTAAACAACCCTTTCGAAACCCTTGAATGTAACCCCTTCGAAACCACTGAAAGTGACCCTTTCGAAACCATTAAAAGCCTTTCTTTCGAAAGCTTCAACACATTAGACATCCTCCTTTAAAACCTTTAAATATTGCCTTTTGAAAACATAGAAAAAACCTTCCCATTCAATCCTTTCGAAACCCTAGGGAACCACCCCTTTCGAAACCATTCATTAAAACCTTTCGAAATAGTCAAAACTCAATCCTTTCAAAAGCACTTTGGGTTCAATTTAAAACATGTGGAAACCTTTCGAAAACCATTCAAAATTTCACCCCTTCGAAACCTTTGAAAATCATCTCCGTCGAAACCATTTGGATTATGCCTTCAAGTATAGCAAAAGGATCATAAACCTATTAAAGTCGAAAGCATCTGTTTCAAAACCATTTAAAACTATCTCTTTCGAAACCATTTGGGTTTTACTTCAATTATAGAAAAAAGGTCTTTAAAACATTTAAGTCGAAAGCATCTGTTTTGAAACCATTTCCTAAGTAATGAAGAGATGGTTTCAAAACCATCCCTTCGAAAGCATTAGAGAGGTGGCCAGGTTTTTTAGAAAACAAAACAACCCTTTCGAAACTATCTGGGTCAAAATGTAGGAAGCGGCAGCTAAAGGCTTCGACTCAGTCGAAAGCAATCATTTAAAATGAAAGCGCAACCCGATCGAAACCATTCCTTTTTAAACCATTTAACCCAGTCGAAAGCTAACCAAGTCGAAAGCATCTTAGTCGAAAGCAAGCAGGCACATTTTCCTTTAAAATCAAAGCAATGCCCCAACCCCTTTGGAAACCCTGGTTTCGACTCTATACCTTCCGCCTACATCCAATTCACTATGTACCAGTAAACCGATACCATGTGCATTGGTTTTGACAGTGTTGGAGGCGAAACCCGATCGAAACCATTCCTTTTAAAACCATTTGACCCAGTCGAAAGCTAACCAAGTCAAAAGTCTCCAAGTCGAAAGCAAGCAGGTGCATTTTCCTTTAAAATCAAAGCAATGCCCCCAACCCCTTTGGATCCCCTGGTTTCGACTCTATACCTTCCGCCTACATCCAATTCACTACGTACTAGTAAAGTGATACAATGTGCATTGGTTTTGACAGTGTTGGAGGTGAAGGTAAGGAGGCGAAACTGGGTGTCGAAGGCATCAAAACAGTGAAAAATGTATAGCAAATAGTTCTTTTCACATAACCTGCTTTACGTGTTTAATTTTGATTGGTTGCCTCTTTCTTTACCAATAAAAGTACTGCAATTTTTCAAAACTGCTGTTGACTTTCCAAATTTAACAATTTAAATTAATTTGCAAAAAGCCCATTCTCCTCTCTTAATTATATAAAACATTTAAGTCTCACACCTTAAATAATTTTATATAACCATTAAAACACTTAGGTAAATTCTTCAAAAATACCATAAAATCTCTTTTAATATGTTTTCCAACATATAAAATTTTTAGACCCAAATCTTTTATTATTTAACCATAAATAATTTATAATCCAAATTAACATTTTCTTTACTAGAAAATTCATATAAATTCCACATAAATTCTAAAAATTGAAACCCATCTCCAAAATAATATTTATAACCTTCATAAAAATTCACAAGGCATTTGGATGTCATTTCATAGGGGTTTCACCTTAAAACATATCATAAACTCAATATGAACAACCATAATTCATCAACAAGTGTATATATTCATTCCATCATTCAAAAATATGGCAAATCATTGCAAAATATTCGGAATTCATCTTAAAACTAAAAACACATTAAAAAATAAGATGTAAACATTATTCACCTTAGCTTTAGAGACTAAAGAGATTGAGATGTGAATGGATTTGATTTGATTTAGCTTCTTCCTTAGCTTTTTTCCTCTTTCTCCTTTTAATGGTGGTTGGCCTTAGTTTTAAATTTTTTGTTGATAAAATGAAAATGGATATGTAGGGGGTACACGGCCGAGGGTTTAGGGTATAGGAATGGACTCTTTCCTATTTTTCCCCTCCTCTATTTCAATTTAAATGTTATTTTAATTTATTGTTTAAATGGCATGACTACCTCTTAATTAAATCAAATATCAATCCTCTAATAAACACATTATTTTTTTAAATTTAGCTAATTAAATATCCTAAATAATGTTACCAACAATCTGGGGTGTTACAAACGTCTTAACTTCTAGGCCAAATGTCTAAATCAGGTTCAAATTGAATGTATTCCGTTTTGGAATACATTTAGACGTCTGACCTAGAAACCTCAGATGTCTGACTCAAGTCAAAACAATTTTTATATAACTAATTAGATGTTTGATTCTTCAGCTTAGAGGTCTAAGAAATGGGAAACAGATAATTTTCGAATATACACTTTTTCTGAAAGGGAGCATTTGTCCGTATAAAGTCACGACTCCTTGAAAGATCATCACTTTGATGGACCTCTTCATCTCTATAAATATAGACCAATTTCGTTGATTACATGAATCAAATTCTTGTTCAAAAATCTATATTCTATATATTTCTCTCTGATTTCTAAAGCAATCAAATTCTTCGTATTTGCTTCCTATAACGCTGCACATACAATTCACAATCATCAAAGGATATTATAGGAAGGGTGTATTGAAGTGCAGCTTATTTGTGTTACTCAGAACTCATCAAAGTCGGAGATTAAAGCTTTTTTACTTTGTAATTGGTGTAAGTCCCTATCTTAAGATTAGGCAGTATTTGCAAACATGTTCCACCAGGTGAACTGAGGTTTGTCGATAGTGTAATTCCTAAGTGGAGTTTAGGGACTGGACGCAGGATAGGAGATCCAAACCAGTATAAAATCCCGTTATGATTTTATCATTTTGCTTTCTATTATTATTTACTTAGCCATCTACCAATATTTATATATAAGTATCAAGATCTATACTAGTATTAATCCCACTCGCTTTCATTCATATCCCACGAATGCTCTTGTTCATCATCCCATGGGAGCTTTCATTATTACCATTATCCCATGATAGCTTTTGTACATATCCCACGAAAGCTTCTCATTTGTGATGTTCCCACTTTGTTGAGCTGCGATGACTGATATTTTGGGGTATAACACTTGCACTCTAAATTTACAATGTTTCTTTATACTTTAGTATAAAATAACTCATCGTAACTCCTGGTTTGTTCATCTTAGCCATCCATTCTTATCGCACATGATGTAACATTCACTGTTGTTTTCTTTTCAATTATAGATAGTGCGCGTGCTCCTCCCTTTATCCTTTTTACTAGTTTTTCTTAAGAAGAATCGATCTTCCCTCATCGTCTGAATCTCAATTTCTTTCAGACTTTCAATTAGTAAGTGATTTTATCAGTTTTAGTCTACTTATCATTCGTTTTGCCACTGCTATTCGATTAAATTTAGCTTTTAATTTTAAAGTTAATTAGGGTTCAGTTCTTAAATTTGATGTTAATGATTTTCTTCGTATTTCTTGCCAAAATCTCTACTTTGATTCGATTTTATTAACTAGGTCATAGTTTTTGTTTATGGATTTCGGATCTTATTACTAAGATATTCGTTTCCGCTTAACTTGACATGTTATCACATGATAAGTTGTTATTCGAGGGCTTAATAGACGAAAGCCATGTTTTAAATTTTACACACGAAATCCATGCTTGGGCTCAACACACGAGAGCTTATGTTTTAAACTTTATACATGACAACCATGCTTAGGGTTAACATGTGAAAGCTCTTGCTTTAAACTTCACATACGAAGGCTATGCTTAGGCTTAACACACAAAAGCTTTATTTCACACTCTACTCACGAAAACCATGCTTAGGCTTATCATGCGAAAGCTCTTGTTTTAAATTTTACATACAAAACAACGCTTAGGCTTATCACGTGAAAGCTCTTGTTTTAAATTTTATATCACATATCGATTAATATACTATTATAAATATATTTAATAACATTGTTCGACAAATCAAAATGAAATTTTATTATTAATATTTCATAAATATTAATTAATTAAATTAATTTATAACAATTACAAATTAATTAAATCGTTTGGTCAAAAAAATATTCATTGTTTTGGTTGTGTTACCCGTTAGGTGTAAATTTGGTCAGCAATTAATATCAAACTATCATAATATTAAAGTTCACGCATCATTTTGTAGGTGGTACGATATTTTGGCCAAATTTATTGCATAGTTGGTTTCGATAAAATCCAATTTTACTTTGTTAAGCATTACTCGATTATGACTATTATTAACACCAATTTTTTCACCAAAACTATATCACTTTGGATTTATGGAATTTGGTAATGTCCAAAATTCCAATATCATCCATATTTAACTCTATAGTTCAAACACAAAGTCTTTGGTTCAATAATAACAATTATTATTAACCGAAATGCTCTGACCATAGACTTTGACTTTGAGTTGACTTCAACTGACCGTGATAGTAACCTCGTATAATTAAGGAGAGGAATCATCTCTTAAATAGTGTTTCACTTCCAATGCTTCCATTTAATCTAACTATAGTCGTTCAACGGATGTCATGCCATAATTTAACTATAATCAAAGCGGAGTATTTATAATGAAGCTCGATAGTATTCTCAAGTCGAGGGAATTGTATAATATTGTCATGTCAATATTTTCTGTTTAACTTTAGTTATATTAACCAATAGAAAAATATTGAGTGAGTCATTCCATAGTTATCCAATAACTATCAGTACGTAACCCCTTGGTGCCCCCAGTAGCCATGAGTAATACATTGCCCAACATTTCTAGAGCGTTACATACTCTATTCTCAACGGATGTATCAATATATAGTCTCGATAGATCTTGATTAGGAATATTCAAAATGGTATATTTATTTTCATTATGATCAATTACTCACAATTATAACACTTTGTAATTACTATCACTAAATTTACCATTTATAGATTTTTTTTATTAAATATACTTTTAGTTAAATTAATATAACATATTATATCAAGTATATAATAGAAAGAAAACACCTTTTGTTTCGACAAGATCGGTTATCGAGTTAGATATATGTAATAAATTACATAACTTCTCCTAGAGCATACCCTTAACTCTATCAGAAACTGGATTTAAGAACAATCAATGGTTTCTTTATTGATTATCCAGAAAAATCCAAAGGGTATCGATTTTATTGTCCTAACCATAGTATAAGAATTGTTGAAACTGCAAATGGTAGGTTCATCGAGAATGGTATAGTTAGTGGGAGTTTGGAACCATCTATAGTGGAAATTCAAGAAGTTAGAGTGCAAATTTATTTGCCTGTAGCTTTGTCTCAAGTTTTTGTTCCTTTACATGTTGATCATGTTAATGATTTGTAGCAACAACAAATTAATGATCAAACACCACATAATGAAGTTGTCATGAATGAACCTATGATAGATTAACCAGAAGAAATCACATTAAGAAGATCTAAAAGGAAAAGAAAATCTTATATTTCTGATGATTATGTGGTTTATCTATAAGAGTCGGAATTTGACTTAGGAATCGATGATGATCCAGTTTTGTTTTCACAAGCTATAAAAAGTGATAATTCTACGAAATGGTTCAACGGCATGGAAGAACTAAAATCAATGGATCACAATGAAGCTTGGGACTTTGTTGAATTGCCAGAAGGTTGTAAAAGAGTTGGGTGTAAATAGGTCTTTAAGACCAAGCATGACTCAAATGCCAATATCGAATATCATAGCAATTTAGAGCTTCATTAAATTGACGTGAAAAAACCTTTCTGAATGGGAATTTAGATGAAGAAGTTTTTATGGATCAATATGAAGGTTTTTTGGTTGAATGAAAAGAACATATGGTGTGTAAACTTAAGAAATCAATATATGGACTTAAACAAGCCTCTCGACAATGGTATCTTAAGTTCAATGATACCATAACAACTTTTGGTTTTAAGGACATCATTGATCGATGTATATATGTAAAGATCAATGGGAGTAGGTTTATAATTCTGGTTCTATATGTTGATGACATTTTGCTTGCTACTAATGATCTAGGTTTATTATATCAACCCAAGGAATTTCTCTCTAAGAACTTTGAAATGAAAGATATGGGTGAGGCATCCTATGTGATTGGAATAGAAATATTTCATGATAGATCATAAGGATTGTTAGGATTGTCTCAGAAAGCATACATTAATAAAGTTTTAAAGAGATTTAAGATGAAAAAAATACTTTATAAGTGTTGTTCCAAATCAGAAAGGAGCTAAATTTAGTCTCAGGGAGTTTCTAAAGAATGAATCGGAATGTAGTCAAATGGAACACATTCCTTATGCATCTATTTTTAGAAGCTTGATGTATGCTCAAATTTGTACTAGACCAGACATCAGTTTTGCTGTCGGAATGCTGGGCATGTACCAAAGTAATCCAGGAGTAGATCATTGGCATGCCGCAAAGAAAGTGTTGATGTATCTATAAGAATGAAAGATCATATGCTCACTTACAGAGATCTGATCATCTTAAGGTGATTGGATATTCAGATTTAGATTTTGCTGAACGTGTGGATACCAAAAAATCCGCATTCGGCTATTTGTTCCTATTAGCTGGAGGATCAATTTCATGGAAGAGTGCAAAGCAGTCTGTCATTGTTGCATCTACTATGGAGGCTGATTTTATGTCATGCTTTAAGGCCACGGTTCATGGTTTATACCTACGGAACTTCATTTCAGGACTTGGAATTGTTGACACCATTGCCAAGCCACTAAAAATTTATCATGACAACACTACAACAGTCTTCTTTTCTAAAAACGACAAGTATTCAAAAGATACTAAGCATATGGTATTAAAATACTTTGTCATTAAAGAACAAGTTCAGAAACAAAGATTGTCAATTGAACATATTAGCACAAACCTTATGGTTGTGGATCCATTAACGAAAGGATTGCCCACAATGACATTTAATAAACATGTCGAAAGAATGGACATATCGGGTACCATCATTGATGTTATATTATGTTTTATGTTATTATGAATTTGACACTCCGAGCTCATTTATTTATTGTTTCTGATATGAATTTACGAACCCTGTTTCGTATGATTGGTATATATACATGCATGCATTATGTAAGTTAAAAAGGATTTTGTCTTTGATAAAGAAATTACCGTTTAGCCATTATTGAATACCTTATTATGTGTCATGTTATCTAGAACACTAATATTGCGATACATGAAAGGGACTATGTCGATTAATTGATATACGACCGCTATGATCCTTAGTTTCTCTATTTAATAATGACTTTATGATGTGACCAATATGATGATGGATTTATTTCTTTTACTATGCATATTATGTTTTATTATTAATGTCACACGAGCCAAGTGGGAGAATGTTGGACTTACCCACAAACCTAGCCCAAATGAAAAGTACTAAATTGGAAAAACATCATTTGTCAATGGCCTTTTTCCTTGGTGCACGGCGATTTATTGGCTTTCTCCATTCCACTTCGTCTCCTCTCTCCTCCATTGCCTCATCTTCTTCCTCCTAACTCCCCCACGACGCTTCTCCTCTAATGGCCAAGAATCGTAAGGATAAGGCTAGGCTCGCTGCCTCTTTTGGTCCACCTTCTCAAACCAGATCTAGTCGTTCTTTTTCAAATTCTGAGACGCTCCTATCACCATCGGCTCCTGCTTCATCCCCTGTTATCGACCGCAACCCTGAGCTACCGCCATCTCAGTCTATGCATCAAGTCAATTATGGCCCCAATGCGCTTAACCCTAGTTCTGCCCTTGCTGATTGCCTCGCATGTACTCCTTATGGTGGTATCCCCTTGTCAGGTATTTCCAAAGTCAATGCTTCTTCTTCGATTTCGCATATGGTTTCAGATGTTGGAAATTGGGTGAATGGTCCTTGCAATTTTAGTTTAAGAAATGTTGAAAATGATCAGTTGAGTGGTGGTTTTAATATAGTCTCGACTGACTCTGTTGTACTTGAGGCTACTGTGAGGAATATGGCCGAAGCAATGGCTTTTGATATGAACTGTTCTTCAATTGAAACGAACTTATGTCATGAGCCCTGTGTTGTTCCCGATGGTGAAGTGTTTCCTAATGGTTGTACCTCTATCGGTTATGCCGAGCTTTCGATTTCTGAGGTGAATGGTGTTCGGTCAGTTTTGAATGGCTGTGTTAATGCTCCTATGTTACAAACATAAATGTTCCTATTCAAAACCCGATACTTGTATTGTTCCTGTTAGTAATGAGTCTACTGGTAAGGTGCACGAATTAATCAGCAATTGTGGTGCTACTGTATTTGATGGTCTTAGCCATAAGGCTGTTAATACCCCTGCCGTTGACAAGCCTGTTTGGTCATCACTATTTAAAGCTTTGCCACGGAACGCGGGTGCATACTCCCCACAGTTATTCAGTACACAAGTAATTGATGGTTCTAACATGATTCCTCCTGCTGTGATTCGGGAGGCGGAGAGCCATTGGCTAAATCACCTTGTTGGATTTTTCCTTGATGCTTCATCTCCATATTCGGTTGTTCGTGACCACTGTCGGCGAGCATGGAAACTGAAAGGTTCACTACATGTTCAATTTCTAAATTCCTTTTTCTTCTTTAAATTTGGAAATAAGGAAGATAGACTTATAGCGCTTGATACTAGCCCTCTCATCATTGAGGGGAAACCTTTTATTGTGACACCTTGGAGCATTAGTATAGATAGTGCTAGAGAGCAGATACTATCCATTCCTGTTTGGGCAACTTTCTCCGATATTCCGTCTGTCCTTCAACCACTAATTGGTCTGAACTGGCTTGCGAGCCTTATTGTGGATTTCAAATGCTTTGATGCAAATATCGTTGCGCGCAAGAACTTATTATATGCTAGGGCATTGATTGAAATTACCTCAATGAACCCGTTACCGTCAGTATTGAAAGTAAGAATCATGGAAGGTCATGAAGTGGAAATAAAAGTAAATTACAGCTGGAAGCCCGAAATATGTACTAATTGTCAGTCATTTGGTCATTCTGTGGAGAAATGTTCTAGGCTTGCTCATCTTCCACCTGCCGACAGATTCCCCCTCCCTAGGTCGGAAATGAAATGGGTCCTTAAAGTTAGAACATCGTCTGTCTCTGATCCTGCAGTTACTACCGCTATGGAGACAATGTTGGAATCACATGATGACTCTGATACTGACTCCGTTGATGATGTTATTTACTGGGAACTAGATGAGAAATCATGGGTACATGAGTTGTCGGAAATGAGGTATGACCCACAGAAGGATATTTATCACATGTTTTTAGGTGGCGAAGATGAGTCTAGAAGGCTAGTGTATCATGTTAGGGTGAGGGACTTTCTCTAACGACCACTGGTATTGATGGAGCATATAATTGATGGAATTTCTTAGATCCGACATGGGATCGTATTTATCTCTACTCTGCCCTTTCGAGGTCGTATGATCTGTATTTAGCTACGTACTTTTCTACTGTTCAGCATGTTATTGGTCCAGGGACAGATGTTGATATAAATAATGATAGGGGGGACTTATCTCGTTCTGAGCAGTCTAGACCCTGTGTCTAGCTCCCGTTTTTTCTCTTGTTTATGTATTAAGTGGTCTGACCACTATAAAATCAGATTTAGCTATTCTGTGCATGTACAGAACACCTGTTCCTTATTATATTCATAGTGGCACGACCTACTATAAAGCCAGCTTAGCTTTGCTAAAAATAAAGAGAATAATTTCTATTGGTGTATAAGAAGATAATTTCCTATTAACATCTTGATGGTAGGTGTATATAAAGAATAGAAAACCCTAATAGGATTTTTCCTCTCTACCCACTCATCTAATTTTCATCTTCATCGGAAAAACTTGTCAAACTAAAAGGGTTAAGAGGGAGAGATATAATTCCATGCAATTATTCACTAGAAATTAATTACTTTTACTATGAATCAAGATACGCTCTCATAATCTATAATGTGGTTGTGAAAATCATTTTGTTCAAAGATCTAGCCTATTTTGATTTTGATATAGTCTATTATGATTTATATTTAAATCCAGCCTATTATGACATATATCTAGCCTATTAAGATTTATGCAAAATTAGTTTATCCTTTTCTTGATCTAAAGATTAAGACTCCACATGAGACGCTTCAAAAGCCGTGGTCCTTTCTTTAATATTATGAGTGCACCCTAAATATAATTGAGTCAACCATAGATGTAAACTTTATCCTACTAGACCTTATGAACCTCTACTAAATTAAATTAATTCAAATATATTATTCAAAATAACTAAATTTGACTGCACTAAAATTGGCTCATGTACCTCATGTTGATTTTACTGTGCATTGTTACACATATTTCTCCCTCATGTTGATATACACAGATGTACCTAATAACTCTATGTACTTTTTGAAGAGAACATTTTCACATATCGTTGTATATCATATTATATTAATATTTAAAAAAATAAAAATAAAATAAATAGGGTATAAGATATACGAGTCGAAGTAATTTGAGATCCCTATGCGGCTGGCAAGATTTTGGACTAGAAGTTATGTAATGGCCCATTTGAATAACAACATTCATCATCTTCATGGACTTTGATTAATGCGTCAACCATTCCACCATTAGAGAAAAAACAAAACAAAAGGAAGAAGGAATTCAATGATACGTAGATAAAATTAAATCTGCATATTCAATGCAAAATATGACTATATGCTCATAAAGTTATTCATCCAACCAATAAATATAGATCAGAAACAGAACAAGAGTGATAATAGGTCAGTTATATTAAATGCATTCTTTCAAACGTTTTACCCAATAACCTCTTTAAACGAAAATAAAAATAAAATAAATCAATAAGCATATACAACAGGGTTATAGAATCTATTGGAAGTTTAAGTAATATAAATTAGGAATCTCCATCCGCTCGGCTCCAGTAAAAAAATTATAGATTTTTATTTTACATATAATAGGATTAGAAACAAAAACACAGATATACTATGCACATATATGCATGAATATTAAATTCTTGATCAAATAATAAATGAATTTTACATGAGGCTTGCCTTAGCAATTTCCTTAAAACTTTATTTCAAAGCTTCGCAAGATACAACAACGATAGCTTTTCAAGATTGTAATGATTATGCTCTTCTCTATGATTTGGTAAAGGCGATGGAAAACTACTTTGAATTTTATTCAGAATTTAAGAGGAAGATGGTCGGAAAAAGATGATGAATGTGATCTGTATTCCTCTCTATTTATAGATGGCCATCCATCTATTAAAAGCATTGCGTCAGTTCGTTTAACGCCCGACCCGTTTTGTGGCTTCTGTCCGTAGCTAGAAGTCATACCTATTTAAACAAAAATTGTTCAAAAAGACGCGCCTTTATTTGAAAAAACATTGTTCAAAATTAGTTTTGTTTTTCCTAGCAAAAAGATAGTTTCACACTAGACCCGTACCCATACCCGTACCTGGCCCGGATCGTTAGGTCGGACGGACGAGCGGTGGAGGTGTGCGTGCGTGTTTAGCCACGATCATCTGCGTCCTCTCCCTCTCACAAAATTCTCTGACCTAAAGGGCCCATTATGCTTTGTGATAATTGAGTATATAAACATGTATATTTTTTTATCTTTGCCAATGTGTGACGAATAATATATTTCAGTCGTCTCATCGAGGAATTTTCCAACAATCCCCCACATGAATGAAGATATACTTTTCCCCCATACGATGGGGAATATCACAGAGTGCATATGGAACAATACTATATCATGGAAAAGTAGATATTCCACTTTAAACTTTCTTTAGTGAAAACTTATCGAATATACTTGGCTAATTAATGAATTATTTCATCTTGAACCATTGGCCTTTTTGTATAACCAGATAATAAGCTTTACAAAGCATTATTTTCCATTTCATCCAATCTCTTGGTTATGTTCATTTTGGTCCAAAACATATTTGATTCTATCGGTGTTTATAGAGAATTTAATCCTTTAATATTCTCATAGAGCCGACCCAGCTCACACTTGCGTAGATGATCACATCTATAAAGAGTATCCTACATATACTCCAATAGTCGTTTTCAAGATAAGGACATCATTAAAAAGCATAGCTTTAACCTTTTAATACTTCTATAGGTATGCATTTTATTGTACACCATAGGAATGAGGTTAGAACTAAGTCCAAAAAATGCATTACTTCTTGAGTTTGTAGAACTAGTTTGCATATTGATCCTAGTCCATGAGATCTCCAATCGCTAGGATATGTTTTCGTATAAAGTAACCCTTGTTGGTTTAGGCTTTTAGACCCATTCCTCTCGATGCGTGGTCAATTTTCTCTCTTGATAAACCTTTAGTAAATGGATCTGCTAGGTTATCATTTATTCTTACATAATCAATGAAAATGGTTCCAATTGAGAGTAGCAGCGTTACTATGGTAGGGGGTCGACGAATGTGTCGTGATTTTCCACTATACACAAAGTTTTGTGCTCTACTTAATGTTGCTTGATTATCGTAATAAATACATATGGTTGTTATAGGTTTGCACCAAAATGAAATATCTTCTAAAAATTGATGAAGCCATTCGGCTTCTTCGCCTACTTTATCTAAAGCGATGAACTCTGATTCCATAATGGATCTAGCTATACATGTTTGTTTAGTAGATTTCCATGACACTGCAACTCCTACAAAGGTAAAAATATAACTACTTATTGATTTTGATTCCTCCGAATCTGAAATCCAATTTGTATCACTATATCCTTCTAAAATGGTAGGATATTATCTATAATGTAAGGAAAAGTTTGTGGCATTCTTTAAATATCCCAACGCTCGCATTAGTGCTTGCTAGTGTTTCTTCCCTAGGTTACTTGTATACCTGCTCAGTCGACTTACTACATAAGCAATATATGATCTTTTGCAATTCATGAGATACATTAGGCAACCTATTACATGAGAATATTCCAGTTGCATTACACTCTCATTAAAGTTTTTATGCAGAACTTTCGATGGGTTAAAAGATGTTCTTACCCTTTTGATTCCATAATCTTGTATTTTTCAATCACTTTGTCTACATAGTATGATTGAAATAATTCAATTCCATTAGGTGTTTTTATTATTTTGATTTCCAAAATAACATATGCTACTCCTAAGTGTTTCTTGTCAAAATTGTTGATTAACATTTTCTTTATGGTCTCCATAACCTTAATGTTGGGACCAAAGATTAGCATATCGTCGACATATAGAAAAATCATCACACATTATTGACCAACTTGTTTGTAATAAACACATTTATCAAATTCATTTATACGAAAATCATTTTTCATCATGACACTATCAAATTTTGTGTGCCATTGTTTTGAAGCTTGTTTAAGTCTGTTTAATGATTTTACTGATCTACAAACTTTGTTCTCATTTCCCTTGGAAATAAAACCTTTTGGTTGCTCCATTTATATCTCCTCATTGAGATCTCCATTTAAGAACGTTGTCTTTACATCCATTTGATGAATTTCTAAATTGTTTATGGATGCTATTGCTATGAACATTCTTATAGAGGTTATTTATGTAACCGATGAATAAGTATCAAAGAAGTCTACACCTTTTTCTTGATGATATCCTTTGGCCACTAATCTAGCTTTATATTTGTCAATAGACCCATCTGGTGTCATCTTTTTCTTGAAAATCCATTTACAACCAATTTGTTTTATTCCTGGTTGGATTTCAATAATTTCCCAAGTTTTATACTTAGAATTGAATCGGTCTCACTTTTGGTTGCTTCTTTCCAACTGGAAGATTCAGAAGATGACATTGCTTCTTTGTAGGTTTAAGGTTCGTGTTCTAACATGTATGTTAGAAATTATGAACCAAATGACTTGGAAGTTCTTTCCCTTACGCTTCTTCTAGGTTCAATGTTATCTTTATCATGATGAGTTTCATCTTTAGGTGATTCATCCCTTTCTTCTCTTGTCCTTTTAGGGACATAAGTTCCGTCATTCCTTTTGTGTGGGAACACATCTTCAAAAAATGAGGCATTTCTTGACACCATGATTGTATTTATACTGATGTCATTTATATCAGACTTGAAGACTAAAATTCTGTAAGCATTACTATATTCGGCGGGTCCTAGATAGTAATAGTTTACAGTTTTTGGTCCAAGTTTGACTTTTTAAGGAGGTGGAACTAGAACTTTTGCCAAGCACCCCCACACTTTGAGGTATTTGAAACTTGGTGCAACGAACCGGGATTTTTGACCCCCGGAAATCGACACCAATACGTCCACTGTATTTCGTGCCAAGCAATCGAATGTTGGAAGACCCGATTGTTAGGGGAAAGAAAGAAGGAAGAAGAAAGATGAAAGAAGAGAGAAAATATAAGAAAAAAACTAAACAACATAGAATCTCACAGTGGAATGAATAATCTATAATATACAACAAATCTTTACACAAAAGCAAAACTATAATATATATATACACACACACACACACACAGATATCAATCAGAGTATACTAACCTATTTCAGCCTAGACAGTTATAACAACCTGTCCTCACAATTTCTAATAAATGTAACAATAAATGCAGTGGAAAAACAACCATATACGCGAATACGTCTCTAGCCTCCAGCTCGTCTCCAAAAGCTCCAAGCATCCAATATAAATCTATAATATGCTCGGGCTGACCCGAGCATTATAATAAAATAACACCCGAGTCGGTCTAGAAAACCAGCGTGAGAAAACACACCCAACTGGATTTTAAAGTTATAAAAACCTTTGAAATCAAAAGTATCTCATAAGACCACGCCACACATAAACACGGATGGGTTTTTACCTTACGATAACCAAAACATTTTCTGTAGAAATTCCATTTGTATTATAATAATGTCTAAGGGTGAAAATAATAATAATCAAGTAGCTATGATGCTTGTGAGTGTACATCACAATAATAATAGGTATACAATCAAAACCTGATAAGGCGCGTTCGCTAATTATATAGGATTCCCTAGATGTGCCCTCAGTACTTAAAGAATGGTCTTCCTGCACAAGGATCAGAAATATCCTTTCGAAGCAGCATACATCCCTAGTGATGTACCATAGGAAAAACATAGCTGGTCTCGCTAAGACCGAGTACATTGCCCCATGCATGCACAACAACTATAAGTAACGTCAAGGTGGAGCCGACTACACCCTATGGATTTTCCAAACCTACCGATATGCCTCATATCTCTAGTTTAGTCATTACCGCTGACGAAGCTACGTCCGGCATTCCAGCTCACGCACTGCGATCAAAATAGATTATGGAATCCCACATGGGTTTCTATACTTCCACGGGTCTCGAAACCACATATGAATTCCAACATCTCAATATATCCCGAAACTCCTCCATAGAACAGTATATGGTTTCAGAGTGGTTACGGTTTTCGAGTCATCTCTTATGGGTACACTCTTTTGCTTCCCTGGCGCTCCAAAAACTAATCGTCTATTTTCCGGAATGCTCAATACCAGTTCTTTAGGAAATAATCAGACAATTCATAAGAACTGGGATCACCCCCTAACCTTTTAAGTGAAGGGATCTCCTCATCATTTATCCTAGAAGAACAAAACGAGTTTATACGTACACTATAGTACCACAGACGGTAATTGTACGACATAATTCATGTGTTTCTCCTAGATATTACCAGAGTTAAAATCCTTTGGTGTTAAGTAGGGAATACTTCCGTACCACCAAAATTAAGAAGGATTACATATTTAGGCCAAAATTTGATAGTCGGTTATTTGACTATCAAATAAACAAACATTCAAACAAATATTTTATTTCCCATGGAAATCACTAAGCCTCTTAGATTAATCTTCCATTAACTTGAAATCATCTTTCAAATATTTATTAAAATATTCATATACTTACCTCACCCGTATAAGTATATTCACAAACCATATGTTTCAAAAATACTTGAAAACTTTTTAAAAATAGATATGGAAAGCACCGTTCTGTATCAATCATGGATTGCAGTTTACTCAATGATTACGTCGCTATCCCAGCGAATCCATAGTAAAATGTGGGCAATCCATGCCCCTCGAATTATGCCATGAAAATCAACATTTCTTTCTAAAATCTCTTTATTCATAAATATCTAGAAATCTATTTATAAAGCTTCTTTATAATTTTTCAAGTTTAATTAAGAAAAACACTTTTTATAAATCTCAAACCATTTATAAAACTTCCCCTTTTTGATCTCTAAAACCCATTTATAAATCTCCTTTCAGAAATCATTAAAACCCAATCTCTTTTTCCCAATTCCAAAATCTTTTTCCAATTTATAAATCCTTTTTATTAGACAAAACCTTTTTTAAAATCTTTCATTTAAAAACAATTCCCTTTAAAATAAACAGTTTATTATTTTTAACCATCTTCTCATAAAACCATTTATTATCCCAAAACACCTTTTAACAAAACAAGTCCATTAACTAAACACTTATCACATAGCAAGTTACCATTTAAAACACCCTTTATAAAATCCAAGTCTGTTTATAAAACTCCATCTATGGGTCTCCGAAATATTCATAAATAAATAAAAATCATTTACTACAGTCACTATAGAAAAATAATTATTAACCAAAAATAATTTTAATAGATAATAATTATTAACTTCAAAACATCTTAAAAATAATGATCAATAATTTCAAAACATTATTAAATATACAATAATAATTAAACTTTACCATTATTATAAATGGTAATAATTAATTTCCAAACATTATTAATAAATAAATATTATTAATTTCAAGCCATATTTTTTTAAATAATTAACTTTTCAAAATATTAGAATATTGATAAATAACTTTTAAACAACATTAAATGTAAATAAATAAGTAAAAATTCTTTAAAACGATATTAAATCTGAATAACCTTAAAAAAATAAAAATAATCTTAAAATAATATAAATAATCTTAATCAATTAACTTAGAAAAGACAGAAAAAAGGGTTAGAGTAAAATCAAAATTAAATCCTTTAAAACAAAATATTTCCAAAATCCATTTTTGAATTTAAAATCATTTCGTGTCTCAAAACCAATTCCAATTCAAATGGCAACTTATAGTATTTTTAAAATACTAATTTGAGACCAATAGCAACCACTGCTTAACCCGTGTCAATATTGATTTCCTATCACTACAGGGTTTTAGGTTTCAAACATATAACAAGGTCATAACCATAGTGTCCACAATCAGGTTCATATTTAATAATCATAAAATGGGGATTTATTGAAATTAATTAACAATAGCGAAGAATCCCATTGGATCCCTCCAACCCGTCCCCCTGCATCATAGCTCATATACATAAGCACATACATATGCAAATAAAATCAACATTGGTGAGGAATCCTGTTGAATCGCTCTAACCCGTTTCCCTACATCACAAACGATATATAATTATATAATATGGGTTATCCACTGTAGGGGCGGAAATATATCCAAGCCAACTAATAAAACAGTAAATCATCCAATATCCAATCAACAATTTATATCAACTATATAATATTTCTGGATAACCAAAAAGGTGAGATTAACTCACATTTATTCCAGTTGTCGCTGAGGCATTCCGGTTTGGAACTAAAATCTAACGACGTCCGATTTTAGCCCAAATTTCAACTTCTCCAAATTCGTCCAATCCCACTCTATGATGTAGTATTTGTTGGTACGATCCTAACGCAACTCGTCGCGTTCAATTTTGATCTCACATGAAAATTTATAACCTTTATAAGCATTCATTTTTAACAACATTAATATATTAGTTAATTACATTATTATTTTTTAAACTACCCACGTTTTAACAAATATCCTTTCTTCCCTCTCTCTCGCTCACGAAAGAACACAACCGTTGTTCTTTTCCTGCTCGCCGTCGTCACCATGGCCATCCAGCCGCCGCTGCCTCTTCAACCTAATTCCGCCTCGATGCCTTGTCCCAACGACACCGGCCATCGCACCCAACTCGCCACACATCGCCTGAAAACCACCAAAAATCGCGCGCCATTCATTCCAAATCACGACCACCGCTAACCACGAATGGCCATCGCCCCATCACCTAAGCTTGCCCACGTCACCACCTTTCTAATGCCACCAACCTCAGCCTCCAACTCCGCTTGCAGCGGCCTGCCGAGGTCCTCCCTTCATTTCTGATCACCCACGGACTATGGCCACCTCCTATCAAATTAGACAATATCCACCGTTGAACAAGTTCAACTTGTCGATGCCGACATTTCTCTATTTATGACCTTGGCCTAAATCGGCCTAGATGAGTTCCGATCATCCATAGCCGTAGGATGGAGCTGAATTTTGATTTGAATGTTTTTTTTAAAATATTCTCTAGTTGCAGCTGTGATTATATAGGGAAGAAGTATGGTTGTAGGGGTACGGCTGTGGAGTATCTCACATTTGAATTTTTATGTACTTGAAAATTTGAAATTATTCCTAAGTTTGCAGGTTTTTCATTTTGCGGAAATTTATAAGTCATATCTATCATGCCATAAAAGATTTTCATGCACAACTAAATAGGAAACTTCTTTTTTATTCATTGTATAATCAGAATACATTGCATTATTGCCACTACAACAAAAATACACTACGATAGCGTAGGAAAAACGCTAATAAATCCTAATAGCGGTTCGATAAACAATATATATCGATATGTTTAAAAAATAGTGGACAATTTATAACACAAAAGAATCCGCTATAAAAAGATTGTTTATTATAGTGCTAAATGGCCGCTATATTAATTTTAGTATATCTTACTAGCATAGCACTACAAATCTGCTATAAAACACGTTAATAACGGCAAAATATGTGTTATATTTCACTAACATAACGCTATTTGTCTACTATAAAAAACATTTTTAGCGGATTAATAAGCACTGTATATTGACATTTTAATGTAGATACTGGACTTTTCACAACATAATAAAAGATATAGCTACGATACCACTTGTTCTCTATTATCGTATGTTTTGTTGTAGCGGTTATGGACCTGTTATACATTATTTTTTATAGCGCTTATTATGATACCATAGCACTTTTTATTTTAGGACCTTTAATATTGCTAATTGCGGTTATTCAATGCTATTAAATAACTATTTCATTTTTTAAGCGCTGTGGTTTCTTTTCACAGTTTTAAATTTTGCTGCAGCCTATTTATAAATTACCGCATTCAATGCCATATCAAAATGCGCAATAACAATCTTTTTAAAACATAAAATCATTTAACTAATGCAGGAGAGTATTCCATCAAATATGTAGTGAATTATGAAAAATATTGCCTTCAAAGCATGGAAGGAAGGTAAATCCTAGAATTTTGACGGTAATTCCTAGAATGTTGATGGTAGTCACCAGAAATACACAATTAAACCCTCTATATAAGTTTTTTGTTTTCTTGCTCCTCATTATAGTTGATATATTTCATTTGCATGCATAAAAAAACATGCCTATGAAAAGTCTTACAACTAAAGTTGATCTATTTTGGAGGTAAACCAAGTTAATTTGTGCAATACTTAGAAACTGATATTACAAAACACTAACCATTCAACTCATTCTAGAATCTCAAGTGTATGCGAGGATGCACGCTGCGTACTTACTCCAAAATAAATAATGCTTGATAACTTTTTTTTGACCTAGCGAACCAAGTTTTGCTTGATAACTTACATACACCGTAAGAATATCATGGAAAGTTAAATGATAGGTGTGTAGCAAGTAATACAAGATGAGTGATTTTGTTTGTGATACTGAAACTAAAGGAATATAGGTGCTTATCTTCAATGTCAGCTGTGATTTGATTTCCAAGAATTTTGGAAATAAACATTTTAATACATTATACATGTCAGCCTTTTTAAGTTTATGAATTTAAACAGTAAAAATAATCCCATCGGATTTATTGAAGAATAATAGAAGTATACCAATGAAATAGCACATTGATTTTCCAGAAAGAAAAAAAAAAGAGTGAAGCCAAATTATTGTACATTTATTTTTGTAAATAATACGATTATTTCGTATTTTGCAATTAAGCGAAGAAAGGAAAATACAATTGTAAGAACAGAATGTTGAGACAGTACAATTGTTTAGGGATGGACATAAACCGCACCGCTATATGGAAACCGTCCATACCGGACCGGAAAAACGGTGCGGTATTCCTCACCGAATCCTCTAACCAAAGCAAATACCCCAAACCGGACCGATCTGCATCAATGCGATTCGGTTGCGGTTTAGACGATTGAACCGACCATATTAAACTTGACCGAACCGAATATTTACACTAGTAATCTTATATCTCATTTTATATTCTAACGATGTATATTCTATTTTCAGCTTATATTAATTAGGGTTGTTATTCTAATAGTTATCGTTACCATTTCGCAAATACGGTTACCATACCAGTTTTACTGGTAAGCTTAAATTGCTTACCGTTACGGATAGGCTGGTATACCGAGAATCTGGTAACCGTAACACCGGTAATGGTAAATTACCATTGGTCTAAAAAAGTCAAATATTTGACATGTTTTACATTATAATGCTGCTTCATTATACAATTTATAGTGTTACTTAATAAAAGACATAAATGAGAAAAAAAAGTGTATTTAACATTATTTCACCTGATTACTAAACTAAGTTTAATCATTGTCTAGTTCTATATGTCTGCAATAAGGCATATTACATGAATATATACGTGTTATAAATTGACTGGTAAAATTACCGTTACCACTGGTATTGAAGAAATGTTGCCGATGATTTACCGTAGAAAATGGTAAATTTACCGTTACCATACCGATTAATCTGGTATACCGATTTCACTAAAAAATAGTAACCGATTGACTGGTAATGGTATAGTAATGAGAAATTTACCGTTAGCATAACAACCCTAATATTAATAATAATCATTACACTACTAGAAAAGGCTAATATTCCAACAACACGTAGCGACGGCTTTCGACGGCTAATTTCTGACGGCTTCCGATGGGCCGTCGTCGGCCATTAGAAGCCGTCGGAAATTCACGAATTACAGGCCCAACCGAGCCTTCTTCTTCCTCATTCTGCAGCACAAAAGTTTTTATCAAAAAACCGCCAAATCTCTCCTCCAAGCTTCCAATCTCCAATTTCGAGCTTCCGGATCCTCCACGGCTGCCTAATCAAACTCTATTGCTCTCAATCTTAGGAACAATCTCTTATTTTCGCCAAAAATCTAATTTTTACCCTAAATATATATTTGCATCAGTTGATAAATTAGGGCTAATTAGTGATTGCAATTGTTTTCAATAGCGTAATAATGGTTTATAGCACCCCATGGTATACTTATTTCATATGTTATCGTGAAATTTTAAAGAGTATGTATAATTTATGATTGTGTGTGTATATATAAACCATTGTATATGTGTTGTTTCTACCATTGTATTATGTTAATTAGAATAAGACATGAGTTGTATAACACCTTGACTTATATAACAATAATGAATGAACGAGTTTAATTTTTTTTGACTATATTGGAAAATGACAACAATATTAAAGCAGTCTTATTCGATAAAATACGCGGAACAAATGTGGTAAATTAATAATTTTTTCAAATGTATAAAATTAGTAAATATTCTTTTTTATAAACTACTTTTTTACGTCCCTCAGAGAGTTTTTGGCTCCGTCCGACGGGTGTTGTACATGATCGTTATATAAATAGCCGTTTTTGTCATAAAACGACCATTTATATTCATCTGGTACAATACTTGTTGGATTTGTCCCTGTATTGGACAAGTTATAAACACAGTAAACAATTACATTTCGCACATTATTTCGTTTCAAACGGTTTACAAAATTTCGCCGTCACTTTTCTTTTTTATTTCCTAAGTACACACATTTGTGTACAATGCAGGAAACAAAAAGGAAGTGCTGTCCAAATTTTATTGAATCGTTTAAAACGAAATAATATACGAAATGTAAGTGTTTACTGTGCTTGTAATGGAAAGTAGGATGACTGACCAGAACAAAAGATAACCATAAACCAACATTTCTATATTTTATTCTTAAGTGGGGTAAAATTAATGCGTATAAGTTTTTGTATCGATACATTGAAAAATAAAATGTGAATTCGTAATATGACCAATATTTATTTTTGAATTTGTGACATATTTTTTCAAATAGGAAAAATGATCGATTATTTTGTTGATCGGTGTAGATGGATGTATCAAAGAAGGGGATTGAGAGGCTCAATAAAAGAAGATTTTTATGATGGTATAAACATATTTGTTGAATTTGCTTTAAGTAATAATGGAAACGATGTAGAAATTCGTTGTCCGTGTAGTAGGTGTAAACATTTGAAGTATTTTTTACCCGATATTGTGAAAGTCCATTTGTGCAAAAATGGTTTCGTGCCGGAGTATTATGTTTGGGATCGTCATGGAGAAGTTGCAGCAAATACTTCGGCAGAGTCTGAATTAGACATTGCTGATAATGAAATTGTTATGACGAACCGTATAGAAAATATGGTTGAAAATGCAGCACGATCAATGTTCCCTATGGTTGAAGTTGACGACGACGACGAAAATGTTGAAGAACCAAATATTGAAGCAATTTTTTTTAATGATTTACTAGATGCTGCTAAGAAACCTCTTTAGAATGGTTGTAAAAGCGGCACCCAGCTATTAGTAACCGCAGAATATATTGCGTTGAAGTAAAAATACAACATCACCAAAGCCGGATTTACAGCCCTTGTACAAGCTGCAAAAAGACATATACCGTTCGATAATTTAATGTGCGAAAATCACTATGAAGTTAAAAAACTTATGTCGACTTTTGGTTTACCTTATCAGAAAATAGATACATGTTTAAATGGCTGCATGTTGTTTTGGAAAGAGGACATCACTTTTAGAAAGTGTAGAATATGTAATGAGAAAAGGTACAAACCAAGAAAAATGAAGAGAAAGGAAGTTCCATACAAACGTATGCATTATTTGCCCTTCACTCCTAGTCTTCAAAAATTATACGCATCTTCTGTAACTACGTCTCATATGAGATATAGTTAGTGTGAGAACAAAGGAAGATGGTACGTTGATACATCCAGCCGATGGAGAAGCATGGAAGCATTTTGACAAAACTTATCCCAATTTTGCAGCGGAGAGTCATAATGTTAGAGTTGGATTATGTACGGATGGTTTTTTACCATTTTCTCAATTTGGTGCTAAATATTCATCCTGGCCCATTATCATCACACCTTATAATTTACCTCCGTGGATGTGTATGAAAACACAAAATATGTTTCTTACTGTTGTCGTTCCTAGCCCCGACGATCCAACACAACGAATCGATGTTTATTCACTACCGTTGATTGAGGAGTTAAAAGCACTATGGAACGAAGGAGTAGAAATATACGACGTTTCAAAGAAAAAAAAATTCATATGTTTGCTTCTTTGTTGTGGACTATAAGTGATTTTCCTGCCTTTGCAATACTTTCAGGATGGAGTACATCAGGTCGTCTAGCATGTCTATATTGCATGGAAGAAACACGGGCGTTTTATTTATCGAATGGTAAGAAAATTTTATGGTTTGACTGTCATCGATGTTTTCTCCATATCAATCATCCGTTCAGAGGAGACAGGAAAAAGTTTTTAGCTAATAAATTAGGAACCAGACAACTACCAATGATATGGTCGAGCGAAGACATATACGAACTTGTAAGGGACTATCCAAAGATATATGAAACTAGAGTGCAAACAGAAATTGCAAGCAAATCGACTATTCATAATTGGTACAAACAAAATATATTTTGGTAGTTGCCTTATTGGAAAGATCTTCTACTTCGTCATAATATTGATGTGATGCACAACGAGAAAAATGTCTTTGATAATGTTTTTAATACAATTTTGAATGTCAAGAGAAAGACTAAGGACGATTTGAAATTAAGACGCGATATACAAGAATTATGCAAACGTCTCGAGCTTCATATGAAACCAAATGACAGTAAAAACCCAAAGCATGTTACGAGTTAGATAATAATTAAGTTAAAGTTGTGTTAAAATGGGTGGAAAGATTAAGATTTCTTGATGAGATTTCATCAAATCTTCATAGATGTGTATAATCTTCCGTTTTCCATTCTTAATTTTTTTGTCGCTTTTTTATTGTTCACCTTTTATTGTTTAATTTTTGGGGTCCTGTTTATCATGAAATGCAGACCGTAGTGAACATACAATTAGATGACCTGCAGCTGGTATGATATTACTGGATGCAGAAGATGAGAAAGAACTACAGGGATTCTATGTCGATAGTGAAGCATAAAGTGCAGAAGCCAAACTGGATAAGGATGAGTGTGTGGGAAGGATGACTGGCACATTGGGATAGTGACGAGGCGAAGGTAAGTGTACTAAACATTTATTAATCATTTGATTGATACGTAAATATCAAAAAATATTTGGTAAGTAAATAATGTATTAAATTTAAATGTACAAGCAGAGTCGGAAAGAAACTCTGCAAATATGAACAAAAATCCCGTCACTCGTCGAGGAGGGTCAAAGTCGTTCCAGCAATATCGTCAGGAGTTGGTAAATTTATTAAATGTGAATTGTAAATAGTTATTGTGGTATATAATTTTGAATATACAATAATAATACATAATAATCAATTTCAGGAAGTTGAGGCGCAGGGTCCCATGTTGTATATGGATGTGTTTACCCGTACTTATGTCGTCGAGCATGTAAATCCGGACGGGACAGTTTCATATACATGACACGACGATAAATCGAGAAAGAGCCATGTAAGCATATTTTAGTTTATGTACTATTAGTAATTTATTTAATTGTTAAAGTATAATGAATGAAGATATCATGATATTAATTTTAAGTACATTTTTATTTGTTCATGCAGACAAGGTTTATGGAACAACGCCAGAAACTCCTGGAGGATACCGGTCGAGAGCAGTTGACGACGGATGAGGAGGACGTTATTTTTGAGTTAGTCATGGATCCACCGTCATGGAACAAATGCTACGGCTAGCAGTAAAGTGGTAATGAATAATATATTAAGATATAAAAATTTAATAATCTTTTAGTTCTAAAGAACTTCACATTGCTTTAGTTTCAGTAATAAGTTTATAGATATTACAATTAACACATTATGTTGTAACTTTGATAGTAAGATTATAGACTAGATTAAATAAGTGTTGCAGGCCAGCAGACAGAGAAGAGCCAGCCAAACGGTCAGAGCTGATATCGATCTAGCAGAGATCAAAGAGTTAAGAGCTAGGGTGGCGCAGCTGGAAGAGCAGAACCGTCGCCAGACCATCATGATGACACAGTTGCTGAATCA
Source organism: Allium fistulosum (assembly GCA_030737815.1). Taxonomy (NCBI): domain Eukaryota; kingdom Viridiplantae; phylum Streptophyta; class Magnoliopsida; order Asparagales; family Amaryllidaceae; genus Allium; species Allium fistulosum. The sequence goes on from CM060907.1 coordinate 560,191,180, forward strand.
ACGTATTGCTGAGTACATGCAGCAGTATGGTGACCGCTTTCCATCCTCAGCTGATTCGGGAGGTTCTGGAGCTGATTGACCGTAGTGATAGGTATGTTTTTTTTTTGTGTCATTGTTTAGTAAGTTTTGATGATAGATTGAGTTGGTGAAGTTGGATTTGAAATGTTGTGTATATTGTTTGATGATACATTTGGTGGTAGTAATTCTGACATTTGAGAGTTGATGGTGAGTAGTTGGTGAAGGATTGATGTATATATATTATACAATTAGATGTATGAAAATTATGGTAGCGAGTTTGGTTTGATTTTATATGAATTATGTTTGACTTATTTCTTTATGATAATTGGTTATGTTTGTATGGTTTGATTTCATATTGAATATCTGAGTTGGATATATGCTTGTTGGGAGGAATATATTGTGTTAATGGATTGTGGATGGAAGACGAAAACGCAGCAGAAATACTGAAACACAGACCCAGGGTTTTCGACGGCTTTCGACGGCCTGTAGGCCAATAATTTACAACGGTTTCCGACGGCTGGAGACGGCAATTTTTTGACTGCTACCGACGACTCCCGACGGCTTTCGGCACACAACGTGATTGCCCACGTGTCTTTCGATGGCCGTCGGAAGTCGTCGGACGGCTGTTGGCAGCTATCGGAAAATAGGCGACTAGATCTGTCGGAAGCCGTCGGAAATTCTGTTCGCCGGTGGATTTTTTTGTAGCAAATATTTCCAACGGCTTCCGACAGCCGCCGACGGGTAGGAGTCGTCGGAAATTGATCTGATTCTTGTAGTGTTATCATAAAGGAAGAAGGTATAGTTTTAATATAATAATTTTTATCTCATTTTTTTTGATAAATGCTAATTATAATCTTGTTCTAGTTATTTTACTTATTGATTATGCATTGATAAACATTGATGATTGGTTAATCCACTAACAAAACCTCACTTGTATCTAAATGTCAAATTGAAATATTCATACAAATAAAAACTAATTTTTCATTTCAGTATAACATTGTGTGTTTTAACATTTGATTGTAAAAGCTTCACAAAGTTGTTTTCGTAAATTGATTGTTGATGAAAGTAATTCTCTTATTTCATATTTAATACGGATTCAAGCCGGATCAGACCAAAATCGGACCGTATTACATTAAATCGACCCGAAACTGAACCTTTTACAATATTAATATAATGGAATGTATTTTTGATTAACCGTTCGATGCGCCGCGGAAGCTGTTTGGACTTCAAACCGCACCAAACCGACTCCCGTCCACCAATACCATTGTTCCACATAAGTAAAGCATAATTTACTGGCAAGTAAAATGCACCCTTCGACTATATTAGCTTCTGTTCTAATAACCTATATAGAAGGTTTGTACATTATTTATTATTTTACAAACAAAGTCTTTTTTATCACGTTTGTAATCGAAAATATCAACAAGAAAAATAGGTTGTCACATGGCCAGCTACACTCATCAAACAAGAAACATAATGCATCCCAAATTTGAATTTTATGTCAGCACTTGAGAATTTCAGCAGCCACTGTACTCATCAAACAACTCCAATAAACAGTTCAACCACTCAACCCAGTTTAACACCACATACTACAGTACCGTTCGTAAGCTTACCGTACCCCGTTTACGTTGGAGACACTCCGACGCGTCGAATATCCAAACATGCTAAACATCATTTCCATTTCCCTCCCCGTTGAGATGAATTCAAGATTATGGTCCATTTCCATTTTTAATTATGTTAATTATAAAATTTAAATTTTAATAAACTTTTAAAACTAACAACTAGTTCAAATGAGGTCCGTTTGAGAGTCGATTTTTTGTGTTATGATCGTATCAAAGTGCTCTACATTATGTAGTTGGTTTGAACTAAATCCGAATAATTTTATAATTTTAAAAAATATATATATTTCACGTACTCTACTCAGATTCTCTGCTTAAATACTCCGTTCGCACACAAACGCATTTCCAGTTCATTAAAATTCCCCGTTCAAATGATCCATCTGAATATTCTGTTTTCGTTCGTATCAAACGCACCCACGTGTACTGTGTACACTTCCTTCCACAGAAACCATCATTCAACTTTACTGTTAAATGAATTGTTTGATCACGTGTACCATGATTCACATGCACATTTGGCAAAATGAATTGTTTAATCCGTGAGTTAAGGAGCAATAACTCCATTCACTTTACGCCAATAATTAGGCAGCAATCAACTCCTCTGTCACAAATTTACATGTTAAATATAGTTCTTAACTGGAAGTGTACATGAGTTTTAAGGAAATTTTTAAGTACTATGATTTAAATTACGGAAGCCCTGAAAGTAAGGTTATAATTTGCCACAAAATCCAAAATTTAAAGTATTTACATGTGACAATAGCTTTCAAAAGAGGAGCAAAAGGAAGATGGAAACAGAGCATAATTAAACGTATATGTCATACAAGGACTCTTTACGTTTACAGTTTCAAATGTGTGCCTTTGTGTTCGGACTCCATTGGAGAAATAAGTTGTCAACCTTCAAATTTATATCATTACCAAAAACAAAGGTCGGACAAGACTTGATATTTCACATTCTCCGTCTCAAGAAAATTGGAGTCTCTACCGAAAACAATATGTGCATCAATAGAAGTTAAAATGCATTTTAAATCGAATTTATTTTCAGATCCATATTATTTCCTTATGCATCTGCATATCATTAGTCATGACATTGTGGAAGTAATCAATGTCCGATGATCAAATGCTGGTATTAGATTAATTTCTGGGGACAAAATCTCCATGATGCTCAAATATTAATCACATATCCACTACAAGAAAAATGCCTCAATTTCCGACGACTGCGGCTCGCAGCCGTTGGAAATGCCATCGGAATACAGACCAGCGTTTCGTCAACTTCCGACGGCTTCGACGAATTGATTTTGACGGCTGTTTCGACGGCACAGACGACCAAGTGGCATGGAAATTTTTCATGAAGCCGTCGCTAGCTATCGCAAGTTTCGACCAAATAGCCATCGAAAGCCGTCGCACGCCATCGAAAATATTGACCAACAGACCGTTAGAAGCCGTCGGAAATCTGGATAATTTTTTTTCTTCTACAACACAACATCACTTCCATACAAATATATAACACAACTCATCAAAATCAATATAAAACTCAAACATCATCATATCAAACGCAAACATATTCAATCAGTACAAAACAAATCTTCCATCATCAGTCTCATCCATCCAACTTCAATATTTACATCCAACATCAATGTACAATATATACATCCAACATCCAACATCAAACTCCGCATATCAACTCCACAAATCAACCACACAAATCAATGTCAAACACGACATGTCCATAAATTAACCTCACCATCACTCAATGTTCATTTACATCCGTTTCAAAAAAAACTTGTAAATCGTACCTTAAGACTCATCATCGGCTCAGGAACCACTAGACGAAGGGAATGCTCCATGACGCTCTGCATACTCGGCCAAATGATGGTTGAGTTGCTCCATTTGCACTGCTCGGAGATGGTCCTGCTCCTACAGCTGTGTAATCTGCTGTCGAAGCTCATTTATCTCTGCGTTGTCCTGAGCCCTTCGGTAAGCCGTTTGTGATGTCCGAGCCTACAAAACAAATCGAAATACGTTTATGTTATTACGTAACTTTTATAAAAATTAAGCAAATTTTACAACGTAGTTATTTTTGTAAATTACCGATTGATTCCCGTAGCCGTTGCGTCTTTTTCTCTGGGTCGGGGCCATTACAGAGTCAAAGATCGCGACCTTCTCGTCAGTGGTCAACTGCTCCCGTCCGGAATGCTGAAGCATCTGCACACGTGTCTGCATAAATTTTTCCTACAATGCAAAATTAAATACAAATAAATATTACAATGACAATATTATAATATTTTATAACTAATTAATTAAAATAATCATTATTAATAACTTATAACTTAAAATATACTTACATATGCGGCGTACGCTCTATCATCCTCATGCTAGACATACGACACTGATTCATCGTCGTTTGTCTGCCTAACAGCATGAGTATGCTCAAACACGTCCATATACGAGACGAGACCCCCACGCGTTCTTTTCTGCAATAATTGGTGTATATTATTGTTGTTCATACAAATTTATACTAAAAATATAATAACTGTTCGTAATTGCAATTAATTAATTTACCAGGTTCTCACGATGGTGCTGCAATGATTTTGATTGGATTTTTCTGCCAGTTCACAGAGTTCCTGTTCGACTCCGCCTGCAAATTAAAAATTAAAATTATATTTTACAGGTATAAATTATGTATTCTGTAATGAATAAATTAAGGTGATATCTGATAGACTTACCTTGAATTCGTTGCTACCCCACCATGCGACCCAAGCATCCCAGACGCTGGCGCCCATCAATTGTGTCTTCTTCCCAGATTTTCTTATGGTAGACATCGTATCCCTATAATTCTTTGCCACTTTTGAGTTCCAGTGGCGCTGGCAAAGAGACACGTCCTCCTCTTGTAAGTCTACTACCCTCCGTATATATGTTGAAAAATTTATAAATTATACATTTATACTTAGTCAGCAAATTGTAAAGTGATTATATATAATGGTATATAATTTTATACTTACCAGGATGTGCTGCCATATGCTCTCCCGTACATGGTCCAGGATCCTGCTCCATTTCGGCCAGCATGCAGTCATACGGCTCATGTATGCTTTCTTCGATATGTTGAGCACAATGTTAGAAGGCTCAAGCTCAAAACCTCTGCATTTAATATGATACAGACAAATCATGACTAATATATCATACAAAATTTTTACAATGCTGAAGTAACTTTAATACTTACGAGCCATCAGCTTTCGGTAGCAATCTAACTACCATACGCGGTGCCTCCTGCGAAGGGCCGCTACCATCACCACCACTGCGACATGTCCCTCTCCGAGACCTAGAGGGGGAACCAGACTGTGAAGAACTCCGCCGCCTAAAGAAGGACGTCTGTATTACCTGTCACATACATATTATTTTATTATGGCAGAATATATTATTCAATTATGAGTAAACATATCAAGATTTAACATCAATAATCGCATGTAACATACAAAAAAAGTGTAACATTAATACTCTCATAAATTACCTTTTTTCAACATGTATACTATTAAATTTGTCCTCATCGTTTTCTGATTTAGACTCTGTCTAGTACTCCATATTGTTATCCTCTGTGGTCTCAAATTCTTCTACTAATACATTTGATTCATCATTTAGAGGTCCTAAATAGGTTTGATCATCTGTTATTGCAAATTCGCCATTTTCCTCGATATCCGCTTGGTACGCTTGTTCGTCCGTAATATTCTTTCCATCAAACATAAATCTTGCCTTCGTTTTAAAAACTACCGACCAATCTGCTTTATCTCTTTTTATAGATGGATAAGGAGCATAATAAACTTGTAGGGCCTGTTTTGCTAGTATAAACGGATCGTACTTATGATAACGTGATGTATGCATTATTTCAATAATATTATATTTTTGGTGCATGTTGATTCCAAAACCTAAAACATTACTAAACCATTGCATCTAAACAAATAAACTTCTTCCACAGGTCTGGTGAAATATGTTAATTGCAAAACCTGAGTTCACACGCCGTAAAAATCATTTATGTGATCATTTGGATCATCACAACCTTTAACATATACACCGGTATTGTTAGTTAATTTTTCAGCCCAATATTCTTTGGTGTTGAATTTGTATCCGTTGACAAAGAATATTGACTATGTCTTGACTTTTCGTTTTGGTCTCATCGCAAGATGTTTCAATCCTTCGTCGACCACACAATTTATCGGATCATATACGTGGTTCGAAAACCAAGTAGCAAAATTTTTGCTGATATCCCCGTTGGATGTTGTGATTCATAAATATTGTATATACAGATAATATATTGCATTATAATTAATACACACATGTATTATTCAAGTAAATAATTTTAGATGTGTTAATCATTAGTACCTAACAAATGGCGCAACTTCTGCACAGTTAAGAAGAATATATGTGTGGGCTACATGGTAATCTCTATCGTCTAACCATACTTCCACACATTTTCCAACAGGGCGTCCCTACTATCTAAAATAAATAGCATTGATTCAGAAGAATCTTGTTCAATGCCCTCATCATTTCGCGTACCACTTTCAAAAGATAAGTTCACATGGCCACTGAAATAATGAGAGAAAAAGAACGAAGTTGCTTTTTCAATATATGATTTGTATATTGAACCTTCAACTCATACTTTTTGTCTCACTTTTTTCTTTAGATGATTTAAGTACATGTTAAGAATAATTATAATTAAATTTTATTACATTTGTTTAAACTAAAATTTAACAACTCGATATTAATATCTTTCAAACGGATACATCCATCCATATTGCATAGGATCTCGAAGACGTGCTTCAAACGGAAGATGAACAGGTAAATGCTCCATTACATTAAAGAAACCACGAGGAAATATTTTCTCCAGTTTGCAGAGCAGTATAGGAATTTCTTCCTCAAGTTTACGTAGACGATCAACTTTTAAGATAGTTGAACAAAGCTCGTTATAAAACAAACTAAGTTCTGTTACAACCGTCCAAACTTTTGTGAGCAATAGTTCTTTGAAAACGACGGGTAACAAATGTTCCATCATTACATGATAATCATGACTTTTCATCCCACTCAGTTTACCCTTCTTATAGTCGACACATCTACGAAGATTAAAGGAAATCCCATCAGGAAATCTTAACCCTTCCACCGACTTTAACAGTACTTTAACATTGTTATTGTCTAGCTCGTAGCATGCTTTGGGTTTTTTTTGTGTCATTTGGCTTCATATGAAGTTTAGGATGATTGCATATTGCTTCTATATCACATCTTGATTTCAAATCATCTTGAGTCTTTCCCCTTTAACATTCAGAACTATGTTAAATACATTGTCGAATACATTTTTATCGTTGTGCATCACATCGATATTATGACGAATTAAGGGTTTTTTCCAATAAGGCCACTCCCAAAATATACTTGGTTTGCACCAATTACGAATCGTTGATTTACCTTGAATTTTAATTTGTACGCCGGTTTCATGTATCTTTGGATAATGCTTTACATGCTCATAAATATCTTCGCTTGACCAGATCGTTAGTGGTTGGAAGGTCTTAACTCTATTACTTGTAAAGTTTTTTTTATCTTTTCTAAAAGGATGATTAATATGGAGAAAACACCGATGACAGTCAAATCACAAAATTTTCTTCCCATGCGGTAAAGAAAATGCTCGTGTTTCTTACATCCAATAAGGGCAAGCTAGACGACCAGCCATACTCTAACCCGATAGCATTGCATACGCAGGGAAATCGCTTATAGTCCATAGTAGAGAAGCGATCATACGTTTTTTTTTGAAATGTCGTTTGTTTCAACACCTTCATACCACAGTGTTTTCAACTCTTCAATCAACGGTTGTAAATATACATCGATTCCTCGTGTCGTATCATCAGGGCCAGGGATGACAATAGTGAGAAACGTATATGGAGTTTTTATACACATCCATGGAGGTAAATTCTAAGGTGTAACGATTATAGGCCAAGATAAATATTTTGAACCAAATTGAGAGAACGGTGAAAATCCATCTGTATATAAACCAAGTCTAACATTACGGCTCTCCGCTGCGAAAGAGGGGTATGTCTTATCAAAATGCTTTCACGCTTCTCCATCAGCTGGGTGTGTTAATGTACCTTCTTCCTGTGTTCTCACACAGTGTCATCTCATATGATGCGCGGTTACAAAAGATGCACATAACCTTTGAAGCCTAGGAGTGATGGGTAAGTAATGCATACGCTTTTACGGAACTTCCTTTCCTTTCTTTTTTCTTGGTTTGCATCTTTCCTGATTACATATTTTACAATTCCTAAGACAGTTGACTTCTTTCCAAAATAACATGCAACCATTTAAACATGTATCTATTTTTTGATACGGCAAACCAAAAGCATACATAAGTTTTTTCACTTCATAATGATTTTCGCACATTAAATTATCGGGTGGCATATGCCATTTTGCAGCTTGTACTATAGCTGTAAACCCGGCTTCTGTGAAGTTGTATTTTGATTCCATCGCAATGTATTCTGCAGTTACTGATAGTTGAGTACCACTTGTACAACCATCCCAAAGGGGTTTCTTAGCAGCCTCCAATAAATCATAAATTTTTTTTGCTCCAATACTTGGTTCTTCTTCGACATTAACATCGTTACCGTCAACTTCAACATTAGGGAACATTGAATGTGCTGCATCTTCAACCATATCTTCTATGAGATTCATCGAAACAAGTTCATTATCCACTTCCTCCGAATGTACGGGACTAGCTGCTATAAGTTCTATATGACGATTCCACACTAAATAATTCGGCACGAAACATTATTGGCGCAAATGAACTATTACCATTTCAGGTATCAAATGCTTCAACAGTTTGCACCTACTACATGTACAATGAATTTCTTCGTCATTTCCATTATTACGTAAAGCGAATTCAATAAAGATGTGTACACCATTTTGAAAATGTTCACTTATTGAGCCTCCAATTTCTCTTCTTTGTTGGTACATCCAGCTCTGATCGATCAAATAATTGACCATTTTTCCTACTTTAAAACATAAAAACTCATTAATCATTTATGTATTGACATTTTTTCCCCAACAAATCATACATTTAAATTTTCGCAAATACATAATATTATTCTATTTAAATTTATTTTCAAACGGATTTACACAAATTATTATATGAATATAATCTATAATTTTTAGGTTATTGTTTTACACTTTGATGGTTGGTCATCCTACTTCCCATTATAAACACATTAGTAATTATATTTTGCAAATCATTTTATTTTAAACGATTCAACAAAATTTTGGCAGCACTTCCCCTTTGTTCCATGTATCGTACACATATATGTGTACACAGGGAACAAAAAGAAAGTATTGTCGAAATTTTATGAACCGTTTAAATAAAATGATTTGCAATATATAATTACTACTATGTTTGTAACTTGTCCAATACAGGGACAAATCCGACAAATATTGTATCGAATGAATATAAATGTCCGTTCTGTGATAAAAACGAATATCCATACAACGATCATATACAATATTTGTCAGACGTGGCCAAAAACTCTCTAAGGGATTTACAAAAAGTAAAGTGTATTATACAATATTTTTTACAATAATTTATTTACATTCTAAGAAAGGCCGACACCAAATCGTTGTTTTCGTCATCTTATAAATGCATATACCAAATTCTGAGCATTGACTCTAATCGATCCAAAGTAGCCCTAATGCGTGTAACTAATAATCAACGCATATACACCAATTAGCGCACATATAGCTAAACAAATTTTTTCTCTCAACATTTCAATGATAAACAATTATAATAACAACCTAATTAGCATTCAATACTGTATACCAAACAATCAATGGGGTATTATACAACTATAACAACAAATTAATCCTAATTTAACAAATCAAAATTAATTAGGATTTAGGAATAAAAACTGATTGGAGATTAACGAAGGGGCTAGACTTGTTAAGAGTGGAGAATGATGAAGTTGGAGAAGCTCGGGGAGGCACGGGGGCTGGCTAACGACGGAGAGGAGGTGGAGGTAGGGTTTTTGGTGGATTTGGGGGAAGTTGAATAATGAAGTAGCAGGTCTCGGCCAGGGGCCTGTATGCACGATAATTTTCGACGGTTAGCGATGGCCGCCGACGGCGTCGTTGTTTCGGTTTTCGACGGCTAGTGACGACTATTATGTATTATTTACGAAAATGCCACGGAGTTCGACAGCCGTCGCTAGCCATCGGAAACTGCCGTCGGCGGCCGTCAGAAGCCTCCGTCGCAATTTACTGTTGTTCTAGTAGTGACCATGACAATGATTTGTGGACGTTTGCTGAATGCATAGGTACACGGTGCTAACAACGACTTTAGTTCGTGCATTATCTTTCAATGATATGCCACCTCTGATTACTGAACCTCAGGCAATACAAAACATATTCAACGATGTCACTTATTTGCACTAATCTCTTCACTTTTGTTGTCTTAGATGTGCGATGCACAAGCTCTTATGAAACCAACCTGTGGAAAATGAGAAAGAAAATATTTTGGTTTTTCATAATGACTTTTCCCCTTGTAGCTTTAATTTCCTTTTGTGTAATACATTTTCTCCTTAAAGGAAATATGCAGAAAGTTTGGACATCTCTTAATACATGAATGGTTAAATAGACTGTTAAATTAAAAATAAATTTCAATTTGAAGTGCCGTTCCCTGTTCTCTTCCATGAAAGCAATGCTTTAGATGAAGAATTTACTGATTATTTTGAAGAGATTTTAGCAACCCAGCCTCTAAGGAAATTGGTTAGTTTTTGATAGACTGCAAAGTTTAGGAAATGTAAATAAGATATTTGAATAACACTATTAAATAACACTAATAATAAAAAATTAACAGTGTCATTTAAATCAATAACAACTTTTCCAAAGTATTAAGAGAACGCTCACCTATATTTAATGTTTTTTAAAGTATTAAGAGAAAGCACCTCACTTACATTTAAATTAATAATAGAAATAATAATGTTAGCTATTTAAATTAATAATAAAAATAATAATGTTGTTTAAAATAATAATAAAATTAATAATGTTATTTAAATTAATAATAAAAATAATAATGTTGTTTAAAGTAATAATAAAATTAATAATGTTATTTAAATTAATAATAAAAATAATAATGTTGTTTAAAGTAATAATAAAATTAATAATGTTATTTAAATTAATAATAAAAATAATAATGTTGTTTAAATTAATAATAAAATTAATAATGTTATTTAAAATATTAATAAACTTAATACTGTTAGTTAACTGAATAACAAAATTAATAATTTTACTTAGAATATTAATAAATTAATAATGTTATTTAAAAGTAACAATAAAATTAATAATGTAATTTGAATAATAATACTATCATCTAAAAGAATGTAAATATGTTACTGAAGAACAACTTTAGACTAGCTACATCATGCATAAAGCTCACTCTAACCAGTAAATATGTGTTAAAAAAACCCGAGTAAATATGTTCGGAAAAGGCAGCAAATATGTTTGAAAATTTTTATCTTATTTTTGATCACCTTACTATAGCATCTACAATAGTCATATTCACCGGTTCACCATTTTTCCTAGTGCAAGATTTGATCCAAACTTGACTTCTAGGGACGGAAGAGCAATCACGACTATGCTTTTTCTACATTCAAAAGAACAACAAATAACAAACCTTATTAACTAAGAAGTTTATAAATATTACAGTAAATAAAATTACTCTTTTTCTTACCAAATCTTCAACCAATCGAGCCATTCTTTTACGACTGCATGTGTGTGGCAACTGTATGTGTCTAATAGCTTTGTTCTTCTCACTTAATGTCTTAAATAAGAGATTTAAATACATTATCTATATCCTTTATGTTCTTATATTTCGTACAAGAAATAATCAACAGTAGTAAAAAAGTATTTGCAATTCTAAACTTGTTTTTAACTTTACAAATTTCTTCCACTCGTTCATACTTTTGATGTTACTTGATTTCAACTGAGGCTTTTTCTCTATGGACTTTGCTTTTACTATTTGGTGAACTAGTTTATATTTTGACGTCCGCCAAATACCTCTCATGAAATGACTCGGAATTTCAAACACTTCGTATTTTAATATTTGAATCCAAGATTTAATGTGATTAAATATGATTTTATAACCTCATTAAACACTTTTTAATTAATAACTAATGTTAGAAGACTTATTTTTGAAATGTGTTTACAAAAACATACACTTTGGATATATACTGAAAATGTGACCAGAAAACAATTTTGTTAAAAATCAACTTTTTATACAAAATAAGTTGTGTAAACATTTTGCAACTTGAATATTTATCAAATGAACACATTAACTAAGAATTAAAACATCTCATTTCCTAATCAAATTAATTAAAGTAAGCATGTAAGATTAAAGAAACATTAAGGACAAAAAGACCCTTAAATCACTCCTTGATTTAAGGAAAGCATGCTTGTGTAAAAGCATGGCCCTACATGCTTAACTTCATGGAAAACGAGGGATTTTTTGAATATTTTCCATCCATTTCCAAGCCTATCAATACCCTCTCATATTCACTTCAATCTTCACAACAAAAACACTTCTTATCTTTACTTCTTTCTCTTCTTATCTTCTTCCTATATGCATGAGTCTTGGGATATTTTGGCCTTGGATGTTGTACTTTTGAGTGATGGAAGAGGTGTCTTGGCCTTAGGGCCGCGAGTGTTAGGATGATGATGGTGGGAGCATAGGCCGTGAGCCATGTGAAGGTGGGCGATGTGCGTAAGCAAATGATGGAGGAAGAGGGAAGGCTATGAGCATGAGGGAGATTTGGGTGGAGGTGCATGTGCATTAGGAAGGGATATGAAGGTTTTTAGTGAGGTTTAGATGAAGTTGAAAAGGGGAGAAGAAGTGTTGTTCGAAAAGAATGATGGTAGGAAGAAATATTGGTTGAATAAAAGTGAGTAAATCTAACTTTGATTATACTATAAATTGGTTGCAAGTTAATTTGAAATATTGCTTGATATTCGCTTGCTTAATCTCTTGATAATTGTTGTTAAATCACATGTTAATATGCTTGCTCTATATTAATAATAATAGACATTAACTACTTAAAGTTACACCCTTGAATATATGTTTTATTAGATATGTAAATGGATAAAATAGTTGTTTATTAAACCATTGAACTGTGATAAGTTAATTTGGACATTTAAAATGGACAAATAGTTTAAATACATAAGGTGATATATGTTCTAAATGATATGGTTTGAACTTGGAATGATATAAGTGTTTAAAATTGGATAACACCAAATATTGGATTGAATACAGAATTGTCTGTATATCGATAATCGCTATAAACGCACTTTGAATCCCTTAAACTATAACTTGTGAAAATGTTGATTTAAAAACATATCTTAATAATAACTTGTTTGGTTATTATCTATACTTCTATAAGTGTTTTGAAAAGCAAAGAATATGTTTTGAAAATTTGAAGAAGCAAATCAAAGTAACAAAAGATTGAAGTAAAAAGGTTGCTATGTGACACTTTTAAAAATAATCCGTCTTCGAAAATAACGCACTTTTTTGTGTAAACTTTCTTAGGGGTTTCTTTAGCAATTAATCAAGTAAATAATATATTATTCTTATTGGGAAAGTTTTGAAGCTTAATTCATTTGATAGCTAGTTCAACGAAGTGCAAAAATTATAACTAAATAGTCGCTATAAGTGCAGTTCGGTAAAATACTCTGTTTTTGGAAAATTCTCTAAAATAATTAAAAAATATTCTTTCTGATTTTTCTTCACTATTTCCAAGTACCCAAATTATACCAAATATTATAAAAAGAACGGATCTAAAATCATTTGTTAAGGTATTGAAAACTATACACAAAATTGTAGCTAAAATGTGATAAAACAAGTAACGGAACTTTAGGCAGCAATTCTAGAAGTGCTACCATTGTAAATTTAAGATATAAATTGTTTAAAAATGATATTTAAATTTAATGTTTTTCTCTAATCCTTTTGGGGTTGTTTTAGAACTTATAAAAGAGTGTTTTAAAATTGGTTTCAAGTTTAAATATATTTTTAATAATTAATTATGAATTTCTAGACTAAGTAACTTTTAAAATTAAAACTTGTTTTTCAATTTATTTCAAATTCCTTATTTTTACATAATATTAAAAATAAATAATTATCATATATTTTAAGCAGTTTTACCATATTAATAAGTATTTTTAAGATATTTCTATATATATAAGTTTTAAATATTAAATTAAGTATTTTATAAATATAATAAAGGGAGTTTGGATTTTAATAGTTATGTTAAAATAAATTGTTTTATGGAATCAACTAAAAGTGTATTGCCTTAATTAATAAGTGTGGATATGCTCCGATCTTTAGATAAATGTTTAAAATTATTAATGGATAAGTAAATAGTTTTGGGTTGTTGTAAACAGTGTTTTTAGCAACGCTTGTTTTTAACCCTTATTATTAATTATACTTGGGAATATAATTAGATGTTTACTAATGGATATTTAGTAGAAAAATACAGGTAAATGATTTTAGGTTTGTTGTGACAATTGTTTTTAGCAACACTTGTCTTTAACCCTTAAATATAAATAAATCTTTAAGAAGAGAGTTTTAAAGAAGAACGTTTTCAAAATATAAAATGTTTGGGTTTGTTGTGACAATTATTTTTAGCAACACTTGTCTTTAACCCTTAAATGTAATTAAACCTTTAAAAGTTGATTTTTAAAGATAATTATTAAATGGAATAAGTTTTGTTTTATAGTAAACAATGTTTTAGCAATATTTATTTTTAAACCCTGGAATTATATTTTGGAAGAAATATTATAAATCTTTAACAATGTAATTTTAAAGGTAATAACAAGTATTGAAATCTTTTATAAAGAGATAGAAAATGTTATATGTTTAATTTATAAAAGAAAAGAAGTTTATATAACAATGTTTTGGTAGTAATTGTTTTAATCTCTTTTATTATATTTCAAGTAAGTAAAACTTGTTAAATGATTCATGAATACACTTGTATCATTGGAATAAATATACGAATACTTTTAAGTAATGAAAAGGGTATAAGTGAAAAAATTAAACAATATATAGAAGTATATAAAGGGAGTTTTATTAATAATAAAATGTTAATAAATAAAGGAGTCTTGATTTATAAAAGAGAAGTTTTATTAGATAAAAAGGAGTTTTACTAATAAAAAGAGTTTTTAACTAATAAAGGATAAATTAATTAAAATGGGATTAAAAGTCGTTTATGTGACTAGATCGTGCTTTAGATGAATTGATAGTGCTTGTATGTTTACTTCCTTATGGAGAGTATACGGAATTAGTTCCCTTATGCGATCTTTAGCACTATTGTTGAATAATACCAAATTCATCAATTCTGTCTTGGAGAGACCGGGATCATTAAGTGTTCTACTTATCGAAAACCACTTCAAGGTTGAGATACGGGTTCTATCTTTTGGAAGTGGGATAATGGAATCCATAAGTGGTTCTGAAATCTGTTGAGATAATAGAATCCATGTGGAATCCATGATTTGATCGAGTATTGATGACTCGTGTGAAGATGCCAAACGTGACCTCGACACCAAAAATGGCTAAAAATTGAGTAGGCACATAGCCAACGGGGTTTAGCTAACCTCAGAGAGTACTGATCGACTCTATTATCTAGAGTATGCTTATCGATTGTTACTAGCGAGAGTATGGACATGTTTTCTACGTGAACCAACCATGTCTTCCTTATTTCGTATATTTTATCTTGAGATATACGGTGCTCAGATAGGTACTTTCTGACCCTTGCCAGGAGACTTACCTCGGGTTACTGAGGACCCTCCACTGAAAAATCCATATACGAACGTGCCTTTGGGTTTTGTTTGTATACCTAAATATGCTGTTAAATGCAACCAATGTAACCATTTCATCTATGTTGTATATTTATATTAAACATCCTAGACATTATTATAATATCATTGGACTTTCTATTAGAAATTGTGTGATTATCGTAAGGTAAAAACCAGTCTGTGTTTGTTTGCGGCGTGGTCTTAAGAGATACCTTTATTTCAGAAGGGTTTTATAAACATTAAATATTTCAAATGACTTGAGTTTCTCATGCTGGTTCACTAGTCTGATCCGGGTGTTATTTTTCTTATAATGCTCAGGTCAGCCCCCTTGTATATTTCCAGTTTTTGCTGAAGTTCATCGGAGCTCTTGGAAAGGAGCTAGATGATTGCCTTCCATAGATTTTATTTCTGCTGCATTACTTTTTTTATTTTTATATCAGCAAATGTTAGGACTTGTTATAACTGTCCAGCTGATGATAGGTTAGTTTGCTCTGATTATTGTGTATATAATATTTTCATTGTAAAAGATCATTTTGATATCATATGTTAGCATTCCGTTGTGAGATTCTGATGTTTTTGTTCCCTCTTTCTTGTTCCTTTTCTTTTTTTCTTTTATTTTACCCTAACGTATTGTCTTTCTGGCAGTTGGGTGCTTGGTACATGAATACCGTTGATTTATTAGTGTCGACATTTAGGGGTCAAAAAGGCGATTGTTACATCATGGTATCAGAGCTGAAAGTTGAGTGAGAACCTTATATTTGGTTGGGTATAACTCATTAAGAGACAGGGTAATGAAATGTCTTATTATGAGTTTGAGTGTATTATACTTATGAGAGCGTATTTGTTAGTGCTATAATAATATCTTGTATTCTTTTGATTGGTCTGCTGAGTGCTTATGGTTTCTGGTCGATGCGTCTGATCAGCGTTATCGATAGAGATTTCTAAACACTTAAACAAGAAAAAACTGACAAAGTATTATTTTCAAAATTGGTAAATGAAATAATTTTATCTAGGATTATATTTTATATAAAAGAATAATTTTCAAATAATTAACATAGTTATAAATTATTTGTTTGTTAGGAAATGATAATATTAAATTATTATCATTTAGTGCTTGATTAGTCATGCTCGGCCATTTTATGGGCATTGGCTAATGTTTATTGAATTTACCTTTTTCACAACATGAGTTAGGTAGATAGTAATTTATGGAAACGTTGAAACGAACTCCTTGTGAATTAAGTTTCACAAGTTGACTATAAGGCATTCAATGATAATGTTGGGTTAAAAAGTTAACTTAAATAAAAAGTTGTTAATATAGCTTAAGAGGAAAGGTAAGATATTAAAAAGATAAACGCTTGTGAAATGGTTTCATATAAGAAACTAAATTTATATAAATATGGTTAGTATAAATATGAATTATAAAGGATTTAAATTGAGAATTTGAGAACTTAAATCCCGGTGTCTTTGGAAATTGTTTCTAAGGGTTTTTGAGAGAACAATAATAGTATGATTTGAAACTAATCTAAAGGACTAATGTTATTAAAAGAGCTTTATGATTTGTTAGAATTCGAGACTACTCTCGGAAACAACAAGTCGATTCGGGAAACAAAGTACTTTTATGTTAGTTAGTTTGAGTGGCTCAAAAGTGACTAAAATTGGGCAGGAGATGGGTTCGGTTGGAAAGCACTTCTCTTAAGTATTACCCTTCTTTATAAAGGGATTATATTGTACTATTTGGTAGGACCCAGTTCCTTGTATCGTTTTGTTGTTACTCAATCTTATGAATATTTTCTAGGGATTTTAAAAAAAATATTTTGAAAATTGGTTTTAGAAAATGATTTTGTTTTAATCCCAAATAGTATGATTTGATATCTAAAAGTTTTATATTATTATTATTATTATTATTATTATTATTATTATTATTATTTCAAACGACTTGAAATAAAACTCGAAGTTTAAATTCTTAAGTTTTCAATAAACATATATATGGTTGTCTGTATCCTTTGCATTAAGGTAGTTAGTTGTGCATCTTATTATGACATATTGTTTGTTAGTTTTCAATTATTAAAATAAAAATGAATTTTCGATGATTTTGGAAAGTCGGAAACTTCCGAATTAATATAATTAAAGCTAAGTATTTTTGTGAAAATATAGAAGTTAAACTTTTATAACTCTTAATTTGAAAAGATAGTAAATTAAAACAAGTTTAAAAAGTTGTTTAGCATCTTTGTTAAATAGGACACTCGATGTTATTGGGCCAACTAATAAACATCGTTACTTTATAGTCTTCTAAGAAAAGTAGACTCTAACCTTGAGTTTGGATACTGGAGTCCTACTCTACCTTTCTATTTGCCTAACTCGATCGATAAAGAAGTTTAGATGGTTGACTCAATTATAAGATCCAACTTTATTTTTTGTCTTCATCGAAAATTTAGAAAGTAAAATTGTAAAAGAATGTTTTGTATATGCTCTAAGGATATTGTGGCGTATTATATGAGTAATGAACTTAAGTCTTGGATGTTTTAAGAATGAATTTTTATTTAAGAAAATGTTTTATAAATAAGGATAAGACTTTATGAAATGTTCATAGCCTTAAGTAAGGTTTTAAGAAATGTTGCATAAATAATTTTAGTATTATGTAAGAAAAGAATTTTGTAAATAAATTGGTATAATTAGGAAACTAATTGGATTAAGTACGTAAGTTATACGTAGATCATTTTATTAGCATAACAGTTTTGATCCAGATTCGAGTACATGATTTCGAGGTGGTATACACCGGTCCATGTTAGGATTTTTCACTAGAATTTTTGATTGCGAACACTTGATACAGATTCTTGATATGATCCCTAAGTTTTCTGTCGTAGTTTGTCGCTATGTAGGGAGAATAGAGGTATCCAATCAAGGGACCAGATCAGAGTCTGCACTAAAGAAGTCAAGTGAGGATATACTAGTTTGGATGTGAAATTTATGTCATCGAGCAAGTGGTCAGATTGATATTGTGTACAGATGATATATGTACATCATACGGGCTTAAGTATAATTGTGTACAATGTTTTTGACCTGTGGAAAGTTTGGGGAAAAGACTCTTCAAATTGTTTAAGGAAGTATGAATAACCGACTAGGTAATAACCGGAGGCTATTGAGCGAAAAGTACACTTAGTAGTTTATTTATCATCCTTATGCGATGAGAAGATTTTTAGCCTGGGCAAACCATCAACCTTGATTGTTAATAAAAGTAATATTGTTAAGTATTGTTGTATGGTTGTTTCTTAGATTGTTTTTGTCCGAATTTCGAGGATGAAATATTTTAAGGGGAGAGAATGTAATGACCCGGAATTTTGAACACTTCATATTTAAATATCTGAATTACTTAAATATTTATATCCAAGATTTAATGCGATTAAATATGATTTTATAACCTTATTAAACACTTTTAATTAATAACTAATGTTAGAAGACTTATTTTTGAAATGTGTTTACAAAAATATACACTTTATATAAATACTAAAAATGTGGCCAGAAAACGTTTTGTTAAAAATCAACTTTTTATACAAAATAAGTTGTGTAAACATTTTGTAACTTGAATAGTTATCATATGAACACATTAACTAAGAATTAAAACATCTCATTTCCTAATCAAATTAATTAAAGTAAGCATGTAAGATTAAAGAAACATTAAGGGAAAAGGACCCTTAAATCACTCCTTGATTTAAGGAAAGCATGCTTGTGTAAGAGCATGGCCTTACATGCTTAAATTTCATGGCTAACGAGGGAGTTTTTGAATACTTTCCATCCATTTCCTAAGCCTATAAATACCCTCTCATATTCACTTCATTCTTCACAACCAAAACACTTCTTATTTTCAATTCTTTCTCTTCTTATCTTCTTCCTATATGCATGAGTCTTGGGATATTTTGGCCTTGGCCGTGTGTACTTTTGAGTGATGGAAGAAGTGACTTGGCCTTAGGGCCGTGAGTGTAACAACCTATATTTTTGACAATTAAAAATATTAAATTAAATAAGACATTGAAATTCAAATTTGTCAGAAATTAAAAATTTATGATTTATGGATGTAAAACAATGTTGGGTTGCATATTAACAACAAGATTTGAAATAACAAACGTTTACTTTAATAGGAAATAAAATGAATGTTTGTGTATTAAAGGAAAAATCACATGTTTATTTATTTGAAATGTATTGTAGCTTAGATATTGATTAAAGAAATAATAGATCTTATTTAGTAAGAATTTATATCTCTTGTTTGTATACAATGATTTTAAATTTATAAAGGAAACAATTAATTATTTCCCATCATATTTATTTTGTCCGTTTTGAAATTCACCTTTGTAATCAATTGTAATTAATGTAATTGAATAATTTCAATTAATAAGGGAGATGACACTAAATTGTAAATTAATAGGTGTAATTAAACGTAGCTTATGATTTAATGAAAAGAACATTTTTATCAAATAAATGAATGTTTCATTTGTGAATATAAGTTTAATTTCATTAAAATTAAGAATAGAATGATTTGATTAAAGGAAGAAACATCTGTTTATTTGAACCATGTTTTAGCATACAGATTGATTACAAGAATAGGAAAATCATTTATTTAAGTTATTTATTACTCTGGTGTATAAACAACAAATTTATAAACGTGTTTAACTGACTAAAGGAAACAATTATTCTATTTTTCATTCAATTTAGTTTATCTATTTTGAAATTTAAATTTGTCATTTATTGCAAGTAATGTAATTGAAATATTTCAATTAAAAGGAAAGAAAGTGTTGATTACAATTAATAGATTTAATAGAAGAAACGCATGTTTGTGTTAAACAGAAACGGTGTTTTAATGGAAATGAAAGATCATTTTGGGAAAACCAAATTGAACGTTTTCATTTTTAAGGTAAGTAACATTTTATTTATTGTTCATAGATAAAAAATTAAATGGGTACAAATTTGAGTATTAGTTGAGTTAATGAAATTAAGTCGGTTATGTTTCAAAAAATTGAATTTCGAAAGGTTGTGCGATGTACATGGTTCCTTCATTTCTTTTGTTATTAATTGTTGCATGTACGTTTTAAAATAGTTACCTCATTATTAATACTTGATTCGTTCATTTCTCCTTCTGTTTAATACCTGGGCCTAGACTTTTAGGTTGTATTTAATTCTTGCCACCCCATTTTCGATTGTACAAAATTTCACTTTCATTTGGTTTGCAAACTTTCCCATTTCTACGTACATTTCCTTATGCATTATTAATGCCTGAAGCTTTTAAAACAAAACGTGACATTCATTTTTTTTCCTCCACCTCCATTTCCTTATTATTAAATAACCTGCAACTTTATTTCTTCATTTGCGTTTTGTTTCTCCTGACACCTCATATTCATTTAGTTCAAATTGTTCTTTACTGAAGGTATATTCTTATCATCAAATTGTTCACGTTTTAAACTTGTCCCTTCATTTTTTTGTCAGCACCTCATTTCCTATGTTCAGATCTCCATTTCAAATCTTCCTTTACCCGAATCATTTTAACATGAGCTTGCAAATTCAAAAGCTCTCATTTTTGAAAATTCAAAAGTTTTCTTTTATGAAACATGAGTTTCATTTTTTCATTTTTCTACACGTCCAGCCTTATCTTAGTTTGTTCTTCCTTCTTTGCCTGAAGCCTCATCTTGAGAAAAACATGAGTATTAAAGTTTGTTTGTTTTTTTAAATGTGAACCAATTATTATTTTAATAATATTTTTTATAACATTAATATCTTTTGCATACAAACTCTGATTCACGCGTGATTTCTTTCCTTGGACTCGTATTGAAATTCTGGATAATATGAAACTATTTTGGTTAAATTTGGAGACTGTTGCGATTTTGGGCTTCTGTTGGATTTTAATGGGCTTAAATCAAAGGCGGGTGATTAAACCTAGTCACGTAACGCTAAATTTTCTGATGTTAGTTAAACTAAAATCATGAAGTGATAAAATTTTATTGATTGCTGTTTGGTAATTTAAATTGTCATTTAAATTTAATTTGAATTTTATATTGAATTTAATTTCTAGTTAAACATTGACAATTGATAACTAGTAACTGTTGTAATATATTGGTTGATTTGGATGTTGGTTGCAATTGAATGCCTATTAATTTATATGTTGGATGTATGGTTGTTTATTTATTTGGACATATCCCTGTTATTACCCTATTTATTATTTAACATCCTATAATTGTCATATGGATTATCCGAATTGAACTAAGAAATAGGTTGAAATGATATATACCTATGTCATTAAAATATGGATTGAAATGATATATATCCATCCATGTAATTACAATTGAAATAAATGATCACTTGGCTATAGGGTAGAAAATTATATACAGACACCAGATTTCGTTAAATAAAATGGTTTTAAAATCTAGAATTTAGATTTGTTTAAATGATATTGTTTTAAAGAAATAAAATCTAGATTTATATGAATTGAATTATTTTCTAATTTGGGTTTGAAATGTTGGAATTGTAACTACTTAAATGAAATTGTTTAAAGGATTTAATTGAAATCTTAAGTTGAAATTTGAGAAATGACTTAAATCTATCGGAAGTGAATTATTTGAAAGGTTTAAATTTTAGTTTAAACATTGAATTTACATTAATTAAAATGGGTTTAAATTGGTATTTCAAAGTTTGGATAAATGGATTTAAACTAAATTGTTTCAAATGAGAATTTGAATTGAAACTTTCAGCCTTTGAATTAATCATTTAAATTGAATTTGAAGTAAAGTTTGAAATCGTTTGAATTGAGGTTGATTTAGATTGAATTTTGAATATGAAGTTTACTTGAATTGGAAGTCAAAAAATTAAATTCATTGTGATTTGGAATTGGAACTTGAGTTCAAATTGTTGTGAAAGAAGAAACAGTTTTAATATAAACTATTTTAATATATAAACTATTTTAATAATCAAATTGTTTTAATATATAAACTATTTTAATTATCAAAACTATTTTAATATATAAACTATTGTAATAATCAAATTATTTTAATATATAACTATTTTAATTATCTAAACTATTTTTAATATTTAAACTATTTTATATTCAAAACTTCCAATCTTTAAAACTATTTTAATTATTCAAACAAATTTCAATATTCAAACTATTTTTAATTATTCAAAACCATTTTCAATATTCAAACTGTTTTAAAGGTGAACTATTTAGATTTAAATCCTTGATTTAAATAAGAATGTTTTGGAAAGAAGGTATAACCTATTTTGGATTCAATATGATTTTTTGAAGTGAATCTGATATTTTGATATGAAATATGACTTGTTTTGAAATTTAAAAGAACCAAACGGTGTGAAAAATGACGTTTGGTTGTTAAAGAGACCGAGGCCGAATATTGGCATACTCTTTGTCAATACTGGAACCATTTTAACAACTGTATATGCGGTGGATGTTATCCAAAATGTAGAGGTTGAATTGGCGATGTTTGCTGGATTGAAAAAAGAGAACGATGATGGATAGCCCTGACACTTGTGTCAATTTGAAATGACTAAAACAGGAGCCATACCTGAGCAATGAGGCGAGCTACCTCTAGCGACATATGTTCTTCGTATTTCCATCTTAATTTTTTGGACTCAATTAGTGTACCTTGATTTGATTATGGAATGGATGTTCGCAGTGGGTCGTTAGGGGTTACCACCAGTTAGGAAATGCAAAACAGTAGTATCCTACCTTGGGCATCGCCTCACAAGCCTTGTCATACGATTATCCTTATACGCGCCCACTACGATTTTGTTTTAGTATGGTACCTATAGGGGACTCACTGGCTACCGACGCTACTGGTTGTGTTACAAGACATGCATAGACTATCTGCTTAAAAATGTGTTAACGGGGATCAACGTAAAGCCTTAACGCTATTTTAATACTTTACTTTACTTTACCGAGAGACACTACATATATAGCATATCTTACTACATTTAGATAGTTTGATGGATCCTTAGGAGATGAAAAATCCCGTAATATCTCTTAAGTTATTACACTCACGTTGTACACTTGATAGGAGATAGAAAATCCCATAAACATCTCTGAAGCTGTTACACTCATATTTACTAGTTATTGATTTAACTTACATTAGCACTTTTAGTTCTGACTTGAGTGTTTTGTCTTTTCATTATGCTCGGGTCAGCCTGAGTATTTCAGTGTTTGAAGACATTATTCCTTGAAGATGAAGATGTAGTTCCTAGACCGTATTTACTATTATTATTCCGCTACATTATTTTGGCATGTTTGTTGATTGTACTATGATTATGTTGTAAAAATTGAAATCAATTGTATATTATAAAACAGCTTCATGAACTGTTTATTTGATTATTATATTTTGTCATTCTGCTGCGAGATTCTGTGTTTTGCTTTCCTTCTTTTCTCTTATTTTCTTATTAAACCTCATTGATAATTCGCCCTTTTGAATGGTTTGAGTTAGACATGTGCGGTTTATTGTCGACTTAAATTATCCAAAAAGGTGGACCATCACATTGAGTGTTAGGATGATGATGGTGGGAGCTTAGGCCATGACCCATGTAAAGGTGGGTGATGTGCATGAGCAAATGATGGAGGAAGAAGGAAGGTCGTGAGCATGAGGGAATTTAGGGTGGAGATGCATCTACATTAGGAAGGGAATAAGGGTTTTTAGTGAGGTTTGGATGAAGTTGAAATTGAGAGAAGGAGTGTTGTTTGAAAAGAATGATGGTAGGAAGAAATATTGGTTGAATAAAAATGAGTAAGTCTCACTTTGATTACACTATAAATTGATTGCAAGCTAACTTGAAATATTAGTTGATATTCGCTTGCTTAATCTCTTGATAATTGTTGTTAAATCACATGTTAATATGCTTGCTCTATATTACTAATAATAGACATTAACTACTTAAAGTTACACCCTTGAATATATGTTTTATTAGATATGTAAATGGATAAAATTGTTGTTTATTAAACCATTGAATTGTGATAAGTTAATATGGACATTTAAAATGAATAAATGGTTTAAATACATATGTTGATATATGTTATAAATGATATGGTTTGAACTTGGAATGATATAAGTGTTTATAAGTGGATAACACCAAAAATTGGATTGAATAGGGAATTGTCTGTATAGCTATAGTCGCTATAAATGCACATTGAATCCCTTAAATTATAACTTGTGAAAATGGTGATTTAATAACATATCTTAATAATAACTTGTTTGGTTATTATCTACACTTCTATAACTGTTTTAAAAAGCAAAGAATATGTTCTGAAAAGTTGTAGGAGAATTAAATCAAAGTAACAAAAGATTGAAGTACAAAGGTCGCTATATTGACACTTTTAAAAATAGTCTGTCTTTGAAAATAACGTGCAATTTTGTGAAAACTTTCTTAGGAGTTTATTTAGAAATTAATCAAGTAAATAATATATTATTGTTATTGGGAAAGTTTTGAAGCCTAATTCATTTGATAACTAGTTGAACGTAGTGCAAAAATTTATAGCGAAATAGTCACCATAAGTGCAGTTGGGTAAAATACCATGTTTTCGAAAAAATCTCTAAAATAATTAAAAGATATTCTTTAGAATTTTTCTTCATCGTTTCCAGGTACCCAAAGTATATTAACTATTGTTGAAAGAATGGATCTAAAATCATTTGTTAAGATATTGAAAACTAGACACAAAGTAGTAGCTAAAATGTGATTAAACTAATAACAGAACTTATAGGCAGCGCTTCTGGAAGTGCTACCATTGTAAATTTGAGATATAAATTGTTTAAAAATGATATTTATTTAATATTTTTCACTAATCTTTTTAGGGTTGTTTTCTAACTTATAAAAAAGTGTTACAAAATTGGTCTTAAGTTTAAATATATTTTTAGCAATTAATTATGGATTTATAAACTAAGTAGCTTTTAAAATTAAAACTTGTTTTTCTATTTATTTCAAAATTGCTTATTTTTACATAATATTCTATATAAATAATTATCATATATTTTAAGTACTTTAAAAAGTATTTTAACTTATTAATAAGTATTTTAAAGATAGTTCTATATATATAAGTTTTAAATATTAAATTAAGTATTTTATAAATATAATAAAGGGAGTTTGGATTTTAACACTTAAGTTAAAATAAATTATTTTATGGAATCAACTAAATGTGTATTGCCTTAATTAATTGGTGTGGATATGCTGCGATCTTTAAATAAATGTTTAGATTTATTAATGGATAAGTAAATAGTTTTGGGCTGTTGTAAATAGTGATTTTAGCAACACTTGTTTTTAACCCTTATTATTAATTATACTTCGGAATATAATTAGATAGTTACTAATGGATATTTAGTAGAAAAATACAAGTAAATGGTTTTGGGTTTGTTGTGACAATTGTTTTTAGCAACAATTATCTTTAACCCTTAAATATAAATAAATCTCTAAGAAGGGAGTTCTAAGGAAGAATGTTTTCAAATTATAAAATGTTTGGGTTTGTTGTGACAATTTATTTTAGCAACACTTGTCTTTAACCCTTAAATGTAATTAAACTATTGAAAGTAGAATTTTAAAGATAATGATTAAAAGGAATAGGTTTGGGTTCGTAGTAAACAATGTTTTAGCAACATTTGTTTTTAAAACCTTGAATTATATTTTGGAAGAAATATTATAAATCATTAACAATGGAATTTAAAGATAATAACAAGTATTGAAATCTTTTATAAAGAGATAGAAAATGTTATATGTTTAATTTATAAAAGAAAAGGAGTTTATTATAACAATGTTTTGGTAGTAATTGTCTAATCTCTTTGATTATATTTCATGTATGTAAAACTTGTTAAACGATTCGTGAATACACTTATAACATTGGAATAAATATATGTATACTTTTTAAGTATTGAAAAGGGTATAAGTAAAAAAATTAAACAATATATACAAGTATATAAAGGGAGTTTTATTAATAATAAAATATTAACAAATAGAGGAAGTCTTGATTTATAAAAGAGAAGTTTTATTAGATAAAAAGGAGTTTACTAATAAAAAGGGTTTTTAATTAATAAAGGATGAATTAACTAAAATGGGATTAAATGTCATTTATGTTACTTGATCGTGCTTTGGATAAATTGATAATGCTTGTATGTTTACTTGCATATGGAGAGTATACGGGAATTAGTTCCCTCATGCGATCTTTCGCACTATTGATGACTAATACCAAATTCATCGATTCAGTCTTGTAGAGACTAGGATCAGTAAGTGTTCTACTTATCGAGAACCACATCAAGACTAAGATACCGATTCTATCTTTTGGAAGTAGGATGATGGAATCCATGTGTGGTTCCGAAATCTGTTAAGATAATAGAATCCACGTGGGATCATGAATCGATCGAGTATTGATGACTCATGTGAAGATGCCAAACATGACCTCAACATCGAAAATGGCTAAAAACAGAGTAGGCACATAACCAACGTGGTTTAGCTATCCTCAAAGGGTACTAATCGACTCTATTATCTAGAGTATGCTTATCGATTGTTGCTAGCGGGAGTTGATCGTATTCAGGACACGTTTTCTACGTGAACCAGCTATATCTTCCTTATTTGGTATATTTTATCTAGAGAAATACGGCGCTCGGATAGGTACTTTCTGACCCTTGCTAGGAGACTTGCCTCGAGGTACTAAGGACCCTCCAATGGAAAATCCATATACGAATTTTCCTTTGCGGTTTTGTTTCTATATCTAAATATGCTGTTAAATTAACCAATGTAACCATTTAGGCTATGTTATATATTTATCTTAAACACCCTAGACATTGTTATAATATCATTGGACTTTCTATTAGATATTGTTTGGTTACGTAAGATTAAACCCTATCTCTGTTAATTTGCGGCGTGGTCTTACGAGATACATTTATTTCAGAAGGGTTTATAAACTTTAAATAACTCAAATGACTTGAGTTTCTCACGCTGGTTTACCAGACTGATCCAAGTGTTATTTTTCTTATAATGCTCGGGTCAGCCCCGTGTATATTTTTGGTTTTCATTGAAGTTCGTTGGAGTTCTTGGAGAGGAGCTAGACGTTTACCTTCCGTATATTTTATTTCTGCTGCATTAATTTGTTTATTTTTATATCAGCAATTGTGAGGACAGATTGTTATAACTGTCCAGGCTGATGATAGGTTAGTTTCCTCTAATTACCGTATCTATAAAGTTTTCTTTATGTTAACAAGATTTCTTGCCAACATCCCAAAGTTATGCTAAGGAATGAGAATTATCCTTTAGGAAAGTAGAGTAGAATGGTAGGTGTTAATGCCTTTTGAATTTTCCCTTGAATATGCTTTAGTAAGCAGGAGTAGCTCAGACAGATCTTTCGACTATGTCGAAAGGGATGGGTTCTGTGCTTACTGACCTTTCAACTCTATTGAGACTATGTATATTCTCTTTCGAAAGCTTTCCTTCCCGAAATATATGAAATACCCTGGATAAGGTTTCTTTTAATTGGATTCGACCTTATCGAAAGCTTCGATTATTGGTTGGCTGGGACTCTATCCTTGAATTTGAGATAGAGGTTCAGACTTTGTCGAAAGCAAGGTGATTTAGGCATTAAAATCAGATCCAGGAATCTAAGACGGGTTTCAACTCCGTCAAAAGCTTTGAGCTTAACCTCCTTGGGTTTGAACTAGTAATCTCAAGCTACAGTGTTTTGGTGAGGGTTTTGACCTTGTCGAAAGCTTGAACCTCGAACTTCTTGTACTAGCTGATGATTTGAGTAAGTTGTGTCCTGGTTTTGACCTTGTCGAGAGCTAAAACTTAAAGGAAGGTTACTTGAATTATGAACTTGAAGTTGATTAAATTTTGCTAGATTTCGACTGAGTCGACAGTGGCCTTTCGATGAAGGTGAAACCTGAAACACAATAGTGAAACTGACAAGACCTTTGATAAAATGATAAGTAATCTAAAATACTTGAAATTTCCCTTTCATAAGCAAAAGATGGCTTTATTGCCTCAAATCCCCAAATTAATCTTGTAATTTGGGTTACAACACTTTTGATTAAAGAAATACAAGTTTGGAATAGGAGGAATCGAATCCCACAAAACATGACCCCTTGGGTCTTATTTATAGATGCGGGACAACACCTTTCGACCCTGGTGCTTCAAACTAGGTCCAATGGTGGCTGTCGAAAGACTTGAGCATGTTGCCATCTTTGTCGAAAGGTATGGTTGCACTCCTCTTCTTTGATTTGTCTTGTAAGTGCTTCTGACTCTGTCGATAGCCCATGTTCATTGGTTTCGATGATGTTGGTTACGCCTGTGCTCTTCTTTCTGATCTGATGTGGAACCCTTCTGGACCATGTTGGTTTCGACTGATTCGAAAGGCTTACTATAGCATTCGAAGGGGTTGCTCAGGATAATACTTGCTTTCAACCAGTTTGAATGAAGGCGAAACCATTAGTTTCGAATGGTTTGGCGTATGTGCAAGTAGCTGTTCTCATTGTCTTCGAATGGTGTTGCTCTGACTCAATCGAAAGGCCATCATGCATATGAAAAGACCCAGTCGAAAGGTGGCTATTAAAGCTGGAAGGGTGCTTTCGACTCGTTTTTCTCCTTTGAAAGGTATGAACCCGCTGGACCTTTGTTGTTGAGACCTTCTGATGCCTTCGAAAGGTTTTGAAGCTTCCAGACTTTAACGGTAGCAACCCTTGGACTCTTTTGAAAGGTCTAACTGGTGTTTTTATCTCTTGCTTTCTTTTGTTCTCTGCTTGGAATGGTTCCAACTAAGTCAAAAGGTGATTTCTGGAGTAACATTTGCCCCCTTTGCAAAGGGATGCACTTGACTTTTCAAGTCAACTTTGTCGAAACCAAGAAGCTTCCCACGTGGATCTGGGTCGTCTATTCAAATCTTATCTAGCGGTTGATAATTTTGGGTGACGTTTCTTATAAAGTACGCTTCTCCTCATTCTTCCTCATTCACTTTTCTACAATCAAAAATTCGTACACGAGTAAAAGAATTCTAAAAGTTCTCAAACTTTCTATTCACCTCCAGAGATCAAAATAAACAGCAAATCAAAATCGTAAGTCTAGATTCATTCTTGTTTTGCTGGTTTTAATCAAGCTTTTCTTTTCCAGGTTTCAAAATCGAGATTTAACCTTAAAATATTCGATTTTTTGAGAGTGGGTTTAGTTTGACTTACTAAGAATTTTTTTTAAAATTTAGTCTTATGAATCGATAGATCCTGCTTCTTGTTTTGGATTTTTACTTTGATATTTACAATTTCTGTTCTTCTTTAGGAAATCTAGATTTTCAGTTTAATAGTAATTTTTATACTTATGAAATCGAAGAAGGTCGATTCCTTTTGAAATCCATATTATTTTTATTTCTACCTTATTTTTTTTAACATCTACTTTCTTATCGTGTTTGGTTTACTTGTTTTAGTAAATTTGAAATCCTGGATTTGCAATCGGGTTTGGGGAAGGCGTTAAAACCTGTTTTCTTCACCCAGAAGTTTCAAATGTACAGGTGAAAAAAATTGGTGCCACAAAATGACGTTTCTACCCCTTCGAAAGGAATTGAGGAGGCAATTTTGGTTTTGCTTCCTTAGCCCCTTTCGATGGGGTCAAAAGGTATCGTGGTGCCAGTTTGATCGACCCTGTCGAAAGGATATGAAGTTAAGTAGAGTGTAGTCGCCCCTTCGAAAGCAAAACGTTTTGACTTAGTCGAAACCTCAGTGTCGATTGCAATCCATTCTTTTTAGTTTACCTTTGGAACCATCATACTCCCTCGCCCCTTTCGACACCATTTAAATCTAATGAATCGAAACCCTCTAGAGTTACCTTTCTCCAGCACTGTCGAAACATTCTAAGTATACATAAGTTTAACTTAGGACCTTTCGACCCAATGAATTTGTAAGGTTTCGATAGCATTTGTATTTTTCTTAGGAAACCAAAGTTATTGGTTTCAACAGTGTTGAAGGGTCTTGCTATCTTATTTGTGAAATGTTTATAGTGTATATTTTTACTCAAGTTCTTAAGTTAACCTTGACTATCTCTTTTTAGAAATTTGGTTCCTGTAGAGCTTTCGACACTATTGAAAAATGCCAACTGAACAAATATTTTGACATATCCTTTCAACCTTGTCGATAGCTCAAGGAACACTCTTATTTAGGCTTTCGACAATGTTGAGATGTTCTTGCCAAGCGTTGATGTCTTTTTCCTTTCAACTCTATCGAAGGCCCAATGTTCTTGACTTTTAACTCAAACATTCTACAAAAACTTGAAGTTTTATATTTGATTTTTGTTTAAGTGATTCAAGTAGGTTTTCCGACTAATTCTTGAAAATATGCTACATTCATAATTTATCAATTATTTTGACTAAAACGCTTTCATCTTGCAGAATCATGAGCTCTCCAAAGAAGGCTGAAGCTATCTCCAAGCATTCTCTCATATCAACTCAAGATGAAATCAATGCCATCCTGAACGACTTTGGTGTTACTGGTATTGAAGCCATTCCTCCCAAGGAGACTGACACTATCAACAACCCTCCCGAAGGGTTCTTTGCCTACACCACCATCCACATATAGCATGGAGGATTCTTGCCCTTTCCTGAATTCTTGTCTAGATTTCTTTCACATCTTGGAATTGCTCCAATTCAGCTATCTCCAAACATATATACCTACCTTTTATCTCTGGAGCTGATGGCACTGGAGTCGAAACTTCCCTCCCTAAATTCTATAGTTCTAAACTACTTGACTCGGTTAGTCAAACTTAGCACTCTTAATCACCAGATCTTTAGAGATAACCCCCCGAAGAAGCTTATATAGGATGGGGTCAATAAGTTTAAAGACTGGGAAAACTAGTTTTTCTTTGTCCGATGTTTCCCGGACATCAGTGGGACCTTTTCTTCCCCCAATAAGTTCAAATTTTCAATTTGTTCCTTCCATTTTATTACTTCCCGTGTCTAATTTTATCTTATGCAACGTTTTCCTGCCAAGGAACTTAACGAAGTAGACAAGAGAATGGTGGAATCTATTATCGCAGCTTCTGCTAAAATCGAAATTGACTGAAGCTGCTGTTACCATCGAACTTGAGGAAGCATCGCTTGCCCGAACAAAAGCTGATCGCTTGGAAGAAAGAAGGGCTCGTCAACTCCTTGTTGATGAAAAATTCACAATGTAGCTTACTTTAAAAGATTCCGATGATGAGAAAGCTCGCTAATCTGCCAAGAATGTTTCTTTGGAGGAAAAGTCAAGAAAACCAGGGCTTCACTGAAACTCGCTGTCAATACCATTTCTTACGTTAAGCAACGAGTTTCTCGATTTCTCACTTCTACTCTGGGGAAAATGTTGCTGAACTTTTATGAAGAAGCCCTCATGCTCGCCTACGCTGACAACTTTAATAAGTGTCCTGACTTCGGTTTTCCCTAGCTTGACTCTGCCCCAGTTGATAGAGTAATGGGCAAGATCAACCAAATGAAGCAGGGGATCGAGCCTACCAAAGGGGAGGAAATTGACGCTTCTAAGATCCTTTCCTTTGACGTCCCTTCTTTTGATATTGAATAAGACTCTGAAGATGAGGGAGACAACGTGATGCCGCCGGTGAAGAAGGCATTGATTAAAATGATGATGATGACCACAATGATGATAATGATGATAACGTTGATGGTGGTCAATGCTCGGGTGGAGATGGCGGAGATCACAATGAAACCTCTGATAAGGATGGGGAAGACAACACCAAAGCTTCAGAGAAAGAACCAGCCCCTCCTTCAACTACCACGTCTGAATTTGTTGGGCCTTTTGCTCCCCAAGAGGATGAGCCTGCTCCCAATCATGTTGAAGAGCCTAGAGGGAAAGAGTTGGCTTCCTAGGCCTCTGTCCCAGTATCACAAGTATAAGATTCTCTGTTTAAATTTCTTTCACTTCGAAGGTAATAATAGTGCAAATCATTCAATTTAGATAAGGAAGAAGCTCATCCTCCCCTATAAAACAAAACTTGAGAGAAAACAAGCTGAAATAAACAAGTTATATTTGGAGTTAGATAAGCAGATAAGGGAGCATAATGTACTCTCTGAAAAGTACCATAAGCTTGACAGGAGTGCCTCGGTGCTGGCGTGTTTCAAACATCAAAGGGCTGCTCCCTTACTAAAGAGAGTGCGCCTCCGATATGACACTCTCATAGAGAAAAATCGGGAGTTAATTACTTTATTATGGATGCTAATTGAAGAGAGAGGCATTTTAGTCAACTTTTTACATAAAGCTTATTGTAGACATTCAATTATTGATTTTTCGTACTTAGGCAAATTCAGTGGGGGTCTACTTAGACGTTTTCACAAGAGATACTCAGATGAATTCGGATCTGACCCATATCCTGGGGCTTGTTGGAACTTACCATGGTTAGATCGATTCCTCAAGATATCTCCCCTGAAAAGCTTAAATATTATAAAGACAAATTTGTATCTGAATTATTTTCTAAGTTTGTACTGTACGAACCAGATGAATAGCTATAACATGTAACTTTGGATCGATTTATAAATATTTGTTTTAGTTTTGCCATTTACGCTTAGCTCCATTTTATTGCATTATTACAGAATGATTTTTCATCCGGCAAACTTGTCTCTAGAGATCATTTAAGTCTATACGTCAAATTGAGATGATTTTATCTTGAAAAGGCATCAATATTAAAATCTTCAAAATTAGCAAGATACTGCATCCTCAGAGATTTACAAAAACTTTACTTGGAGTACCCTCGGCTTTGGTTTGATTTTATTGGTAATGATAAAGAGACATTCCTTAAAGAAATTCGGATATTCCATATAAAATTAATTTGCGGCCGTGATAGTCCTCCAGTTGGGAAGTGGGACTATAACAAATGTCCCCTAGTATTAACCCCGGAGGGACCCTTTGATTCTACAGTTGATCTTTCTGCCAATTCATTAGACAAGATTAAAAATGTAGTTTCTAAGCTTTAGATGTCAATTAATTGTCTATTGTGTCATTTTACTTTGTTGTTGTTCAAATTGTAACTTTCTATCGTAATAATAAAGAAACTCTACATTATGATTTTAACTTTGTTCAATTTCTTTCGGTTTAAAATAGGAGCTTCAATTATCTACAGTTTCTCTCCCTTTTAACCTCTCATCACGTGTCGTTTCACTTAGAGAGAAACTATTAAAATCTAGCGAAGGGATTAAGCTTAGTGACGTTATCTTATTGGAACGCTTCAGTGGCAACATCGAAACTTTGAAACGACACAAAAGAAATTTACTTTAGAAAACCATTGCCAACAATCAAAAGGATCATATTGCTTATCTTGAGACTGAAATCAAGAGTAAAGATGAAATGATTCTATCACTGAAGCGGCAGATAAAGTCTAACCCTTCAATTGACTTCGATCATAAAATGTCGGAGCTTATTTAACAAATTAGTGACTTGGAGCTGAAATTGAAAGATAGTCAGGTGCAGTGCGAATCACTGGAATTCATTATGGGGGAGAATATTTCAAGCATTCATTTACCGGTTCCCCAGACTGCTCCTTTGACTACTAAACTCACAAGGTCGTCACACCTCGTGGTTCAGAAATTCCATACTATAATCAACCCTCTTCCGGGCTTAGACGAGAATATTGTGGGAAATTGGTGTTGGAAAGTTAAATTTGAGATAGCCAAGTATTTTGACAAGCAACAGAAAGCGAAATATTCTCAGACTATCAATGAGTATGCTGCTAAGAATCAAAAGCTCGAACATGATTATTACTTCCTTCAGAAGCACGCTCCAGAGTTAGAGAGGGTTAACAAGACCATAAGGGGCGCCAACAGATCTTTCAACCGCGCTCTGAAAACAAATATTGACGTAATCGATGACGCAAATAGCATAAGGAAGAAGGAAAAGAAACTGAAAAAAGTTCTCTGCGCCGCTATTTGTCACGTAATTGATCTTTCAGTTACCGAGAATCTTGACAAAGCGCCCAAGACTTATGATATATCTGTATCTTTGAAATGTGTAAATGCATTTTGAATATATGTAACAACTTCATAGATTTGTAAATTATTTCATGACTTATGTAAATCATAAAATTTTTGTAAATATCACATGATTTGTAATTTCTTTCTGTAATGTCACTTCTAAAATGCTTTTTGATAGCTCATTCATTACTTCTGTATTTGCTAAATCTTTCATTTCTCTTTGCTGTGCCGATTTCCCTATAAAGTATTAAGCAAAAAATATCTCTAATTGTTAGCTTGAGATTGTCGTACCAGTCTATGTATATCATCTACTTAGATTAACATATTGTCTTGTTAACTACATGAAAAGTAATTTGTAGTAAACATCTAAATCCCATCTTTTAACTGTGATGAAAGATAATCAAGAATTTAACTTCGACCATTTAGCCGGAATATCTGAAATTTGTTGATAGGAAATCCCGCCTGTAATAAAATTCCAGAGGCCCATTCTCGAGCCTTGGTGAAATTAGAAAATTAGAAATCCAAGACCCATATTCGGGTATCAATGGAAACTTATAACAATAGTTCTCTTGAGAGCATTTTTGACCCAGATTCGAGCATTTGTGTTAGATAAATAGAAATCCATTATTGAAATTTCATACCCAGATTAGGGCTCAAATAAGTAATTGTTTCGATACCCAGATTCAGGTATATTAAGATAATTAGTGATCGATAGAGACCCAAAACCTAGATTCGGGTGTTAATAAATGAAGTTCTAAAATGAATATCCCGAAACCCAGATTTGGGTACTAATTGACGACATTTAGATATGAAAGACCCGAAACCCAGATTCGGGTATTAATAGATGGTGTTTAGAATGAAAGTCCCGAAACCCTGATTCGGGTATTTATGAGTGGAGCTCTGTTCTACTCCTTTGATGCGTGAACCTTTCAGGTCTTGTATTGAAGTAATTTATCTAGTTGCCTCTTGAGATTGGATGTCTTAGTCCACAATTGGAAATGCCTTTTCTCGGGCTTCAACATCTTAGTTCATGATTTGATGAACCTCTTCTCGGACTTAGACATCTTAGTCCATTGCTGAATGTGCGTCCACTTAGGCTTGAACATCTCAGTCCACTATAGAATGAGCCTCTTCTTGGGCTTGGAAATCTTAGTCAATTGTTTAATGGGCCTCTTCTTGGGCCTGGACGTCTTAGTCCATTGTTGTTCGGTGCTCTTGGTTAGCTCATCTTAGAGACTGGAACCAAGGACTTACCCGACCTTCCTCCAGGAGGCGCCCTTCCCTGGCCCTTTTGCGGCGCGGACAGGGGCTTGTATGGTGCTTTGCCCTGGCCATTATATGGCGTAGATAAAGGCTTACTCTGTCCTTCCTCCAGGAGGTGCCTTACCCTGGCCATAACATGGTGCTGATAAGGGCTTGTTTGGTGCTTTAACCTGGCCATCTTATGGCGCGGCTAAAGGCTTACTCCGTCCCTCCAGGAGGTGCCTTGACCTGAACAAAGGCACGACCAAGGGCTTGTCCGCTTCTTTAACCTAGCCATCTTATGGCGCGGCTAAAGGCTTACACGCCCTCCCTCCAAAAGGTGCTCTGCCCTGGCCAACTCGGCACGAACATAGGCTTTTCTACCATCTTAGGTAGTATCCAAATATAAGGAGCATTTCACTCCAAACCATGTAGATTTTCTTTCTATGAAATGTAGCACTTTATTGATTTTGTCTCAAATTCATTTTACAAACTCTTGAATTTTTCCTTGTCGGAAGAAGTTTATGATCATCCTACAGGGCTCTACAATGGTTGGTTTCTTGACCATTCATCATATGGTACTTGTTAGTCCCTGAGGAGTTGGTTTTGATGACAACAACCTTACTTAGAATTAGATTATAAAATATATAATACTAACATTATTGTGAAGATATATATAGATATAAAAATCTAGTGGAACATCTTTTTGTATCCACTTACTTTTATTTCAAAATGATTTTCATAATATATATAGCTTGTTTTTCAAAATGATTTTAAATATTCCTGTTTAAAAACCAAAATCATCTGTCCTGGTTTTTAAATATATTTTAGCCTAAAAAATATCCTTAGTTTTAAATATCCTTAATTTTAAATATCTTTGATTTTAAATTATTATCCTAAGTTTTTAAACTACAATTTTGATATTAATATACTTAGCTGTTTTATATATTTATACTTAAGATTTAAATATAAAAGTATAGAAATTATTATATATATTTTAATATTGTTCTCTATAGTTATTTATGTATTATAACTATATATAAGTATATTTTAAAGTTTAAATATAAGTATAATATAATATAGAAATTATTTTCAAAGAAAAACAAATCACCAAAAAATACAAGGGCATGTCGACATGGTCACATGTACCCCTGTCGACATAGTGACAGTTAAATTATTTTTTAAAAGAAGTGTCGATTCGCCACATCCCTTCACCAATGGACATGGCTATTGATCTACTATAAATAAAGGGTGTTTTCAACGAATTTTAATTACTTTTTTCTCTGATTTAACTTCTCTTCTTCTCCACTTTCTTATTTACAAATTACACCATTACTCTACCGAAATCAATATCGAATCTAACTAGATAATTTCTGGTTTTGATTCTCTCCACTATCTCTACAAGGTCCAAGTGCTAATCTGAGTTATAGACTTTTTGTAATCAATCAAAAGAGAAAAGGTGTGATTGTAGCCTTGGAAATCAATTGGGTGAACTTGTTGCCCTGGAAATCAAGTATCTCTACCTAGAGGATTGTGAATCTGGAGCGGTGTACCTTGTGGCCTTGAAATCGAGGGTTGTATTTGTAAGAATTGTTTTTGAAAGGAAATCCGTACTTGTGTTGTGGGACTGGATGTAGGGTAACTCCGAACTAGTATAAAATCCGGTGTGTTTTTTCCTTTACTGCTTTTACTTTATATTTGCATCTGTGTTTGATTCTGTGTTCATATCTGTGTCTGATTAGTGTATACATTGTTAACAAATTAAGATAAACTCAAAAAGATTAACAAATTTCTTAAAATACTATTCACCCCCTCTAATGTTAATTCTAGCCTTAAGATCCTTAATCCGCATTCTAACAATTGGTATCAAAGCTTTGTTTTCAAAAGTTTCATAATCTGAACTTTGAAAAGTTTTAAAACGGCTATTTTTGAAAAATCTGTTAAAACTAGTTTAGAATTGTTTAAATCATCATTGTTCCATGAGTCTGCATATGAATGTTATTCAAATTCTAGTTGTCTACCCAAATTTTATAATGTGCAGGAAAGATGCTTTATGGGTATTAAGAAATCAATCCACAATGGACAATCTGTGCAGATCAAAAGGAATAAGTAGATACTTGATAGTGGATGCTCTAGACACATGACTGGTAATCCGGATATGCTGAATAATATTATATACAAAGACGGAGGACTGGTTAACTTTGGAGACAACTCGAAAGGATACGTGATTGGCATCGGCAATGTCGGTAACTCTGAAACTACTATTATTACTAATGTTTTGCTAATTAAGAATCTAAAACATAATCTACTAAGTATTAGTCAACTCTGTGATAAAGGATATAAGATTAAATTTGAAAAAGATAAATGTCATATTGAAGATAATAACTCAACCATAATATTTGATGGAATTAGGAAAAGGAATATTTATATTCTTAGTATGAAAGTTTCAAATGATAACCCAAGTCTTTTGGCAAATACAAGTGACCCTTGGATTTGGCATAAGAGATTTGGACATTTGAATTTCAAACTCTTATCTAGACTGTCAAAACATGATCTAGTAAGAGGCCTCCCTAAAATGAATTTTAAAGTAGATAGTTTATGTGATGCATGTCAATTAGGAAAGCTTAGAAAAAGTTCCATTAAATTAAAAGATATGATTTCAACTTCAAAACCCCTTGAGTTACTTCATCTTGATTTATTTGGTCCATCTCAAATTCAGTCAATAAATCATAGTAAATATGTTTTTGTAATTGTAGATGATCATTCTAGATTTACATGGACAATATTTTTGAAACATAAAAGTGATACTTTTGAATGTTTTAAGAACTTTACAAAAAGGATTCAAAATCAATTATCTTTAAAAATTATAACTATTCGTAGTGATCACGGTGGTGAATTTGAAAATGAAAAGTTTGAGGAATTCTGCAATAAAAAGGGAATAACTCACAATTTCTCATTTCCAAGAACTCCACAACAAAACGGAGTAGTTGAACGTAAAAATAGAACGATACAAGAGTGTGCGAGAATTATGCTTTCAGATAGTAATTTACCAAAACACTTTTGGGCAGAAGCTGTTGCTACCGCCTGTTATATTTTGAATAGAATTTTAATTAGACCTTTAACTGATAATACACCTTATGAACTTCTTCATCGAAAGAAACCTAAGGTATCATACTTCGGAATTTTTGGAAGTAAATGATTTATTTTAAATACAAAAGATAATTTGGATAAATTTGATCCTAAATCCGACAAAGGAATCTTTATCGGATATTCTAATAGAAGTAAAGCTTATAGAGTTTTTAATTTAAGATCTAACACCATCGAAGAAACAATGCATGTTACATTTGATGAAAATTTAAAAGATTTTGAAATTACAAATGATGAAGAAGATTTAATTACTCAAAATCAGGAATCAACTGAAATTAATAATGAAATTAATCATCCTAATAAAAGGATTAAACTTTTAAAAGATCATCCTATTGAAAATATAATAGGAGATATGCAATCTATTGTTACAACTAGAAATCAACTAAGTAAAATGAGTAATGTAGCATTTATATCATCTATTGAACCCAAAAATCCTAAAGAAGCATCAACTGATGATTCATGGATTTTGGCTATGCAAGAAGAATTAAATCAATTCACTAGAAATGAAGTTTGGGAACTTGTTCCTAGACCTGAAGATAAAACTATAATTGGAACTAAATGGGTCTATAAAAATAAAATGAATGAACAAGGTGAGGTTGTTAGAAATAAAGCACGATTAGTCGCCCAAGGTTATTGTCAAGAAGAAGGTATAGATTGTGACGAAACCTTTGCTCCTGTAGGAAGATTAGAAGCCATTAGGATTCTACTTGCTTTCGCAAATCATAATAATTTCAAATTATTTCAAATGGATGTTAAAAGTGCATTTTTAAATGGATTTGTAAAAGAAGAAGTATATGTTGAACAACCACCACTTTTTGAAGATGAAAAATTACCAAACCATGTGTACAAACTTAATAAAGCTTTATATGGTCTAAAACAAGCTCCTAGAGCCTGGTATGATAGACTAAGATCTTATTTATTACAATCAAATTTTGAAATTGGTAAAATAGATAATACTCTTTTTATTAAAAGAAATAAAAATGATATTCAACTAGTTCAAGTATACATAGATGATATCATTTTTGGTTCAACTAACTTCAAAATGAATAAAGAATTTTCTGAAATAATGACAAAAGAGTTTGAGATGAGTCATATGGGTGAATTAAACTTCTTTCTAGGATTGCAAATAAACAGTT
The DNA here is from genome assembly GCA_030737815.1 of Allium fistulosum. NCBI lineage: Eukaryota > Viridiplantae > Streptophyta > Magnoliopsida > Asparagales > Amaryllidaceae > Allium > Allium fistulosum. Next base: position 560,231,136 of record CM060907.1, read on the forward strand.
AGATAATGGTATTTTTATTAGTCAAGAAAAATATGCTAAAGAACTAGTTAATAAATTTGGTTTGACTACTGCGAGTGGAAAACCTACTCCCATGGCAACCAATGAATATCTAAGTAAAGAAGATCTCTCGAAAGATGTAGATCAAAAGTTGTATAGAGGAATGATCGGATCATTGCTCTATATCACTACTAGTAGACCTGATATCATGCATAGTGTATGTCTCTGTGCAAGATATCAATCTCATCCTAAAGAAACTCACTTAAAAGCTGTAAAACGTATCATAAGATATATTAAACACACCTCTGATTATGGCTTATTTTATCCTAAAAATGATTCATTTGATTTAATATCATACTGTGATCCTGACTATGCTGGATGTAAATCAGACCGAAAAATTACAAGTGGAACTTGTCACTTTTTGGGAAATTCTTTGGTTTCCTGGTTTAGTAAAAAGAAAAATACAGTTTCTCTATCAACAACTGAAGTAGAGTATATTTCTGCTGCTTTGGCTTGTTCTCAAGTAATATATATGCAACAAACCTTAAGAGATTTTGGATTATAAATATCTCAAAATCGCCAATTTATTGTGATAATACTAGTGCAATAAATTTATCTAAAAATCCTACTCATCATGCTCGAACTAAACATATTGATATTCGACATCATTTTCTTAGAGATAATATAACTAAAGAAGTAATTACTCTTGAATATATAAACTCTGAGAATCAAACTGCTGATATCTTACAAAACCATTAAATGAATCTATATTAACTAAATTAAGAAGAGAATTAGGTATTTGTTCAATAACTGAAATATAAAACATAAATATATAACAAGTATAATTAAATAAATTAAAAATAAATTAGAAGCCAAACTAAAAACACCCCTGTCGACAACCCCATATCCCACCATGTCGACATATAACGGTATTTTTTGAAAATTAAAATTCCCACCAAAATTTGAAAAGTTGGTTATATATTCTTCCATATTTCGACTTTCTCTTCATTCTCTCTCATTTTCTTCTGGTTTAACTTCTGAAATAAAGAAAATAATGGCTTTTCCATCAAATTCAAACATAAACTCGACTTTCTCATTTCACTCTCCTACTCCCGGCCCTCTTCAATGCTCCATTCACGCTCGTGTGATAAAATTAGAGGATACTACAAAGGATATTCTGCAAATGGTGACTGAGATTCAAGTCAAACAAATTCGGATGAGTAAAGAACAGGAGAAGCAAGGTCGAATCCTTAGAAATTTGCAGAAGTTCCTAATGGATAACCAAGCGAACCCGATCTTGATCGAAGAAGAGTCTTCTAGTGACCATACACAAGAGGACAGCGAAGAAGAGCCAATGGAAGAGGAAGAAGCACCCTTGGAAGAAGAGGACACACCTGTTCATGAAGTGCAAGTTGAAGACGACGACACCGTAGTTTGCGTTGGTGAAGTATGTTTTGATAAGGATGGAAACCTTGTCGAACAGCGTGGAAACTTCAGTCTCCATTATCCTAATTGTTCGATTCATAGGTCTCATATTGTCAAGAATACTCCTTAGTGTTCTTTCTTTCATTCTTTCGTTCGTAGTTGTATATATAGTTGTTTATATTAAAAACACATGTATATTTGTTTACATAGTTTACACACATGTAAATATAACATTATATAATAAATTGTGTTCTCTTATTCGTATATTCTCGTATCTTTTGAATATATAGTTTATTAGTTAGGAAAAGTAGTTATTCAGAGTTTAGTTTAAAGTTAAGTATTGATTATGTATGATAACACTATCATTATAATCACAAGTAATGTAGTCTTAGTTTCAGGGGGAGTTATATAGAGTTATATAGTATTATAATTATGGAGTTATATGGTTTTTTGTTGATGAAAAGGGGGAGAAGTATAAAATAGGATAGTTAGGCATAGATTAAGGGGGAGTTATTAGAAGTATTAGGATAGATGTGATATTTTATAAACAAAGGTTGTCATCATCAAAAAGGGGGAGATTGTTAGTCCCTGAGGAGTTGGTTTTGATGACAACAACCTTACTTAGAATTAGATTATAAAATATATAATACTAACATTATTGTGTAGATATATATAGGTATGTTTGCAGGTACTAAAGAATGAAGAATTGTACAGTATAAAGATTCAAGATCGAAGATTGAAGATATCAAGATTCAAGACCCATGAGTATCAAGAATTTCAAGAGTTCAAGTTTCCAAGATAAGTTATATAGTTAGGAATATTATTAAAACTCATAGAAAGGCACTGACATCTTAAAATCTATTTTATTCGTGGAATGGAATCCACTTCGTGCTCGTTAAAGGGATGGAACCCTAAGTAGGATGGAACCTATGAAAAATCTAGTGGAACATCTTTTTGTATCCACTTACTTTTATTTCAAAATGATTTTCATAATATATATAGCTTGTTTTTCAAAATGATTTTAAATATTCCTGTTTAAAAACCAAAATCATCTATCCTGGTTTTTAAATATATTTTAGCCTAAAAAATATCCTTAGTTTTAAATATCCTTAATTTTAAATATCTTTGATTTTAAATTATTATCCTAAGTTTTTAAACTACAATTTTGATATTAATATACTTAGCTGTTTTATATATTTATACTTAAGATTTAAATATAAAAGTATAGAAAATTATTATATATATTTTAATATTGTTCTCTATAGTTATTTATGTATTATAACTATATATAAGTATATTTTAAAGTTTAAATATAAGTATAATATAATATAGAAATTATTTTCAAAGAAAAACAAATCACCAAAAAATACAAGGGCATGTCGACATGGTCACATGTACCCCTGTCGACATGATGACAGTTAAATTGTTTTTTAAAAGAAGTGTCTATTCGCCACATCCCTTCATCAATGGACATGGCTATTGATCTACTATAAATAAAGGGTGTTTTCAACGAATTTTAATTACTTTTTTCCTCTGATTTAACTTCTCTTCTTCTTCTCCACTTTCTTATTTACAAATTACACCATTACTATATCGGAATCAATATCGAATCTAACTAGATAATTTCTGGTTTTGATTCTCTCCACTATCTCTACAAGATCCAAGTGCTAATCTGAGTTATAGACTTTTTGTAATCAATCAAGCGAGAAAAGGTGTGATTGTAGCCTTCGAAATCAATTGGGTGAACTTGTTGCCCCGGAAATCAAGTATCTCTACCCAGAGGATTGTGAATCTGGAGTGGTGTACCTCGTGGCCTTGAAATCGAGGGTTGTATTTGTAAGAATTGTTTTTGAAAGGAAATCCATACTTGTGTTGCGGGACTGGATGTAGGGTAACTCTAAACCAGTATAAAATCCGGTGTGTTCTTTCCTTTACTGCTTTTACTTTATATTTGCATCTGTGTTTGATTCTGTGTTCATATTTGTGTCTGATTAGTGTATACATTGTTAACAAATTAAGATAAACTCAAAAAGATTAACAAATTTCTTAAAACACTATTCACCCCCCTTCTAGTGTTAATTCTAGCCTTATGATCCTTAATCCGCATTCTAACAGTACTGGCAATTGGATCCTCCCAAATTCCTTTCATACTTTGGCCTTTTCTTTTGTGATGGCTAATAGTTAAGCCTATCCTTAGCGAGCAAGTAGACGTTCTCTATGGAAGTTTTCAAGTTGCACTCTTTTGGAAGTCTAGACTTGAAACTTGATTCTTGCGGATGGCTTTTTGACTTTTTGTTCCTTAGCCTTATTGTTTCATGCTCTTTGATTGCTTTTCTTTTCGCCACCCTTTGAATTTCTTGAGTTAGAAGTGTTCTTGCTGTCGTTGGTTGCCACTTTTGTGCGAAGGCATTGTAATAATCCATTATCTCTTTCTCGAAGATTGTGCTTTCTGAATAGTGTTTGATTGTTCTTCTCATTTTATTGAAGACATTGTCACTTCCATTTGTTTTCTTTCCTAGTGCAAAGATGGGGGTGGGGCCAACATGAAAAGGATTTAGACTCCATTTCTCAAGATCATAAGATTCTGCTTTGTTCTTGTTTATAATTCTAAGAGCTTCTAGCCATAATCTTCGCTCTTCTTCTTGGTTGGAATCCTTAATGATTACTGGGGAGAATCTTTTCAAGTGGGGTTCTGATGACCCTTGTTTTGATCTTTTAATCCTTCTGGCCATGCTCAAACCAAAGTAAATGAACTTGAGATAGAGTTAAGTGGGGTTAGAGAATAGTAGTGTTGGGGGTTTAACCAAATCGGAGGATCAAGCCCTCCTTCTGGCGCCAAAAATGTTAATAAGATTTCTTGTCAACACTCCAAAGTTATGCAAGGAATGAGAATTATCCTTTAGGCAAGTAGAGTAGAATGGTAGGTATTAATCCCTTTTGAATTTTCTCTTGAATAGGCTTTAGTAAGCAGGAATAGCTCAGACAGACCTTCGACTGTGTCGAAAGGGATGGGTTCCGTGCTTAATGACCTTTCGACTCTATTGAAACTGTGTAGATTCTCTTTCAAAAGCTTTCCTTCCCGAAATATATGAAATACCATGGATAAGGTTTCTTTTAATTGGATTCGACCTTGTTTAAAGTTTTGAATATTGGTTGGTTGGGACTCTATCCTTGAATCTAAGACAAAGGTTCTGACTCTATCGAAAGCAAGATGGTTTAGGTATTAAAATTAGATCCAAGAATCTAAGACAGGGGTTTCGACTCCGTCGAAAGCTGTAAGCTTAACCTCCTTGGGTTTGAACTAGTAATCTCAAGCTATAGTGTTTTGGTGAAGGGTTTCGACCTTGTCGAAAGCTTGAACCTCGAGCTCCTTGTACTATTTGATGATTTGAGTAAGTTGTGACCTGGTTTCGACCTTCTTGAGAGCTAAAACATAAAAGAAGGTTACTTGAAATATGAACTTGAAGTTGATTAAATTTTGCTAGGTTTCGACTGAGTCGATAGTGGCCTTTCGACGAAGGCGAAACCTGAAACACAAGAGTGAAATTGACGAGAACTTTGATAAAATGATAAGTAATCTAAAATACTTGAAACTTCCCTTTCATAAGCAAAAGATGGATTTATTGTGTCAAATCCCAAAATTAATCTTGTAATTAGGGTTGCAACACTTTTGATTAAAGAAATACCAGTTTGGAATGGAAGGAATCGGATCCCCAAAACGTGACCCCTTGGGTCTTATTTATAGATGCGGGTCAGCACCTTTCGACCCTGATGCTTCCGATTAGGTCGAAAGGTGGCTGCCGAAAGACTTAAGCATGTTGCCGCCTTTGTCGAAAGGTATGGTTGTGCTCCTCCTATTTGAGTTGTCTTGTAGGTGCTTTCGACTCTGCCGATTTATTCATTGGTTTCGATGATGTTGGTTAAGCCTATGCTCTTGTTTCTGATCTGATGCGGAACCCTCTTGGACCACATTGGTTTTGACCGATTTGAAAGGCTTACTATAGCTTTCGAAGGGGTTGCTCATGATAATACTTGCTTTCAAGCAGTTTGAATGAAGGAAAAACCATTGGTTTCGAATGGTTTGGCGTATGTGCAAGTAGCTGTTCTCATTGTGTTCGAAAGGTGTTGCTTTGACTCAATCCAAAGGCCATCGTGCATATGAAATGACCCAGTCGAAAGGTGGCTATTGAAGGCTGAAGGGTGCTTCCGACTCCTTTATCTCCTTCGAAAGGTATGAACTTGCTGGACCTTTGTTGTTGAGACCTTCCGATGACTTCGAAAGGTTTTGAAGCTTCCGGACTTTAACGATAGTATCCCTTCAACTCTTTTGAAAGGTCTAGTTGGTGTTTTTCTTTCTTTCTTTCTTTTGTTCTCTGTTTGGAATGGTTCCGACTAAGTCGAAAGGTGATTTTTGGAGTAACACTTTATAAAAGATCATTTTGATATTATATTTTATCGTTCCATTGTGAGATTTTGTCCTCCTCTTTCTTGTTCGTTTTCTTCTCTTCTTTTATTTTATCCTAACGTTCTGTCTTTCCAGCACTTGGGTGCTTGGTACGTGAATACATGGCTGTGTTAGTGTGGACATTTGGGGGTCGAAAAGGCAATCGTTACATCCCATTTGCTTAAATATACATGCTTTTTGCCTATCTGCATCTTGTTTAAATCTCGCATGCAATATTTTTCATAACAAGTGTCAATATTCTTAGAAATAAGAACATAGTATTATAGTATTTTGTGATTAAACATGCTATCCTTGCATTATTTTTTCCATGAGAGACATGCTAAAAGGAATATACAAGATAGATTTCAGTTCAAACTATAGATTATGTTGTCCTCCTTGCATTAAACATGCTAAAAAGAATATGCTAGAAACGTAGATTGAGCAAGGCTCTATGATATAGGTACAACAACCCTACATTTGTAAATAAGCCAGTGAAAACCCATACAGTAACCCTAGACTATAAATTTCAGTTCAGACCGCTGCCTAAAATATGTCTCAACAACCAAAAAGTTTTAAGAAGTATATTAAACTTCCAACCCAAAACCACCTTGCCCTACTTAACTATAACATTGTAGAAGTACCATATCAACAAAAATTGGATTTTTTATTCCCGATGAATAGTGTACCAGCACCTAATTAAATAATAAAACAAACTTAAATAAATTTTTTTACAAAAGTTTCCTTTATCGAATCCCTACCAAATTTGCTGGAAAATAATAGTTAAATGAAAAGTGTAACATGCTACAACTAACACAAAAGAGGAAAGGAAAATCATAATTGAGTTAGACTCACCATTTTAATGATATACCATGAAAAATAATAAATGCTCTAAAATCATATGATGAACAATCATATTATGACCATTTATACAAAATTTAAAACTTAAATAAAACATTAGTAAATATCAGTTTACTCCATTCAAACAATTGCAACCTACAAATGACAATTATCTCCTTGTTTTATGTACATGTTCTTTTCAAGTTGCCCTCTTTAAATAAATTTAATATATTATAACTATAATGTTTAAAAAAACTCAGCATTTCTTCTGAAATTAGCTAAAGGCCTTCATGTTGTTCGTTAAAAATCAAACCTTAACAAATCAAACAATAAAATAATCATACATTTACATAAAGATTTATAAGAAATAATTTCATATGGTAAAAGTTTAATACGATTATGGCTAGTTGATATTGTTAGAAATAAAACTACATAATGGGTAAACATCATTAGTCTTGCACCCATCTATCAATGATAATCTTCAACTATAGAATGTAAAGATTAGAACTGAATAACAACTCTTCTATAAATTATAAAGATAATCAGAAATTATAAAGAATCAGCCAACAAATTATATAAGATAATTTAAAGATAATTAGAAATTATAAAGATAATTTAAAGGTAATAGGATCTTATATAAATTATCATATCTCATCCAACTTAAATCGAGCATGTATCAATTTGAAGATAAAAAATTCACTACTAAGGACATTTAGGAAGAATATTTAAACATTTATAAATAGAACTCTCATAGTAATCTCTCCTTGGACATTTATTTTATTTTTTAATACTTGTTTAATTTCTTATATATTACTAACTATTTCATTCGCATCAATTTTATGTTTCGGCCTTGTTCAGTTGCACCAACGGTGTGCACAAGTTTTTTTTTTGAAAGAAGGTAATTGGGCCAAGCCTAGAGAGTTACAAAGTCATATAGCTTTCGGGTAAAACAAAATTACCCGAAATCTCAACATACAAACCCTAGACCATATTAGGTTAACACAATACCGCCTCCAAAACACAAAGGAAATAAAAATGGCGGATCGCCATTAGCGATTTAGCTGAGAACACCACAGAATCAAGCTTGAGCTCTATCTCGTCCTCTTACTACTCTCGCCTCTTTCCCAGTAAGAAAGACTCTGGTTGAATTTGCTTCTCATGCTTCTATCGGCATTAACAGAGCTAATATGATTTCTCAAGTCTTCGTTGTGCTTTACGTGGCTACGATCTGCAGATATGGTGTTAACGCAACCCAGATCTGTAGATTTGTAGCTACCATCGCCACCTACAGAGCAATTGTTGGCTGGAGGATCGTTGTTGACTTGATTGATACGATGATGAATACTAGAATCAATTTGATAATCCCTCGGGTTGAGAAGATAGTGCTCAATATGCTTACTGCCAGCCTCTTTACTCCAATAATCCGCAAGGAACTCAAATCTGGTCTGATTTCTGATCTTTTTCTTAGATTTTTGGAGAATGATTTTGCTATCATTTTCAATAATAGTCCAACTTTGCTCTTTGGACAACTTCATTTTGTTATGGGTACGGTTGTTTCTCTCTTTCCATAAATGATAAATTGAAGTAGTTAGAAGAACATGTGCAAGGTCTCTTTCAAGGAATTTACTTCTGAAATGATTGTTGATATCAGTAATAATTTGATTAAGATCCATGCTGTTTGTATTGTTCATCCCCAGTTTAGATTTAATTTGCCTCCAAATATAATAACTGTAGCTGCATTCAAAGAATAAATGAGTCACATTTTCATTCGATAAATTGCATAAGGAACAGAGTGAAGAATTATTTCTACCCCACTTATTGATTATATCCAAAGTTGGCAATATATTTTTAATAGCAAAGTATGTGCAGATAGCCATCTTTGGATTATTCACCCTATTCCATATGCAGTTGTACCATTCTATAGTAGGTTGTTTGTTTCTAATATGCTACCAAGTATTTTTAACAGAAAACTTACCATTACTATTAGCTAACCATACCCAGTAATCACTTTCAGCATCATGATCTAAGGGGATATTGATAATAGATTTTTTATGAGGACTAGTGATAGGATGAAGCTGAGGCTGCCATTGATTATTTTTAATAATGAAATTTACACTAGCATTAGCTTCACCACATATAGCAAGATTATCCCAACCAACCCTATTTATAAAAGAGTCATTTTGAAACCAAGGGTCAAACCAAAGACTAGTTTCATGACCAGCTTTAAATTTTCTTTGTATTAAAGATTTTCCTAAAACCCTGCATTTAAAATTTGATGCCAAGTATTAGATTGGTTGTTTTTTGGTAAAGTAGTCCAGAAGTTTTCATTTTTAAGATATTTGCAAGTCATCCATTTTGTCCATAATGAATCACCATTTATAAATCTCCAAAAAAGTTTTAATTGACAAGTTAAACTAAGATCATTAAGATTTCTAATACCTAGCCCACCTTCTTTTTTGGGTTTGCATACTTTGTCCCAACTGATTTTATGATATTTTCCTTTCCAAAGAAAATCCTTACATCTGCTTTCAATTTTTTTAATTGTAGCAGTAGGGATGTGGTATGTTTGAAACCGTTATAGAATAATGGCATAAACAACAGTCTTAATTAACTCAATTCTACCAGCAATAGATAGAAGCTTGCATGACCAAGTTTCCATTTTGTTTTGAATTTTTTCAATCAGATAGGAACAATCACAATCTTTGATTTGATTAGCAGACAAAGGAAGGACTAAATATTTCATAGGAAGATTACCTTCACTTACATTAAGAACATCCAGAACTTCTTTTTTGTACCTGCAATATTTGCTGAAATATGCCTTTGTTTTAAATTCATTAATTTTAAGACCAGCATATTTGTACATATTCTCAAAAACCTTACTATTAGCCTCTGCATTATCTTTGTTAGCTTTAGAGAACAACATAAGATCATCAGCATAAATCAGGTGAGTAATGGATGGTTGAACTCTATTTATTGGAGAAATATTGTTTTTGATAGTTTCAATATCAATAAGAATAGAAAAATATTCCATAGCTAAGGTAAAAAGATAGGGAGAAAGAGGGTCTCCCTGTCTAATACCCCTGTTACTCTTGATGAAACCCTCAGGTTTGCCTTGAAATAATATAGAGAAGGTGGGTGTATTAATGCATTCAAAAATTAACCTACAAAATTTAGCAGGAAAATTCATGCATTTCATGATATGGATAATAAATTTTCTGTTAACTTTGTCATAAGCTTTTTGGAGATCAACTTTGAGACACATATTATCCCCTTTTTTATAATTGAAGTTCCTGACCATTTCATGTGCAAGCAAAGAATTTTCATATATTAGTCTACCAGGTATATAAGCACATTGATTTTCAGAAATTAAGAAGGGGAGAAACAGTTTTATTCTATTACTTAAAATGGTAGCAATGATTTTATAAATAAAATTGCAGCACGATATTGGTCTGTAATCTTCAATACAAGTTGGATTTTTGTTTTTTGGAATTAAGGTAATGAAAGTATGATTAAAACTTTTAAGCAATTTACCTTCATTCATAAATTCGTTAATTACTTTAGAAATATGATCTTTGATATTTTCCCAATGAGTTTTGAAATTTTTTGCATTGAAACCATCTGGACCAGGACTTTTGTTATCTCCAGCATTAAAAATAATTACTTTGATTTCATCAGTACTAACTGGAGCTAATAAGATGTCAACAACATTATCATTTAACACATTCTTACAAACAATATTAGGAAAATTAATTTCATTAGAGTCAGAACAATATAACTAAGAATAGTAATTAATAGCCTCATTGATAATCTTATCAAAGTCATTTATGCATTCTCCTTTACTGTCAATAATTTTACCTATATTATTGATATGCTTCCTGCAGCTCATTTTGGCATGAAAAAATTTAGTGCACTCAACTCCCATAGTAAGCCAGTCTACTTTAGCTTTTTGCTTGTAGTTGACAGTATTTATATAAAGCTCTTGAGAAAGTTTAGCTTGGTTAGAAAAGAATTTATCAATAATATCAGTATTGTCAGGATTATCATCAGCAAGTTTTTGTAGAACTTTCCCTTCCTCCCTTAATTTGTTTACACTGTCATTCTTATTAAAGTTGGCTTTATTCCAGTTTTTGATTTTGTTTTAGTATTTTTAAGAAACATACTAAACTGGACTTGATAAGAACCATTATTTGAAAAAGTAAAACAATCTTTAATGATATCATTATAATCATTGCTTAAGACCCAACTATTTTTAAATCTAAAGGGAGCAGCTTTGATATTATTGTTACTAGTTTGATTTTGAAAAAAGTTTATCAGTAAAGGGGTATGATCACTTGTATTTTGCTCAATAGAGTAACAACAGAAATTTGGAAAAGAAGTACAAAAATTTCCATTAATTAACACTCTATCAAGCTTGCAATGAATATTTTTCTCCTTTCCAGATTTCCAAGTGTATTTATTGCCATTCATATTAGGTTCAATAAGCCCAGATTCAAGTAAAAATTTATTAATTTTATCAAGCTTACTGTGAGGAATTTTATTACCACCAAATTTTTCATTAACATGAAAAACAGTATTAAAGTCACCCAAAATAATCCGAGGGAAATCATAGCTTTGACTAAGAGCTTTTAATCTATACCATAAACTGTTTCTTTCATTTTCAAAATTACTACCATATATATTGGTTATTTGAAGGGAAAAACCACCAACATTTTTGAAATTGCAGTCAATAAATTGAATATCTTTATTAACATTAACCAAATTCCAAATATTAGAGTCCCATATGACAAGGATTCTACCTTTACTACCACAATCATTATTGTTTATGGATTTCCAGTTATTGAAGAGTTTAAAACAGAATTTCTCAGTGTTAATATCATCCATCTTGTTTTCGATGAGGGCAACTACTGATGGTTTGTAAATTCTAACCATATTTAAAATGTCAGTTTGTTTAGCAGGGGAATTCATACCCCTAACATTCCAGGCCATGATAGTCATAAAAATTAATAAAAGGATAAAGTAAAAGAACTAGGGTTTAAGATTGAACCTGATACACTGCTACCCTTACCCTTCCTCTTTTTGTCTGATCTTTTAGCTTTAAGTCTTGTGGTCATTTCATTCCAGTCTGGATTGATTGATATGTATTTTTGCCCAAAAGCTTTCTTCTCTTTGCTTGTGCTTTTGTATTTACTAATTGCTTTAGTCTTGGGAATATGTAATTCTGATATATCGAATTGCTTTTTAGATTCCTCCATAACATTATCAGATGTAGATGCAATATAACTTTCTAGGAGTAGAATGCGAGAGATGTCAAACTCCTCAGCATTGCGAGGCAAGGTTGAGTGGATGCCAACATTGTCCTCAACTTCTGCAGCATTATCTGATGGAGGTTCACTCTCCATGTTATATTCTGGACTCTGGTTGGAGCTCAAAGGCGGAATGTTGTTTGTGTCTGTATCATGATTATTTGTAATTAAACAAAACTCTGAAATTGGGGGGATTTCAGAGTTAAAGACCTCTTCATTGCTGATACCCTCCTTTGAGCTGCGTTGTGAACTATCTTTTGAATTTTTAATTCTTTCTGTATGATGAACTTCCGAAGCAAGGATCTGGTCAACTTGATCAGTGAGCAAATGAGATGTAGTTTCTTGATTGAAGATGATACCTTTCTGGTTGATTCGATCTTTGTTATTTTGATTTCTTGATTCTTTTATTGTCTCCTCATTGAGATGCGAATCTTGAAGTGTTGTATCTGCATCATTTTCTTGATCAGTGGCTATTTCTTTGTTTTGATTGTGAGCTCTGGGTATCCACCTTTGTTCTGCAATACATTGTTCTCTGATGTGTCCAAAGAATTTACAGATACTACACTTTGGTGGTACCCATTCATACTCAATCTTTTGAGTGATGTTTTCTCCATTGTATAACGTAAGATTTATTTCTTGAGGAAGTTCATCATCTGCAGATACCTCCACCAAAAGACGAGCGTAATTCAATCTTATTTTCAAGGTTGTAGCTGCATCCATTTTTATGGGTTTTCCGATAATGCTGGCCATTACACTGAACACTTCACAATCCCATAATTTGAGATTGACATTGGGTAACTTAACCCATATCGGCATCGTACTAAGGAGATCCCTATCCATTTTCAGGGACTCAGACCATCTTCTCATTATGATGAGCTTTCCATTATAAAAGTATGGGCCATTCTGAATAATTGAATTGCAATTTTGAACTTCTTTGAATTTAACAATAAAGAACCCATTTTCTCTAGTAAAAATTTCAAATTCTCCAACAGGTTTCCATACACGTTGGATGTAAGCTTTGAAAAATGTATAATAAGGTTTGGTTCCAACAACATAAACCAAAAACGAATTGCTCCAACAATCAATTGCTCTTTTGCATATAGATTCTTTTATCAAACCAAATTTCTTACTGTTAATTTTGATAGGAGCAATAGTTTCAAGTTTGCATTCATCATTATTTGGTTCTTTGGATTGCTCAGAAATGGTTTCATCCCAAGATTTTTGCCCCTGTGCTTTATTCAGAGAAAAATTTGTGGGTTTCCACGGTTGATACGGTTGATTTCTCGTAATCAGAAGAGGGACGGTTGAACTCTGACCATCTGCCTTCTTTGTTTGAGTATTATTGCCCTACAAATTTCTTTGATATCCGGGCATATAGGGTTGTCGTTTCTTTTGTGATCTTGATTGAACTAATTGAAACCCATCTTTATCTATGATGATTCCATTGCTTGATTCTCTGATGTGAGATTCAGGTGGTCTGTTTAGAAGTTTTGAAGAAGAATGATGGAAGAGATTTCTATGAGGGGAGAGATTTTCCCCATGGCTGAGGAAAACCCTAAATTGCTTTTTTTTTTGCGGTGTGCACAAGTTACTTTGCATGATTTCAGATGAATAAATATATACATATCAAAATCTAATGGGAATGTATATTTATTTATAAATTCTACATGCAGTGCCATTTTTCAAAAGAAAAGTTGGATTATAAAAGATTCAGAGATAAAAACAGCCAACAAATTCACATGTCAATTGAGAAATGTAAAGATGTTGATATTTCAAATATGTGCATTAGTGCTTTGGAGAGCAATTGAAATGCAGATGGGATTCACATTGCTGGAACAAAAAATATAGTCATAAACAAATGCGATACTAGAACATGCACGAATCAGATCAAGTGTACATTCAAAACTATCTTCAATAAATAATGAAGTTCTTTAATATATTCTAAATATTTCAAGTGATGATTGTGTATCCATTGTTGTTGGATCAAAAAATGTCAAAGGAATGTATATATTTTGTGGACCAGTTCATGGAATTAGGTATGATTGCTCCTTTAACTTGTACCTACTTTGTGTTATAACAAAGAAAATTCTCCCTATTGCAAATTTGGAACGCATTGTTTACCATTTGGCACTGTTCCATTTATTGTATAATGATTAAGAAAATAATCTTTGTACTATAATAGGAGAACTCTTTGTAGTTTATATAATTTAGTTGTGAGCAGTATTCGAAGTTTAGGAGCAAATAACTCAATGGACCATGTAAGAAATGTGATTATAGACACAATTACATTGCATGGTACAATAAAGGGAGTAAGAAGAATTAAAACCTAGCAGGTAGCATATTGCACAATAGCAGTGTAAAATTAGTAAGTATGGTTGCATAGCTATATGTACCAGTATAAATGACCTAATTATGTAAGATTTGATAAATTATATAAGATAGCCAGAAATTTAATCATTTTCCATTCTTTTCCAATACACCCTCAATTGTAAATTATAAAGAATAACCCTTAAACAAATCCAAAAACACAGTATTATTAAGTAAAATAATAAACTAGGATGAATCCTATTTCGAAAATGATCATACTTTCTTTAGTGTTTTACTTCACCAATCAACGAGGAAGGCCTTCATACTTATGTTTTCATTTTTCTTCTCTATTTCGATTTTCAGTCACATGTACAGAGAATATAAAGATTTAACATTATTATGGTATAATTGCATCTTTTGACATAGGGTGCAATACATTAGATATTAATTTATAAGATGTACTTATTTATATAAGATCAAATACATCTTCGGTAAAAGTGTCACACTAAAGCCTGTGGTTTAAGATATATTCTATAAGATCCCAACAATATCACTATGAATGCTTTATAATCGCATGGCTACCTTCGGTAACTTATTTATTAAGTATATAAACCAAATGCTAAAGAGAGATGTGTCACATGAATGCTTTCCCATAAAACATCTCTCAAATCATCACCAAGCTTCCTCCAATCATTTAATTTAATCAGAACCATTTCTCGTACACCTAAAAAGGAAGGTAACTTGATTGACCCATCTTCTATTGTTCTCCTACACCATTAAATTCAACTTCGATTACCTCCAGAGAGTTGAACAGAAGCCTTCTAATTTTAGTTGGCCCTTTACTTTTTTTTCCCACATTTAGATTTGCACCGCCATCTTGCATATGTCTCTCGCCATTCGTTGCATCTTCATAATTTTCTTCTAATTGAATTGCATTGTCTTCAACTATTTGTGAGTTATCTTGTATTTGAGCATTGTTATTTTGTTCGGTTTGTAATTGGTTGTTTTTTAACGCTTTTGGGTTGTCTTCATTATGAATCTCATTATCTACCTCAAACTGCTAATATCTTGCAATGCACTTGTTGGGTGCATATTTGGGTTCTTTGACTTCTTTTTGCATGCGTGCTTTCTCTTTTTCATAGACTTGCCCATTTTCTGTTACAAAAATTGATAATGTTAAGATTCATGGTGGAAACCACGGTGCTTATAATTTTGATAGAAAAATGTAAAAAAAGCAGCCATGTGAATTATGCATACAATGTAGGTGATGAAACCATAGTTTTAATATGATAATCAAGAGAGCATAATGTTGGGGTAGATGTCACACAAATGATGGTAAATCAACCCGAATAAATGCGAACGTAATAAGATCGTATTGTAGTACAATAAAACAAACAGAAACAAAAGAATAAAATAGCATATCATAGAAGAAAGTAAATAGAGAGTTCATACATGAATTTATAGTGGTTGCACTGTCGCAAGATAGTGCAAAACCACTTTGGAAAGAGGAGATTTTATTATTTCTAGGAAAAGGGAATTTTAAAAGATTGATAATGGAGGCTAAGAAGAAAAATAAGAAACACAACTTTTGGTGATGATACTACTCATGCTAATCCCTGCATTTATATAGAGATAATTACTTGGGGCTGAAGTAATTGATTTATGGTCATAAATCAATGCCTCATCAATTCTCCTATTCATACGGGAAACATTTATCCATTTGATTTTCCAGTTTTCCCCAATTACATGTGCATGATAAGATTTTCTTATTTCTAAGAAAAGATAATTTTACAAGATTGATAATGGAGGCTAAGAAGAAGAATATGAAATACAAATTTTGAATACTACTCATGCTAATCTCTGTCTTTATATAGATATTATTACTTGGGGTTGAAGTAATTGATTTATGGTCATAAATTGATGCTTCATCAATTCTCTTATTCATACGGGAAGCGTTTGTCCATTTGATTTTCCAGTTTCCCCCAATTTACATGTGCCCGATAAGACTCCTTCTTTAATCGACTAATTAGGGAATTAATTGATTACTTCAATCTTCCAAAATAATTCTTCTTCTCATGTAGGTAATTTATTGCACTCTTTAATGCTATAAAAGAGGCAATATATTTGAGTAATTATCTCAAATACCTTCCAAATCTTTTGCAACTTGAAATATTGTATCACTGAAATCAACAATATCTTTCAAATCTTCTTTAGTATGGAAATATTGTAGCACCAAATCTAACATTCTCCACTTTGATACTATATTTCCCCGCCAGACTACCAACTCCAACTACATCCTCTCACTCCAAGCATCTCTCAGACAAGACACCACTGATACTTCCCCAATGAGCTTCGACATTGCCATCACCCATTGCACTTTGTCAACGAACTTCGATAAGGCCACCGCCTACTAATAAAGTGTTGAAAGTACCCTGTCCATGTAGGACCTATCAATCTTCTCCAAAACAAAATCTCCATCGACCAACTCACTCTCCCCTTGTGCCATGAAGTGGCACCTAGCACTTTAGCAAGCAAATCAAGTTTGAGCAATGCTCGAACTTTGCAACAGGCAATGGCTTAGTGAATATTTCTACCGTGTTCTCCTCGGTGTGAATCTTCTTAAGATGTACCTGCTTTTCTTCATTCATAGAGATAAGAAAATACTCACTTACCTCTATGTGCTTTGTCCTTGAACTAAATGCCAGATTCTTTGCCAGATATATTGCGCTTTAACCGTCACAATTTACTACTATACTCCCATGAACAAAGCATACATCACACAATAACCGCTTCAAGTAAAGTGCTTCCTTAGCTGCTTCTACAGCAGCTATCAATTCCGCCTCTATACTAGACAAGACAACTATAGTCTGCAATCTCGCTCTCCAACTAATAGCTGTCTTTCCAAGTATAAAGATGTAACTTGAGATTGACTTCCTTCGATTTCTATCTCCGGCATAATCAGAATCATAAAATACGACCAAGCTAAAATCTTTCTCTTTGCTGTAAAAAACAAGCCCATAATCTGTTGTTCCTCTAAGATACCTCAAAATGTACTTCACTGCTTTCCAATGCGATTTACTCGGATTAGCCATGTAGCGACTAACTAAAGCAACCGCCTATGCAATATCCGGTCTCGTGCATACCATAGGATACATCAAGCTTCCAACCGCACTAGCATAAGGTACCTTCTCCATATAAGCTTTATCTTCTCTGAAAGCTGTACGTGCAAAGGCATGGGAGTACTGATTGCGTTTACCTTCTTCATGCTGAACCGAGCAAGCACTTTCTGAATATATTCTTTTTATGTCAATTTTAACAGCTTTAGCTTTCTCTCTCTTTGGATTTCCATTCCTAAAATCTTTTTTTCTTCGCCAAGGTCTTTCATCTCGAATTCTGCTTTTAGCTTCAATTTTAGCTTTGTCCTTAGAAGCGATTAGGATATCGTCCACATACAAGAGTAAATATATCCAGTTACCATCATCCATATGCTTAAAATAAATGCAAGTATCTTTAATGCTTCTATAAAAACCAAGAGTAAGCATAAAAGTGTCAAACCTCTTATACCATTGCCTATGCGACTGCTTCAAACCATACAGAGACTTCTTCATCTCACAAACTCATTCCTTCTTTTGCATCCTCTACAAATCCTTCTGGCTGCTCTATATAGATGGTCTCTTCTAAGTCTCCATGCAAAAAGGCTGTCTTTACATCTAATTGTTCCAACTCCACGTCGTAAGTTGCAACTATTTCTAGCAATATCCAAATAGAAGTATGTCTAACAACCGAAGCAAACACCTCATCATACTCCATCCCTTCCTCTGTGAAAACCCTTTTGCAATAAGTCTAGCCATGTATCTTCCATCATCCCTCACCTTATATACCCACTTGCATCCTATGGCTTGGGTTCCTTGAGGGAATGGTACCAATTTCCAAGTCTGATTCTTCTTCAATGAATCCATCTCTCCTCCATGGCATGCATCCATACCGAGCTGGCACTCGAACTCAAAGCTTCGTCAAGGTCGAAAGGCTCATCTTGCACTATATGCAATGCATAGTCAAGTTGATCATCAAGGCTAAGATTTGTATAATTCTAGTCTCCATACCTATTTGGTGGCCTTTTAACTCTAAAACTAGCCTGAATAGGTTTAACTTCACCTAAGCTTCTATCAACTCGACCTTGAGCTGAATTATCTCTAGCTTCACGACCATTACCATCATTACTAGAAGAATTTTGTGGACCTTCATGTTATGTGTCAACGACTGCAATTACTCTATCTTCTTTTGAAGCTCTGACTCTACTACTAGGCAGATATGTGGGAATAGTTTTCATGTCCTTAGGCCTTTCGGCTTTTGAATCTACCGAACAAGGTAGATTCCCTTTCAACTTGAACATAGTGGACTCGTCAAATGTGACATGTCCACTACCTTTCTATCAAAAGGGTTCCAAATGCGATACCGTTTGATGCCTTCTGTATAGCCCAAAAATATGCCTTTATAGGCTCTAGCCTCCAACTTGTCATTTCCTGTATGGTGAACATACAGAGGGCTATCAAATATGCAAAAATAACTTATATGTATAGATGTACCTTTCCACCTTTCCTTTGGGATCTTCCCATCAATGGAGCATGGAATTCAATTGATAATATATGCTATAGTCGATAAAGCTTCAGCCCAAAAGCCTCTAAATAAACCCACCGTCAATCTCAAACAACGAGCTTTCTCCAGTAGAGTCGTATTCAACCTTTCAATGACTCAATTTGATTGCAGATCTCCGGATATAGTGAAGTGTCTTCGAATTCCATAATGCTTAAAGAAATTTATGAACTCCTTAGAAATAAACTCACCGCCATTGTCGGATCTCGGCACCTTCAAATTCCTTCCGACTTCATTCTCTATGAATGCCTTCCAAGTTTTGAACTTCTCAAACGATTCCGACTAAGCTTTCATCATGAACACTCAAACCTTCTGAGAGTAGATATCAATAAAAGAGATAAAATACTAAGCTCCTCTAATAGAAGCTGTAGCTACTGGTCCCCAGACATCCATATGGACATACACTAGTACTCCTTTGGACTCATGTCTATTGACACCAAAAGAAACCTTTGTCTGTTTCCCCAATACGCACTCCTGGAAGAATTATAACGGCTGAAGCTTTCACCCTTGATCATCTTCCTTCTACGAAGTAGCTCTAAGAACTTCTCCGAAACATGAACCAATTTGAGATGCCAAAGTCTGGTGGCATCCAAAGCTCATGAACTATCAAGTCCAACACATGACTCTCTAAGAACTTTAGATCCTTTTAACAGATAAAGATTCTAGATTATTACTCCTTTCATCAATACAAGAGCACCACGTGTCACCTTCACCCTATTGACTTTATCGTAATTCTGCAACCCAAAGATGCTAGTTGACCCAAAGACATAAGAGATTTCCTTAAACCTGGAACATAGCGGACTCTAGTGATAGTGCACACCACACCAACATTCATGCGAATATGCACTAATCCTTCTCCTAATGACTTGCAAGTAGCAATGTTCCCCATCAATATAGCACTTCCATCCTTATGTTCATAAAAATAGAAATACTACTTCCTAGGCGTCATGTGGAAAGACGCCCCTGAATTTAGCACACAATGGTTTGATACATTGAAAACAGATGCAGTTAGCATATCATCAGAAACAACCTTCCTCACCGCAATAGATGAAGAACCATCCGCTCCATTTCTCTAATGACCCGCTATTTCGAACCATTCAAGTTGATAATAAAACCACACATGTCCAACTCGAATCATTCAAAACAACAGATTGTTATATAAATTTGGGGTAAATAGAATCAATCACAGAATCACAGACACGGAATATGCAGTGGAATAAATAAAACATAGTAGTTTATGAAGCTACTACAGAAACAACAGAGTCAGAAGCAAATACAATAGAAATCCAAGTACATAGGATTTCGCTAATACATAAGGAAATGACAAATGTCTAAACAGAAAATAACTAAGATAACTGAGCAGATAGGTAGATCTCCAGCAAAGTCTCCAGCTCCAAAAAGTGAGTCCAGAATTCTGTGAAACTCAAACTAACCCGAACATAAAGTAAAACAAAACACTCGAGTCAGGACTAACATTCTCATGTAAGTAAATCAACTCAAGTGAAATGTAACAAATGAAATGCAACAATAACTCAAAGGATGTTGGGGATTCCCATCCTTTAAGGATCCGTTAAACTATTTACATATGTAGTAATATACGCTATATATGTAATGTCTAGCAATAAAGTATAATATATTGAAAATAGCATTAAGGCGTTACCCATATCCCCTTTAACACATTTTATAAATGTCGTAGTCTATACAGTACTGTAACTCCACCAAACTGGTGGGCTATCTGGGAGAACTCCATAGGTACGACACAAAACAAAATCATAGTGGGCTCGATAAGGCATATAACAAGGCACGCGAAGCTATGCCCAGAGTAGGATTCTACCGTTTTGCACTCCCGGACTGGTGGTAACACGTAGCAGCTACGACTGCCCACCTCAAGACACACTCCCATATCAAAGGTGGCACCAAATCAAATCACAAAGTAACAGAGATGGTTTAAAAGAACCATAGTCGATCAAAGGAGAGACCTCACTTTGCCCGGTATAGCTCCTGTTTTAGTTATATCAAGCAGACCAGAAGGTCAGGGCTGTGTTTCTTACCTCATAACAGTAGTGTTTGCCAAACCATCCTACTTCATTCTGGATTCTCCACCACGTGCATAGTTGTTAAAGTGGTTTCGGAATTGGTAGAGAGTATGACAATATCCGACCCCGGTCTCTTTAATAGGCAAACGCTTACATTTTTCACATCGTGGTCATTTTTATAAAAAAAATTAAATAATAAATCTTAAATTATAATTTAAATCAATACTAAAATATTTAACTTCAATTATATTTTAGATTTAAAACATTTATCTTACAATTCATTTTAAATCGAATTATTACATTCCAAAAATCATTTCGTTAAAACTTAAATAAAATCTTATTTAAATTTAAATCCTTTAAATAAAATTTAATTACAAATTATTCTCCTCTTAACTTCTTGAATTTTGTTTATTAAAATTATTATATAAAATTCTATATTTATTATTATTTTAAAACTATATTAATTATATTAAATAAAAACTATATTTATTATATTCAATTAAAACTATATTAAACATTTTATTAAATTATCTTTTAAAATTATTTAAATTATATATTTTTAAAACCAAATAAAATTATAAGTTAAAATCTTACAATTACATTTAAACTATATTTAGCTTATAATTTAAAACTTTAAAACATATAAAAATATTATTTTTTCCAAATATAAATTTTAAACAAAATTATTAAATTAAATTAAATTTTAAAAATCAAATTTATTAAATCAAAACAAACTTTATAATTTAGAAAATAATTTCAAAATAATTTTAAACCGACCAGTGGTGTCTGCATATAATTTTCTACCCTATAATCAAGTGATTGGGTATATATCATTTCAACCCAAATTATAATTAAATTTCCAGGTATATATCATTTCAACCCGTATCCCAAATTAATAGTTTCAAATCAATAAAATCGCTTGGGTCTATCATTTCAACCCATAATGATTTTTCGTAATCTAAAAGATCGTTCGTATATGTATCATTTCAACCTATAGTTAGGGAACTTGCAGTGTGATATAAATAAATGAATAGCATAACATATCAGTACATATCATATAACATATCATATCGTGTCACAGGTGAGCATCATATCATATTATATAATATTAACTAAGCAAATCTAACTATAATAACATTCAATTGGTGTCCATTCACTTAATCATAAGAAATTAGTTGTGGGCGATTTCTCACATTTCGTGGCTAACGACGGTGATAACTACACGAACGGACACGAAGCGGATACGGAGATGGAGACCATAAGCTAAGCAACAACGATCCAAAGATACGAACATGAACACGATCCAAAACGATGCGGGTGTGACAAATCAACACTTTTGAAAATAAGATTTTTTTTATGAAATGAAGAGGGGAAATGCAGTTGGGCTCGGCCTATTGGGATGTGGGTGGGTGGAGTGTGGTGTGGACGGCTCGACAAGGGTAGGTGCGGTGTGTGTGAGGCTTAGGGTGGTGGGTAGGTGGTGTACGACCTTGGGTAGGTGGTTTGTGGGTGGGTACATGGCCGAGAGTAGGTGTGTGGCTTGGGGTTTCGTCCACCGAAGTGGGTAGGTGGTGTGGTGGTGTGTGTGTGGCCGAAAGGAAGTGGGGGTGGATGGGTAGGCGTGTAGGACGAGTGTGGAGGAGGGTGTGGTTGTGTGTGGTGGGGGTAGGCTAGTGTGTGGAGTGTTGAGGCTTGGCCGAAGGTGTGGATGGGTGTGTGGGGTACGACAATAGGTGGAGAGGGCGGGTGGATGGGTACGGCCGTGGGTAGGGTATTGGGGTGTGAGGACGGCGGCAAGGCTCGGGGAGGAAGGGGGGAGAGAGAGAGAGACTAGGGAAAAGGAGATAGGGTTAGGCTTTAGGAATTTGGAAGAGATGGAGATGGAGATGGAGGAGGAGTTCTGTAAATTACTGTAAGTTTCTCAGGTGAAAGAATGAGGAAGAGGAAGAATTGAGAAGTCAGGAACAAAAAATATACGTACCTTTTCTCAATAGAAATGTCTGTTCAGGAATAGGTACATACCCATTCAGGTGTCCCTTAATATCCCAGCCCAACAACCAAGCCCAAAAGATTAAGCCCAAAACCCAAAACCCAAATAAAAGAAAATAGGAAAAATACACACAAATATACGCACGTTTTTACGTAGAAAATTGCAGATTCGGAGCACTAAAAATCCGATTTTGACGAAACGAAAAGTGGAGTGAAGATTAGAATCAGTCTAGTATCATAAAAAAAAGAACAAATTTCAAAATTTCAAAATTTTAATTTTCAACCAAAAGTCAAATTTTGACCAAATTTGACCAAAAGTTGAATTTTCAGAAATTTTTTCCAATTTATTGAATTTGGACAATGCCCAAAAATTGTTATTTAAATTCAAATTTATTTAAAATTTTAAAATATTTAATTCAAAAATTCAAATAAATTTCTTTTAAAATTTGACTGAATTTACGGGTCGTTACACTCTCCCCCACTCAAAACTTTTCGTTCCCAAAAATGAACGAAAAAGGAGAATAGAAACAAGCAGAAAAGATAAGTTAGATTCGAAATGAATAGTACCTAATTCGAACAATTCAGGATTCGAAGCACACATGCTCTCTTCAGTTTGCCAAGTACAATCCCAATCGTCTGTACTCCATTGTACTTTGACCAGGTTGATAGATTTCCTCCTCAGCTGCTTTCTACCTCTATCGACAATACGAAGTGGCTTCCTCTCAACGCTAAGATTCGGCTCAAAATCCAAATTCTCGAGTAAAGCAGGCTGAACAATCAAAGATGGATCATGAAGATACTTGCAAAGATGCGAAACATGGAACACATTATGCACTCTAGATAGCTTCTCAGGCAAATCCACACGATAAGCTAAAGGACCAACTCTCTCTAAGATGCGGAAAGGACCAATGAATCTAGGAGCAAGCTTCCCTTTTCTACCAAAGTGAATCACATTCTTCAGCGGTGAGATCTTAAAAAAAAACCGGTCACCCAGTGCAAATTCCAAACACCTCCTTCTCCTATCAGCATACTTCTTCTGCCTATCCCGAGCAATCCTCATCTTCCTCCTGATCTCCTCAACCTTCTCGGATGCTTCTAGAATCATACCGGGTCCAAGAACCAAACGATCACCGGATTCAATCTAGCAAGATGGAGATTTGCAAGGTCGTCCGTAAAGAGCGGCAAACGGAGACATTGCGATCCTAGCTTGAATTCAAAGGATGATATTAAATAGATTGATGATTACAGTAACCTTTATTTAAAAATTAAGATTATACGTGATAGCTGTTATTATAAATGAATTCAACAAGATGGAGATGATGTTCCTAAGATCCTCCATAATCAAGAACACAGGCACGAAGAAGATCTTCCAGAATCTGATTAACTCTTTCCGTCTGACCATCGGTCTGCGGATGATAAGCTATGCTTAGATTCAGACGAGTACTCAGAGCTTCCTAAAATGCTTTCCAAAACTGGCTGGTAAAGGTAGCATCTCGATCACAAACAATGCTGGATGGAACACCATGAAGCCTGACAATCTCTCTTATATAAATCCCAGCTAAACTCGAAGTAGTGCGATTCGACTTGATCGGAATGAAATGAGCTGACTTGGTTAGTCTATCAACAACCACCCATATACTCTCATTACCCCTTCTAGTCCTCGGTAACCCATAAATAAAATCCATATAAACCTGTTCTCACTTCCAATTGGGAATCTCAAGAGGTTGCAACAATCCAACGGTCTTCTGATGATCAGCCTTAACCTGTTGACAAGTGGCACATCTACTGACATAAAGGGAGATATCTCGCTTCATACCACTCCACCAATATAGCTTCTTCATATTTTGGTACATCTTCGTCACACCGGGATGAATAGAAAGTGTAGACCGGTGATTTTCCTTAAGCACTTCTTACCCTAATCCATCGACATTCGGAACACAAATTCGATAATTGATCCTCAGAATCCCTTTATTATCAATATGTGCTCCTATTCCATCTTGGTTACTACCTTTCCTATTAAGAACATTCTCCTTAATAAGCCTGAGCATCTCGTCTTCATCCTGCTTAGCAACAATACGATCCATAAGGGATAAAGAAACAACAAGCTGACATAACATTGCCCTTTTCCGACTTAAGGCATCGGCTACCACATTAGCCTTCCCTGGAGTGTAGTTGATGTCGAGGTCATAAGAAGCTAGAAACTTGAGCCATCTAACTTTTCTTTGGTTCAAATCCTTCTGGGTGAAAATATACTTCAGCGACTGGTGATCCGTAAAGAGTTCAAACTTAGTTCCCAAAAGATGGTGCCTCCATAACTTCAGAGTAAACACTACAGCAAGCAATCCAAATCATGAGCTGCATAATTGGCTTCATGGGTCTTCAACTGATGACTGGCATAAGCAATAACCTTCCCATTCTGCATCAAAACAGCTACCAAACCTTCTCGGCAAGCATCAGTGTAAACCGTTAGTCCCTCATTTCCATTTGGAACGGTAAGAACTGGTGCAGAAGTAGCTTGAGCTTTAACTCATTGAATGCAGCTTCACAC
This sequence comes from Allium fistulosum, assembly GCA_030737815.1. Classification (NCBI taxonomy): domain Eukaryota; kingdom Viridiplantae; phylum Streptophyta; class Magnoliopsida; order Asparagales; family Amaryllidaceae; genus Allium; species Allium fistulosum. Next base: position 560,256,675 of record CM060907.1, read on the forward strand.
TTATCATTCCAAATAAACTTAGCATTTTTACGAGTCAAAGCAATAAGAGGTGCAGCAATCCAAGCAAAAGTCTCAATAAACCTTCGATAATAACCAGCTAGGCCCAAGAAACAACGAATATCGGAAGGAGCCTTAGGTCTTTCCCAACCCTGAAATAGAATAGGGTGTTTGAATTCAAAGAAAGATAAGATAATTAAATTATAAAGAAAGAAAGGTGGATAGACTTACATTGATTGCAGCGACCTTAACAGGATCAACCAAAACCCCATTTCCAGAAACAATATGCCCAAGGAATCGGACTTCATCCTTCCAGAAATGACATTTGGAAAACATAGCTTTCAGCCGATGACTCCTAAGGGTTTTAAGAACAATACTCAAGTCTGATGCTTCGTCTCTGACTTAGAAAAGACAAGAATATCATCAACGAAGACAAGAACGAACTTGTTGAGAACATCATGGAAAACACGATTCATAAGATTGACGAAGAAGGTTGGAGCATTAGTCAAACCAAAAGGCATAACTAACCATTCATAGAAACCATTTTCAGTACGAAAAGCCATTTTGGAAATGCTTTCCTCAGCAACTATGAGCTGGTGGAAACCGGTGGCAAGATCAAGCTGAGAGAAAACTTTAGCTTCGTAGAGCTGATCGAACATATCATTGATACGAGGCATAAGATATCTATTTTTCATAGTAAGCTTATTCAGCTCCCATAATCAACACACATCCTCAAAGAACCATTAGACTTAGTGACAAATACCACTACTGCTCCCCATTCCGAATGACTCGGCCTAATCAAACCCTTAGAAAACAAGTCTTCCATCTGCTTCCTTAACTCGACTTTCTCCTTGGATGCCATCCTTCTGGGAGGAAGAACTACTGGTCGGGCTCCAGGAATAAGATCAATGATAAATTCAATTTCCCCCCTAGGAGGAAGAGAAGAGACTTCACCAAAAACATCATGACAAAGTTTGACAACAAGAGTGGAGTCAAGGTCACTAGGATGATAATCAAGAGAAAAGATAAAACTGCCATCATAATCCTGAGGCATACGGCATGCAATCACAAAAGAATTATCATAGTCGTCTACTAAGGAAGCGGTTCGGGCTTTGCAAGAGATAACTGCATCAAATCTCTTTAACCAATCACCTCCGAGCAAGAGATCAAATGAATCAAAACCAAGAACATAGAAATTCCCTGTGAATCGATGCTTATTGTAAAGGAGTTTCACCCCTTTACAAATCATACTGAGGTTGGCGGGACCGCCGATGGGATTAGATACACATAAGGATACAGTTGCCAATATGGGTTGCAAGATGTGTTCAAACTTATTACAAATATCAACAGAAATGAAGCTATGAGATGCTCCAGTGTAAAATAGAACACGAATATGAAAATCAAGTAAAGAAAAGGTGCCTTGCAGAGTACCTTGCAGAGTACCTTGGGTATCACTAGGAGTAGGAGGAGTGGAAGAGGTAACTGTGAAGATTCCAGATGCCTTGCCCTTCTGCTGAGTGGGAAAATCCTTCTTGAAGTGGCCAGACTGCAAGCAAATGTGGCAAAGGTTGTTCTTGGGAGTAGCGGCTCCGGATGGACAACTGTTGGCATAATGACCCTTCTGGTCGCACTTGAAGCAGGTAATGGAAGATAAGTCGATAGGCTGCCTCTGAGAAGAATATCCAATACCCTGAGTCTTCTGCCAATTCTTCTTCTACTGAAGGAAGTTGGACTTCCTCTTCTTGGAGCTACTGGAAGAAGGCTGAAATGGAGGTGCACGAACAACAAATGCTTCCTTAGAAGTGGGATTCTCATATCTAATAGCCATATCCATTAATCCAGTAAAAGAGCTGTGCATATGAGCAATCAAACGATCATAATACTCCGACGAGCTCGAGCTATAAACTTCTCATTCTTCTTAAGAAGGGTATCAATCAAGCTAGGGCCAAACTTGGACAGTTCGTTGAACTTCCTCTCATAATCGGAAAATGTCATATTCCCTTGCTTAAGGTCCATAAATTCCCTGTATAACAGAGACTTCCTGGCTTCGGGCATCCATTTAGCTACAAAAGCATCCCTAAAATATGGTATTCAAGACTTAAGAGAGATTCCAAAGAGATAACTTAACCAAATTTGAATCCACCTCAAGATTTTTACCGAAACTGCTCCTAAGTGGTACTTGCCTCAACAGTGTGGGCTGTAACAGACTCCCACCAATATTGGCAGCCTCCTGCAACTGCCAAGTGGCCAACTGATGCTTCTGAGCGTCGGTGATCTCAAGACCTGTGAAAATCCTCTCTAAACTCCTTAGCCACTGTTGAGCCTCAATGATTCTCTCTACTCCAGTAAACTTGGTACCACCAAGCTGAGTGTACTCCTTACAGAGAGTAGTGAATCTAACTGGTGCAATAGGTTGTGGTGCTGGGGCAATCTCTCGACCCCTACCTTTGGCATTCCTACGATTCATCTGAAAGATTCAAGAATGGTATTTAGGACAAAGGAAGAGATTCAAATCCAAGGGAATCCTAATCAAGAGAATTCTAACTAAGAATCAAGCTGAAAGCAGAGTGATTCTATAATTAATTCTACTCATTCTAGGATATTACTACCCTATCTCTAATGATTTTTTACCTCATAGGCTAAGGTTTGCCTAAACCAAAGCTCTGATACCAACTATAATGACCAGCTATTTCGAACCATTTAAGTTGACAATAAAACCACACATGTCCAACTCGAACCATTCAAAACAACAAATTGTTATTTATGGTAAATAGAATCAATCACAAAATCATAGACACAGAATATGCAGCAGAATAAATAGAACATAGTAGTTCATGAAGCTACTACAGAAACAAAAGAGTCAGAAGCAAATACAACAGAAATTCAAATACATAGGAGTTCGCTAATACATAAGCAAATGACAAATGTCTGAACAAAAAATAACTGAGTTAACTGAAATAGCTAAGCGGATAGAAAGATCTCCAGCAAAGTCACCAGCTCCAAAAAGTGAGTCCTGAATGCTGTGAAACTCAAACTGACCCGAGCATAAAGTAAAACAAAACACTCGATTCAGGACTAACATTCTCGTGTAAGTAAATCAACTCAAATGAAATGTAACAAATGAAATGCAACAATAACTCAAAGGATGTTTGGGATTCCCATCCTTTAAGGATCCGTTAAACTATTTACATATGTAGTAATATATGTTATATATGTAATGTCTAGCAGTAAAGTATAATATATTGAAAATAGCGTTAAGGCGTTACCCATATCCCCTTTAACACATTTTATAAATGCCATAGTCTATACAGTACTGTAAACTCCACTAAACCGGTGGGCTATCAGGGAGCACTCCATAGGTACAACACAAAACAAAATCGTAGTGGGCTCGATAAGGCATATGACAAGATACGCGAGGCTATGCCCAGGGTAGGATTCTACCGTTTTGCACTCCTGGACTGGTGGTAATGCATAGCAGCTACTACCGCCCACCTCGAGACACACTCCCATATCAAAGGTGTGCACCAAATCAAATCACAAAGTAATAGAGATGGTTTCGAAGAAGCTTGCTCGATCGAAGGAGCAACCTCACTTGGCCTGGTATAGCTCCTGTTTTAGTCGTACCAAGCTGACCGGAAGGTCAGGGCAACGTTTCTTACCGCATAACAGTAGCGTTCGCCAAACCATCCTACTTCATTCTGGATTCTCCACCACGTCCACAGTTGTTAAAGTGGTTTCGGAATTGGCAAAGAGTATGACAATATTCGACCCCGGTCTCTTTAACAACCAAACGCTTACATTTTTCACATCGTGGTCATTTTTATAAAACATTTTAATAATAAATCTTAAATTATAATTTAAATCAATACTAAAATATGTAACTTCGATTATATTTTGGATTTAAAACATTTATCTTACAATTCATATTAAATCAAATTATTACATTCCAAAAATCATATCTTTAAAACTTAAATAAAATCTTATTTAAATTTAAATCCTTTAAATAAAATTTAATTACAAATTATTCTCCATTTAACGTCTTGAATTTTATTTATTAAAATTATTATATAAAATTCTATATTTATTATTATTTTAAAACTATATTAATTATATTAAACCAAAACTATATTTATTATATTAAATTAAACTATATTAAACATTTGATCAAATTAACTTTTAAAATTATTTAAATTATATATTTCTAAAACCAAATAAAATTATAAGTTAAAATCTTAAAATTACATTTAAACTATATTTAGCTTATAATTTAAAACTCTAAAACATATAAAAATATTATTATTTTCAAAATATAAATTTTAAATAAAATCATTAAATTAAATTAAGTTTTAAAAATCAAATTTATTAAATCAAAACATACTTTATAATTTAGAAAATAATTTTAAACCAACCAACGGTGTCTGTATATAATTTTCTACCCTATGTTCAAGTGATTAGATATATATCATTTCAACCCAAATTATAATTAAATTTCCAGGTATATATCATTTCAACCCATATCCCAAATTAACAGTTTCAAATCAATAAAATTGCTTGGGTCTATCATTTCAACCCATAACGATTTTTCCTAATCTAAAAGATCGTTCGGGTATGTATCATTTCAACCCATAGTTAGGAAACTTGCAGTGTGATAAATAAATGAATAACATAACATATCAGTACATATCATATTGTGTCATAAGTGAGCATCATATCATATTATATAATATTAACTAAGCAAATCTAACTATAACAACATTTCAATTAGTGTCCATTCACTTAATCATAAGAAATTAGTCGTGAGTGATTTCTCACATTTCGTGGCTAATGACGGTGACAATTGCACGAACGGACACGAAGCGGATACAGAGATGGAGACCACAAGCCAAGAAACAACGATCTAAAGTTATGAACATGAACACGATCCAAAATGATGCGGGTACGAAAAATCAGCACTTTTGAAAATAAGATTTTTTTTATGAAATGAAGAGGAGAAAAATGCAATTAGGCTCGGCCTTATGGGTTTGGGCTCAGACTTTTGGGATATGGGTGGGTGGAGTGTGGTGTGGATGGCTCGACAAGGGTAAGTGTGGTGTGTGTGAGGCTTAGGGTGGTGGGTGGGTGGTGTACGGCCTTGGGTAGGTGGTGGGTGGGTAGGTACGTGGCCGAGAGAAGGTGTGTGGTTTGGGGTGTGGTTGACCGAAGTGGGTATGTGGTGGTGTGTGTGGCCAAAAGGAAGTGGGTGGGTGGATGGGTAGGCATGTAGGCCGAGTGTGGAGGAGGGTGTGGTGGTGTGTGGCGGGGGTAGGCTAGTGTGTGGAGTGTGGAGGCTTGGCCGAAGGTGTGGATGGGTGTGTGGGGTATGACAATGGGTCGAGGAGGGTGGGTGGATGGGTACAGCCATGGGTAGGGTATTGGTGTGTGTGGACGGCAGCAAGGCTAGGGGAGGAGGGAGAGAGAGACTAGGGAAAAGGAGCTAGGGTTAGGCTTTAGGAATTTGGAGGAGATGGAGGAGGAGTTCTGTAAATTACTATAAGTTTCTCAAGTGAAAGAATGAGGAAGAGGAAGAATTGAGAAATCAGGAACAAAAAATATACGTACCTTTTCTCAACAGAAATGTCTGTTCGAGAATAGGTACGTACCCATTTAGGTGTCCCTTAATATCCCAGGCCAACAACCAAGCCCAAAACCCAAATAAAAGAAAATATGAAAAATACACATAAATATACGCGCATTTTTACGTAGAAAATTGCAGATTCGGAGCACTACAAATCTGATTTTCATGAAACGAAAAGTGGAGTGGAGATTAGAATCCAGTCTAGTATCACAAAAAATTTAAAATTTTGACCAATTTTGACCAAAATTTTTGACCAAAATTTGAATTTTCAGAAAATTTTCCAATTTATTGAATTTGGAAAAATATATTACTCAATGCCCAAAAATTGTTATTTAAATTCAAATTTATTTAAAATTTTAAAATATTTAATTCAAAAATTGAAATAAAATTTCTTTTAAAATTTGACTGAATTTACGGGTCGTTAAAATTTCTCTTCCTCAAATCTGGACAATCTTTGTTCCATTGGCCATGCTTGTTACAATGATGACACATGTTGTCTCTAGACTTGCCTCTCCAACCACTCTAGGATTTCTTGACTTAGAATGCCTCTGAAATTATTCTCCGTCTTCTCCTTTCTCCCTCTCTCTACGAACAGTCCTTGACTACTGCTAGCTTCTCCACTTTTGCTCATAAGCTTCATTTGATCTCTCATCTCTTCACTCAGGAGGCCCACCTTCGCATCTTCTAATGTCAGCGTGCTTCAGCCATGGATCAAGCTGTTAGCGAATACCGTGTATCCACTACAACAAACTAGACTTTTTATAGCATTTAAAAGCGCTATAATAGCTTACCAAGGGTTTTAAAGAACGTTGTATAACGACATGCTTTAATAGATCAAGAACATACAATAGCACTAAAGAGACGATATAAAACGGCAACTTTTCAGTGCGTTTATTAAATGCTACAATTTTCAAACGCTATGAAAGAAAAAAATGCTTATAATCTTTCCATAGCGTTTCAGAGAACTAATGTAACAACATGCCATAAAAGTCAAATAAACGCTGTCAAAAGTATACAATTAATGGTGTTTATAAAACCCTATTAAAAATGTAACAATAAAAAAGAAAAGGCTATGTTAACCAATCCATAGTGTTCGCTAAATGCTATCAGTTCTTTCTAGCATTTTTTTGTTTTCTTTCTAAATGTTATGTTAGTTATTTATAGCATTTATTTATGTTGTGTATCTCATTTCTTTTTCAATGCTTATCATTTAATAGCATTTCAAATAAAAAATTAAAATACTTTTTCAAATGGCAATATTTTCCCAATTTCTTTAGCAAAAATAATCCAATAAATTCAAGCAACAATAAAAAACACTTAATAATAAAAAAATATTAAAATCAAACATAACCAATTTTACACCATGTTAATACATATAACATTTGTGATAATATCTCGTATAGTACGTACCATTAAATATATTTAATATAAGTGCCCAAACCATTAAGAATCTCGAGCTTGGTTTGCAGCTTCATTGTCTCTTTCGGCTACTATCCTACCATGCTATTCTCATGACCATGCACACCGACCCACTGCACCATTCAAATTATGCCTCTACATGTACCAAAAAAGTAAAGGAATAATATGTTAAAAATGATTATTATTTTTTAATGATTTTTGTTGAAATAGAACTTTAGAGGTAACATATTCGATCTGTTTTGTTCATAATTTTTTATTTTTATATAAATCCAACCTGAATGATATTTGTTCTAATTTGCTAAAGGTAGCACCTACAAACCTAGAGGATACTTTTTAATCGACTAAGAACATAGACAGAGATTACCACCATTTCATTTAAAGATTGCCAATTCTTTACATTACTAAAGAAGTTGTCTTTTCATAACCTAAAAGGCAGTCTTAAAGTTAAATTTTATCAGAATATCTATTGGCCATGCATTTTATAAGTTGAAAGAGTCTGTACATTATGAATAACTCTAGATATTTTCTATTTTTCAACTCGTGAAAGAAAACCCAACTAAATATAAAAATTGGTACTAAAGAAGCTGTCTCTTCATTACCACCATTATGTTGCTTTTTTGTTCAGGAAGGGGCGCATACACGACCATCACATGCGCGCATGCATGCCGATTGATCGACCCGACCCAACCCGGGCCGGGCTTGGGCTTGTTGTGGTGTAGCACTTATATTTTTGGATGAAATTTGTTATGTGTTTTCTAACTGTTATTTTATTTGAAATGGTAAAATTTCAGATCCGCATTTTGAGCAAACATCACCCACTATTCAGTAACACGTTCGATTTGGTATTTCGTCTATTTAATTAGTTTTTAGACGAGACCAAATATGAGTGACATTTTTTTATGAAAAACCTATCATCTTCACCACGGAACTGTTTTCTTAAAATTAAAAGGCAAGCAGTCGTTTTTTGAGTGCAACTGAGTCAATTCCGTTTGTGCAAGTAGGTCAATACCAAATCCGAAAGAAGAGGCTGCTTTATCCTAGAGGCGGTGACGTTTGTTAAACTGCTATGCACCATTGAGCAGAATGCCAAAACGTCTTCAAGACAGTGACTATGTACATGACTCAGCCGAAGATCATTGTTTTCCAACAATTTGAAGACGTTCCCAACGACTATGAATTCTGCCGCAACTTTAGACGATGTTGCACCGACGTCGATGTTTTAGGTCCTGATGGTGTCTCATGCACCCTTCAGGTTCGAAGACCTCCATTTCAAGCGCTGGAGGTAGAAGATGTAATTCTTTCTGATAATGAAGAAGGTGGTTGGTGTGCTCACAACTGAAAAGCCGCAGGTGCCGGAGAAGCACACTGAACCTGAGGCACAATAACTGTAAGTCTGGACCGACCAAAACCAAAAAATCCAGAAACTAGACAGAGCAAGACTACCTCTACAAGAACTTCATCCCCAATGGACTCAACGACGGTCTGTATGACTACTGCAATTCAGACAAAACAATAAAGTAGATTTGGGAAGCACTGTAGAAAAAGGATGACGTAGAGGAGGTAGGAGCAAAGAAGTATGCCATCAGCCGCTACCTCAAGTATCAGATGATGGATGACAAGACAATAGAGATGCAGTCTCATGAGCTTCAGAAAATAGCTCATGTGATCATCTCCAAAGGTATGAGTTTGGATGAACAGTTTCAAGTAGCAGTTTTGATTGATAAATTGCTTCCTAGTTGGAAGGATGTTAAGAATAACCTTAGACATAAAACTAAGGAATTTTCATTAGAAAGCATTATAACTTGTCTCTGTATTGAGGAGGAATCTCATAAATAGGATATGAAGGAAGATGTGCTTTCTATTTCAGGAAAAACTAAGAAAGCCGCAGTTCTGAAACCAGTTCCCAAAAGCTTTAAGAATCAGAACCGCAAGCTTAGTCAGAACCGAAACAAACAGAATGTGAACTCGTATGGAAACCAAAGAGGTCAACAGAAACCACCCTAAAAGAATGACTTTGGATAGTTGTTTCTTGGTCATAATTGTGGAAAACCAGGTCAAATGGCACGTAAGTGTCAGAACAGGCCAAGCTCTGCACCACAGGCTAACCTGACCAAGGAGCCTCTTACGGCTATGATTTCTGATGAGATTCACCTTATTGGGGGATCAGAGGGTTGGTGGGTAGATACTGGCGCTACACGTTATGTCCGCTATGACCTTGCTAAGTTCAAAACATACACGAAGACCAAGGACAAGAAAGTGTTGTTGGGAGACTCTCACACCACTATTGTTGTAGGGATTGGCAGCGTAGAGCTGAAGTTTACCTCTGGAAAGACCGTCATTTTGAAAGACGTCATGCACACTCCAGTGATGAGAAAGAATCTTGTTTCGGGTTATCTTTTTAATATGGTTGGGTTTACACAGACTATTGGGGCTGATACGTACACCATCACTATGAATGGTATGTTTGTGGGAAGGGGTTATGAAACTGATGGCATGTTTAAACTGAACCTTAAATGTAATAAAATGTCTGCTTCTACTTATACGTCGTTTGATTTTAACATCCGGCACTCTAGACTATGTCATGTAAATAAACGAATAATAAAGAACATGAGTAGCTTAGGTATAATCCCTAATATTTCACTAAATGATTTTGAAAAATGTGATTTTTGTAGTCAAGCAAAATTTAAAAAACCAACATAAATCTGTAATTAGAGAATCAGAACCCTTAGACTTGATTCATTCTGATATATGTGAGCTTGATGGAACTCTGACTAGAAATGGACACCGCTACTTTATCACTTTCATTGATGATTTCTCTGATTTTACTTATGCATAACTTGTGAAAAATAAAAGTGATGCATTTGAGATGTTTAAATCTTTCATAACTGAAATTGAAAATCAATCTAATAAGAAAGTTAAAAGATTGCGTAGTGATAGAGGAACTGAATATGAATCATGTTTGTTTACTGAATTTTACAAATCACCTGGAATAATACATGAAAGAAATGCGCCATATTCACCTGAAATGAATGGTAAAGCTGAAAGGAAAAATAGAACATTAACTGAATTAGTAATTGCTATTTCACTTAATTCTTGTGCATCATCAATTTGCTGGGGGGGGGGGAATTTTATTGACCGTGTGTTATGTTTTTAGCAGGATCCCTAAGTCAAAAAGCAAAAATTCACCTTTTGAAATCTTAAGAAATTATAAACCGAGTGTGTCTTATTTTAGAACTTGGGGATGTTTAGCATATTTTCGTATACCTGACTCTAAGAGAATAAAATTAGCAAGTAGAGCATATGAATGTGTATTTATTGGCTATGCTGTTAATAGAAAAGCATATAGATTTTATGACCTGAATGCACATAATATAATAGAATCTAATGATGTTGATTTTTATGAATTGAGATTTTCCTTTAAATTAGGGAATAGTGGGGGCACATCTAGTAACACTGTACCTATAAGAACAGAACCTAATGAATTTTCTGAAAACGAACCTAGAAGAAGTAAAATAGCATGAATTGCAAAATATTTGGTTTAGATTTTTGTGCTTTTACTATAGAGGAGTATCCCTTAAAACTCCAATAAGCCTTATCTTCATTAGTTGCCGATTTTTGGCCAGAGGCTATAAATGATGAAATGGATTCGTTGGAATCCAATAAGACTTGGCACTTAGTAGATTTACCACCTGGTTGTAAGTCTATAGGCTGTAAGTAGGTACTTAAAAAGAAACTAAAACCTAATGGCACATTTAATAAATATAAAACCCGTTTAGTAGCTAAATGGTTTAGGCAAAGAGAAAATGTGGACTTTTTTGACACTTTTTCACCGGTAACTAGAATTACATCCATTCAAGTACTAATTTCACTTGCATCTGTTCATAACTTGATGTTACACTAAATGGATGTTAAAACTGCTTTTTCAAATGGTGAATTAGAAGAGGAAATTTATATGGACCAACCTGAAGGGTTTGTACACTACAACAAAACTATCCTTTTACAATGCCTATTTTACAATGGGCCATAAACAACCATTGTAATAGAAACCTTTTACAATGGTGTTCTTAAGCCCATTGTAATAGGTGCAACTTTTCATCATCCAGTACACCTATTACAACGTTGTCAACTTGCCCTTTATGATTTGGTTCTATTACAACGGTTTTCGGTCCGTTGTAATAGATACTAGTTTTCAGCTCTATTACAACCGTTTTGGCCCGCTGTAATATAGTTTTATTACAACGGTTTTTGGCCCGGTTTAACATCGTCCTATTACAACGGTTTGTAATATAGTTTTATTACAATGGTGTTCGGCCCGTTGTACTAGATACTAGTTTTCATCTCTATTTGCCCGTTGTAATAGATGCCTATTACAACCATTTTCTTTTGCCCATTGCAATAGATGTCAATTTTCACAACTCTTCGTTTTTTTGCTAGTTGTAATAGATACATATTACAAACTTTTTAATTTACCAGTTGTTATAAAAGGTTGTAAAAACATTATTAATTTATAATTTATAACCAATGATTATTAATATATAATTTATAATTACTAATTATTATCTATAACCAATAATTATTTTATATTTAATATAACAACAACAACTAAACAATTATTCCTAAACAAGTCGGTCGGTAGTCGGCTAGAGATAGAACCCAAAACTAAATGACAACATCAATTTAAAAGTAATAATAACAATAATAAAAATATAAACCATGAAAAAAAAATCAATAATTAATATTAAATAACTACTGTTGAATAAACTTATTAATTATAGTTAATATTTACAATAACTACTATTAAATAATTAATAAATAATAATTTATAACAGTTACCGTTAAATAATTAATAAATAATGTTAATATTTTATATTTAATAAATAATAATTGATAATAATAAATTGAAAATTAAAAACTATAATTAGTATTAAATAGTAATTACAAACCATTAATATTTAAGCACTAATATTTAATATTTTGATATTCAATAAATATTCAATTATTAATATTTAATTATAACTAAGAAGTAATAGGTAACAACCAAAAAATTAATAATTAATAAATAGAATGTAATTTTTAATAATCAATAATTACTATAAAATAATTTTTATTATATAATTAGGGATTAATATATAACTAAGACTAATATTTAGTAATTAACAATTAATAAGCAATTAATATTTCGTAATTAAGAAGCATAATTTATTATTTAGTATTTTTTATTTGATAATTATAATTAATTATAATATTTAATATTTTAAAAAAAATATAAATTTAATTATAATAATTTAAAAAAATTCATAAAATTAGAAACAAAATTTTGAAACTTTAAAATCAAAAGTAAAATTTATAATAGTGTTTTTCGTTACTCTTAAATAATTAATACTTCATAATTAATTATTAATACATAGTAGTTAGATTTTAATAATTAATATTAAACATTTTATAATTAATAATTGGTAACATATAAATAATAATTAACTTTTAATAATAAATATTCAATTATAACTAAGAAGTAATAAGTAATAATTAATAATAATTAAGAAGTAGTATTTAATATTTTATAAAAGTTAATTGTCAAGAAATTCATATCATATTTAATGTAAATTTTCACTTGTTAATTCTAACTTAGAATATTTATTTTTAAAAATTTTGTTAAATTTTTTACTACGACTCAAGAAAAATTGACGGCAACTAGAAATGTCGACAGTAAGGGCACGGAATTTAGGTAGGAAGCAGCAAAAAATTGGCTCCAAAATTCACGTGATGTCTGCTTACCACTTATTATCTCCCCAAAAGGCATACCCATTACCCATTTTATCTCCCCAGACCTAAATCCCAAATCAAAAGAAAAAAACCTAAATCCTAAATAAATAAAAAAACTATTCACGAGGGAGAAAGGAGGAGGCGAAAGAAGCTTGCAATGTTGTCTCCCGTTGATCGTCACCCGACATGGCTGTGTGATCTTCAGTAAATTTGCGTTTCCACGGTCTCTTAGCTTTTTACGAATGATCGCTTCCTAAAAATTGTTAGTGATCCATTTTTTCCACAATCGCTTTCAATCGTCGGAGAGGTGTGAGAAGTGTTCGATGAGCACTACTTGGGGTAATGGATTGATGTTTCAAGGGCTGATACGAGGATGTTCTTCATTGAACTTTAAGTAATTTTGAGCCTGAAGGGGAAACGGGACATCATGAAGGAGGGGATCCGATGTGATTTCGGGTATGGTTCCATTTCAATCTTCTGGGATTTGGGCACTGGATGCATTTTGCATGTATTAAAATAATTACACACTTCAAAAAGTGTTAACATCTATGTTTGCTGTATCTTTTCTAAATCAGTCATGTGTTATTGGGGTCGACGAGGAGCAGGTGTGTACGATGGTGGCGCGATTGGAGTCGAGATGGCGGCTACTGATGGTTGGAAAGGGGCAGCAATTCTTATTAGGTAAGTATAGCTATTTTTGTGTGTTCTTCGTATGTGTGCTCTTCTCAGTGTGTGCGTGAGTCTTGTGTGTTGCTGTACAACATTATGCAAGTATATAAGTGTGTAGTGTGTGTGTGTGGGTGTATAGCTGTATATGTGTAGGTGTTTTAGTGTGTATTTTCCTCCCTGTTTGTGTGGATGTATGATATGCTATTTTAACTTCCACTCTCTAATTTTAATGCGAGTACAATGGAAAAAAAGCATATTACCACATCATGTGTGGAGAAAAATGGCAATAGTCAAGACGACTAATGCTAAATTCTTGCATTATGAATATTTGTATTCATGTCAAGACGTTGGCCTGTAAGACATCTTATCATATATGCGAGAGATATACATGACTATACGAGATGCATCATGTACATTGTAGTGTTTTTCAAAGATTTTAAACTAGTAAATTCATTTGAGGCTGTAGTTGCTTCTTATTTTCAAGAAAAAGAATATCTTATTTGAATTGAATAACAGTATGTCCAAGTATGTTACATGCTTGATTTGTATGGTCTTTCGTATATTTGTTGTTCGACATAACAAAATCTTGTTGTCTATTAGTATGTACTCACTTAAAATTTATGCTTTGTTATAAATTTATTACAAGCTTCTAAATCTTTCGTTGTTGATGGCCTGCAAGACTTTTGATTTTGACTTTGGAATCGTGCTCAATTATAAGCCTAAAAGCATTTCCTCTCCTAGCAATTTGAAAAATAAAGTTCTCCAAACAAGGGAAGTAGTTCTTCTTCAACACCTTTATGTGCTTCCAGAAGCAGTTACAAAAATGACATTCGTGAGTCAGAGTGATACGAAAATTAGTATGTTCAGAAATTGGAGGGTTATGTAGCATACAAGGCCGAGGAGACCACTCAAAAAGTAAATGGTTGCTTGAGGTCCAACAGGTATGATCGGTTGGTTATGTATATTTTGTGCAGTTGATGATTATACTTAGGTAAAGTTCATAAGATTCATATCCTTAGCAGTTTATGAACAATGAAACCGTTTAAAGAATAGAGAACAGATATATATATATATATATTTACCATAAAAACATGCATATTTTTTGAGTATTTCCTACATGGAATTCCCAACAACTAGGTTATTAGTGCTTAAATACTTATATCTTATCTATGGTTAAATAATTATTTATTTTTTCAAATAAGTGAGATTCTTAAAATATATGCAAATATTATGTAACCCATATTGGAAGCAAAAGCAACTGCAGTTTGGTTGAACAGAAACTATCAATAGATGCGTCTTCCTTCAGAGGTCAAAGCAAAGTTTATGCGGTATTACTCAACTTCGAACTATGGCTGATATTCTTATTTATCGTGGAGTATGTTCTTCGTTAATTGGTTTGTAAATGTGCGACAATATGTATAAGTTTGGTTTTGTAAATGTGTTATAATATGTATAAGAAGAATTAAATGTGCAACTTTATAAATGATATGTATGTATAATTTATTTTGACTTTTTAGCAACTATGTGTATAATCTGTATACATGTTGCATTAATGGTTTATTTTTTTTATAGTTTTGCATCCTTTTTTAACAACGGAAAAAAATAGTTGTAATAGACATCTATTACAACGGCTAGGGAATATTGCAAAGGTCCATGACCATTTTAAAAGGCTTTATTATAATGGCTCTCGACCATTGTAAAAATGTTTACTACAATGGTTTTAAGCCGTTGTAAAATCTTTTGAGTCTATTACAACGTCGCATAATAAGACGGGCGGTTGCCCGTTGCGAAACCCCTATTACAACGGGTATTACCCATTGTAAAAAGGGTATTTTGTTGTAGTGGTAATTCATGGTCAAAAACATAAAGTTTGCAAGTTAGATAAATCCTTATATGGTTTAAAACAAGCACCTAAGCAATGACATAAAAAATTGGATAATTTAATAATCTCACATGGTTTCAAAGTTAATGAAAGTGACAAATGTATTTATTATAAAACTGAGAACGACATTTGCACTATCATATATTTGTATGTAGATGATCTACTAATTTTTTGGTCGAATTCCGTAAATACTGTTTAATCTTTGTTAAGTGCCAACTTTGATATGAAAGATCTAGGTGAAGCGAATGTAATCCTTGGAATTAAAATTACTAGGTCAAAAAAGGGAATTTCATTGGATTAATCTCATTACATTGAGAAGATACTAAAGAAATACAATTACTTTGGCCGTAAACCTGCACGTACACCATATTATCCTAGTGTAAAACTATTTAAGAACACCAGTGAATGTGTGAGATAGTTTGATTATGCGAGCATCATTGGCAGCCTTCGGTATGCCACTAATTGTACTAGACCCGACATTTTCAATGTCGTGGGATTATTATGCAGGTTTACTAGTAGACCTAGTATAGAGCACCGACATGCTATCGAAAGAATCATGAGATACCTAAAACGAATGATGAACCTTGGGTAACATTATGAAGAGTTTCCAACTATCCTTGAAGGATACACCGATGCAGACTAGAATACTTTATCTAATGATTCGAAAGCAACCAGTGGCTATATCTTTAGCATTGCTATTGGAGCTGTTTCTTGGAAATCTAAGAAATAGACTATTTTTAGTTCAGTCCACTATGGAGTCTAAGATGATAGCACTAGCCACAACTAGTGAAGAAGCATATTACTTAAGTAATCTGCTAGCTGAGATTTCTTTATAGGAAAAACCGATACCAGTTGTGTTGATCCATTGTGATAGTTTGACGGCTATCGCAAAAGTACAGAACCATTATTACAACGGTAAGAGATGACAGATACGTCATAAGCACAACACTGTTAGAAAGCTACTCTCTTCAGGAGCTGTTATAGTGGATCACATACGCAGTGATGTGAATTTGACCGATCCTCTGATGAAAGGACTAGCCAGAGAGAAAGTCCTTAGAACCTCTAAAAGAATGAGACTATTACCCTTAGATTGTTGAGTCATGCACAATGGTAACCCGACCTAATGACTTGAGTTTGAGAAACGCGGATTACGGATCTTAAGGCTAGTATAAACACTAGAGGGGGGTGAATAGTGTTTTAAGGAATTACTAATTATTTTTGAGTTTATATTAATTTGAAGAAGAATGTATGCAATATTCAGACACAGATATGATCACAGATTCAAACACAGATGCAAATATAAAGAAAAAGCAGTAAAGGAAAGAACACACAGGATTTTATACTGGTTTGGAGTTACCCTACATCCAGTTCCGCATACAAGTACGGATTTCCTTTCAAAAGCAATCTTTACAATTACAATCCTCGATTTCAAGGCCACGAGGTACACCACTCCAGATTCACAATCCTTTGGGTAGAGATACTTGATTTTCCGGGCAACAAGTTCACCCAATTGATTTCCTAGGCTACAATCACACCTTTTCTCACTTGATTGATTTCCAAGGCTACAATCACACCTTTTCTCACTTGAATAATTACAAAGAAGTCTATAACTCTGAATAGCACTAAGGTCTTGTTGAGATAGTGATAGAGAATCAAACCAGAAATGATCTAGTTAGATTCAATGGTGATTTCGGCAGAGTAATGGTAAGAATATATATAAAGAAATGTGGAAGAAGAAGAGGAGTGAAAACCAGAAAAATATGATATATAATTCGTTGAAAACATCCCCTATTTATAGAAGAACAACAGCCATGTCCATTCGTGAAAGGTTATGGCGAATAGACACTTCTTTTGAAATTCAAATTTTTGAAACCAACTGCCACTATGTCGACATGGGTATCTTGGGTATGTCGGCATCCCAAAGGAAATTTTGGTGATTTGTTTTTCTTTGAAAATTACTTCTATCTTATATTAAAAACTATTTTAAACTTTATAAATATACTTAACTATAGTTAAAATACATAAGTAAATATAGAGAATGATATATATATAATTTTACTATAATTTATATTTAAATCTAAGTATAAATATTAAATTTATTATCAAAGATAGTTTAAAACTAAGGATAATTTGATTTTGAAAATAAAGATTATTTTGAGGCTAAAAGTATTTAAAATCAGGATAGATGTTTTTGATTCTTTTTAAAAGGAAGGTTTTGAAATCATTTTGAAAACAAGATAATTTTGTAAAATCATTTGAATAAAAGTTAGCGGATACAAAACAATGTTCCACTAGATTTTTCGTAGGTTCCATCCTACTTAGGGTTCCATCCATTTAACGGGCTCGAAGTGGATTCCATTCCCCGACTAAATTGGATTTTTAGATGCTAGTGCTTTTCTAGGAGTTTTAAAAAAATTCCTAATTAAATTACTTATTCTTGAAATCTTGAACTCTCGATAATCTTGATATTCTTGATACTCGTGAGTCTTCAATCTTGATATCTTGAATCTCTATACTATACAGTCTTCATTCTTGATACCTGCATGGTTAAATCCTGCATATACATATATATATATATATATATATATATATAAACTATAATGTTAGTAATTATATCTTATAATCTTATTCTAAGGTTGTTATCATCAAAACCATCGTCTCAAGGACTAACAATCTACCCCTTTTTGATGATGACAACCTTTGGTTATAAAATATTACTTCTATCCTAATAACTCCCCCTAAAACTGATAACTCCCCCTTAATCTATGCCTATCTATCCTATTTTATACTTCTCACCCTTTGTCATCAACAAAAAAAAAACTAACTCCAAACTATATAACTCCCCCTTAATCTATGACATGTGATTATAATGATAGTGTTATCATAGATAATCAACACTTAATTCTAAAACTAAAACTTAGTCCTAGACTACTAACTTTCCTAACCAAGTATCCATACAATAATACTTTTAATAGAACATATATAAGAACACACATTATTTATTAATTATATATTTGTTTATATTTACATTTTCTTAGAGAACGTAAGAAAAAAAACAAACAACAATAGGAAAGAAAGAGAAGAAACTAATGTGTGTCTTTGAACATAGGAGATCTATGAACCGAACAATTTGGGAAGTGGAAACAAAAATTTCCACGTTGTTCGACAAGATTTCCATCTTTGTCAAAGCACACTTCGCCAACGCAAACGACTTTGTCGTCATCTTCAGCGTGCTCTTCTTCCATGGGGGCTTCTTCTTCTTCTTCCTCGCTGTCCTCTTGCACTCGATCTCCTGAAGAATCTTCGTCAATCAAGATTGGATTAGCATGATAGTCCATTAGAATTTTTTGCAAATTTCTAAGGATTTTGCCTTGCCTTTCTAGTTCCTTGGCCATTCTAAGTTGTACCACTTGAATTTCAGTCATTAATTGCAGTGCATCCTTCAAATAATCCACCATTTTCGTCACTCGTGCGAGCGTTGTTCGTTGAAACGATCCAGAAGTAGGAGAGGGGAACGAAAAGGTTGAATTTATGTTTGATTTGGAAGAGAGGAGGCCATTGTTTAAATGTTTTCAGAAGATAAAACAGAGAAAGAACAGAAAGAATGATCCAAATTTCGAAATAAGAAGAAAATATAACCACTTATTTGAATCTTGGTGCAAAAAATTCAAAAATAAAAAAAATCGTTATATGTCGACATGGGTAGGAGGGGGATGTCGACATGGTGCTTGATATTTTTACTATTTGATTTAATTTTAATTATACTTTGTTATTTATATTTTATATTTCAGTTATTGAACGAATACCGAATTCTCTTCTTAATTTAGTAAATATAGATTCATTTAAGGGTTTTGTTAGTATATCAGCAATTTGATTCTCAGAATTGATATAATCGAGAGTAATTACTTCCTTACTTATATTATCTCTGAGAAAATGATGTCTGATATCAATTTGTTTAGTTCGAGCATGATGAGTAGTATTTTTGGATAAATTTATTACACTAGTATTATCACAATAAATTGGTGATTTTAAGATATTTAAACCAAAATCTTTTAAAGTTTGTTGCATATATATTACTTGAGAACAAGCTAAAGCAGTAGAAATATACTCTGCTTCAGTTGTTGATAAAGAAACTGTGTTTTGCTTTTTACTAAACTAGGAAATCAAAGAATACCCCAAAAAGTGACAAGTTCCACTTGTACTTTTTCGGTCTGACTTACAACCAGCATAGTCAGCATCATAGTAAGATATTAATTCAAAAGAATCATTTTTAGGATAAAATAAGCCATAGTCAATGGTGTGTTTAATATATCTTATGATACGTTTTACAGCTTTTAAGTGGGTTTCTTTAAGTTGGGATTGGTATCTTGCACAGAGGCAAACGCTATGCATGATATCAGGTCTACTAGTAGTGATATAGAGTAGTGATCCAATCATTCCTCTTTATAACTTTTGGTCTACATCTTTTGAGAGATCTTCTTTACTTAGGTATTCATTGGTTGCCATGGGAGTGGGTTTTCCACTTGCAGTAGTCAAACCAAATTTACTAACTAGGTCTTTAGCATATTTTTCTTGACTAATAAAGATACCATTATCTAATTGTTTTATTTGTAATCCTAGAAAGAAGTTTAATTCACCCATATGACTCATCTCAAACTCATTTGTCATTATTTAAGAAAATTCTTTATTCATTTCAAAATTAGTTGATGCGAAAATGATATCATCTACGTAAACTTGTACTAGTTGAATATCATTTTTATTTCTTTTAATAAAAAGAGTATTATCTACTTTACCCATATCAAAATTTGATTGTAGTAAGTAAGATCTTAGTCTATCATACCAGGCTCTAGGAGCTTGTTTTAGACCATACAGAGCTTTCTTAAGTTTGTAAACATGATTTGGAAATTTATCATTTTCAAAAAGTGGTGGTTGTTCAACATATACTTCCTCTTTTACAAATCCATTTAAAAGGCACTTTTAACATCTATTTGAAATAATTTGAAATTATTATAATTTGCGAAAGCAAGTAGAATCCTAATGGCTTCTAATCTTGCTACAGGAGCAAAGGTTTTATCAAAATCTATTCCTTCTTCTTGACAATAACCTTGAGTGACTAACCAAGCTTTATTTCTAACGACCTCACCTTGTTCATTCGTTTTGTTTTTATAAACCCATTTAGTTCCAATTATAGTTTTATTTTTAGGTCTAGGAACAAGTTCCCAAACATTATTTCTAGTGAATTGATTTAATTCTTCTTGCATAGCCAATATCCATGAATCATCAGTTGATGCTTCTTTTGGATTTTTGGGTTCAATAGTTGATATAAAAGCTACACTGCTCATTTGACTTAGTTGATTTCTAGTTTTAACAACAGATTGCATATCTCCAAGTACATTTTCTATAGGATGATCTTTTAAAAGTTTAATCCTTTTGTTAGGATGATTTATTTCATTATTAGTTTCAGTTGACTCTTGATTTTGAGTGATTAAATCCTCTTCATCATTTATATCTTCAAAAATTTTGGAATTTTCATCGAATGAAACATGCATTGTTTCTTCGATGGTATTAGTTCTTAAATTAAACAGTCAGTATACTTTACTTCTATTAGAATATCCAATAAAGATACCTTTGTCGGATTTAGGATCAAATTTATCTAAGTTATCTTTTGTATTTAAAATAAAACATTTACTTCCAAAAATTCTAAAATAAGATACCTTAGGTTTCTTTGAGTGAAGAAGTTCATAAGATATCTTATTAGTTAACGGTCTAATTAAAATTATATTTAAAATATAACAGGCGGTAGCAACTGCTTTTGCCCAAAAATACTTTGGTAATTTACTATCTGAAAGCATAGTTCTCGCACACTCTTGAATCGTCCTATTTTTACGTTCTACTACTCCGTTTTGTTGTGAACTTCTTGGAAATGAAAAATTGTGAGTTATTCCCTTTTTATTGCAAAATTCCTCAAACTTTTCATTTTCAAATTCACCACCGTGATCACTACGGATGGTTATAATTTTTTAGAGAAAGTTGATTTTGAATCCTTTTTGTAAAGTTCTTAAAACATTCAAAAGTATCACTTTTATGTTTCAAAAATATTGTCCATGTAAATCTAGAATAATCATCTACAATTACAAAAACATATTTACTGTGATTTATTGACAGAATTTGAGATGGACCAAATAAATCAAGATGAAGTAATTCAAGAGGTTTTGAAGTAGAAATCATATCTTTTAATTTAAAGGAACTTTTTCTAAGTTTTTCTAATTGACATGCATCACATAAACTATCTACTTTAAAATTCATTTTAGGGAGACCTCTTACTAGATCATGTTTTGACAGTCTAGATAAGAATTTGAAATTCAAATGCCCAAATCTCTTATGCCAAATCCAAGGGTCACTTGTATTTTCCAAAAGACACAAGTTATCATTTGAAATTTTCATACTAAGAATATAAATATTCTTTTTCCTAATTCCCTCAAATATTATGGTTGAATTATTATCTTCAATGTGACACTTAACTTTTTCAAATTTAATTTTAAATCCTTTATCGCAAAGTTGACTTATACTTAGCAGATTATGTTTCAGATTCTTAACTAGCAAAACATTAGTAATAATAGGAGTTTCAGAGTTATCGACTTTGCCGATGCCAATCACATATCCTTTTGAATTGTCTCCAAAGTTAACCAGTCCTCCGTATTTGTATATTATATCATTCAGCATATCTAGATTCCCAGTAATGTGTCTAGAACATCCACTATCGAGTATCCATTTATTCTTTTTGATCTGTACAATTTGTCCGTTGTGGATTGATTCCTTAACTCCCATAAAGCATGTTTCCTGCACATCAAACAATCTTAGTAGACAACTTGTTTTTGAATATTAATTATATGCAGACTCAAGAGACAATGATGATCTGAATATTTCTAAACTAGTATTAACAAATTTCTTAAACATAGCCATTTTAAAAACTTTTTCAAAAATCAGATTATGAAACTTTGAAAACCTTGCTCTGATACCAAATGTGAGAAATGCGGATTACAGATCTTAAGGCTAGTATAAACACTAGAGGGGGAGGGGTGAATAGTGTTTTAAGGAATTACTAATTCTTTTTGAGTTTATATTAATTTGAACACGAATGTATGCAATATTCAGACACAGATATGATCACAGATTCAAACACAGATGCAAATATAAAGCAAAAGCAGTAAAGAAAAGAACACACCGGATTTTATACTGGTTCGGAGTTACCCTACATCCAGTCCCGCACACAAGTACAGATTTCCTTTCAAAAGCGATCTTTACAATTACAACCCTCGATTTCAAGGCCACGAGGTACACCACTCCAGATTCACAATCCTCTGGGTAGAGATACTTGATTTCCCGGGCAACAAGTTCACCCAATTGATTTCCTAGGCTACAATCACACCTTTTCTCACTTGATTGATTTCCAAGGCTACAATCACACCTTTTCTCACTTGAATAATTACAAAGAAGTCTATAACTCTGAATAGCACTGAGGTCTTGTTGAGATAGTGATAGAGAATCAAACCAGAAATGATCTAGTTAGATTCAATGGTGATTTCGGCAGAGTAATGGTAAGAATATATATAAAGAAATGTGGAAGAAGAAGATGAGTGAAAACTAGAAAAATATGATATATAATTCGTTGAAAACATCCTCTATTTATAGAAGAACAACAGCCATGTCCATTCGTGAAAGGTTATGGCGAATAGACACTTCTTTTGAAATTCAAAATTTTGAAACCAACTGCCACTATGTCGACATGGGTATCTTGGGTATGTCGACATCCCAAAGGAAATTTTGGTGATTTGTTTTTCTTTGAAAATTACTTCTATCTTATATTAAAAACTATTTTAAACTTTATAAATATACTTAACTATAGTTAAAATACATAAGTAAATATATAGAATAATATATATAAAATTTTACTATAATTTTATATTTAAATCTAAGTATAAATATTAAATTTATTATTAAAGATAGTTTAAAACTAAGGATAATTTGATTTTGAAAATAAAGATTATTTTGAGGCTAAAAGTATTTAAAATCAGGATAGATGTTTATGATTCTTTTTAAAAGGAAGGTTTTGAAATCATTATGAAAACAAGATAATTTTGTAAAATCATTTGAATAAAAGTTAGCGGATACAAAACAATGTTCCACTAGATTTTTCGTAGGTTCCATCCTACTTAGGGTTCCATCCCTTTAACGGGCTCGAAGTGGATTCCATTCCATGACTAAATTGGATTTTAAGATGCCAGTGCTTTTCTAGGAGTTTTAACAAAATTCCTAATTAAATTACTTATTCTTGAAATCTTGAACTCTTGATAATCTTGATATTCTTGATACTCATGAGTCTTCATTCTTGATATCTTGAATCTTTATACTGTACAGTCTTCATTCTTGATACCTGCATGGTTAAATCCTGCATATACATATATATCTAAACTATAATGTTAGTATTTATATTTTATAATCTTATTCTAAGCTTGTTGTCATCAAAACCATCATCTCAAGGACTAACATTGATATCCCAAGAACTAGGTTCAATGGGTAAGAACAAGTTGTGAAGTGATGTGAGTTGAACATGCTATTTTTATATATTTAGAAGCATGTATTCCTAAAGTGATTAGAGGATGAGTTAATTGAAATTCTTAATGAGATCTATACTCTATATAGAGTGGAGTACCTACCTTCAGTAGTACTCTTGATAGTTTCATCTATGTGGATGTGGAAATGTGGCCGATTCTATGGAATTTGGGTAAAATTCCTATTTCCTACAGCATTCACTAAACTGAGATAGACATGCATGACTATGAATGCAAATGCTTATTTGATTGCCCTCTAGAAAGATTTTGCATTGTTTGATGTCAGGAATAGAGTTCAAGATTACGTGTTGCTCTATTTAAAACTGAATCTTATCCACTATGTAAATATTCTAGTCGAAAAACATCTTTGTTTTTGCACAATCTTATGCTTTCAGAAACCGCTCGAAAAATATTTTTAAAATTCAATTGAAGGATTGTTGAAAATGTTTTAATTTTTTTTTGAAGTGAATTATTAAAAAATAAACAAGTGTATATGACTCCTATATGAATAGTCCAATATTGTAGGACTATAGAAAAAAATCTAATATTTATACTTGATTCTTGAAGTTAAATTGGACCTTTTGGGCACCCAAGTGTTGATTTTGTGTTGAGGAGGAAGCACATGCATGATAATCACACGCGTGTGCACCGACAGACCGACTCGACTCGAATCGACCCGGGCTTGCCGTGGTGTAGCACTTATATATCTGTACGAAATTTGTTGTGCATTTTCTGACCGTTGTTTTATTTGAAACAACAAAATTTTAAATCCGAATTTTGAGTCAACGTCACTCCACTGTTCAGTGACCAAGTACACGACTCATCCGACGATCACTGTTTTCTAACAGTAACTAATGTCCTTTTTTTTCTTGAAATAAAAGGTTACAGAGGTCGGTTTCTTTGGATTTTTAAACAACTGGCTGTAAGATATCTTTGCTGTTACTTGTTGTTTAAGGTGTCTACAGCATCTCAGTGTCGCTTTAGAGATAAACCACGGTCTTATCAACTGCGTTGTTACTGATAATTATAGTAAAGCAAATATAGGCTGTGACAAATTAGATAAATCTAAGGAGGTTTTAAATTTTATTAAAATGCAAAATTATGACTAATAAAATTTTCCCTGTAAATTATTGGGAACTGTTGCTTTCCTTGGCAATTGTCTTGTTACCCTGACCATACCAGCCCAGGAATATTCTACTTCCTTGTTACAGTGAACCACGGAGAATGTGTTTACGTAGCTTTCTGAAATAGGGCAATTTTGATCTTCGTATATTTGTTACTACTCATATTTTAATTATATGCTTTACTACGTGTACATTATATGTTAAGCCTTGGTCAGCATACTAATTTATGCTGGACAGTCGTTAATAGTATATAGTATCCGTTTACTTTTAGTGTTTTCGACATGCAGAATTATGCTCCATGTGGTAGTTCTTTGAAAGGTGACTCATTAAATTTGCATTATTCAACCCTCTGAACGATGAAGTTGAGTTTACATTCAAGATTATGTTGTTTATTTCATTAACTTAGTTAGCATTTATGGTTAATCTACTAATAATAATAACAAACAAGAGGTTATATAAATGATAATTAATAGGACAAAATTTTGAACTAGGCATGGCAAAAAAAGGTACAGCAAGAACCTGCTTCATATAAAACTTATAGATAAATTTTTGAACTAGGCATGGCAAAAAAAATATAGCAAGAACATGCTTCATTTAAAACTTATTGTAATAACATGCCTCGTTTTGGCAAGCTATATTTTTCAATTTTTTTTATAGCTTTTACATTCCATAAATGCGCATGCACATATTTATTATTTGCGCGTATATGTAATGCGCAAATAATATTTCGGATATTAAAATTACAGCAACCTCTTCATTTCATCTTTTCTTCTCTATCTTTCCAAAACCCTCATTCAATCTCCAATATAACACATTCTATTTTCCAAATCAAACATTAAATCAAAATATTCTTTTGTTTACATTAAAATAATTACATGTTTTATCTCTAAATGGAAGGCCCTTCTTCATCTACGCAAGTTAGAGGTAAAAAATTTTGTTGTTAAAATTCTTGTTAAAATTACTAGTTGTTGTTGTTGTTGATAATTACTAGTAATTATTGTTGTTATAATTGAAATATTAATTACTGATAATGATATTCGAAACCCTAGTTGTAAGTTTGATTAGTGAGTGAATAATTGGATGATAAATTTTTATAGAATTGCCATTCTGACCCGTTGATAGAAGTGTTCTTTATCTTCAAGAACAATATAGAAGTGAAAATGAATCGCCTATCGAGGTATTTATTTTATGTACATTGGTTGGTTGTTAACTAAAAATGCAATTGTGAATTATTAATTTTAATTCTTTGTTATAAATCACGACATAGAAACAATTAAACATGTTGATCATTCTAGTAAGCTAAAGGAAATAGACTTTAAAGATCCTATATTGGAACAAAACTTAAGAATACTTGGTTTATGAAATGCAATGCAAGTTGAGTATATTAGACTAGATCATCATCTTCTTACGGCATCGCGCGATCGTTGGAGGCCTGAGACAAATACTTTTCATACGAGAGTAGGAGAAATAACTGTAACATTATGTGATATTAGCTTTTTATTTGGTTTATCTACAGACGGTTTCCGGCATGTTTACAAAATTTGGAAGTTGATCATATGGAGTTGTGTCATGATTTACTTGGTTTATTTCCACCTAAGGAGGCAGTAAAATCTAAAAGTGAGACAACAATGACTTGGCTTAAAAGTGAATGTAAAGAACCACTTGGAGCAGATGCGACAGATTTAGATATATTTCGTCGTAGTCGTGTTGTAATTTTGTACCTTTAAATTGTCGGCTTTTTCAGGATCATTCAAAAGGTCGATTGAACTTGAAAATTTTATCATTTATGGATAATTTAGCAAATTGTGGTTACTATTCATGTGTTAGTGTTGTACTTTGTTATTTGTATTGTGGGTTGACAAATGTTGCTTTACAAAATAGAAAAATATTAGACGGTTCTTCAACATTGTTCCAATTATGGTCTTGGTCTCATATCGCTATTGGACGTCCTGATGTACGAATTTCTACCGATTTAGATCCTCATCTTCCATTCGTGTGTAGGTGGAATTGTGTTAGGAGTTGGCGTGAAACTCCAAAAAATGTACAATTTTACCGAAATGAATTGGATTTATTAGCGGATGATGTCGTAACTTGGGAACCATATTCATTGATACATGCACTTGACCATGCTAATGTTCAATATATGTTTGTAGGTTGGATCGCTAAGGGTAGACTAATCTTATTTTTAGACTTTAAAATATATGCTCCGGATCGAGTGATGAGATAATTTGGATTTGATCATCAACACATTCCTAATCCTGTCGTGCCAATAGATCTAAAACCGAGTGATTAGATGGCTTTCCTTCAAGAAAGTCTGGCTTTATGGAATTCAACAATTGATCATGATGAACGAGCAAGTGATCCTCCGACACCGGTGAGCGTGTATGAATATTGGTTGCATACATTCCCCGAGATCCACTAGAGCGTGATGTGGTTAGTACTTTAATTTATAATATTTGATAGTTTCCATATTTTTAGAGCATATGCATTGTTACATTGTTTTTTTTGCATAGGTAAGTGGGATATATAGTTCTTTGGAGGTGGTTAATGAAATCGAAGACAATCGTTTGGAGCCGGAGAAGTTGAAAAGTAAGTGTATTGACTTACCACGTGTACCAGACATAATTCAATATAGAAACAAGTTACGTCGACCGGAAAGACCTTTGCATATTGTAGAAGAAACACATGCGAGAGTGAAGGGAGAAGAAAAGTGTACTCCAGAGGAGGAGGAAGACACACAAACGAAAGTGGAGGAAGCACATACAGAAATAGAGGAAGCACACATAGGACTGGAGGGAGCACATGCACTCGAGGGAGAAAGTGAACAACCATGGCCTATTTGGATTGAAAGCAAACAACAATTTGCATATGGTGGTCAATCATCTCTAGAGAAACAGCAAGAATGGCCATAGTGGTGGCAACAACAGCAACAAGGGGAGCTAATATTCGGTCACACTCAAGAACAAGAAATTCCTACGTCGACCTTAGATGAATCGTAAAGTTCACCACCAATCACGTATAATAGGAAGAAGAAGAAAAGAGACACACTCCTTGCAATCAGAAGGCTTAAGGATTAAGTGGTTTTATTGGTATGTTGTTGGTTATGGTGTTGTTATGTTGACGTTTTTTGATTATTTGTTGATGTTTATTTAGATATTTGGATGGTATATTTTATTTAAATTGATATTGGGATGTATGTTGTTGGTATGTTTGTTGTTTTGATGGTATATGATCTTGATATGATATGGTTTTGGAAATTAGTATGGATATCTAATGTTGAAGGTATGCTTTGATGATATTTTGTTGTTTTGATGATATGTTGATGGTATGTTGGTGTTATAAATGACGGTATATTGATGATATGTTAATGGTATGTTGGTGTTATACAGAGGGGATGGAGTAGCAGCTCTCTGGTTGTTGGATGATAGAAATATATTTACGGATTTATGAAATGCGCAAGTAATATTTTCAAATATAACTTGCGCATTTCTGAAATGCACAAGTTATACCCAAAAATATTACTTGTGCATTTCATAAATGCGCAAGTATATTTTCTGGCATCCAAAAACCAGAGAGCTGCTACACCATCTTAACAATATAAAACATCATATTTGCCCTAAAGCATATCACAACATATCAAAACATACCCAACATCAAAATAGAAAACATGTGTAGAGTTCATCAATTCATACATAGGAAACATGGCTAGAGTTCAACAATTCGTTTACAGGAAACAAATCTAGAGTTCATCAGTTCATACATACGAAACAACTCAATGAGTACAGGATTTCTTCCTATGCTTAAAGCAAAACAT
The DNA here is from genome assembly GCA_030737815.1 of Allium fistulosum. NCBI lineage: Eukaryota > Viridiplantae > Streptophyta > Magnoliopsida > Asparagales > Amaryllidaceae > Allium > Allium fistulosum. The sequence goes on from CM060907.1 coordinate 560,285,569, forward strand.
TTGCTACATCTATTCTGCCCGGATGATGATGGAGGATCCATGAAACCTTTTATTCGAGCTGATCGTGGACGTCCGAATTTTTTGTGTACCAGTGGTTGATGTATAGTAGGATCTTCGTAGACATCCCAATGACGACTATCAGGTACATGGTGGAATAAAGGTGTATAAGCATCAATATACTTAGCCGTTGTGTACCACATTGAGATTAAGTCAAAATATGCTCTGTTCGTACCACCTGAGCCACGTGAACATGCTGCTAATACATATGAGCATAGAAAATGATCTAAAATTGGCATGTTGCATGAACGCTTGGAGACATTATCGTCCATATTCACCATATAATTAAGCATATGAACATCTTTCACTTGCCAATTTGTTATGTTATATCTCTCTATAGACGAGTCTTGATTCTTCCATTCTACCTTTTGCTAATGCTTCCCACTTTAGTGTCAAATTGGGCGTCCACTCTACTCCTTGAGTTCGACAGTCGTAAAAGTAATGGTTTAAACGATGAAAATTCTGTGCAACCAATGATCTAACAGGTAAATTCCTTGTTCCTTTCAGCACACTGTTAAAGCTTTCAGAAATATTCATTGTCATCATATTGAATCTTATGCCCTCATCATGACAAAGAGTCCAACTTGATTCCTAATCTTTTAAACTTGCTTCAATCCATGCATCTATTTGTCCAATTACAACCTTCAACTGTTTTCATAGTTCATTATATTTTACAACCTCCAATGCTATGGCACATGCATATAGCAAATTATGAAGCTCACCCGAACCAAATCCGGCTTTCTTGAAATTTTCTTTAATATAACGAACACAATAGCAATGATGATGTTCAATTGGCCAACCTTCTCCGAGTGTAAGTAGAATTCCTTTCTAACGATCTAAGATAAATGTAATACATCGGTTACATTCAGATGGAATATAATTCCAAATGCAACTTATAAACCAACTCCACGTCCGCCAAGACTGTATCTGCACAATAGCAAAGGCTAACGGAAAAAGACCTTGATTTGCGCTTACACCAGTAGCTACAAGTAACGTACCAAAATACTTTCCGTATAAATGAGTGCCATCAATAGAAAGTATTGGTCGATAGTGTCTGAAACCATCGATTGAATGTCCGAAAGCCCAAAAATCACCACCAGTAACACTACGACTGTGGATAATATCATATACGGTTCAAGGGTTGGTACTTTGCACGGATTTAAGATATTTTGGCAATTTTACATATGACGATTCCGAATCTCCATAAATTATTGCAACTGCTTTCTATAGTCCATTCCAAGCTCGAGAATAATTTACTTTTATATGAAACATATTCGATATTGTCTCTTGAACTTTTCTTGCAGTCATATTTGTTTTAGATTTAATTAATGGAAGTATTTTACTACATATAAACTTCGATGTCGTCTGTCGATGGTTTGAGTTGACGGTGACATTTAAACATGTGTGATCCCTACCATATGTTGTTATTTTCCACCAATTATGAGATTTTCTCACCGACAAGCTAACATGCACTCTCCAAGGACAATTTTCATCCACATCACAATGAACCATATATTGATTTGCACGCGATTTAACTACTTGAAAAGAAACTGAACATTCAATCGTCCACTCGCATAACTGTTCAATGGGTTTCTGTTTACTTTCAAAAATTAATCCAACACGAGGTCTTTTTTTCAGTATATTCTCTTCCAAACACTTCCACCTCTAATTGAAAGTTTACCATAATGGATTTCGCTATCATTGTTGCAGTACATAAATCATCGGCTAGGGAATCTTCATATGTGATTTTCTCTTCATCGACATTTCCATCACCAATCTATTGATTGTCTTCATATATGATTGCATCATTATTTACCTCCATGCATCGACCCAAGTTCTATCTACATCATTTGCACAAGCTACTTGCATGCAATTCAATTTCACTTCGCTATGATTTGCATCATCAAAGTAATCATCATCGTTGTCGTCAGTACGGCCAATGAATGCTTCTTCCATAGGATTCATTTGGAAACTACAAGTGCAAAAAATAATGATAAGAGTAAAGTGTGTGAAGGTAATTCAAAATGAAAATACTATGGTAAAATATTACTCACTTTGTGACTGTTTGAGATTGATTTGGATGTATAAAGGTATGGTCTATATGTTGTGCTTGATTAGATGATGCTTCAACTATTCCGCTATAACTATGCAATAAATTTGTAAACTCCCCGCCATGATGAGTTGGCAGCACGAAGGATGTGCCAACCATTGTGTTTCTTGAAACTGTGTAGTGGGTACGGGCTCTTTGATAGAAATTGCAAACTGATGTGTTTCTACAACATTAACATGTTCTGCTTTTGTAACAAAAAATTCTATCACTCTCATTCCAACAGAAAACGTTGAATTCATATCATCGTCATCTTCCAGATCAATAGCGGATGAACCATCATCTCTAACCCATTTCACCACTAATTTTAAATCATGCTCGAGCGGATAGAGTTTCTTCACTTCAAATGCACGTTATTTAAGCTCTATAAAACTATAATATTTTTTAATTTTGTTTTTCACCAACATACCTAGGTTTACTGTCTTCATCAACCCACAATTCTCTATCGTAGTAAAATATTAGAACCGTTGACACTATCTACAAAAACAATTAAATCACTACATTCAAAACCTTGATTTTGTGACAAAACCCTAAACTAAACTTTACTAAATTAATACCTTTATTTCCAAAGAAGATTATGTTTCCTGAGGCAATCTTCAACCAAAAGCAAGAAAATCAAGATTTCGTAGATAAATTTTGAATGGTATAAAAATTTGGGGAGAAATATATAGGGTTTTGGTGAAATGGAAAAGTAGAAGTGAAATGGGAAGAGAAAAGGGGTTGCTGTTAATTTCAAGCTCGGAATTGTATTTATGCATTCCATAAATGCATAAATACAACATACAAATTAGCGCATTTATGGCATGCGCAAGTAATTATTTTTTGAAATATTGTTTGCACATTTCAAATATGCCTAAGCTTTATTTTAAAATAATGCTTGCGCATTTTTAAAATGCGCAAGCATGTTTTCAGCCACTCAAAAAATAGAAACCTACTACCTATATAACACCATATAGCATCAATAGAACACCCTATATTATGAATATCACCAATATAACAGCTTACATCCGTATATCACCAATATATTTACAAAACAGACCTGTTTCAAAACAGACAGCACCCTTGCCTACAGCTTATCATACACATTCAATAACTTATAAATATGGACACTCAAAAAACAGCAAACAATTCTATTCAAAGTATATTACAAACCATAATACCTACCAAACAACATCTAATAACTTACAAATACAACAACATTGTCTAGTACTATAATTTATATTCAACAAAAAATACAGACATTCAACAATTACATGAAATGAAGCAACATACATTTCATAAGTTCCACTAACACATAATCAAACATACATAAACATACGTCTACTAAGATCAACCATAGCACAACTAGTACCACAAACATATATTTAAACAGAAATACAAAAATTCAAATATCACATGAAATCAAACAACATGCAAGTGATGACGTTCTACTAGACCCAAACGACTAACGAAATCTTCACCCTCAACTAGTTTTCCTCAATTCATGAACAAGTTTTTCCAAACGTCATACTTCGCCTTGCATTTCTAAGGTGTATTCAAGTCCCTTAGCATGCATTGGAAGATCAATCCATTCTATATAATTGCAGTATTATACTTGAGCATGGTTCATCTTGTGTTCTTTATACGAACTACATCCATAAAATCTACGCCCTGCATTAATATCAGTTTTGCAAACAACAACTACACACTCATCTCCATACTGACAATTTGATATGGTCCGGTTGGCATAGTAGGAGGAATATGATGTAGACGCTCGATTATATTCCCATCAACGTAGATTTGTTTACCCGGTCTTTGGTTCACTGCAACTTTGTGTAAATGAGCATTTAAGGTTGATGTTCCAGAATGGAATTTAGGAGATATTGGATCAAGTTGTGTCTCTGGAACATAATCAATATCAACGTCAATATGACTCTCCTTCGCAATACCTTTTTGCGCTTCAAATTCATAACAATGTTTCATCAAAGTTTCATTGTCAATCTTCCAACCGTCATATCTAACATCAAAATAAACTAAAATCAATAACATTAAAAATTTAATAAAGAAACAAACTATGCTAAATAAACTTAAAAATTATCTAGGATTTTCTCTTTTACCTTGTAATGAAGAAGATGATTCAAACTGTAGATTATTTTGAATTTGAATTTGAAATCGGGAATTGGAATTGAAATTGGGTGAGGTAGGGTTTGGGTTAGATTGATGATTAAAGGAAGGTTTTGGGAAGACGGAGAGAAAAGATGAAATGGAGAGGAAACGGGGGTTGCTGTAATTTTGATGCCCGAAATATTATTTGCGCATTCCATATATGCGCAAATAATAAATACATACTTGCACATTCATGGAATGCACAAGCTATAAATTATTTTAAAAAAATATAGTTTGCGCAGTCCAAAAATATGCAAGCTATATCAAAATGAGGCCTATTATTTCAATAAGCTTTATATGGAGCATGTTCTTGTTATACATTTTTTGCCATGCCTAGTTCAAAATTTTGTCCTAATTAATAATAATAAATAATTATTTTTTTACCGTGATTAAATTCTCATAAGGATTCTTAGTTAATAAGAAATGTGCCCTCAACGTTACATATAACTAATAAATAAATAACTAATTTAAAATTTTAAAAAATATATATAATTAGCAATTGGTATTGTTAATACCTCAGTTATTGATTTTGATATCAATAATCCTATAAAATATAGATACTAATGTTTTGCCAAGTTATATTATATATAGTGCAAAATATTACATGTGTGCTGAATCGATGACTATACAATACAAAGACTCAAGATAAAGATATGAAAACTCATGAGTTCAAAGACAAAGAAATGAAGATCTAAAGATTATAATTTAGTGTATAGAGTCATTAGTAAATATTGTTAAAGTTCTTGATAGCAATTTCTAATCTCTATCTCCAATTTCCGATCATTGATATTTAAAAAAAATTAATTTCAAAAATATATTTTAAATACTTTATAAAAGTTTTTCAAAGTTCAAAAATATTTAAAATGTATGTTCAAAATATTTTATAAAGTATAGAATTTTCAAAGCATTTTAAAGAAAATAATCTTGATTTTTAACTAGCATACGTCGACATACATGCCGCCAAATAGTTCTTCAAATTTTAAATGGAAGTGTCTATTCAATATAACCCTTTATGAATGGATACATCAGTTCACTCACTATTCACTATATATATGAGAGTGCCAAATGAGTTTTTAACAACTAATTAGTCACTTTCTTCCCTTCTTTACTCTCTTGAGAATTCTCTTGAAAAATATACTCTATTCCCTTCAAAATCATATAGAATAAATTCATACTTCATTGTACTAATTCAATACAACTTTCTTACTATTTTGAAAACATCCCTCTCTCATTTCAAAGATCAAAATGCTATCCAAGAGGCTACAGGATTCATTGTATCCAAAGTACAAGAATTTGTTTTTGGAAAAACTATCAACTCTACTCATGTTTATTTGGGTTTGCTTGTAGCTCGTTCAAATTAAGTGGGTGTGCTTAGTAGCCCATTCAAATCTAGTAAGTGTGCTTGTAACCTGATCAAATCAAGTGAGTTTATCCAGGATTCGAAATACATGAGGGTGTATCTCGTAGCCTCGAAATCGAGATTGTATTTGGGTTTTCCTTCTACTTGGTTAAAGAGTGGCATTTGAAAAGAAATCTATACAAGCAATTTTATGAGACTGGATATAGAAGAAATCCGAACCAGTATAAAATCTCTAATATCATCTCTCTAGCTCTTACTTTATTTTATTGCTTTTATATTTGTCTGTGATTGCATCTGTGACTGATTGTTAATATAAATATGTGTTGTTAACATGTGAATTAATATTAATCTCAAAAGAATTTTAAAAATATTTATATAAGCTAGAAAACACTATCCACCTCCTCTTTTGTTAAATTAGCTTTAAGATCCATTATTCCACAACCCACATTTGGTATCAGAGCATTAGGTTTTCAAAAACTTGTAATTTGATTCTTGAAAATTTTAAATGGCAAGTAATGTGGTTATTACTCTTTTTAATACTTTTATGGAAATCAAACCAGATTAGCATGATGTACGTCGATGACTAGTCAAAGCATTGGATTTTTCTAATTGAACCATTCGAATGAGAAATAAAGCAAGGCTGCAGATTGCTGAATTTCTAACGGTATCACAAAGGCGTAGGTAAATCCCTATGCCTTTGTGACGCCAATTTTTTTTTTAAAATTACTAAGATGGCGTCACTAAGGCATCGCTAAATTTCATTGGCATCATAAAAGCGTATATGCTTTGCAATCAATATGTGACGCCAGTTTGAAAAGGTTGTAATATTCATGGTATCACTAAGGCGTAGCTAATTAGCGATGCCCTTATAACATTTTACTGACACCTTATTGAGGGAATTGAGTTTAGCGACGTCGGATATCGCTAATCTACGTTAGAAATCATTCAGTACTCTTATAGTGTATCATACTACAAAAGTCATTTTTACATATGTAAATTGTTATTATAGTCGTGCATATGATTGGATTAAATATATAATACAATCATAATTAACACCGTTGTGCCAAATATATAAAGATGCTAACATAAATACTTAATTCATCATAAATAAAACAGCATTTATATTATCTAGCCTTCTACCTCGTTTTTTGAGAGTGTCATGTCTAGATCCATAAACTCATGCTACTCGAAGGAATATCCGTGAGTTTATGAAAAAATAATGATAAAATCATGAATCAAACATAAAATCTAGTATGAGGAACATATTACCCTAAACATAAGACATATTAAGGCCATGTCACAAAAGCATGGAACATGCTTTCCCCTTACTATAACACAATATTCATTTAATAGCTTTAAACACAAGCGTAAAAAATAATCTCATCCCTAAAGTTCTTATAAATGCTATGATACTTTAACTAGAATCAATAGCCATTTCATGTAATTTGTCATTCAGTAATCATTTTCTTTTCTATCCAAAACATAAAACATACCACCTTCGATTGCCACGAGACCTTATGCCTTCTTCCTATGAAGAGGGGTTATATTTTTAGCATCTGGCTGCCACTAACACTACAAAAGAATGGGATGGCATACAGAAAGATTTTCCCTACGCCATCCCTATATCATAGAAGAAGTTGGGAAACAAAGTGTCGTAGAAAAAATCCCTACACCTTCCCTACGCCACTCATTGACAGTTTCCTTATGACTTACCTATGCCTAATTCTCTATGCTTTCCTTACGCCATATTCCCTACGCCTTCCCAATATCGCATTCCATATGTTTTCCCTATGCCATTTTGCATAACTCTTCTCTACGCCATTTTTCATACGTCTTCCCTAGGCCCAGTTTCATACACTTTCCCTATGCCTGCTTCTCCATGCCCTACTTATTTCTCTTTGAAAGTGCAAAGATCAGATTTCCTTACGAATTTCTTACATCTTTCCCATGTCTATTTAAAGAAAAATTCATATAATTCTATTATATTTACCTTCGTTCAACACATATCACAAAAAAAGTCCCTACATCTTCCCTACACCACTCGTTGACAGTTTCCTTATGGCTTCCCTACACATTCCCTATGCCATATTCCCTACACATTCCCTACACCACATTCTATATGCCTTCCCTACGCCATTTTCCATACGCCTTCCCTATGTCTGCTTCCCTACACCTTACCTATTTCTCTTTGAAAGTGCAATAGGAATTTCCTAAGCCTTCCCTACGTCACCGTAAAGAAAAATTCAATATAATTCTATTATATTTACCTTTATTCAACATATAGCACAACACATAACATATGTCGTTTTAAGAGAGAGAAGGTAAATTATTTAATTCGGAACTTGTGGCTGAAATCGGAGGAATTTGAAGCATAGTAAAATTGAGGTATAGCTGATCCTAGTCCTATATATATATATATAATCACATGCAAATTCATAACAATATATACCATTAAAAACATTAAAGCACAATGCAGATCATGTTCAAATTACAATGAACTTGTTACAAATATATTTAAACCACATCATGTCCAATACAAACAATAATATAGAATCAGTACATAACTCCAACATAGTTGTTTCATCAAGTTCAAACATCATAGAACTACATTAAAAAACATAATAGCAAATACAAAAGCAACGTAGGAATAACTCATGAAGTAGGTCCTTGTCCTTTCTCCTACCTCAACCCCCGTAAGAACTCCTGCATGGAATATAAATCCTTTTGTAGCTTGTTCACCCATTCAATTCTTGATTTTTACTCCTTAGCTCTTGTACCTCCTCCACAAGTCTCTCTGTCATGTGAAACTCCAGACCTAGCACTGTATGTGTTGTCTCTATGTATCTACGTATAAATTATACTATCAAATTAGTACTGTATGTTATTGGATTACGACATGTATTTTGACTACTACACTTTCATTAAGTTTTAATGGATACTTATCAGTGTTTTAAGCCAAAGCATCGCATTAGAAAAGGTGATCCCATTGAAAATCACGTTATTTCTATTGATGGATTGGGTAGCATACAACAAGCAATTCTACTTCCATAAAACCAATTAACGTTTTGATAGTCAATACGTTAAATAGTTCCAAATATTTTTGTCAACGTTAAGCAAACAAGAGGGTTTTAAACAAAGTTTGCAATACATTCGTAAATCAAATTTCAAAATTACTCCAGCAGTATAAGAATCTATAGATCATTACAATATAAAAACCATTCAACCAACTAATGCTTTTTCTAACAAACATATTATATCAAAAAACATTACGCAAATGCAGATGATTTCAAACATTAAAACTGACAATACAACAGTAAAGAAGTTCACTTCAACCCACAAAATCTCAATTCCAAGTTGAGGTAGCTTGTTTGTTTCTTTTTTTTCAAACTTAAAAATAATAATAGTATACTTTGGCTAATATATAGAAGACACAAGCAGAGGTTCATATGCAGACACTCAAAAATAAGATATACTATACTTTGGCAAATAATTGCGTCGAAGGAAGAAACAACGTCGGTGGTCGATGTTAAAAAAATTCAAACTCGATTCACTCATGTAATAAGCAAATCATGATATAGAAGTAAATAAACATTGTTTGAGTAGGTATATAAACATATGACAATCAATTCGATCATTACGTCAAATTTGATATTCAACATAGATTACATTCTAACTCATATGTTTCTTCACAGAGCATCTTACTACAGTTAAGAGGAAGAAAAAATGAATACAATATGAATGAATAGAAAATACATAAAACACACACATTTATTTGGTGGAAGTAATACTGTAAACAAAATGAAACTTTATCAAACCTCTCCTACCATTAAAATTTAAGTGCAAACAAGAATTCTAGTGTTTCTTCAGTTATCTAATGATTAGCTCTTTCTAAATATTTTGTATATAAGAAAATTTCACCTTAATTTGTTTAGAAAATGGTATGGACATGAATATACAATATAAATAATTTGTTCATATCCAAATTTCATTCTAGATCATACAATTATGAAACAAACCGTATGACAAAGTTCAAATTTTCAAAGCTTACTTAGAAGTTTCTTATCCTTAAATCAGTAAAAAACTATAGTAGTGGTGTTAGGGAAACCAAAAACCACGTGTCAGACCTAAGTCTGATGTGAGAAACTTAAGAATATATGTACATCATATAATAACACCATTTGAGACCGTTGTAAAAGGTAATCCCCTCAAAAGAGCTAAACCATCTAATAAGTACATATCGCGATATAATAGATAATGTCTAGGGTGGAGAATATAAATCATAAAATAGCTGTTGGTACTTACATTAATCACGCCACAATAATATCGAAGTACAGTCAAAACCGCAAAAGTATGCACGCATAATGAATTTCCATGAAGGCATCCCCAAATAGGCCAGCCTCTTGCACAAGTGTTAGGAATTACCTCTAAGCATCATATATCCCTATATAAATTATACCATAAGGTAAACACCATTGGTCCATGTCTAAAACATGTGATCCCAAATATCATCAACTCCTGCCCGCAACACGATAAGCATACTCTAGATATGGAGTGATAATATTCTGTCTCGGGTCAGCCAAACCCCAAGCTAAGCACCTACTATGTTTTCTATCATTTTTGATGTCGAGGTCACATTCGGCATCTCTCACACGAGTCTTCATCACTCGAATAGAACATGAATCCCCAAATGGATTCTAGCATCTCGAATAGATCGCGAATCTCTACATGGTTCGAGCATTATGAACAAATCTCAAATCCCTACATGGATTCTTGCATAAGTCATCCGACAAATGTTAACGACGACTTCTATCTTGGACTTAACTTTAGGATGGACAGTTCAACTCTATAGCATTTCACTTCACAACCACTTCTAAAACATAGAACTGGTATAACAGTTTTGAAGTGGTATTCGATAAGTAAAACACTTATCGATCTCAGTCTCTTTAAAAACTAAATCAATGAATTTTCGGTAAACTCAATTCCGGTTCATATATATAAATTCTTAAAGCTAAAGACGTTTTATACCAATGCTCCTTCCCGGGGGTTCTCAAATCATAAGAAACCCTGAATCTTTTAGATACTTCCTAAGTTGGTCAAGTTCGATAATCAACTATTAAGTTCAAAATAGATGATCGCATATTGAAATCAAGTCTCGTATACTTATCACGTTTCCAAACTTATCAACTTATATTATCCATCAATCGAGAGTGAAGCCAGGTAAGTTAGAGCACTGGTTGAATCAAAGCTTCGCCTAGACACTTCATTTTTAACTCCCACCAATAGATAAGTCTACTTCGTCGGCTTTTAGTGCTACACAACTAAATGCTTTCCATAAACGAATAAACTCGCAAAGCATAATCAATTCATACAAAGCATGTTTAAGTCACATAAGAGACTCCTAAACCCCCTTTTTATTTAATTAATCCATTTATTAATTAAAACCTCTTTTATTAGTAAATACTCCTTTTATCTAATAAAACTTCGTTTATCAATTTCTACTATTTAGTGTAATCTTTCATTACTTGAAAAGGTATTCATATGCTTATCTCAAACGGTGTAAGTATATTCACAAATCATTAACGAGATTTCTAACTTTAAATCTTTACTTTTTCTATCTTTTTCAAAAGATTTCATACTTGTTATTACCTTTGAAATATCCATTTAAAAGGTCTAATTACATTCACAAATCTGTTTCAAAAGATTTAAGACTAATGTTACTTGAACATTGTCACTACAAACCCAAGACAGTTTCACTTATGCTAATCTTTAAAACATTCTTTGTAAAGATCTATTTATATTCATAAGTATAATAAAAAAGGGTTAAAGAAAAATGTAGTTAACACATTGTCACAACAAATCCAAAATCAATCCATACTTGTTATTATCTTTAAAAACATTCTCTTAAAGATTTAAGTATGTCTACATTTATTAAACAAGGTAATATACTTGTTAATAACTTTGCAAAACCATTTATTATAACATAAGTGTTATCATCTAAAATTATCTCTTATCCTTTTACAAAATACTTAACTTACTTTTCCAAACCTACATATATATATATATATTATAACCACTTTAAAAATACTTATAAATAGGTTTTAAATATCTATGTAAAATATTACTTAAAAATAACTAATTTATAATTTGATGAAAATAAATAAAAAGCATGTTTTATCTTATAAAACCTCTTTATTCAAAAATACATATATAATTATTAAAAATATATTTAAACTTCAAACCAACTTAAAATACTGCAAAATATGTTAGAAAATATCCCTAAAATGGTTAGGTAAAAATACAAAGTTTAAATGTCATCTTTAGACACTTAAATCTCAAACAACTTACTACAACATTTATAAATGCTGTTAAAAGTCTTGTACTAAAAACAACATAGAAAAGCATGAACTTTGCGACTAGTTTTCACCACTTAAACAAATGATTTAAGACTTTAAATTTTTATAGTAAGTACTAACCTTAGGGTACTTAAAAACCATGGAAATAAACCCCAAATGATATTTTTCAATTTATTTAGAAAAATTCTCGAAAACCAGGTATATTTCATAGTGTAATTATAACTACCTTTTTGCTCCAAATTTTGCCCTTTGTTTGACCAGTTCTAAAATTTTATAAACTTTGAATTTTTAAAGGTAATAAGTATACATATAATAATTATTAAAAATTCAAAGAAACCCCTAAGAATTTTGTTCAAATTAATTACAAAATTCCCAAAAACATGGCACCTCAAAGTGCTCATATAGTGACCTTCTTGCTATAACTTTTTGCAACTTTATTTCACAAGTTACAGAATGATTTTATTTTTTTAGTAATAAGTACACTTATAGTACTTATTTAAAATTCAAAGAATCCCCTAGGATGTCCCTCAAAGTTGACTTTGAAAATCGCCGAACACAAGGCAATTTCAAAGTGCATCCACAGCGACCTTTTCGCTTCTGACTTTCACGATTTTATTTCACAATTTATATAACTTTCCAAACCATTTCTTTACTATCCCATATACCAGAATATGTGTGGATAAAAACCAAATCAATTTATTCAATGTTAAGATCATAAATCTTCCATTTACACAAGTTAAAGTTAAGGGATATCGAAGCACATCTATAGTAACTATTCTCGCTTCAAACCCTTTCAAACATACTTCAATTCAACACACAATCCAAAAAACCATTTAAACATCAATTCAAGGCCTTGCCACATGTTATAGAAGCTAATATGAGTGATATTATACAATATAAAGTTGTTATTTGCTTTCAAAAGCAAGAAGGTCCAAAGTTTATAACTTTGATTAGTTAATGTGGCTTTAACTTTATATTTGCATATACACACACAATATATATATATATACACACACACACACACACAAGATAGTGAGATAACTCACATAAATACAAGCCAAACACATACTTAAGCATAAAAGAATAAAGAGCCACTTCCTACCATCACCCAAAAGCCTAAAGACACCACTTTTAACAAACCAAGCCAAGCCAAGCCTCCCCCACATCATCCATGCTCACGGCCTAAACAAAGATCCTCGTTTTCTTCAACTTTCTTCCACATTGACCTTAGATCCATGCTTCCTAATGTGTTATAAGGTGTTGGTGAAAGTTTGGTGGAGTTCGAAGAAGATTTATTCTAATTAGAGAAAGATTAGTGAAGAACAAAGTGGATTAGTGCTAATCCACTTCTAGCATTTTTATTCCTTTTGATATTTTCAAGCTTTAGAATTTTATAAAGTGTTTAAGGACCCTAAGACCCCCCTTTGGCCATCCAAGAGATCCCCCTATGTGCCTTGCATGCTTTTAACTTTACATTTCATTTTCCTCAGTAAATTGCTCTTTTTATCCTTGCACATGAAATATCTTCTATGACCACATGCATGACATCATCGTATTTTATTTTCCATAAATGGAAAAAATATTTTTTTTTCATATCAACGATTTCCTAAGTGTTTGAGTGAATGTAAAAAAAGGTTGAACAACTTATGACGAGTAAAAAGTTGTTTATTGATAAAATGATTTTTGGTCACTTTATCGATATTTCTTTAAAGTATTTAATTTTCTAAATAAATTTCTAAACAAGTTTACAATCATTAGTTATGATTTAAAAGGGGTTAACAAAATTATTGAATCAATTTAATAGTATTTAATCCAAGATTCAAATATTTAATTAATCCAAAAATTTAAATACGAAGTGTCCGAAATTCTAGGTCGTAACACACACAATTTTCGATGTACTTTCAGTTAAATCTCTAGCTTCCATTAGTACCACCGGTGAAGTCTTGCAAATAGAAGTCAAGGTAGAGAACATGAATCTCCAAGATGAAATTTTATTAAACAACATGTTGGGCTCTCGGTGGTAATTTACAATAATGGGAATCATTTTTGATTTAATGTTTTATATGCATCTATAAATCACTTATCCCATATCATCACATTTTCGGCCAGGCAATTAATTTTTTTTACTTTTATTTCAAAATTAATTTTATTAAATTATTTTAAACATATATGTATATACATCTTTACACACACATATGAATGAATGAATGTATGTATAATATATGTTAAATATTTCTTTTGGAAATTTTAAAAAATTCAAATCCAGAATAATTTTTTTATATTTTGTATATGGATTTATTAAATAATATAACTAGTAAAATTATATTTTCGGCTTTATAATAAATATTATATAGACACACACACACACACACGTGTATATACGTGTACATCATCAAATTCTATACGGATATTCCGAAAGAAATTATTATGGATCATAGCAAACAATGAAAAACATTTTTTTGCATAGTAAAATTAATTTAACTATCTAATTTTTGAATTTTCAACAGGAAATCTATTTCGACTAAAAATTTAAATTAATATTTGTATTTGCTTGGGGCCAAAGAAATATATATTATAGACATTAATTTTGAAAAGTTAGTATTTTGAATTTTAATTATTAGTTATTTTAAAATTGAAAATATATATATAATTAAATGCAAAAATTTCATATCTAAATAAAGTCTATTTATATATATATATATATATATTATGTAACATAGATATTATTTCAATAAATTTGAAACGGTCGAAAAAAATATTTTAGCAAATATAAATATTATATGGCTCCCTTTATAACATTATATTGAGATCATTTCACCATAGTGACACTTTATTGACCATAGGACACAATGATCAATTTTTCTATTGTAACCCTAGGATTGTTTATATGTTTATATTGTTGTGACGTTCGTATTGTGAATATGGATATCATAAAATATAAAAAATAAATAATTAAAATAAATAATTAATTATAAATTAAATATTAATAATTATTAATCTTAACATTAAAAACAAATAAATTAAACAAATTAAATATTATTCAAACACTTTTATTAATTAAATATTAAATTTGATTTAGTACAAACAAAATTTATATCGATAAGCACAAAATAAGAACTTGTGCAATTTAATAAAAGGATTTTTTTGAAATTTACTCTTTTCACGCCAATACAAAATTACCTAATCCAAGAGATATTGCTTCCCAATTTGCTCCTTTTATCATCACTTAATTTCAGTTCTACTTAGTTTGATAACATCTAAAAGTGTTACAAAATAAGTTGCACCTTACCAAAACTACGATTCATCATTTACTAATTACGCAAAGGCTCTTTTGCATTGGTAACACTTAATTATTGTTGTTATATTGCAACATTTATAAGTATTGTTGATTAAAAATTATATATGTTGCAAAATTCATGATTTGGTGTAGTCATTGTATAGTTGTTATCATAAGAAAAAAGATTGTTCGAGCATGCCATTTTAGCTTTTGATGATGACAAACATACAATGTTGGTACTAATAGTTCATCAAGTGTTTTCGAGATTAATAGAGATGCTCATAGGTTATATAACCAATGTTGGATAGAAACTCCACACAAACTTTATGATCGAGAACTCTAAAGAAGCTACATGGTCAATTTTTGGAGGCATTACATCTTATTAAGATTAAAAAAGAATGAAAATTAGTAACATAAAAAAATATAAGGTAAAAGCGAGAAATTACTAAATAAAGATTCGAATTTAATCAAAATTATGTTTGAATGCATAGTTGTATATACATCCAATCAATGAGATATGGAGTGGCGTATATATAGTGAAGGAGAAGCTATGCGAAATGTTTCCATTCAATTAATTATTTTGAAGGATTTTCAAGAAAGTAATTTAGATTTTTAATGGACATAATTATTCAAAAAAAATTCTTTGATTCTAAAGCAAAAAATGTAGCTTCGATTTAATCGCAGTTCTTAAAAATATTATTTCATGATAAAACAAATTAACATTAGTTGCCTCTTGCAATTTTTTGACATTATTGTTTTGCATACTATCACATCTAACTTCATTTCAATATTTGTTCTTTCTGTGCGCATAAGGACTTATTTATAAAATGCTATTTCTAGTCTACAATATAGCTTATTTAGTTTATTATTTCATAAAAACACTATATACGATAATTGTTTGATTATGCATTACTTTAGTCTACAATAATTTAATTATCTTAATAATAGTTATGATCTATTTTTGGTAGTTTTCTTCATTGACGGTCCATTTGATATCAATCAATATCATCCAAAGTATTTTTTTTATGTATAATCACAAGTTTTTAGTGGTATGGTGATATACTATCTCGTTTTGAATTATGCTAATTTTTTATTGTTTCTATTATTATGTTGGCATGAGTACTTGAAGCAAAGGCTAACATTATTTGGTTGGGCCAAAAATTAGGCTACACGAAGTTTATTTTATGTTATTTCACATGCCATTTTATGACATATATTAGAAATAATGATATTGTAAAGCTATTGTAATATTTTTCTAACTAGCATCGGATGATGCCAAGGAGTGTATTTGTAACAACCCGAATTTTAAGGGGTAATTAATAAAAGATAAAAATAATTAATTGGAAAAAAATAGATTTTGTAAATTAAATCTAGATAATTTGGATTAATTTTGGAATATTACAATTTTATAACAACGAAATAGAGATAAAAACAAATTTTGTTTCGAGAATCTAATATTTTAGGAATTATGAATTATTTAATTAATGGGCTTAGAATATAAATATGTGATATTTAAATTTTAAATAGATTAAAAATATAAGAAATAAATTTTACAGTAATAAGTAATTACATAAGAAATTTTGTATAATGATTTTGATATATATATATATATATGAATGCAAATATACGTTTAATAAATTAATATAGTAAATTTAATTGTATTATTTGGATGGGAAGATATGAAATTATTTTCAATTGTTATTTTATATTATTCAAAGTATACTTGTTATGTTTTAATACAATTTAATTTAAGTTTTTTAAAAATATTTAATTGCATAGAATAAGTTAATTTGTTTGGATATTTATAATTAATTAAGAATAACATTTAGTTTTACAAACTATATTGGGTTTTAAAGAAAAGAAATTAATTATTTATTAAATAGTATATATATTGTATACGAGTTTAATTAATTATCTAGTTTATTTTAATATAAATGTTATTTCCATTTTAAGTAATTGCTTGTTAATATCAGTTTTATAAATATATATATTATAAATTATTTATTAATTTTTCTATTTATGTATATTTTTGGTTAATCTATTTTATCTAGTGTTTTCCTGATTTTACTTCCTTTTATGTGTGTGTGTGTGTGTATATATATATATATATATTGAACTAGATTGTATGAATGAGTCACCGCTGATGTAGATATTGTTTAGTGATTTGATATGATACAATGATGCCACCTTTCTATTGATTTTGTGGAGTTTCATTTCTATGTGATGAGAAATTTGAATAAACGGTTTAGTGATACCATCTGGTATGGGACTTTCAATAACACTTTTTCCATTATTCATTTGACTTGTCATATGGAGGTATCTAGTGTGGATCGAGTGTAATTTATGAGCATTGAATAATTATCCAAGTAACATACGGTGGTATGGGATGCTGTTATGTTATTCGTTTGATTATTCTTTGTAAGTAAACGTCACTCAAATGGGAATTACTCATGTGGGTGATGATACTCGTTGCGGTGAGATTATTATAGTCACGTGATGACTTATGGATATAGCCGTGAGTCAACGTAGGATTAGAGCTCTAGTATATTATTGTCACATAGTGACTTGTACGGAGCCGTGTGTTGGCATATGACTAGAGCTATATATGGAAATTGGATACGAGTACTATATTTCGTTCACTTGTGTCCAATGCCCTTTATGGTTTGGGAGTGAACCAGGTAGGCCCATATCCATACCGGCGGTCTGATCGTGGGGTCGTTCCCCAGATCTGTGACACCATTGTTGGATATTTTGGATGCACATCACATGATTAGTAGTTGGTAGGGTAGGTGCCATATAACCTCTTGTGTCGCATAGGCTGGTAGTCTATTACCATTAGGGACAAAGCAAGATCATGACCGAGCCTACGCATTGACGTGCCATTGGTGGATGGGGACACGATATCCATCGAGGTAACTGAAAACTGTAGGGATAGACGGTACTCTACAGGAGACAAGTATTCCTTGATCCCTGGAGCATGCTATGTGCTATCAGTCTCCCTTTTTGGTTAAGGATTATGTATGTGAGGTGGATTGGCATATTATTCACTGTCCCATGAAATGACTATACTAGAAACTGTGTGTCTAAAGTGAAGTCAGTCCCTATATAGCCATACTATCCTGATTTATTCATATATGAAGAGATGATATTATATCTTGATAGGTGTCCAGAATATGGTGGATCCTCATATCTTTTATTATGTATTGATAGGCCGCCTATCTTGGTGTATTGATGATGATTTTTTATTGTTGACATTGAGTGATATAATTGGTTATTGTTTTAAGATAATTTGAAGATATTTCATTGATGATGGTTTCTTGATTTTAATAATGATTTCTGGATTAGGATGATTCACCCATCGGATTTGTTGTTCATGAATTCTAATTTGATTGCATTGAGATGGGTTATGACATCTTTATATATGCTTTGTGATATTTGAAGCTATATAATACGAGGAAATTTGTTTATGTTGTTGTGATTATATACAATACATATTTATCTATATTATAGGTGTTATTATATTATTGCTGATATATTAGATTATAAATATTTTACCCTATGATATAGTCATAGTCTGACCCGTGTGTTATTTATAATACTCGGGTCAGTTCGAGACATTACAGATACCGGGACTATACTACTAGCATTTGTTTACTTGTGCTTAGGGGAGTATTATATTAGGAATATTTCCTTATACTTGTATGTTATTGATTCACTATATGTTTATATAAATGATATTTGAGTTGTATTGTACTCATATAACATTATTGTGTGTGTTTGTATATATATATATATATATTGTTATCCCGCCTTTTGGCAAGGCCGTGACACTAAGGAATTGACTGGAAACCAAAGACAATAAGTCCCGACGATCGGTTATACACAGGTTCGCTATGGATACTAGCAAATTTGTCCGAGTCTGGATTGAGCTACAATTGATATGGTACGGTAAGCAAAGCTATGAAAGCCAACGTTCCAAATTTCAAGTCAATCGGAGTTTGTATGCTCAAGATATTGATCGATCAAAATCAAGAGAGAAGGCATCAGTTTGAATCCATCAGTGACTACTCTCCTTCGTATCCATCACGTTTATTCCATTTCGTATCCATTAATGACTACTCTCCTTCGAATCCATCACGTTTATTCCATTTCGTATCCATCAACTAAAGGTGTTTCGTATCGGTTCCATCCATGCACATTGCATATCGATCTTCCATCTACACAGTTCGTATCGATCGACCAACGATCAAAACGAAGTGTACCACCAAACGATCCATACGAAGCAGCACCTAAAAACATCGATACGAAACCAATTACTCAATGATAGATACGAAGAGAGTCAGGCTACATCGTTATGAAATCAGCACCTTCAATCGATACAAAGAGCACAAGTTTGTGCCGATACGAAATTGAACGGAAGTTATCGATACGAAGCAGCCTCTGAATCATCGATATGAAATAAAGCATTCCAGGTCGATATGAAGAAAGCACGTTCAAGTGGAAGAAATAGTCACTTGGCATGAAAAGTGGATCGCTCCTGGATTATCGCTCCATGTCACCTGATCGATACGAACAAGCATGGATACGAAGTGATCGATACGAATGGGATCGATACGAACTCGGCAACCTTTTGCAAATTCAAACTTGGATCGATCATAACTCAAAATCTACAAGTCCAAATGCTGCCAAATTTTCACAGAAGCTTGCGTACCATCTCAAGAAGGTCCATGACGATCTCAAACCAAACAGAGCCAATTTCGATCGATACGAACCAGATAGGGATCGATCCCAAATGACCTTGGATCGATCTGGTGGGCCCACCCATGTGAGAGGAGTATTCCGAGATCTAAGTCAGATTTTTCCAACCTACGCTTATAAATAGTAGCCATATGCCTCCAGAAAAGGGACTTTTGATTCTTCCATGCCGATATTCTAACCGGAGACTCATTGTAACTCGAGTGCTTGAGAGTGTACTGTTGTAATCCGATTATAAACTTTAATAAAATAGCAAACTTTCCATTGTGGACGTAGCCTACAACGCCGAACCACTCTAAATTCTTGTGTTCTTACATTTCTGTTTGTCTGTTTAGGCGTGTTTGTTAGATTAACCTCCTTTTTCATTTATATTCTTCACTTTAATCTCTTCAAATATGTTCAAAGAGTGTTGTGCCCAATTTTGGTACAAACACTTTGGTGCTTTCACCGAGAAAACCTAGCTTTTCTCCACTCCATTGGATCTACCGCCATTGTTGGATTGCATGAATCTAAGGAGAAAATCCAGATCTACCATCCAGGAGTTCATTCCATACTATTCAGATTGCATCAGATCTGGGAAGGAACTACATCAGCCATGTTTAACACAAGGACTGCTTCAACCACTACTAACCCGGAAGGACGGGATAGACCGAACCCCACACAGCTGCCTGCTACAGGTCAGAATTCAGCTGTACCCTCAGATCCATAAGGCCTTGTAACTAGGGAGGAGTTCCAGATCTTTATGCAAGAGCTTACTCAAAGCCGTCAGGAGCTCATGTAACAGATCTGTGCCAACACGAAGCTAGCCCACTCACTGAACAAGGAGAGACGAAGGAGATCCAGAAGGGATTGTGCTTCCTATTCATCCACCGAAAGCTCAGCTTCTTCTAATTTCAACCATAGATCTACACGTCCATGACTGAATGAAAGCTACGCGCAAGCCTCTAGGCATCAGCATATTCTGAATCTCGGGCAAGTTGGAGCTGGTCCCTCTACGAGGCACCAGGCTAGAACCTCCTCTCGAGGAGGGGCACCTCCTTATCATACTACTAATAGTCATGCAGCCGCTGCCGCGGCAAATATGGAAGCTCAACTTTAGAATCAACCAAACCCCACCTTTCATCAAAACAATCATGCTCTTGAACCTTATGTGCCCAAAGATCTGGAGCCAAGGAGGCGAGGCACGGACCGTCGACCACGTTCGGACCGTCCTCGCAAAATGGAACCCGACCACGCCTTGGCCTAGAATGTCCAAATGCCAGACATCCCAACCATGACCCGTCAAAGTCAAGGCCTCACCAATGACGATTAGGGACTATCCCGAAGTCCTACTCCATTCACTGATGACATCCTCTATGCTGAACTACCTCGCTAATTCAGGATGCCAACTTTACCTGTTTATGAAGGGAGCTCAGATCCTAATCATCACATCCTAAAGTATGAATGGCTCATGAAAGCCACTCGAGCTGACGATGCGGTTAAATGTAGAAGCTTTCCGATCTCTCTAGGGGGCATCGCAACCATATGGTTTACTTGTTTACCACCTCGATCCATTTCATGCTTTGATCAGTTGGCTACCATGTTCGTTAAACAGTTTCGTATGCACGTCACGAGGCCGAAGGATGTTAACACCTTATCCAGCGTCACTCAAGCTTCAGGAGAGGCACTCATACGTTATCTGGAAAGGTTCTATACCGCTTGTGCGGAGATCAGCAACCCTAATGACAATTCTATATTGATGGCACTAACTAAAGGGATCGATCTTGATTCCGAATTTGGCAATTGGTTGGCTGGAAACCCCCGCATCATTGGATCGTTTCTATTCTAAGGCGGCCCGATTCTTGAGGAGAGAAGACACTAGACAATCTAGAAAGTAGGATGATGCGGGGCCCGGTGTCGAAGGCATTCAAAGTAACGTTGATGTGAACAGACCGGTAAGAGTTCCGGTAATGTGCAGTTGAATATACAGAATAAGTAGAGTCAGCAGAAAAGCGATGGAGGTTAGGGTAAGAAGCAAAATCAAAATCGCAGACCACGATGTAGAGCTCCCATGTTTGACAAATATACCCTATTGAATACATCCTTGGAGAATATTTATTTGTAGACTTGTACTACGGGACAATATCAAAAGCCTACTCTAAAACAGTCATTTAAGAAGTAGATTCAGACTGGGAAAATTTATAGATTCCATGATTGCTATGGTCACAATATTAATGAGTGTCCCCATTTACAAGACATCATTGAGAAGTTAATCTGAGAGAGAAAGTTGGAACAATTTGTTCGGGTGCCACAGGCTGGAGGTGCGGGCCCATCAAACCTGAATCAAGGTCAAAATCAGGCTAGACCGAAAGAACCCAAGCGTACTGGTGGGAGGTTGGTTATTAATACCGGTGGTCCTCATCTAGCTGATCGGAGATGGAGGGAAATGGAGTCGTATGCTAGTTCGATTAGGCATGCAGACTTCGAATGTTGCACTAATGTTGATGATGGGGCTCTGGATAACCAACAAAAGACGATGACGGACGACATCGTTTTCTGGAACAAAGACGCTGATAGAGTCGAAGCCCCCACTATCGATCCACTAGTCATATCGGCTCAAATAGGTCCTGCTTGGATGAAGAGGATCTTGGTAGATAGTGGATGCTCCGTAAATATTCTTTTCAAACGAGCTTATGACCAGATGAAAATGGAAGTGAAGGACTTAAAGCCGTGCCAGTCTCGCATACATGGCTTTAATGAGAGTGCAACGATACCCGCTGGGATGGTGGAGTTGCCAGTTGAGTTGGGAATCGGAGATCGCCGGAGAGTCCTGATGTTAAAGTTCGTTCTGTTAGACATTAATTATCCGTATAATGCTTTCTTAGGCCGACCGGCCCTAGCTGAATTCAGGGCAGCCATTCCCCCATGGTGCTTAACTCTAAAGTTCCCCACTGATAATGGGATTGGAGTTGTTCAGGGAGATCGGGCGGCTGGATGCACTTGTTATGTTGCTGAGCTGCGGGAGGCACAGAGTAAAGAGAATGGCAAGGAAGTAGAGATATCTCTCTGCATCAGTTTCACTGAAAATTGATAGCTAAAGCCTGGGCCAAGGCCCGGGCGCCACAACCAGTTCCTCAAAGATCTTGATCCATGAGATGACGATAATGAAGAGGATGTCAAAGACCGTAGGCTTCCCATGCAGAGCTGACGATCGATGTTCCGATCAATGCTGATGATGACCCTAGAATGACAAAGGTCGGATTTTAGCTAAGCCAATAGATGAGAGAGGAATTGGTTGAATTTCTCTGGACAAACCTCGATGTGTTTGCTTGGACGCACTCCGACATGTGTGGGATCTCGCTGGACATCGTTAGCCATGCATTGAATATTGACCCGCTACATGTCCCGGTTAAACAGAAACGGCCGGTATGGATCCAGAGAGATTTTCCACCCTGAAGGAAGAGATAGATAAACTTAAGTCGAACGGGATTATTTGAGACGCATTATATCCAGGGTGGGTATCCAACCCAGTGCTTGTCAGGAAATCCAACGGGAAATGGAGGACTTGTGTGGATGACTCGGATTTGAATAAAGCCTGCCCCAAAAACGGTTTTCCACTTCCTAGAATTGATCAACTCTTAGATTCGACGGCCAAACACGAACTCTTATCATTCATGGATGCATATTCCCGCTACAATCAAATACCGATGCACCTACCTGGTCAATAGTATACCAGCTTTGTCATCGAACTTGGACTCCAATACTATAAAGTGATGCCGTTGGACTCAAGAACGCTGGCGCGACTTACCAAAAGCTTGTGTACCGAATGGTCGCTAACCAAATCGGGAAAACCATGGAGGTGTACGTGGACGATATGCTTGTGAAGTCATGGTTGTCCATCAATCATGTCAAAGACCTGGAAACAATGTTCAAAATCCTCCGACGGTACCGAATGAAGCTCAACCCATTGAAGTGTCATTTCGGACTCACATCCGGAAAGTTCCTTGGATTCATTGTTAATGCTCGAGGAATTGAAGCCAATCTTGAGAAAATCTGGGCAATCCGGAATCTCGAGACTCCCAAAACTATAAAGCAAGTACAAAGCCTCAATAGGAAGGTGGAAGCTTTAAGTAGATTCATCTCCAAATCCATAAACAAGTGCATTCCCTTCTTCGGCCTGATCAGGAAAGGAAAGTGCAATTTTGAATGGACGACGGAGTGCGAAGGCGCATTCCAAGTATTGGTTTAACATCCGGCAACGCCACCTATTCTGTCAGATCCGATTGATCATGAAAGATTATATATCTATCTGGCAGTTTCAGCAAACGCAATCAGTGCTGCATTGATCCGGGAGGAAGATCGGGTCCAACGACTGGTCTACTATATCAGCAAGCGATTGACAGGGACGGAGAGAAACTACCCGAAGTTCGAAAAGCTGGCTTATTGCCTCGTCATTGCCTCAAGAAAGCTCTGTCCCTACTTCCAGGCTCATCCGATCACAGCCTACACCGACCAGCCGTTACGATGAGTCCTTACGTGGCCTAAGACGTCTGGTAGGTTGCTCAAGTGGAACATTGAGCCAAGTCAGTTTGACATTGCTTATACACCGAGGCGATTCATCCAAGGATAAGCTCCAGCGGACTTCACTACTGAATTTACTATACCAAAGGACTTGCCCGAAACCAGTGAATCTCCCAAATACATATGGAAGCTACACACTGACGGTGCATCAAACGACCGCTACTCAGGCGCTGGAGTTGTACTCGAAACCCCAGAAGGTCGATCCATATGTTATGCTTTGAAGTTTGACTTCCGCGCGACTAACAACGAGGCTGAATATGAAGCTTTACTCGTCGGACTCAGACTTGATAGAGACTTGAGAATTATTGCTGTGGAGAACTACTGCGACTCACAATTGGTCGTATGCTAGGTTCGGGGAGAATACCAAGCAAAAGACCGGAGGTTGGCCGCTTATCTTGCCCGGGTCAAGGAAGTGTTGAATCAGTTCGACTACTATGCCATCCTCTGTATACCCCGGGAGCACAATCAGAAGGCCAATTCTTTGGCAAAACTGGCCAACACCGGTGAAGCACAGCAAATGGGACTCGTCCCCGTTGAGACACTTACCTCTCCAAGCATCAACCAGATAGAAGCAGACTGGATGCATGAGGCAACGCCCGAAAATGAGTCATGGATGACGCATTCAGAAACTATCTCGAACACGGAACTTTGCCTGAGCGCAGAAGTGAGAAAAGACAAGTTCTTTGGAAAGCTTCACCATTCATTCTACAGAATGGAATTATGTACAGGAGAGGATACTCTGTTCCTTTATTCCGATGTATCACCCATGACGAGATCAAACAATTGTTATATGATGTGCACGAGGGAGAATGCGGCGATCACACTAGGGGGCAAGCCCTTGCTAAGAAGATACTCCGATACAGATATTATTGGCCGATTGTGAATCGAGATGCATCAGACTATGCCAAGAGATGTGACAAGTGCCAGAAACATGCTCGGATTCCAAGAGCCCCTCCTACCGAGATCACTCAAATGGTCAGTCCATGGCCGTTCACCATATGGGGCATCGATATAATTGGGTCTCTACCACTGGCTAAAGGTGGTGCGAAGTATGTCATCATTGCAGTTGACTACTTTACCAAATGGGCAGAACCCAAGCCCCTTGCCACAATCACGACGAAAAACGTAATCAACTTTATAGTACGCAACATTATCTGTCATTTTGGCCTCCCACAAACAATTATCACTGACAACGGAGCCCAATTCGATAGTGTCGAGTTCAAGAATTTCTTCCAACGTTTCCACATCCAGAAGACGTTCTCAGTGGTTGCTCATCCTCAAGCAAATGGACAGGTCGAAGCTGTTAATAAAGTTATTAAGTCCATTCTAAAGAAACGACTGGCGAAGGCTGGAGGCAGATGGGTCGATGAACTTCCCATGGCCCTATGGGCATATCGAACCACCCATAAGTCCGCGACCGGCCACACTCCAGTTTCACTTTCCTACGGCTCTGTAGTCATTATTCCAGTTGAATTGGAAGTACCTTCTCATCGTGTGACATATAATGATCCGAAGACAAACGCCATATTACTTGCCGAATCTCTGGATTTATTGGATGAGAAGCGTGAAGAGGCTGATTTGAGGGCAGTCGTGCACAGAAGTCGAGTCGCCCGATTATAAAATGCTAAGGTTTGACCCAGAACCTTTGAACTTGCCGATCTCGTACTCAAGAGAATCTATCTGGTCCCTTCGCATATGAAACCAACATGGGAAGGAAGGTATGTCATCGAAAAGAGACTTGGAGATGGAACATTCAAATTAATTATCAACTATTGATGGTCTCACTTTGCCGAGATCTTGGAATAGCGAGAATCTCCGTCGCTACTACACATAACAGGCCTTATTTATTCATTTAGTCTGCTTTTCATTTGAAATTTGTTTACGCGTTTCGAAATTTGAACTTGTAATAAGGCAACTGAATTTGCCTTACTTTCTTATTTCAACAATAAAATGCAAACTCGTCAAACCAGAGTGGCGATTCTTGAAATGTGTCAAGCGACCATCACATTGCACGGAGAGCTAAGTTCTATCCTACGGTGGAGCTTATTCAAATAGGGAGTGACTATGATACGACTGGTCACTTGCGAAGTGAAATCCCAAGCTTGGGGGCAAGCAACTACACTGAAGCCAAAAAGGATTAATACACAATCCACCAACGAACTCAGTTCCCAGAGTGTGAACTAGAGTATAAACTTCAAATCCAAAACGTGGGCTCGAGGAGGGTGGATCCGTCCATCCATGACTTTGCCCATGTACAATCTAAACTCGAGGAGGATGGTCCCATCCATCCACGACCTCGTCTCCATTTTTACAAGCTCAAGGAGGATGGACCCATCCAACTACGACTTTGCTTGCCTACTCAGGGTGGATGTGATCCAACCGTCCATGTTCCTGATCAACTTCTCGTTGCCAGAGTGTGAACGAGATCCTACTTAGGCAGATGTGTCTGACCGTCTGTCAATCAACTCCAGATTTCCAGAGTACGAACTGGAGTATGAACATCAAGATGGGTGTGACTGACCACTCATCGACTAACTCTAAGTCCCTAGAGCGTGGGCTGGAGTATAAATGCAAACCGGGTGTCGACCAACTCCCCACGAGATAACTCTAAGTCCCTAGAGTACGGATTGGAGTACAAAGCATAAATTAGGTGTGACTGACCATCCACAAATCAGTCTAAGTCCCCTGAGTGCGGACTTAATTCTAAATATCAAACGGTTGTGATTGACCGCCTATAAAATAACTTAAGTCCCCGGAGCGCGGACATATCTTTAAACATTAAGCAAGCATGACCGACCGTCGACACATAAGTGCAATCCTCAGGGTGTGGATGTGATTACCAATAGATGAGCGAGTGTGTTCCGACCACTCGAACTCGTCTCGTTTCAACTTTGTTCCGACTAAGTTAAGCTCAATATATCGAAGGCGGAAAGCGACTGTCGACCGATCACTTCAATTCATCCCCGAGACTGGGGGCAAAACTCAAGTACCAACTGCTGATCAAGACAGTACAACATTGGGACTCGACTTAACATTTGGTTATGACCTGAAGCCATGACTTCGGGACTTAACAACCAAACTCAAGTCTGATTCATAGACTAAAGCCTCACAAGTACATTGAATGTAAATTCGAGCACTAAAACACTTAAGCAATAAACACAGAGTTATGCTGAAAACAAAATGGAATTTCATTTCAACTATTCTTTGAAAGGAAACGGTAAGTACAAAAATTATTTCAAGAAATCCTATAGGTAGGGGCCGAACCCGCATCTATACACGGCCTATGGAAAACAAAAGGAAATTCCTACCTATCTACCAAAAAAGGGAGCAAAAGGGCATGTCTACTCTTTCAGCATCTTCTTCTTTTTCTTACTTGGTGTCGATCACTGGAACCACCACTCGGTTGTCTTTTCAAGCCATTACCTCCCCGGCCTCCTTTTGTTGGTTGGTCTTCGGCCGAGGGAATTACGATGATCTCTTCCTTCGAACTCATGGGGATTGGGATACTCTCAGAATGCGGAGTCGGAGGAATCGTGGTACTTTTAATGTTAGAGGATGAGGGAGGCACGCTAGTGTCAATGATTTTTCCGCTAGGAGAGATCATACACATGGGGACCGGACCAGGGCCCGCCATGCCACCTCCAATACTACTATCCTACATGGCTCTTTCCATTTCAGCATTGATCTCTACCATTATCTCTTCCTCCTGAACTGCTTGGGCTTCCACGGGAAAGCTGCTAGTTGGGCCCGAAGAGCTGGCCATAAACACACCTTCACCGATGACGAATGGCAAGTCGATAAGTGGATCACTTTGATGACCTAGGAGTTCTTCCATCATCGGTACATAAAAAATGAAAGCACTCTCGTGCACTCCCTCAGTTGGTGCAGCGGCCGTTGTCGTGGTTGACTCCATCATAAGGGCCTCCGGCTCATGATGCAGCTCTTGGGTTGTAGGAGGCTCGGCAGGTGCAGATTCTATAGCTGAATAAAGATAAGAGAAAACATTATTGACATCCTCTGATAGCGCTCCCAAATTTGAATGGATGCAAGAAGTGTTCAGAGTACCTTCCTCAGTTTGGCTCACATGCTAAGCCGATGCACCTTTAGAGTCATGCTCGTGCACAGGAGGAAAATGTGGTTGATTAGGGTCATAAGCAGGAACAGCTGGAGGGTCGATTGTAGAAGTGTGCTCGGGTCGAGTTGCTACAGGCATTTCAGAGCTTGCTTCATGGTGTTCAACTCCGGACCCCTCTCCAACGTCCTGATACTGGCCAACGATTTTTTCCTTTTCAGAAGTGACAATGGCATCATGGAGAACTTTTCTCTCATCTTCAGTTAATATCCGGTTCTCCAGTTCAAAGTCATCGATAGATGTAGTGTGGTGATCCGCCTTTTCATCCTCTATCAAGTGGCACCAGGCATTGTATAGATGAAGCAGGTAGTCATCTAGCCAGCTTAAGTTGCGGTGTTTCAGGACATTGACATTATAAGTGACCAAGAGGTCTTCGATGTCACCTTTCAACTTGGCATCTGTCGTTCTAACATCGGTTTCGATTTTGGCCTTGGTTTCTTGGACCTTTAACTTGGCCGCATCCCGCTCACCCCTGAGTGCCACGGCCTGCTCACATGCCTCTTGGGCAGCTTTGTTAGCGTCGTCTTTCTTTTTGACGACTTTGGTAAATTTGGCTTTAAGCTCCTCAAGCTCTTTGAGCACGGCATCTCTTTCCTCCATAATGATGGCGATTCTATGGCCCATCTTCTCGACCAAGGTCAGGTGCTCCTATCGCATCTATTCTATCTTCTTGCTAGTCTCATTAACTTTCTTAAGGGCCTCCGTTTTTGAGTTCCTTAAAGTGTCATTCTCAGTGGTAAGTACTTGCACTATGCAATCTTTTTGGGTGAGAGCTTTCTCCAGAATTTCAATTGTCTTCACCTGATCAAAAGCCATCGCCGAAGCTTTCTATGCGGCCTTCATGCACTCTCGATACTGGTTGTAGATATCATATACATAATCATGCACAGTTTGTTCAGCCCCATCGGGAATTCGCTTTAAGTTCGAGGGAAAGTGAAAGCCATCAAAGCAAATATTAGGGAAATGCGTTTTCAACTGAGCTATTCAGATGGCTCATTCTCCCATGGGCTCTATAGCCACTGATGTAGTGACGATAGAAACATTTGTCCCAGTTCTATGGCGCTGCTTGTTGGATCTCGAAGTTTGTAGAGGCATTGGTTGGCATGAAGTTTTAATAGTTTGTTTTCCGGAGCCGGAGGCTTACGTTGGACCTCTAGTTGGTGGAGAGCGCGACCAAGAATGATGCCTATACTACCTCTCCCTCTCCCTATCTCTTTCCATCTTGTAACGCTCCCTCTCTTGACTGGAGTAGCCGTGATCGCATTATCTTTCGGCCTCACGCCTACGAGACTCGAAATATGAGCTAGATGAATGGCGCGCAGAACAAAGACTATCGAGCATAGATCCTCACTTCGACATTGTATCTGTAAAATTAAAAGAGGAACAGAGTTGGTACTCTCAAGAGATTAATAGCTTGTGATTAGAAATTGTGTGGTGCCGTGAAGTGTGTGCATGCATGTGCAAACCTCCCAACCAACCGGTTGTAGCAGCCGTACTTGAAGGAGTTGACCCTCATATATCTAAGGTGCTTTGAAGCCCCTCTAGTCCGATATCTTAATGTAAAGGCAAGTCATCCGGAATGGGGACGTCCCCCAATCCCTCAAAAGAACTCTCCATCTGTAGAGGAGGAATCTATTGACTAGTAGCAGGCAAAGACACTATAACGGTTTTGTGTCTTACAGATTTGCGAGCACCAGTTTTGCTTTTTCTTTTTCCCGATGCATGAGAGTCTGGCGAAGGTACAGCTACGGACTCATTTCTAGCCGGTGAGCTCTCGTCATCGCCTTGTTCGGTTATTACAATTTCGGGAGCTCTCCTTCTTATTTGCCTCGCCGAAACCGTCCTAAGAACTCCTACATGTTCGATGCTCTGGTTTCTACCAATTAACCCCACGATAATCAAATTTTCATCTATGAGGACTTCGTCAATTTCTCTATGCGCGGCTGGCACCTCTTAAAGAATCCTTACTATCTCCTTAAACCGAGTTCCTTCGGGCCGCGGAATCGAAGCTGTAAAAGAAAGAAAGTGTTAGACTCGGCATCGACTATTGTTATCCATTCAATCAACAAAAAGGTTGGAGCACTTATGTCTGACTAGCCACTGTTAGGCGAACCCCGGTGGGCACTGAACGAAGAACCATTCGGTCTTAAAGTAACTTAGCTAGCTCCAAGCCCCAACCACAACTTGACAGTTCCTAACTTCTTCTAGGAAAATGAAGGAAGGGTTGTCCCTGCGGCTCTTTATATTGAATAGGTATCTGATCTCTTCTACCGTCGGAGGTCTGAAGAGGTACTCCATGAAGATGACAAACAAACTATTGAGCAAGGCATATCCATTCGGGTGCAGCTGAGATGGAGCGATCCTCAAGAAAAGTAAAACTTCCCGGATGAACTGGTTGAAAGGAGGAAGTGTCCTGGCTATACACATAAATCTGTTGGAGGCTGTGTACCCTTCCGAGGGGTTATGGGCTCTATCTTCTAGCCCCGGCAGTAAGACGTCATCCAGCGACAACTTATGCCTTAGGCAAATCCGGCCTAACTTGTCTTCAGAAATATTAGAGCGAAGAGAATCTTATGGGTGTGAATTGAAGATTGCTCCTGGTAGCTCATCTGGAGCAGGGCTAATGACTTCAGCTGCGATAGCCGGCATTTTGATTACGGGGAGAGGCGGGCTCTGAACATCCTACGACTGTGAACTTCCAAGTTCCATAGCTACTGAACTCAATAAAAATCATCATTAGATGCCAATAAACCTGTGTTCCCCCTAGTGTGAAGTGCGTGAATGTGTTGTGCAGTGCAGTGTTACATAATACTTAAGAAATTCTACGAAATTTGTGAGATGTTCAAATGACAAGACTTCGAGATTCAACTGGAGTGACCGTCATCGCTGACTATCCCAACCGTGCCATTCCGATTTCGAAGAATGATCCAAGTTAAAGTTTGTCAAATTTGTCAAGTTACAGTTCCATCGACGAGCTTCGAAGGGCAGTCAAATATGCAGTGAAACAGTTAAGTCCATTTATGCAAGGCAGAAGCTCGTCGGAGTCAAATGTCCGAGTGTGTACAGATTTTAAATCCATTAAAGTTCGAACTTGGATCGTGCCGCAAAAGCCTTGGTTTCATATCGATAGAAATTCATTAACTTCGTATCGATCGGGTTATATTGGACTTCGTATCGATAAAGAATTGTTAGCTTCGTATCGATCCCCAACCAGGAACTTCATATCGATCACCTACTATGAATTTCGTATCGATCGTTGGTTCCTTGATTTCGTATCGATCGCTTCGAATCGATATGAATTGTCACCACACCAGATCGATACGAAACTCACCTTTTCACCAATCGATTCCTGATTGATACGAATCCCACACTCTGGGTCAATACGAAGTCAAATCTTCCCCATCCCTTCATCGATACGAAATTGAGGCTGAACGTCCTTCCACCAATTTCTTCGTATTCCTCCACGCTCTTTCTTCTCCAAACAGCTCGAACTCCATCTCCTCCTTCCTTAACCATGCTCTGATCCATTTCAGACCACAACATCACCAGAATCGGCCACGGTTATGATTGGATTGGCGTTAGATCTCGAATCTCATCATTTAAGTGTGGATTTATGGTTTGATTACCTAATTTAAGCTAACAGTTCAAAGGATTAATGGATTGAATGGCTCGAGAATGAGAGTGAGTTCTTTTTCTCTGATCGATACGAAGGCACTATAAAGAAATGAAAGCAGGTGAATTTTTTTAAGTCCTGAACGTATTTATGTGGATACGAAACCAAGGAGAAAGACGATTCGTCTCCCAGTGAAATTAACTGGTAGGAACGGTCTCCCCTCTAATCGATACAAAGAAGCCATCTTCGTATTCATCCATAGTTGATCTGAGACAAATCTTTTCGTATCCAACAAGCCATCGATACGAAAGACGCAGCAAAGGCCTATTAGAGCTATTCAAATCCATCGATACAAAGTGACAATTTCATATCGATCGCTTTGAAGACCACAAAAATTCGTATCCATCAATACGAAGCATTTCAATGAGTCACTTGATTCATATCGATAACCATCGATATGAAATTTTTTTCCCAACTTCTCATTTCGATCCAGGAGAGGATCGATACGATGGGATACTCTAAAACGACCATCAAGCGTTGTTAAAACTCGAATTTCACATCGATCCAGGAGAGGATCGATACGAAACTTGATTCAAAAAAAAACTTGACAACAACTCGTGGACGTACAAACGTTAACGGGAGTCAGGTTAACATACATGCATGTATGACGGACTAACATTCAATTTTCAAAATTCACAGGAGTTAAATGCCCACCTGGTGAAAATTACAACATGAACAACAAATTGCTAACACTCGACACTCAGTTACAACAATGCACTGCACAATCATTTGCAGTCAACAGTTCAGCATTTATATTACTGAAAATCGATCAAAGGTTACATATTTTGACGAGAAAGCAACAACTGTTCAATGAATCGGATATGACTTTTCAGAATGAAGATTGCAGCTTTTCAAAGCACGTCATGTCCTCACAAATTGTACTTTGGGGGGTAAATGTTATCCCGCCTTTTGGCAAGGCCGTGACACCAAGGAATTGACTGGAAACCAAAGACAATCGGTCCCGACGATTGGTTATACATAGGTTCGCTATGGATACTAGCAAATTTTGTCTGAGTCTGAATCGAGCTACAATTGACATGGTACGATAAGCATAGCTATGAAAGCTAACGTTCCAAATTTCAAGTCAATTGGAGT
The DNA here is from genome assembly GCA_030737815.1 of Allium fistulosum. Classification (NCBI taxonomy): domain Eukaryota; kingdom Viridiplantae; phylum Streptophyta; class Magnoliopsida; order Asparagales; family Amaryllidaceae; genus Allium; species Allium fistulosum. The sequence continues at coordinate 560,319,083 of CM060907.1, forward strand.
TCGTATGCTCAAGATATGGATCGATCAAAATTGTAACACTCCGTATTTTTATATAATTAAATAATCAAATAATTATGAACAATGAAAATAGACATTTTTGAATTGTCAGAATTTGGCCTTGAAACTTATTCCATTGTGTTCGTGGCAATTTTCTGATTAATTTACATATATAATATGTCTCGAACAGAGTTTGTATGAAAAAGTTATTGACGTTCGAAGTTTAGTATCGAGAAATAATTATACATGTAAATGTACGTAAATATATTTGTTATAAATAAATATATGTGCGTATGAAATTCCATAAATAATATGCATTTGAATTTTAAAATAGACGTGCGTCATAATGGCAATTAATTAACATTGCCATCATAAAGGAAATTAATTGATATCAGTAATTAAAGGCAATTAATTAACATTAGCAAGCAATGTAATCAAATGAGCTATTGGAGGAAATTAATTTACATTAACTGGTCACATGTGAAATTCCAAATAGACAAGTTTTATATTGGGAAACTAATCAAGCAATTGATGGTGATTAATTAGAACAAACAAGCAACATTAAAAAAGTTAAATGTTTATAATTTATAACAATTAAAAGTTAACGTTTATAAATAACATTTAATAAAACAAAGAAGGCACGTTTAAAATCCAAAATAGACGTGCATTATAAAGGGCATTAAATCATAGAATTAATGACAGTTAAATGGAATCAATAGGAAACGTTAATAATAAATAAATCATTTAAAAACAAATCAGGCGCGCTCATTCTGCACCCTTTTGAACGGCCTGATTTGCATCGTTTTAAGCGGACGGGCGAGACTGTTTTGACTCATTATAAATAAAGAGGCAGGGCTAGCCTTCAAACTCATATTTTTTTGAATGGGTGCGGAAGCCCTATCACTCTTCTTTCTCCTCCGATTCTTTAGAAATTAGCTATTTTAGATTTATGCTTTCTGAATTACAAGTTGGAGATAGAAATTATAGATTTAAAATAGAGATGTTCAAATAAAGTCGTCCAAATGAGGTAAAGTTCTCAGATCGGGATCTCTAGTTTATTTATTTTATTTTTCTTCAATTAGATTCGAATTTCTAAATCCATATAAATCCCAATTTGTGGATCCAAATAGGGTTGCAATAGGGAAGGCTATGGATAATAGAACTGGGCTAAAAATCAGATCTGGAACTTGGAGTGTTTTATTTCCAGGTGTGTGGATTTAAATTATTTATCTTTTACATTTATGATATATTATCATTAGATTCCCTTTAAATATTTTAATTTAGCATTTATTTCAGTAATTAGTTCTGTTAATTTGTTATTTTAAGACTGTAAATTTATATGAGAACTTATATTTAATTATTTATATGGAAAAGAAAGAAAGAAATCCAATTAAATATGTATAATATTAGGCTTAACAGTTATAGAGAAAGGCTTAAGCTTAAAAGCAAGAAATTTACAGTAAATTATGCTAAAATGGGAGAAATAAATTAAAGAAAAATCTAATAACTTGATTTGGAAGTTAGTGATAGATTAATTGGTTGGTTTAGAAAAGAGAATACATTTCTATAGTTTAATATTTAAAAGATAATGATAAACATAATTGCAAGAATAAAAGAAAGAAAAAGGGAATTAGTGTAAAATAGAGAAACTACTATATTTTGCACTATCCAAAAAGTAAAGAAATAATAAAAGAAATATGTTGAAGTTACGGACTATTGTTTATAGCATTATTTAGTATTAAAATATGGAAATGGATTTTTAGCACAGTTTTTGTAACCAACCAAATAGAATAGAACTACTTCCTAGAATAAAAAAAATAAAGTGAAGAGTTATAGGAATTAAAGAAGAAATCAAGTTAATTATTAGACAAGAAACAATAAACAGAAATGTACCTAGATCTGCATTTACTACGCAGATAGTAGAACAAAAGCAAAGCAGTTATTATGATAAGTAAATTTGTGACAGTCGGACGTAGTCCCAAGCTAAGATTATCGTATAATATTAGAGAATTAAAAAGAATTCAATATCATAATAAAAGAAAACAGACTAGAATAGAAAAGAGACACTTGTGATTATATTTATAATATATATATTATAAAATAATATAGAAGTGACAATTGCAAGTAAAATTATAACATAGGTTATAATTAAGCAGAAAGAACAGAACGGCTTATTTTAAGACTTAGATTAAGTAAATAAACAAATATAGTAGAAATAAGAGAAGAGGCTTATTTTAAAACTTACACCAAGTTAGTAAGCAAACATAGAAATAGGGCCTATACCAACATCATTCCCATTCAGTCAGGAACTGATGGTCTCACAATAGTTAGGTGAGACTGGGACAAGCTTATGCCGATTAGGGTAAATAAGTAGCCAATAGAATAAGAAAAGTAAACTAAGCACAAAATAAAAGATTAAACGTGTGGTCTAATAAAATAGTAAGATGCATTTGGAGCAGCCCAAAGGATGAAGAGCCTAACGAAGCAGTTCATCATAGATTTTAGCACAGAGAAGCACATCCAATTTAGTTATTTTAGGCTAGAAGTGTGACATCCCGGAATTTCGAGGAATTTAAAATGCGATAATCTCTTAAATAAAGTATTTAAAATTGATTAAATTGTTATTTTCAAATATAAATAACCAATTAATTTATAATGGGATGTTTTAAATTTTGATTTTAGATTGATTTTTAAATCAGAATAATCAGTCACAGATTTAATCTGTGTTATTGTATAAATAGATTTAAATAGTCCTATTACTTCTAATTTAATAAGTATTATATAAATGTGTATATATGTGTGTAGTTAGAGGAAAATTATGATTTGAAAATTTAATATAAAAGTGTTTCAATTTAATTACAATATATCTTAAATTTTAATAAAGCTCTACCTTTTCACTTTTAATCTATATATAATATTTTGATGGAATTTTGGTAATAATGTTTGTAATTAAAATAAATCTTGTTTATATTAAATAAATATAAAGCAAATATATGGTCTACAATGTAAGTATTAATATATAAACATATTTAACGTAAATAAAATAAAATAAATAAATATCAATAAAGTGTTTGATAAATTAAGATTTAAATTAGAAAATATACACTAGTTTAATACATTAGTAAAATAAATAGAAATACAAAATAGTAGTTATGTAAAAATAGAAATAAATTCACAAGCTAACTTAATAAAAATAACTATATCAACTTGAAGTTAAATACTTAAGATAATTCTAGCTTCATTAAAACATAGGCTAGAAAGAAAAACAAATCTGGCTAATAATTCAAACTGTAACCTTATGTATGCAAGTAACAATATATATACACTATCACCTTAAACCTGTAAGTAGTAAGTTAAGCCAAGACAAAGATAAATCCAAGTTGTACATAGTGAAATAAATGTTTGTACTATAGCCACATTTAGATTCGCAGGCACAAAGGGATAAGTCTCAAACAAAAATAAAATACATACAAGATTTCAAAGCAAGGTAAATACATGTACTATGGCAATTGAAACTTGCAGGCAAAGGAAGAAATAATATCACACGAGTACATACGAATTAAACTAAGAAAGGATAAATATGGCTATACATGACATGTTCATAAATGCTTGTACCCATGTTTCCATTTCAGCCTTCATACAAGAAAAGATCTCTGATCTAAATATAATAATCTTGTACCTGTACAATGTAGCTCTGCTACTTGTTTTATTAAGTATCAAAGTTTCCTTTTCATTTTCGTTCATTTAAACAATACAAAGCTCCTCTTCAAAATTTAATCTTCTACCTGGAATTCATTTTTAAACAAGAAAACAACCAACCCTATGAATCTTTTTCAAAAGCCTGAGAGATACATTTCAGTTTTTAAAGAAAACAAACCCGGGAAGCTTCTCTGCAAATTTAATCTTCAACCTGTAACCATTTTCAAAACAAAAGAGAATAAGGCAAGCATTCCAGTTTCAAAACAAACAAGCTGATCAAGTTTAAAGTTTTCGAATCAAAGCAAAAGCATTTCCAGTATTTAAAGTTTCAAATTTTCAAGTTCATTCCAGTTTCTAGCCTCTGCCTTTTTCAATTCAGGTGAGTAAACATCTTTATTTAAAAATCTAAACAAGTTAATGATGGTTGCTTGTGAAATATTGTGATAATGATAACTTGCCTGTGATATCTATGTATATGGTTCTGATAGGTGATTGTAATCATGTTGTGCCTGTCTGATATATTGTCCTTCTCTGTTTTATACTACAGAATTAAGTTTAATTCAAACTTCACTCTTCTTTCTACTCTAATCTGTGAAAGACCTGAGTTTCTAACAAATTTAGTTTGTTTAAAACTGAACTTGAACCTAAAAAGAGTTTAATACGTTTATATTTATATAAGTGTCTGGAAATCAAGTTTAAAGTAAAACAAGAAATTGAATCACAAAAATGTTAAAAACTAAATGGTTTAAATTCTCAAATTCAAGTATATAACTTGAAATGGCCTGGGAAAATATGATTTTTAAAATCAAAATCACAAATTTTAATGAAGTAATGAATGTGGAATCTTGAGTTAACTGGAAATGGGATTTTGAGGGATTCCTGATGATCTATGTAGCTGGGGTGGTCGGAATCGTGACTAGGGATGGACGAAGCTATGGGGTATTAGGGAAAAATGACTGGAAAAGTTCCAGATCATCGAGGCGTCGGGGAAGAGGAGATTTAGGTTTCTAACCCTAATTTAGTCGAGTCTGGGAATTTGCGTGATGCATCTTCTCTATAGTTTCGAGTGGCTCGAAACTCTGGGGTATGGATCATCGGAGCATAGTGTAGCTCCGGGTACGATCGCGTGACCTTGAATGGTCAGAGGAGGATGAACGAGACGTCGGCGTGATGATCGTTTTGGGACAGTTGGGTTTGATGGCTCGATTTCGTCTTAAGGCTCGTACGAACGTTCTGGTGATCGATTCGTGGTGCTTCAAAGTTGAGCGAATTGTCGAAGAGTTCGTCGGAGGTCGGAGGTAGCTCTGGCATTGGTGCACGTGCACGTGCATCTGCGTATCTGGTTGGGTTGGGTTTTGGGGAAGACGAAGTTTCTCTGGGGATTGCTCGAGTTTTTGTGGAAGAAACTCGAAGTGAGGATCGAGAATTGGGGTAGTAAACACGGGTCTGTACTCGTGTATGTTGAAGTGATAAGCCTGTTGTTTTTTTTTTACTGTCAAATTTAACCAAGTTTTGAAAACAGGGAAGGAAGAGGGGGAAACTCGGGGATAGTCCCGAGTAGCTTTCGGGTTTGACCCGAAGTGGCCAAAGCCCAGTTTTTTTTATAAAAGTTTTTAAAAATAAGATTTTGAAATCTAAACAAATTGAATAAATTCTTTAAAAACATTACTTTATTAATACCAAATGGTTCTTAACATTTGATAAGATGGTTTTAAAATTTATTTAACCTAAAATTTATTTTAAGTAAAATTTTAAGGATAAAGGGGATTTAAAATTGTAAAAGGTATTTAAGATAATTTTTATCTTAAGTTAAAGATGTTTTTATTTCCTTCGAATTGGTTAAGTTAATTTGGAAGTTAAATGTAATTAATTTATTTAATTAAATTATTTAATAAATTAATGATTATGAATGATTAACTGATTATTAGGGAATTAATGAATTAGAAATTTATTAATTAAGAAATTGAAGGTTGATTTATTTGTAATTAAGAAGTACTTAGTTGTAATTAAGTTTATTAATTTATAATTATGATTGGTTAACTAATAATTAGAGATTAATTAAGGATTAATTAATTTGTTATTAAGTCTTATTCATTGATAATTAAGGTTTATATATTATTTATTAAAAGAATTAATTAATCTGTAATTAAAGATTAATAAATTTATTTAAAGGCAATTAAGAAATGAATTTCTAATTTTAATGAATCAAATGAAAGTGATTAATTCAAGATAATTAATTGTAAATTAATTAAAGGTAACCATTTGATGGTTAATTAAGTATAGATACTTAATGAAATTTGATGGTATAATTACTTAGCAAAGTAATTAATGTATAATTTCAGAACATAATTAATTAAAGGAAATTACTTAATGGAAGTAATTAAAGTGTAATTACTTAGGTAGAAGTAATTAAAGATTTATTACTTAGTATAATAAATCAAAGGGTTATATAATTAATTACGAAGTTAATTAATTAAGGTAAGTAATTTCAAGATGGAATTCCTGTATATGATTTAGGTTGATAAATGAAAGTGATTAATGGAGGTTAATTAATTAATGTAATTAATTAAGGATTAATGTAATTAATTATAGTTAATTAATTAATGGAAGTAATTTATTAAGGTTCATTAATTAATGTAATTAATGAAGTAAGTAATAGTTAATTACTGTGAATGGTTAAAGATAATTAATTTGTGAAATTAATTAAAGAGTAATTACTGGAATGTAATTAAAGATTAGTTAATCAAAGGTGATTAACTAAGATGGAAATTTGGAGAATGATTAATTAATTGAATTGTAATTAATTAATGGATAAGTAAGCAGGATTTATAGAATGAAGTAATTAATTTAATTCATTTTAAATTAATTAGAAATGAGATAATTAATTTAATTCATTTTAAATTAATTATAAATGGTGTGATTATTAATTCTTGCTTATGTATGGATGGATGGTATTGTTTGCCTTGAATGGTTTGAAATCTCAGATATGAGATAAGTAATGCTGTGTGATGTGGATTATCTATTTATGATAATATTGTGAATTATCTATTGTGATGATGTTATGAATTATCTATCTGTGTATAAATAGATAATGGAATTGAATTGTTTTAATTTTAAAACAACTTGGCCTTAAAAGACACGGTTTGGATTTGATGAGACCGGGATCGGGTTTCCAGATTTGGATATCCGAAAACCACATCGATCCAAATTAACGTTAGGTCGTGAATCTCAAGTGAAGATGAAGATTCAGAGTGCAAGGGTTATTGTCGTTAACTCTGAGGGTGATTCCAATATGAGTGTAACGAGATAATGCCTTCGGTTTCGTTCGAACCCGGAACGAACTTGTATGGATTGAATGCTTTCAGAACATCGTCAGGTGGACGATGAGCATTCTAAGAGATGTGTTCTCTAAAGGTAATCGTGACCTCAAGCCTCATCAACCGGGAACGGCTAAAACAGGGGAGGTGCAGCAAGGCTCTGTGGGTCGCACCCACTGGGGAGTAAGGTCATCCTTGTCTAGATGTCCCATTTTATTTCGGCTTAGTGGTGCGGTTGAATGATCACAACCGTGGGGTGATTTTATTTGGAACTGTTCAGTAAGGAATGGTTCCGGCCTTGTGTTGCAGGGGACTTAGGGTGGGTCCTCGGTACGCTGATCTAGGCCAGGTACTGTGACGGGCGGTACCCCAGTAGCCCTGCCATTGTATGGAATCCAAAATCCAATAAGTGCCTTCGGTTTTGATTAAACCTAGTATGCTGGAATTTAATGAATGTAACAATTTCGGCTATTTCTGTATTTTACTTGAAAACCCTAGACACTATTATAATATCACTGAATTTCCTATCAAAGTTTTGGTTAACGTAAGGTAAAAACATTTCCATGTTTATGTGTGGGATGTCTTACGTGATACCTTCTGTTTTCAAAGGTTTTTTAAAGTTAAGCAACTTTAACCGTTTACTCATACCAGACCCATGTCTGACCCGGAGTTTATTTTTGTTTTTCCTAAACTCTCGGGTACCCAAATTTTTACGGGTAGCCAAGGGATTCAGGTTTAGCTTGGACGAATTTTGGAGGAGCAATGGAGCAGGAGGCTTCAGCGTATAGCTATATATTGGTTCTGCTGTGTTAGTGTTATGTGTATTTCCACTGTGTTGTATCTCTGTGATGTATCGAGTTGTTTCGAGTTGTATTAACTAGACAGGTGTTATAACTGTCTAGTATGTGTTGTATTATCTGTATAACTCTGATGTATATGATACTATGTAATCTCTTATGTGATATATTATATTTTATTCGTTCCGCTGTTGAGATTCTAATGTTGTTTTCTTTCTTCTTCTCTATCTTTTCTATTTTCTCACCCCTTTCTTTCTTAAAAACGATGCGATTTTCCGGTAGTGGAAGGTCGGGTCGTGACAAGAAGGAAGTACAAGACTTCAACGGGACGTGAGGGTACTCTAGGATGGCCCTCTGGGGTAGGCCTAACGAAGCAGTTCCCCAGAGGCAGGTCTATAGATGTTCCATCAAAAGAGTATACCTTGATTTCTTTTGCATTGCAGGCCTAACGAAGCATACCTTTGTAGGCAGTCAAAAGGTTGATGAATGGAGTAGGATATTCGTATGACACCATACTCTAACTTGGGATTAGGTTTTTAGTGGGCAGGACCCAAAAGGATAGTCGCACGCGGAGATCAAGCCATCATCAAACCAAGAGCGAGTTTGGGAAAGACTAGAGTTAAACCAACAGGCCAATGATTCTTTCAATATCGAGACATCGGATGAGGGGCGCAGCCAATTGAATGTTTAGATTGTTTGCAGTAGGGCACATCCACTTAGCTCTTTAGAGGTATTTCGATTAGTTGAGGGGTGGCTGCGTGGGGCCATAGCCACGATGAGAATAGAGACAGATCAAGTAGAATATCTGTATTGTAGGCCTAACTAAGCAGTCCTTTACAGATATAGAAAGTCCCCGACTTAGTTCTGTACAAGGTAGACCTTGTTAAGCGGGATTCAGGGAGTAGACGGAACGATTACGTATAGTCCTCAAGGTACGCACTGGGTGGTACATTGTGAATGTCCGGGCATTAGTATAGGCTAGTGCAGACGCAGTTTTACGTTTTCATAGCAGACGACTGAACATCTGTATTGTAGGCCTTATGAAGCTGTCATTTATAGATGTAGCCACAGAACGCTCTAGGAGCAAGACGATGGAGTCCTTTTCGAAGAGGATACGGAAGGTACTATGGGTAGTACCTAGCACAGATGTGGTCATTGGGCATATAGCTACATATATATTAGTTATTAGGAGATGGGTACGATTCACGCACAGAGGCGAGAGTATTATAAACCCAATAAACCTAATATAACAGTAAATGGAAATAAAATGGTATATGTAGAATTAAGCTTAGAAGTGTATAATTTGTCCATTCACCAGAACTTTAGTTCTGACCCCCTCCTCATACTTTCTTACAGGTTAGGTAGATGGCAGAGACTTTCTAGCTTTGAGACACTTGTTTAGAAAGTGTTATTACATTGGTGAGTATTTACTTACTATTATATTTTAGTCAGTTCCGCTGTGAGATATTTCTTTGAGCTCTGATATATTTGCCTTTGCCTATTTGAAGGATACCAGATACCCAATTCGGGCATCAATGGGCTTGGATTTTAGCATTTTTTCGAAAAATCCGGACCCACTGGAAATCGGGTTGTTACAAAAATCAAGAGAGTAGGCATCGGTTCGAATCCATCAGAAACTACTCTCCTTCATATCTATCACGTTTATTCCATTTCGTATCCATTAATGACTACTCTCCTTCGTATCCATGACGTTTATTCCATTTCGTATCCATCAACTGAAGGTGTTTCATATTGGTTCCATCCATGCACATTGCGTATCGGTCTTCCATCTACACAGTTCATATCGATCGGCAAATAATCGATACGAAGTGTGCTACCAAATGATCGATACGAAGCAACACCTAAAAACATCAATACGAAACCAACTACTCAATGGTCGATACGAAGAGAGTCAGGCTACATTGATACGAAGTCAGCACCTTCAATCGATACGAAGAGCACAAGTTCGTATCGATACGAAATGGAACGAAAGTTATCGATACGAAATAAAGCATTCCAGGTCGATACAAATAAAGCACGTTCAAGTGGAAGAAATAGTCACTCGGCATTAAAAGTGGATCGCTCCTGGATTATCGCTCCACATAACCATATCGATACGAACAAGCATGGATACGAAGTGATCGATACGAATGGGATCGATACGAACTCGACAGCCTTTTGCAAATTCAAATTTGGATCGATCATGACTCAAAATATACAAGTCCAAATGCTTCCAAATTTTTACAGGAGCTTGCGTACCATCTCAAGAAGGTCCATGATCGATCTTAGCCCAAACAGAGCCAATTTCGATCGATACGAACCAAATAGGGATCGATCAAGGATCGATCCCAAATGACCTTGGATCGATTTGGTGGGCCCACCCACGTGGGAGAAGGAGTATTCCGAGATTTAAGTCAGTTTTTTCCAGCCTACGCCTATAAATAACAACCACATGCCTCTAGAAAAGGGACTTCTGATTCTTCCACGCCGATACTCTACCGAAGACTCGTTGTAACTCGAGTGCTTGAGAGTGTACTGTTGTAATCATATTATAAACTTCAATAAAACAACAAACTTTCCATAGTGGACGTAGGCTACAACGCCGAACCACTCTAAATTCTTGTGTTCTTACATTTCTGTTTGTCTGTTTAGGCGTGTTTGTTAGATTAACCTCCTTTTTCATTCATATTCTTCACTTTAATCTCTTCAAATACGTCCGAAGACTGTTGTGTCCAATTTTGGTACAAACATGTATTATATGTTATTACTACGACTAACTTTGCATTCTCCGTTGTTTATTATATATTATGTATTGTTCAGTCCTGAAGGCATACATGTTTATTGCTTTTCACTTATAATGTGTACATATCTGTGAGATATATATATATATATATCTCACAGATATATATATATATATATGTGTGCGTGTGTGTGTATGTGTGTGTGTATGTATGTATATATATATATTGATGTTTTAATATGTACTAGTGTTAATCCTACAGAATATTCACATGTGTACCCCATATAACCTCATTTTCTTAGATAGTATGGGTATAGAGATAGGTATTATAGTACTAATGAAATATTGTCTATTTAAACCAAATTTGAAAAAACATAATTTTTCTATGTTAGATTTAGAACACTATAATCATATTAAATTGTATGCATACATAAATTTATATGTCAAACGTTTGATAAACCCATGTTGAACTTATGCACCACTTACATTAAAATACAATAGGAATGCTCTGTTATATAATGCTTAGTTGGTTAGGAATAATTGATAGTTGACATTAGAGTTCATTGTATAAAGTCATTATCCTCTAAAAGGATCTACTATACTTTGTGTACTTCGAGATTATTTAGCTAAATTTGTGTTTAAGGAAGAACTTATATAAAAAAAGTACACATAAGCATATACTTTCATTTTCATATAACTAAAAAATCTTAAAACATACTTTAATTATGAGGTGAAACCGTGTGCGAAGCACGATTCACACTGATTTTTAATAAAAAATTATTGGCTTTTACAGGGTATGGAGTATCTTGATGCCTTCCTGCCTCCATTTTTCTGAAAATAAAAATGTTATCACACTACAAGATATACAGTGGGTAGCTATGCAATAACATGTTTCGAGGTAAAATTTTTTTTCCAGCCATATTTTTACCAATCCAACCATAAATATTGGATTAACACATTATCAATCATCAATGGTTCAAATTTGGTCTCGTTCCAAGGTCGTCTGGCCTTCAAATGAAGGGTTTCTAGTCCGAATATTGACGAACGGCTATAAATTTAAAATTCAAGTTCGACACCCTACAATTGTTTTTTTCCATCATCTTCTAGTAGTAGGTAAAATATACTTTAGATCGACATAAGATCTAATAAATTTAAATTTATACCGATTATTTTATTTCATATAATTTTATAATGTAAAATACAGTTAAAAATTCATAATTAATTACCCAACGGCTTAAAAAAATATTTTAATTCATAAAAATGTTACACAAAATCAACTTTATCGAAGTTGCTTAATGTACCAACTAAAAGTCGCATAGACTGGTCGTTGGAGTTAGATTTTCAATAACGTTAAATATTTGAATTACGTGAAGACAAATCATCGAAAATACTAATTTAACCAAACAAAACAGTTGTTACGTTGAATGGTTGTGAACTAAAATATCTTATTTATTTTTTAGGAATTAAATTAGTATTTTAAAACATTTTTTTAACGTAGAATGAATAAGAAAAAATTAAAAAAATACAAGATTAACATGTCATCGCTAGCTGTCGTTAGCCGACGGCATGTCAAGTGTACAGAAAGAAACCGTGCGACTTTTCCTCATTCACCATGTATCCCATCATATTTTCAATCACGCAAAAAAACAAAACCCTAACTTTATTGTCGACGCCCCTCCTCGACCGCCGCTGCCTCTCGTCAACTTTACCTTAGGTCGCCACAACTCGCCGAAATCACGAGTCGCTCCAATTTCATCTTAATTTAGGTAAAATTTTAGACCTAATTTTGGATTTGGGGCTAATTGGTATGATTATGAATTTGAAATTTATGATTATTGCGTATTAGTTTGTGATAATAGTGTATTAATTGATTTAAGAATATTAATTAGTGTTGTGATTGTTTAATTTGTAATTAAAATTTAGGGTTGATTTAAAATTCAAAAATTAGTGTATAATTATTGATTAATATATATAGATATATATATATATACGTTGATTAGTTTATGCGATTGTTTGTTATAGTTTAGAATAATTTTAGGGCTAATATGTATAGTTGAATGGTGAATATGTTAAATATAAAACTTGCGGTTAAACATAATTAATTTATTTAAATTGATTAGTGTGTGTTAATTATAAGTGTCAATTGTAAGTATAAAATAAACTTATTTGTAATGATTAATTATTTTTAGTAATAAATTAATTAGTGCGGCTTTTTGCAAACTTCAAATTTTAGTTTATAAAATAGTTATATTAATTTTTTAAATAATTAAATGAATTATAAAATATGTTTTTAAATTTCAAATTTAGTTAATAAAATATTTAAATAGTTGAATAAACTATAAAATACTGTTTAAAATTTAATTTGTAGTTATTAAAATATTAATTTGTGTATTTTTGGAAGTAGTTTTAAACGATAAATTTCTTTTGAAACAAATCCATTTGTAATTATTCTACTAAAATCGATTTGTAAAGATTAAGAAATGAGTATAATGTTTATTTGAAAATAGGCTTTAAATATAATTTTAACAAATACAACGACAAATTAAAGACTTTAGTCCCAAAATACTTTAATTTATTTTAGAAAATACAACAACAACACAGCCCTTGGATGCAAATTTTGCGTACAAGAGAAAGAAGTGAAGTGCTGTTGAAATTAAAATATTTAGCCCAAAATTTCTTTAATTTGTTTTAGAAAGAAGCGTTGTCGAAATTTCTAACATATATTTTTAAATTAGGAATAACGTTAGATTATTTTCTCGATCGTACTTGGATGTATGAAGTCAGAACTAGTATAGAAGGTTCAGTGAAGGAACATTTCTACAATGATGTACATGAATTTATTAGATTCGCTAAATCTAATAATGGAAATGACGAAGAAATTCGTTGCCCTTGTAGTAAATGCAAACATTTGAAGCATTGAAAACCAGATATAGTTATAGTACATTCGGGTCAAGCTGGTTTTGTGCCAAATTATTACTTGTGGGATCGTCTTGGAGAACTTGTTGCACTTACACCTAATTCTATCATGTTAGAGGACGACTGAATAATGGTTATGTTATGGAAAATCCAATAGAAGATATGGTGGAAGATGCACTACGATCAATGTTACCTACCATTCAAATTGACGATGAAGATGTAAATGTCGAAGAAGAATTGATTGTGGGAGCAAAAAGAATCAATGATTTATCGAATGCTGCTTAGAGGCCATTGTGAGATGGTTGTAAAAGAGGAACCGAATTGTTAGTAACTACTGAATACATTACTATGAAATCAAAATTCATCTTTACAGAAGCTGCATTTACAGTAGTTGTATAAGCTGCAAAACGACATATGCTACCTAATAATTTGATGTGCTGTAACAAACCATCTTTTTGATCCTCATAAGCCGATAATAAGATATCCACGGTATTCACATGCCGAACATCCAAGTGTCGGAAAGACAAATCGTTGGGATGAAAGAAAGAGAGAGAATAGAATCTCACAACACGATGAGTAATATATAATATAGCAATGATCTTTACAAAAAGAAAAGAACTTTAATATACATACTAACAACAGAGCAACTAACATATCATCAGCCTGGACAGTTATAACATGTTTTACAGTTTTCTGATAAAAACAGACAAGAAAAAACAACGAAGGATAAAATAATGTAATACGTCATGGAGGATCCAGCTTGTCTTATAAAGCTCCAAAGTGTCCAGCTAAATTTGGGAAAAAATGATCGGGATGACCTGAGCATTATAAGAAAAATAACGTCCAGATCAGCCTAGGAAAACCAGCGTGAGAAACACAAGTAAATTGGTCACCTAGTGTTATAAAAAGCTGTAACGACCCGCAAATCCACACAATTCAAGCTGACAATAAACCATACATGTCCAAACCAAATTGAACAGAAAGACGGATAGTTATGAGAAAGAAAGAAGAAAGAAGAAAGAAGAAGAGAAGAGCAGAAAAAGAGAAAAAGAAACTAAAACAACATAGAATCTCACAATCGCAGCAAAACAACATATAATATAAACCAATGATCTTTACAAAGGAGAAACTATAATATAAATACATCAAATCAGAGTACACGAATAACAAATCATCAGCCTGGACAGTTATAACAGCTTGTCCTCACAAATGATGATAATTTCCATAATAATGCAGCGGAAAATAAACATATACGCGAATACGACTCGAAGACCTCCAGCTTGTCTACTGAAGCTCCAAAGCACCAAATCTAAATTTGTAAATATGCTCGGTCTGGCCCCAACATTGAAAGGGAAGAACGCCCCGAATCAGTCTGGTAAACTAGCATGAGAAAACACATTTCAACTGAATTTTAAAGTAATAAAAAACTTTCTTTTTCAAAACAAAGGTATCTCGTAAGACCACGCTGCATAAACACAGACGGGTATTTACTTTACGATAAACAAAACATTTCATATCAAATTCAGTTATGTTATACTAGTGTCCAATACAAATAATATTTATCATAGTCGAAATTGTTGCATCGATTAAATTCCAGCATATTAGCTACAAAGTAGGTTCTACAAACAAAATGGCAGGAACTTATTGAGGAATGGATTCCATACAATGGCAAGGTAAGGGACTACCTTCGGTATAGTACATCTCTAGAGAGATGTATCGAGGATACACAAACAATCCTCCGCATCTGGCAAGACCGGTTTACCCCTTTTTGGAACTCAAACATGATCTGGATAGAAACCGAATATGTCATCACTCTAGTTATTTACTATAACAATAGTGTTATAGTCCATGCCTTCCTCACTTTCCATAAAAGGTCTATTACAACAATAAATGTTGAAATATATTTTTTCGTCACTTAACACATTTTAAATCACTTTTAAAACCATTAAATTCCATTTAAAATTATTATTTTCAAAACATTCCTTTAAAAGACAAACCATTTTTAAAACGATTAACTCGATATTTAAATCTCAACATAAATCATTTCTATATTTATAAACCATGTTTATAAATTTCACTTCTATTTTATAAAACGTCTATTTTTATAAAATCTCTTTATTTATAAAATTCCATTTATAAATCAATTTCTTTATAAATCTCTCTTATTTATAAAATCCATTTACAAATCTATTCACAAAATATCGATTACTAATCCATTATATATATACATATATTAATTCTATTTATAAATTTTATACTTTATTTATAGAATATCACTTTTATAAATCCTTTATATAAACTATTCAAAAATCTATATTTAAAATATTTCTTAAAACTAAAATTTTATGACATCATAAATTATAACTTTTTTTATTTATTTAAAATAAATTCATTCCTTTTAATAATTCGATAATAATTATAAGAATATATAAAATTCCAAAATCATTTTAAAGTCATTTTAATTCAAAATCGTTGTTTTATAGTATTTCAAAATACTAAAAATAAGGCCCAGTGCTACTATAGCACTAAATATGGGTAATCATATCAATGTCATCAAATATAGCATCCAAAACATCATATATCAAAATATATGAAAAGTAAAATCAATAATGCGAGAAATCCTATTGGATCCCTCCAACCTGACCTCTTGCATCACATACAATATATAATCATAAAATATAAATTAACCGCTTTGAGGCATGATCATATACAAAGGGTCATTCGCTCATACACGTGAACGTAATAGGGTCTCATTCGCTCCAGGGGCGGGAATATATCCAAACCAACTAATAAAATAGTAAATCATCCAAACAGTCAACAAACAATCAACAATAAAATTATCCACACTTATATAAAAATGTAAGTGGGCCAGAGAGGTGAGTTAACTCACTTGGATTCCAGTAATCGTTGAAGTGTTCCAGTTTAAATTAAACTCGAACAGGCGTTCAATTTTAACCTAAATTCCTACTAGCTCTAAATCCATCCAATCCAACTCTATATCGTAGATTTTACTGTAACGAGTGCAACGCAACTTGTCGCTTTCAATTTCGACCTCATATGGACAGGATATGAATTAATGAACGTTTGAGATAATTAAATTACAACTAACTTAAATTAACTAAATTTAAACCTTTAATTACCTTTCCCTCCCATCTCTCATGTTCGTTTTTAGGCCAACCCAAAATCGACTGCGTTCCATCGTTCGCCGCCGTCGCCGCCTCTGTTGATCATGCACCACCGCACTCTCACCACCGTGGCACCTTGCCAAGGTGACCCCATCAACACCAGTACCATCAACCCTATCGCTGCCGTTTGCTAGAATTTTGCAATAAATCATTCGCCATTCGTATAGGGATTGCCACCGTCGTGGTCCACCGATCAATGATCGACTTGCATGGATGAGTTCATGGCGACGAGCTCTACAAGTTTTGTTTATATTGTTTTGGCTAATTTTACTTCGATCATGACTTCGATCCATGGCCATTGGATGGAACGACTAGGGTTGGGTTTAGAACAAAAAGGAAAGTAGTGAGGGGCCTTTTATAGCAAAATTTCAAAGCATTATTCATCCCTAAAAATTTCGAATTCCAAATGAGACGTGTCGCCTGGCGTTCTATATGTAATACCTCTATTCCGAACATAATGGAACTAGCATCGGAATCCAATTCCATCATATATAGAAGTTAACTTTCAAAATCGAATTATATTTATTTAAATTCCTTTAAATAATTTCTACGCGTTTCTAGCTCGTACGACTAAATGGTACGTCTGATCTCTACGAAATTCTATATCATATAATAATTCACTATTACGAATCAAATGGAACTGGTTTCGTCCAAATCCAAGACAGTGTCCCGAAAGGCTATTTTCGCACGTTAATTAAAACGAATTATTATTAAAACTAGTTTATTCACTTTTAATTCAAATTTAAAAGTTTACTAACTTCCATCTTATTTAAATAGAATTTTAAATCAGCTTTTGAATTCACTTTTATTCACATCAAATTCAAGATTTAATTATTTAAACAATTTCAGTTATTAAATTTAACAATTCACGTTATCAAATAAATCACTATATTTGAAATTTAAGCTATTTAACTTATAAAATTAACTTTTCTATATTTCAAATCCATTAAAAATATTTCAAATTCGAATGACTGAAATTCTGGGTCGTTAGATACTTCCCTCCTTAAAAGAATTTCATCCGCGAAGGTAAGAATAATGCCCCAAACCCATTTACTTTTTAAAACCCATTTAATCGAAATGGATTACCAAATTCTTTTAAGCCTTTAACTTTTTCAAAATCAATTTGTTGAAATTTTGTTATCACATTTTCTAAATCTCTAAATTCATTCCCAGTTACTAATTAATACCATTCCAAGTTATAACATAAAAATCAAATTTTAGTTATCAAAAATTTTCAAAATTCTAAAAAAATTCTAACGCCTTAAATTTACAGAAAATTTCGCCAGCGTCACCTTTGCGCGGTTCGATCGGAAAAATTTACAATATATATATAATCATAAATATACATCTTATCCTCAAGGATGAGGCATCCCGTATGGAAAAATATAAAAATATGATATGTAATCCGAGATGTGTACCTTTTATTAGCATTGACAAGCATATATAATCAATATAATGCGAAAACGAGCTCCAAATGCGAAGCATACGCCATCCGCACTTACTAATCACTTAACAACCAATGAGAACAAGTATAGGGAAAGTAATATCAATCTATAACATGTACTAATACAATAACTATATGCAAATGTAGAAAATGTAACAATAGAAACTATCCAACAAATAATATCCATCCAATTAATACATAACCATATCAATTTGCATTTTCTAATATCAACATTTAATTTATTAAAGCTCGTACAATGCACATATACCATCCATAGCAAAACCATACCTGATCGCGCTCCATCACACAATTTCACTTCCGAACTAGTATCATTCACACGACCACTCTAGTGCGGACTCAGATCTGGTTCCTTGATTAGAAACCAACATTCTCCTTGCATAGCCATATACTATGATAGAGAATATCAGAATCAATAAAAATCCATATTCAGTGTTCGTCGTCAAGAATCAAGTGAAAAATCCTAACTCGGACCGTTGTAAATCATCTCAAAATCGTATATTCAAATATGGATAAAACAATTATGCGAATAAAATGATCCACATACAACTTACATATTTATTACAATTGGTTTCTTAACTATACCAAATTCTTTTTATTCATATTAATTCCATTTACATTCATTATTCATATTCATTATTCACATTGCTTTATTCACATTCATTTATTACTTAGCATATTTCTTCCAATACTAATATCACTTATGAACCATTTAATCAAATTTTACTTAAGTTTATTATACAACACTTTTCTTGTTTATTTTCACTTTAGAACTTAAGTTCATATCCATCTCAAATCAAATTCAATTTCATTTAACTCATTTCATCAGTTCACTTCATTTACCTTTACTTGTGTCAAATTCCTTTTCAAAATTCATTTTATTTAACTTAAATTAAATTTCATTTCATAGCTCAATTTTAGATTTTCCTTTGTTTTCTTAACCAAAATGTACAACCATTTTTAAAGTTTGGTTCTACTTTCCATTTTCTCAAATTCGATAAGTTATACAAACTTATCTACTTATAATTTCATAAATCTTTACGTAAGTCCATTCACATTCTATAATTACAACTTATGGTATATAATCATTTTACAACTTAAGTTTAAATTTATTTTACACTCTTCTATATCTAAGAGAATATAATTTCCAATTAATTAATTTTATTAGAATATTTAAGAAGTTTAAAATTTGTTTTAACTTACTATGTTTTCAACTTACAAAAACTTATTTTCTCATATTTTCACAAACCCTTAAATGAAAATTTTTAGAATTCAAACACCCGGTTTTGAAATCATAATATATACATAACTCCTTTGTATATCAAATCATACTTTTGAAATCTAAAACAATCTTTTTTTACCAGAACAAAATTTATAGCGAATCACTATAGTAGCAATCCGTCACTTAGAAACTCAAAAATGAATACTGATGATGATGTAGTCATTATCCGAATTATTTTCTAACGACTAAAGCAAGTTTAGTGGTTTCTTATCTCTTTTAAATCCCATTTTAAAATATTTGTAATTAAAATATTTTCAAAATAATACTTTTATTATTTTTTAAAAACCTTGAAAAACTATTTTCAAAATCACCGAGATTTAAATTCTCAATTTTTTATTTTAAGTCCATTTTTATTTATAACCCATATTTATAAATATATTTATACAATTTCATTTCCTTTTTATTTATAAATCACATTTATATATCATACATTTATACTTTCATTTCTTATATAATATCGTTTCACAAATGCTTATTTTTGTTTAGATTATAATAAATCACTTTTATTAACATTATACCTTAAATCCAACCAACATACCGTATATGCTACAATAATTTCTAAAAAATATTCCTTTATATATAAAATATAATCAAGGTAAAATTATTTCATTTACCCAATTTCAAAACAATACTATGTCGTATTGTTATGTTCAAGTGTTTAGAGATCCCTATCAACAACGTTAATTACTCATATTGACCAGAATCCATAAGCCACTCAACAGATCAACCAACACAACATAAAACATTTTTATATCACTAACAAATACGTGCTCATAAATATACACACACACTCAAACTCATTCTAGGGCATTACTAACCCTATCTATAATGAGTACCCAACTAAAGTCTAGGATTTCAATAAACCTAAGCTCCGATACCAGCTGTAACGACCTACAAATCTGCACAATTCAAGCTGACAATAAACCAAACATGTCCAACCCAAATTGAATGGAAAGACGGATAGTTATGGGAAGGAAATAAGAATGAAGAAGAGAAAAAGAAACTAAAACAACATAGAATCTCACAATCGCAGCGGAACAACATATAATATAAACCAATGACCTTTTCAAAGGAGAAACTGCAATATACATACATCAAATCAGAGTACACGAATAACAAATCATTAGTGTAACGATTGCGATCTTTCGACGCTCGAAAGTAGACATTAATACGTCCACTGTATCAACTATCGAGCAAACGAATGCCGGAAAACCGAATTGTTATGGTTAAAAAGAAGAGGTAGAAGAAGACAGAAAGAAAGAAAGAAAGAAAGAAAACAACAACAGAATCTCACATTCGCAGCGGAACAACATATAATAGATCAATAAATAATCTTTAAATCAAAGAACTATATCAGTTTATACATTACATCATCAGAGTCAATATACACACAATACATCAATGGACAGTTATACAAACTTGTCCTCATACAGAATACATAGCGGAATAATAATATCATATACAAGTGATACGGCTCGCCATCCAGCTCGCCACTGAGCTCCAAAGCCTCCTGAAATCCAGAATGACCTGATAACCTGACTCTAGGCTGCCCGTGTGAAAAATTATGGGCACCTAGAGTTTAGGAAGGGAACAATAAACTCCAGGTCAGTCATGAGACTGGTGTGAGAACTTAAAACAGTTTTTTATCTTTAAAACAACAACAACAAAGGAAGTAAGACATCCGCGATGCTTTTGGAAAATGAAACTACCATAAGACCTCCCGCCACACACACAATGCAAACGCAGAATTGGAGGAGATTTCTTCTTATGATAGTCAAACATGCTTACTACTCAAAATCATTGGATTTTTATTATTATTAGTGCATAGTGTAGAAAACCATTTCGAAAGTATAATATTAATCTTAGCCAGCATACAACCATTATTGTATGCATACTATAGCTACTATGTTCAATAGCAGGTTATACAACTAAAACCGTACAAGGTTCGTATTGTTTCTTTGGATTTCCAACAAATGGTCAGGCTAAGGAACTTCCTACTGCCAATGGGTACGCCTCTGGATGGACGTCCCGAGAACCTAACCGGATCTCTGCCAACACAAGGCCGGGTTACCTCTTACACTAGGTAACTACAACATGATATGCCACCCCCGGTCCTTTGGGACCTTTATCCGAGGCGCCTCAACAAAACAACAATCACACGGTAAATGATATTGGAGTAACCACATAGGTTAAATACCAGTGCTCCATACCTGATACCACCCTTTTCCAGAAGGAAATGACATACCCTAAAGGGAGCGACCCTCATAACCTTGCCGCATCATTCCTGTTTTGACCATTTCCGGGTTGTGAGGTCCGAAGAGGTCTCGTCCACAAAGCTACGCTTTTTCACAAAGCCACGCTTTGATCAACAAATGATCAATAATAATCATCACACAGCAACACTCAGCATGCCACATTCCAAATCGGGAATATATCGCTGATAACCTTCAACTACATAACCTCTGAGCTCGTACGTCTCAGAGAAGGGTGTTAAGCTAAGAGAATAAATTCTCCGCCACCAACAGAAATGTATTTGAAAGAAATCAGCTTTATATCTCAAAATTTAATGTCAGACATACAACCATACAAGTCTATTCCGGGTTCGAACAGAACCGAAGGCACTTCCAAAGAAGCCCTTGTAATCCGGGTATTCACAATCCCGATCGAACTTCCCATCACAAAGGAAATCTCTATACCGTAGCTAACGGTGCAGAGACAATCGATAGGTCATCCTATCGTTTTCACAAATACCAGGTCTTCACCACCGGTCTTCAAATGTTATCCATATTGCCATATCACTAATTCGGAATGGGTTATATGACACAAAGGTCCTTTCCCAACTGAACCAAATAGTGAGCACAATATTTAAAACATATGGATATAGGGATTTCAATTAAGTCACAACTTATTACCCAAACCCTTTCCTTTAAATGGTTTAAACAAATTACCATTTTAAATCTTTAAACAAAAAGATTTACTTCACAAAGTTTACCCAGTTTCACAAAGATTCATTCATAGATTTTCAAATCAATTTCCATTTCAATTGGATTAACTCATCCAACCATTGAATCAAAATTCGATTCATAGCTTTCAAAACAATTTAATTTCAAATAGAATCCTTTTTACATAAATTGGAAATTCATTCCTAACATGAAAGCTTTTATTATTTGAAAACAAATAGTTTTCGTTTCGGAAAAATCTGATTTCATTTATACAAGTTACGGTCTTTGGGTTAATTCAAATTTCCACAACAACACTTTTAAAAAATTGTTTAAATTCATATAAACACCCTTTTACACTTGTATAATCCTTTTAGACCAGAATTCCCAAACCCTTGAATTCAATTTCAAATATTGAATTCAAATTTAATTCAAATTATTCAAATTATTCAAATCTCAATTTTATTAAGTTATTTAAAATAACTTTTATTTTTGAAACTCATTTTCAAAAAAATTCAATTCCAATTCCAAAACTAATTTGGATTCAAAAATTCAATCTTTAGAATTGTCAAAAATCTGTGACTTAACTGATTTCCACGTGAAATCCACATTTGTGTGTGTATTGTGTAGTCCAAGGGTTTAACACAGTAGTGCAACATCATTCAACCATCACAGGTCAAATATAACAATATAATTGATAAGCGGTATAAACTATAATGCTTATCTTTCATTCACAGATCACAGGTATATATATATCACAGATAAACAAATTACAGATCACAACACAAATCAGGATATATCACAAAGCATCACATATCAGAGATATCAAACAATTCAACATCCAGTATAATCCAAACATCCATAAGTAGGATTAATTTAATTATCTGACTAATTTAAATCAGGTAAATTTCTATAAATCAATTTTACTAGTTATGGTAAGTTAAAAATCAATTAATTACAAAAAAACATTTATTAAATTATCCTTTAATTGATCATAAATTAACCCTTAATTAATAACCAATACTTAATTAATTATCCTTGATTAATTACCAAAACCGATAAAATTTCCTTATAAATTTCCAAAGTTATTTCCTTTTTTAAAATAAATTTCTTTATCTCTTAAAATCTATTTAAAAATCCAAATCTTTAAATAAATTCTACAACTTATAAATAATATTTTCGAAATCCATTTATTAAGCCCTTTTCCCCGTAATTTGAAATTTTATTCAATATGGTTCAAAAATAACTTTATCTTTTAAAACTCCTTTTTAATTTATCCAATTCTCAAAAATAAGTTTTAAAATAAACTTTCAACTTGAATTTTAAAAATCCAACTTTATTATTTATTTATTTTCGGTATCCAATAATACCAAAAATATATTCAGATAACCTATAGCCTTCAACAATTTCAATCACAAAGATAATCATACAGAGATTGTAATAATCAACACACAACATATGAAAAAATTCAAATGTTTGAGGAATCCTGTTGGATCCCTCCAACCTGTTTCCCTACATCCACAGATGTTAGCACAATACCAATTCCACTTCGAGGTGGAATATCGCGATATATGGGATTTATAAAAAATATCCGCTATTATGCGGCGCAATAAGGTCTCATCCGCTATATAATGCGGGAAATCAACTCCAAATACATATATAATACCAATTCCACTTCAGGGTGGAATATCGCGGTATATGTTTTTAATATAATAACCTCCGCTTAATATGCGGCATATAGGGTCTATTTCAATGCAATAAATAACAACCATCATTCAATTCACACAATCAAGCAATTTTAAATTTAACTATTTAAAATTTAAATCGAAACAATTTTGATTGAGTGAGGAGTTATAACCTTGAGTTTCCGATATCAGTTGTAGTGTTTCGTTTCGAATAAAATTAAACACGCGTTTAATTTTACCAGAAATTATCACTAGCTCCAATCAACTCCAAACCAGCTCCATTGCGTAGTGCTCGTCCATACGGACCCAACGCAATTTGTTTCGTCCGAAACGGACCTCATAAGACAAAGTTATGATATTTAGAAGTTAATACAATTTTATAATATAATAATTTACTATTTTCTTTTCTATTTTAAAACCCTACTCACATCTGGTCGTTCACTGTGCTTACTCCAAACCAGGCCGATCGATTTTGCTTCTTCTCCCAGGTTAGTTTCGAACGCAAGGAAACCCATGCCTCTCGTTCGATTACCGATGGTCACACCTCCCATCGTCCACTAGACGACAATCGAACAACGCCAACCTGAAGCCCCTAGCGCCATGCACCTCCGCCACTAACGACGACGAACTCGGTCATACTATTGCATAGAAAAACGCGAACAAACATGCGTCATTCAAACTCCAATTGTCGTCGATTCTCTTCGTAGTTTATGATCATAGCCGTTGGATTGATAGGTCGCGATGCGTTCTACAATATTGCAGAAGAAAGTTTCTCGAATTGATTTATAGATTGGAAGAGATTAAGAGGGGAAGAAACGAACATTTTCGGCCATTGAAGTTATTAGGGCCGGCTGAAGAATAGGATTAGGGTTTAGTGAAAAATGAGAATAATGGGGCCTTTTATAGAAAATTTCTCAAAACACTATTCACTCGAAATTTTCCGAACTCCAAACGAAGCATGTCGGCTGACGTTTCTAAGATTTAACCCGCATTACAGACACAATGGAATGTGTTTCGGAGGCTAATTTTGTCATATGTGAGAGTTACGGAAATAAACGATCAAATTTAAATTAATCGATTAAACTAATTTCTATGCGTTTTAGCTTGCCTCGGACAAACCGTAAATCTGATTGACACGAAATTTGAAACCTTACAATAATTTAACATTACAGATCCGATGAAACTAGTTTTGTTGAAATTCGAGACTGTTTGAAAAATGACTATTTTTAGTCGTCAATTAAATATTAAAATAATCAATTATCACAATTTAACTTTTAATTCAATTTTAAAAGTTCTATAACATCATTCTAACTCGAATATGATTTAATATAACTTTATAAATCATTTTTATTCACATTTAATCCAATTATCAATTATTTACGCAATTTCAAATATTAAATTGTCGATTTAATTATCCAATTAAATCTCTATATTCGAAATTAAATTTATTCGACTTACAAATCTTACTTGTTAATATCTAAAATCAATTAAATATCTGAATTTCAAATGACAGAAATTCTGGGTCGTTATAATCTTCCCCCCTTAAAAGAATTTCATCCTCGAAATTGCAAAGTAAGAAAAATGCCCCAAATCCATTAACTTTTCAAAAATCCACTTAGTGAAAATTTTATATTCACTTTTTCCAAAACCTTTAACTTCAACCAAAACAATGGTTTCCATTTTCTAGTTCAATTCCTACGTTTTATTATAATTTGGAAATTGACTTTTCATTAACAAAAATTTTGCAAAATTTCTTCAAAAAATTTCTAACCTGTAAAATTTTGGCAGATTCTCCTTTGTACGGAGGAGCTTTCGTAATTTCACAATAGATATAAATATATATACATCGACCCACACGGTCGGAAAAGCAGAAAAATAGTTCATATTTCCTATTTTTATTGCGTAGGCGTACCTTTTTATCATTTTTAAGCAAAGCAGTTATTTATTAAGCATTTTAGCGCGACCCAACCAGCCGAACGGCAGCCACGACACTTGTACTTACTCAATTTAAATATGTAAGTGTTATATATATAAAGTTATTAACAATTTTCTCTTTTAAACAACTACAACATATGCATATTAAAAGAAATGCATGCTAAACAAGGTTTATAAGCAACTTATATAATTTCGACATTACTTGTAATTGTTTACAACCAATTCATGTACAATGACAATCATTTCTTCATTTTCAATTAGTTTACATTCACTAATTTAAATTCAAGTTAGTTCACTTTCAATTCAAATTCCATCACATAGCTTTCATACGTTAGTTTTCCATTTGATTAATTCAATTACATATGAATTTCTATACAATCAACTAACAATCATCTAACAATCAAATCATAACCAACATAACCAAATTATTAAATTTACTTTCAATTTGGTTTAACACTTTTAATTTCAATTGGTTTAATACTAAATTGGCTTTCATTGAATTTCCGATTTATTAGCTTTTAATGAATTAACACTTACATCCATTATTCCATATCAATTTATTCACATTCGATTGATTAACATTCAATCCATTTATTAATTCAATTGCTAATTCATTTTACAAATAAAGTTGAATTTCATTTATATAACTCAAGTTCACATTCATTTAATTCACTTTGTTATTTCACTTCGACACCAAAATCAACTTCATTTAACATCACTTAGTTTATATTCCATTTCAACTCACTTCACTTATACAACTTAAGCCCATTTCTAATTTATTTTAAATTCAATTTCATTTAACTTTTTTTTAAAGTCAAATTCATTACTTAATCAAAATCAAATTTTATTTTGCTTAACAAAACTTGTTTAACCATTTCTTTTACAATTGGTTTTGCTTACATTCACTCATTTTATAAGTTATACAACTTATTTATTTAATCTTCCAAATTCATATTACAATCACTTATCTAATCCAATTCAATTTATTTAACCTTCCTTTAGTTAAATTCACATCATATATTTACTATGCTAACTCAAATTCTTTAACTTTACCAAAGCTAAAATCTTTATTTCATATTATAAGTCTAAAACTCGTTTCACTTATATTCATCAATTTCAATTTGGATTTTAATTTAAATTTTTGCTTATCACAACAAAACTTCAATTTTTCAATTTATTATGGTAGCAAATCCATCACACAGAAACTCGAAAATGATACTGATGATGCTGCAGTCATCACCCTTATTATTTCCCAGTAACAGTAGTGAATTCAGTGCTTAATATTCTTTCAAAATTTCCTTTTATTTATAAATCACATTTATAAATCTTTTTTCTCATATAATTTCACTATTTAACTTTTAATTTTGAAAAATAACTTCCAAAATAAACAGGATTCAAAATTTTCAAATTCATAGTTCAAATTCATTTTTATTTACAACTCAGAATTATAAATATATTCATATAGTCTCACTTCTTATATATAAGATTATTTCACAACTGCAAATCATATTAATTATAATTCCATACTTAATAATTCATTTGCTTATATACTTCATTCTTTTACAATTGTTGTTTTATTTAGATTATTGAAACAACTTTTATTAACTCATATATATTCTTACATTTTCAACAACCAAACAATTCAATTTTATATACACTTTAATAATTCTGAAAAATTATTTCTTTTATATGTAAAATATAATCAAGGTAAAATTATTTCATTTACCCAATTTAAAATGATACTATGTTGGTTTATCTGGTTTAAGAGTTTAGAAACCCCTATCGATACAGTTAGCTAGATTGCACCGACCAGAATCTATAAACAATCAACCGATAAGTCAACACAATACAAAACAATTTCATATTCACTAACAAATACGCGCTCATATCTATTATTACACTCACACTCATTCTAGAGTACTACTGAATCTATCTCTAATGAGTAAACATCCAACAGAACCAAGGTTACCGCTTAACCAAATGCTCTGATAGCACATGTAACGATTGCGATCTTTCGACGCTCGAAAGTCGAAATTAATACGTCCACTGTATCAACTGCCAAGCAAACGAATGCCGGAAAACGAATTTTTATGGTTAAAAAGAAGAGGTAGAAGAAGACAGAAAGAAAGAAAGAAAAAAACAACAACAGAATCTCACATTCGCAACAGAACAACATATAATAGATCAATAAATAATCTTTAAATCAAAGAACTATATCAGTTTATACATTACATCATCAGAGTCAATATACACACAATACATCAATGGACAGTTATACAAACTTGTCCTCATACAGAATACATAGCGGAATAATAATATCATATACAAGTGATACGCCTCGCCATCCAACTCGCCACTAAGCTCCAAAGCCTCTTGAAATCCAGAATGACCTGATAACCTGACTCTAGGCTGCCCGTGTGGAAAATTATAGGCACCCAGAGTTTAGGAAGGGAACAATAAACTCCAGGTCAGTCATGGGACTGGTGTGAGAACTTAAAACAGTTTTTTATCTTCAAAACAACAACAACAACAAAGGAAGTAAAAGACATCTGCAATGCTTTTGGAAAATGAAACTACCATAAGACCTCCCGCCACACACACAATGCAAACGCAGAATTGGAGAAGATTTCTTCTTATGATAGTCAAAAATGCTTACTACGCAAAATCATTGGATTTTTTTTATTATTAGTGCATAGTGTAGAAAACCATTTTGAAAGTATAATATTAATCTTAGCCAGCATACAACCATTATTGTATGCCTACTATAGCTACTATGTTCAATAGCAGGTTACCGCCACATTCCATAGCAGGTTATACAACTAAAACCGTACAAGGTTCGTATTGTTTCTTTGGATTTCCAACAAATGGTCAGGCTAAGGAACTTCCTACTACCAATGGGTACGCCTCTGGATGGACGTCCCGAGAACCTAACCGGATCTCTGCCAACACAAGGCCGGGTTACCTCTTACACTAGGTAACTACTACACGAATATGCCACCCCCTGATCCTTTGGGACCTTTATCTAAGGCGCCTCAACAAAACAACAATCACACGGTAAATGAGATTGGAGTAACCACATAGGTTAAATACCAGGGCTTCATACCTGATACCACCCTTTTCTAGAAGGAAATGACATACCCTAAAGGGAGCGACCCTCATAACCTTGCCGCATCATTCCTGTTTCGACCATTTCTGGGTTGTGAGGTCCGAAGAGGTCTCGTACACAAAGCTACGCTTTTTAACAAAGCCACGCTTTGATCAACAAATGATCAATAATCATCATCACACAGCAACACTCAACATGCCACATTACAAAATTGGGAATATATCGCTGATAACCTTCAACTACATAACCTCTAAGCTCGTACGTCTCAGAGAAGGGTGTTAAGCTAAGAGAATAAATTCTCCGCCACCAACAGAAATGTATTTGAAAGAAATCAACTTTATATCTCAAAATGTAATGTCAGACATACAACCATACAAGTCTGTTCCGGGTTCGAACAGAACAGAAGGCACTTCCAAAGAAGCCCTTGCAATCCGGGTATTCACAATCCCGATCGAACTTCCCATCACAAAGGAAATCTCTATACCGTAGCTAACGGTGCAGAGACAATCGATAGGTCATCCTATCGTTTTCACAAATACATGGTCTTCACCACCAGTCTTCAAATGTTATCCATATCGTCATATCACTAATTTGGAATGGGTTATATGACACAAAGGTCCTTTCCCGGCTGAACCGAATAGTGAGCACAATATTTAAAACATATGGATATAGGGATTTCAATTAAGTCACAACTTATTACCCAAACCCTTTCCTTTAAATGGTTTAAACAAATTACCATTTTAAATCTTTAAACAAAAAGATTTACTTCACAAAGTTTACCCAGTTTCACAAAGATTCATTCATAGATTTTCAAATCAATTTCCATTTCAATTGGATTAACTCATCCAACCTTTGAATCAAAATTCGATTCATAGCTTTCAAAACAATTTAATTTCTAATAGAATCCTTTTTACACAAATTGGAAATTCATTCCTAACATGAAAGCTTTTATTATTTGAAAACAAATAGTTTTCGTTACGGAAAAATCTGATTTCATTTATACAAGTTACGGTCTTTGGGTTAACTCAAATTTCCACAACAACACTTTTAAAAAATGGTTTAAATTCATATAAACACCCTTTTACACTTGTATAATCCTTTTAGACCAGAATTCCCAAACCCTTGAATTCAATTTCAAATATTAAATTCAAATTTAAATCAAATTATTCAAATCTCAATTTTATTAAGTTATTTAAAATAACTGTTATTTTTGAAACTCATTTTCAAAAAATTTCAATTCCAATTCCAAAACTAATTTGGATTCAAAAATTCAATCTTTAGAATTGTCAAAAATCTATGACTTAACTGATTTCCATGTGAAATCCACATTTGTGTGTGTATTGTGTAGTCCAAAGGTTTAACACAATAGTGCAACAACATTCAACCATCACAGATCAAATATAACAATATAATTGATAAGCGGTATAAACTATAACGCTTATCTTTAATTCACAGATCACAGATATATATATCACAGATAAACAAATTATATATCACAACACAAATCAGGATATATCACAAAGCATCACATATCAGAGATATCAAACAATTCAACATCCAATATAATCCAAACATCCATAAGTAGGATTAATTTAATTATCTGACTAATTTAAATTTGGTAAATTTCTATAAATCAATTTTACTAGTTATGGTAAGTTAAAAATCAATTAATTACAAAAAAAATTATTAAATTATCCTTTAATTGATCATAAATCAACCCTTAATTAATTATCCTTGATTAATTACTAAAACCGATAAATTTCCTTATAAATTTCCAAAGTTATTTCCTTTTTTAAAATAAATTTCTTTATCTCTTCAAATCTATTTAAAAATCCAAATTGTTAAATAAATTCTTCAGCTTATAAATAATATTTTCAAAATCCATTTATTAAGCCATTTTCCCCGTAATATGAAATTTTATTCAATATGGTTCAAAAATAACTTTATCTTTTAAAACTCCTTTTTAATTCATCCAATTCTCAAAAATAAATTTTAAAATAAACTTTCAACTTAAATTTTAAAAATCCAATTTTTTTATTTATTTATTTTCGGTATCCAATGATACCAAAAATATATTCAGCTAACCTATAGCCTTCAACAATTTCAATCACAAAGATAATCACATAGAGATTGTAAATAATCAACACACAACATATGTAAAAATTCAAATGTTTGAGGAATCCTGTTGGATCCCTCCAACCGGTTTCCCAGCATCCACAGATGTTAACACAATACCTATTCCACTTCGAGGTGGAATATCGCAGTATATGAGATTTATAAAATACTATCCGCTATTATGTGGCGAAATAGGGTCTCATCCGCTATATAATACGGAAAATCAACTCCAAATACATATATAATACCAATTCCACTTCAAGGTGGAATATCGCGGTATATGTTTTTAATATAATAACCTCCGCTTAATATGCGGCGTATAGGGTCTATTTCAATGCAATAAATAACAACCATCATTCAATTCACACAATTAAGCAATTTTAAATTAAACTATTTAAAATTTAAATCGAAACAATTTCGATTGAGTGAGGAGTTCTCACCTTGAGTTTCCGATATCAGTTGTAGTGTTTCGTTTCGAATAAAATTAAACAAGCGTTTAATTTTACCCAAAATTATAACTGGCTCCAATCAACTATAAACCAGCTCCATTGCATAGTGCTCGTCCATACGGACCCAACGCAATTTTTTTCGTCTGAAACGGACCTCGTATGACAAAGTTATGATATTTAGAAGTAAATACAATTTTATAATATAATAATTTACTATTTTCTTTTCTATTTTAAAACCCTACTCACATCTAGCCATTCACTGTGCTTACTCCAAACCAAGCCGATCGATTTTGCTTCTTCTCCTAGGTTAGTTTCGAACGCAAGAAAACCCATGCCTCTCGTTCGATTTCTGATGGCCGCACCTCCCATCGTCCACTAGACGACAATCGAACAACGCCAACCTGAAGCCCCGAGCGCCATGCACCTCTGCCCCTAACGACGACGAACTCGGTGTACTATTGTGTAGAAAAACGCAAACGAACACACGACATTCAAACTCCAATTGTCGTCGATCCTCTTCGTAGTTTATGATCATAGCCGTTGGATTGATAGGTCACGATGCGTTCTACAATATTGCAGAAGAAAGTTTCTCGAATTGATTTATAGATTGGAAGAGATTAAGAGGGGAAGAAACGAACATTTTTGGCCATTGAAGTTATTAGGGCCGGCTGAAGAATAGGGTTAGGGTTTAGTGAAAAATGAGAATAATGGGGCCTTTTATAGAAAATTTCTCAAAACACTATTCACTCGAAATTTTCCGAACTCCAAACAAAGCGTGCCGACTGACGTTTCTAAGGTTTAACCCGCGTTCCGAACACAATGGAATGTGTTTCGGAGGCTGATTCGGTCATATGTGAGAGTTACGGAAATAAACGATCAAATTTAAATTAAATCGATTAAACTAATTTCTATGCGTTTTAGCTTGCCTCGGACAAACCATAAATCCGATTGACACGAAATTTGAAATCTTACAATAATTTAACATTACGGATCCGATGAAACTAGTTTCATCGAAATCCGAGACTATTTGAAAAATAACTATTTTTAGTCATCGATTAAATATTAAAATAATAAATTATCACAATTTAACTTTTAATTCAATTTTAAAAGTTCTATAACATCATTCTAACTCCAATATGATTTAATATAACTTTATAAATCATTTTTATTCATATTTAATCCAATTATCAATTATTTCCGCAATTTCAAATATTAAATTATCGATTTAATTATCCAATTAAATCTCTATATTCGAAATTAAATTTATTCGACTTACAAATCTTACTTGTTAATATTTGAAATCAATTAAATATTTGAATTTCAAATGACATAAATTCTGGGTCGTTACAATCAGCCTGGACAGTTATAAAATCCTGTCCTCACAAATGCTGATAATTTCAACAATAATGCAGCGGAAAATAAACATATACGTGAATATGACTCGAAGACCTCCAGCTTGTCTGCTGAAGCTCCAAAGCGCCAAATCTAAATATGTAAATTTGCTCGGTCTGACCCGAGCATTGAAATGGAAGAACTCCCGAATTAGTCTGGTAAGCCAATGTGAGAAAACACATCTCAACCGAATTTTAAAGTTATCAAAAACTTTCTTTTTCAAAACAAAGGTATCTCGTAAGACCACGCCGCACATAAAAATGGACGGGTTTTTACCTTATGATAACAAAACATTTCATATCAAATTATGTTATTTTATACTAGTGTTTGGTATATAAATAATATTAATCATAGCCGAAATTGTTACATCGATTAAATTCCAGCATACTAGCTACAAAGTAGGTTCTACAAACAAAATGGCAGGCACTTATTGAGGAATGGATTCCATACAATGGCAAGGTAAGGGACTACCTTTGGTATAGTACATCTCTAGAGGGATGTATCGATGATACACAAACAATCCTCCGCATCTGGCAAGACTGGTCTATCCCATTTTGGCGCTCGAACATGACCTGGATAGAAACCGAATATGTCATCACTCTGGTCGTAATCGACCTATCCAGAATCCCATAGCATACACCACATACTCGATATATAGAGAGTAATCTATAAAGGTGATGATCATACCCTAATGGTTGCGAACCACATAGTCTTACGGCGCACCCTATTTAGGCCATTACCGGGTGATCAGGCCTGAGGTAACGTTTACCTTTCACATAGCACATTCCGCTTTGAATGCCACATTCGCATTTCCACAATCACACAACTGATTTCTACAAACGTATAACTCCCGAGCTCGTATTTCTCAGGAAAGGGTATTAAGCTAAGGGAAGTTGCATTCTTCGCTACATATCACATTTCCATGAACATGACAAATCAAAGGTACTCTCCTACTACATCCTATCGGGATCCCTGGTATTAGTAGCGAGAAGTCCTTACATATCGAAGATTTTCATAACAAAGCACTACTGCCACCATATATATATATATAATATGCATCGCAGGTCTAGTGGCAAGTAGCCTTGCATTATGAAGATCTCCGTCTTAAAAAATCATCATAAACCTGCATTTTTGAACACATATGGAAACCAAGTCTCATAGACATATCACATTTCCAACTCTCAACTTGATATTCTTCGACCAAGAAGGAAGCCTTGTAGATTGGAGTACCATAGTCACTACACACTACTCGAATCAACATTCTTAACACCAAACGATAATCAAGCCTACTCAGTCGGCTTCATGCTAAATGCACGACTAATCAGTTCCCACATCAAGTCAAGGAACCAAAAATGGCCAAATTTGATAGTCAGTATTTAACTATCAAAGCAACAAATAACATATAGGACATAACCAGTCATTAGGCCTATTTGGGTCAAAACGCAATTTATTTGGGTCAAAACGAAGTTTGCGTAAAACATCGTTACGACAACCTATAAAATTAGTATAGGGATTCGATTAATTATACTTAACATTAATCTTCAATGCCGCACATCAACTATTTATTAGTTAACAATTAAGCCATTCAAGTTGGGCTAGAGAGGTGAGTTAACTCAGTTTGATTCCAGTAATCATTGAAGCGTTCCGGTTTGGATTAAAATCGAATAGGGGTTCAATTGTAAACCAAATTCCTACTAGCTCCAAATCCATCCAATCCTATTCTATATCATAGATTTCGATGTAACGAGTGCAACTTGTCGCGTTCAATTTCGACCTCGTATGGACAAGATACAAATCAATGAACATTAGAGATAAATAAATTATAATTAACTTAAATTAATTAAATTTAAACATTTAATTACCTTTCCCTCCCACCTCTCACGTTCGTTTCCAGGCCAACCCAAACTCGACCGTGTTCCATCGTTCGCCGCGGCCGCCTCCGTTGTTCGAATGCCGCCACGCTCACCTCACCGTTGC
This sequence comes from Allium fistulosum, assembly GCA_030737815.1. Classification (NCBI taxonomy): domain Eukaryota; kingdom Viridiplantae; phylum Streptophyta; class Magnoliopsida; order Asparagales; family Amaryllidaceae; genus Allium; species Allium fistulosum. The sequence goes on from CM060907.1 coordinate 560,354,076, forward strand.
GCTTGGCTAAGGCGACCCCATCAACACCGGTCCCCTATTGTCATCGTTCACCAAAATTTTGCAATAAATCGTTCGCCGTTCATTTAGGGATTGCCGCCGCCGTGGTCCACCGATCAACGATCGGCTTGCATGGATGAGTTCATGGCGACGAGCTTTACAAGTTTCATTTATATTGTTTTGGCTAATTTTGCTTCGATCACAACTTAGATACATGGCCTTTGGATAGAACGGGTAGGGTTAGGTTTAGAACTAAAAGGAAAGAAGCGAGGGTCCTTTTATAGCAAAATTTCAAAGCACTATTCATCCCTAAAAATTTTGAACTCGAAACGAGGCGTGACACCTGGCGTTCCATATGTAATACCCATAATCTGAACACAATAGAACTAGCATCAGAATTCAATTCCATCATATACAAAAATTAACTTTCAAAATCAAATTATATTTCTTTAAATTCCTTTAATTAATTTCTACGCGTTTCGGGCTCGCACGACTAAACGATACATCTGATCACCACAAAATTCTACGGCATATTACAATTCACTATTTCGGATCCAATGGAACTGGTTTCGTCCAAATCTGAGATAATGTCCCAGAAAGCTATTTTCACACGTTAATTAAAAAGAATTATTATTAAAACTAGTTTGTTCACTTTTAATTCAAATTTAAAAGTTTACTAACTTCCTTCTTATTTAAATAGAATTTTAAATCAGCTTTTGAAATCCTTTTTATTCACATGAAATTCAAGATTTAATTATTAAACAATTTCAATGATTAAATTTAACAATTCACATTATCAAATAAATTGCTATATTTGAAATTTAAGCTATTTAACTTACAAAATTAACTTTTCAATATTTAAAATCAATTAAATATTTCAAATTCGAATGATTGAAATTCTGGGTCGTTACAAAACCTTTCACACTACACCAGAAAAGACTTTTGGTAGCGTTGAAAAAACGCTACCATAACTTATAGTAGCGTTTTAGAGAACGCTGCTATACAACATGCAATTAAAAGTCTAAAACTTTTTGTTGCATTGTAGTAAACGCTACCAAAAGTCACTTTTAAATGCAACTATAGGTATTTTCTGTAGGATTTAAAAAACGCTACCAAAAGTCACTTTTAAATGCAGCTATAGGTTTTTTCTGTAGGGTTAAAAAAACGCTACCATAAGTCTTCATTTTTTGGTTGCATTTTTTGTTTATATGCTTTTTTTGATTTTCAGTAGCGTTTTTAAAATGCAACTGTATAATTTTTATATTAGTTTACATTTGTTTCTGTAGCATTTCTGAAACGCTTATATACTATTCATATTAAAACGAACGATCAATCGCATAATTTTCATATATTCAAACAAACAATTAAATCACATAATTAGCATATACAAACAATCAATCATATGATCATCATATTCAAATAATTGCAAAAACATGCTAATCTCACAATCAAATATAATATCCATAATCAATTCGATAGTAGTTTTTCAACAAAATAAGTCACATACTACAAGCATTCACAGACAAGTTTCCACAAATGGTACTAACAAAATACGACAACATATATAACAATATAATGAAGACCACATATAAAGTAGGATTTCAGATGTATATAAATGATTGAATGCTTTAACCAAATAATGTAAAAGTAGGATTCAGTTCCATTAGACTAAGAAGCAGGTCATAAACTAACCACATGTACAAACACATGTGCTTTGATCATTACAAAATCACTAGTAATGACTTGGCTGCTATTCAAAGAAGATACCAGGCAATATATTTCCACTTCTGTCAACAGATGACAATTCTCTATGATTATTTGCAAATAATCATGTATGATGACGTTTTTGGACGACCACAAATGTTACAAAGGGATGATATTCTGCATCGAGAAGCACAGGCCTAAAAATAGAAAGGAATGAGTTGCATAAAATTATAGCATTAAATCATAAAAATGAACATATATGGTTGAAAACTTGATTACCTTTCGAATCGTATCAAGTTCAAATAAAAGTACTTAATAAAACTGCCCTTCGCTCACACCATCTCTGAGAAACAAAATTAATTTAGTCGGTTGAAAAGCATAATATGCTTATCAGTATAAATTGAGTTAGGCAAAATTTGAAATAAGTCAAGCTAATCAGGGTATACAATGGAAAAGAATGTATCATCACATACCAGTAAAAGATTATTCGCTCAGGTCTATGCCCAGTTGATTTCCTGAAGGATATAAGCAGCTCCCTGTAAAGGTCACAGATGTTTTTAGCAACTGCAAGAGTTCGTACAGCTATAGATTAAAAACAAAATATACAAACCTGATCATTCCACCATAGTGCTTTGCACCCTTAGTATCGGTCCACTCACTATATAGACCTTGTATGAGTTCTGACGATGTGCTTGTGCACATACCAACCCAGCATATTTGGTTAACTCTGGCCAATTTTGAGAAGCAACAGCCTGCAACATTTATGTTCATATAGACACCAATGCATAGGATAAAATGTAAAATTGTCCATTGAACCTGAATGCATAGGAACAGCTGGCAGATCACCTGACGCAGATACATCAGAAGAAGGAAAACGTATAAATAGTTTCACTATTCCAATCTATTAAAAACGCATAGTTATTTAAACACTAACAAGAAAATATTATTGTATTCATGTCATGTCTATGTATGATAGGATCGAGGATAAGATAAGTTATGGATGATAGGATGTAGGAAATCCAAAGAATAATGCTACTGACTGTAAACTGAGAGGTGTACTTAAATCAACTCTTTTCCACCCTAGTGAACTGATCAAAGCATTGTGATTGATCCAAGGATCATACATAATGATGTGTCCTACCCATTACGCATCAGTTGGCAAGCTGTTTCTCTCTTTGTCTTAGCATAGTTACAGAGTTCCTGAGTAGTTACTGTTAATTGAAACTACCTAGAAATTTTTATTATGCAAGTTCTCATGTACCGTCCATTTTCTCTGTAAGCATTTTTTAGTAAATAGATTCCATTTCGTTTTGATAATTGATATTTTTCTGAAATTTGTAAACAGCCTCAAACCGATATCCCCTTCTAATTTGGGCCTGTAAAGTAAATTCCAAGCTATTTTATTTAACTTTCCATCCCAGAAAAGATTGCACATAGTTCCTCATTTTTTTAAGCACAGAATTGGGAATATGGTAGATGAGTATCCAATATAAAACAATGGAAGTGATATTACTATGAATTAAATCATCACGGCCAGCAGTTGAAAGTGACACACTATGCCAACCTTCTAATTTATGATACACAAATAGTAAAATTTAACTAATATACATGTCTAAATTGATTAAACCTATCAAGAGTTTTTGGAGGATGTTATTGCATGATTTGGTTGTATCCTTTACAAGCAAAACATGTAGGCAAGCATTCTATTTTTACATCCTTTAGTTATATATCTGTGTTCAAGATATGAAAAGTTTCGATCAAATTAGTTGAAATAAAAGAATATAAAGCTTTTGGGCTGAATAGATTAACTTGATAGGCTAGACAATGAAAAACAGATGTGTAATGTGCATGGTCTTATCAGCTTCTATTTTTATTTTGAGCAGAAACAAATGCTTAGGCTTTTATGATATAACTTGCCACATATAATACATATGTGCAAGCTGGATAATACTTTTTGCATTACTCTTGTTAGTCATTCCATCAAGTACAGTCACCTACTAACGTAATTTATTATTTTACACGTTTCTAATAATTAAATCTGGTGATGAATGTGCTGAGTAGTTAACTCACCTCGTGCCAAAGATAACTCACCCAGCATATGCTCTTCTTTCACCCTGCATTTACCCTTCTTTCTTTCCTGAAAAAAGAAGTCTAAACCTGACTCTTTAGATCAGACCCGTGCCCTCCGGATAGGAAACTACTCCGACTCCCGATGAATAGATGAACCTCTCCACCTTTCCCAAACTTTAGGTTTTGAAAATATCTTTACAGGACCAGGAGGAGGTTGGCTGTCAAAATACTCAGATATAAGCACAGAGATATGGGAATGTGACGTTTGTTCTTTTATAATTAAGTCAATACTCTACGGTTGATATATGAATTTACTTCGTAAACTTCGACTGTGTATACCTTTTGTTCTTATCAACTAGGCGCTTTTACAAAAGAAGGCTACATCACACGTTTATGTGTGTTTCTTTGCAAAAATTCCATTGACGTTTAACACATGTTCACGAACCACTGTTTTAAAAAACAACTTCGAGAACAATATTGCATTGGACCAACAAGACAATTAGTTTATTGAAAAGCTAAGTAGAAAAAAACGGCAATTAACTATCTGATACTGTAAATAAACAGTGAACAACGATTTCAATTTGTTCAACCATAGTAGCATTCAGTTAGGTCGAAATTATTGAAAATGGTATCCCAAGTATAGAAAATGTCTGCAAACACAAGTAACTGGAAGCTTCCAAATAAGTTTCTCTCGTACATGTGAAATTTTCTGACGTGTATTTAGTTTCTACGAAGCAGATTTACTTGGGCAATGAATTTGAAATACCCAGGCTCGAACCATGCTCTGATTATGATTTTAGTATATGGTATCGGATCCAGATTTTAATCCAATATGTGCAGATATGAATAGGAATTCAATGTGGATATAAGCAATTCCACCCATATAATTATTGACAGAACCCGATTGATTAAATATTTTATAGTTGTCGTTGATTTCGATTTAACATTTATTTGAAAAAAAATCAATATATTACAAGACTCATGAACATATAATTTTGAAAAACAATCATATTTTTTAATTATAACCTATGATTCCTAATTTCATAAGGAAACCTAACAATGGAGATCCTAAGCATAGAGAAGTTACCAACACGGAGATTACTTTGAATTATGTGACAAATTGAGATCGGTAACATTAATCGCATGATAATTCGAGCAAACGTACTATGGATAATTGCAATAGGTAAAGAGACTAAAGTCACATTGGTTTCTACTGGATTCTTTTCTCCTTGTTGTCACCGATATACCTTTTCCTCACTAATCTTGGGCATTATTTCTTTTTTGTTGCAAACCTTCCAAATTCATCTTTGTCCAATTCAACCACTTTCATGATGTTTCTATTGTAACTCCACTAACATTTCAATGTCAATAACAGATAGGATTTTTTTGAAACAAATAATAGAATTTCTTATGAGAGCCAACCATCTTTTGGTTAATATACATTTTGGTTAATATACATCTTTTGGTTAATATACATCTGTGCATCCATATACTACATCAAATTAATCGACTAGAATAGTATAATTTTCATCATGGGTCAACTTTTTTACTTATTCTTTTGGCATTTCTAATATTATGTATTGTTCATTTAGAAGCATTAGTGCATTTTTGTACCTCAAAATGTTCATCCATGACACCATATTTTAAGTTTGAGCTACCCAACCTCTTCAGAGTAGTTTCCCTTACTGTTATCTTGCCTAGTTTCCTTAATTGAGCTGCCGATTCACATGTCTGAATTCATGAAATAAAAATTAAATTATTCTTATTATGATCATCACATTACATAATATACAAGAGCAATTTCAGCTTATTATGACATTAGCAGTTTGTTCATGCTATTAAATGGTTAATCTATAACTTACAACAATGTCTAATGGTTTAACCATTAATGGTTCAATTGTTTGCCTTCAATTTCGGATTAATACGCGACTGCAAGAAACTACACTAATGTGAATGTCCTTCACACTTCAGCTTAAATTGAAAGAATGTATATTTGAAGGTAGAATCTAAGTTCTAACCATTTAAATACATAAAATATGAATAATAAATTTCCGCAGGGAGATAGTTTGTCTATGCCTTGGCATATTATATAATACAAGGGTGTACACATTTAGAAACAAGATTAGAAAACAACTTACCATGACAAAAACTGACATGGCATGAGGTTTGAGTTTAGGATTCTTCTCGGGAGGCACGTTTGAATCTTTTAAGAATGAAAACAGATTGGCTGTTGATGGAGAAACCTCAAATAACCTGATACAATAAAAATTCATTACATTAGTTGATTCATGATTCAGAGCATAGCATATATATTCTTGTCTTCGATTACTATGGAAATTATTTAAGATTTGTGATTGACAATAGCATTATTTAAACCACAAATGAAGGATGACTTAGATTAACTCTGGTACAAAAACATGCAAAGGAATTAGGGCTCAACTTGGTCGTTCCATACAGGGTTTGGTTTAAGGGAAATCAGGTACTTAATACCAACTACTAGTTTGTCCTCCTGTTGTGAAGAATAACAGATGTTGTATAATATACAGGTAGGAGGGTGGACTCAGGTGCATGGAGACATGCTAACATTTGCAACTATTAGAGGTGCTTCATATGAAGCTCCTTTCTCACAGCCTGCAAGATCACTAAGGCTATTTTAGGCTTTTCTTGTCAATAGGCCCCTGCCTGAAATATTATGACATTTGCTCACATCTTGTTAATCTACTTAATTTTATATGTGATCGTTAGTTGGAAACAGTTTAGGTGCAAAACATGCAAAATGCATTTTGCGCTTTTAATCGCTCTTTAACTTGTACAATTGTTCTAAATAAAAGTGTTTGTATTCTTGTCTTTGGTATCTATTAGCAAAATTACAAATTCTAATAGTTTATAATATTATTTATTTCTAAGGTCAAGTATTTTTTATTGAAGACTTTGGTAAACAGAGCTATCTTCCCAAACTCATATTATGTATTCCTTAGTTATTAACAAAGCTAATAAACATTGGTAATTTCATCGACTGTGACTTATGTACCAGACCAAGTCAACTAGCTTATAAAATTTTAATATAAATAACACATGCCCGATAATATGTTATATCTAAAGTCAGTAGCATGACTATCAACCTATACTTGAAAATGGAAGAACATATAGTAAAGAGCAACATCCAAAGAAAGGAGATAAAGAAGTGCATTGGAGGTTATTAACCAAAATGTTCTCAAGATTACACCATCGACATCCCTCTTAAAATTGTTGTAAACTGTCATTGAACAAAATCCATATCTTGTTTTCCACATCGTTATATTTTCCTGTATTCCTATAAAATTTCCACATCCTTTATTCTTTTCGGTTTCATATATAGTTACAGATATCAGATTGACGGAGAGGAGTGGCTATTTAGGGTTTGTAAAATCGACGCAGACGAGTGCGATACGATTTAGGGTTTGTAAGATTGATGTAGACAAATAGAGGATTTCTGTAGAAATCCATATCGAACAATATAAAATCCATCTAGAATCAAAAATTTCATATCTAATACCGATTTAGGACTTGTAAATTGATGCAGGCGAGTAGCAAATTGAAGGTGGAGTCGACTGACTACGATGAGAGAAGTTTAATGACGGAGAAGAGTAATAGGATGATGACGATAGAAGAAACGTAATTGGGGCTTGGTGAACTTTTATTAAGTGAAGAGGAAAGGGGAAGGCTTCTGAAACGTAACAAGTATTTTCGCGTTGGCGGGGTAGGCGGGAGATTTTGGCAGTTGTAGGTATACGGGGAAAATAAAGGGTAAAATAATAATAGTTGCATTTACATTAGAAACGCTGCCAACAATTGCAGCTAAAAGCAGATTTTCTTATAGTGTTAGAAACAAAGCTATCTCGTAAGATCACACCGCACATAAACACGGACAAGTTTTTACCTAATGATAACTAACCATTTTATAGAAAATTTTGTAATATTATAATAATGTGTAGGGGTTGAAAATAAATATTAATCATAGCCGAAATGGTTACATTAATTACATTCTAGCATAATAGGTATACAACTAAATCCGTTAAGGCAATTGGAAATTGGATTTCCATCAACAACAAGGCTACTGGGGTACCGCCTACCACAGTACCTATCTAGAAAAATGTACCGAGGGCCACACATGGACTCCCTGCCAACAAAAAGCCGGCATGCCCCTTTAAAATGACAAGCCGAATTATATCATTCCCCGAGCACCTAGGCTACTAAACAGTGTGTACGAGCCATGGCCCCCACTTTTTCCATGAGCACGCATACCAAATCCATAAATATCGATTCTAGATTGAGGAATGACTGCTCCTAATGGTAGCGAACCACATAACTCTGCCGCATATCCCATGTTCTACTCATTATTGGGTTGTGAGGCTTGTGAGGTCATGATTACTTTTTTCTCTCTTAGCAATTCCCACTTGGAATGCTAACACAGCCTTCTAGGAAATAATGCAATGTCGGCATTCATCCATAAAAGTTGTTTAGGTTATAAACAAATAGAAGGCACTACTTCTACTACGTCCATTTTAGACTCACCTTTAGGATTAGTAGCAAGTAGCCTTTGCACTTCAAAGCGCTCCATCTTCGATCATCTCGAACCAGTCCTAAACCTTTTCCAAAGCGTCGAATATGTATATGGTTTTGGAGTCACGGCTCCACTGTTTCCATCCCGGTTATGGTTTTGATTCATCTCATATTAGTACACTCCCCCACTTGTCGGTGGCTCCAAAACCAAATCGATAGTTCTGGTAAACACAGCCTCGGTTCTTTTAGAAATAATCAGACAATACATAAGAACAGAGATCACCTCTTAACAGTTTAAGTGGATGGATTTCTTTATCATTTGTCTTAGGAGAATAAAAAAGATTTATACGCACAGTACAACATCATCGAAGGTGACTGTGCCATATAACTCTTGTGTTTCTCCTAGATATTCCAGAGTTATATTTTGGGCAAGATTTGATAGTCGGTTATTTAACTATCACATAATCAAACATAGGTTTTATTCCATGCGGGATACACTAAGCCTCTATTAATTAATCTTTCATTAATTAAATCACTTTGAATTATTTGATTCAAGTATACCTTCACAAAGATAATATTCATAAACCCCTTATACTTCTTTTAATGCTTATAAAACATTCATATACTTATCTCACCGATATAAGTATATTGACAAAACATTGTACTTTCAATACTTAGAAAATATATCCATATACTTATCTCGACGATATAAGTATATTCACAAAACTTATGGAAGATTTCCTATTTTCCAAATTCATATTTTAAATGGACCATCATTTAAACATTACTTACTATAAACCAAACCACCTATCCTTCGGTGTTAAGTATTAAAAGAATGCTTTCATACCACTCTAATTAAGAAGGATTAATTATCAAAATCAAATCTTATTCATTTTGTAAAATTCCCTTTTTATAAGCTTATTTCATATTTACAAAACCATTTTATAAATCTCTGAATTAATGTATAAACTTCTTTTATAAATATCTAAAGTGATTTATAAAATTCCTTTCTATTTATAAAACTCTTTCTATTTATAAACTCTTTTACATATCTCCCTTTATAAACTCCTTTATAAACATTCTTTATGAAAATCCTTTAAGTCATTTTTATAAATCTTATATAATTAAGAGCAACCTTTGTGATTATCAAAATATCACTCATAAATCCACTTTTATTTATAAATTAACATTTTTCAATCTCTCCTTTATTTATAAAATACCATTTATAAGTCTCTCTTGCAAAATATCCCTTATAAAACTCCTTTACAATTTATCATTTATAAATCTCCTTCACAAAATTTCATTTGTATATCTCCTTTAAATAAATCCTTTTTATTTAATAAAACCCCTTTTGTAAAACAATTTTATTACTAATAAACACCTTATTCAATTAATTAATTACCTTTAAACATCATAAATAAGTAGTCAACTAACTTTAAAACATCCTTAATAAAATGATCAAAGAAAAACTTAACCCATCGTTAATTAAATCAATTAATTAACTTAAACCATAATTAAATCAATTAATTAATTTAAGCAACATTAATAATGTAATTAAATAAATTTAAACATCTTCAATAATATAATTAAATAACTTTAAACATCTTTAATAACGTAATTAATTAACTAACTTTAAAACATAATTAGCAAAATAAATTAATTAACTTAAAACATCGTTAATAAAATAATTAATTAAATTAAACATCATTTGTAAAATAATTAATTAACTTAAACATCATTTGTAAAATAATTATTTAACTTAAACATCATTTGTAAAATAATAATTCATTTATAATTAAATAAACACTTAACCTCAAATTGTTATAAAATTGAAGTAACTTAAAATCCATAACCTTTCAAATTTGTGAAGAGGCTTAGCGACCATAATGGTACTTAAGTAATCTACCATTTAATTCAATTTGAATTTTCAAGTCATATAATTGGTATTTACATAAGCAATGTATATGCAAATCAAATCCATAATTAACCATCAACAGTTAACCCATCACGTTTCCCAATATTAATTAATCCACATATTAATTAACTAGCATATGAATATATGTCCAAATTAATATAATAGGAGAACAAAGATTTATTCTACTAATAGATGTCATCAATAACCTATTCAATTTAGTGATAGTATAACAGTGTTTATTCTGCTAAACAGATGTCCAAAATAATTGATTCCATTTATAATAGCAGAATGATGTTTTATTTAGCCAAATAGTTAACACCAATGAAGTATAAATAATTTAACCACGTTATTATTTAAAATAAAGTAATTAAAATTCAACCACTATTATTTTATCATAGATTTGCACTTCATTAAAACTATCAACTATTTATACTATGGTGTTCTACTAGCTTATATGAACCTAGTGCAAAAACCTGCGGGTTAATCGGGTGTAAAATGGATGAGATATAGCACTTCAAAGTTTGACTCTATAATTTATAAAATTAAATAAAAAAGTTTAAATTTGAAAAGTTTTCCCACCAAAAATAAGGCCCAAGCCTGGTCACATTCACCCAAACCCAATTAGCACAGTACCATCTCCCCCAATATCCCTAATTCAACATTCTAGACCCGTGCACGTGCAAACTTATGCACTCGACACCCTCGACCACCCCACCGCTCGCCTAAACAAAGCCATCAGCAAAACCCACTTCGCCAGCCAAGTCCAGCCTACTCCACTACCCAGTCTCTAGCCATCCCAATCCATTTTTGTCTATGCTACTCCAAAATCCAATCGCGTACAGACAAATGGAAACACACATGAAGCTTCTTCGTTCTACTCACAACCGGTGCTACCACGATCATCTCCAGACCACGCCACCACCTCCATTGCAACCACCACTCACCCATGCACCCTCGCCCCTCTTCCAGCAAGCTCAACACCCTAAATCACCTTCGGCAACCCAAAATGCACGCACCAAAAATTCAAATCCTGAAACCCTAATTTTAGCTCGATTGGCCACCACCGACCATCAGACCCCTTGAGGTCACTACCATGCCTTTGCCTAGTCCCCAGCTTCTTCCAAGCACTCGCCGCTCCTCCCCTAGGCTACCAATTTGCCGAAATTCCAAAAATGAACTAAACCAGTTCATCTAACCAACACGTCAGATCCCGACCACCTATGTAACACTCCGTAAAATAAAGCATAATTAAATGGATTAAATTGAATTAAATATGATAATATATAATATGAAACTTTTATAAAAGTCAGAATTTGACCATGAAGTTTACTCCGTTACGTTCATGGAAAATTTTTGATCTATTTCCATATATAATATGTTGGAAACGGAGCTCAAACAAAGAAGTTTTGAGCATTTGAAGTTTTCATATTTAAATTAATTTAGTTCGAATTCAAATTCAAATGAGAAATTAAATTTAGGGTTTAGGTTTAAATTTCAAAAAATAGCTTAGGGGCTAAGTAAACGTTTAATTAACGTTGACAGTTAAAAGTTAATCCGGGAATAAAATAAATTGTGCAACGGAATAAAATAAACATTCCCCGAAATAGAGGAGCGGTTAACCTATATAGGTCAATTGGTCGACCGTAGCGGTTGACAGATCACACATTGACAGTCGACGGCTTGGCAACGAAAGTTGCCAGTGGCGACTAGGGTTTGAAGCTATATTATATTGAGTTGTACGCTCCAGATTTATCTGTTTCTTACCTACTTCCATCTTTCGGTTCTGGTGTGTTTCAACCCTTATCTCTACTATTAATAATGAGAATTCAGTGAATAAAATTTCAACCGCATCTTTTTGAAATTCCGAAAATGCCCTGTGTCCACTAACGGAATCTTACCGTTCGTTTACAACCTCCACCACCATCCCCTTTCCTAGCACTATTAAACATAATTTCATTATAAATTTGCATCTGACACCATCAACATAACTTTTTGAGATAAAAATGTTGTGACCACCAAAGCTATCGGATGCACGTACGTGCTATTTATACTAGTAAATAGAACCCTACCTTCTCCACTTTTTTTCATATTATTTTAGGGAATTCAACGAAACTTTGCTATTGTTATCTCTCCAAATTAGATTCAGAAACTCCATACAGAATTCATGTAGGAATTCAATTCATTCTCTAATTATTTCTTCTACCTTCAACCTATTCTTATTTTGTTCTTTCTCCAACAGTTCTAAATATAATAAAAATAAATACATTTTCCCCATTGTGTATATATCAAAAAAGAAGATTCTGGAGGAGATTGAAAGGCGTGCAAATCCAAGGAAAGCGAAGCTAAGGCTGCTCTATGAGTGGAAACCTTATTACTTCTTTTTCAATAATTGTTTAGTGTATCTCTATGGATTTGAATATTCCTTACGGATTTTGGGCTTGCAAAAATACAACAGATAAAAACCACAAAAAATTCTTTTTTATTTCGAAATGTCAATTCTATGTTGAGATGCTCAATTATTTACATTAATTTGAAGGAATTTTTTTTGTTTATGCAATTTTTGATAATTTCACAGTCTATTCTCCTTCTTCTTCTTTGGTTCAATTTGTGATTCTTCAATGAAATAAGGGGTTTAGATTACAGATTTTATTCGTAGTTTACACTACTTATTCCACACAAATTTCCTTCTTATCTATTTCTTTGTAAAAGAGGAGTTGAATAGAATATGGAGTTTAGATTGCAATTCCAATTATTTAGGATAATCCATTGAATTGGTGTAATAAATTGAGTTTCTATTTTATTTACAAGTTTGTTATTGTAGTTTTGGTTATGAATATTTATTCCCTGTTCTGGATATTAGAATCCCTTATGTTGGTACGCTGAAATCTTGGGAATTTGAAGAAAAAGGACTTGTAATAGTATTTGGTTAGGGAATTGACATTTAACGCTAGGGCGTAAAATCCGTGCGTTTAGAATTTTTTAGGCGCGAATTTTTATTTATCTCTATTAGCGTAATTAACGTATAATTATTGCATATATGGCGTAGTTAATTAGGTATTTATTTTCATTTATTCACCCCACTAGGAATGTAATTGATTATTAGATGAAAACAAGAGGAAACTTTTATTTAGCCTAATTATGGTGTAATAAGGAAGATTCCTTGTAAGGCTTTATTTATGAAATGGTGAGATGATTATTATTATATATACGAGTATATATGCATGTCCAAGTAGGCATGCATTTAATCACAATGTGCATGTATTTATAGTTGCACCTATGGAAGTAGATTTAACAGTTGCATTGCCAACTAAAACTGAACTTGCGGAAGTACATTCCCAATGGCCGAAAAAATGAGCAGAGAGTAATTAACTACATAGTTGTCATCTTGAGTGTTTTGTGTGTTTATAATTTCCTTTTCTCTCTTACTCTCTCTACCTCTCTATATATGATTATATACAATACATTTTTCTTATGCATGTCCACTTCATGATCCATTCTGATATGGCATAAAGAAACAAATAAACTGTTTACTATTATGAAAATGCTAGTACATGATGGTCATCATTATGTTTCTATTCATTATCTGAATTTTTTGGTAAAAAAATACGATGGATTGATTTGGCGAAAAGAGTGTGAATGTGTTCTTCAATTCATTCATAAGAGAAAGGATAATTTCTATTATACCCGACATGTAGAATCTGGATTGTACATCTAAAACTTTAAAGCTCATTTGTAGAAAAAAATATAAGAATAATATAATTACTTTCCATTCAAAATGTTAGCTTCATAATTAGTGCTAATTCATCCTATAACAAGTCAAATTCGCAATCAGTGAACCCAAAATAGTTCAAGCAATGGCAATATACTATGTAAACAAATATTAAATGTATCGTATATTAATTAAAGAATAGATAAATCATATTCTAGAAAAAAATAAAATGAATAATACCTAACAAAAATTATAAGAAAAATAAAGGTTAGATAAGGTACGCAACACCTAAACCTGAACGATGATTATATATTATTCTTACACTAGCTTCATTTATATGTATCCAACACCACCCAAAAACGGGAAATTATTGGTCAGAAATGAAGAAACCGTTGAAATGTTCGATTAAAATTTTGAAGAAATTACGACTTTGGCTCCAAAAATCGAGAAATGCCATCAACAGATCTAATGCAGGGCTGGATTTTCTTGTGTAGATTATGATATGGTCTCTCCATGCTCCAACATGAGTGTCTCGAGGTGATATTATTAAGCAATATATTTTAAGCTATATCCTTTTAGGTTATATCAATTTTAGAATTACTACATTTAGCATGAATGGATTAGAGATGACATCATTTAGTTTACAACAAATAAAGTATATAAATTAATAGCATGTAAAGTGGCCAATCAATACAATCAAGCTACAATAGCAAACTACTAATAATTTTTAAATCTAACCATATAGATTAGATTGTGATACAATCATGGATATATAGGCCTATCGATGGATATTCAAAAAACCCAATTGCAACCCAATGGGTGGCCTACGATGGTTTCACTTTACAGATTGTTGGCGGCATGCATACTAAATGATTTGTTTCCTTTAATGCATTAAGCTTTAGTTCTAAATTAGCTCAATTTGATGACACCGCTCTTATTCAATATTATCATTCTCATACTGAATAATCATTTAATATCACATATAAAGCAGACTCATCTTTACTACTAATAATGAGAATTCCTTGAATAGGAATTCAACCGTGTCCTTTTGAAATACCAGAAATACCCCTCATTATAATAATGGAAATCGTTCACTCTATCATTACTACTAATAAAGAGAATTCATTGAATAGATTTACTCAGTGTCTTTTTGAAATTCCAAATATACCCTTTTACATCTTATAGAGAAATAGTATTCAAATATGGGAATATAGCTTGTTATTTTCTAAGTACAACTGTCAGTCCCCATGGAGAACTACAGTGTACGCTCATAAGATGAAGTATCCAAGTGTTTCATATTGTCCGTAATTTAGGTGGGAGTTAATCGGTCGAAGTCTCGCCGGATTCGGAGTTAGTATGAAGAAAATATTGCGGTCTGAACAAAAAAAATAGCGGCTTCTACACTAGGCGGAGTTCAAATATGGGGATTTGGTATCCTGTTATTTTCTAAGTACAACTGTCAGTGCCCATGGAGAACTACAGTGTGCGTTCATAAAATGAAGTATCCGAGTGTTCCATATTGTCCGAAATTTAGGTGGGAGTTAATTGGTCGAAGTCTCACCGGATTCTGAATTAGTATGAAGAAGTTATTGCTGTTTGAACAAAAAAATAGCGGCTTCTGCACTAGGCGGAGTTCAAATATGGGGATGTGGTAGCATGTTATTTTCTAAGTACAACTGTCAGTCCCCATGGAGAACTACAATGTACGTTCACAAGATGAAGTATCCGAGTGTTTCATATTGTTCGTAATTTAGGTGGGAGTTAATCGGTCGAAGTATCGCCGGATTCCGAGTTAGTGTGAAGAAAATATTGCAGTCTGAACAAAAAAAATAGCGGCTTCTGCACTAGGCGGAGTTCAAATATAGGGATATGGTAGCCTGTTATTTTCTAAGTACAACTGTCAGTCCCTATGGATCGTTATGTCAACATCACATATCTTTACTACTAATCTTTATCTTTACTACTAATAATGAGAATTCCTTGAATAGGAATTCAACCGTGTCTTTTTGAAATACCAGAAATACCCCACATTATAATAATGGAAATCGTTCACTCTATCAGTACTACTAATAAAGAGAATTCATGGAATAAATTTACTCAGTGTCTTTTTGAAATTCCAAATATACCCTTTTACATCTAATAGAGAAATAGTATTCAAATATGGGAATATAGCCTGTTATTTTCTAAGTACAACTGTCAGTCCCCATGGAGAACTACAGTGTACGTTCACAAGATGAAGTATCCGAGTCTTTCATATTGTCCGTAATTTAGGTAGGAGTTAATCGGTCGAAGTCTCGCCGGATTCCGAGTTAGTATGAAGAAAATATTGTGGTCTGAACAAAAAAATAGCGGCTTCTGCACTAGGCGGAGTTCAAATATGGGGATGTGGTATCCTGTTATTTTCTAAGTACAACTGTCAGTGCCCATGGAGAACTACAGTGTGCGTTCACAAGATGAAGTATCCGAGTGTTCCATATTGTCCGTAATTTTGGTGGGAGTTAATTGGTCGAAGTCTCACCGGATTCTGAATTAGTATGAAGAAGTTATTGCAGTTTGAACCAAAAAAATAGCGGCTTCTGCACTAGGCGGAGTTCAAATATGGGGATGTGGTAGCCTGTTATTTTCAAAGTACAACTGTCAGTCCCCATGGAGAACTACAGTGTCCGTTCACAAGATGAAGTATCTGAGTGTTTCATATTGTTCGTAATTTAGGTGGGAGTTAATCGGTCGAAGTCTCGCCGGATTCCGAGTTAGTATGAAGAAAATATTGCAGTCTGAACAAAAAAAAATAGCGGCTTCTGCACTAGGCGGAGTTCAAATATGGGGATGTGGTATCCTGTTATTTTCTAAGTACAACTGTCAGTGCCCATGGAGAACTACAGTGTACGTTCACAAGATGAAGTATCCGAGTGTTCCATATTGTCCGAAATTTAGGTGGGAGTTAATTGGTCGAAGTCTCACCGGATTCTGAATTAGTATGAAGAAGTTATTGCTGTTTGAACAAAAAAATAGCGGCTTCTGCACTAGGCGGAGTTCAAATATGGGGATGTGGTAGCATGTTATTTTCTAAGTACAACTGTCAGTCCCCATGGAGAACTACAATGTACGTTCACAAGATGAAGTATCCGAGTGTTTCATATTGTTCGTAATTTAGGTGGGAGTTAATCGGTCGAAGTCTCGCCGGATTCCGAGTTAGTGTGAAGAAAATATTGCAGTCTGAACAAAAAAATAGCGGCTTCTGCACTAGGCGGAGTTCAAATATGGGGATGTGGTAGCCTGTTATTTTCTAAGTACAACTGTCAGTACCCATGGATTGTTATGTCAACATCACATCTTTATCTTTACTACTAATCTTTATCTTTACTACTAATAATGAGAATTCCTTGAATAGAAATTCAACCGTGTCTTTTTGAAATACCAGAAATACCCCTCATTATAATAATGGAAATCGTTCACTCTATTATTACTACTAATAAAGAGAATTCATTGAATAGATTTACTCAGTGTCCTTTTGAAATTCCAAATATACCCTTTTACATCTTATAGAGAAATAGTATTCAAATATAGGAATATAGCATGTTATTTTCTAAGTACAACTGTCAGTCCCCATGGAGAACTACAGTGTATGTTCACAAGATGAAGTATCCGAGTGTTTCATATTGTCCGTAATTTAGGTGGGAGTTAATCGGTTGAAGTCTCGCCGGATTCCGAGTTAGTATGAAGAAAATATTGCGGTCTGAACAAAAAAAATAGCGGCTTCTGCACTAGGCGGAGTTCAAATATGGGGATGTGGTATCCTGTTATTTTCTAAGTACAACTGTCAATTCCCATGGAGAACTACAGTGTGCGTTCATAAGGTGAAGTATCTGAGTGTTCCATATTGTCCGTAATTTAGGTGGGAGTTAATCCGTCGAATCTCGCCGGATTCCAAGTTAGTATGAAGAAAATATAGCAGTCTGAATAAAAAAATAGCGGCTTTTTCACTAGGTGGAGCTCAAATATGAGGATGTTGTGCCATGTTATTTTCTAAGTAAACTGTCAGTCCACTTGGAGAACTACAGTGTGCGTTCACAAGATGAAGTATCCGAGTGTACCATATTGTCTATAATTTAGCTAAGAATTCATCGGTCGAAGTTTTGCCTGATTCCGAGTTAGTATAAAGAAGTTATTGCAGTCAGAACAAAAAAAATAGCGGTTTCTGCCTAGGCGGCATTCAAATGTGGGGATGCTACTATCAAATCTACTTCCACGGGTACAAATAAAAATGCATGCACATTGTGGTTAAATGCAGGCCCACCTGGGCGTGCATATGTACCCGTTCATATAATAGTAAGCCAATAAGGGTCATATTTTAGTTCATTACCATACACGTTTGACATAAACCATTTTATCAATGCATTACATTACAATCATACAGGCACACACACATATTACTTTTTAAAATTACCAACATAAACAATCTGTTCACCATCACTTCTTCTCTTTCACCTTAACCATCAACCCGCTTTTTATCTTCATGAGCAAAATGAGCTCATGCTCCCTCACTCATTATGAGTTTATCTTTGTTATTTCATCCATCCTCTTACAACGGTAGAAGTTAATTCATATACATGTTTCACACACTTGTATATAATTATTACTCATTATGACATGGATTAAATTAGACCATCGGTTTAAAACAACAAACTCTATATACTTTAAGCCATTAGTCATGATATATCAAAGGAATAAAAAATGAGCATAAAAAGAGTATATAATTATAATGTTAAAAGAGTCATTTAATCATATGGAAATCAATAACTTAACCGGCCTTACTTCAAAATTTAACTTTCATGATTGGCTTCTAGACCTCTGGTTCCGTATAACTTAAGCTATCTGCATATGTGGGGCCTTAATCATCATTGATGCATCTAAAATAACAAAATATTTAGGTTGATTAAAATGCATCAAGTGATCTATGAAACGGGTTCTGGAAATAATTTTAACCAACAAAACATTCCTAATGTGTAATAACAATAAATAGTGGATGGAAATATCATGTTAAAAATGTACACTATAATAATAGACCGTATTATCACTTTATGAACTGGTACAAAACATAATCATAATTTTAAAATGAAAATAAGAACAATCTCATTAGTAACAGTTTATCAATTTGGTACAGAATCCAAATAGGTATTTCGTGTAAAGAAAAAATGAGCGTAGATATCAATCAAAATCATTACTATCTAAAAATTATAAGACCTAATTTTTGTTAAATAAATCTTGCTATTGTATTTTATCCAATCCGCTATGAGCTCTGAATGAGTAGTTATAGATCTGTATTATTATTTCTTTTTCCAACCAACTGCCTTCCTTAGATTGGATCTAAATTTTGATAGGCCTTTTCTGGATCGAAATTTAGGCTTGTTCTGGGATGGGCTGTTACATTTGGCATCCGAGCCTAGGTTACCCGAACAACTGTGAGACATACTTGTTATTTTGAAAAGGTTTTTCAAAAAGAATTTTCAAAATTCTTACTACACACACACACACACCCTATTTCCTTGAACGTGCGCATTTACACTAGGCAACCCTTTTCTCTCAGCATATAAATACTATCTTAGGAAATCGTCATTAAAGATTTAACCTTCAGATAGTTGATATCGGTGATAGTCAATCTTCTTTCAAACAAGGGAACCCTGCCCGTGGAAGACCACCCATTCGTGGAACGTTCGAATGGTTTAGAAAATATCTTAAGACTATTGAGCAGGTTCCTATTCCTCCAACTGCACTGGTGGCACCTATTGCCCCGCCTGCCGATGCAGTACCTCGTCCTATTGATTTTCTAAGTTGTGTAAGGACTTTCTCAATATAGGAGGGAAGACATACTCAGAAACTAAAGGATATTCGGAAGCTAAAGCATGGGTTAGTAACTGCAAGAAAATATTTAGAGAGCTTGGTTGGGATGATCAGCTAAGAAGAAGAATAATGGCTTAGCACCTTAAGGGAGAAGCTTTGGATTGGTGGAACTTTGTGACTGATGAGCACCCTACAAGAATATTCTCTTGGGACAAATTCAAAGAAAAATTTGAGATGAGGTTTATATCTAGAGTAGAAGTGAGCCTACAACTGGAAAAGTATTCAACTGAGACAAGGAGATTCTGCTCTTAAGGATTATTTAGCTAAGTTTACCGAGTTGGCTAAATTTTGAATGAGCTTGATAGATGCACCCATAAAAAAGGCCATGAAGTTTCTGAAGGGCCTAAATTCCCCGCTAAGAGAAATGTTATTGACCCTAGTGCCTGTTGCGGCCACATATGAGATGTTGGTGGAAATGGCAATGCTGCACATGGCTAATATGGAAGATAAAGGAGTAGAAAAGTAGAAGACTACATGGACCCAAAAGCAAGGAGGGTCCAAGAAGAGAAGCTTTAGGGACGTAAGAAGTCGAAGGTGAAGTTTAAGAAGGATAGTAAGGTGTGCAAGAGATGCCAAAAGAAGGGTCATGAAGCTAAAGATTGTAAGGTTAGTCTAATGAAGGAAGCCATTAAAGGGAAGTGCTTTAACTGCCATGAGGAAAGGCATCTCAAGAATTAATGTCCCAAGTTGGTGAAGGTAGGATCAAGCGGACAAGCCTATGCTATTAAAGTCATCCCTATCGCTAGTAGGCCATTGAGAGACCAAGGGAAAGCAACTTTAGAAGGTATAACTCTTATTTATGGGGTTACCATTCGTACACTATTTGATTCAGGGGCATCACATTCCTTTATAGTTAGGAACGTAGTAAATTTCTTAAACCATCAAACCTAGATGATCAACAGCCCAATAGAGGTTTCTAATCATATTTTGGGTTCGACACATCTCTTCTTATTTGCTGTAACGACCCTAGATTTTAATTTAATTTAAATTGATAATTAAATGAATTTTTGAATAAAAATTGTAAAATTGATTATAAATGGAAGCGAGTTTCTCCGATCGTCATATGAGTGAATTTGAAAATATAAATAATGATAATAAATAATTTTGAATTTATTATTGATGGTTTAATAATGGTTTGAGTTATAAAATAAATAAGATAATAAATATATAAGTAAGATAACATTGCAAAGTAATAAAACAAATAAACATATCTATGAACCAATACGTAATTAAGTAAACAAAACTAATACAACATCACTTCTCAGCCAAGCCAAATAATGTAGGCAAGTACATAAACAAGCTAAGTAAAGGAAGCTTGTATGTAACCTGTAAGTGATTATGCAAAGCAAGATAAAGGAATAAACAAAGTGTAGATTGTACAAAGCAAACTTTATCACATATATAAAATAAGATACCAAAATCATTTCAGCCGAAAGCAAAGGACCATGGTGATAAATGCAACATACTTCTAGCATTTAATGCAAGTATCTCTTGCCATACCCATTGTATATACAAACAATATTTTATCACCTTGTATAAAGAAATGCATATCACCCTGTACAATGTTTTATCACCCAGTACTAAACAAGTAAACACACTGTAAATTTCATTCCTTTCCATCAACTCCATTTCAAATTCGTTCATTCTTAGCAAGTTCAAGTATTTTCAAGCATTCCAGTTGATAAGAAATGCAAGTTTTAAAATCAAAGACAAATGAAGGCAATTCCAAGTTTTAAAGTTTACAAGCTTTTTCATTTTCAATGGTGCTCTGTCCATTTAAAAACCCAGGTGAGCAACTTTAATCTTTTAAACCATTCTTTGAATCCAATGTTGAGAATCTGTGAGTAAACCCATTTTTATTAATACATAAATATCATCAAGTATGTGTAATTATATTTATTGTCTATGAAGCTCTGTTTGTATTGTGAAGTTGATCTGTAGGATGCTGTCTTCTTCACCTCCTCTGTTCTTTGAGTTTAGTATGGAACAAACAGAACAAAAAAAAAATTCGAATTCCTTATGTTTGATCACTATCAAGTTCGAGTCTCAACCAAAAGGTGTGTTTTTGAGTAAGAATTTTATTATAACAAAAGTCCAAGAAGAAAACAATATTATACCACATGAAATTTCAAAAGTTTGCAGGAAAACTTATCAAAGTGTAAATTTCGAACATGCTAAATTGTCACTTCGAATATACTACATAAATCCTTATTTGAAAATAGGATTTTTAAAACTATATTGAGGATTTTTAGTATTATGGTTAGGGTGCAGTTTCTTATTGAACAAAATTTGCTCTTTTACCAATTTCCAGAAATCAAACAAATTTTGAATTTTGAAACTTTGCCTGAAGTACGTCTGGGAATCGATGATCACAAGAAAATTGTTAAATAAATTTTCTATTGTGTGAATTTGAAGAACGAGGCCGAGTTAGGGTTTTTGTCGAGTTTTTGAATTTGACTGTAAACGAGGTGAGTTCACCATCACTTCGCGATCGAGTGTCACGAGCATTTGGGAATTGGAAGGTGGGTGTGTTGTCGTGGTGTGGCCAAAGGATGAGGGTCTCAGGTGGTCTTGGCAGCGGTGGCGAGACGTTTTGCCGAAGGAGGTAGTTCCAGTTTTTTTTGGGCGATTGCCTAAAATTTCGAATTCGAATTTTTACTGGCAATTCGAATTTTGATTTCGAGCCTAGAGACAATTTGCGACTTGCGGTCGATGTTGGTGTTCGCCAGAGTGGCATCGCCGCCTTGTGCACGTGCACGGGCACGTTATTGCGTGTCAGAAAGTTCTGTAGGTTAGCAACTCGAGTGATGCTCGAGGAAGACGATGCGTGCTCCGGGTTGAATCGCAAGGTTCTCGAGCTTGAAACATGCGAGCCTGGGAGCAGTTATTCGAGATTAAAACTTAAGCTAAAAAAAAGAGAAGAAGAGAATACGAGAGGGAAAGGAAGATGGATCTCGGGTTCGAGCACGAGAAAAGATGGAAAGGACTCGAAGCGGGTGGAAACGCGAGTTACTCGGAGCTGCTCTCGGGTATTCTATGGTTTGTCTCGAGTAGTTCTATGATGTCTAAAACTTGTTAACAGAAGAGTATATTTTTAAACAGTTTTAAAAAGGGGTTTAAACCCTAGTCTTTGAAATTTAAACAAATGAATTTGGTTAAAAACTTCTTATATAAGTTACTTTAAATGTAATAAATTGTTTCCTTAAACATTTAAATTAAGAAATCTTGAAATTCGTTTAAATTAAATTTGATTATGAAAGATTTCAAGTTATTTTCAATCTTAAATTAGAAATGGAATAAAAAGGAAATTAATTACTTGAAAGTTAATTACTTAATAAAAGTAATCATGGTAAATTAACTAATAATTTAAGTTTGATTTAATAAGTAATTAAGGTTAATTAATTTAAAGAATAATTAATTAATGAAATTTATTTATTAAGGTAATTAATTTGAGAATAATTAATTTAAAGCTAATTGATTTAAAATTAAGGATAATAAATTAAATGGTAATTAATTAAAGGTTAATTTATTAATTGAAGATAATCAATTAAATGGTGAAATTTATAATTAAAGATTAATTACTTAATAATTAAGGGTTGATGAATTTAAAATTAAAGGTTAATTAATTTGTTGTTAATGGTTAATTTATAAATGATTAAAGAATAATTAATCAGAATGATTTGTAATTAATTAATATTGATTAACCAGGATTAGTAATTCATAGGAAATTAATCTGATTTGAATAAATCAGACAATTAACTGACCTTACTTATGAATGTTTGGATTCTATTTAATGTGAATTATTTGATATCCCTGATATATGATGCTTTGTGATACACCCTGATTTATGTTGTGATCTGTAGTTTACTTACCTGTGATATATATCTGTGATCTGTGAATGAAGATGAGCGTTATAGTTATATCGCTTATCATCTATATCCTGTATTTTGATCTGTGATGATTCATTGTGTTGCACTATTGTGTTAAACCCCTGGACCACACTCTTACACACACAAATATGGATTTCACATGGAAATCGGTTAAGTCACAGATAATTTAAATTTGATGTTTTTGAAATTGAAATTTTAATTTCAATTGATTTTGAAATTAGAAATTTGGGTTTTAAAGTGAAAAGCTTTTGAAATGGAATTTCAAAGATAAAAGTTATTTTGAATAACTTAAATCGAGTTTTGAAAATTTAAATAATTTGATTTAAATTTGAATTCAATTTTGAAATTGAATCCTATGATTTGGAAACTAGGGATAAAAGATGATATAAATGTGTTTGTATGAATTAAACCATTTTTAAAAGTATAAGTTGGGAATTTGAATTTAAACCAAGGATTTCAACTCGTATGAATGAATCAGATTTTCTGAAATGAAACTGTTTGTTTTAAAATGATAAAAGCTTTCAGATAAGAAATGAAATTCCAGTTTAAATTAAAGGAATTTCAAGTGAATTGAAAAATGGATTTTCCAAGTTATGAATGAATTCTTTTTAAAAGCTATGAATTAGATCTGTTTATTTTTAACAGATTTAAAATGATGATTTATTTAACCCATTCGAAATGAAATTGTTTTGAAAGCTATTAGTTAAATCTTTGATTTAAAGATTTAACGAATTAATTAAACTGAAATGGGAATCGATTTGGAAAATCTGTGAATGAATCTTTGTGAAATTAAGTGAACTTTGTGAATTGAATCTTTTTTTAAAAAAAGATTAAAATGGTAATTTGATAAACCATTTGTAAAGAAAGTTTGGGTTTAAGTTGTGACTTAATTGAAATCCCAATATCCATATGTTTTTAAATATTACGCTCACTATTCGGGTTAGCCGGGAAAGGACATTTGGGTCGTATAACTCATTCCGAATAGTGATACGTCGTATATGGATAGCATTTGAAGACCGGTGTTGAAGACCGGATATTTTCGAAAATGAAAGGACAACCTGTCGAATGTCTCTGCACTGAGTCGCGCCGGTATAGAGATTTATATCACTCTTTTTGTGACGGGAAGTCCGGACGTGATTGAAAGTTATCCGGAATTGCAAGGGCTTCGTGAGAAGTGCCTTCGGTTCTGTTCGATCCCGGAACAGACTTGTATGGTTACATGTCTGACATTACACTTTGAGATATAAAGCCGATTTCTTTCAAATACATATCTGTTTGGTGGCGGAGAATTTATTCTCTTAGCTTAACACCCTTCTCTGAGACGTACGAGCTCAGAGGTTGTGTAGTTGAAATTTATCAGCGATATATCCCAATTTGGTAATGTGGCATGCTGAGTGTTGCTGTGTGATGATCAGTGTTTGATCATTTGTGATATGATCATTTGTTTGATCATTTATCTTTGTGATCATAGGTTGATCATATGTTGACCCAAAGCGTGGCTTTTTTTTGAAAAAGCGTAGCTTTGTGGACGAGACTTCGTCAAGCCTCACAACCCGGTAATGGTCGAAACAGGAATCGTGCGACAAGGTTTTCAGGGGTAGCTCCCCTAGGGTATGACCATTCCTTCTGGAAAAGGGTAGTATCATGGTATGGAGCCCAGATACTTACTCATGTGGACACACTTTATTTATGACGTGTGATGTTGGATTCGAGGCGCCTCGGTTAAAGGTCCCAAAGGACCGGGGGTGGCATATCTGAGGTTTCTTTTATCCCTTGGGAAAAGGGGTTGCCGGCCTTGTTTGGCAGAGAACGGTGTGGTTCTCGGAGCGTCCCGCCAGAGGCGTTTCTTTCGTGGAATAGGAAGTTCCTTAGCCTGACCATTTGTTGGAAATCCATCTTCCAAATACGAACCTTGTACGGTATTAGTTGTATTACCTGCCATGGAATGTGGTGGTAACCTGCTATTGAACATGGTAGCTATAGTAGGCATAAGTGCGAAATGTCTATGCTGGCTAAGATTTATATTCTACTTTTGAAATGTTTTCTGCACTATGCACTAGTAATAATATCAAATGATTTGATTTTGCGTAGTAAGCATCTTTGACTATCATAAGAAGAAATCTCCTCCAATTCTGCGTTTGCATTGTGTGTGTGGTGGGAGGTCTTATGGTAGTTTCATTTTCCAAAAGCATTACGAATTGACTTTAAAATTCTCTGCTATTTGTTTTTAAAGATAAACTGTTTTTGTTGCTCACACCAGTCCCATGACTGATCCGGAGTTTATTGTTTCTTTCCTAAACTCTGGGTGCTCATAATTTCCTACACGAGCAGTCTAGAGTTGGGTTTTTCAGATATTCAGGTTTAGTAGATTATCTGGAGCTAGTTCAGTCTTTGGATCGGACTGCACTTGCTTATCTTTGTGCATCATTATTGGGAATTCGAGCTATATCTGGATTGGTGCTTTGAAGATGGAGATTATCCGCTGCTGATGTTATCTATCGTTTTCTTTTCCGCTGCTATTTGTTGTATCATATCTCTGATGTATATAGGTATTCATTGTATCACTCTGTTGTATCAGATATTGTATGTCAATGTATTATTCATTTATTCCGCTGTGTTATTTACTTAATGTTGTTATAAGCTCCGGTGACTCGGATTTGAACGGTCGAATCTATGGCATTCGAGTACGATGTAAAGTATGGATGTCGATTTTCGAGCGCGAAAATCCGGATCGTTACATTTGCGAAGACCTAGTGTTAAACATATGTGACGTTGATTTCATATGCAATGCGTACGTTCTAAATTTTGAGGGGTATGGACTGATTGTGGGTGTGGATTGGTTATCATATTATGGAGTTATTGTTGTTTGCGATAGTAGGGTTAAGGAGCTATAGAGGCCGTGACTTAGAAGCTCTTTGTACACCCAAAGATTTAGTTGAGTATCTATACTCACTAAGTCTATCTGTTATTGGAGAGCCATCATCCGTACCCATAGTTTCTGAATTTCTTCATGTCTTCGAGGAGGTCTCGGGTCTCCTACCCTATAGGGAGATCGAGTTCTGAATCGATTTGGAGATGGATGCAAGGCCCGTCGCCTTACCTTTAAGGTCATTGGCCCCTAAAGAAAGAGGGGAGTTGGATAAGAAAATCTCGGAGCTATTGAATAAAGGATTCATCTACAGGAGTACTTTCGAATAGGGAGCCCCTATTGTTTTCGCTACTAAGGCAGATGGTTCTTTGAGGCTTTGCGTCGATTGTAGGGAATTGAACAAGTTGACAAGGAAGAATAGATACCCTTTACCTAGGGTTGACGACTTGTTCAACCAACTTGTAGGAGCTAGGATCTTTTCTTAATTAGACCTAGCAACGGGATTCCATCAGTTAAGGATAGTAGAGGAGAGCAAGTCAAAGAATGCATTTCATACTCCATATAGGTTCTATAAATGGGAAGTAATGCCTTTTGGATTGATGAATACCCTAGCATACTTTATGGATTTGATGAGTAGAGTATTTAGGGGGTAACTCAATAAATTCGTCATGGTGTTTGTTGATAATATCTTGGTTTTCTCCAAAGGTAAGAAAGAGCATGAGGACCACCTTAGGGAGGTATTAGAGACTTTGAGGAGGCACTAACTCAAGGCCAAATATTCTGAATGCCACTTTTGGAAGAGTGAAGTTAGATTTTTTGGGCATATTGTTTCGAAGCAAGGATTGGCTTTAGACCACGCCAAGTGGAAGCTGCCTAAGGATGGAAGATTCTTAAGAATACATCGGAGGTTAGAAGTTTTCTAGGGTTGGCATGCTACTATAGGAGGTTCATCAAGAACTTTGCAACAATAGCTGCCCTCTTAACCCAATTGACTAAGAAGAAACTAGTTTTTTCTTGGGATGATAAATGCACTAAGGCGTTTAAGAAGCTTAAAGAGTCATTGACTAGTGCACCTGTGCTCACTATTTCCGATGGAACTAAACCATTTATGGTTTTCACAGATGCTTATGGCATGGGATTAGGAGTATTTTTAATGCAAGAAGGAAAAGTAGTTTCTTATGCTAGTAGAAACTAAAGGATCATGAGAAGAGGTATCCAGTGTATGACTTAGAATTGGCAGCTATTGTCTTTGCCTTAAAGATGTGGAGGCATTATATCCTGGAAGAAAGGTTTGGTTATTCACTGATCATGAATCACTCAAATATCCATTTTTCGAAAACCTTTTGAATCTTAGGCATCAGAGATGGATGGAGTATATAGCATCATCTTTCGTATTCAGTATACCACTGGAAAAGGGAACGTAGTCGTCGATGCCCTTAGTCAGAGGCATGCTACCCTAGGTGCTATATATGAATGGAGACAGTTGGGGTTTTTCTCGAATTTTAACTTCCAATCATCAACAGAACCCATCCAAGGTTTTCTAGCAGTTATGGAGATTAGACTAGCTTTGATGGACCGCATAGGGCGAAATCAAATGAAGGATGAGAAATTAGTAGATATTTTGGAGAAATTGAGGAAAGGAGAGCATTTTCTCCACGTTAGTAGATATTCAGTTGATAAGAAGGGATGCTTGAGAATTGATGGACACCTTTGTGTTCCAATGATTGTTGATTTGGTGAGAGAGGTGCTTATGAAGTGTCACCACTCAAGGATGACCATTCATCCCAGAGGAGATAAGATGTGTAAGGACGTGAAGAGGATTTTCTTCTGGCAAGGAATAAAGAAGAGCGTAGCTGAGTTTTCTGCTAGATGTTTGACAAGTTAGAAAGTAAAAGGTGAGCAAGAAAAGCCTAGTGGATTATTATTATGTTTGGAAATTATGACTTGGAAGTGGGAACATATGTCGATGTATTTTGTGGAATGATTTCCTAGAAGTCGGAAGGGTAATGAGGCAATTTGGATTGTTGTGGATAGACTCACTAAGAGTGCTCATTTTATTCCGGTCGGGAGAAATGGGACTACCGCTTCCCTTGCGCAGATTTACATCAAGGAGTTTGTTCGTTTGCATGGAATTCCAATGAGCATAGTCAGCGATAGGGACCCCTTGTTCACCGGTGAGTTTTGGAGGAGCCTACAAATAGCTTTGGGAACTTCTTTGAATCTTGGCACTGCATATCACCCACAGACTGACGGACAAATAGAGAGGATGAATAGGATTTTGGAGGACTTGTTGAGAGCTTGTGTCTTGGACTTCAAAGGACATTGGGAGCAGCATCTACCTTTGGTTGAGTTTGCATATAATAATAAATATCAAGCAACGATTGGTATGGCCCCTTTTGAAGCACTTTATTGGCGGCCATGCAAAACGCCTAGTTGTTGGTGGGAAACCACTGACAATGTATTACTTGGACCCGATTTGATCCCTAATACCACTGAAAAAGTAGAGTTGATCAGGCAAAGGATGAAGGTAGCACAAGACCATCAGAAATCTTATGTAGATAAAAGAAGGAAAGAGCTTGAGTTTAATGTTGTAGATATGGTGTTTGTTAAAGTCTCCCTTCTTATGAAGGTTGTTAGATTTGACAAGTCTTGAAAATTGGTGCCTAGGTTTGTCGGGCCATTCGGAATTTTGAAAAGGATAGGAAAATTGGCATACCATGTGGAGCTTCCTGACAAGTTGGCAGGAGTCCACAATGTTTTTCATGTTTCTCACCTTAGGAAATACCTTCATGACACCGCTATTAGTGTAGAGCCTGATCAATTAGGAGATTTGAGACGGAGCCGACAGTGCCCCGTGCCACCACATGCATTGTGGAGCACGGAATTAGGAGACTCCGCAACATAATAATTAGACTGATCCGAGTACAATGGGGGGAAAATACGGTGGAAAGCACATGGGAGACCGAGGAGAAGATGAAAAACACTCACTCAGAGCTTTTCATTGGTAATTTCTCTCACCAAATTTTAGGATCTTGGTTGCATCGTGGTGCTAGATTGGATGGTAGGAGATGGTTGTTACACGTTTTCACAATCACTTTGCACACATGTAGAAATTTTATGCATGTTTAGGGTATTTGCATACGTACTTGCATGATACGATTACACATTCATGCTAGGATTGAGCTCATTTTAGATATCTATAGTACATAATCACATTGCATTATTAGTTAAGTAGATGGTTGTGTAGATAACTTGGTTGTATAAATGGATGTTATTGCACGTTGCAATGTTCACCCCTTGAAAGATTTCGAGACGAAATCCTTTTTAAGGGTAAGAATATAACACCCTGTAAAATAAACCATAATTAAATGGATTAAATTGAATTAAATATGATAAGATAGAATGTGGAAATTTTATAAAAGTCAGAATTTGACCACGAAATTTATTCCGCTATGTTCGAGGCATAATTCTGATCTATTTTCATATACAAATGCTGAAAATGAAGCTTAAGCAAAGAATTTGTGAGCATTTGAAGTTTTCAAATTTAAATTAATTTGGTTTGAATTCAAATTCAAATGAGAAACTAAATTTAGGGTTTAAATTTCAAAAATTAGCTTTGGGGCTATGTAAACATTTAATTAACGTTTAACATAAAAAATTTAATTAGGGAATATAATAAATTGTGAAATGGAACAAAATAAATGTTCCTCGAAATAGAAGAGCAGTCAACCTATATAGTTCAACCGGTCGACCGTAGCAGTCGATCGGTCGCATATAGACGGTCAACCGCTTGGCAACGAAAGTTGCCTGTGGCGGCTAGGGTTAGAAGCTATGTTATATTGGGTTGTACGCTATAGATTTATCTGTTTCTTACCAACTTCCATCTAACGGTTCTTGTGTGTTTCGACCCCTATAAATAGAACCCTACCCTCTCCACTTTTTATTCATATTATTTTGGGGAATCTAATGAAACTCTACCACTGTTATCTCTCCAAATTAGATTCAAAAAATCGATACAGAATTCCGGTAAGAATTTAATTCATTCTCTAATTACTACTTCTACCTCAAACCTATTCTAGTTTTGTTCTCTATTCAACCATTCCGAATCTAATAAAAATATATACATCTTCCCTATTGTGTATATATCAAAAAAGAGAGATTCTGAAGGACATTGAAAGATGTGCAAATCCAAGGAAAGAGAAGCTAAGGCTTTTCTGTGAATGGAAACCTTGGTATTTCTTTTTCAGTAATTATTTAATGTATCTCTATGGATTTGAATATGCATTAGGGATTTTGAGATTGCGAAAATATGATAGATAAAATCCTCCAAAATTCCTTTTTATTTCGAAATGTCAATTCTATTTTGAGATTCTCAATTATTTACATTAATTTGATGGAATTTGTTTTGTTTATGCAATTTTTGATAATTTCGTAGTCTATTTCACTTCTTCTTCTTCTTTGGTTCAATTTGTGATTCCTCAATGAAATGAGGGATTTAGATTTTACAGATTTTATTCGTAGTTTAAACAACTTATTCCACACAAATTTCCTTATTATCTATATCTTTGTAAAAGAGGAGTTGAATAGAATATAAAGTTTAGATTGTAATTACTATTGTTTAGGATATTCCATTGAATTGGTGTAATAAATTGAGTTTCTATTTTATTTACAAGTCTGTTATTGCAGTTTGGTTCTGAATATTCATTCCCTGTTTTGGATATTAGAATCCCTAATTTTGGTATGCTGAAATCTTGAGAATTTGAAGAAAAAAGACTTGTAATAGTATTTGGTTAGGGAATAGACATTTAACGCTGGTTTAAGGAGTAAAATTCGTGCATTTAGAATTTATTAAGCATGAATATTTATTTATCTCTATTAGTGTAATTAATGTATAATTATTGCGTATATAGCATTGTTAATTAGGTATTTATTTTCATTTATTTCCCCCATTAGGAATGTAATTGATTGTTAGGCAAAAATAAGAGGAATCTCTTATTTAGCCTTATTATTCTAAGTCGTAATAAGGAAGATTCCTTATAAGGCTTTATTTATGAAATGCTGAGATGAGTATTATTATATATGTGGAGTGTATTTAATTTATTGCTAATTCATAAGGATGCGAGGTCAATAGAGTTATATGACGGAAGTTTGCCCTTTACTTTGAGGCTACCAGTAGTTATGTACACTTTCTATTGATGTGAGGTATCCTTATGATAAATATTTATAATGACGCGAGGTTAGTCCTAAATTCTGCAGGGAAATCTACCCAGCTAATCCGGCGATTAGTTCCTACAAATAGTCAGATTAATGTGAGACGTCATTATGAGTATGGGCCATAGTACGAGGGGCCTGCTTTGAGGTCTTGATGTATTAACTAGTTGTTTGAGGGCCCATCTCTTTCCCAAAATGAAGTATTAAATGGACTAGGGGACATGTTAGGTGGTGTCTCTACAAGGGTTCGCTTACGAATAAGGTATTAAGTGACTGATTGAGGGTCCGCCTTTCGAAATAAAGAAGTATTAAGTGACTTGAGATTCCATATGATACAAGCTAGATAGTACCGTTGAGGAGCGTGCCTTGGAAATATGTATTAAATGATGGGGTCTGCCTTAATTAAGATATTAAATGATCAGAGTTTGCCTATTTTCCAATAAAAGGTATTAAGTGGCCTTGATAGTATCTCTTGCATTGCTAGCTATTTATGACGTGGGATTTGGGTTATGGGATTTTAGAAACCTGCTTTTGGAATGGAAGTTTTAAATTAGGACCCGCCTCCTTTCCTTATAAGAAGTATTAAATGGTTTTATGTTCATAGGCATATTCTTATTTTGAAATATACTATCCAAATACTGAAAAGGTAAGACTCGAGGTTTTTATTCACCAGACACTTATTGTTCTGACTCCCATCACATTACAACACAGGTTAAGGATGGAGTAATGGCGGTGACAATGCTTAGAGATGGAGAAGCTTGGCTTGCGGCAGTATTTATCATTATTACTTGCTTTTATATGTACCCATGTATTTAGACAATTATTGTAACTGATTTATGATACGATTTGATGGTATTTTGTATTATGACATTTTATGGTTTTGAAATAAATAGGTACACTATGCTATTATATTTTTCCATCCGCTGTGAGCTTTGAAAGATTAGTTATGGCTCTATATTGTTATTTTTTTCCAACCAACAACCTTCCTTAGAATGGATCTAAGTTTCGATAGGCCTTTTCTGGATCGAAATTTAGACTTGTTTCGAAGTGGGTTGTTACAACCTAAAATCATGCGACAAGCCTTAAAAATCATAATTCTCAGAGATGAACGAGACTGTACTCCTCGTTCCTCAATTTGTGCTCGTTGAAAAACTATCATTGTTTCGACCATTATTATAATTGATAGATATATAACACCCTACTCGATGAAAAAGACTACGACTATTTTTAAAAATTACTTGACACTTGGATGGACAACTTTATATTTGAAACCTTGGGCTAATTCCAAACGAGGGAGGAGGTATTGAATTTTGAAGGTGAGACGGGGGGTGTTTATTCCATTTTTATTCAAAGAACTGGAAAAACAGAGAAAGGAAAAGAAGAAGCTATTCTAAGTGAGTCTATATATATCACTGTATATGCTTTCATCTTATGGTAAGCATTTTTTAAATCCAAGGTTAAAATCAAACAAAATATGATTCTAAAACAATATCATAAGGCATGATTTCCATACCCAATCAAAGTCACTAAGAAATTCACAACATTTTTATTTATTTCATCAAAGCACTAAACCAAAGATTGAATAGCTCACCTTCTACATGAGTTTTGAAATGCTTTAAGATTCAAGCGTTCTCTAGCAACCAACTCGATCCAAATCAAATACACAACTTAATTCAAAAAGATTTTAAAGTAAAAAGATGAGACTTTTTCCAAATTTTTAAGAATGGAGGAGAAAGAGGCAAAAATAGAGTTGGAAATAAAAATGAAGATGGTAAAGAAATGAAAAGTGAAAATAAAAACTTACTTTTATAAAAGAGTGAAAATGCTAAGACCAAAATACCCTTAATCACTTTTCACCTAACCCGTCTTTTCTTAAGTACCTTTCTTCACTTCTACACACAAGTTATCAAATCATCTATTAAAATCCAAATTTTAAATAAAATCAATATTTATAATAATTCCTATAATTATTATACTGTTCATTCACCTTTACATTTCAAAATAACATGTTTCTTAACTTTGTTTTTAAAGTATAAACAAAGGTATTACAACCTTTTTCAACTTGTAGTTTGATAGAAGTTCGAAAATCCGAAAATTGGTTTCCGGACACATTTTCAAGTTTTCATTGAACTACCCATTTTTGTAAACAAAATTATATACTTTAATTTTAACAATTTCTTCCCAAAATATTTATACTTCAAAATATTTTCAAGTAAAACTATTCAAAATCATTTGAAATCCTTTTTCAAAGTCTCCGGGATTTGGATCTTCAAAAAATCCTTTTATTTATTAAACACATTTTATAAACCCAAATTTCCTAAAATCATTCTTGGTAAAATCATTCCTAAATATTTATTCCAAAATATTCTAGCTTTCTTTTAATAAATATTTTATTAAAATCCAATTTTAATCTACCATTAACATCGAACGCCTTATAGTCAAATTGCGAAACTTAATTCACAAGGTGTCTGTTTCAATGTTCCCACAAATTATATTTACCGAACACATGCTTAAGGAAAGAAAAATCACAGATAAATCAACAAACACTAGTCAATGCCTAATACTAGGTGAGCATGACTAAACAAACCCTAAATAATAATAATTGAATATTATCATTTCCTAACAAACAAACACATTAAAAATAACTATATTAACTTTTGAATTTTTTCCTTTAAATATAAAATATAATCGTAGGTAAAATTATTTCATTTATCCATTTAAAAACAGTACTATGCCGGTTGGCCTTGCTCAAGTATTTAGAAATCCTTATCGATAACGTTGGCCAGTCGCATCAACCATGATTCATAAACCACTCAACAGATCAATTAACACAATATAAATATTTTTATAGATCTAACAAATACACGCACTTATATGTATACGCTCATACTCATTGTAGGGTGTTACTAACCCTATCTTTAATGAGTTTACCTCAACATGACCAAGGTTCTCGGTTAACCTTCAGCTATGATACCAAGTGTAACAACCCATCTTTTCGATCCTGGGAAGTTGACAATAATATATCCACGGTATTCACATCTCGAACATCCAAGTGCCGAAAAGACAGATCGTGATGGTGAAATAAAGAAAAACAAAACAAAATCTCACAACATGACGAGTAATATATAATATATCAATGATCTTTACAAAAGGAAAAGAACTTTAATATACATACTAACATCAGAGCAACTAACATATCGTCAGCCTGGACAATCATAACAACATGTCCTTACAATTTTCTTATAAATACAGATAAAAAACAACGGAAGATAAAGTATGGGAATACAACTTGGAGGATCCAGTTCGTCTCCTAAAGCTCAAAAGTGTCCAGCTAAATCTCTTGGGCTTACCTAAGCATCATAAGTAAAATAACACCCAGATCAGTCTGGAAAAACCAGCGTGAGAAACACGATCAAATGGATTACTTAGCGTTATAAAAACCTTTCAAAAATAATGGTATCTACTAACACTGACATAAACACAAATGGGTTTTTACCTTAAGATAACCAAACCGTTTTATAGAAAATCTTGTGATATTATAATAATGTTTGGAGGTTGAAAATAAATATTAATCATAGACTAAATGGTTACATTAATTAGATTCCAGCATAATAGGTATATAACTAAATCCATAAAGGCACATATTGGAGATTGGATTTCCATCAACGATATGGCTACTCTATGATATATGCTACTCTATGATAGTATGGAGAATCATACTTGATTTGTCCCTACATCCACTGAGTTAGCACATACCACATGATATATACTACTCTATGATAGTCATCATGGGTGTACTATACATCAAAGTACTAAGGGTGTTTATATATCGACACTGGTAATATCTACATTGTGTGACATCTCTAAGGTGATAAAAACAATCAAACAAACATAGCATCCGTCATCCATTGTCACATTCACTCACTCAGTGCATTGAATATATGATACTCATATGACCCCATCAACAGATCAAGGACTATTCAGCGACATACTTTCTCAGTACTCGAATCCATGTCACTAAAATGGCCAAGAACTAGACTACCATCAACATAGTCTAGCGTACATTACATCTAAACATCATGCGATCCAAGGGCCATCAACATCCAAGTGAGCGTCCTCACATACACCTGCTTTATGATTACACTTCAAAACCTACAAATATCAACGATCCCTTTTTGCACACGTCATCCATAGTAGAGCTCACCTTGGAACTGTCCATATAACTTCCATCTGAAGTCATTGTGGTTGAAAACTACTCTAGACAACCATCATAAGTCACAGAGTGTCATCATGCATCCTGTAACTGACCTCCATCAGCCCCTCAATCCAACTCATCGTCGCTTACTCTGCCTCTCGAAGTATAGCTATCCATCATTGAAGCCATCACTTCCCATCACGAAATCAACATCATCGAATCATGAAGTCATCGCGTCGAAGCGTCACATCTTTACTTCATCGCCAAACCACTCGTCGAAGTGTCATATCATCAAAATCGAACGTCGAACGAATGAACCATCACATCATGCTCCTCAAAGCATCTCCACCATCCATGTCAAAATTGGCCAAATCGGCCATAATCAATAGTGGTAGATACCGATCACTCTAGAGTAGTCCATAAAGACCATTTTGGTCATATACTTAACCAAAAATGGTTAAATACAAACCAAATAAAACATCTGGCATCTTCCATGAAGTTCGAAGCATAACTCCAAGTCCACCATGCTTCATCTTCATATCAGTCGTCATGCACGATACTCTATGCACAAAATCCTACCCTATGGGAAATTTCCTAATCCTATATCGCATTCGAACAGCGTTTTCAACCAACTAACAATCAAGCAGACATGCAATCAACAAGCATAGAAATGTTTATAGTAGCCTACGTATATCTATAATAACATAATACAATACATCCAAACAACCAATGTCGGATTAACATAAAAATAGCCTAAATCTATCAATATCGTCAAATTAGTGCATCAATGGAAAAAATGTGATATTTAATTTAAAACCATTTCAAAACACTTCTAATTCTTTTTATAAATTAAGATATAGGTTTAACTATTTTAGAAATCCCATTTTAAAATTAGAAAATATTTCAAAACGTCATTTTAATGCTATACTAACAATCATAGTATGGTGAGAGACAATATCACCCACCTCAATCAAATTTGACCAAACCATCGCTAAGTCGTGGTGCTCTCCATCACGAGTGCAATGCAAGAAACGGTGTCTAAAACGAACCTCATATGAAAAAAATACATAATATATAAGATAACGGATTATATAAATGGTTAATTAACTTAATTAATAATTAATTTAAACTAATCACCTTACTAATCTTCTTCTCGAACCGCTAAACGTGCACTCGTACATGTCCTGTGTACATGAACCTATAGCCGCGACTTTCATTCTTCGATTTCTCCCAATCCAAAGCAAGAAATAATACACCGTCTTGGCCAAAACGCCCATCGTTGCAAGAGCTTCGCAACGCACCCAAGGACTTCAAGCTCGGCCTCGTTCCAATGAAAGCGACCTGTAGGTCCTCTCTACAATCATGCATAGACACGGTGTGCGTTGGTGCACCATCCTTCATGAAACCGCTACCACTAGAGCCTCTCGACGTAAGAAAAATGATCGTGTACTCGATTTCGTTTAAAACCCTTTCAATGTCCGACAAAGCCAAACCATAATCTCGACTTAACAGGGTCGGATACGACCATCCACTGCCGCACCCTTTGTAACGACCGTCTTTTCGACCCTCGAAAATTGACATTAATACGTCCACTGCATTTCGTGCTGAGCATTCAAGTGCCAGAAAAACTGATAGTTAAGGGTGAAAGAAAAAAAGATAGAAGAGATGAAATTAACAACACAGAATCTCACAATGCAACGGAAAAATATATATATATCCCAACATAATATATTATAAAGTGATTTCAAGATGTTACATCAGAGTGATACTAATACAAATTCTATCCTAGGACAGTTATAACAGCCTGTCCCTACCTAACTGGATACAATATACATATAATACAATGAAATAAGAAAAATAACTAGCTATCGATGAAGCCACCTGCTCCAAGCTCCTCCTAGTGAATCTGCGGAAGAACCTAAACTATTTGGCTGCCCGTTCAAATTTGAGCATCCAAGAGTTTAGGAAAAGAAAATAAACTTTGGGTCAGACATGGGTTTGGTGTGAGTAAACTCAAAACAACTTAATTATTATTTTAAAAACTCTTTGAAATCAAAGGGTATCTCGTGAGATCACACCGCACATATACACAAATGGGTTTTTACCTTACGATAACAAAAAAATTTGTATATAAAATCCAGTGATATTATAATAACGTCTAGAGTGCAAATACATATCCAAAGTAGTTGAAATTATTACCATATTAAATTCCAGCATACTAGGCTCTAAAATCAAAACCATAAAGGCACATATTGGAGATGGATTTCATACTACGGCAAGGTAAGGGACTACCTTCTGATGGTATACCCAAAGAAAATGCACCGGAGTCTGACAAGAACTTCTTGTACCATTGCTATACAGAGGCGGGTGCCCCTTTAACATGGCACACTGGATTACCTCATCCCTTTTTTGACACCGAGGCCTTATATTACCATGGCGCTTGCATGCAAAACAACTCGAATATGGACAATCTAGAATGGGATGGCGGCTCCTAATGGTAGCTGACTACATAGCTCTGCTGCATACCTTGTTTTTGCCATTTCCCGATTTGTGAGGCTCATGAGGTCACGTCTTTACCTTCTTCCTCTTAGCATACCGTCTTCGAATGCTAACACTACCCTTCAGGTAGAGATACAATGCCAGTATTCATCCATGAAAGTTGTTCCGTGATCGAACAAACATTCCACATTACTATCTTCCATTTTGTAATACCCTCAAGAAGAATAGTATAACTCCACAACATACTTCAATATGATTTAACATCATTCCTTATTAGTTTGGAGTGGTTTGGATAAATCTTGGAGCCGGTGTCTCAAAAAATAAGCGATAATTTTCGGCTAACTCAATTTCGGTTTTTTTGGAAGTATGCACTAAGCAATCAAGTCCTTACCGGGGAACTCGAATATACTCGACATACCTACTGAGTGAAACAGATCCAAATTTGATAGTCGGTTATTTACTATCAAATAAACAAACAACAACCAATACCAGTTGAGATTTATTTACCCGTAGCAACCACTAAGTCTCAAAACAAATCTTTATTTAATAAATCTCTTTCAAAAATGTTTGTCTAAAACATTCATATACTTATCTCTATGCCATAAGTATATTCACAAAACATTTGAGAATAACTTCTTACTTCCAAATCATGTTAAAAAAGACTCTAACATTGTTCTTAAAATTGGAGGTAAGGATAACTCTAAACACTATTCCTTTGGTGTTAAGTGTGGAACGCAAGTTCCATACCACCATTTTTAAAAGGTCAGCCGCGAGAAACCTAAATCTCAAATTCTTTTTAAAATTTACTTTCCCAAACCTTTTTAAAACAATACATTTTATTTATGAAATCTTCCTTTCTTATAGACCAAAATCCACTTATAGAAACACTTTATAAAAACTTCAAAATTTATTTATAAAGCACTTTTATAACTATTTTCAAAACATTTGTAACTCCTTTATAAATAACCAAACCTTTTATAAACATTCAACCCCTTTCCAAACTTATTTTATAAATATTCAAAACATTTCCAAAACATCCTTACAAAACCCCAAAATCATTAATAAAATTCTTTTATAAACCTTTCATATTTAAACAACTTCTTTAATAAAATTTTATCCAAAAAGTCCCATTTGATAAACCTATCCATCTTTTTAATATCTTAATTAAAACCGTAGTCAAATCATCCTTGGAAATGTCTTATCCAAAATGGAATAACTTTGAAATCATTATCAAAAAGGAAAATGAAAACATTTAACTTCACAGAATCCAACGGAGGCTTAGAGACCACAAGGGATCTTTTAATTTGGTTCTACTTAACAAGCTAACATGGATCTTTGCATAAGAAAGCATTAAGTAAAGGAAATCATTCAATAACAATCAACCAATCCATTCTATGGGTAAATGTCGCAGTATTTATAATAGCAGAATGGTGTTTTGTTCTGCCAATAGATGTCATTTGGTTTCATAGTCATGAGGGTTACTCAAGGCTTAGACAAGAGATCCTTCGATTTAAAAATAATTAACTTAGATAAGAAAACTGGTTTAAAATGAATACCCGTAGAATTTTAAAGAACTTCTAAAATGAATACCTCAATTAAATCATAAGTTAAAACTTAATTAAACCTTAATAAATCTTAATTAAATCAAAATTTTAACCGTAATTAAACTCTAAATTAGCTTGTTTTTATTCTTAATTTATTTAACTAAAACTAAATCTCAATTTAGCTTGGTTAAGTCTTAATTAATCAATAATTAAATCTTGATAATTTGAAAATTAATTAATAATTAGACATTAATTAACCTTTAATAAAAAAACAATCATTCATAATTAAACCCTAATTAAGTAATAATTAAGTGAATAATTAACCTTTAATTAAAAAACGATTAAATTAATTAATAACTCTAATAAAAAATTAATTAAAATAATTAAACTTGATTAAGTAAAAATTTAATTTCCTTTTATCTTAATTAATCCTTTGTTAAAACTTCCTTAATTAAAGATAATTAACTTTATAAATAAATTCTTAAACTCTAATTACTAACCTAATTACTTAATAAATTAATAATTATCCATAACTAATAAATTAAATAATTATTAAACAATTTAAAACTTAAATTTTTGACTTAATTAATTTGAAATGAGTTTTCAAAAACGGTCCAAAAGAAAAAACTTTAAAACTTGAAATATCGAAAATTTCCCGAATTGCATCCATAGCGACTATCGCTATAAGCACAGTTCGCTGGAATTGATTTCTACGTGAAATCTTCACTTTAACTCTAGCTACCACATGTTTGAAAACACAGCTGTAAGTGTTTTGAAAACTTAAACAAAAGGTAAAAACTTGGAAAACATTTTCAAAAATCCAAAGCTAGAAAAAGAGCTTTCATTTTCAAATCGGATATCAAGTCCTTTGCGACTTTTCAAAGTGCTAACTTCCCAACAAATTCATCACATACACTTAGTTTGATTTCATAAATATACTACCAACATATCATAACCAACAAATCACATATCCATATCCAAACATATTATTCAACCACCAAATCACAAATCCAAGCTCAACACAATGATATAATCATATGTTACCAAAATAACATGATGATTCAACACAACAAGCACTATATTTTTACAACATATAGTCCAATATAATTAAGTTAATATCTT
This sequence comes from Allium fistulosum, assembly GCA_030737815.1. Lineage (NCBI taxonomy): Eukaryota > Viridiplantae > Streptophyta > Magnoliopsida > Asparagales > Amaryllidaceae > Allium > Allium fistulosum. The sequence goes on from CM060907.1 coordinate 560,395,244, forward strand.
TTCCAAAAATGAGAGTTTTACGCACCGAAGCTTATTAATTCAACCCAAACCTTTGCTAAAACTTTGAAACAACCTAGAATCTTGCAAAATCAAAGACTTTGGATGCCTACACACTCAAAATGGGCTCGGCATTGGACACTTTAGGCTCAGCCATGTACTATTTGGGTTCGACCATGTAGGCTAGGGGTTTTGGGTGCTTATATTTTGGAAGAGGAGGTTGCAGAAGATGTTGAAGTGTTTTGTGAAATAAAGAGGAGATTTTTTGGCAAAAGAAGAGATTTTTTCTTACTTTAGAATTTATGAAGGAAGCCATGGATGTGTTAGCTCAAGCTCTTAGGAATTTTAGAATGAAGATGGAGGTTGTAAAATGAGAAACATGAAAGAGTGGTGGTATTTATAGGCTTAGGAAATTTATTAAAAATGTGTAAGTGCTTTTTATTAAATATATGTGTGTGCATGTATCTCTATTCCTCCCCCCTTATCATTTCCGTCCTCATGTACTCCCCCCTTCTCCTTGCATTATTCATGACATACACTTGTACCATATGTTGAAAAAAAGATGTATTTTATATGTTAATATATATATATACTTTTATTAAATAAAATCCTATATGTTAATATGCTTAAGTGTGCAAATATGTACATGAATATGTACATGTACACACCATGTAAAAATGGTTTATATTGTGTGCATGTGTGCTTAACATAGTGTTATGACATTTTAAATAACTTTTAACCAATGAAAGATCAATATTTTGGAAAATAATTTCCGATTGCATTTTCTATTTTTCTATGAACTATATATATTGGTAAATAAATTTTGAAAATGATTTTATCATCATTAGTTATTATTTAAAATAGTTTTATTTGCTAATAAAAATACATTTATAAATTATTTAAAAATATAATTAAATATTCATTTAAACAGTGATTAATTATGGGTCGTTACACCCTTTATCGAGCATACTGGCGTGCAGATCTCGTCGATACGAGTGCAATGAAACGGGTTTCACATTTTTTCAAGGCCCGAATCACCGGATTTTGATTTTTGAAGTATGAAAATAGTGGCGGCCATGGTTTTGTTAATGGAACAGTGATTGTGAATGTATAGTAACAGGTATTGGGTGAGAGAGAGGATTGGATGAGGGTTTGATTATAATAATATTATATTTATTTGAATTCTAAAATAAAACGTTGTAGTTTCGAGCTCGCATGATCATACGACCCGTCTAATCACAACGAAATCTTGTCTGCGTGCATCACCTCATTATTTTGGTCCCAATGGTATAAATTTCGTCGCCATCAGAGACTGCGCTCCAGGATGATAATTTCGCGCTTTTCAAGACCATTTTGGCCATCAGATCGTCTGATCTTCAAATATAGCCATCCATATACTCATTTTAATTCACATCGTCGATACAAACTCAACGGAAGTGGTCTCGAGTCCTGATTCGATCGTTCTCGATAAATCATATTTTCGAGACCATCAATTAATTAATGATTCAATATTTAAATAAATTATTTAAATATTCAACCGTTAAAAATACAAGTCCTTACATTCTCCCATTTTTAAATGATTTCATCCTCGAAATCCCAAGGATGAAGCAATACAACCCAACACCCTCATATAAGCAACGATACAAGAAAAATCGTCACTTATCAACTCACGACAACAATCACTGAAAGCGATCACAACAAAGGTAATAGACTCGGAATTAGCTGGAGCCATCATCCTTGTCCTTAAGCATAATCACTATCAAATCCAAATCAACGTGGCTAAGCCAAACGTCTAAGTTAGGCACTAATTTCCACAGAAACGAACAATGGAAAACAAAAGCGCCAACTCACTAATAGAAAGGCAAGTCAACTAAATCTCATATATTACCGACTCTCTCAACTATCAGCAACGTCTAACATCATATACATTGACTTTTCTCTCAATTTTAGCTTATGTCGTGAAAAATTTCGATAGTGCCTCCTTTGAGCGGCTAGGTTTGGGAAAAATCCCAATACAACATAGGTACATATACATCTCATATCTGAGGCATCTCATTTCCCGAGGACAACCAAACATATGTATAGCCAAATCTACACTACATATGTTACATACCTCTTGTATAGCAAGGGTGTACCATTTCGATGTGAATATAAGCAGGTAAGTATCCAAATAGCCAACACTTGCTTTCATGTACATGATCAAGTACTCAACAAAGAGGATTAAACACAATAGTAACATCATCATGTAAATAAGCATAAAGAAAATATATATAGCAACTGTCTCAAATAAATGAGCTATATCAAACCATAACTATCCCGCATACCTAATAACCATATAAGCAATAGTAATTGTATCAAATGCAACCAATCAAACATCAAATAACACACATACGATCAAGCGTCAAAAGTAACATCCACACCTATCCTAGCATGTAGCATACTAAACCATCTAGTATAAAACATCAAATACGATATCCAATATGAAAGCTGGCGAAAAATAGAAATCTCCCCTAATGAAGAGCTCCGAACAATTGGTCCTCATGCTCTCATCGGTCTCTCATATACAATCGTCTTCTCTTTCACTCAACTAAACCTTTACTACTCCATAGCCTTCCTCCTAACCTATTTCGTATCACGTCTATCGGTACAAATAGGCCTACGAGGTCTCGAAGTCTTAGGTTCAGTCTCGATATCATCTAATCAATTTGGTGCCAAATTCCCTAAATGCCTCTTACAAGTTCTCCCTAAACCCACTAGTGAACAACAAGCTTCAGCCACTTACAATGCTCTTGGACACAATGGAATCACACTATCCATTCCATGTATAACTCGACAAATTCAGATGCCATGCTACTCGACTTAATGAATATAAATCTAGCATTTTCGTCATTCTATCGACTGTGACTCAAATTCTATCCTATTCGCTTCTAGTCCTTGGCATTCCATCGATGAAATCCATCTCATCCTTGTGTAACCATTTGTCTCGGTCGAGTCCGCACTGCATCACCTCTATAGACACTACTTTCTCGTCTAACTTAGCCATGATCTCCGCTAGTCTAGCTTCACGACTCTGATTAGTATCGATTCGCTAAATATGCATAGGTTTGATAGTCAAACTAGCTATCATCTTGGCATTAGCTTACATCGAGTTCTAAAGTCATAACCAGTAATAAACTCAAACAATGTCCATTTTAGGAATATCGCTCCCAAACTGGTATGTCTTCCACTCAAAGCAAATACGATAGTTGCCAACACCAATCATGAGTCGGGTACTTCCTCTCGTGTAGTTTCGGTTGTCTACCAGCATATGTGACAACCTTACCTTTCGGCATTAATATCGTACCTAGTTAAGTACCAGAGGCATGTGTGTACTATCATCTCCTTATTCCTGCTCGGAATGAGTAACATCGGTGCACACATCAACCTCTCTATCAAACCACTAATGCATGTCCGCGCCTCGCGTTTCAAATAAAAGTATGATTCTTCTCATCAAATTGGTTAACGGTGTTGCTACCTTTGAGAAGTACTTGATAGAGCGTATATAACAACTCGCCAATCCAAAGAAAATTCTCATCATCAATTGGTGTTTTCCCAACACCTCCAACACAATCATCAATCGTGTCTTGTGCTCCTCTTTCGCCCATGGGTAGAAGAAAGTATCATCAACTATCACAAGCACGAACCTACTAAAGCAATCTCTCGGAACACGGTTCAAGAAATCAACAAAGTATGCCAACGCGTTGGTTTGTCCGAACGGCATAACCAACCAATCAAAACTCAAAGTAGCGTACAAAATGCAGTATTCGGCACACTATATCTAGATACTCTCGGTGGAAGAAACCCCATCGCAAGGTCAAACTGAGAGAACACTTATGTGCTATAGAGCTGATCGAATAAGCATCAATAAGTGGGAGTGGCTACTTGTTCGTCATCTCATTCAGCTCAAGGTAATCGATATACAACCTCAAAGAGCCATCTGCCCTAGTGGCAAACACTATAGGTATATCCCACTCAAATATGCTCCTACGAAAGAACACTCGCATCAATAGGTCATCTGCTCGCACCTTTTGTCTCCTCTGCACTTTGGGCATCATATGCCTTAAAGGCATAACTATCGGTTTGGCATCTCTAATCAGATCGATATGAAACTATATCCTATATGGTGGTTATCTGGTCCTTATTGTCAACAATGGCCTCTTACAATCCACCACTATATATTTCATACCCTTCCAGCCAGTTAATAACTTGACTATAATACTAAACCTAATTAACTAAAGCAATCAATAAAAAACAAACAGACAAACATCCACGACTTGATAAGACACAGTTCGACAAACCACGTATAAGCTAAGTGTAGACAAACCATGTTGCTACACTTTCCCATTCTGAAACTAAGCGCTACAGATGCTGTAATCATCCATAGTATTAATTTCCAGTGACAAAATATAGGATGTTACACATGTATAGTCTGGTTAAGCCCCCAACAAGGTTCATCATAATTTAAAGGTCGGTCAACTATTTCAAGTCTCAATTCCAATCTATCTACAAATTACTAGATATGGAGGAATATGAAACCTCGACGTCAAACTAAACATGTATAAAATCATCATAAGTGAAAAGCATATCTCAAGTGGTGATGCCATTTCCCTTCTCTTTCGTTGATGGAGCACTCGACGAAATAGGAACGACTATCAATGCATAAGCCTCTATGGTTTGTCCTTACTTATTTAGTTAAGGACAATCCCTATACACCGAGTACGAACTCTCTCATAATAAAGCCTTTTCGATGAACTTTTAGAAGCTCTTGTCAATATGACTCATCAATTGCTTCCCAAAATGATCGCTTAACCCATGATAAATTTTCAATACTTCTTGTGTAGAGTATCAATGGAAGATATACCGCACTTCGATTGCACATCGAATTCGGTCATATACACTGGCACTGACATACCATCTTACTTCAAACAGCGAACTTCCTAAACAACATTGACTTTTGAAAGTCGAGACAAATTCCTTTTCGATGGGAACTATGAATTGATCCCAAGTAAAATGATCCTCGGCAATCGAAGCTATGGGGGTACACCACCAGTTCATTGTTCGTCCTTGGAGTCATCTAGAGGTCAAGTGCTACCTCACAGTATCATCTAACTCCAAGTCATCGAAGATCTTTTCGCAAATATCATCCCGCCTTGCACTTATAATAGCCGACTTCGTTTCAAAGAATAGTTTGCCTTTTAGACTCACGTAGCCTTTATACGTCCCGACAAAGTCCACTCTAGGAATTTGCACTTGAGCACCATAATAATTTAGAGCAACTTAGGCATTCCAGAAAATGATTCGCACCAACTCTGCGAACATATTCTATAAATCGATGTTAGTAGTCCTCAATTCTGCCCATTCCTCAATTTCAAGGATGAAGTCAATTGCAGCGTTTCTCATATGCCAGATCATTCTTAATACATAATAAGAATGATCAGTCTCCCATAAAAGAAAACTGCACTAATAGTGCTCATGTGTGCAATACAACTTATATACTATATGTACCGCTATATATTTTTGAATACCAAAATATATAACAAATATGCACTCTCTCGTATATAGGTATACTCTTGATCCAGTCTAAGGTGAAAACTCCTACGCTATCTATACTGGATCACGATATCAACTCAGGTTAATCACGTAACCTAAGCTCTGATAACCGAATAGAGCGTTGCTGGCGCATCTGGCCGATGTAGAACAATTGTCAAGGGAAAGAAAAAGAAATAAAGAGGAGGAATAGAAAAGAAGGGAAGAGAATAGAAGAAATGAGAAAGAAATAAAACATCACATAACAACATAACCTATCATATATCTCACAGCGCATTAGATAAAATACAGTAGTAATCACAGATATAAAACAAGCGAGATAGTAATAAATATATAAACCACATAATAAAAGTACACGGGCTCATACAGTTATACAAAACTGTAATAGAATTCAAAAAACCGATGAATAAACTCAACTAATAAATTGCCTCTAATTATTTGTCACACGACGGAATAAACAATAATAACTCAAAATATAAATATTAAAAAGCATCATAATTTTCTAGTCCATCTGCACAGCTTCAAATGCTATATACATCTATTATCTAGTCTACTCATTTAAGAGCACCTAGATAATAAGAAGCAAAGCACAAAACCTCGAGTCAAACAATAGTCCGGTGTGAGCGATAAAAAATCTCAAAACACTATAAAAGTCGGTATAATATGCGGAACAAAGGGTATGGAGAATCATACCTGACATGTCCATACATCCAATAAGTTAGCACATAAAACAGGATATATGCTACTCTATGATAGTCATCATGGGTGTACTATACATCAAAGTAATAAGGGTGTCTAGATATCGACATCGGTAATGTCTACATCGTGTGACATCCCTAAGGTGATAAAAACAGTCAAACAAACATAGCATCCATCATCCATTCTCGTATTCACTCACTCAGTGCATTGGATATATGATACTCATATGATCCCTATCAACAGGTCAGGGACTACTCAACATCCTAGTTTCTCTGTACTCGAATCCATGCCACGAAGTAGGACAGGAGCTAGACTACCTTCAACATAGTCCAGGGTACATTGGATCTAAACATCATGTGATCCAAGGGCCACCAACAGCCAAGTGAGCGTCCTCACATACCCCAGCTTTACGAGTACACTTTGAAACCTATGAATATCAACGATCCCCTTGCATACATCATCTATAGCCGAGCTCATCTCGGAACCGTCCATAAAACTCCCGTTTGAATTCATTGTGGTTGGGAACTACTCTAGACAACCATCATAAGTCACAAAGTGTCACCAAGGGTTCCGTAACCGACCTCCAACAGTCCCCTCAATCGGACTCATCGTCGCCTACTCTACCACTCGAAGTATTACTATCCATCATCGAAGCCATCACTTCCCATCACCGAATCATTATTGTCGAATCATGAAGTCATCGCATTGAAGCATCACATCATTGCTTCACCACTAAAACCATTTGTTGAAGATCCATATCATCAAAGTCGAACATCGAATGAACAAACGAACCATCACATCATGCTCCTCGAAGCATCTCCATCATCCATGTTAAAATGGCTAAATCGGCCATAATCAATAGTGGTAGATACTGACCACTCCAGAGTAGTCGATAACGACCACTTTGGTCGTGTAAAATGGTTAAATACAAACCAAATAAAACGTCCTACACCTTTCTTGAAGTTCGAAGCGTATCTCCGAGTCCACTGTGCTTCATCTTCAGATTAGTTGGCGTGCACGATACTCTATGCACAAAATCCTATCCAATGGGATATTTCCTAATCCTGTATCGCCTTCGAACGACGTTTTCAATCAACTAACAATCAAGAAAACATGCAACCAACAAGAATAGAAATGTCTATAGTAGCCTACATATATCTATAATAACACAATACAATACATCCAAGCAACCAATGTGGGATAATGTGGGATTAAAATCAAAATAATCTAAATCTATCAATGATGTCAAATTAGTGCGTCAATGGGAAAATGTGATATTTAATTTAAAACCATTTTAAAACACTTCTAAATCTTTTTATAAAATAGGATATAGTTTGAAGTGTTTTAGAAATCCCATTTTAAAGTTAGAAAACATTTCAAAATGTCGTTTTAATACTATACTAACAATCATGGTATGGTGAGAGACAATATCACTCACCTCAACCAAATCTAACTAAACCATTGCTAAGTCATAGAGCTCTCCATCATGAGCACAACGCAATAAACGACGTCTAAAACGGACATCGTATGCAAAAGATACGCAATATATAAGATAACTGATAATTTAAACAGTTAATTAACTTAATTAATAATTAATTTAAACTAATCACCTTACTAATGTTCTTCTCCAACCCTTAAGCATGCACTCATAGATATCCTGTGTACATGAACCTATAGCCGCAACTTCCATTCTTCGATTCCTCCCAATCCAAAGCATGAAATAATACGTCGTCTTCGCCAAAATGCTCGTCATCGCAAGAGCTTCGCAACACACCCATGGACTTCAAGCTCGGCCTCGTCCAAATGAAAGCAACCTATAGGTCCTCTCTACAATCACACGTGGATTCAATTTGCATTGGTGCACCGTCCTTCACCAAACCACTACCACTCGAGCCCCTCGACATAGGAAGAATGATAAGTGTACTTGATTTCGTCTAAAACCCCTCAATTTCCAACAAAGCCAAACCTTAATCTTGACTTAACAAGGTCGAATATGACCATCCACTACCGCACCCTTCATCGAGCATATAGGCATGTAGAACTCGTTCGATACGAGTGCAATGAAATAAGTTTCGTATTTTTTCAAGGACCCGAATCACCGGATTTTGATTTTTAAAATAAGAAAATAGAGGCGGCTATGGTTTTTCTAATGGAACAATGATTGTGAACGTACAGTAACATGAATTGGGTGAGAGAGAGGATTGGATGAGGGTTTGATTATAATAATATTATACTTATTTGAATTCTCAAATATAACGTTGCACGTTTCGAGCTCACACGATCAAACGACGCGTCCGATCACAACAAAACCTATCTGCGTGCATCACCTTATTTTTCCGGTCCCGATGGTATAAATTTCATCGCTATCCGAGACTGCACTCTGGGATGATAATTTCACGCTTTTCGAGACCGTTTCGGCCATCAGATCGTCTGATCTTCAAATATAGCGATCCTTATACTCATTTTAATTCGCGACGTCTATACGAACTCAACGGAAGTGGTCTCAAGTCCCGATTCGATCGGTTTCAAAAAATCATATTTCCGGGACCGTCAATTAATTAACGATTCAATATTTTAATAAATTATTAAAATCTAACCGTTAAAAATATGGGCCGTTACAATTCTATAAAAAAGATTTCTAAAATTATCTATTCCATTTATAATAGCAGAACGGTGTTTTATATGACTAAATAGATAACACCAATGAAGTATAAATAATTTAACCACGTTATTAATTAAAGTAACGTACTTAGAATTCAACCACTACTATTTTACCATAGATTTGCACTTCATTAAAACCATTTAGACTATTTTTTTCTACTAGTTCATACAAACCTAGTGCAAAAACATACGGGTCAATCGGGTGTAAAATGGATGAGATATAGCACTTTAAAGTTTGACTCTATAATTTATAAAATTTAATAAACAAATTAAATTTTAAAGGTTTTCCACCAAATCCAAGGCCCGAGGCCTGCTTACATTCACCCAAACCTAAACCCAATTAGCACAGTACCATCTCCCCCAATATCTCTAATTCGACATTCTAGAACCCATGCACGTGCACACTTGTGCACTCGACACTCTCAACCACCTTACCGCTCGCCCAACCAAGGCCATCGGTAAAACCCACTTCGCAAGCCAAGTCCAACCAACCCAACTTCCCAGTCTCCGACCATCCCAATCCATTTTCGTCCATTCTACTCCAAAATCCAATCACGTACAAGCAAATTGGAATACAAGCAAAGCTTCTTCATTCAACTCATGATCGTCGCCACCACGATCATCTCCAGATCATGCCACCACCTCCATTGTAACCACCACCTCCATTGTAACCACCACTCACCCACGCATCCTTGCCCCGCTTCCGGCCAAGCTTGATGTCATGAATCGCCTCTGGCAATCCAAAATGTGCGCACCAAAAATTCAAAGCCCAAAACCCTAATTTTATCTCAATTGGCAACCACCGACCACCGGACCCCTTGCGATCACTTCCACACCTTCGCCTAGTCCCAAGCTTCCTCCAGACACTCGTCGCTCCTCCCCTTAACTACTAGTTCAGTCGAATTTCAAAAATGAACTAAATCGGTTCATCTAACCACAACATCACATCCCGACCACCTAAAATAACGCGACGAGCCTTCAAAACCATGATTCTCAGATATGAACGTGGCTGTACTTCCCGTTCGTTGATTTGTGCTCATCGAAAAAACTGTCGTTGTTTCAACCATTACTGTAGTTGACATATATCTAACACCCTGCTCGACAAAAATGACTACGACTATTTTTAAAAATAATTAGACACTAAGATGTACAACTTTATAGTTGAAACCTTGGGTTAATTCTAAACAAGGAAGGAGGTATTGAATTTGAAAGGTGAGATGGAGGGTGGTTATTCCATTTTTTTTCAAAAAAAACTGGAAAAATAGAGAAAGGAAAAGAAGCTATGTTATGTGAGTCCATATATATCACTATATATGCTTTCATCTTACAGTAAGCATTTTTTTAAATCCAAGGTTAAAATCAAACAAATATGATTTTTAAAACAATATCATAAGAAATGATTTTCGTACCCAATCAAAGCCACTAACAAATTCACAACATTTTTGTTTATTTCTTCAAAGCACTAAACCAAAGATTGAATAGGTCACCTTCCACATGAGTTTTGAAATGCTTTAAGATTCAAGCTTTCTGTAGAAACCAACCTCAAATCAAATACACAACTTAATTCAAAACAATTTTAAGTAAAAAGATTAGACTTTTTCCAAATTTTTAAGAACGGAAGAGAAAGAGGCAAAAATAGAGTTAGGAAGTAAAAATGAAGATGGGAAAAAAATTAAAAGTGAAACTAAAAACTTACTTTTATAAAGAAGTGAAAATTCTAAGAATAAAATACCCTTAATCACTTTTTTTCCTAACCCATCTTTTCTTAAGTCAATAAAGTACTAAACTATGAATAACATGGTGGATATTAGGATGGTCCAAGTACCTTTTTCCACTTGTACACATAAGTTATCAGATCATTTTTTCAACCAAATTTTAAATAAAATTTATATTTCTAATAATTCCCATAATTATTATATTATTCATTCACCTTTACATTTCAACATAACATGTTTTCTTAACTTATCCCAACATTTTCAATGTTGTTTTTAAAGTATAAACAAAGGTATAACAACCTTTTTCAACTTGTAGTTCGATAGAAGGTCGAAAATCCGAAAAATTCATTTCCGGACACATTTTCAAGTTTCCATTGAACTACCCATTTTTGTAAAAAAAATTCAAAAATGGATTTCCTATCAGTAGTTATAAATTAAAAGAGGGTTAATTAATTATGAAAACCATTAATTGAATATTTAAATTAAATTAAATATTCAACAAATCAAAACGATAAAATTCTGGGTCGTTACATGTGCGATAGTCATTATGAAGTTAAAAACTTATGTCTGCTTTCGGTCTTCCGTACCAAAAATAGATACATGTATAATAGGTTGTATATTGTATTAAAAAGATGACAATAAACTCAGGAAATGCAAAATATGTATTGAGTAAAGATACAAACCAAGAAAAAGGAAAGGAAAGAAAGCTTTGTACAAGAGAATGCATTATTCACCCATCACTTCTAGGCTTCAAAGGTTATTTGTGTCTTCTGCTATGACATGCAATATGCGATGACACAGTGTGAGAACATAGGAAGAAAGAACTTTGACACATCCATCCGTTGGAGAAGCATGGAAACATTTCGATAAGACTTATCCCGCGTTTGCTGCAAAGAGTAGTAATGTCAGACTTGGTTTATGTATGGATGGATTTTCACCATTCTCTCAATTTGATAGTAAATATTCATCTTGGCCTATTATCGTTACGCCTTATAATTTACCTCCGTGGATATGTATGAAAACTTTATAGAGGTTTTTCACTATTGTCATCTCTGGCCCTGATGATCCGATACAAGGAATCAATGTTTATTTACAACCATTGATTGAAGAGTCGAAAACACTATGGCATGAAGGAGTTGAAACATACGATACTTCTAAAAAAGAATTTTCGTATGTTAATTTCTTTGTTATGGACTATTAGTGATTTTCCTCTAAATGCAATGCTTTCAGGTTGGAGTATGGCCGGTCATCTAGCTTGTCCTTATTGCATGGAAGAAACACGAGCATTTTCTTTACCGCATAGGAATAAAATTTCATGGTTTGATTGTCGTCGGTGTTTTCTGCATGTTAAGCATCCTTTTAGAAGAGATAAAAAAACTTTACAGCTAATAGAGCAAAGACTATGCGACCATCAACAATTTGGTCAAGCGAAGAAATATATGAACTTGTAAAGGAATATCCAAAGATATATGAAACTGGAGTACAGACTGAAATTCCAAGTAAATCGATAATTCATAATTGGTGCAAACAAAGTATATTTTGGGAGTTACGTTATTGAAAAAATCTCTTACTTCGACATAATATCGATGTGATGCACAACAACAAAAAACGTACTTGATAATGTGTTTAATACAATTTTGAATGTTAAAGGGAAAACTAAGGATGATCTGAATTCAAGATGTGATATAGAACAATTATGTAAATGTTCTAAACTTCATATGAAGCCCAATGACAATAAATAAACCCAAAGCAAGCTTTGAGCTAGACAACATGCAAGTAAAACTCATGTTAAAATGGGTGGAAGGACTAAGATGTCCTGATGGGATTTCTTCTAATCTCCGTAGATGTGTTGACTTTAAAAACAATAAATTGAGTGGGATAAAAAGTCATGATTTCCATGTCACGATGGAAAATTCATTACCCATGGTTTTCAAAGAACTGTTGCCCGAAAAAGCATGGAGTATTATAATAGAATTAAGTTTGTTTTATAAATAGCTTTATTCGACTACATTAAAAGTCAAGTGTATACGTATACGTGAAAAGGATATCCCTATACTTCTCTACAAACATGAGAAAATATTTTCGCCACAATTCTTTAATGTAATGGAGCATTTACCCATTCATCTTCAATCTGAAGCACTTCTTCGAGGTCCTGTGCAATATGGATGGATATATCTATTTGAGAGGTAATATTGAATATCCATAATATTAATTTTAATTTATAAGTTAATTTAAATTGAATTAATTTTGTAATAGGTACTTAAACCATCTGGTGAAAAAAGTTAGACGAAAGCGCGAGTTGAAAGTTCGATTTGCAAATCATATCTTGAAGAAGAAGCTTCATTCTTTCTCTCTCATTATTTCAATAACCATATAAACTTATCATTTATAATTGTTCCTCGTAATAATGAAGCCTTTGAACAAGATTCTTCCTAAATAATGGTATCTATTTTTTGACAACATGGCCGACCTATTGGAAAATGTGTGGAAATATGGTTAGACAATAGAAATTACCATGCAGCACACATTTATGTTCTTCTTAATTGTTCTGAAGTTGCACCATTTTTTAGGCAATATTAAATTCATATTTATTTCAATTATACTTACATATTATAATGGAATATACTACATATATTTGTAGTGTTTACGAATTGCAACATCCATGTGACGATCGCAGTAAAGAATTTGCTAATTGGTTTTTGAATTATGTTTATGATCCAAGAAATTGTTTCGTTGATGAAGGATAGAATTATCTTGCGTTAGGAACAAAAAGAAATGTCAAGACTTGTCTAATATTTTTTATCAATGGATTTAAATCCAACACCAAGGAATATGGTGCCAAAAAATTAACCTATAACAACGGTGTATTTGTCAAAGGTAGTGATGATCCAGATGAGCATATAAAAGATTTTTACGGCATATTAACACAGGTTTTAGAATTGACATATTTTATACGATCTGTAGAAAGTTTTTATATTCAAATGCAATTGGTTCAGTAATGTTACCGATTTTAGAATCAACATGTACAAAGATTGTAAGCTTATTGAAATAGAGCATACCTCGCACGACTGTAAGTATTATCCGTTCGTATTAACCAAGCAACCATTACAAGTTTATTTTACTCCGTATCCAACCCAAAAAGAAGATAAAGAGGATTGGTCGATTGTTTTTAAAACAAAGAAAAGATTTACGTTTGACAGAAATAGTATTTCGGACGAAGCAGGTTGTCAACCTACTCTTGAGCCAAATAATGAAATCACTACACCACAGATAGGATTTTGGCGCAACCTTAGGCGGCACATTTGATACGGCTATAAGCCGTATCAAATTTTAATACGGCTTATAGCCGTATCTATATTTTTTAATACGGATGTAAGCCGTATTAACATTTGATACGACTTATAGCCTTATCAAAATCTATGCCTCTTTTTGTGGGAAAATTTTCCCCAAAACGCACACCCTCCCTCCTTTTTTTTTATTTCCAGCATTCATTTTTTCGTGGGTTAAATCGCCACAGCCTTCCACCTCGATCGATCGAACGTTGCTTTGACGTCGTCCATCAGAGCCTTCCACCTCGATCGAATTCGATCACTGCTCAGGTAATTTTGTTATGAAATTGCGTGCTTAATTCCGTTGTTTTTGAATTATGAAATTGCGTGCTTAATTTTGATGAGTACTGTTATGATAACTGAAGGGATTGATATGTATAGTTTAGACTAAACCTCAATCTTCTCTATGTTGAAAACTTGGTGCTTGTTGAAATGTTGCTTTACAGTATTTTTCATACTGTTGAAATTGAATGTAATTTCTTATATTTTACTCTTTCTTTTGTCTTTAATTTTGTTACCTTTTCAAATTAAGATGGTATTATTGTAGGCTATCTAGTTTCATTTTCTATCATGTGCTTTATCACATGTTTTGGCAATGGTTTTCTGATGCCGTTTCATTTTCTTAGTTTTTACTTAGCATCTTCCTTTTACTTGTTCACATTTTTGGGCATTGCACATTATACTATTTCCATCCATGCGACATTTTTCTTCATTTTCATAGTTTTCTTCATCTATTATATTGGTTGTATAAACCTTCTGCAACTTTCTACAATATAATGAGTTGGGGTATGCATAGGATATTATAATTTGCTTAACTTCAATGCTAGTGCAATAACTAATAGATACCATGTTTTGTTCATGGCTAATGCTCGATTACTCTTGGTGAATTTGGAACACTTCTACACTATCATAGGCTCATATCAGCTGATACACCTTATTCTTTGCAGCAAACATTTACAAATAGAAGGACAACTTTGATTATTTTTTATTGCCTCTCTAGTGTCCTCCTATGCTGTACTCCTTCCGTTTTGCCATCCATTTTACCTTGATGGTATTTTACTAATAATAATCTTTACAAACTGTATTTTGTTCTTGCATTTTCAGTAATTATTCAATAGCGTTTTTAAATAGCGTTCTAATTACGGAATACACATGACTTGTTTCAATCTACTATGTGTACTGCCATAAAACCATAAAATCTACTCTGTACTGTCGATACTTGGAGTTGCTGACCGTTATGACCGCCATAAAACCCTAAATACTACCATTAAGTATAGTTATCTATAAAATTATAAAGCTTAGTATAGTTAACTATATTAGATTAGCTTCACAAAAGATTGTTTTTAACTAGGCTTGCCGACTTCGGTGAAGTTGTTATGGAGTTGTTGTTCACTGGTCAGGTCAGACTGCTAGTTGCTAAACTGAAGTATGAAGTATGCTTTAGTATCATAGTATCTGTATGTTATCGTACAATGACATTTTAACTTTGAACATGCGTGTTGTTTTGTACTTTTGTTGGTAATGCTGGCTAATGTTATCTTGTAAGATGTAGTACATTAGTAGTGCGGTTAACTGGACTGATTGATTTTGACAATTTAAACTTGACGGTTAACCACGGTTATTTTTGAGCAGTTCAATCGGATAAGTGGATAAAATTATTGTTAATGGCGCAAGCCAAGTATCAGGAGAGGGATAATGCATAGACATTACTCCGGTGCTACAAAATAGCGCCGTTGTAATAGAAATTTTTTTGGAAACATTTCACATTAGCAAGTTTTACAAGTACAAATACTGGTAGCAAAACAAGATAGCACTAGAAAAACAGTAGAAACTCCATCAATCTAGGCAATTTACTACTCACGATTTTTCCTTCTCTTAAAGCGGTTGTTTTTCTTCAACATCCTGTAAGTATAGGATAATTTTAAGCTGGGTCTATTATCAAATAAAGATTATGTATAAAGTTAATCACCATCCTATTATAATCAAGCAAAAATATACGCATTCACCTGATTTTACATGCAATATTGAATGTGATGCATAAAACAAGACTGAAGGAGACCATGTCATGTCTTGCAACTAACAAGATACCATTTTGTACCAGATTAACAAAATAAAGGACACAAATACTTTTTCAAATGGCCTATGTGAATCGTACATGAACAAACCCATTTACAAAATGCAGCCTGTGCTAGTTTCTTCAACTTTGGCTGCGCCAAATAATAGTGTGAAGATCTTAGCCCAAGTCATCTTAAATTCAAATCAAAGCTACAATGTGCCCTATACAATTTCCTAATTCACTGGAGGCACCCACCTTAATTAACTTTATAAAAAGGGTTAAAAATATTTTGAAACATTTAAGTAATAAAAGTTAGATAGATTTTCTATAAGGGTAACATTGATTACCCACTAACTTAATGTAGTTAGTAGTACAGTATTTTTCGTACCTCATCGATGACAGATGAAACAATAGTCTTCAATGCTGCTTCAAAATGTGATTTCTGATTACCCAGCAGTGATCTAGTAGACTAGTACTACTGCACGGGCTTGGATTATGTAGGTCTGTAGATTAGGTGATACAGCATTAGCAATGTTATACAAGAAAGAAGATGAAAGCAACGTGAAAAAGATGAATGATTCAAGAGAGAAAGGCATTGCAATTGTATGTGATTTAGTTTTGTTGTCTACATATAGAATTTATATAATGGTATAATTGTTAGTGGAGAAAGAATGGGTAAATAGATCTTTCGAATCTTGGGTTCATGAGTTGTTCCGCCTCTTTCCATCATCCCAAGTAACTGTTTTTTTCTTTTGAAATCTAAATCTATGTTTTTATTACTATATACCTTGATTATCCTAAATATTAAAATGAGCGATGATAATTTACGGTTTTCTTTACCTTTTATAACTTATTATGTTTCATGGCTTAATGTATCTGTTATAGATTTATTGTCTTAGTGGCTTCAATATTTATTATTCGGTATAGTTTGATATATTTGATATTGCTAGAGTTTAGAGGTTCTTCTTTTTATAAGTTATGTATAGATGAGTGGCTTCTTCATATGTCTGTAGAGTATGTGAAATCTAATCATGAGGAGCAATAACAGTAATATATAGATGAAAATTTCATTTTTATTGATGCCCGGTTCCTTCTTACAGCAATTTTCAAGTAGTTGTATTTATCTAAATCATAGTTTATTTGTGCATGTCAAGAGGGCAGCCAATTGTATTTTATTACTATAACATGAGTTGCTAGATATGATCTTGTAATTCTTTGTACAAGTAGACTACTTAATGACTTATATACAAGATTGATATTTAAGTTATCAGCTGTTTCTTGAATGCTATATTTGTGCATGTGATAATGTCAGAACAATATACAACATTAGCACCAAACTGTTTTATGATGTGGTTTGACATGGTATGAGAGCTAAATGACATTCATGCACTTTAACGATCAAAGAATTCTATATATTCAATTTTTCTGATATTAACAGCAGTTTTGAATTTATATTTAATTTTAGTTAATATCTAGTGTCGCAAGAGCAACATATACATTTCAATCGAGAAAGAGACAAATATGCTTTTGGGCAGTGCGCCTTAAAGAAAGAATTAGTGTTGGGTAGAAAGCTAGTAACCATACTGCGTAAATTTCCCCGCGTTCTTTCCTAATTGCTGAACTAGCAAAACGGCAATAGAAAAAAAAATAACTATTATATTTAACAAGAACAATATAATTTAGTAAAGTTAAATATGTAGAATTAATCTTACAACAAATTTCTCAATATAATTTCAAAAATATTCTTTTCGAGCAGTTGGAACGAGGACCCATTGAAGGGCAAGTCTCATGTTCTGTTAAATATGATATAGGAGGGCAGTATGTCTTTCAGCATAGACAAACTATGGATAAATGAATCAGATCTAAGATCTACATACTATATAGATGGGGTGTAGAAGTTCATTAGTTTTGTTGAAGAAAACGGTGGTAAGAAAGGATTGTATTTATGCCCTTGCAACCGGTGCAAAAATATGAAGACGATCAAATTAGATGACATTCATTTTCATTTGCTTAGATGGGGTATTATCCAATCGTATACAGCGTGGTATTTTCATGCGGAAAAAAGGGCGGAGATGGAAAAACAGCAACCAGTTAGTCATGGCAGAACTACTGCTGAGTCTGAACATATTAGGATGGAAGATCTGGTCAATGATGCAGATAGATTTCATCATTTTCAACCTACAAATTCATTGCCTGATCATGCTAATGTTGGAGAGCAGTCTACTAATTATCCAGATTGGCAGGCCAATGAAAGTAAGAAGTATAAATTGCTTTTTGGTAGCGTAAAAGAGCCACTGTATCTTTCATGTTCAAAAGGGATTACGAAGTTGTATGCCATTGTGAAACTGAGTAGCTTGAAGACCCAATACAGCTTTTTAGATAATGGTATGACTGCACTTCTCGAACTAATAAAGGAGTTACTCCCCGAAGGTAACACGCTGCCGACAAAGTACTCCGACGTGAAGAAGAATTAAGCAAGTTGGGATGAATTACAAAACTTATGATGCATGCATCAATGATTGCATATTGTACTGGAAAGATGATGCGAACAAAGTTTCTTGTACAAATTGCAATGAACCAAGATATATGACATCATTAAACGAAGAGAAAAATGCACCAAAGTACCTTGAAAGACATTAAGACATTTTCCTTTAATTTCTGGATTGAAGAGATTGTATACTGTACCATGGATGGCAGATGCGATGACCTGGCATGGTCGTGCCAAGTCTGATCCAACCGTAATGCGTCATCCATGTGACACTTCTCAATGGAAAGTCATAGATTCATTTGATCAAACTTTTGCTGCCGAGCCATGAAATGTCACACTTGGAATAGCAACAGATGGTTTCTGTCCACATGCTTCTCTCTCTAACCCTTACAGTTGTTGGCCAGTAATTGTAGTACCATATAATCTTCCTCCGTCTATGTGCATGAAAAGGGAGTTCTCAATGTTAACATTGTTGATTTATGGGCCAAAACAACCAGGAAAGGATATTGATGTTTATATACAGCCGTTGATAGACGAGTTAAAGCAGTTATGGGAAGGAGTAGTTACATTTGACTCGTTAAATAAATCCGAGTTCACAATGAGAGCTAGGGTGCTGTGGGCAATCCATGATCACCCTGCTTTTGGGACTTTATCAGGATGTACAACTAATGATTACTTTGCATGTCCTGTTTGTGGGGAAAACACTTGTTCTTATTATCTTCCTGAAAGTAAGAAGATGTATTACATGGGACATCGAATGTTTCTTCCTAACGAACACAAGTTTTGATACGATAAGACAAATTTCAACAACGAACAAGAACTTCGTCGTCCTAAATGGCCATTGACTGGTTTTCAAGTTAAAAAGAAAGTAGCGAATATCAAAATGAAAGTTGGTAAACAAAAAGAAGAAATTGGTCGAAAACGAAAAAAGTCAACCAATGAAGATGTTGACAATATTTCTGGATGGTATAGGAGGTCTATCTTTTTTGATTTACCATATTGGAAAGCAAATTTGGTCCGACATAATATTAATGTTATGCATATGGAGAAGAATGTCATGGAGCATCTCATCGGCACCATTATGGACCATAAAGATAACTCAAAAGATGGCATTAATGCACGCAAGGATTTGAAAATCATGGGTATATAACAAAAGTTGTGGGTGATGGAAGATCCTGAAACAAATAAAACAATCATACCAAAGACAACTTTCACTTTGAGCAAAGAAGAAAAGATACGGTTTTGCACCGTTTTGAAAAAGTTCCTAACAAATTTTCTTCTAACTTTCACAACAATGTGAGCATCAATCCTCCTGAACTAAGAAATATAAAGTCACATGATTACCATGTCATAATGCAGCATTTGCTTCCGGTATTGCTTCAACATTCTTATCCACGACATAAGGATCTACGAAATGTTGTTCATCGTATTAGTTTATTCTTTAACATTTTGTGTTCAAAGGTGATCAATAGGGAACATCTTTTAAAAGCAAAGGCTAGCTTAGTAGAAGCAATGTGTGTTTTTGAAAAACATTTTCCACTTGCATTTTTTGATATCATTGTCCACCTTATGGTTCATTTAGCCGATGAAGCGTTGATTTGTGGCCCTGTCAAATATAGATGGATGTATCCATTTGAACGGTAAATTTCTAATTTCAGTTATGCACATCATTATTTCATATATATAGCTACCGTCTACAGTATATAGTTGATCACATTTATAGGTTGATGAAAACATATAAAGGATATGTGCGCAACAAAAGATACATTGAAGGGTGTATTGCAGAAGGATATATCGTACAAGAAGCTAGTCTTTACTGCATGGAATATATGCCAAACGGAGGTGATGGCAATCATAAACATACCCGCGAAGCATTTTTAGACGAGGACGATGAGTTTGCTGGTGAGATACCTCTGGATAATGGTAAAGACATAACGTTAACCCGAGTGCAGTTTGAACAGGTGCGTAGATGGGTCCTTAATAAGTACGATGGATTGGATGAATGGAAGAAGTAAGTTCACGAATTTGTTTGGAATTTTAATTTTTTTAATTCAATTTATATATACATTTTGATATGTGTTTTTCGTAGGAGGTATAACTCCTATGTGAAAAGTACTAGATTTCAACCTAGAGGCAGGGGCTACCACCGTGGAAGTAGTTCAAAGTTTTAATCTATGGTTACGTTGAGGTTTAACTTCGTCTTAAGTATTTCATGTGTTTATAAGTGTGCAATACACCTTTGTGACCATGTTTTTTTTACTTATTAAAATTTATGTAGCTGTTAAAGACCATCGATGTTGATCCAACTCTGTGGCGGTTAGTGCACGGGCCGAAGTTCATAACGCGTAGTTATATGAAGTACCAAGTGAATGGATTTTCATTTTCCACGAAAAAGTACGAAGACCGTATGGTAACACAAAATAGCGGTGTATGCATGTGAGCAATTACAAAATTTAGAGCGAGTGGCAAGGATAAAAATTATAAGGAAGCAGAAACAACGTATTACAGAGTCATTCAACAGATACTTGAGTTGGATTACACTGACTTCAAACAAACAGTTTTTTATTGTGATTGGGTAAAAGTCGAGGATAAGGTTAATGGTTGCAAAATAGATCCCATTTCAAACCTCATCATGGTAAATTTAGGGAAATTGAAGAACAAAAATAACGTGAATGACGAGCCATTTATTCTTGCATCAGAAGCGAGTCAAGTTTTCTACGCAAAAGATTTAAAAAATAACGGATGGTCTGTGGTCTTTCATACACCAAAACAGTTGACTACAAATGTGGATGACATTGAGTTCCCTACCGTCTATCAATCAGATTTTGAAGACAATGAAAAATTAGAAGACCTTACCAAATCCATATGTTAACTTATTAGTATTCGTACATCACATGATTGTGTGTCTGTATATTTTTAATTGCACGATTGTGTGTATGTATGGTTTTGAATATTTTATAAATTCCAATGCAATTCCAGGTGGTGTCACTTAATAATTTTGCAGGAAACTATGTCAGAAAATCCACCATCTTCACATTCGTCATGTTCAGAGGCGAAGAAAGTTGATCAAAACTTACTTGGTATTCCGATCTCAGATAACGCTGGAAAAATCGCTACTATGCTCGGTAAACTAGTAAGAGCTCATGTGTCGATATCATATATAAGTTGGAATAAAGTACCTGGAATATACAAGGACAACGTTTGGAACGAATTGGTGGTAAGTATCCTTATCTGTTTGACAACAACTATTTCATTCAATAGCCTTATGGTTTCAACTCTTTGCACAACACATAATTTAATATATTTTTTGCAGAAAATTTATGAGCTCGATCCGCTTTCAAAGGAAATGTTTTTAAAGAGAATGGCCGAGGCTTTTAGGAGATACAAGAAAAACTTGAGAGTAGTTTATTATGACCCTTTCAACAATGATGAAGAACGGTTGAAAAATTTTCCCACCTACAGTTGCTCAAGAAGATTGGGCAGAGTTCGTAAAAAATGAAGCAACACCTGAAGCGAACGGAAGAAGGGAGGTAGGCAAAAAGAACAGAGCATTGCTCAGTTATGCTCATCATGTAGGACGTAAAAGTCACGCTAAAATAGAACAAGAAATGGTAATTTATATTCATTTTCATTCAAATGATTTACACATTGTGATTGGATATTCATCTCGTTGCATCAACTTGTATTGCAGATCGTTGCTAGTTCATCAACAAATATCAGTCGTCGCCAAGTATGGGAGAAGACACACAGGAAAAAAGATGGTAGCATATCAGATGCCACTTCTTCATACTTTGTAAGTTAAACAAATATTAACTTGCATATTCTTTAAAATTCCTTATTCATGTAAGTATTATCATATTACAGGATCAAATTGCGAAAGCGAAGGAAAAGATCACTGATAGTGATGAAGAAAAATTGACAGTGGATGAAGGCATCTTATCACAAGTGCTTGGTAAGGATGCAAGGGGTAGGAGCCGCGGTGTTGGGACCGTTATACCAAAGACTAAAGTTAAGGCTTGTGCCATTGCACAGAAACGACTCCGACATGTTCATGGCGAGCAGGATGAGTTGAAAATGGGGGTGGGAAGTTTGGAGGGTACAGTGGGAAATTTTTCTGGGCAAATGGAGGTTTTGATCAACATGGTGGGAAATATTGAATAGAGAATTTGTGCACTAGTCAATTCTTCTGATGGAGGACGCGCCACACAATTCAATGCTCCTGAATTCATTGCTTCGCAGTTCCAGGATTCGACCAATGTTACGAACAATCAAAAATGTGAAATCCTCAACTCTGATTTAGAAGTAATAGGAACATGTATTTTTAACATTTAAACATTTATGACATAATAAGTAGAAAACTTAAATAATAATAAATATTCCTTTTTATTGCAACAGGTACTATATGTCAAGATTCTACATTGTCCAACATCCATGGGAAATCTGTACCATCCACACATGACAAAATGGTGTTGGACAGTATACTGCTACCAGATGAGAGAACCAGCAAAATGAATCATCAATTTGCAGAGACCTTTACTGATGTTGGAGTGGGTGGATATGTGTGCCATCCGAAGTGTCTTATTCGATATCTCTAGATGATGGATCAGGTATATTTTCTGTTTATGTGGTCGATATTTCAAGTCCCATTAAATTGATTTGAATTTAATTCATTAATATATTTTAAGTTGTTAATATACCATAAAACATCTTTTTAGATAAATGAATTATAAAATTAAAAACATCTAGCGAGTTGAATAACGTTAGTTCATAGGAAACTACCATATTTTTTAAATCGTTGTATGCGTAATCGCATCAAAACAAGTAAAGTTTACAAACAAACATCTAGCTTGGTGCTTGATAAGTGATTCATCATAAATTGGTTGTCCATTTTGGTTGCATAGAGTTGATATATTATTTCTACATTTCTTTTTGACATTATGGCATAATAAAACCTAGAATTGCTATCCCCTCTGTTAGCCATTGGACTTTTGATTGCTGGAGATTGAAAAGGTATTTCTCATGCATTCTTTTTTTAGTAAATCACCAGTATGCAGAAGTACATCATAATCATATGCATCTTCAGAGTGACTATCAACAACTAATAGTTTGTTATTGAATTGTTTTTTAGTAAATTTGGATGTAACAATGCCATCGTTCGAACATTCCCCTTCTTCTCTGTCTTTTTTAGTTGCAGGAATTTCTTTAGAGTACTTGTTTTTAGCATCCATTTTGGTATGTTTTTAGCAAGAAAAGAATCTCTATGGTAAAAGTACTGCGTATTGAACATCTGAGATGAACTGAGTCATAAGTAGTGTTGTAATTTTTTTTTAATTCCATTGTGTAATAAAACTGGGACTACTGCGCAAATTGTGTAATGCTGAGGTTTCAATTAACATCTTTGCAAACTTTGTATTGCTTTTCTATGTTGTTTCTTTGCCTAATCAGATAGGAACTCCTATACTACTTGCTATACAAGATAAAGCAGCATTACTCCAATGTTCCATACTTCCATATCCAATTCATGCATGTTAAACCAAATATTTACTTTTTCAAACTTCTTTTCTTCGTAACCGAATCCCAGTATCCATTTTGCACTATGATAAGATTTCCAATGTAAGAAAAAGTTCCCTTGTCTAATATGTTTTGAAATTATGCATTCTTTTCAATTTAAACAGCATAAAATCCATCCTTTTGAGTGTGCGTATACATATTTCCCATAATAAATTAACATGGTAGATAACCGTCCCACTAAAGGCCTAGGTGTGTGGCGATTGTAGAAGCAAAGCCGACGTCCGCATTCACCGACAGTTCATATTTTTTTATCGTCAAATAAGATCTACAGGCTTTTATGGATACCCCTGTCTTCTACATGTTCACTTTATACACACGTATACGGGATTTTATGGCACACACAATGAGGGGTGCATATAAAAAAAATTTAAATTTAAATTTCTATAATTTTTGAAATAATACTTAATTTTTTTTTACTTAAACAGAATTTTGAATAATCCTATTTACATTTCAAAATTTAAAGACGAATGATAATATTTGTTTTATGTACGATTCGAATCTTTGACATTTTGTTTACACATAATAATATATTTGATACTCTACGTTCGAATCAAATAATTGTGTTTCTATTTCAACTAATATACAATGGTGTAATTGTTTATTGAATATATTATTCACCACACCACTTCATTTTTTATCCATAGATTGAAACCAATGACGCCTCCCTTTGGTTCGACAAATGATCTGTCCTTCTATTGTTGTTTTTTTAAACAGATACTGTTGTGGAGCTCTTCCTTGTTTCAGTCTATTGCACTTGCCATCTATTTCAGATTGCTACATCAGCCCAACAATTATCATGTCTCTTTGCATCAGTTTTTGTGCAGTTTCAGTATCTTGGCAACTTACTTGACCCCACAAACTCAAGACTATATCCTCCATTGCACATGCTTGATAAATGATATGCAGATTTCAGCTATACCAGATAGTCCATCCTCCTTCAACTCGTCGAAGGATCAATATAGTTTCATCCAATGTCAACTGCTCGCAACAATAGTTTCATCGATGTAGCATTTACTCCGATTACCTGATTATGTTTCTTCTTCCATTTAGTCCCACTTCAATTTACACCCGATGTCATTGCTTCTTTAGTTCAGTCCCACTTCAATGTCCACCAATTGAAGTTTCTTCTTCAGCCCAGTCTCACTTCATTGTCAATTCAACAATTATGTAGTTGCATATCCCATCGTCTTGACGATCGCTGTCTTCCGCCTTACCTACAGCCTCATATTTTGTTCCTTCTGTTGTTATGTATATGCCTATTGACTTCTTTCATTCATGCCCGCAGCTTCACATTTCAGCTGTTGTTATGTGTATGCCAGCAGTTCGCTCTCTTTCTTGCATGCTGACTTCATCCCTTCATGCCTATTGCTCGCTCTATTCTGTACATGCTTACAGTTTGCATTTTTACCTATACATGCTTGCAACTACAACAATGCACTCCTACCTGCACAATTCATGTCTTGTTCCATTTTTCTTTAGGTACATATATTTCCATTTTTCTTTATGTACATATATCCCCACTAAAGATGTACTAATATTTTGTAATGCTTGTATAGATGTTTTGGGCTGGAGGAGTTAGCTCTTTGGCTTTGCATTGTGCAGTGGCTGCCGTAACAACACAGTATAACAGTGGTTTGTTGTGTATTTGTATTATGTAGTAATGTGATACATTTGTATTATTTTTTTGTATTTGGATCTTGGTACTGGAGCGATAGTTTTTTCTAGTATCCGCTACTACGATATATTAATGTGCTAAATGCTAGTATTATGTAATGATATTATGTAATGATATTGTTAAGTTATTACGCACTGCAATGCGGATTGTTGAATCATTTGAATGTGAACTGTCTATAATATTATTTGTTTTGATGTCTCAGAATGATTATTGATTATATATTGGATATGAATAGGTCTATAATATTATATATTGGATATTGATTATATATCTATATCTAATTGACTAATTAGATACGGCTTTTAGCCGTATCTAATTGGTTCATTATATTTGTAAATTAGATACGGCTTCTGGCCGTATCTAATGTATCAATTAGATACGGCTAATGGCTATATCTAATTGGCTCATTAGATACGGCTTTTAGCCGTATCAAAATATTAAGCTCGGCATATTTTGATACGGCTTTTAGCCGTATCTAATAAGATTAGATACGGCTTTTAGCCGTATCTAATAAGATTAGATACGACTTTTAGCCGTATCAAAATATCGTTTATGGTGTAGTGAATTATAATAACTGAAGATCAGACTAATTTAGGGCCTTTGAACGATGAATCAATTTTTTTAATAGAAGCCTTTGAGAGTACAAAGGAAAACGATGTAGAGAACGAGACCGAGTCTGAATCAGAAAACGACGAAGATCGATTATTTATTACTGATGATGTAATGTATATATGATGAATATCTATATTGCTTGTTGTATAATTTATATTTTGAGTTCCCGCTATTATTAATGATGATGACTATGTTGTGAGCAATGTATTATTCTGTTTTTTTAATTTTATGTATCAAGGAGATCTTGTTCTATTTTTGTAGTTTTAGTGGAAGTTTTATGTGATTATTAATCCGACATGTTTTCTAATGATATAATGATATGGTTTTTCATTATATGAAATGATATTTTTGTGGCAGATATTATATATGTCTCATAGGAGATATTTTAGATCTCATGCTTCTGGTTCTCCTACTGCTGGTGAGGTTGTCAGGGGCTCGGCTGATTTACATCCAAGGGCGAGTATGATTCTGAAGATTGGAGGGTAAGTATCAAATTTATTGCAACGTCATTAATATTTAGTGCATGTATATTATTTAAAATTTATTAAATGTTTACATCAAAATTAATACAGGGGATTTGAGCTGGGGCCTTCTGGTTTTATCATGTCCGTCTCTAAGAAGGTATATATGAGTCGTATGTCTGGTTGTTGGCCTCAGTGGGATGATATCCCACTGCATATTAAGAATGCTTTATGGAATGATGTGATGGTAAATATAAATTTATAATTCATTTAAAAATGACATATTTGAGCTTTGAAAAGTAATATACTGTATATATAATTCATTTTGATTTCAATGTGTAGGCTGTAGTACAAAAGGAAGGTAGAGATTTGTTTAGGAATCACTGGAATAAGAAGCGGAGGAAAAATTATAGGGACACCCTCTCAAGCATTAAAAAACCCTCAATTGGATAAGCACTAGTATTTGGGTGGAATTTCAGCAGCATTGGGAAACTCCCGCCGCGGAAGTAAGTTTTATAGTTTCATATTGTTATTATAATTTGTTTAAAGTTTGTATAATTATTACATTAATTTAGTCAATCATATATTTATATTTACAGGAAATTGTCGAGCGAAACTCGGTAAATAGGAATAAAAATCCTATTGTACACCGCAGTGGCTCAAAATCCTTCCAACGATATCGGAAAGAAATGGTAAATTAATAAATTACGATTATAAAATAGTTATAACATTATTTAATCATATATATACATTGTTTATTCATATATAATTTCAGGCTAAGGAGAAGGGTCGTGATCCTACATATACGGAGGTCTTCACTCGGACTCATGCCATCGAGCAAACCAATGATGATGGCTCGGTTTTGTTTACTTGGACGGATCTTAAATCTCAAGCCATAATGGTAAACATGCTTAAATTTTTTTCTTTTACTTCACATTATATAAATTGTAAACTGAATATTTATTGTGGTAAAATTATTTTCCTAATCGCAGGGAAAGATTTGAACCAGTGCGAGCTCGAGTGTTGTAGTCCACGGTTGAGAGGAGTTGACCATCGAGGAGGAGGACATGATTTTCGATGTTGTGACCGACAAGCCCACGCGAAATAGGCGTTGCAGTTACGGTAATCAGGAGGTAATGTTGATTGGGTTCACTTTGTTAACTAATTTATAAATTTTATTTAATATTAAGTATAAATTGTAACTAGATGTTAACTAATTTGCAAACGAGGATGTCCCAAGCTGATTATAAGAAATCACAGGCCGAAGAGGAGAAAGCACAGCTCATAGAGCAGATAGTAGAGTTGAATGATTGACGGAAGAGCGAAGAATTGAGTATGCTGCTAGATGAGTTGTGGCATATATGTAGATCACGGGACATTTGCTTCGCATGGGTAATGATGATGAGTAGGTATGGTTATGTTTCTGATAGATATTTGATTGTTTTGATTTGTACTTATTTCACATGTGTTGATGGATTTGATACTTGTTTTATGGTTGTGTTGTTGTGAATGTTTGATGGATTTGTGGATGTTTAATGGTTGTTTTGTTTGATGGACATGAGGATTTGTAGGTATGGTTGTGTTGTTTGATGGAATATTGATGTAAATATTGATTTTTATGATATAAACTTGGTTATGTGTGATATGTATGAGATTATACGATGTATGCGATGGTTGTAATTGTAAAATTGGGTTTACCTGTGTTGTATATGAGGTGGATAGACAGATGAATATATATAAATATATATATGTGATGCAGGCCAAGTACTAGGTCGTGACCGACCTAACAAACTCGTAAGTCGTTCGGAAATGATAGGTCGTATATGACCTAAGAACTTTGAAGCTAACGAGAGAGGGAAACAAAATGAAGTCCTAGGTCGTGACCAATCTAATGAAGCCTAGGTCGTGACCGACCTAATAATGCCTTAAGTCGCTCCAGCGACTTTGTGAAGCTCGCCAATGACCTAGCGGAATGCACACGCTAAAGAGATGGGTCGCTGCACCGGATTACGACCTAAGCTGGGTCGCATGAAGAAGTCCTGAAGCTGGTTCTTAAGTCGCCGCTGACCTATGACAAGTCGTTGCTACCGACCTATGATGCGTCGTTTCTGTTAAGTCGTTGATATGTTGTATCTGATATTGTGTTAGGTCGTTGGGCCTGCTAAGTCGTAGGTCGTTCTTTATACCTCGTAAGTCGTCATGTGTTGTACATATTTGAGTCGCTATTGTGTTGTAACAATCTGATAGGTCGTTAACGACCTATACTAAGTCGTAGGTCGCGTGTGTTGTTATAGTTCGTAAGTCGCTAGTCTACTAGGTCGGAAACGACCGAAGTGTTGTACAAATTTCAGTGTTGAGTTGTAACTTCTATAAATAGGCCGGTGGATCCATTTGTAAGAGGGTTGATTTGAATAAAAACTTTTGTTTGTTAGCTTTGTGCTTTCATTAAATTGGTAGTTGAGTGTAATCTCCTATCTCCACTTTCGGTTAATCGAGTGCGCTCGATTCAACGACTGCTGAAGCCGATTCACGGTATCTAGTGCGCTGGATCAACGTACGAAGAATCGTAGATCCATTTGTTCAAGACGAGAGTTGAAGTTTGTTTCATTTCACAATGCCGCCGAGAAGAGCTAATCGACATCAAAATGTTGAAGATTTGTACAAGAGGGAAGATGCCGAGCAAATGGAACAACGCATAAGTAACAAATTCAATGAGAAGTTGGATGAAGGTATTGGAAGGTTAGAGAAATTGATGAATGACTTGAATCAAGATCGAAGAAGGAGGTCGCCAATCTCGAACCATGGAGGAAACCGAGTTTCGCCATCGGTTACGGAAGCGAGAAGGGTATCGCCACAATCTGATAGAGGTAGAAGAGAATCATCAGTTTCGATGAGAAGAGATCACCATGAGTATAGAGATGAAGAAAGAAGAACTCAACGTGGGTTTGAGTATGAACCATATCATGATGAAGAACAACATAGTAGAAGAGACATGCGTGATCGAAGGGATGTTGATGGTCGAGATCGATATCACAATACTCGTGAATATGATGAAGAGATTGATAGAAGCAATAATCATTATCGAGATCGAGACCAAGGACGAAATGCATATCGGGATGTCGAGGATGACCATAGATGGGAGTCGGGGATGAAAATTGAAATTCCAGAATTCAAAGATGGTATGCAAGCTGAGGAGTTTTTAGATTGGCTGTCTAATGTGGAGGAGATTTTTGACTTCAAGGAGGTTCCAGAACATCGGAGAGTGAAGTTAGTTGCTACACGTTTGAGAGGAAGAGCTATGGCATGGTGGCAGCAAACTAAGCTTATGCGGGAGAGAATGGGGAAGTCAAAGATTGAATCTTGGGAGAAGATGAAGAAGTTGATGAAAGCTACATTCTTACCTTATAATTATCAGTCGCTTATGTATCAACGTTTGCAGAACTTGAGGCAAGGAACGAAGACTGTTAATGACTATGCAGATGAATTTTATCAGCTTATTGCCAGAAATGATATTATGGAGACGGAGGAGCAACTGACAGCTAGATTTGTTGGAGGGTTGAGAATGCAAATTCAAGATATGGTGAACATGTTTGATCCCAGATCTATCGCTGAGGCACATCAGAAAGCACTTGCCTGGGAGAAACAAGGGAGACGAGGAGGTGGTGTGTTTACCAATTCTAACAATCAAGTGAAAGGAGCTAATAGTAATGTGAATGTTTCAAAGGCTGTTGCAAAACCAGTTGTTAATGAAATTGCTAAGACCAGGATCAATAGTGGTATCAAATGTTTCAATTGTCAAGAGGTTGGTCACAAGAGTAATGAATGTCCAAAACCAAAGAAGCGAGCAATGATAGCTGAGGTTGAAGATGATGATGAGGAGGCTGAATGTTCTAATTCATTACCGGTTGAGGAGGAAGAATTGTTGTCAAGAGATGATGGATATACATTAATGATGAGGAGGAATTGCTTGACACCAAAGCAGGAGGAAGAGACTAGCTGGTTGAGGAGTAACATCTTTCAATCAACCTATACTATCTTGGGAAGGGTTTGCAAGTTTGTCATTGATGCGGGAAGCTGTGATAATATTATCTCTACCGAAGCCGTGAAGAAGTTGTCATTGAAGACTGAGAAACATCCGAAACCTTACAAGTTAGCTTGGTTGAGGAAAGGTGGGGATGTGAAAGTTATTCGAAGAGCTTGTGTTAATTTTTCAATTGGGAAGAAATACAAAGACGAAATTTGGTGTGATGTTGTGGACATGGATGTATGCCATCTATTGTTGGGAAGGCCATGGCAGTATGACAGAGCTGTACTACATGATGGACGTACGAACAACTACAACTTCATGTTTGAAGGCACCAAGATTACTCTATTTCCCAAGAAACGACAACAAGAGGAAAGCAAGTTGGAGGAGATTGAAGAGCTTAAAACATTGCTATCTTTGAAAGAGTTTGTGAAAGAAGTTGAAGAGGAGCCTGAAGTGTTCTTGTTGATTGGACGGGAGAGTCATAAAGTGGTTGAGATTCCTGAAGAAGTAAAACCAGTACTGGAAGAATTTGAAGATGTATTTCCTGAGGAATTGCCAACGGAGTTACCGCCATTGAGAGACATTCAACATCAAATTGATCTTGTTCCAGGTGCTGTGTTTCCACATAGACCACACTAAAGAATGAGTCCAAAAGAACATGAGGAGTTGAGAAGGCAAGTGGAAGAGTTGCTTGAACAAGGGCGTGTGTAGGAAAGTTTGAGTCCTTGTGTTGTGCCAGCTTTGTTGGTACCCAAGAAGGATGGAACATGGAGAATGTGCACTGACAGTCGAGCATTGAATAAGATTATAGTGAGATATAGATTTCCTATGCCTAGACTGGATGACCTGTTGGATCAACTTAGTGGAGCTACTATCTTTTCGAAGATTGATTTGAAAAGTGGTTATCATCAAATTCGAATCAGACCAGGGGATGAATGGAAAACAGCATTCAAGACACGTGAGGGGTTGTACGAATGGCTAGCTATGCCGTTTGGTCGTTCGAATGCACCGAGTACATTCATGCGGGTGATGAATCAAATTTTTAGACCATTCATTGGGAAGTTTGTGGTGGTGTATTTTGATGATATACTGATATATAGTGGAAGTCCAGAAGAACACTTGCAACATCTGAGAGAAGTGTTAATGGTACTACGACAGGAACAATTTTATGCTGCAACGAAGAAATGCGTGTTCATGACGCATAGTGTTTTATTTTTGGGATATGTTATATCGGGAGGAGGTATACAGGTGGATCAGAATAAAGTTGAAGCAATCAGAAATTGGCCACAGCCCAAAACGATAATAGAAGTTAGAAGTTTTCATGGTTTGGCGTCATTCTACCGAAGGTTCATTCCACACTTCAGTAGCGTGATGGCACCAGTTACTGATTGTATGAAAGGGAAACAATTTTTATGGTCAGAGGAAGCAGGGGCTGCTTTTGAGAGGATCAAAGAACTTTTGACGACAGCACCAATTCTAGTATTACCATATTTTTAGTTGTTGTTTGAGCTACATACTGATGCATCTAAAGTTGGGATTGGAGGGGTGTTAAGTCAGAAGGGACGTCCTATTGCATATTTTAGTGAGAAGTTATCAGGAGCAAAGATGAGATATATTACATACGAGGTGTAATTTTATGCTGTTGTGCAAGCCATTAAACATTGGAGACATTACTTATTTCACAAGGAGTTTGTGCTATACACTGATCATGAGGCTTTGAAGCATCTGCAAGGACAGGAGAAAATTTCAGCAAGACATGCATTGTGGATTGCATATCTGCAGCAGTTTACATTTGTTGTGAAACACAAATCTGGAGTTACAAACCGTGTGGCGGATGCATTAAGCAGAAGGAATCATGTGTTGACTACAATGAAGGTTGAGGTGACAGGGTTTGATGTGTTGCCAGAATTATTTGTTGATGAACCTTACTTTGCAAAGTATGTAAATGAAGTCAAGGAGGAGAAGATGAATGAGTTTGTAATGGTGGATGGTTTTCTTTTTAAAGGGAATCGATTGTGCATACCGGAGTGCAACTTACGAATGAAGATTGTAAAGGAGTTGCATGAGGAAGGACATGTGGGCAGAGATCGTACTTTACAATTGATTTCTCAATCTTATTATTGGCCGTCGATGAAGCGGGAAGTTGGAAAGTTTATGGAGAGATGTCATATTTGCCAAGTTTCCAAGGGGACAGCGACGAATGCGGGATTGTATATGCCGTTACCCATGCCGATTAGACCATGGGTTGATATCAGTATGGATTTTTTTTGGGATTACCGAGAACTCAGAGGGGGAATGATTCGATATATGTTGTAGTGGACAGGTTTTCGAAGATGACACATTTCATAGCTTGTACGAAGACAGCTGATGTCGTCCGTGTTGCTGAGTTATTCTTTAAAGAAGTATATCGTTTACATGGTTTACCAAAATCCATTGTTTCTGATCGGGATACTAGATTTCTAAGTCATTTTTGGCTGAGTTTGTGGAAGATGGTGGGAACAAAGCTAAACTTCAGTAGTGCTTACCATCCGCAGTCCGATGGTCAGACTGAAGTTGTTAATAGATCTTTGGGGAATTTATTACGGTGCCTGGCGAAGGATAATCTGAAGAGTTGGGATGTGAAGTTATGCCAAGCGGAATTCGCTCATAATCATGCTATAAACCGTAGTACGGGGTTCAGTCCATTCCAGATTGTTTATTCAAGTTTACCAAAAGGGCCGTTGGATTTGACAGTACTACCACAACCAAGGGGGACTATTAAACGGGCTGTTGATTTTGTTGATGGATTGGCAGAATGTCATCAAATCGTTCAGGAACGATTAGAGAAAGCGAATGAAAAGTATAAGCGATCTGCGGATTTGAAGCGAAGAAGCGTTGAATTTAATGAAGGAGATTTAGTATTTGCTGTACTAACGAAAGATCGTTTTCCGGTGGGAACGTACAATAAATTGAAAGCGCGAAAGATTGGTCCAGTAAAATTTTTGAAGAAAATCAATGAGAACGTGTATCAATTGGAATTGTCGGATAATGTTCATACTTTTGATGTGTTTAATGTCAAATACTTAGTTCCGTATCATGGGGATGAGTGTGTTGCGGAGGAGGAAGGTGCAAATTCGAGGACAAATTTCTCTCAACCAGGGGAGGATGATGCAGGCCAAGTACTAGGTCGTGACCGACCTAACAAACTCGTAAGTCGTTCGGAAATGATAGGTCGTATACGACCTAAGAACTTTGAAGCTAACGAGAGAGTGAAACAAAATGAAGTCCTAGCTCGTGACCGATCTAATGAAGCCCTAGGTCGTGACCGACCTAATAATGCCTTAAGTCGCTCCAGCGACTTTGTGAAGCTCGCCAATGACCTAGAGGAATGCACACGCTAAAGAGATGGGTCGCTGCACCGGATTACGACCTAAGTTGGGTCGCATGAAGAAGTTCTGAAGCTGGTTCTTAAGTCGCCGCTGACCTATGACAAGTCGTTGCTGCCGACCTATGCTGCGTCGTTTCTGTTAAGTCGTTGATATGTTGTATCTGATATTGTGTTAGGTCGTTGGGCCTGCTAAGTCGTAGGTCGTTCTTTATACCTCGTAAGTCGTCATGTGTTGTACATATTTGAGTCGCTATTGTCTTGTAACAATCTGATAGGTCGTTAACGACCTATACTAAGTCGTAGGTCGCGTGTGTTGTTATAGTTCGTAAGTCGCTGGTCTACTAGGTCGGAAACGACCTAAGTGTTGTACAAATTTCAGTGTTGAGTTGTAACTTCTATAAATAGGCCGGTGGTGCCATTTGTAAGAGGGTTGATTTGAATAAAAACTTTTGTTTGTTAGCTTTGTGCTTTCATTAAATTGGTAGTTGAGTGTAATCTTCTATCTCCACTTTCGGTTAATCGAGTGCGCTCGATTCAACGACTGCTGAAGCCGATTCACGGTATCTAGTGCGCTGGATCAACGTACGAAGAATCGTAGATCTTTAAACACGGCATAGTGCGCTATCAACGTGTTTGGAATAGCTAGAATTCGGTATCTTCGGATCAACGAATTTGGGTCATTCGGTATCTTCTACACCATCGATTGTTACTTTCATAGATTCATACATTTTTGTTATCCGCTGCTGCATCAATATGTATGTGGTTGGATGGTGCAAATAGCAGCTGTTGTATAAAACTGAACGCACAGGTTAGCGACTGCTAGCGATATTGGCACAGGTTAGCAATGGCTAACGACGGCCTATTTGCACAGGTTGGCGACGGCTAGTGATGGCTACGATCCCCTATTGGCATATACGTGGTGAACAGATTCATACCACGTGTCTATCGACCATCATCGGCTAGCGGCGGCTAGGCGTCCCTATTCGTCGAAAAGTTAGCGACGAGGCTGTCGCAAAAGCCGTTGTCTTTTTTTCGATCGACGGCTTTTATCGTTAGTTAGCGACGGCTAGCGACGGATGTCAACGGCTTTAGGTCGTTAATAAACCTAGTATGTCTTGTAGTGTCAACAATATTATGATAAAAAAGAAAAAAATTAGCAATAATTTGTAATAATATTATTTCTTTAGATATTGGCAAATAAATAATCTAAAATGTTTCATTCGATGCGGCATCAGTTGAAATAAAGCATAAACCATTAAAAGTGATTTAGCGAATTTGGTTTGCACATTCATAAAAATGCTATCAAACATTTCGAATAAGTAGTTTGAAAGAATATTGCAAAACAAATTATCAAAAAAAAATTCGACAAACCGCTTATATTTAATAAAATTTAAAAATTAAATTCAACCAAAAAGTATTTTTGAAAATTAATTAGAAATAAAATTATGCTTAGTATTTTAGAATTTA
Organism: Allium fistulosum; assembly: GCA_030737815.1. NCBI lineage: Eukaryota > Viridiplantae > Streptophyta > Magnoliopsida > Asparagales > Amaryllidaceae > Allium > Allium fistulosum. The sequence continues at coordinate 560,430,955 of CM060907.1, forward strand.
AACACATTGCATTGGGCATACATTTTGTATTTGGAATAAATATTTTGTCTCGCTATAAATTATTTGACTTTGAACGAATGAACAATTTTCAACCAAATAGTCAATCGATGATAAAATTGAGTTCAACTGGCATATATATATATATATATATATATATATATATATATATTTCATAATTTTCCATGGATTTACAAGTAACAAGTATGTGTATTAAATGTGTCTTATAAACCAAAATGAAAATATCATAACAATCATTTCATTCGAAAATTATTTGGCTGTAACTAAAGATGCATCCACATATTTTAGAATCTAATTTACGTTGTGTCGAGTATACATTATAAATATTTTGTAACTTCAAAAAATATTTTGCGTTGGTATTATTTATTAGATTTAAAATGAATTAAATGATTTTCGACTAGATTACTTAGTCTATGATCAAATAGTATCCATCATAATAATATATGTTTGAGCTTTTTAGGGTGACAACAATTAAACACGACGTACCCAGACACAACACGGTGGGTTTCAGCTCTGACGCATAAGATTTTTTCGATTTAAAGTCATACATTTCAAAACTTAGATCTGATCCAACGGGAGGTTTGGTCCAGATCGAGTCGGTCCGAATTGGGTCCATTTGGCTAATAATACTAAAAATGCATGTATTGTGATGGTTTTTTAAACCAGACCATGAAAGTGTTTTGATTATTTAAACCCAATCTAAGACCCATTCAATGAGAGTTGATTCAGAACTTTTTAAATCAGTTTGGTTGTATTCGTCAGTGCTATGTTTTTAGGATAAAATTAGTAAAATTGTACAGTTGGATTTTAAAAGTTTCTGAAATAATTGATGCTTCATCTCTGGTTTAAACACGTGTTTTCGTGATTAACTTCTACCATTAACTGGTGCATCATACAAATCACAATAGTGTTTCTTTTTGTCGTTTGAGCATTAAAGAACTCATCCAGACTAGAGACCATTGATAAACATTTGTAGCTGTTTTATGTTGAAGACTGTTGAAGTGTTTGCCGCTTTGCATTTGCATGTGCCCCATGCTGAGTATGTTTTATATTTGTTCTTAAGATATTTGTTACCTGTACCCACATGGAAAGTTCACCGTCGTAGTATTCTCAACTTGCAAACAAAAAACAAAAGGCATAGAATAATCCCAGAAACTCATTCTATACAACATAACTGATATCTTTTTAAACATTCAGAAACTAATAAGAGCACACATAACACACAATTAATAACATTCAAACCGGATTAACAGTTCTGCTATCTCCACCTGCATGCTCCTCCTCCTCATTCTCCCCAGACGCCTCCTCCAGCGACTTCCCATTCGACTCCGGCACCAGAAAAGTAAAGCAAAATCCCAGCAAATTACAAGCAGCCAACACAAAAAGCGAGTTCTTAACCCCAATACCAGTCCCATACCCTTTATCCACCTTTGTCTTATCCTTACTCTGCGCTAGGTACAGAAACCCAAACGATCCAACAATCGCCCCGGCCTTCCCAGCCGCAGCCGATATCCCATGACACGTCGACCTCAGCCTGGCAGGAAATATTTCAGCCGGCACTATAAACGTAGTGCTGTTCGGTCCGAAATTCGCAAAGAAGAAGGTGAACGCGTACATCACTATGAACCCCACGTGGTTGCCGTGCAGGGTCCAATGGTGGTATGGCACGGCTAACCCTAACATGAACACGGTCATCATCGCGAACCCCAGCAACTGTATCGTGAAACGGCCGATTCTGTCTATTAAGGCAACCGTGAACCAGTACCCGGGAACGGTGCCGCACATCGCGATCAGGGTCTGCGCGCGCGCGATCTTGTACACCTCCTCGATTGCATTCATGGTCTTGGCCTTGGGTATCCAGTTGATCGCGCTGAATATGTCCTTTTGGAAGAGGTTCTGGCTGTAGAAGGCGATGTCGAGGAGGAACCAGGTGGAGGTGGTGCCAAGGAGGTGGAGCCCGTGGCGTCTGGCGAATTCCTTGGAGAAGAGGCCGAAGCTGTTAGAGTTGGTGCCGGTGAACTGGTCGACCTTCTCCTGCTCGGCCTCAATGTCGACCTGGAGAACCCTGGACATATCGGCAGCGGCTTGCTTGGCGTTTTTGGCGACGAGCGCGGTATAGCGGGCAGTTTCGGGCATCTTCATCCGCCAGTAGTAGGTCATAGCGGCAGGGATGGCGCCGAACATGAGGATGATGCGCCAGACGTAGTCGGCGGCCGGGACAGTGGACGCAAGGGCATTCTGCTCATAGGTCGGCGCGCGGTAGTGGTTTTTGAAGCCGGCGGACACGATCAGGGCGACTGCTCCACCTCCGAGGATCCCGAAGCCTTGCATGGCGAAGACGGCAGCTATGAAGGCACCGCGCGTCTTTTTGTTCGCATATTCGGACATGATCGTGGCAGAGAGCGGGTAGTCGCCTCCAATCCCGAAACCCAACCAAAATCGGAAGAAGCACAGTGTCGCTATTATACCTGTCATTTATTTCACATGTTTACATTATCTGGGAAGAAGAATATCATAGATAGCAAAAATGAAAATAGAGGAATATGAATCTAAGGCTCAACGGTGTACCGTTGCGGTTGTGGCCGAAGGAGAGGCCGGAGGCGATGGAGCAGATGACCATGATCATGAGGGTCATGCCGTAAACACGTTTTCGACCCATTTTGTCACCGAGCCAGCCAAAGAACAGTTGACCAGAGAGAGTTCCGCAGAAGGCAACACCGTTGACTGCAGCGGCAATGTTGGGAGGAAGAGTTCCAGGTGTGTCGGAACCTTCTACATGATAGTAGATTCTTCCGAGCAGTTTGGTGACTAGGGAAATGCAAAAGAGATCGTAGGCGTCAGTGAAGAAACCCATGCCGGCGATCACTATTGCAGTGAAATGGTACAGTTGTGTTTTCGCTAAATCCAGCGATTTCAAGACTTGGAGTTGATCTCCTGCCATTGTTGACTTCCTTTTGGTTTACCTGCAAAAGATTCATTATTAACTATTTTGGTGAAGAAGACTGGTCGTCTCCATGACTCATTAATGCTAAGGAATGGAAAATTTTATAACATGTCTTTGTTACGCCATTTGGCTACTTGCAAAAAAGTAAAAGGAGAAGTACAAGGACAAGAACAAAATACAAGCTGGAGCAGCTGGATGGAGGAATTGACAAAAATAAATATCTTGTATTTTCCCACTAAATTACTCATATGTCACTTTCTTGTTGAATAAGACTGCATTAAATTGATATTTTTGACCAAAGAAAAATCAGTATAGGTTCAAAACTTGAAAGACGTATATATTTATTATCAATATGAAAATATCATTATGGCAAAAATGGTCAAATTCATGACAGTAACAGGGAACTAAAACAGTATTAAAAGCTATATGAAAACTAAAAACAGATCCAAATTGATGCAGTCACTTTTGACTATACATATATGCAACATAATTACAAAAAGTAAGTGGGTCATGAGATGATTAAAGTTAGCCCACCAAAATACTTCCTTATGTATTGGAAAAAGGGAAGATCAAATCAACTTTTACATTTATTACACTTATAATATACATATGAACTTTTGTTAGATATACTTGTGTGAAAACTTCACCTGAAAGAGATTCATAACTTGTTGATGATACTTCAAACACTTAACTAAAACTTTTTTTCTACTCTGCTATTGTGTTTTACTGAGAACAACAATTTGAATTCTAAGACAAAAAAAAGGGATAATGATTCTGGAAACATATGTACATGAACTTGAAGACAAATGCATGTACTCTTAAAAAAGAATGTGTATGTAGGTGATATAACATGCCATTGACATATAAATTAAAACAACTAAAAAAATTAATGAGAGCCAAGCAAAATGATTCTTAGAGTGCAGCATGTATATAAATAAGTTAAGATTTGCTGAGTTTCAACCAATTTATAATAACTCACCAACGTGTCAGAAGATGTACAAGGAGCTCGAGAGACGGTGATTAATGTCGGAGGGAGAATTACGGGGATCAGATAGAATGAAGAAGAAAGAGTCTTGATGTCTATTTAAATTGAAAATTTTAAGGGCATATTCGACGGATATACTGATCTGAGCTATAAAGTCCAAGTCAACTCCCCATCTCATTCTAACTCAATTAATTTAGACTGATCCTGATGAAGTTGTAATATGAACAGCAAACATATAAATATATGGTTCATCGCCACTTTTGTTGATTGTTGTAAGTATGACAAATGTAAACCTGGTTATGTTAGTTTTTGACATTAATTCCCCACTTGTTGGTTGAAACTTTTTCTCCGATTTCTTAGAATGATAACATATAAGTATGCATTTGATAATATCTTTTGAGAATTTTACTACACTTATATTTTACTTAGATATATCATGTATTATGAGATACATATGTCATTTTATCTCTTATTACCAATCTAATTTCAATTATTTTAGTAATAATAGCACTTTTGATCTTTTATAGATAAATTTTATGAACTTTTGTATAACATCTTCTACTAAATTTCAAAATAAACGGTTGTTACTTCTAAAAAACAGGTTTGTAAATAAAGTGCAAAAGAGACTGAAGGACAAACTCAAAAATATTTTAAGTTGGGATTTGTGATACAATATGGACCGGGAAATTATGAAGAATTGGGCTTCGAGATTTTAGAGGCATTTTCACCTTTTAAGGGTGTTTTGAATTTTTACCGTAGATTTTTGCATGACTAAGATTACCCCTGGCTATTATAAAAGGGATTGTATATGATTCGTTGTGATTAAAGAAAAAGAGAGTCATTGTATTGCGATTTTGGAGATTGAGATTTTTTTCTCAACTTTAGGGTTTCCTTTGTAATCTTCTGACGATTAATAAAGTTTTGTTTGGAGAAAATTTCTTCGCTTTTTATCTCTTCTCAAATCTAATTGTGTAGGGATCATTGGGATAACTATAACAGTTATCGAAACATATTACATAAGTTTTTCTGATGAGAGTTTGGTTATGTAGAAGATAAGTATTGAAAAACTTAATAAGAGATATTGGGGGTTATATAAGGCTAAGATGGAGGATTTTCTACATTTTAATGATCTTCCTCAACCATTGGAAGAATAAAAAGGGAAGACCTAGTGGTACAAAGGAAACAAAATGGAAAACTTTGAATAAGAAGGCTCCAACAACAATTGTATACTTTTTGGAGAATACAATATTTTATATTGTTGCTAATAAAAAATAGGGGTGAGCATAAACCGCACCGCTATACGAAACCGCCAGCACTGAACCGCAATAACGGTGTGGAAATCCGCACCGAATCTTCTAACCAAAGCAAATACCTCAAACCGAACCGACCCGCATCGATACGGTTCGGTTGTAGTCTGGACGATTGAACCAACCGTATTAAACCGGACCGAACCGAATATTTTCACTAGTAATCTTATGATAAAACTATAAGCAACTCCTATCTTATTTTAGATTCTAACGATGTATATTCTATTTTTAGCATATGTTGTTATATTAATAATATTCGCTATCATAAAGGAAGAAGTTATAGTTTTGGTATAATCTTTTTCATCTCGTTTTTTTGGATAAATGCTAATTATAATCTTATTATAGTTATTTTCCTTGATGATTATGCCTTGATTGATGTTGATGTTTGGATAATCTGCCCAAAAAATCTCACTCATGGCTAAATGTCAAATTGAAATATTCATATAGTTATGAACTAATCTTTCATTTCAGTATAACATTGTGCGTTTTAACCTTTAAGTGTAAAAAATTCACACAGTTGCCTTCGTAAATTGATTGTTGATGAAAGTAATTCTCTTATTTCATATTTAATGTGGGTTCAAACCGGACCGGACCGAAACCGAACCGTGTTACATTCAAACCGAACCGAAACCGAACCGTTTAAAAGATTAGTATAATGGTATGTATTTTTGATTAACCGTTTGATGCGGTGCGGAAGCGGTTTGGACTCCAAACCGCACCAAACCGACCCGCGCCCACCCCTAATAAAAAAGTTGCTTATGTAATTTGAAAGAAATTGAAAGGAATTTACGCGAAGGACTCTACAAAAAATAAGGCACTTCATGTGAGAAGATTGGTTAATCCGTAACTTAAGGAAGGTGGGACAATTAGTGAGCATCTTAATGATTTTCAAACAATTGTGAATCAATTGACGGCCATAAATTAAGGTTGATGATGAAACACAAGACTTGATTTTGATGAGTTCATTACCGAAAAGTTGGGAAAAACATATGCTTGCATTAAATAACTCAAATTCAGATGGAGATGTTTTAGTGATTAGTAGTCTTCTTAAGAAGGAGATGTGGAGGATGAACCTAATGAAAGTAAATGCTAAAGAAGAAAGGAAAATCTGATTAAAGAGGTGCATATTGCAAAGAGGAATAATCGTCCAAATATGGAAAGACAATCAAATATATCATTTATGGAAAGTGATTTCATCTACTATTACCTTAAAAAACCAACTCACCAGCTAAAATTTTGCAATAAGCTTAAAAGAGATAAATAGAGGATGAATGCATTAGAAAAGGACCAAAAGGATAATAGCGATTGCGACGTGCCTTTTGGTGAGAAATTTGATGACAATGCTCTACATGTATATAATGGTAATAGCAAAGATTGGGTGCTTGATTCAGTGCTTATTTACGCATATGCTATTAAAAGGGAGCATTTATTGATTATGAAGAGCAAAATGATAAGGTAAAATCTGCTTATGGTGGGGAATTGCATGTTAAGGGAATAAGTTCAGTTAGACCAAAGATGTATGATGTGTAACATCTCCCATTTTGAGGCTCGAAAATATATACTAGTGATGCTGCAATCATCCTTAACATTATTTCCTAATGATAAAATGAGATCGGTTATTATGTCATTAACATCAAGAGCACGAGAATTTACAAATTTTCACAAAACAATTTCATTCATTAGATTGCAAATTCATTATATTTCAATGTCATAACCCCATGATTACATCGTTCACATAAAATATAATAATTACAATATAATCCCATGAACGACATATAATGATGCCCCCTCGGATGATTAGAGTCCAAACTACTTTGATAGTTATAGTACATGTCATTACATACATCTAACAACAATAAAAAAAAAGTAAAAATACGCATAGTGGAAATAAGCTTTAAATAGTAGGTTGCCTCATGCACGTCTTCGAAAGCATATTCGTCTAAACTTGAAATACTCTATTCTCTGCTTACTCAATCATAAATTGAGTACCCGAAAGTTTAACGGGAGATCAAAAAATTTGGATCAGACAAAAAATTTGGTGTGAATAGTTTTATTCCATCTCAAACCAAAATAGGGGTGCTTAGTGAGAGCATGTCATTGAGCAGAACGGGTTTTCCTTTACTAATACCCTCTCAAACATTATGTCATCCATAACATATCTTGCATCAAAAGTGGTTATAACATACTCATGATACCAATAACATATCATGCATGCATGAATTAAAATGAATAGTACGTCATTCTAAAGGATCAGTGGGTTACACATTCCCCTAATTACCCAATCTCATAAAATGGTTCATTCAATGACATAGTTTTTCTAGGGTCACTATGGACCTATATTAGTTTTCTCAAGCCAAACTAAAAGCCTATCAGGCTGACTCGTATCCAGATATATTAAATGGTCCAACGGTCTTCTAGTCCATTTAGAAGAAAATAATAACGGTCTCCTAAACAGTTGGAGAAAACCTTCACGGTCTCCTAAAACAGTAGGATAAAATAACAATGACAACAGTATGAGAAAAACATAGGTGAGCAAACTATTATAAGTTTATTCAGATGCGTAACTCTAAATTTTAGCCTTAATAGGCAAAGCCCTACACATTGGAATAGCGGACCTGACTAACATGAGGCTTAACGGTTGGAGGATAGGATGTGACCCTATCCTAGTCTCCACCCGAAATTCAATCTTTAAAATATCGTGTGAGTCTTGTCTTTTGATCAGTCTAGGGCATCCTAACGCAATTTGATCTTCCCAATCTCATGTATTCAATTCTAACCATACCTACTATAGGAAGAACTCTAACTGGTCATCCGTTCCCCGAATCTCCAAGGTCAAAATGTTTGGCGATAACATTTAATACATAAGCGACTATGTCAATAATTTATTAGATGCAATAATAACTGATCAAAGTGTAAAGATGAACATATAACACATTATCAATCATCCAACTATATGTTTAATGTGATAGCCAATTTATACAAAAAAATTCTTATTCAAAGTTATAATTTCCTTCATCAATAACTCTTTTAAAAATGGGCTAAAATCTTCTTTCTTTCCCTTGAAAACCCCACTAAAAGTCGTCTTTTTATTAAGTAAAAATTAGCTCAACATAGAGTTGAAATTTTTTCAATTGTTATAATAACGGCTATTTTTCCTTTCAAAATCATGTGCTATCGCACCTTAAAAATTTACAAGCTATCACATGCTAAAAGTATAGGCTATCACGCCTTAGTAGGTTTCTTGCTTTCGCCTGCTAAAAATATAGGCTAACGCCTGTGGATAATAAATAACCATCTTTTATTAAACTACCTTTGTAAAGTTAGCTAAACGTAGCTATCGTACTTTAATAAAAATATAGTCATTCGTGTCTTAAAAATTAGCTTTGGAGGTTTGACTCAAGTGAGCCATCGCATGTTAGGAAAAATAGCCATCGCATGTTGAAACAAATAAAGTCATCGCGGGTAGATAGAAATAAGGCCACCATGAGTTGATAAAACATAGCCTCTGTGGGTTGATAAAAACAAAGCCATCTTGACTTGACACAATAGGTAGCCATCGTGAGTTAACAAGTGTAAAGCCATCGCATGTTAACAAAAGAAGCCATCGTAACTTGAAAAATAAGGCTTTTGATAGTTGAAAAAGCAATAGTTATCATGGTTGAAAAATATATGCTGTCGCATGTTAAAATCAGCCAGCTATCATGGGTTAAGAATGATGGCTTTTGTTGGCTATAATGGCATTTTTGTAAGTTTTTTCAAAACCGATTCTTTGTATATAAATGCATTTCCCAACCCAAGATAATTTGTCCAAATTTCAATGGCCAACATAAACTTTTTCAGAATTCCTGTAGAATTTCAAAATGAAAAACTTAATTTTATTTTTCAAATATAATTTCCCCTCAAATTATATTATTTATTATATTTTGCAAACGAGCCCTTCTTTGCACAAACAATTTATATTAAATTGTAATCACTTGAAAAAAATCCCAAAAATCAATATTTGTTTTCTTAACAATAGATTAAAATTTCAGACCAAAATAATTATTCTTCATATTTTAAATAATTAAAATTTGAAACCAACCATTTTCTTCCTTAGAAAATTCATAATAATTCTAAAAATTATGAAATTGAAAACCCATCTTCAAAATTGTATTTCAAACATTATATCAAAAATTTAGAACATTTGAAGATCAAAAACTTGGTTTTTTCAATGTAAACTCTTTAATAAAAATATTTAAATTCTTAAGTAATATCCATAAATCCATATTCATGATTATTTAATCCATATGCATGATATTTAACAGTCAAATTTGGATCTACATCAAATTTGAATCTAACACATCAAAACCCAAAAATATGGATGCACATTATTCACCTTTTAACCGTGTTAAAATGATGGAATTTAATTTAGCTTTCTTCCTTTCGCTTGTCATCTTTTCCTTTGTTGATAAGGGTGGCCGCCTTCTTTGTTATGTTCTAATTTGAGAATTAAATGCGATGAACAAGGGAAAGGGAGTAGGGTAGCATGATATCTTCTCTTATCCTTTTTACCCTTTCTACACTTAAGTTTATATACATTACCTTCATTATAATTCTTAAAGTCATCTCACATTAATCAATTACTATTGCAAATTCCATGTATACAACTTCCCATTTAATTATCCCATATTAAACATTTCAATGTGCAATAAAAATTAGGGGTGTTACAGACACCTCTCGTTAAAGAATTTCGTCCTCAAAATTGTGATAAGGAAACAGCAACAAGCATATCAACCATACAAAGGTGATCCAGCATCTTAATTAAAGGTCCAGTACACCCAGTATCTTAATTCCGGATGTATTAATTGTAAGGCCAAGTATATTAATCTGGGCCTAGTATATTAATTAGGTCCACTTCATCTGACCTCCGGGAGCTAGGTATAAACATAGGCGACCAACGGGAGGGCGGTTAAGTAGATTGGGCAATAGCAGATCATGCATAGAATTGATTTCAATTCCCCTACTAGATAGCAAGGGATACACATTCTAATTAATTGGGCAAGACAAGTGAGAAATTTGGGAATGTGCAATATGTGTCACAAGCACATAAAAGCAACAATACTATCATAACTACTAGTCAAAGTTTTTAATCTATTATTATCTATATAACAATGGATTGTACAATCAAAATAGATTGGTATACGCCTCCCTGATCCTATCCTTTGCCTTCTAAGTATAGTCTCATTCATCGTCGTTCCACCAGACCTTTACTAACTTGACTGTCTTATTTCTCAACTTCTTCGTATCTCTATCGACTATATGAATAGGCTGCCTAATAATAGCCATATTAGGCTCTACTACCAAGTCTTCCAAATCTATCGGCTCTATAGTAGTCTTTGGATCATGCACGTACTTTCTTAGATGAGATATGTGAAAAACGTTATAGACTCCTGCCAAATTACTTGGCAACTCGATATGATATGCAACTTTTTCAATTCTCTCTATGATAGGAAACAGATCAACATATCTAGGTGTCAATTTTCCCTTTTTCGCAAATCATACAACACCCTTCATCGGTGATACCTTTATGAAAACAAAATTTCCAACCGAGAATTCCCATCCTTACATCTTTTACCTACGTAGCTTTTCTACCTTGATTGGGCTTCCTTTACCCTTGCTCGGATTAACTCAATCAACTCAGTCACTTCTTTCACCATATCAGGGCCAAGTATCGGTCTGTCACTATCTCCAACCAACATGTAGGGGATTTGCATGGTCTTTTATAAAGTGCATCGAAAGGTGTCATTCCTATACTAGTCTGGAAAATATTATATAGAAATACTTGATTAAGTGCAGATAGGCTCCCCCTGATCTTCCAAAATCTAGCTCACAAGATCTCAACAAATCTCTGAGTTCCTTGTTAACCCTTTCCGTTTGCCCATCAGTTGCGAATGGTATGTGGTACTCATCTTCAGATCGGTACCTAATTCCTTCTATAAGCTTTTCCAGAACTCACCAGCAAACGAAAGATCTCTATCACTTATGGTGCTACTTGGTATTCCATGAAGTTTCACAACATTCTTCATGAATAACTTCGCTAAACTAGGTGTTGTCCTTGTTGACTTAAATGTGCACTCTTGGTCGGTCTATCATCCGCGACCCAAATGCTTTCATTTCCCCTATTCAACCTTAGCAACCCATCTATAAAATCCATAGATATAGAATCTCATTTCCATAGTGGCACTTCCAAAGGTGATGTAATCCACTTGGCTTTTGATGCTCGGCTTTTACTTATTGGAAATTCAAACATTGCTTCACCTATAAGCCTACATCTCTCTTCATACCTTCCCAGAAGAAACCCCTCTTCATATCCTTATTTTTCGTACCTCTAGGATGAATGGTAAACTTAGATAAATGCCATTCTCTAGGGACTTCTTTTCTCAGATTATTCATATTCGAAACACACAATCGTCCCTTCTTTCTCAACCATTCTCTTTGGCAAGTACAAAATCTTTCGAATCATCAATCTCACTTTCTACTTCCAGTCTTTAAATTTGATTGGCTAGATTGGATCATCCTTTTGCTTTACTGCAATTCTTTCGATCAATACCGGTCGAACTTCTAGACATGAAATCATTACAGTACTCTGTCTAGAACTGGTCGTCGACCTCATTCTAACTCCATACGAAGCCAGTATCTCTAAATCGTTCCATTCAAACAACAATGCCACATTCTGATGTTTTCTACAAAGTGCTTCTACCACTTTGTTTCCTTTCCCTGACGTATACTAAATCACAAAGTCATACACTGCTAAGAAATCCAGTCATCTTTGGTGTCTCATTTTCAACTCCTTCTGAGAGAACAAATACTTCAAGGACTTATGATTCGCGAACAGCTCGAATCGTTCTCACAAGAAATATTGTCTCCACACCTTTAGTCCAAAGATCACTACCGCTAACTCCAAATCATGAGTAGGATATCAAACTTCATGCGATCGAAGCTATCGTAAAGCAATGGCAATAATTCTACCTCTCTGCATCAATACGGCTCTTAACCTAGAACCACATGCATCGGTATACACCATCAAATCCTAATTCCCATCTGGAACGATTAACACGGGAGCATTGGTCAATAAATGCTTTATCTTTTGAAATGCTTCTTCATATTTATCGGTCCAAACAAACTTCACGTTCTTCCTTGTTAGTTTAGTCATCGGTGCTAATATATGAGAGAAATCTTTAATAAATCTCTGGTAGTAATCAGCCAACCCCGAGAAACTTCTAATCTCATTCACAATATTAGGTCTTTTCCAACTATTAATAGCTTTGATCTTTTATGGATCCACAGATAACCCATTCCTCGAAACTAAATGCCCAAGGAACTTCATTTCTATTTTCCAGAAATGACATTTTGAAAACTTCGCCTTTAGCTAAGGATGCCTCAGTGTATCTAGCACCATTCTGAGATGAACTTCATGCTCTTATTCATTCTTAGAATATACCAAAATGTCATCGATAAACACCAACATGAATCTATACAAACGCTCTTGGAAGATTCGGTTCATCAAATATATGAAGAAAGCAGGCACGTTGGTCAGTCCAAAGGGTATGAATAACCACTCATACAAACCATATGTTATTCGAAACGCCGTCAACGTTACACTTTCCTCCGCTACTCTCAGTTGTTGGATACCCATTGCTGAATCTAACTATGATAACACATTGGCTGGACTCAATTAATCGAACAAATCATCTATTCTAGGAAAAGAATATTGATTATTTATCGTCTTCTCATTCATCTTTCTATGGTCAATACACATTCTCAACGACCCATCTGGTTTATCCACGAACATCGTCATAGCTCTCGAAGGCAAACTACTTGGTCGGAAAAAATTCTTACCTTCTAGACCCACTAACTACACGTTTAACTCCTTCATCTAGGTTGGTGTCATTCTGCTAGGTAGTCAACTTAAAGGTTCAGCTCTACATATGAGATCTATTTGAAACTCTAAAGCACATTTTGATGGTAGTCCCTTAACAGGCTCGAAAATATTAGCATATTCCCTTGTTATGAATATCTGATTGATTTCATCCTCTACACCTTCCATGGTACCCGACATTGCACAGACGTTGTGACTCGACTCTTCGAATGAGTATATGATCCAGTCATGGCAATCGGTGCATTTTAAGGATATTACTCTATCTCGATATAGTATCCTAGCATCATATCGGCTTAACCAATCCATATCCAGAATTATCCCCAATCAACAAAATCAAACACATGCAAATTGTAGGCAAATAAATGACTTAACAAAACAAACTCCATATGGTCACATCTCATTCCAAGAGTTGCATAGCCGCCTATTAGATTTGCAACCTTCAGAGAAGTAATAAGGTATATCGGTTCTAGATTTAACTTATCTACCGAACATTTTAAGACAAAAGAATGTGATGCTCTTGTTGGATCCGGTCCAGTCAAAAGTGGGTTAAATGAGCGAACTTCAAAAAAATTCCCTATATCATAGTGGGTCTACGAAGTCTAATGTTTAACACTAAATGCAATCTAGTTGTTTTAATAAAATAAAATTTTATTTTGAATATACATTGCCTTGTTTAATTATTGTCATTAATCAAATGCATTTAATGTGAATCAAATTCAATTAAATGAATGAGGGAGGTTTTATTTATTTAGCGAAAGAAACTTTTCAATTCTCTCTTAAGGCTCTCTCATTAATTAGAGGAAGGTTTATTTTATTTAGAGAGATAAACTTTTCATTTCCTCTCTTAATTAAGTTGGTTGATTGATTGATTGATTTACTAAATGGTAGTTTTACCATATTTGGTATATTTTACGAGCATATCTAAATATACTCAAGTTATATAGTGCAAGTGCAACTTTTCAAATTGCGTACGTATTTAATGTGTACGTGTTTAGGTGCTGAAATTTACACCGCAATGGATACATTCGCCCTTTACATACGTATTAGCTATCCAAAACATTGCATGCAAATATATATATTTATTTAACTAAAAATAAAACTTTTGAAATATTCATATATACATATATATTGAATAAAATTTTATTCAATATATATGTATATATGAATATTTCAAAAGTTTTCTTTTTGGTTAAATATCTAAATAAATCTAAGTTGATTTTAACCAAATCAACAAATCCAAACACAAAATTGTTTCAAAAATATCGTGTTGTCTGATTTGGTAGTACAATTTGAAAACAGATCTAGATCTACAAATTCAAAATAAATTATATATCAATGATTTAAAATAAAATAAAAATGAAAATAAAGAGATTTAGTAAATAACATTCAACTGCCAAAGCCATAACCTTTCATTTTAATCCAAAAGGAAAGTTTTATCAAACAAGGTTAGGTTGTTAATATATGTATGTTTATACATTAAGATGAAACTCTTTATATATTTATATATGTTTGTATGTATGTATAATCCCTTTTTTTAAAATAAAAACCACTTATATTAAATTAATTTTCAAATTAATTTTAATACATAAATACATATATACATAAAGATGTATGTATGTATTGAAAGAGTTAGGGGTATACCCTAGGGGCAATTATGTAATTTGTTACATATATCTAAGTCGTTGACCAATCTGGTTCGAAATAAAGGTATTTTCTTTCTATTATATACTTGATGTAATGTGGTTATATTAATTAATTAAAAGTATATTTAATAGAAAATCCATAAATGGTATGTTTTGTGATAGTAGTTACAAAGTGTTGTAACCCTGAGTAATTTACCACGATAAAATTAAATATACCATTTTAAATGTTCCTAGTCAAGATGCATCGGGACTGGATATCGACGTATCCATTGAGACTAGAGTACGTAACGCTCTCCAAATGTGGACAGTGTATTACCCATGACTACAGGAGGCACCTAGGGGTTACGTAGTAATATTTATTGGATAACTATGGAAGGACTCATTCGATAGTTTTCTGTTGCTTAATATAACTAAGGTCAAATAGAAAATATCGATGTGAATAATTTACACAGTTCTTTTAACTTGATAATACTATGAATCTTCAATATAAAAGCTCCGCTTTGGTTATAGTCAAATCAAGGCACATCTTCCAACGAGTGACTATAGTTGGGTCGAGTGAAAGTATTGGAAGTGAAGCACTATTCAAGAGAGGATTCGTCTCCTCAGTTATATGGGGTTAGTATCACGGTCAACTAAAGTCAAAATCTCTAGCCAGAGTAGTACGGTTATTAATAATTGTTATTATTGAACCAAAGACTGTGTGTTTGGAGTATAGACTTGATTGTGGACGATGTTGGAATTTTGACTATTACCAAATTCAATAAGTCCAAAGTGATGTAGTTTTGACAAAGAGTATTGGAGTAAATAATTGTCACAACTGGGTAACGCTTATTAAATTAAAATGAGATTTTTCCGCAAATGAGTAGGCAATAAATTTAGCCATATTATCACATTATCTGCTAAGTGAAGTGTGAACGTTAACTTTCAAATAGTTCGACGTTAATCGCTGACCGAATTTGCACCTTAGAGTCACATAATCGAAATGATGAATTCTCTTTAGACCAAACGATTTAATTAGTTTATAATTGTTATAAATTAATGAAATAAATTAATATTTATGAAATATTAACTATGAAATTTGAATGTGATTTGAGAAATAAAATTGTTGCATATATTTATAATAGTTGTGAATATATTGATCGATATGAGATATCGATAACAAAATAGGTTAAATATGATTGTACATATTTAATTCGGGTTAAATGGGCTCACAACCCATGAGATTTGGAGAGGATAGACGTTGGTTTGAGAGAGGTTGGAGGAGGTTACAACACAGGATTAGTATTTGGAGATGTGTGGCTAAGATCTAGTGAGAAACTTACATAGTTTGCTCTTATCCTACGCATATAAATACTAATCTCAAAACCCTAATCTAATAATCAATTCATTTTTTGAGCTGCCACTTTCTTCTTCTTCCTCCTTATTTTAATGGAAAAAACCATCCTCTAAAAACAATTCCAAAAAATTCTCAAATCCAATTCAAATAAAAAAAATTATTTGTAGTAGAAGGTCTCCAATACGGGATTAGCAACCTGACGGATTGGGAATTGTTCTAATAAGAGAAATCATTATTCAACGTGGACTCAAAGGCTTCCTTAAAGGTGGACTTTCATTTATTATTATATTTTTTATATCAAGTTTATCATATAAAGGTTGATTTACATCCATATAATCTATTTGTATTCAGATCTATTTATTGTTTAGATTAGATGAGATTTTTATGGGTACGTGTGTTTGTTACAATTGGATTGGTCATGTGCTTGTTGTAATTTTTTGTTTATTGATTTACTGTTGAATTAACATTCTAAAAAAGGAAGATATTTTTAATTTTGGTTTATATATATATATATATATATATATATATATATTTGTAGATCTAGACTAAATATATAAACATTTGCAAATTGTCAATATGTATAATTGTATATATTATTATATATCGTATATATTTGATCTTAAAATTTTCTTATGATGATTTATACTTACTATGAATGATAAAATATAAAATAATTAAATATGTATATACATATTTTATTGTTATTTAATGATTTTGTGAGCTGTTTATTATGTATAAAATCATTAATGGTTAAAAATTATAATTTTATATTTTTTAAATTTGATGCACCATAAAATAAGCTTACTGTAAAATTTTAAGATTTTTATAACTTAATTTAATAATTTTTAAAATTAATTTACTTTTAGCCTGCAATCAATTATTTAATTAAAATATAATTTCAATAGAGAAAATTTTATAAATTGTTCTTAAGCCTAAAATATGCCTCAGGTACCTTTATAAAAAATTTCAGATTTTTATAACTTAATTTAATCATTTTTATAATTAATTTTTTTTGGCCTACAATCAATTATTTAAGTAAAAAAATAATTTCAATTATGAGAATTATAGAAATTTTTCCTAAGCCTAAAATATGTCTCAGGTACCTTCAAAAAAAAGTTTTAAAATTTTCTAAGGTGATTTCTTATTTTTAAGAACTAATTTGATTTCGGGCTGTTATCAATTATTTAATGATAAATATTATTTTAATGGAGAAAATTCCATAAATTATTTTTTAGCACAAAATGTGTTTCCAGGTTCAAAAATTATAAAACTTGTAATTTTTCATATAATTATTTTACATTAATTTATTATGACAGAAACTGTTTTATTTAATAATATGTGTGTGTATGTGTGTTTATTTATATATTATGCATATATATATATATATATGTATGTATGTATGTATATTCATTTACATATATTAATATCTTGTTTTGCCATATTTACAAGCACATATTTAGACAAATTACGATACATACAAAATGAGCTAATGTGTCTATTGCAATGTAAATCTCATCATCTATATAACATGCACATTATACCCTTTACAGATTATCATGTTACACACATATAGATATGTATGTATGTGTGTATATATATATATATGTTATATATGTTATATATATATATATGTGTGTGTGTGTGTATGTATTTGATACATATGTGTGTGTAGGTAAATTAAATCTAATCAATCAATTCAAATTAAAGAGAGAAATGAAAGGTTTATCTTTCCATTTAATGCAATTAATGCTCTCAATTAATTACTTATTTTAGGAAAAGAAATGAAAGGCTTCCTTCCCTATATACATTAAATCTTATTAATGCTCTCAATTAATTACTTGTTTTCGGGAAATAAATGAATGGTTTCCTTCCCTATATATATATATATATTAACTCTATTAATAAATGTTAGGTGTATTTGATACACTATACATTTTAATTTATTTAAACTTCTCTTTAACTAATTTTAATAAAATACATGTTTTTATTTAAATTTTTTTTATAAATGTTCTAATTAAATTAGGCTTCATAGGCTCAACTAAGATCTGGTAAAAAAATTGAAATTCACCCATTTCTTCCGCCGCGGGCTGGCCTAGTACCTTCATGTATGTATACATATATGTTTGTGTTAAAACAAAAAACTAATTATTAATCAATGGAAGTTAACATTGAAATTTAAATATACAAACATACATAAAATAATATGTTAAATTTTAGATTTAGATTTAAAACAACAACATCAATAGAAATTAACAATACAATTATAAATAGAAACCATCATTATCAATTTCAAACCGAAATTAAATGTTGACAAATTATAAAATTTTCAAATCTACACATACATATAAAAGAGATAACAAATACATATATAAATTCATCAAAGTAAATAATTTTCTAGATCTATATACATAATAATGTATATAGATAAAATACCTTATTGATGTTGCTGTTTCGAATGTGCCTTGATTGATAGATTCAATCCTAGATCTTATCTTCTAGCTCCTAGCTTCGCAATAGCTTGGAGTACCACTTTTTATTTGATTGATTTAATTGGATTCCATTAATATATATATTTTTTCAATTTTTTCTTTGAAAATTTTGACCGTGATAGTGGAAGAAAGAAGATGGTGGCTAGAGTTATGAAAGAAAGTGATAAAGAGAGGCAAGTGAATGAAAAACAAAGTACTTATAGAGGTAACCTTCCTTAACCACCTCCCTTCATTTTCTTGATCCGACCATTGGATTTTAAGCCTCTTTTGCTTCATATGGATTGTAATGAATGAGGTTTTATGGGCCTTCAATTTGTTCAATAACACTTAGCAAACAGTTACATTTAAATCAAATTTAAACGCCCGTCGATATCTTATATAGATTTATACATATACAATTTTTATATGCACACCCAAGTAAATACTAAAAAAACATACTAATGGCGTCTAATACATCAAATAAATAAATACTATTTCTAAAAAATATTTATTAATTTATAACAAGTTATAGATCAATTAAATCAAATGGTATTTTGGAGAATCTATCATTGTATTTGTGCGACTCGCATGTGTAAATTCAGCCAACGATTAATATCGAACTACCGAATATAAACATTCACTCGTCACATTTTCTAGTGGAGTGACATTTTCACCGAATTTATTGCTTATACATCTTTTCAATAAAATCCAATTTTACTTATTTTAAGTGTTACCAGGTAGTAACAATTATTTATACCAATTCTCTCCTTCAAAACTATATCATAATAGGACTTATGAAATTTGGTTATGGTCAAAATTCCAACATCGTCCACATTCAACTTTGTAAGTGAAAACACAAAATCCTTGGTCAAATTATAACAATTATTATCAACCATACTGCTCTGGCTAAAGACTTTGACTTTGAGTTGACTTAAGTTGACCCAATGATACTAACCTCATATAATTGAGGAGACTAATTCTCTCTTGAATAGTATTTCATTTCTAATGCTTCCACTCGACCCAATTATAGTCGTTCGATGGATGTCGTGGCCATAGTTTAACTATAATCAAAGCAGAGTTTCCATGTTGAAGTTTGACAGTATTCTTAAGTCGAGGGAGTTGTGTAAAATTATCACATCGATATGCTCTGTTTAACCTTAGTTATATTAACCAATAAAAAACTATCGATATTCCATAGTTATCCAATAACTATCAGTACTTAACTTCTTGGTGCCCCCAGCAGCCATAAGTAATACACTGCCCAATGCTTGGGGAGCGTTAGTTACTGTAGTCTCAATGGATGCATTGATATCTAATCTCGATACATCTTGACTAGGAATATTTAAAACGGTATGTTTGTTTTATTATGGTAAATCACTCGTGATTACAACACATTGTAACTACTATCACAAAACATACCACTTAAGGATTTCTATATTAAATATATTTTTAATTAATATAACACATTATATCAAGTATATAATAGAAAGAAAACACCTTTTATTTTGAATAAGATTGATTATCGAGTTAGATATATGTAACAAATTACATAATTGCCCTTGGGCATACCCCTATTTCTATCAGCTCTAGTATCGAATAACACATTAACATGAATGCTATGAATAAGAAGTGTACCTCCTAACACAACATTTCCCTTCTCCTCCGTCGTCGGTCCAAAAGCTGTAGGTTCTGAAGCGAAAACCTTTCCTCTCAAAGCTTTGACCGATTCAGGGAACTCGTTCTTGAAATGATACATCTTGTTGTAGTTGTAACACCTCACACCCTTCTTATCAGCAACCTTCTTGCCCTCACCCAAATGACACTCATTAGCAAAGTGCCCCTTATTATCACATTTATGGTAGATCACTTCAACTTTTCCATTTTTCGAAGCCCTGCTCTTCTAAGCTCCCTTCTTGCCAAAGAAATTTCTCTTCTTTCCTTGGGAACCCATAGTTTCCACAGACTTATTCTTCCCCAGAGAAGTAAGTAAACCTTCTTTCCTCGAAGAAATGTCCACTACGACATTAAATGGATCTCTAAGGTGTGGCATAGTCGCCTTAGCAATTTCAGCCTTCAATCCTCGTATGAACCTCTCGTTCTTCTTAAGTAGAGTGTTAGTGATGGTCTGCCCATTCCTTGACAACTTATCAAACTTTATAACCTACTCTAACACAGTCATCTCACCCTGTACCAACTTCGATAAATTTCTAAACAGAGTTTACATAGCTACTTTAGATAGAAATTCTCTTCAAACCTCTCTCTAAGTCAGCCCAAGTAAGCTACTCCTCCAAAACTTCTGTTGTAACACTATTCCACCAATAGAGAGAAACTCTTTGCAACTACCTCGACGCCAATCTCCTTTTTTATTATCATTCAATCCTAGATCAGCAAATATTCTCTCACGCTGAAGAAGCCAAGCCTCCACTTCAATGGCATTCTCCATTTCCCATGAATGGCTTTCCTCCCAAGCTTGTATAATCCTCACTTAATGCGGCTTAATTATTATGGGCAGCCACTTCTAGTGCCATAGCCCCCGCATTACCAATGTTACCTCCGATCAGTCTGATCGATACTTCGGCTTGCACCGTATTAACAAAGAACTGATACATCATCCCCATTAGTGCAGCTCCAACACCTATATTAGCGTTTGCATTTGCATTTGTATTGATGGTTTAGTAGTGTTCCTAGCATTCACGAACATTTACATTAGTTGTGTTGCTCCTACCTCCTCAGTTTAGTCTTCCACTTCTGGTATCCATTTCTCATAATTTGCATACGGGTCTTCATAAGATACAAAAGAATGGTTTAAGATGGAAGGAAGAGTACGGATAGATACACATACTTATATATATAACAAATAACAAGTATGCTATTATAACGCTATCCCATACCCCAAATTTTCATTCTTTCTTATTTCATTTGGGTTATATTTTTCAAAATCTTATTAAGTTTTATGGAATCCTATGCTTTGATACCAAGTTTTAACATCCCCTATTTTGAGGCTCAAAAATAGATACTAATGATGCTGTAGTTTTCCTTAGCATTATTTTCCAGTGACAAAATGAGATCGGTTGTTATGTCATTAACATCAAGAGCACAAGAATATACAAATTTTCACAACATAATTTCATTCACTAAATTGCAATTTCGTAACATTTCAATCTCATGACCACAGGATTACATCGGTCAGATAAAATATAATAATTACAATATAGTCCCAAGAGCGACATATGAAGATGCCCTCTTGGATGATTAGAGACCTCACTACTTAGACGTTTATAATACCCGTTATTACATACATCCAACAACAATAAAAAAGCAGTTAAATTAGTGCATAGTGGAAATAAAATTTAAATAGAAACTTGCCGCTCCACATCTCTATAAGCTTATTCATCAAAACCTGAAATACCATATTCTCAACCTCCTCAATTCTAAATTGAGTAACCGAGAGTTTATGGGGAAATCAAAAACTTAGGGTCAGACAAAAAGTCTGGTGCGAATAATATTAGTCAATCTCAAATCAAAATAGCGGTGCTTAGTAAGACCATATCGCTGAGCAGATAGGGTTTCCCCTCACTAATACTTTTTCAAACATTTTGTCATCCATGACATATTTGTATCCATAGTGGTTAAAACATACTCTTGAAATTAATAAGTTATCATGCATGAATAGGTTAAAATGAGTAGTTCGTCATTCAAAAGTGTCAAAGGGTTACACATTCCGCTAATTACTACATCCCATAAAATAGTTCATTTAACGACATATTTTTTTTAATGACACTATGAACCTATATTAGTTTCTCAAGCCAACTAAAAACCTATCAGACTAACTCAAGCCTTAGTATATCAAATGGTCCAATGGTCTTCTAGTCTATTTAGAAGAAAATAATAACATTCTCTTAAAATCGATAGGATAAAACATTCACAATCTCATAAAATGGTAAGAGAAAATAACAAAGATCTCCTAAAAACGGTAGGAGAAAAACATATATGATCAAACTGCTATGAGTACTTTCAGATGCATAACTCCAAAATTTAGCCTCAATAGGCAAAGCCCTCTGCATTGGAATCACAGATCTGACCAATTGAGAGCTTAATGGTTGGAGAATAGTGCGTGATCCTACCATAGTCTCCACCCAAAATCCAGTTTTTGAAATATCCTTTAGGTCGTGTCTTTTGATCGGTCAATGGACATCCTAACACAAATTAATCTTTCCGATCTCATAGATGCTTTTCTACTCACTTAGAAGTTTAGATCTGACTGTACACACTATTAGAAAAACCCTAACCGTTCATCAGTTCCCCAAATCCCTAAGGTCAAAATGTTGGGTGATAGCATTTAATACATAAGTGAGTATGTCAATAATTTATTATATGTAACAACAACTAATCAAAGTGTAAAGATGAATACATAACACATTAGCAATCATTCATCTATATGTTCAATGTACTACATAAGTGAGTATGTCAATAATTTATACACAAAATTACTTATTCAAAGTAATAATTTCCTTCATTAATAAATGTTTTTAAAATGGGCTAAAATATTCTTTCTTTCCCTAGAAAACCCCTAAAAGGTCGTCTTTTCTGATTAAGTAAAACTTAACCCAACATAGAGTTGAATATTTTCCAATTTTTATAAAAACGACTATCATTCCTTTCAAAATTATATGCTATCTAACCTTATTAAATTTCAAGCTATCGTATGCTAAAAATATAGGCTATCGTGCCTTAATAGGTTTCATGCTTTCACGTATTAAAAATATAGGCTAATGCATGTTGATAATAAATAGCCATCTTTTATTAAACCACTTCTTTATAGAGTTAGCTAAACATAGTTATCATACTTTAATAAAAATATAGACATCGTGCCTTAAAAATTAGCTTTCATGGTTTGACTCAAGTGTAGCCATCGCATAATAACAAAGCCATCGCATGTTTGGTGTAAAGGCCCGCAAATCCGTATCCCTTGAATCGACCATAATTCACATCAGTTCGACTCAAGTTGAATGGAAATTACAAATCTTCAGGGTGAAGAAGAAAAAAGGTAGAAGAAAATAGAAAACAACAACACAGAATCTCACAATCGCAGCGGAAAAAATATAATATATAATAACAGATTTTTCTACAAAGTATTTGTAACTATTTTATATTTACAATCATCAGAGTACAACGATTTATACATCAAACTAGACAGTTATATAACTTGTCCTTACACAACAGAATATAAGCCAAGTACGGAGATACGTCTCTGTCATCCAGCTCGTCTCCTGAGCTCCATAGCATTCTACCCTGAATATGTAATATTCGATCTGACCCAAGCATTATAATAAATAACACCCGAGTCAGTCTGGAAAACCAGCGTGAGAAAAACACACTCAATATGAATTATTAGAGTTATCAAAATCCTTTGAAAAACAAAGGTATCTCGTAAGACCACGTCACACATAAACACGACGGGTTTTTCCCTTACGATAACCAAAATATTTTGTAGAAAATCCAGTGATATTATAATAGTGTTTAAATACAAATACTTATTCAAATAGCTAAAATTATTTCATTGATTAAATTCTAGCATACTAGGCTCTACAAACAAAACCGTAAGCTCGTATTGGAGAATGGATTCCAATGAATGACTGGGCCACTGGGGTACCGCCCATCACAGTACACCTCTAGAACAATGTACCGAGGACCATGCTGGAATCCCCTGCTACACAAGATCGACCTACCCCTAACCTGGATAGAACGAAAATGTTATCACCCCGGGTGTTCCCACCCTTACTATCGAGCGCTTCTTCTTTCATGTATACCCATATCTAAGATAAATAGGGTTCTGAGGACATCTAGAAAAGTGATAACATACCCTACTTGGGTGCGACCTACTTAGCCTTGCTGCATCTCCCATGTTTTAGTCATTCCCGGTTGATGAGGTTTGAGGCCAGGCGTTACCTTTCAAGAGCAATTTTTATTTAGAATACTCATCATCTTCCAATGACGATGTTCTGATAGCATTCGTCCATACAAGTTGTCCTGGGTCTGAACAAACCGAATCACTGTCTTCATCATCTTCACGGTATTAATTCGTTACGATCAAACCGGATCGAAGTGGTTTTCGGATAATTAAATCCAATCCCGGTCTCTTCGAAACGATTAACGAAATTGGCCAATATTGATAGTCGGTTATTTAACTATCAATAAAACATCCATAAGAAAACACTAGGCCTTATTTTATAAATCTCCAAAATATTTAGTCCAAAACATCATCACCAAGATATATATTCAATCTCTTTTAATATTTCTATATTTGAAAACAGATTCAACACTTGTATCTATAACAGGATATTTTACCATTTCAATACTTAGAAATATTTCCAAGTTATATTTTTTCAACACTTAGAAAATATTTCTATTCCAAATCCTTTCCCACTAAAAATATTTCCAAAACCTTCCTTCCGATACTTAGGAAAATATTTGCATATAATTTCCAAAATCATTTTAATATTTAACTTGAAAATATTTCATACTTATATCGTAGGTCTTTGGAATTTTTAATAAATTCTTCTTACGATTTCCAAATCGATTATATTTGTTTATAATCCCAATCCACCATTTATAACTCTTTTAAATGAGTCCAAAATATTCCCGAAGTTATCGCATCCAGACATCGGAAATTCTCTTAAGTCTCTAACATTCCATGCTATTTTATTTAATGGCTATTTTACAAATTTATTTATGTCAAGCTTTTTTTCAGAATATTTACTTAAGTTAATTTATTTACTTCAAATTATTTCAACTCCCTAACTTAAGTTTATTTTCCTTGGCAAATAATTTCCAATTCAAATTACTAATTTGATTTTTATTCAATCAATTTTAATTCCGTTTACTAATTAATTTAATTAGTTCATTCACTTCATCCATCTCAATTTTAATTTCCATATTCGAATTCGTTTATACTCAATTGGATTTATTTGTAACTCAACCTATTTCTATTTCCATTCAATTCAATTTTATTCGACACGTTTTCCAATTGTATTTAATTCACTTACAATCTAAGTTAAATTTTTTTACAACCCAAATTCTATTTCCAATATCCATTTTTAATTCACAATCCAATTTTAACTTAGCCAAGCTAAATTCCATCTCATATTCATTCAACTAATTAATTATCTAATTAGTTCATTTCCACTTCATAATTCAATATCTGATTTTTATTTCAAAAATCACTTTAATAAATTTACTCGATTTTAAATTTATTTTAATTCAAGTTTGGACATTATTTCTTCACTTTAAAATATTACACCATTTTTATTTTGGGTTTTCTATTTTACTTTTCAATTTTATAAGTCACACAACTTATTTTTCACGTTTTCATCAATTCTATACTCGAATATATTCCTATTTTATTTTTAACTCGAGATTATACATTCATTTATAGCTTAAATATAATTTTATTCCAATAGATTTCAATTTTTTATGAGCTATTCCAATTAATTCATCACAATTCCAATTTTCACTAAATTTTGTATCAAAATTTATACCATATGGTTTTATAATATTTCACAATTCAAAATTCATATTTACATCAATTTACTATTATTTCAAATCCAATTCAAATTTTATAACTTATAGTTATACAATCACTTTAAAATTCCCATTTACATATTTAATTCAATTCCATATGATTCAAATCAAACTCACCTTTTTATTTACATTTTAATTCCTTTTAACCAACATTTCAAAACCAAACTCGAGTTATTCATACTCAAATTAATTTCACTCTAAACCATTTTTATTTTTAATCCATTCAATTTTAAACAAGTAAGGATTCAATTCCAATTTCTAATTTTTCCATTTCCTTATTTATATTCATATAGAAATTTATTATCTCAATTCCCAATAAATTTATTTAACTTTCCCCAAGTTAAATTCAATTCACACAATTCTATTTTAACTTACTTAAGTTAAAATTTATTTCTCAAAACTCAATTTTCATATTTTCCTCTCTTATTGAAATCATCCCCTCTTAAAAAACCTGGTATATATTTCAAATCACTTTGAAATCAAATATATATATATACACTCATTTTGTTTTAACAAACCACTTCCTTCGAATTTCAAAATCAACCTGATTTTATCCAAAACAATTCCCTTTGGAATTTTTAAACAAACCTGTTTGCCCCAAAAATCTAAATCAAATCAATTCCGGCATCAATCTGTCACTTAGAAACTCGAAAATGAATACTGATGATGCGGCCGTCATCACCAGGATTATTTTCCAACGATTGAAGTGAGTTTAGTGCTATCTATTTAAAACTATTTTCTCTTCAAAAATATATCCAAAATAATATTACTATTATTTATTTCAAAATACTTTGGAAAATACTTCCAAAAATCTCTGGGATTTCATTCTTCTAATTTCTGGTTTGGATTCATTTTTATTTTTTAATCCACTTGTATAATTTATATTTATACAATCCAATTTGGTTTTTATAACTATTCCAAATTTTAAAATTTTATTTAAAATCTTATTTTGGTTATATATATAATAAAACCAAACACACCACTATAATAATTTCCAGAAAATTATTCTCTTTTATACCAAAATATAATTTGGGTAAAATTATTTCATTTACCCGCTTCAAAACCATACTGTGTCAGTTTATCGCGTTCAAGTGTTTAGAAACTCCTGTCGATTTAATGGCATCCCAGTATTCGACAAGAACTTATATACCAATTAACCAATAAGTTAACACAATATAAAACCATTTTATATTCACTAACAAATACGCGCTCATATCTATTATTCCACTCAAACTCATTCTAGAGTACTCTTGACTCTATCTTTATGAGTAATTCCCACCAGAGCCAAGGTTCTCGCTTAACCTTCAGCTCTGATACCAAATGTAAAGGCCCGCAAATCCGTACCCCTTGAATCGACTATAATTCCATTAGTTCGACTCAAGTTGAACGGAAAATACGAATCCTCAGGGTGAAGAAGAAAAAAGGTAGAAGAAAATAGAAAAATACAACACAAAATCTCACATTCGCAGCGGACAAATATAATATATAATAACAGATTTTTCTACAAAGTATCTGTAACTATTTTATATTTACAATCATCAGAGTACAAAGATTTATACGTCAAACTGGACAGTTATATAACTTGTCCTTACACAGCGGAATATAAGCCAAGTACGGAGATACGTCTCTGTCATCCAGCTCGTCTCCTGAGCTCCATAGCATTCTACCCTGAATCTATAATACTCGGTCTGACCAGAGCATTATAATAAATAACATCCGAGTCAGTCTGGACAACCAGCGTGAGAAAAACACACTCAATTTGAATTATTAGAGTTATCAAAATCCTTTGAAAAACAAAGGTATCTCGTAAGACCGCATCACACATAAACACGATGGGTTTTTCTCTTACGGTAACCAAAACATTTTGTAGAAAATACAGTGATATTATAATAGTGTCTAAATACAAATACTTATTCAAATAGCTGAAATTGTTAATTAATTAACTTCCAGTATACTAGGCTCTACAAACAAAACCGTAAGCTCATATTGGAGAATGGATTCCAACGAATGACTGGGCCACTGGGGTACCGCCCATCACAGTACACCTCAAGAAAAATGTACCGAGGACCATGCCAAGATACCTTGCTACACAAGAGCGGCCTACCCCTAACCTGGATAGACCGAATATATTATCACCTCGGGTGTTCCCACCCTTACTATCGAGCGCTTCTTCTTTCATGTATACCCATATCTAAGTTAAATAGGGATCTGAGGACATCTAGAAAAGTGATAAATACCCTACATGGGTGCGACCCACTTAGCCTTGCTGCATCTCCCATGTTTTATTCATTCCCGATTGATGAGGTTCGAGGCCAGGCGTTACCTTTCAAGAGCAATTTTTACTTAGAACACTCATCGTCCTCCAATGACGATGTTCTGATAGCATTCGTCCATACAAGTTGTTCGGGGTCATGACAAACCGAATCACCGTCTTTATCATCTTCATGATATTTATTCGGCACGTTCAAGCCGGATCGAAGTGGTTTTCGGATAATTAAATCCGATCCCGGTCTCTTCGAAACGATTAACGAAATTGGCCAATATTGATAGTCGGTTATTTAACTATCAATAAAACATCCATAAGCAAACACTAGGCCTTATTTTATAAATCTCCAAAATATTTATTCCAAAACATCTTCACCAAGATATATATTCAATCTCTTTCAATATTTCTATATTTGAAAACAGATTCAACACTTGTATCCATAACAGGATATTTACCATTTCAATACTTAGAAATATTTCCAAGTTCTATTTTTATAACACTTAGAAAATATTTCTAGTCCAAATCCTTTCCCATTAAAAATATTTCCAAAACCTTCCTTTCGATACTTAGGAAAGTATTTGCGTATAATTTCCAAAATCATTTTAATATTTAACTTGGAAATATTTCATACTTATATTAGGTCTTCGGAATTTTTAATAAATTCTTCTCATGATTTCCAAATCGATTATACTTGTTTACAATCCCAATCCACCATTTATAACTCCTTTAAATGAATTCAAAATCTTCCCAAAGTTATCGCATCTAGACATCAGAAATTCTCTTAAGTCTCTAACATTCCATTTATAAGATTTCTCTTATAAAAATCTCATCCTTCAATAAACCCGTCTACACATCTCGAGGGAAGTTATAAATAAATTTGCAATCATTTCAAAACGATATATATATATATAACAAGTAGTTTCTTTAAAGAATAGTAGTTTATCTAAAAATAAGTTTAAGTTATTATTTAAAATATTTAAAACACTTTTATAACATCTATAACTCATTTTTAGGTGCACAGTTAAATTTCCAAAGTTGAATTTAAAAGTTTGAATTTATTAAATATTTAACATTTGAAAATCTACTTACCGAAGTATTTCAATCTCAACTATTTTAAAATTCCATAGTTTTAAAATAATAAAAATTTTCTTTTAAAAAAAACTCACTTCCTAAAATTTAAAATATATTTTTAAAATCTCAAAAACAAATTTAATTTATAACTTCCTCTCGATTTCACAACATATCGATTTATCTTCGATTCCCTAACCATTCTCATTTCAAAAATAGAATCTACTATTTTTCTCACATCTGTTTTACCTATTCTCCCAATTTTCATATGATATCGAATTCCTTTATCTATAAACAACGTTTATAAATCCCATAACCCCTTTGTTTTACCTGTCCATAAAACCAATCTTATTTATTAAATTCCATTATATAAATTCATTCCTTATAAATTCCCTTTATACTTCCAATCTATTTTCAATATTGATTTTAACTCCTTTTTATATTCCTAGAATATCATTTATAAATTCTTTTATATAATTCATCTTTAAAAGTCTCCATTTACTAATTCACAATAGTTAAGTGTAACCAAAATCAAATATATTTTTCTAATTCAGTTTCTTCAAAATAACTCCAATTCCAATATATATATTTTTATTATCAAATTCCCTTCAATTCCATAAATTAAAAAAAATACATTTATAGTATTACATTATCAAAATTCAGGCCAGTGGTACAATAGCATCCAATAATTCCAAATCACTACAATAATCTATAAAAGATTATTCTACACAAATCATATATCACTATATATGAAAAATAAACAATAAATTTGAGGAATCCAGTTGGATCCCTCCAACCTGTTTCCCTATATCCACAGATGTTAATACAACATAAAATAGATACCAATCCCACTTCGAGGGGGGATCGCGGTATATAAGGTCATCTGCTATTTTGCGGGATGCATAGGGTCTCATCCGCTATAATGTGTGGGAATATCACTCCAAATACTAATATATATATACTACGATATATATAGATAATATAATATCATCCAACAGATAATAATCTATAACATCAACCAACTAATAATTTAAATTCAACATTTTTAAATTATTCTAGTAATCCAAATGAGTGAGATTTTACTCACCTTTGATTTTTATTTGCAAATCCGTTCCAATTTTATTTTTATTTCGTAGATTCCGCAGCTACAATCCCGTACGACTGATTCTAAGCGATTTAGCCTCGTATAAAGAAATTCCGAATGATATAAATTAGCGATTTCAAATTTTCTTTTTTTTCCTGTAATTAATCTACAAATCACTTGTTTACGAATTTTAAATACAATTTAATTACAAAAATTGATTAAACAGAGGTGAAGAATACCTCCACTTCCCATCCAGGTCGCAGCTCTGCACGCACCCCGCTGTCGAGCGACTGCCCTCTCGAGCGCATCACCCTGCTGTCGCCCTCCTCCACGACCACGAGCGACTCTGCCCTCAACATACGATCGCGTCTCCCTTTAACAAGTCGTCGATCCTACTGCCTTCGATTTTGACTCCAAATCCAGATTCCTAGCTTCGCCCAAATTGATGAGAACACCCCCCTCCTTCCACTATCGGCCGTCGCGAGCCCTTCGACCACCTGCTGCACGCTGCCGCTGCGCTCTAAGAATCACTCGAGTGCCTTAGAATCGATCGCGACATCACCTCGATTCTCCCCTATGACGCCCCACCTCTATAATCACACTAACCAAGGACACTACTGGGTAATGCCGTCAATTAGTACGAAGAATAAGGCTGTTGAGGAGCGACCATTTGTGTATTTGCTTTGTGCGAGTACCGATATGTCAGATAGTATGTCATGCATTTCATTTCAAGAGGAAATCTGACATATCAAATACAAACTCCAAGCTACTACGCAGTGGCTATGTGGCATTCGGAAACAAATATAAAATAAGCATAACATAAATCAGTCACAGATATTCATATCACTAAGGCGGAAACAGATATGAATATAACACATAGAAGTGAACATCAAAGTAGTGGTTATACAAGATCCACTGCATCTCAGAAGAATAAGTACAAGTGCTAGATAAAAGAATATGTATACATCAAGGAGTCTCTATCTCGAATGTATAAAAAACAAAAACTACTAAGCTAAAGTAGTTAGCCAAAAGTCAAAAGCTAGTCCCTGTAAAGAAGTCAAGTGGAAGTACCTGAAACACCTCGGTCTGACCCGAGTATTATTTAAGAAGAAAAATAATAAACGGATCAGTCCAGCTATAAATATCATACAAGATGAGATAGGATAAGAGATATGACAAAAATACATGATAACAATTATGTCATATTGTGACAAGTATATATTTGATAACGATGAAAATCATATAATATCTCAAATCTCTTCAAATATCTAAAAAGAATGTCATATTCTTTAGCTTATTCACCAAACCTCAAATATTGAAAAAACATATAAACGCAAATCTCCAAAAATTGGTGAAACACAAATTCCAAAAATCAATAATTAGAAATCCAGAAAACGCAAAGGGGGAGGCCTATCACAAACAGGAGCACGAAAACTCACCAACACGTGTATCACAAACGGGACGCTATCCCATAAAATTACGAGGTACAGATCCCCTTGGGGACTGATAAGATGAACATCGATGCACCTAAAAAGATACTCCAAATGCACAGGCGAACATCGACGCACCTAAAAGGATACGCTCCACGAACGGTCAAATGACCAGGGGTCGCTAGCCCCTAAAAATGAGACGAAGCTCCATAATACGGGGTACAGTCCCCCACGCGGACAAAGAGACATCGCATATCGCTAGTCTAAACCATAAAATGATCATCATTGATCAGTAAGAAGTGTAAATTACACTAAGCTAGTAAATAAATGAGTTTAGCTTCATGTCCCATAACCACTAGCTTAACTTAAAAATTTACGAACAGATTATAGATTTCCACTCGAAAATTGTCACAAGAGTTCAATCGAACAAGTCCAAAAATTAATCGACGAAGTAAATGCAAGCCTTTCATACCACTTGCTTTGCTAAATCGTTTAATTAGATTTCTCATACGAATAAGGAAAAGGTTTGTATATACTAATAGATTTGAAAACAGTTTTAAAAGCGAGCTTTGTATTAAAAGTAATTGTTGAAATCATTTTTGCGAAAGAGTTTGAGTATTTTCTACTAGTATAGAAACCTTTGTATTTTAAAGTGACAAACCATAGAATGATTGTAAAAACAATCTATCACCAAAAATTCACATTCGACGACGTGAATTAAAACCATAAAAATCGATATCAAATCCATCAAATGGATATTCTCAAAAATCCAGAAAAGAAGTCATCAAAGTCGATAAATAGTGATAACAACTAATCAGATCAACCAAAAATCGATACAAATGGAAAGCCACATAAAAATAGGCAATTTCCCTGAATTATGTCTGGTGGTTTTCCCAGGCGTCTGAGCTGAAGGTCTGGAAATTTTCTTCCAGATCGCCCAGACGTCTGGGAATAACCTCAGACGTCTGAGCTGTAAGTCTGGAATTTTTATTTCGACTACCCAGACGTCTGAGCGTTTACCAGATGTCTGAGCAGAAGCCCAGGGCAAAAATTAGCCTAGGCCATTGATGGCCAATTCAACTTGGAAGCGATCGAATGAGCAACGATGGCTAGGGATTTATGCCAAGCGACAACCCATCCTTATAGACTCATCAATACACTGTAAACAACATGTCCAAACATCCATAGTAGGATTTTCATAGATTTTGACTTCAAAATACCAAAAATTGGAAAATTCAGCAAACCAATTCAATTCAAAAGCATTTAGACATGAAATAGATGTTCGGAATTCATACCTAACAACAATGAAAGCTATAGACATAGATGTGAGTTCAAGAACTCACCTTTAAATTCAAAAACAAGGAATGAGAAGTTATAAAACAAAGCAAGATCAATCTCTCTTCAACTTCACTTTAAGAACCTTCAATCTATGATCTAATGCAAAGTTTTTCCTAAGTTAGGTTATAGGAAAAATCAAGAATTGAAGAGGAATTGAGATGGAGAAGATGAAGAGCATGCTTACCTAAGCTTCTCCTTGATTTTGGAACTTGGATTTGAATTTCCTAATAATATAGGGTTTAGGAATTTTAATTTCCTATCTTTTCCTCCATTTTTCCTTTTTGCTTTGAGTGTTAGGAAATTGTGAGTGGAATGAATGAAGAGGAGAGGAGTTAGGGGTATTTTGTAGAAGAGTTTGGGTTAGTGGGCTAGAATACAAACCAAAGCCCAAACAAAATACAAAAATTCTAATCAACACCAAACATATCAATGTTTATACTCAAAAAAGTTGTAAACGTCGTTTTGAACTCAATGGAAGTGGTCTCGAGTCCGGATTCGACTGTTTACAAAAAGTCACATTTCGGACTTTAAATTCAACAAATGATGCTATATTTAAATAAAACATTTAAATATATAATCATAAAATATGCGGGTTGTTACAGACTCCCCTCCTTAAAGTAATTGTGTCCTCGCAATACTTAAGAAGAAAATAAAGAGTAACAACCAATCTATGGCATAACAACACAAAAGAAAAATTTGAAGCGAGAAGTTCACCTTATAGAGCACAAGAGAGTAAGTCCGGATGTGTTCGCTCGATGAATTCTTTGGATTCCCAAGAACAATCCTTAGGATTTGCGGACCATTGAACTTTCATAAGCGGGACATCTTTATTTCGAAGGTGTTTAACCGCCGAAGCAATGATACGAATAGGATGTCGCTCATAAGTCAAATTAGGTGAAACTTCAATTTCTTCAATAACACCGGGCTCAATAATAGAATCGGAATATCTAAGGCATTTCCGTAGTTGAGAAACGTGGAATACGTCATGAATAGCATAAAATTGAGCCGGTAATGAAAGGCGGTAAGCCACGGAACCAATGCGTTCGGTGTTGGGAAATGAGCCAATATATCGAGGTGCTAACTTTCCCGATCGACTAAAACACACAACACCCTGCATTGGTGAAACACGAATGAATACCAAATCTCCCACAGAAAATTCCAAATTACTTCTTCGGTTATCGGCATAGGATTTTTGTCTACTTTGTGCTTCTTTCATCCTATGACGAATAAGGTCAATTTTTTCTGTGGCATCACGAATAAAATCTAGACCTAAAACCAACTTCTCACCGGCTTCAAGCCAACACGAAGGAGATCGGCATGGCCTTCCGTAGAGTGCCTCGAAAGGTGCCATACCAATACTAGATTGGAAGCTATTATTATAAGAAAACTCTACAAGAGAAATACGATCTTCCCAACTTCCACCAAAATCAAGAACACATGCACGAAGAAGATCTTCAAGAGTTTGATTCACACGCTCTATTTGTCCATCGGACTGAGGATGATAAGCGGTGCTAAAATTAAACTTCGTTCCCAAAGCTTTTTGAAGAACTTTCCAAAATCCACTAGTAAATAATGGATCACGATTGCTAATAATAGAAGTAGAAACTCCATGCAATGTAACAATTTCTTTAACATAGAGTTTGGCCAAAAGAGGTACGGTCCGATTGGACCGAACGGGAATAAAATGGACGGATTTTGTAAGTCTATCTATAATCACCGATAGACTGTCATGACCCGAACAAGAACGGGGAAGACCGTCAATAGAGTCCATAGAGACTTGATCCCACTTCCAAACTGGAATGTCCAAAGGTTGCAATAACCCACCGGGCCTTTGATGCTCGGCCTTTATGAGTTGGCAAGTCATGCAATGCTTAATGAAGTTAGCAATATCAGATTTCATTCCATCCCAACAATATAGTCGCTTCATGTCCGTGTACATTTTACTACAACCGGGATGAATGGTAAATTTTGAACGATGAGAATCTTCTAAAACGTCTTTACGAAGATCACCAATATTTGGCACAATAAGTCTAGCAAATTTTCGAATGCCTACACGAGCATCGATATCAAAGTCTTTCAAACCATCATCCTTATTTTTATCCCCATAACTTTGGCTAAGAAGAGCCAATTTGGGATCTTACTTTTGAGCTTCAAGGATGCGGTCTAAAAAAGAAGGATGAGCCTCAAGGCTACATAAAACAAGAGATGAACATGAACCAGATTCACGATCTCGAATGTCACAAGTGGACAAACTCTCGAGATCATTCCATTCGGATATCATCTTGGAAACAACCGCTTATTGCTTACGACTAAGGGCATCGGCAACACGATTTCCCTTTATAGGAGTATAAATAATATCAAGATCATAAGATGCAAGGAATTTGAGCCAACGATGTTGACGCAAACTTTTGAGAGAATAAATACTTCAAAGATTTATGATCGGTGTAGAGAAAAAATTTCTCTCCTAAAAGATAATGACGCCAAATTCTAAGGGCGAAAATAATGCCCGCAAGCTCTAAATCATGAGTGGCATATCTAGTCTCGGCAGGCTTTAATTGCCTAGAAGCATAAGCGATAACACGTTCTATTTGCATGAGAACGGCTCCCAAACCAACACGACTAGCATCGGTATAAACAATCAAATCTTGGTTCCCTTCGGGAATCACAAGAATGGGAGCATCGGAAAGGAGTTCTTTTAATTTCTGAAAGCAGCTTCTATGCTAAATCATTTATTTCATGATCCTCTTTCCCGAAAAGCTAAGACATTCAAAATTATAATTAACTTTATGTAATCCATCTTTTTAAAAAACCAAATTTACTTATTACAAGTTAATTTACTATGTCTGACTGTCTCATCATAGCGTTTAGGAGACTCCTTTGGATAATGTTGATCAGGCGCATCGACCAGAATTCTTAAAGCACTCAATGGGCAATACAACACAAAATCATCTTCTATATGATAAACATGTCTCTTAAAAAATTTACAAATATTCTTTGCTCGTTTTAAGATCAAAATCCAATTATACTTACAAATATATCTTTTTAGAAAGATTTGCAACTTTAAATTGCTGTTTTCACCCATAATCAATGAATACAAGGACGGACTCATCGAAAATTCACAGATACTCGATTCATAAGATGGAAGGTTCGTCAAACTGAATGACATAACGAGCCACTCATAAGAATCATAACAAGTGCGGAATGAGATAAGTAGAATGCTATCCTCCGCAACTCGTAGCTGATGAAAAACGGTGGCAAGGTCGAGCTGAAATGACCTTTGCACCACTCAATAGATTGCTTAGGTGGTAATCCTAAGATAGGCTCAAAGATATCGGGAAATTCACGAACAACTTGAATGAGGGAAATAACATCTTCCTCATCATGTGGGTTTAACGAATAAAATGATGCCACCAAATTGGAATCGAAATCATTAAGAACAATAAAAATCTACTTAACAGATTGAGGATGTCTAAGATGGATAGTCCTTTCGGGATATAGGATATGGGCTTCATAACGATTAAGCCAATCCTTTTCCAAAATCAATTCTGAAACCTAAGTAGCGCATAACATGCAAATCGGATCGGAAAGCATAATCACATAAAATTATCCCGATATTTTTACAAAGTAAACCGAGTGTTGCGGATCCACCAACTGGATTCACAATTCTCAGTGATGTCATCAAGCCCATGATATTTAAAGAAAAAGTATCAACAAGTTCTTTTGATATAAAAGAAGGAGATGCACCCATATCAAAAGAATTCGAATAGGATAATCACGAAACAAAATAATGCCATCAAGGACAGAATGAGAAATACCTTGACCAAGAGAAGTGTTACTAGAAGCTTACGCAACATTCAGCTTTACCTCTTTCTTGCTTTGAAGTTTGGGACATGAAGATAAAAGATGACCCAAACATTTGCAATAGCGACAAGTAAGGGGCTTTGGACACTTATTTGCATAGTGGTCCATAGAACTACAATTGTAGCATTCTCCACGATTAGGGATTGGAATCTTTGCTACCGAAGTTGCTTGCTTCACTTTCTTGTTGGGATTAGGGCTTTTGAACTTAATATGCCTCTTCTTGGAAACCCCAATATCACCATCACTTCCTTTATCGGCCTCTTCCAGTCGAAGAGTGATATCTACAAACTGGTCAAATGGCACTTCTAATTTCATAGGTAAAACTCTTTTAGGGTTTTATTCAAAGCACAAATAAACCTTTGATTCTTTACAAGGTCCAAAAGTTGTTGGGCAAACATGAATACGCCATCCAGAGGAGGACCACTAGATTGACCAGTACTAGGACTGCCAGGTCTAACCATTTCTCTTCTTTAAGAAAGAAAGAAAGAAGAGGAAAAAGGTTATTCTCAGAATGAATTCAAATAAACTAGATTGATAAAAATGCATCATAAAAGAAAATAGGATAGAACGGGTCCAAAGACTCGGATTAAATCCTAAGGCATGATTCCTAAGAGAGACTTAGGACAATGATCCTTGCTAGATTATTCTACATTGTTCCGAAGTTTGGCTCTGATACCAAGTTGTGACGCCCCACCTCTATACTCACACTAACCAAGGACACTACTGAGTAATGCCGTCAATTAGTACGAAGAATAAGGCTATTGAGGAGCAACTATCTGTGTAATTGCTTTGTGCGAGTACCGATATGTCAGATAGTATGTCATGCATTTCATTTCAAGAGGAAATCTGACATATCAAATACAAACTCCAAGCTACTACGCAGTGGCTATGTGGCCTTCGGAAACAAATATAATATAAGCATAACATAAATCAGTCACAGATATTCATATCACTCGGGCGAAAACAGATATGAATATAACACATAGAAGTGAACATCAAAGTAGTGGTCATACAAGATCCACTACATCATAAAAGAATAGGTACAAGTGCTAGATAAAAGAATATGTATACATCAAGGAGTCTCTATCTCGAATGTATAAAAAACAAAAACTACTAAGCTAAAGTAGTTAGCCAAAAGTCAAAAGCTAGTCCCTGCAAAGAAGTCAAGTAGAAGTACCTGAAACACTTCGGTCTGACCCGAGTATTATTTAAGAAGAAAAATAATAAACGGATCAGTCTAGCTATAAATATCATACAAGATGAGATATGATAAGAGATATGACAAAAATACATGATAACAATAATGTCATACTGTGACAAGTATATATTTGATAACAATGAAAATCATATAATATCTCAAATCTCTTCAAATATCCAAAACATTATGTCATATTCTTTAGCTTATTCACCAAACCTCAAATATTGAAAAAACATATCAAAGCAAATCTCAAAAAATTGGTGAAACGCAAATTCCAAAAATCAATAATTAGAAATCTAGAAAACGGAAAGGGGGAAGCCTTTCACAAACGGGAGCACGAAAACTCACCAACACGTGTATCACAAACGGGATGCTATCCCATAAAATTACGGGGTACAGACCCCCTTGGGGACTGATAAGATGAACATCGACGCACCTAAAAAGATACTCCAAATGCACAGGCGAACATCGACGCACCTAAAAGGATACGCCCCATGCACATATTTATTGAGCCGAACATCGATGCATCTAAAAAGATACACCCCATGCTCCGAACTCGTTGAGCCGATTGCTCCACGAACGGTCAAAAGACCAGGGGTCGCTAGCCCCTAAAACTGAGACGAAGCTCCATAATACGGGGTATAGTCCCCCCACGTGGACAAAGAGACATCGCATATCGCTAGTCTAAACCATAAAATGATTATCATTGATCAGTAAGAAGTGTAAATTACACCAAGCTAGTAAATAAATGAGTTTAGCTTCATGTCCCATAACCACTAGCTTAACTTAAAAATTTACGAACAGATTGCAGATTTCCACTCGAAAATTGTCACAAGAGTTCAATCGAACAAGTCCAAGAATTAATCGATGAAGTAAACGCATGCGTTTCATACCACTGGTTTTGCTAAGTTGTTTAATTAGATTTATCATACGAATCAGGTAAAGGTTTGTATATACTAATAGATTTGAAAACAGCTTTAAAAGCGAGCTTTGTATTAAAAGTAATTGTTGAAATCATTTTTGCGAAAGAGTTTGAGTATTTACTACTAGTATATAAACCTTTGTATTTTAAAGTGACAAACTATAGAAACGATTGTAAAAACAATCTATCACCAAAAATTCACATTCGATGACGTGAATTAAAACCATAAAAATCGATATCAAATCCATTAAATGGATATTCCCAAAAATCCAGAAAAGAAGTCATCAAAGTCGATAAATAGTGATAACAACTAATCGGATCAACCAAAAATCGATATAAATGGAAAGCCACATAAAAATAGGCAATTTCCCTGAATTTAACAGTGACAGATGTCTGGTGGTTTTCCCAGGTGTCTGAGCTGAAGGTCTGGAAATTTTCTTCCAGATCGCCCAGACGTTTGGGAATAACCTCAAACGTCTGAGCTGTAAGTCTGGAATTTTTATTCCGACTACCCAGACGTCTGAGCGTTTACCAGACATCTGAGCTGAAGCCCAGGGCAAAAATTAGCCTAGGACATTGATGGCCAATTCAACTTGGAAGCGATCGAATAAGCAACGATGGCTAGGGATTTATGTCAAGCGACAACCCAGCCTTATAGACTCATCAATACACTCCAAACAACATGTCCGAACATCCATAGTAGGATTTTCATAGATTTTGACTTCAAAATACCAAAAATTGGAAAATTCACCAAACCAATTCAATTCAAAAGCATTTAGACATGAAATAGATGTTAGGAATTCATACCTAACAACAATGAAAGCTATAGACATAGATGCGAGTTCAAGAACCCACCTTTAAATTCAAAAACAAGGAATGAGAAGATCTAAACCAAAGCAAGATCGGTCTCTCTTTAACTTCACTTCAAGAACCTTAAATCTATGATCAAATGCAAAGTTTTTCCTAAGTTAGGTTATAGGAAAAATCAAGAATTGAAGAGGAATTGAGATGGAGATGATGAAGAGCATGCTTACCTAAGCTTCTCCTTGATTTTGGAACTTGGATTTGAATTTCTTAATAATCTAGGGTTTAGGAATTTTAATTTCCTATATTTTCCCTCATTTTTCCTTTTTGCTTTGAGTGTTAGGAAATTGCGAGTGGAATGAATGAAGAGGAGAGTAGTTAGGGGTGTTTTGCAGAAGAGTTTGGGTTAGTGGGCTAGAACACAAACCAAAGCCCAAACAAAATACTAAAATCCTAATCAACTCCAAACATATCAATGTTTATACTCAAAAAAGTTGTAAATGTCATTTTGAACTCAATGGAAGTGGTCTCGAGTCCGGATTCGAATGTTTACAAAAAGTCACATTTCGAACTTTAAATTCAACAAATGATGCTTTATTTAATTAAAAAATTTAAATATATAATCGTAAAATATGCAGGTTGTTACACCCCTCCTCGTCGCGCCCTCAGCATGCGTTCGAGTTGGTGAAATCGATTCATGATGATTTTTTTTAACGAATTCGCTCTTTTTTTCGTTCTAATTTGAACGAGAGTGAGAGAGTATAGACGTGATATAAACTCCAAGCGGAACTCAAGTTCAGATTGATGTTTTGCTCGAAAAACCTCTAATTCAGATTTGATTGTTGTGTTATAAGAAACAACAAATAGGGAAAGAAGAAATCTTTTTTTTTGAAAGATATTCGTTCATTCCCACTACTATTTCTTTTTAATTTCTTAAATTCATTTTTATTCTTTCTTAAAGTTGAGGGAGGCATGTTGGAGAAGGTAAGTCCTTATTGTTGACAGGTTAAAACATATTATTTAATTATAAATATCTTATTTAATGCAACTTAAAATTCCGATACCCTATCGAGGCGTGCCACTAGGTGTTTATAATGTTATACCTCTATTCTGAACGCAATGGAAAAAGTTTAGAGTCCTAATTCGATCGTATGGAGAAAACAGCTTTTTGGACCCAATTATTATATTGATTTCTATATAAATTTCAACGCGTTTATATCCCGTACGACCAAACAATAACTCAAAACACCACGAAATTTGAAATCTGATAATAATACAATATTATGGATCAAATGGAACTAGTTTCGTTGAATTCCGAGACTGTGCCCCGGATGGCTATTATTAAATGTCAATTTGAACAAACTATTTTTAAAATTGAACAGATCCCCTTTTAAATTATATTTTAAAACTTTTATTATCTTCATTATTATTAATATAAATTTTATAAGCTTTTAAATTATTTTTATCGAGCTTAAAACTCAAGGCACAATAATTCAACCAATATTCAATTATAAAGTTCAAAAATTAACTTATCCAATAAATCGCTATATTTAAATTCTGAATTTATTTTATAAATTAAACCCAAATTTTCATATTCAAAGTCAATCTATAATTCAAATTCAATATTTAAAACCATTTAAATATTCCAAATCAAACGTCGAAAAATCCAGGTCGTTACATTCCTTCACCTTTAAAAGAATTTCGTCCCCGAAATTGCTAAGGCAGGAAAATGCTCCAAACCCATTAACTTATTAAAATCCACTTAGTTGAAATTCGATATTCACTTTTCTAATCTTTTGTTTCGCCCAAAACAATTAGTTTCAATTCTAATTCCAGAATCCTTTATTTTCAATTCTAATTTGAAATCAAACCGTCGTTAACAAAAAAATTTCCAAAATTTTCAAAATTTTTCTAACACCCTAAATTTTCGAAATTTTTTGGCAGAGTCTCCTTTGTACAACGGACCTTTTGCAATACGATAAGAGATAAATATATATACATCGACTCACACGGTCGGAAAAAAAATATAACAATATTTTATATTTTCGCAGTATTTAAACCGAAAACGTACCTTATTTTAGCATTTTTAAGCAAGCGTCTTATTTTATTTTGCAATTCGCGCAATCAAAATCAAGCAAAACAGCTCCAGGTACCTATACTTACTCAATTTAAACACGTAAGTACAAAATATATGAAATTCCATGACATTTCATTTATTTAACTAGTGTAAACACATAAGTTTCATAAACTAGCGTGCTACACATATATCATAAGCAATTTATAAGATTCGGATACTAATTTAATTGCTTTCAATCAATCCATATACTATTTCATTCAATCTGAAATGATTTACAACCCAATTTGCTTACATTCAATTCACATTTGTACTAAACAAATTAGCATTCATTCCAGATTGATTAAAAATCAATTTATTCACTTTCTATTCATTCGTAGAATTTAATTTATTTTTGTTTACGTTAAACGACCAATTTTCTATGCAGATTCGGCGATATTCATTTAATAGAATAATCATTTTAGCTTAAAACCATTTTAAATTGATTCCAATCAATTTATATTAAATTTTATCCCGTTTCAAATTGATTCTCAATAATTTCAATTGCATTCCATGCTTTTTTATTTAATGGCTATTTTACAAATTTATTTATGTCAAGCTTTTATTCAGAATATTTACTTAAGTTAATTTAGTTACTTCAAATTATTTCAACTCCCTAACTTAAGTTTATTTTCCTTGGCAAATAATTTCCAATTCAAATTACTGATTTGATTTTTATTCAATCAATTTTAATTCCATTTACTAATTAATTTAATTATTTCATTCACTTCATCCATCTCAATTTTAATTCCCATATTCGAATTCATTTATACTCAATTGGATTTATTTGTAACTCAACCTATTTC
Source organism: Allium fistulosum (assembly GCA_030737815.1). NCBI lineage: Eukaryota > Viridiplantae > Streptophyta > Magnoliopsida > Asparagales > Amaryllidaceae > Allium > Allium fistulosum. Next base: position 560,474,045 of record CM060907.1, read on the forward strand.
TATTTCCATTCAATTCCATTTTATTCGACATGTTTTCCAATTGTATATAATTCACTTACAATCTAAGTTGAATTTTTTTTACAACCCAAATTCTATTTCCAATATCCATTTTTAATTCACAATCCAATTTTAACTTAGCCAAGCTAAATTCCATCTTATATTCATTCAACTAATTAATTATCTAATTAGTTCATTTCCACTTCATAATTCAATATCTGATTTTTATTTCAAAAATCACTTTAATAAATTTACTAGATTTTAAATTTATTTTAATTCAAGTTTGGACATTATTTCTTCACTTTAAAATATTACACCATTTTTATTTTGGGTTTTCTATTTTACTTTTCAATTTTATAAGTCACACAACTTATTTTTCACGTTTTCATCAATTCTATACTCGAATATATTCCTATTTTATTTTTAACTCGAGATTATACATTCATTTATAGCTTAAATATAATTTTATTCCAATAGATTTCAACTTTTTATGAGCTATTCCAATTAATTTATCACAATTCCAATTTTCACTAAATTTTGTATCAAAATTTATACCATATGGTTTTATAATATTTCACAATTCAAAATTCATATTTACATCAATTTAATATTATTTCAAATCCAATTCAAATTTTATAACTTATAGTTATACAGTCAATTTAAAATTCACATTTACATATTTAATTCAATTCCATATGATTCAAATCAAACTCACCTTTTTATTTACATTTTAATTCCTTTTAACCAACATTTCAAAACCAAACTCGAGTTATTCATACTCAAATTAATTTCACTCCAAACCATTTTTATTTTTAATCCATTCAATTTTAAACAAGTAAGGATTCAATTCCAATTTCTAATTTTTTCCATTTCCTTATTTATATTCATATAGAAATTTATTATCTCAATTCCCAATAAATTTATTTAACTTTCCCCAAGTTAAATTCAATTCACACAATTCTATTTTAACTTACTTAAGTTAAAATTTATTTCTCAAAACTCAATTTTCATATTTTCCTTTCTTATTGAAATCATCCTCTCTTTAAAAACCTGGTATATATTTCAAATCACTTTGAAATCAAATATATATATATATATATACTCATTTTGTTTTAACAAACCACTTCCTTAGAATTTCAAAATCAACCTGATTTTATCCAAAACAATTCCATTCGGAATTTTTAAACAAACCTGTTTGCCCCAACAATCTTAATCAAATCAATTCCGGTAGCAATCCGTCACTTAGAAACTCGAAAATGAATACTGATGATGCGGCCGTCATCACCAGGATTATTTTCCAACGAATGAAGTGAGTTCAGTGCTATCCATTTAAAACTAGTTTCTCTTCAAAAATATCTCCAAAATAATATTACTATTATTTATTTCAAAATACTTTGGAAAATACTTCCAAAAATCTCTGGGATTTCATTCTTCTAATTTCTGGTTTGGATTCATTTTTAGTTTTTAATCCACTTGTATAATTTATATTTATACAATCCAATTTGGTTTTTATAACTATTCCAAATTTTAAAATCTTATTTAAAATCTTATTTTGGTTATATATATAATAAAAACCAAACACACCACTATAATAATTTCCAGAAAATTATTCTCTTTTATACCAAAATATAATTTGGGTAAAATTATTTCATTTACCCGCTTCAAAACCATACTGTGTCAGTTTATCGCGTTCAAGTGTTTAGAACCTCCTGTCGATTTAGTGGCATCCCAGTATTCGACAAGAACTTATATACCAATTAACCAATAAGTTAACACAATATAAAACCATTTATATTCACTAACAAATACGCGCTTATATATATTATTCCACTCAAACACATTCTAGAGTACTCTTGACTCTATCTCTATGTGTAATTCCCACCAGAGCCAAGGTTCTCGCTTAACCTTCAGCTCTGATACCAAATGTAAAGGCCCACAAATCCGTACCCCTTGAATCGACTATAATTCCATTAGTTCGACTCAAGTTGAATGGAAAATACGAATCTTCAGGGTGAAGAAGAAAAATGGTAGAAGAAAATAGAAAAATACAACACAGAATCTCACATTCGCAGCGGACAAATATAATATATAATAAAAGATTTTTCTACAAAGTATTTGTAACTATTTTATATTTACAATCATCAGAGTACAACGATTTATACGTCAAACTGGACAGTTATATAACTTGTCCTTACACAGCGGAATATAAGCCAAGTACGGAGATACGTCTCTGTCATCCAGCTCGTCTCCTGAGCTCCATAGCTTTCTACCCTGAATCTGTAATATTTGGTCTGACCCGAGCATTATAATAAATAACATCCGAGTAAGTCTGGATAACCAGCGTGAGAAAAACACACTCAATTTGAATTATTAGAGTTATCAAAATCCTTTGAAAAACAAAGGTATCTCGTAAGACCGCGTCACACATAAACACGACAGTTTTTTCTCTTACGGTAACCAAAACATTTTGTAGAAAATACAGATATATTATAATAGTGTCTAAATACAAATACTTATTCAAATAGCTGAAATTGTTACATTAATTAAATTCCAGCATACTAGGCTCTACAAACAAAACCGTAAGCTCGTATTGGAGAATGGATTCCAACGAATGACTGGGCCACTGGGGTACCGCCCATCATAGTACACCTCAAGAAAAATGTACCGAGGACCACGCCGGGATACCCTGCTACACAAGAGCGGCCTACCCCTAACCTGGATAGACCGAATATATTATCACCTCGGGTGTTCCCACCCTTACTATCGAGCGCTTCTTCTTTCATGTATACCCATATCTAAGATAAATAGGGATCCGAGGACATCTAGAAAAGTGATAAATACCCTACATGGGTGCGACCCACTTAGCCTTGCTTCATCTCCCATGTTTTATTCATTCCCGATTGATGAGGTTCGAGGCCAGGCGTTACCTTTCAAGAGCAATTTTTACTTAGAATACTCATCATCCTCCAATGACGATGTTTTGATAGCATTCGTCCATACAAGTTGTTCGGGGTCTGGACAAACCAAATCACCGTCTTTATCATCTTCATGATATTTATTCGGCACGTTCAAGCCTGATCGAAGTGGTTTTCGGATAATTAAATCTGATCCCGGTCTCTTCGAAACGATTAACGAAATTGGCCAATATTGATAGTCGGTTATTTAACTATCAATAAAACATCCATAAGCAAACACTAGGCCTTATTTTATAAATCTCCAAAATATTTATTCCAAAACATCTTCACCAAGATATATATTCAATCTCTTTCAATATTTCTATATTTGAAAACAGATTCAACACTTGTATCCATAACAGGATATTTTACCATTTCAATACTTAGTAATATTTCCAAGTTCTATTTTTACAACACTTAGAAAATATTTCTATTCTAAATCCTTTCCCACTAAAAATATTTCCAAAACCTTCCTTTCGATACTTAGGAAAGTATTTGCGTATAATTTCCAAAATTATTTTAATATTTAACTTGGAAGTATTTCATACTTATATTAGGTCTTCGGAATTTTTAATAAATTCTTCTCACGATTTCCAAATCGATTATACTTGTTTATAATCCCAATCCACCATTTATAACTCCTTTAAATGAATTCAAAATCTTCCCAAAGTTATCGCATCTAGACATCAGAAATTCTCTTAAGTCTCTAACATTCCATTTATAAGATTTCTCTTATAAAAATTTCATCCTTCAATAAACCCATCTACACATCTCGAGAGAATTTATAAATAAATTTGCAATCATTTCAAAACGATATATATATATATATATAACAAGTAGTTTCTTTAAAGAATAGTAGTTTATCTAAAAATAAGTTTAAGTTATTATTTAAAATACTTTTATAACATCTATAACTCATTTTTAGGTGCACAGTTAAATTTCCAAAGTTGAATTTAAAAGTTAGAATTTATTAAATATTTAACATTTGAAAATCTACTTATCGAAGTATTTCAATCTCAACTATTTTAAAATTCCATAATTTTAAAATAATAAAATTTTTCTTTTAAAACAAACTCACTTCCTAAAATTTAAAATATATTTTTAAAATCTCAAAAACCAATTTAATTTATAACTTCCTCTCGATTTCACAACATGTCGATTTATCTTCGATTCCCTAACCATTCTCATTTCAAAAATAGAATCTACTATTTTTCTCACACCTGTTTTACCTATTCTCCCAATTTTCATCTGATATCGAATTCCTTTATCTATAAACATCGTTTATAAATCCTATAACCCCTTTGTTTTACCTGTCCATAAAATCAATCTTATTTATTAAATTCCATTATATAAATTCATTCCTTATAAATTCCCTTTATACTTCCAATCTATTTTCAATATTGATTTTAACTCCTTTTTATATTCCTAGAATATCATTTATAAATTCTTTTATATAATTCATCTTTAAAAGTCTCCATTTACTAATTCACAATAGTTAAGTGTAACCAAACTCAAATATATTTTTCTAATTCGGTTTCTTTAAAATAAATCCAATTCCAATATATATATATTTTTATTATCAAATTCCCTTCAATTCCATAAATTTTAAAAAATACATTTATAGTACTTAAATTATCAAAATTCAGGCCAGTGCTATAATAACATCCAATAATTCCAAATCACTACAATAATCTATAATAGATTATTCTACGCAAATCATATATCACTATATATGAAAAATAAACAATAAATTTGAGGATTCCAGTTGGATCCCTCCAACCTGTTTCCTTGCATCCACAGATGTTAATACAACATAAAATAGATACCAATCCCACTTCGAGGGGGGATATCGCGGTATATAGGGTCATCCACTATTATGCGGGGCACATAAGGTCTCATCCGTTATAATGTGCAGGAATATCACTCCAAATACTAATATATATATACACTACGATATATATAGATAATATAATATCATCCAACAAATAATAATCTATAAAATCAACCAACCAATAATTTAAATTCAACATTTTTAAATTATTCTAGGAATCCAAATGAGTGAGATTTTACTCACCTTTGATTTTTCTTTGCAAATCCATTCCAATTTTATTTTTATTTCGTAGATTCCGTAGCTACAATCCTGTACGACTGATTCCAAGCGATTTAACCTCGTATAAAGAAATTCCGAAAAATATAAATTAGCGATTTCAAATTTTCTTTTTTTCCTGTGATTAATCAACAAATCATTTGTTTACGAATTTTAAATACAATTTAATTACAAAATTAATTAAACAGAGCTGAAGAATACCTCCACTTCTCATCCAGGTCGCAGCTCTACACGCACCCCGCTGTCGAGCGACTGTCCTCTCGAGCGCATCACCCCGCTATTATCCCACCTTTTGGCAAGGCCGTGACACCAAGGAATTAACTAGTAATCCAATGACAGTCCGTCCTAGCGATCGGTCATACACAGGCTCACTATGAATATTGACGAATTTTGTCCGAGTCCGGATCGGGCCAAAATTGCTAGGGCATGACAAGCTAAACCAAGAGAGTCAACGTTTCAAGTTTCGAGTCAATCCGAGTTCATATGCTCAAGTTATGATGGATACAAGTTGAAGGGAAAGGCCATGTTTTCGTATCCATCAATGTTGACCTCTCCGTATCCATCGGCATAAAATATGGTCGAATCCACCAGAGTACTTTAGTTCGAATCCATCAGTGTTCCCCCTGTTCGAATCCATAGCATTCGAATCGATCGGAAGGGAAATGACCTTGCCTCCATCTGGTTCGTATCCATCAAGTTACCTTAGTTCGTATCCATCGAGGCAACGAGCCTGGATGACGTATAATTCAGCGATACGAGCAAGGCGAAATTCACGGAGTCGACCCAGTCATCTCGGAGAAAAGAACGGATCGATGCGAAGTATACGCGCCACGTCGCCACGAGAGCGCACGTAGGCGATCGATTCGAAGGAGTCGATTCGAATCGATCGATTCGAACAGACCACATCAGCCAGAAATGAAATCTTGAATCGATCATATCTCGAGATCTACAAGTCCAAATGCTATGAAATTTGGACAAGAGCTAACTGGCAACCTAAGGAATGTCATGCTAAATTTCAGCTCAATCGGAGCAAATCTTGATCGATTCGAAGCAAGGGTCGAATCGATCCCAAAGTGGGCCCGGATTTCCAAAGAGCGGGCATGTGGGCCCCCTCACGTGCCAGAACCGGTCTTTCCTCAATTTAGGCGAAATATCAGCCTCCTACACCTATAAATAGGACCCCTGGTCATTCAGAAAAGGGGGATCTGGATTTTGAAGCACCCAGACTCTGCCGGATCGAGATTTGCATCTTATTCTTACTGTTGAATCTGAATTCCAAGCTATAATTCGCTGTTGTTCGCTGTAATCACTTGTAATCATTGAAAGAGAATCAATAAAATCATCAAAACTTCATAGTGGACGTAGGCGATACGCCGAACCACTCTAAATTGCGTGTCTGCGTATTTACAATTCTGTTTATTGGAGTTTTTGTTAGATAATCTCTGTTTTACATTTACGTTCTTCATTTTATCTCTTCAAATAACTCCCGAAGAGTGTTGTGCCCATTTTTGGTACAAACACCCGCTGTCGCCCTTCTCCACGACCATGAGCGCCTCTACCCTCAACATACGATCGTGTCTCCCTCTTACAAGTCATCGGTCCTACTGCCTTCGATTTTGCCTCTAAATCCAGATTCCTAGCTTCGCCCAAACTGACGAGAACCCCCCTCCTTCCACCGTCGGCCATCGTGAGCCCTTCGACCACCTACTGCATGCCATCGCTTCGCTATAGGAATCACTCGAGTGCCTTAGAATTGATCGTGACATCACCTCGATTCTCCCCACCTCGCCGTGCCCTCAGCCTGCGTTCGAGCTGGTGAAATCGATTCGTGATGATTTTTTTATAAACGAATTCGCTCTTTTTTTCGTTCTGATTTGAATGAGAGGGAGAGAGTATAGACATGATATAAAGTTGAGGGAGGCGTGTTGGAGAAGGTAAGTCCTGATTGTTGACAGGTTAAAAAATATTATTTAATTATAAATATCTTATTTAATGCAACTTAAAATTTTGATACCCTATCGAGACGTGCTGCTAGGAGTTTATAATGTTATTCCCCTATTCCGAATGCAATGGAAAAGGTTTCAAGTCCTAATTCGATCGTATGGAGAAAATAGCTTTTTGGACCCAATATTATATTGAATTACGATATAAATTTCAACGCGTTTATATTCCGTACGACCAAACGATAACTCCAAACACCACAAAATTTAAAATTCGATAATAATACAATATTACGGATCCAATGGAATTGGTTTCGTCAAATTCCAAGACTATGCCCCGGATGGCTATTTTTAAATGTCAATTTGAACAAACTATTTTTAAAATTGAACAAATCCCATTTTAAATTATATTTTAAAACTTTTTTTATCTTCATTATTATTAAAATAAATTTTATAAGCCTTTAAATTATTTTTATCGAGCTTAAAACTCAAGACACAATAATTCAACCAATATTCAATTATAAAGTTCAAAAATTAACTTATCTAATAAATCGCTATATTTAAATTCTGAATTTATTTTATAAATTAAACCCAAATTTTCATATTCAAAGTCAATCTATAATTCAAATTCTATATTTAAAACCATTTAAATATTCCAAATCAAACGTCGAAAAATCCGGATCGTTCCATTAGTACAGATTGCCTTCCCTTGTTGAAAAAAAATAAAGTCATCCACTACAAGAAATTTTATTTTTTGTGGCGCTCAAAAAATGCTACAAAAACTTTTGGTGGCGTTTTGATAAACGCCGCGAGAAAACATGCGACTAAAAATACATGATTTTTTGTTGCATTTATTTTAACACCACTATAAATACATTTTTGGCAGTGTTTTTCAAACGCCCGCATAAATCTTTTTGTAGCATTTAAAAAACGCCACCAAAAGATTTTTTGGCCCTACTAATAGAATTTCCAACTTTACCCCTGTTTTACGGTTGCATTTACTCAACGCCACTATATATATTTCGGTAGCGTTTTTGAAATGCTACTAAAGGTTGTTTATTATTTTACACCATTTTTTCATGCTATTATTTCCTGTTAATGGTCTATTTTTGTTCTATTATATCAATCAACAATCACTCACACAATCATCATATTCAAATAAGTTAAAAAAGGCATTAACCATATAATCAAATAAAATATCCATAACCATTCCAATACAATAGTTTTTCGACAAAATGACCTAACTCACATACAATAACCATTTGTATACAAATTTACACATCGGGTACTAATAAATGTTATATCTAACTAGTGCTAACAAAACGTTTGATTACCCATAATTCTTTGTTGCATACACAAGTGAAAGTTAGCATCATCAAGTCCAAATTTGCTCTCTTCAAAAGTACGATGCCTACACAAGTGAAAGTACAACAGATAGTCAAACAATTACGTTAACTCGTAGGACTTCAAATATGAGATCAAACATCTACAACATTATACAAATATATCATACTATAAATGATGTCATATAAATTATAAAAGTTAAAAAAAATGAAATAAATTCCTTTCTTGAGCTCAAATAGTAGGAATCAATTTTGCACACTTACAAACCCTCCTTTGATAGAATGGTGAATCCAACAACCTGAGCAAGAAAAAAAATATTGCACCATCAATTTTGCTCCCCTAACCTGAAATATGAAAAATCAATTTAAGTATTTTCATTCTTACTTCAGCTTCTTTTTAAAATAATAGTTTCATTACCTCTATTTCAGTGGTAGAAAAACAATATCAATGTCTAATAAATATTTACCCAGCTCTATAACGTATAAAATGAGGAAGGGGTAAGTGGAAACTGATGTAGATAAACTATCAAATTTATAGGCATTTGTTAGCTCTATCTATCTAATTATTGTAATATAAATTTAATGGCATTTGTTAGTTCTGCCATTTTTTCTTTCTCCATGCGCTTGTTGAGTGGTGCTCTAGTTTTTGATGAGGTCCAAAGCAGATGCTTCTCTTGCTTTACCAAAAGGCCAGGCTTGACTGTAAATGAAGCAAGGACAACTGAATATAATTGAAGTAAGGTGGTAGAAAAAATGTAAATACCATGAAACTAGACAATAGGTACCAGAAATAATAATTAAACTTTTACCAAGCAGACTGAAGATATGGGCCCTGATCAAAATGCAAATGTAGGGATCAATAGTAACAAAATGTAGCAATAGCTTCAGAACTTGAAGAAGAAGAAACCGAAAACCATGCAATGTTTTCATCAGAGCAAGAAACCAGCCAGGGAATGCACATATCTATAAAGCTACACGCAACAACAAAAATAAGCCAGGAAGTCAAAGAATTAGCAAAAGGAAAAATCCATATCCAAATCATCTCAACTTACAGAAGAGGAAGTCAGTCAAAATTCAGATTCAATGGCCATTTCAAATCAAACTGAGAATCTTTAGTTACTCATTTGAAGCCAAAATAAAAAACATCTAAGAAGAAAGCAAGATGTAAAATCACCGTTTCATAAGCATGGTATCAGTCCAACAACCTTATTACAACATAAATTAAGTAAAGGAAACATACATAATTTTGTACGTAATAATGCATGCAATTGATAATACCTGAATAATAGCTCTAATGACACTAAAAGGAGGATCTAGTTTGATGTTGCAATCTAGTGTCTAGACTGTGCACCTCGTATAATTATGAAAAGCACCATAAAAGTGGAGCGTCTTCGCTTCTCTATGTCTCACTTGGAAGAACAAGGACTGGCTATCATAACTTCTCTTGCTCTTCTGCTAAATCTACCATTAAAAGAAATTCTCTGGTACCAAGCAAAAAGCCTAGAATTTGAACGGCTATAAAAGGAAATAATACAAATACACTTAACTTAAAAATCAAAGTTATATAATTTATGAATGTAAATATTTTCGTACATTGTAGCACCACATATTATCATGAATAAGACATAATAAGGGGAAAACACATCTGAAATTTAGTACACAAGCCAAACTACTGTCTTATGTTTTCCAAAACAATCAAAATAGGTACCACAATTTAAACATATGCATAATGATCCATGTGAAAATAACAAACAAAAAATAGAACTAAATCATGCTTGAATGCCCTGCTCAGAAGCCTATAGCAGGAACAAATGCGATAATAGAATACGTCTCCTAGAAAAGTCTAAAGTTGAGGACAAGATGAGAGCATGATGGGTTGAAAACATCAATGTCTTAAAACAAACATGATGAATTCTCGGGTATTAGTCACATAACAATAAAAAAGATGTGCTATGACAAGGATACAAAAATAGCAGATGTGTGTTTGTAATGTTTTCCACCTCTATACAGTACATATGTTCCACGTGAAAAAGGTAGTAAAAATAACCAGTAGAAGTTTTTTCCTTCCTCGGTGCAGGATTTGTTAAAAATGATTAATGATATACTAAACTAAATACAAAAAACAGATCATAAAAAGATAAGAATGAATTTTGAACTAAATGCATTTATGGAAAGTGTAGAAGGAATGACTAAACTGTATCATTAACTAAGTGCAATAAGCCTGAAATTGATCTAGTGTATGAAAAATATTTTCATATGAAGACACGCTTTATTAATACAGTTTTGTATTGTTAGTCTATGAGAAAGAGAATCTCTAACTCAATATCTAAACTGAGATGAGTTGTATTAGCGATCAAGTGAAGCTTGTGACATATCCAATTTGATTTAGTCTTCCATTCAGACTTGCTTCAACTGGAACATGATGCACTACACTAGATCAGTAGGCTGCCACAACACCATGAAATAAGGCTGGAATGAACAAAGATCGGCATGAAGATGACAAGGAATTAAAGAAGAACATGTGTAGAAGCTTAGTGCTGAGACGAGCTACATAAAATTAGTGCTGAAACGATCATAAGTGGAGATGTTTACTGCTGAGGATTGCATGCTCCAGACTGAAAAGTGAAGCATGCACGTGTAGTAAATGCTTTCTTAAAGTAGGAGGCTAAATTAGCGTGGAAAGACGTTGTCTCATGTTTTATGTTGCTGAGACATGTTGCACAAAACAGAGAGCAAGTTGTAATAATAGATAAGGAGACAACTAGATGGGGGCAGCTAAGAGAAAAGGATAGAGCTTGTTGTAGCACAAATGTAGTGCTTCAAAACAACAATTAATGAGGCAAGCTCAACCAGGCAGCGATGATCGAAAAAGCTTGGTACATTGATATACCTTGATTGCTTGAATCAACAGCACATCATGTTTGAGATTCAGCAGCTTCAACAACTATGGCAGTCATGTCTACAGCCATATTGGTACTGAGGCAAGAATTATCAACATTATGTTCTTTGTACAATGTTGATGGGTCATCTTCCCTTCTAAATCCATGCTTCTTCTACATAACATTTAGAATAAAATGAATTAAGCCTAGAAGAACTATGTAAAGTACTAAAAATATCTTAGCTTTAAAATGACCATGATTGGAATGGAAGTTGGTTGGCAAACCTTCATAGTAGACCGATTACAACCTGAAATTGGTAGACAACTAGTTATGATATATGGAGAGAGTGCACAAACTTGAAGATTCTTCAACAATGAGAAAGTTGCCTGATATTTTGCTACTTTCGTCTTTCTATCATGTTTTTCACTCATTAAAGGATATTTCTTCAATTGTATACTAAGTCTAACAACAATGAATTCTCTTTTAATATGAAACTCTGAATTTAGGAAATAATCAACATGGTTTACTATCTCTACTAGCCCTCTTATGGCTGCTAACTCAAGATTACTTGGGGGTTACAATAGGAGAGAGCAAAGGTTGAAAATTATTCCAAACTTTATCAATGTCAAGTTTTGCGTCGATTAAAATTGCACCTGCTATACTCTCAACCATATCCCTAAGAAGCTAAAAGAAGAAGAAAAAACCAGTAATGAATACATAATAATGAAATATTGTGGAAATTTTAATTAAAAGTATTAGAGATGGAAAGAAGAAGAAAGTATCTGCATATCAAATTAAATATGATAAAATATAAGTAGCATCATAGTAGGACTAATTTTAAGAATCGGATACCATCATTTTGTAATAATACGCACTTACAATTATGATAGAAATAATGATAAATACATCTAGCAAAAATTAGTAATCTAATAAATGCATAGGTATATTGCAGTAAAGCATTTAAATATCAAGACCAGTAATCTTGCTATTTGATAGCAGCAGTTTACTCGAGATTCAGAACATTGAGTATGTCGAACACACAAGCGCATGTATACGCACACACACATATACACATGCAGATTTGCCCAAGAAAGATCAAACAATAGCTAAAAAATTTAAGTGCACGTCAACCCCATTATGCTATATAAAACTATCTTAATCCCAAAATAGAAACTTTCTTGTTTAATAATACCCAAAAAACAAAAAATATAACATGAGGAAAGTAAAAAATCAAAGCAATGCAATGTGGTACATAAACATAATAAGTCAATGAGAGCCAATTTTTAATTTACCTATTTATGATACCATCATGTACATAAGAATGGAGAAGTGTTATATGCAAGTGACAGAATATGATACTCTTCACACGCAAAAAACCACTTTCCCAATGCTTTTTGCTGAAGCGATTTCCCAATGAGTATACTATATATTACAACGTATGGACATAATCTCCAACATGTACAGAACAAGCATAACAACAGAGATGGGATGGTAAAATCACATGCTTTATCTATGAATCAGCATTGTATCCGGTTTGAATTTTGTATATAGGATTATTCTCAAACAACTTACGTGCTAACATTATATTAAACCTTAACTCGAAGAATAAAAATACATTTGAGTAGTTGTATTAATCACCAATGCTTTTAACTCAGTTCCTCAACACACGGCTAATAGCATTATAGTAACCTCCAGCACATTCCCTTTAATATTTCTGAAGCTTGGATTCGAGGAAGGAAGGGGATGAGAGGAGGGAGAAAGGAGTGGAAGGAAAGAGAAGGGGGGAGAGATGGAGGAGACGAAGAGGATGAAGAGGACGGCCATCGACACGAGGATCGTCGCCGGAATGATGTACTTCCGGCGGTCGGTGGCTAATGCTACAGTGAATGAGGGCTTTTGTGGAGGAATGCGGCTGTTGCCGCTGTTGTTGGGTTCTTCATCGCTTTTTAATTTGTTGCGGAGAAGAATGAGATTGAATTATGACATTATAATGATTTTGGAGGAGGAGGAGAAATGTAGAGCTGGGTCGATTTTGATTCTGCAGTCATTAAAAAGTGGTAAAGGAAATTTGAGCGACCACAAAAAACTTTAGAAAAAAATTCCACGAATTACTGGCGAGAGAATTAGCCGCGTTTCTTTGTTTATTTTTATATTGTAAAATTACCAACAGTTGCACAAAATTTAAAACGCCACCAATTAATGCAACTAAAAATAGTTTTTCTTATAGTGATCGTGGGTTGATAATAATAAGACCATCATGAGCTGATAAAACACAGCCTTTGTGGGTTGATAAAAACAAATCCATCATGGCTTGACACACTAGGTAGCCATCGTTACTTGATAAGAGTAAAGCCATCGCATGTTAACAACAGTAAAGCCATGGAACTGATTGAAAAATGTTGGGTCAATTGGCAACCTTAAAGAAAAATGTGTTAGGATTCCCTAGCTAAAAGAAAAATGTTAAAACAATTAAGAAGAATTTTCTTTTAATAGGATAGTTGAACAAAAAATGTTGCACTTTTTCACCTTGAGGTGGGGTCATAAAGGTTTAGGGGGTAATAGGGAGGTTCTACGTGTAAAATGGGAAGCACTAATGCATAAATATCATGGAAACTTGATGGAGAATGAAGGGAACTCCCAAACTAGAATTAGAGAAGCAAATTTGTCTTAATTAAGTTGAAACCAACAACGAAAAGCTAGAAAGTCCACATGGAGGCCTTTGTGGTATTACAAGTAACTCTAATTCATTGATAATGTGCATGTTCGATTGGCAAGCTGCATAATTAGGTGATTGGGATCGTTTTTTTGGATGGAGATATTTGTTTCCATGGTGATATTGGTGACTGTTTGAAATATGGATTTTTAGGAGGAGTTTGAATGACTAGTATATGAATATAGAATCAAGTTGGAGATTGTTCGGATTGGTGATACTATATTCCTAATCGACTCAAACGACAAGTTATGGAGAATTGGGCTTCGGGATTTCATGGCATTTTCATCCTTTTCAGCATGTTTTAGAGTTTTCATCAAATATTTCTGCATATCTTTGGTCCAATGGCTGAGATTACATTACGTTATTAAATATAGGCTTATATATGGTTCATTATGATTAGAGAGGAGAGTCGTTGTATTAAAGTTTTGGGGTTTGAGATTTATTCTCAACTTTTAAGGGTTTTATTTGTAATCTATTAGTGAATTAATAAGGTTTTGTTTGATTCTTGGGGCAATGCTTAAAAAAATGTCGTTGAAACATGAGGCTTTGGTTTTGGACTTAGGGACAAAATATTTGCATTAATCCATCACAAGACAAAACATCCTCCAGCTCTGATCATACAACGATAAAGACAAAGTTAGGTTGATGACAGTAGTAGATGGTGGAGATGGCTTAGGAGGCAAATCGGTATGATGGTAGAGGATGATTTTTGATGGAGAATTGATGAAGGTGATTAGTGGTGGTGCTTGGTGCTGCTTGGTGGAGTTCAACATTGATAATGGTAGTTGTGGTGGCCATGATGGTGGTGGTGGTGTTATTTTATAAAGTGACAATTGAAAATACTAAATAGAACTAGCATTATTTATATTGTAAAAATAAGTATAACAGTATATGCTTATATTGCTAGTTTAATTTATCATTACTGAAATGTAATAATGAATATTACATTACATTCGTATAATATTTGCCAAATATAGCATTTTCTAATTGAAAGAATGAACTTAGCATTATATAAAATATGATGCTAATTTAATTTAACTTTTTTGAATGTAAAAATAAATGTAGCATTATATTCATTTAATTCTGATTTAATTTAGAGTTTTTTTTAGTTTTAGGCGATCGTGAGGTGCAATGGTGATCAGTGTTTTAAATCTCGGATTTTGGCCAATATCTTGGGAAAATATCTCGGCTATCTCGGGCGATATTTAAAACACTTATAACTAAATAGGCTGCCAAATCTCGGATTTTGGCTGATATCTCGGATTTTTCATCTCGGCCATCTCGGGGAGATTTAAAAGCCTGATGGTGATATAGAGCAAGGTTTTGGTGTGGTGTGGTAGTGCAGTGCAACGTTAAGATCTGATGGAGATAAGAGTTTTATCACCTTAAGGTGTGGGTTGGAGATTTCGACGTTGATAGAGGTCTTGGAGATTGGGGGAGCTAGTGACGAGTGAGCTTGGGAGGAAAGCGAGGTGCGACTTATGGTTAGTGACATAGAACAGGTTTAGATTAGAGGTGTGAAACATTATTTAAGGGAGGAGGAGAGAGGAAATGAATTAGGGGAAGAAGTTTGTCCATATGGCTAAATTTTGAGATTTGTGGCCTTATCAAAAATAATTTCCAAAGTTTGTCCTTTCGGCTAATTCCCTTTAAATAAAACCCTTATTTTTTAAATTTTGACATATTTGCGAAAAAAACTTCAAATATTCGATTCTTCTTCATTGAAAATATTTGCATTTTTCTGGAAAAAAATAAAAAATCAAGAACATCAGTTCCGATCATAGAAACATGCGATTTGATTTCAGACTTATTTTCGAATTTTTTTTATCAAAAATAAAGCCAGGAGTATAATTTAAAACATGTTTTTGAGAAGGGGTTTTCAGGTACGAAACTTGAAAATAAGGGGCGGGTCCTATTTTCCACTAAATTATAAACTAATATTGCGGTAAAACAATAAATTATTGAGAGAATTATTATCAAAACAAATTTAGTATATAATCACTATAAAAGACACATGAGATCAAAAGCATATGAACCACTTAGGTACAAACTAAGTGATAGAGATTATCTTACTAAATCAGTCATGAAAAGAAACTTAAATCAGTTTGCCACTTGATAATTGATATCTTCATTAATCTTTTTGCTTTTTATTCCATTTATTAACTTGTTCGGAACTAAATTTCTAAAAAATTACATCCCAAATCACTGTTCAAAGGTTTAGGATTGCCATCATTACCTCAATTTTTCCGATGGTATACTGAATATTAATGTGAAAATTTATGTATATAGAAATCATAATTAGCCAGTTCAATTAAGAAGACACTCCGAACAAATTATATATTATTTTCTCAATATGATATTAATCATTATATTCATCTTTTTGATAGAGTTAGGGGTATGTTCTAAGGAAAATTCTATAATTTATTATAAACTATTGACTCTATGATAAATACTCGTTCGAAATAAAAGGTGTCTGTTTCTGTTATTTATTTGTTATATTGTGATATATTAATTAAATAATTAATTTAAATATATTTAATAGAAAATTCTTAAATGATGTGTTATGTGATAAAGATTACAAGGAGTTGTAATCATAATAAAATTATCACATTATTAAATAACATATTATTTTAAATATTCCTGGTCAAGATGTTTCGAGAAATGATATCGATACATCCGTTGAGGCCAGAGACGTCCAACTCTCCAAATGTTCGACAGTGGGGGTTGCATACTGATAGTTATTGGATAACTATGGATTGACTGATTCATCAGATAGTTTTTTGTTAGTTAATAGCAACTAGGTTAAACAAGAAATCTCGAAGTAACAGCAATATACAGTTCTCACGATTTGAGAATGCTGTTGAACTGCAATTTGAAAACTCCATTTTTATTATAGATAAATTGTGGTATGACATTCATCGAACTACTATAGTTGGGTCTGAGTTGAAGCATTGGAAGTTAAACACTATTCAATAGAGAATTCGTCTCCTTATTTTTATAAGTTTAGTATCACGGTCAACTGTAGTCAAATAAAAGTCAGAATCTGTGGCTAGAGTAGTATGGTTAATATTAAATGTTATTATTAGACCAAGGACTTTGTTTATGACCTAACCAAGTTGAATAAGGATGACATTGGAATTTCGGCCAAATCCAAATTCCATAAATCCTAAAGCGATATAGTATTGGAAAAGAGAATGTGTATAAATTATCGTTACTGAAAGGTACCACTTAAGAAACTATGAAATTAGATTTTTACTAAAAATACATGTAAGCAATGAATTCAGCCAAATTGTTACACCACTAGCCAAGATGACGTGTGAACATTAATATTTGAATTGTTCAATATTAATCGTTGACTAAATTAACACCCCTGAGTCACACAACTACATTTGTGATTTTCCCTAAAATCCACACGATTTAATTTATTTACAAAATGTAACAAATTAGCTGAATTAATTAATATTCGTGAAATATTAATTATAGTTATTTTATTTGATGTTTTAGTGTGGTTAGTAATCATTCAAATGCATGTATAAAATTTATATTTGCAAATACCGATATTTGATATCGATGCACCTATTAAACAATGTTTAAGAATAAATTATTATATGGAGGGTTTTTGAAAACTTTGCCTACTATGGATGCATGTTAAGGTCAGCCAAGACATTGAGAAAATGAAAGTGTGACAAAGGATAGGAACTTTTGGTATGTTTCACTTATTTATAATTTATTCATGATGTTCGAAATGATAATATTGTGCATATATATATATATATATAAATATATATATATATAAATATATATATATATATATATATGTATGTATGTATATGTATGTATGTATGTATATTGTAGCCATTTATTAAGATCTGATTTAAAAGTTCTACTATGTATTGTGATTAAATATGAATTCTATTTGCATATGGTTTTAGTTGAATGTTGATATCTTGATTGGATCAGAAATGATTAATTATTATAGACTTAATTTGTTAGAAAATTTTCACCTATTATAATAATTGGTATTTTATTTGTCTAATAAATTTTTTTATGTTTTAATTCATTTTAGATCTAAAACAGATCCATTTGTTTGTTGGATCTGAGATTTGTATGTTGTTATAAATCAACTTTGATGTAATAAATACTGTCGTTATTATAGTTTATTCCTATTAAACATGGATCTATTTTTAGTAGATTGAGTTATGTATATATGTATATATATGTATGTATGTATGTATGTATGTATATTTGAGAATTATAATTAATTCATCTTCATATTTTAGAATTATAAACCATATACATATATTGTAGTATAGGCTAAATCTATCAACACTCTGCAATTTTATTTTCTCGCTCCGATATGTTATAAAAAAAATAGTAACACCCCATATTTTTCTTTAGTTGCCCCATTTTATACCGATTTAATCATCTTTTCTTCTTTTAATTTCTGCCTTATTTAGTTCATCCTTCGTGTTTTCTTTCTTCTTTAATTCATGATAATTGAAGCTAATACTTCTCTTTAATTTTTACCATCAAATCTTGACAAAAATAAATATTATGAGTAAGTCAAAAGTTACATCAATAATGAAACACTTCAATCAGGTTTCAAATTTAAAATAATCTTAATTTTCTTCAAGTTAGTTAATCGATGCTTGAAGTTTGTTGAATTAGATTGAAATTTTCTTCAAATGCTTTTTACTCAAATGAATTACATATAAACATGGAATGTTTAATTACTTTTTCATTGAGATTTGAGATTAGTAAGGAAGAAAACATGTTACTGTATGAAATGTAGAATTGCAAATGAAGAGATATTGTTATTTTAATTTAAGCTGCGGTGGGAATGGAAATTAATTAAGGGCTAATAGATATAGCCTGCAGTATATTCAAACATATATATACTAGTATGAACTAGTGCTATACACATGGGGTTTACCATACAATTCATCTAATTCTGTATTTTTTATCTTTTAATTATAAGCATGTTTATCGGTTGTAGTTTAGTCTCTTTCCTAAACATTAGTGAAATAAATTGTTGGTAATCAGCTTAATTAATCTTAAAGCACACGATGTATAGAGATTCTTTATAAACTTGATGAATTTATACATCAAACATCAACCACAATTGATTCTTACTTTGAAAGCACAACATTATTTAGCATGCCAATTAACTTTCAAACAAAAGCTATGCATAAATACAACAAAATACAACATGTTTTCACCGTATATATTACATATAAATCAAATATGTACCCATTTTATATGATAATAGTATTCCAATCTAGTAAAGAGAAATCAAGCTTAATGTGTAATATTTTTTCAAATTTATTTTAAATTTTGCAGTAGTCCAACATTTGTTTTAGTACACTTTTTAATACACCACTACTAACTAAATTAGATAAACATTATCTTAGCACACGATTTCATAATTTTTTAATAAATATTTTTTTAACAACTATAACATAACACGACATGGGAATTATCCCTAAAACATGAACATTAGGTAGTTTAACTTTGGAAGAATCAAATAAACTTTGGCTTTACTGCAGATATACATGGTAGAATAATAATTGAACCAATACAAAGATTAAGCTAATTCAGAGTGAAATAATGTATATCACCATAAGAAAAATTAATTTTTAGAGACATATAATGTTGAGATTCTACGATTCAAATTATATGTCATTTTGAAGAGGATTATGTGTTCTTTATTATGAAAGAGACGGGAGGTCGTTAAGAGCATCGACGAGGAAGTTATGGTAACAAGGAAAGTAATCACGTTTGTTAATTATTTTTAATTGGGAAATGCATAAGTTATTGGATTGAATTTGCAAGAGATGGCAAGGAAATAAATACAAGCACACGTTATAAAATAAAATATATGAAAAAGAATATGCATATTATTTCTTTCCCAGTAAACTCATTGCTTTGGGATAATTTATTTCCATCTTGCTAATTAAAGGAATGAGTGAATTACTTGCTATGTTTGCACCATTCGTTACTATTGTAAATTGCCTCCATTATCTTCTTACCATATCTTGGTAATTTAATTGACGACTCTCATGGATTTGCACTAGCTATATATTAATGGTAGACATTATTGTAAACTCATCCTGGTATTCAGCCAGCGATCCCCTAAAGATGGAGTGTCTCTTCTTGTTAACCCTAACTTAGGGCTTTGGTATATAAACTCGTATCTTGTAATCTCTTGTAACTCTCTCATGTGTAATAAAATCTCTCTCCGTTGGGCTGGACATACAGTATCTTGATGATAGTGGAACCAGTATACATATTGTGTGTCTCTTTTCTTCTTATAGTTGTTTACTATTTATTTGGAGGATGTTAGATTGAGTGATGTTCAATTGGCAAATCTAGATCTTATTTATTGTTTTTTCCGCATTTATGCAATTTTTGCATAACATATTGGTATCGAGCAATGCGATTTGTTTAATTTTATGCATCAATGGCTTCTAGGAAGAGTCGTAGATCCGGTGGTAATTATGTTATTACTCATTTGGATGAAAACAGAGATTTTATGCAATATCGAAGAAAAAGATGGAGGAGATTATGTTAAGAGAGAAGAGCGTTCCAGTCTTGGAACTTTGGTGATAAGGATTTTAGCATGTTGAAGGGGCATCTGGATTTGGGAACCTATATATGCTTCATGACTCAACGTTGTTGTGAGAGTCTTATGTTGATTTCCATGGGAAATTTATTGTTTGGCAGATAAGGTATGTGGGAGGAGAGAGATTCGATTGGTGATTGAGAGGATTTTTTTGGCCTTGGTGGTTTTGAGATTATTTTGGTACCTACCTTCTTTTGATTTTGGATATTTGCAACATTTTGTTGATGGCGAGGACATAGTCTGAGCTCGTTAGCAAGGTATGATTGGGGGTGGCCTTGCCGGAACCCATTGGGTAGGTATTCATCTTTGGTATCCATCTCGTTAAGAGATTTTGGTTGAAGGTGTTGTTCGTTTTTAAGAGTTTTATGTTGAAAAGAGAATTTGCATCGAGGTGGAGTTTTGAGATTCTATGATTCAAATTATATGTCATATTAAAGAGGATTACGTGTTCTTCACTATGAAAGAGACGAGAGGTCGTTCGGAGCATCGAGGAGGAAGTTATGGTAACAAGAAAAGTAATCACGTTTGTTCATTATTTTTAATATGGAAATGCATAAATTATTGGATTGCATTTGCATGAGATGGTAAGGAAATAAATACAAGCACAAGTTATAAAATAAAATATATGCAAAAGGATATGCATATTATTTCTTTCTCAGTAAACGCATTGCTTGGGGATTATTTATTTCCATCTTTGCTAATTAAAGGAATGAGTGAATTACTTGCTATGTTTGCACCATTTGTTACCATTGTAAATTGCCTCCATTATCTTCTTAGCATGCCTTGGTAATTTAATCGACGACTCTCATGGATTGGCACTGGCTATATATTGAGGGTAGACTTTATTTTAAACCCATCTTGGTATTCAGCCAGCGATCCCCTAAAGATAGATTGTCTCTTCTTGTTAACCCTAACTTAGGGCTTTGGTATGTAAACTCTTACCTTGTAATCTCTTGTGACTCTCTCATGTGTAATAAAATCTCTCTCCTTTGGACTGGATGTACACTATCTTAATGATAGTGGAACCAGTATAAATACTGTGTGTCTCTTTTCTTCTTTATAGTTGTTTACTATTTATTTGAAGTAATTGAATAATTGTTGTTAGATTGAGTGATGTTCAATTGGCAAATCTAGATCTTTGTTGATTGTTTTTTCCGCATTCGTGCAATATTTTTGCACAACACATAACAAATACTCATAGACACTACTTTGATGATATTTACAAGATCAAATAATGTAAATAAACACAGTCAACGAAGTGAACAATCCAAATACCATGTAATTATAACTTAATACGAAATCATGTAATATTTGTGTTCTTATTTATAATCCCACATTCTGCAATATAATATTTACAACCCAGTACAATTTATATATATAATGTATAATGTATAGTTACAAGCATAAGAAAATATGTCAAAAATATCATGTTGTGTTTAAAGCTTAAGCAAATATCACCCTATATTATTTTAGTGAGTTAGTTGATGGAATTATCTACATTTATATATTTGCTCAATTATTTTAATTTTTTGCAAAACTTATTAAAAAGGTACTATAAAGAATAGATAATGGGTTCCTACTTTACTACAACATTTTGATACATATATTTCAGATAATTTGAAAAGGTTTTCTAAATTTACATAATGCTTCAAGTGGCATATTACCTCACAAATTGGGATATTTGAAAAATTGATGATAATAGTAAATGACTGAAAAGTGTTTACGTATTAATTCTATTATTGATTAACATTAAAGAGAATTAATATGTAGTAAGTTTTATCAAATTGAATTAAGAGTAAAATATACTTGATTGAGATTGATCCTCTTATTACTTTGAATTAAAATTGATTAGAATTAAAATCAACTAATTTGTTTTAATGATTGAATGGTAATAATTTTTGACATGATTCTCTCTGTTCAAAAATAGTTCACATTTAAGGTTTATAAATAATAACATCTTTGATTTATAATTATCTACGAACAATTCCAAACTGCAAATATAATAATATAATATAAATCAAACATAAAAGAAATCATTGAGTTTTGCCTCAATATTCAGTGAGATCACCAAGAGTTTGGTTGAAAACATAAATGTGTGTTGCACACAAACATTTTCTAGTATACTGAACAAAAAATAGAAAAATATATAATGTGTAGTTTTTTAACGACCCGTAAATTTTAACGATTTTTATAACGTAATTAACTGTATTTTTCTTGAAAATTTAACAATTAAATTTGGCAATGAAAATTTGATATTTGGTATGCGTCTATTTAAACGTAGTAAATGTCAGATTTTCAATTCCAATTTAAATTCAGCTAATTTGATGAAAATGAAATGTTTTCCAAATCTAAACATTTTTACATAATAAAAATATAAATCACTTTCTGAGTGAGACGTCATTTTTCGTTTTTCCAAATTTGGACTGCTCTAGCTCCGTTTATCTTATTTTCGGCGTTTTAGCAGCATTTTTGGCAGCAAATATCAACTTTTGATAGGATGGTCGTATCGCTGGTATATGTGTACCATTCTGTTCATCTTGTCATGATGATCTCCGTAGTATATTCATTTGTGTGTTTCGGCGTCCGGTACACGGTAAAATCTGCGTAACGGTTAGCCATATCGGTACCCATTTTTGAGTCTTTAGAATATTCTGTGTCCATTCGTTTGTCAAACAGATGAAATAAATGGTCACTTGTTATCAATATTCCAGCTATTCAAATTCTGACTTTTGTTATTCCTCTCTATCCAACATATATTGGTTCGTCTCTTCTGGTTCACACTCTCTCTCTCTCTCTCGGTTCCCATTTTTCTTTCTGTAGCCTTCGTTCTGTCATGTCAGGATAAAAGAAATTATATACATAAAGTTATATATTGGTTTGTATAATTGTGAGGCTTAGTTATATATATATATTTGTTTTCACTTTTACCTGAAGCATGGCTAGTTGCTCGTCCTCCTTCACGTCTCATCAGCGGACCCTTCCATCAACGTCTTCCACCCCATTCCCTGCTCCGACCCATCACTCCACTATCGACCGCACCAAGCCCTCCCTGCACCACGTCATGCCGCCGCTCACCACCTCCGCAACCCCGATCTGCCATCTTCCCTTGAACCGAGTGCAGCCCGCCACTTTTCCCCTCTGCCGAATGCCCAACGACTTCACCCACCAACATAGTACAGCTTTCACCACCCGCAACACACCTGCTCCCACTACCCACGCACAGCACTGGAACCACCACCCCATCAGCCTATGAGCAGCGCGCTACCCACAACTTTTCTGCCGCCTTGTGATCCACCATCTCACCACCCTCCCTCTCGCCTGAGCCTCCACCCCTGGCTCTTGAGCACGTGCAGCCTGCACCTAGTCACCCTCATCCTTGAACTGCCACCTTGTTCCCACCAAGCAGCAGCCCTTGATCACCTCCTCACCTTTGTCCCCCTGACCTCCGCTTTTTCACTTTCTTCGTCACCCGCAACCAACAGCCAAGCATCGCCTTTCCCTAGCAGCACTGCCTCGAGCACAACCGCCTCCATAGCCCGTCTTTCCTACGTCCAAACCCGAGCCGCGCCTTCGACCGCTACACTTTTTCGAGCTCCGACCCATCCTTCTCACCATGACAGCACGTAGGCTCCCACTCCAGCCCGTTTCTCCACTCAGACCCTCCCATTCCTCTTATATAAATATATATATATATATTATATTTGATTTTGATAATATGTGTTTTAATATTATATAAATATATTGCTTGTAGTATTGTTATACATGTAACAGTATATATATTGGCAAACATATAAATATTGGCTTTAAGAAATGATTTTGTGTAGTATACATATAATATATATTTCATGTAGTATATATATTGATTTTGAATTATATTATATAAAGGTCTAATTTGATTTTAAAGTATAATATATAAATGTCGACGTGTTTATTTGTGTATATAATATATACATAAAGTTTTAAAATATAATATATAAATATTTTGATCTTTATAATATATAGGGTTGTTTTCATTGTAAATAAGCTGCTTGATTTTAGTATTGATTTTTTTTAAAATATGTTATATATAAAGATTTTGATTTTATTTATGTTCTGATTTTTCAAATATAAATTTTAAGGTTTACTTATTATTTTATTATTTTAAATATATATATATATATGGTTCATCGATTTCGAATTCAAGTTCTTTGCTGTATTTTGCCGCTATTTGGAGATTACAGCATCAGTTTTCTAGCTTGTTCATGTCTATCTGTGTCCGTGCTTCCCATCTCGTATATCTTTAAGACTCGAAAGGTGAGCAATCACTCACGATTATCTATCTCAGTAAATTAATTTCACATGAAATGACGATTGAAACATGTTATTATATTTGAAATGTTACTTATTTAATTGTTGAATATGATATGTTGTTATTTAAATTGTTCACCTATGTTGATTAATATATGACACCATAACCTGTGTATATATATTCTATTTAAATTGATAATTATGATATATGGCTGCTATTGATATGTATGTCATTTTATTATATTACTATGCTATTGTTCTCACACTACAAGTTCCCTATTAGTGTAGGAAAATCCCTATGGGTTGAAATGATACATACCCGAACGATCTTATAGATTAGGGGAAAATCGTTATGGGTTGAAATGGTAAACCCAAACGATTTTCATTGATTTTGAAATTTTGGGATTGCGGTCGGGTTGAAATGATATATACCCGTAAATTTAAATAATTGCGGATTGAAATGATAAATATTCGTATCACTTGACCATAGGATAGAAAACTATATACGGACACCGTTGGTCTATTTTTGAAAAATGATTTCCAAAGTTTTTGAAAGGAAATATATGGATTTTAAAAATTATTGATTTCCAAATATAGTGTAAAGAAATTTTAATTTTAATATATGTGAAAAAAATTAAGATTTTTAAAATTATATATTTTGGAAATTTTAAAATTATAAGTTAAGTTTTGAAATATAAATTATAAAATTTTACTTATAACTTTATTATTTTTAAAATATATAAAATAATATTTAAAATATATTTAATTTAATAATAAGATTTAATTTAATAAAATTTAATTCACCTAATATATATATAATATGTTTTTAAATATTTATTTAAATTTATATTAATATATTGAAAATAGATTTTTGTAATAACAATAAATTAAGGTTGGAAAGATAAATTGAAATTGATTTGTAATTTAATTTTTTTAAGAATTATATTTAAATAGAAATTGATTTGAAACTTATTAATTTGAGATTTTTTAAAGATACGATTTTATAACTTGATAACATGATTTTGATTAAAGGTGAATAAATGAATATTTTCAGATTTAAATAAGATTGAAATTGAATATTTAATTTTGATTTAAATTTGAATTCGAGATTTTATTTAAATGTTTATAAAAGTGATTATATGAATATTTTCAGAATTTAATATAATTGAAGTTAGATATTTAATTATTGGTTTTATTTAAATTTGTAATTTGAGATTTCATTTAAATGTTATTAAAATGATTAAGTGAATATTTTCAAATTTAAATAAAAATTAAAGTTGAATTTTGAAATATAAATGAGATTTATCAAATTGAGTTATTGTAAATTGTTTGAATATTTAATCTCTAAAATCTATTAAAATTGGAGGTGGTTTTAAATTTGTAATTCAAACCTAGATTTGAAATCGATATAAATTAAAATGGTTAAATGAGAATTTGAATTGAACCTTTAACCTTTTCAATCGAAATTGTTAAACTGGAATTGATTTAAATTCAATTCTGGAATTAAAGTTGAATCGAATTAATGTGTGAAGTTGGAGGAAACAATTCTACTTTGAAACTATTTTAATATATAAACTATTTTAATATATAAACTATTTTAATCTATAAACTATTTTAAACTATTTTTAATTTATAACTTTTTCAATATATAAAAACTATTTTCAATAATTAAACTATATAAGTTGGAAGTCTATTATGATTTAGATTAAATGAATTTAAATGCAAATAATTTGATATGATTTTGAAAGAAAATATGATTTCGAAAGTGAATATGATTTCAAAGTGAGAAATTTTGAAATGTATATGATATTTTGATATGAAGTATGAACTGTTGAAAATATTAAATGACCACGATGTGAAATAAGCATTTGGTTGTTAAAGAGGTCGGGATCGGATATTGTCATACTCTCTGCCAATACCGAAATCCACTTTAACAACTGTGTACGTGGTGGAGATTCCAGAATGAAGTAAGATGGTTTGGCGACGATTCTATATGAGGTATTAACGCAGCCCTGACTCCCATGAGTCAGCTTGATGTGGCTAAAACAGGAGCCACGCCAGGCCAAGTGAGGTCATTCCTCCTATCGGGCACATTTCTTCGATACCATTCTATTACTTTGTGATTTGATTGGGTGCACCTTTGATTTAGAAGTGTGTCTCGAGGTGGGCAGTAGTAGCTACTATGCGTTACCACTAGTCCGAATCCGCAAAACGGTAGTATCCTACCCTGGGCCTTGCCTTGCGTGCCTTGTCACATGCCTTACCGCGCCTTCTACGAGTTTGGTTTGTACCGTACCTATGAAGTGCCCTCTGAGTAAACCATCGGTTTAGTGGAGCTTACGGTATTGTATAGACTACGGGAATATATAAAATGTGTTAAGGGGGATATGGGTAACGCCTTAACGCTATTTTAATACTTTACTTTTACTGATAGACAAATTATAATAGCGTATATTACTACATAGTAGATAGTTCCACGGATCCTTAGAGGATGGAAATCCTAAACATCCTTTAAGTTACATGTATTTCAGTTGACATTTCACTTGAGTTGAATTTATTGGTATAAGAATGTTAATCCTGACTCGAGTGTTTTGTGTTTTGCTTTATGCTCGGATTAAACTCAGTATCACAGTATTTGAGACTCACCTTTGGAGCTCTTCTTGATGATCTGTCTTTCTATCTAGCTTTCATTTATCTCTTCTATTTACAGTTTTCCATTCAGACTTGTCACTTACTTTGTATTGAGATTTCTATGTATTAGATATCTATTGTATTTTGTTTAAGACTCTATTGTTTATATAGTAGCTTCATGAACTACTATTCTGCTGCTTATTGTTGTATTACTCTGTGTTTGTGATTCTGTGATTGATTTATTTACTGTATATACTAAGTTTTGTCAAATTTAAATTAACAATCTATTGTTTTGAGCAATTCAAGTCTGACATGTGTGGACGATTGTCGATTTGAATGGTTCGAAATAGCTGGTCGTTACAAGTTTAGTTAAAAAGAAAATAAGAACTTATAAAATATAAGATTAAGTTGTCTAAGACCATACAGTGCAAAAATGTTGACTACACATTTATATTTTCTGCAAAATATTATGTGAAAAATTATTATTTAAAAATTCTTTTACCACAAATATAGTCTACTTCCTCTAACATGATATTCTTATATGTTTATGTTTAAGGGTGAAAAAAGATAAATTTACATCCATTTGACTATATAGAACAACTTAAGGTTTTTTGATATCTATGTGTCAGTATGCATACAAAACCATGTAAAATAAATGAAACAAATCAAATTAATAGTACTCAACCAAAAAAATCAAATGAAGATAGAATTTGATAGTAAAAGTAAGAATGGAAAAAAGGGCAGGTTCTATTAAACCCCAAAATGGACTTACATACCCCATTTTAAATAATAAACTTTTTATTACATTTTCACCTCTACTACATATTTAAATAGATTATGATTTAAACAATTAAAATCAAAAATTCTAGTCCCAAATAAAAACACAAAGAAATGAATTTATTAGCTGCGAATATATAAATCAAGGATATCATAACATATTTTCATTTTGATATCAAAAAAATTAACCTATTAATAACATATTATCATTTTGAATCATTAGCAAACGTGTAAACCAAAATACTGTATATATCAGGCCAAACGTGGAAAACAAATATCAAATTAACAAATTTACATTTGGATTTGCTTTCCCTTTATATCACTTCTAGAATGAAGTAAGATTTTTTCTTAACAAAATTATATTGATTACATAAAAGAGAGGAAGCGAGGGAAGCTGAAGAGAGAATTCTTAGATTTGGTAAAAGTGCAGAAAAGGGTATTTGTGGAATTATTGAGGGGTGAAAAGGACTATGTGGGGTGTGAATTTATTAAAAAAATTAGCAAGGTGTGTAAGGCAATTAGCGATATGTTGATAAATGTTAGGTGTGGCTCGCATTGTTGGTGCGTGAATTGGACGAATAAGCCCCACATCGCAAGAAATATGACGTATAACGTGGTATATATAGGGATTAGTGGCACGTAACATTGGAAATTTCTTTTATTACAAACAAGTGTTGCCAAGGCTTTATATGTGCTCGTTGGGAGGCGATGACGAGATGTTCAATCGGGACTTTGATACAATGGAAGCTTCAATAGGTGGCGCCATCACACACAATGAAACGTGCGTATATGGGGACGCACTGGAGAGTTGAATCTCAATACAATATCAGAGTTGATGGTTCGAAGGACCATTAGATGATGCGAGAGTGACCAAAGCAGGACTCCTGGAGGCTTAAGCAAAGAAGAATGACTCGTTAAGGTGGAGACATGGTTATGCAGCCTGATCCAACTGCTAGAAAGAGGACTCATGGATACATAGCCGTCCTCTACTGCATTGAGGACTCGATGTATCCTAGATGATTTGAGTGGAAATACTGACCTTAAGGTGGAGATGGAAAGAAGAGGAAGCGGCTTGACCTAACTACAGAGCTTCTTCAGCATGCTCGCCAAGAATGTTTGAGGAAATACTCGTTAAGGTGCAAATATGTCCCACATTGCAAGAAATATGGCATATAACATGGTGTATATATAAGATCGGTGGCACCTAACACTGGGAATTTCTTTTGTTACAAGCAATTGTTGCCAAGACCATGTATGTGCTCGTTGAGAGGCAATGAAGGGATGTTCAATCGAGACACTGGCACATTGGAAGCATCGTTAGGTGACAATATCACACACAATGAAGGTGCGTACATGGGGACACTGTGGAGTGCCGAAACTCAATAATAAATGTCGCAAAAAAATCAACTTTACCTTTAATGAAAATTCCAAAACAATTTCAAATTCTAAGATGTTTCATAACTAAATCTAAAATAAATGAAGAAAACCAAAGTCATCACCAACTAATCAAAGCAAAAAATGTAGAAAAACAAAAAATTGGACATAGAATTTGAATCAAAAATATGAAATCATTAATAAAGAAAAACAACAAATTCAACCTCAAATTAAAAAAATAATAGATGATAAAGTAAATACCTAACCTTTAAATGGAGCTTGTCGATTTAGTGAACTAAGGTTTTCGATGAATTTAGATAATTTTTCATAAACATCCTAAACTGGATAAAACTAGTGGAAAGATAACCACTGCAGAACATGAATGAAATAAAAATTAAGGAGAATATAAAGATGAAGAACTATTGATGAATTCAATCAAATTATAATCATATAAAATAATTTAAGGCCGATAAATAATTGTTTTGAAAGATTCTCTACATTGTTATATACTAAGGATTGAGCTTTTCTAGATGAAACTATAAAATTGAAAGAAACAAATTTGTGAAGAGGAAGAAGAAAATGAAGATGATAGAAATTAAAAAAATTATATTAACTTGAAAATGTGAAAAAGAAGAAAAGAATGTCTAATGAATTATAAAAGAATAATGAATTCAGAAACTGAGATGGAAAGAAATAAGAATGTTGTGATGGGAACCGTTGTTAGGATTTTATTCCCAAAAGTACGAAAAATAGAATTAAAACATTAACAGATTGAACTTCCTATGTAATACAATATATAAAATGGTTTTTTCTATAAAATGGCAGCAAATGCAATAAAGAACAAATTGGCCTAAGTGTAAATTATCTACCATTGTGACATATGCTCACAAAGATTAATCCACACACATCACACTTCAAGGTATGTATAGTTGCCTCATAGGTTATCATTTATATTGGAATAGAAGGTCAGTAATGTTGGACTTACCCACAAGCCCATAAGTAGGCCAAGTGGGTAATTAACCGACCTAAGTAAAAAAGTACCAAATTGGGTTTAATAAAATAAAGAGAATAATTACTATTGGTGGATAAAAAGGTAATTTCATATTAATACTTTGATGATAGGTGTGTATATAGAATAGAAAACCTAATAGGATTGGCTCTCTCTCTCTCTCTACCCACTCATCTAGTTTTCCTCTCCATCAAGAAAGCTTGTCAAACTAAAGGGGTCAAGAGGGAGAAATACAATCCTAGGAAATTATTCGCTAGAAATTAATTGCTTTTACTATGAATCAAGGTACGCTCTCTTAATTTATTATGTGATTGTGAAAATCATTTTGTTCAAAGATCTAACCTATTATGATTTAGATCTAGTCTATTATGATTTAGATCTAGCCTATCATGATCTAGATCTAGGCTATTAAGATTTAGAATTAGCCTATTATGATTTATGCAAATTATTAGTTTCTTTTTATTGATCTGAAAAAAATTAAGACTTTACATGTGGTATCAGAGCTTAAGTTGAGAACTCAATGATTTTCCATGAATGAGTTATTTTATTTTATTTGCTGTGATATATTATAAATTTATAAAAATATGCTACATTATTATATTTGCCGATTGATGTTTGTTTTTCTTTATCATTGTTCGTTTGTAATTTTTTGATATTAATTTATTATATATTCATATAAATCAAGCTATGAAACTTTCTGTAGCTCAATTAATAACTTAATTGTAAAATTTTGAGTTATACTATATATGTTTGCGTATATGCTTGCTTCTGTTTTACATAATGAATGAGTGTATTGTTTTATTGCTATAATAATTTTGGTTTGTATGTAATGTTTTGGATTACGGTACAGTATTGTAAATAATTAGTATATATGATTTATATATGTCTTATGATTATGTTAAAGATACCCGTATGTTACCATTTGAATTAAAGTATTATTAGTATCCTATTTGAACTAGAGTGATTATAATGTATGTCGTTAGTCACCAAAGTGATAAAAAAATTAAGGATTTTGCATATGAATTGTATAACGGTATTTTAATTTGAAATTTATATTATGTGTAATTTGTTAGTCACAAAGCGGCCAAATTAGAAAGGTTTATAAATGTCGAATTGAATGAAATTCATTTACTCATGTTTATGTAATGCTTATAAATAAATGACATTATGGCTTATGTATAATTTTAAAGATTTGTCTTGAGCATATTCAGTTCATAGTTATAAAATGTTTTGGATTGCCCAAAGGTTGATCACTTATTTTATAACATATGAACATTATCGAGGTATATTGATGTGCTTGGTTAGGTATGTTTTTCTATATCAAATATAGCAAACATATCTAACTGGAGTATGTTAATTGTCAATTATGTGGAATTTTATGGAGCATCAATTATGTTTGTTTTATTGCTTATTGTTGTATAATCCAAAGAAGAACTTCAATATACACCTTATGTTTGTTGGGAGAATCCGAATTTGTGTTATAGTTTTAAGTCTATTACTCAAAGCATTAACATGTGAGCGTATTTTATATATTTTCGCAGCATCTGTTCCTGTTCCTCTACGTTCATAAGCCACGTCTATTATTAAGTTTAATGGGCTTAATTTCTCTGAATGGTATGAACAAGTTCAGTTTCACCTCAGTGATCTGGATCTTGATTTGGCACTCTTTAATGAGAAACCAGCTGTATTTACTACTACTAGCAGCACTGAATAAAGATCTTCCTATAAAGCTTGGGAGAGATCTAATAGATTGAGCTTAATGTTTATGCGAATGACTGTAGAAAATAATATCAAGTTCAAAATGTTAAAAAAAGTGCATAGGAATTTATGAAGTTTGTCGAAGAATGCTCGCAGTCTAAGTCTGTTGATAAGTGGTTTATTGGGACACTAATAGGTACCTTAACCACCATTATGTTTGATGGTTCTCAAACTATGAGCATATTGTTGAAATGATGAATATAGCAGTAAAATTAAAGAACATGAAAATGGAAGTGAATGAAAATTTCTCAGTAACATTCATCCTTAGCTCCTTACCTCCTGAGTAGGATCCATTTCATCTGAACTATAATACTCTAAAGGATAAATGGAATGTGCATGAATTGCAAAGTATGCTCATTCAGGAGGAAGCAAAAATTAAGAAATCATAAATTCATTTAGAAAATCTCATAATTCGAAAAGGAGTTAGAAAGAAACAAAGAAAGAATGTTGGGAAAGGCAAGCAAGGACTACCAAAGTCAAATCAGTCACTGCCCAAATCCATAAGAAGGAACCAAGCAAGGATAAGTGTCATTTCTATGGAAAGACTGGATACTATCAGAAAGATTGCCTAAAATGTAAGGGATGGTTCAAAAGGAAAGGTAAGTCGGTGCTTTAGTATGTTTCGAATCTAATTTAGCTGAAGTTCCTTATAATATTTGGTGGATTGATTCTGGTTGTACCACTCATGTTTCAAATACGATGCATGGATTCATTAGAGCCCAAACCACAAGCCCAAATGAAAATTTTATCTTTTTTGGAAACCAAGTAAAAATTCCAATCGAAGTCATTGGAATATATCATTTAATTTTAGACACTGGAAATCATTTAGATCTTCTTCGGACTTTTTATGTTCCTTCTTTTTTTGCAATTTGATTTCCTTGTCTAAACTTGATACTATTGGATACTCTTTTAAATTTGAGAATGGAGGTTTCAGTTTGTTTAAACAAAACCCTTTTATCGGTTTGGGTATTCTTTATAATGGTTTGTACAAATTAAAGCTTGATACTTTCTTTGCTAAAACTGTTATAAACCTTACATCGTAATGTTGGTACAAAACGTGGTTTAATTGATGAATCTTTAGCTTACTTATGGCATAAACATTTGGGCCACATATACAAAGAAAGAATCGAAAGATTGTAAAGAATTAAATCCTACATAATTTGGATTTTACAGATTTTAGAATTTGTATGGAATGTATTAAGGGAAAACACATAAGATGCATGGTTAATTCAACGATCTGCCTTTTTGACTTTCAAAAGTCGACACTAATACATCCACGGTGTTCACGCCGAGCATCCAAATGCCGGAAAGACAGATTGTTGGGGTGAAAGAAAGAAAACAGAAAACAAAATCTCACATCGTGACGAGTAATATATAATATACAACAGATCTTAAAAAAAGAACCTGTAATATACATTCATCAATTAGAGTAACTTACCTATCAGCAGTTTGGATAGTTATAACAGCCCGTCCTCATAAATGCTGATAAGTACAAAACAAAAAATAAAGTAAAAATAAAGGTACGTGAATATGTTTTGGAGGAATCCAACTCGTTTCCTGAAGCTCCAAAGCATCCATAACTAAATCTAGAAATATGCTCGGGCTGACCATAGCATTATAAGAAAATAACGCTTGGATCAGTCTGGTAAACCAGCGTGAGAAACACAAATCATATGGATTTTTCATATTATAAAACCTTCCAGAAATAAATGTATCTCTTATGACCATTCCACACATAAACATAAATGGGTTTTTACCTTCCGATAACAAGACCATTCTTATTAGAAAATCCAGTGATATTATAATAATGTCTAGAGTTTAAAATAAATATTTAACATAGCTGAAATGCCTGCATCTCACATTTCAGCATATTTGGTATACAACTAATTCTGTAAGGAACATATTGGAGAATGGATTCCATACAATGACAAGGCTACCCAGGTTTCACTTGTCACAGTATACCTCTAGAAAAATGTACCGAGAGCATTAGCTGACTCCCTGCAAATCAGGACCGGCCTACCCTTTCTTGGATAGTACCGAATATGTCAACATCACTGGGCTGCCATTGTGACAAACCGTACTTGGCCCGAAGCATACATAAATCTATAAATATCGATCTAGATAGGGTGACGACCATACCCTAATAGTAGCGAACTACATAATCCCGAAGCATATCCCTTGTTTTAGTCATTACCTAGTGTGAGGCTTGATGCTACAATTTATCTTTTATAGCAAATCCCACTTGGAATGCTAACACGGCCCTCCAGGCAGTAATACAGTGCCATCATTCATTCATACAAGTTGTTCAGGATATAAACATACCGAACGCATTACTTCTACTACATCCTTTTTGGAATTTCCCTCAGGATTAGTAGCAAGTAGCCCTTGCACTTCAAAGAATTCCGTCTTCGATTTCCATCATCTTCAAGATGTCTCAAATTTGAACACTTATGTTGGTTCAAAGTGGCTTTCGAATAACTCATGCTTATCCGATCCCGGTCTCTTCGAACCAACAATTGATAGTTTCAAAACTGGCCAAGATTTGATAGTCGATTATTTAACTATTAAATAAACAAACAGCCAAATCAGAGATTTAATTTTATATGGAAACCCATGGTTAAGCACATAAGCAACCACTAAGCAATTTTAATTAATCCTTCCATTTATTAAAACCACTTTGTAAATATTTGCATCAAAATACTTTTATAAAGATATATTCACAAACCATTTCACTTTCAATACTTAAAAATATTGATATAGTTATCTTAACTGTATAAGTATACTCAAAAAAAATTTCACTTTCAATACATAGAAAATATTGATATACTTATCTCAACTGTATAAGTATACTCACAAAACATTTCACTTTCAATACTTAGAAAATATTGATATACTTATCTCAACTGTATAAGTATACTCACAAAACATATCACTTTCAATACTTAGAAAACTTTTCCATATACTTATATCAATAGTATAAGTATATTCAAAAAACCCTACATTTTTTATACTTATAAAATGTATCTATATGCTTATCTCAACGGTATAAACATATTCACAAATCATAAGAAAGATTTCATATTTTCACAACCATACTTATTTAGGTTAAAATAGATGTCATTTAGAAAGCTGACAATGATAGCCCATAACACATTTGGTGTAAGTGACAGGGTCGTATAAAATTAGATCAAATGAACTTAACACAACTTTCTAATTTCAAACTTGTAATATCAGTCGATTAACAATGAAGTCGGACAAGTTAGTGTACCGCCCCTGCCTCGACATAAATTCTTAATTCTCAAAATATGGGTGAGTTTTCCCACCTCGGAATTTGTGTTAAGTATGAAAGAAATATTTTCCATACCACCATAATTTAAATAGATCATTTATGGAAATCAAATCTAATTTCTTTAATAAAACTTCTTTTTATAAACCTCTTTTAAAAATATTTACAAAACACCTTTTTATAAATCTCCTTTCTATTTATAAAATTATTTTATAAATCTCTTTTCTTTTTATAAAACTTCTTTTTATAAATCTCTTTTAAAAATATTTACAAAACTCCTTTTTGTAAATCTCCGTTCTATTTATTAAACTTCTTTTATAAATTTCCATATTTTAAATCTCACATACTTGTATAAATCTTCGGTTCCAAAATTGGAAGAAATACTTTATATAAAACGCTTATTCCATATATCATTGTAAATTCACAAAAGTAATTTAATATTTCAATTTATCAATTTGATATCATTTACCTTTTATAAAATATCATTTATACATCTATTCTTTTATTTATAAAACACCATTTATAAATCTATCTTTCTATAAAACATTTTGTATAAAGCGTTTCCCAAATATTTATTCCAAAATATCATTATCTTCTTTAAAAACAGAATCAC
The DNA here is from genome assembly GCA_030737815.1 of Allium fistulosum. Taxonomy (NCBI): domain Eukaryota; kingdom Viridiplantae; phylum Streptophyta; class Magnoliopsida; order Asparagales; family Amaryllidaceae; genus Allium; species Allium fistulosum. Next base: position 560,510,335 of record CM060907.1, read on the forward strand.
TAAATTATAAAGGATAAATTCCCCCCATTTTCTTTAAAATAAAATATCCGTTATTATTTTAACTTTTCTGTAAAATAAATACTTCCCGAAATACTTTTAAAACATTTCCACATATGTTACAAAAGAAAATAAAAAGGTTGAAGTAAAATAGAGAAGTTCAAAAACCATTTTTAAATAAAATCTCAAAAATCACATTTAACATCATTCTATGAATCAAAACCAATTTCAAATCCAAACAACAAATAACAATATTTTCAAATATTATAATGAGGCCAATATCAACCATAACACTTAACCAATGCTACTACTACCTTTATCACAAAAAGGTTCAGCTTTTAACATATATCAATGTCATATCTCATATGGCCAACTCCCAAACCTTTGGCATTCAACAATTTATACAACAATGAAATTAAAAATCAATAATGTTGAGGAATCCAGATTCCTCTACAAAATTCCCTGCATTTCATTTTATATGCTACCCGTTATTCAAAAAATGGAAATTCAACCAAACTAAACCAATAAATCATTCAAGCACAAAAACAATAATTTATACCTACTATATATCATATATTGTTAAATCAACGGTAAGACAGCTGACCAAAATTTTAGCGGACGCTTATGCGTTCCAGCTTGATCTAAAACCGAACGACGTTCGATTTTAGCTCAAAATTCAACTTGCTCCAAACTTGACTAAACCAACTCCAATGCGTAGATAATGCTCCTTACAAGCGTAACACAAAAGACTACGTCTAGGTTAGACCTCGTATGAAAGAGATATTCATCTTATAAGTTTTTGAGATAAATCAAACCAATTAATTACTTAATCACTTAACTAATCACTTTAATCACTTAATCCTTCTTGTCAAATCACTAATCCACTTCTCTGTGCATGATACGCTGATACACCCAAATGTCTACATGCCTCCTCCCAATACTCCATCTCCGATCGACTGTTCGACGAACAGATTTCGCCAATGTGTCACATGCCTTGTTCTCTACGCCGTGCACAACATCATGTCGAGCTCGACGGCCTCCATCCCATCGACCTACTACACATCACTCCTTCCCTCACGAAGTCACGTTTTGACCTAGCCCATCAGACGCCACCAAACTTCAGGAAATGGTGCTCCTTCACACAAAAGACGTGATGGTATCCTCTGTTTCGCCAATCGTCCCCTACATCGATGCCAAACCTTAACCAAAGTTGTCATCCACCACGTCGAGCATCCCAAATCGATGCCACACACCAATAAACCCACCTTGATTTGAAGTCTAGGTCAAAATAAACTAAATAGATATAATTTCATGATTTTTAGCGAACCCTAGTTTTAGATTTTGATTTTTGAAAAGCAGTGGCCATTCTTTCGCTTACAGGAAGTGAAAAATGAAAATTAAAAGGAAGTGTGAAATTAGTGAAATGTTTAGGTTATTATATTTTTAAAAGTCCGGCACTTTGCTACACAATATTATGTTCATGTACGAACCGCAAACGATAGAAATAAAAGGACTATCGTGCCCAACAATGCGACATAATCACCAAACAACAATAAAATACACTGGTTATCTTATTCTATAAAAATTTAAAAATACCAACATTTGCTGCAAAATACATCAAACGAAAATTTAAATATTTTCCAAATTAAAAATCATGGAAAAATCCTAAAAATTCATTAAAAAATATATCATTAAAAATCAATTCATTTTATTAAAAATTGTTTTTCTAATTATTTATTAAATTTGAATATTTAAATAAATTAAGTAACCTCATTCGAAACGTTAAAAATTACAGGTCATTACATTCTCCCCCCTTAAAAGAATTTTGTCCCCGAAATTCCCAATGGAAGAAAAATGTCTTTACACGTTTAGACTTATAAAACCTCTTACTTAAAATGACTTATTATGCTTATAAAATCCCTTAAGTTACGAAAAATTTCGAAAACACCTCCTGTGCGTAGCTTGGTCCAGAAAAATTACAACTCGCCACACTAGCCCAAATCAATAAAAGAAAACAAAAGCCCAAAAGTGGCCTCCTATAACTGACGCATAGAATCATCAACTATAGTATATACGTATGATATACCATATAAAGTGTGTATAACACATAGCAAACATACCCGTTAAGCATAAACATGTACCAATTTTCGAGCAATCAAACTCTACTCATGAAACCGAAAACAACTAGCAAGCCTTTACTTCCATGTACTTGAATATTACTTAAATACCCTAAAATGAGAGTTAAGCACGACAAATGAAGCAATACAACAACTCATCCATCATATATCATGAATCTAAGCCTGCTAAATACTATATATCAACCATCTTACATAAACATGCCATTAAACCATGTGAATTGCATTTTTAATGTAAGAAGCATATAATATATTAGAGTCCGTATGATGTATGTATGTTATCCGTATGCAATATCAAATCAGATCACTTACTTGATCACATAAACTTCTCTTATGAACTAGTATCGCTCACTCGACTCCCCTAGTGCGGACTCCGATTAGGTTCCTTGATTAGAAACCTTTATTCTCCTTACATAGCCATATAATATGATAGAAAACTCCAAAATCATATCATGAATCTGTATCAAGTGTTCGTCGTCAAGAATCGAGTGAAAAATCGTTGTTCGAATCGGTGTAAATCACATCGAAATTATGTACTCGAATATGGATCAAGAACAGTTATGCAAATGAAACAATCTACGTACTACTTACGTATTTTATTCCATTGGTTTCTTAACTACCCCAACACTTTTCCTTTAAACAATATTCATATACATTTGTAGTATTTCATTTGATACTAAAATCATTTATGAACCATTTCATAACACATTACTTACGTTTACAAACACTTCAATAAACATGGTTTCATTTCTAAACATTTCAATACTTAAGAGTTATAAAAACTCAACTTTTCTATTTTCACAGAAACACTTAGCTTTAAATTTCTATATCCATTTGGAAATATTTGATTGTATAAAATCGCCAAAAATTCCATTTCATTTCAACAAATGAAAACTACCAAATGAAATATCATAATAAGATGCCCAAACTACCTTAGTACATAGGATACATGCGTCCATAATAACTTAACAAAAAACTTAAGAACTAAACATCGGCATTTAATTCAACTCTATTTGAAATAATAATATATACTCAAAACTTTAGCAAATTACTATGGTAGCATCCCTACTTAGAAACAAGAAAATAAATGCCGATGATGCTGTAGTCATCGCCAGAATTATTTTTCAATGACAGAAGTGAGTTCAGTGCATTCTATCTCCTTTAAAATCTATTTTTAAAATATTTTTATTCATCAATACTTTCTTTCTATCTCCTTTAGAACCTATTTTTAAAATATTTCTATTCATCAATACTTTCGAATAATACTATTATTATTTTCCCCAAAACCTTTGAAAAACAATTTCCAAAAACACCGTGATTTAAGTCCTCAAATTCTTAGTTTAAATCCATTTTATTTATAAACTATACTTATATAATTTCACTTTCTTGTATAAAATCATTTCACAAATGTATATCTTTGTTTAGATTATAATAAATAGCTTTTATTAAAATTAAAGTTTAACCCAACATTATCACCGAATGCCTTATAGTCAAATTATGAAATTAAATACACAAGGTGTTCATATTTAATGTTCCCACAATTACTATTTACCCAACCCATGCAGTAAAAAGATAAAACTGCTTATAAAGTGGCCGAGCACCACTAATCAAACAATAAATGATAATAATTGAGTATCATCATTTCCTGACAAACAAACACATCATACACACCTATATCAATTTTTGAAATATTTTCCTTTATATAAAAAATATAATCCTAGATAAAATTATTTCATTTACTAATTTTAAAAACAATACTATGTCGATTTGCCTTGTCCAAGTGTTTAGAAACCCCTATCGATACCGTGGTACCCCTATCTCGACCAGAATTCATAACCCACTCAATAGAACAATCAGCACAATATAAAACAATTTATAGCACTAACAAATACGCGCTCTCTCTCTCTCTCACTCACACACACACACACACACTCACTCAACTCATTCTAGGGTTTTGCTAACGTATCTCTAATGAGTCTACCCTACCAAAGCCTAGGTATTCATTCAACCTAAGCTCTGGTACCGTAATGTAACGATCCGCCACTTCGACCCTCAAAAGTCAACACTAATACATCCACGGTATTCAAATGCCGAGCATCCAAGTGCTGGAAAGACAGATTGTTCGGGTGAAAGAAAAAAGACAGAACATAATCTCATATTGTGAAGAGTATATAATACACAATAGATCTTTAAAGAAAGAAACCGTAATATACATACATCAATCAGAGTAACTAACCTATCATCAGCATGAACAGTTATAACAGCCTGTCCTCATAAATGCTGATAAATACAATACAAGAAATGCAGCGGAAATAAACATATGTGAATATGTCTTGGAGGCATCCAGATCGTCTCCTGAAGCTCCAAAGCATCCATAACTAAATCTAGAAATATGTTCGGGCAGACTCGAGCATTATAAGAATATAACGCCTAGATCAGTCTGATAAATCGGCATGAGAAACACAAACGATATGGATTTTTCATGTTATAAAACCGTTTATAAATAAATGTATCTCATAAGACCACGTCACACATAAACACAGACAGGTTTTTTAACTTACGATAACCAAACCATTAATATTAGAAAACCCATGATATTATAATAATGTCTAGCACTGAAAATAAATATTTAACATAGCCAAAATGTTTTCATCTCACGTTCCAGCATATTTGGTATACAACCAAGTCTGTTAGTCACGTATTAGAGAATGGATTCCATATAATAACAAGGCTATTGGGGTACCGCCTGTCACAGTACACCTCTAAAAAATGTACCGAGAGCATTTGTCGACTCCTTGCAAATTAGGACCGGCTTACCGCTTCTTGGATAGTACCAAATATGTCATCACCACTAGTCTACCAATGTGACAAATCATACTGGGCCCGAAACATACAAAAATCTATGAATATCGATCTAGATCAGGGGATGACCATACCCTAATGGTAGCGAACCACATAGCCTTGAAGCATATCCCATGTTTTAGTCATTACCGGGTGTGTGTCTTGAGGCAATATTTTATCTTTTATAGCAAATCCCACTTGGAATGCTAACACCGCCCTCCAAGCAACAATACAATGCCAATATTTATCCATACAAGTTGTTCAGGATATGAACAAACTGAAGGCACTACTTCTACTACATCTATTTTGGAATTACCCTTAGGAGTATTTGGGTTAAACCAGATGTCATTTACAAACATTGACAACGATAACCCAAACACCTTTGGTGTAAGTAACATGGTCATATAGAAATTAGATCAAATATACTTACTACCACTTTTCGATTTCAAACTTGTACTATTTATCGATTAACAATGAAGTCGGACAAGTTAGCATACCGTCCTTGTCTTGCCATACATTCTTAATTCTCAGGTTAGGGATGAGTTTCCCTACCTTGGAATTTGGTGTTAAGTTTGAAATTTATTTTTTCCATACCACCATAATTTAAATTGATCGTTTATGGAAATCAAATCTCATTTCTTTTATAAAACTTCTTTTTATAAATCTCTTCTAAAAATATTTACAAAACTTCTTTTTATAAATCTCTTTTCTATTTATAAAACTTCTTTTTATAAATCTCTTTTCTATTTATAAGACTTCTTTTTATAAATCTCTTTTAAAAATAGTTACAAACCCCTTTTATAAATCTTCTTTCTATTAATTAAACCTCTTTTATAAGTTTCCTTATTTTAAATCTCACATACTTATAAAAATTTTCGATTCCAAAATTGGACTTAATACTTTCCATATATAACTATAAATTTAGAAAAGTAATTTATTATTCCAATTTTTCAAAATGATATCATATCATTTATAAATATATTCTTTTATTTATAAAATACCATTTATAAATCTATCTTTCTATATAACATTTTTTATAAAGCGTTTCCCAAATTTTTATTCCAAAATATCACTATCTTCTTTAAAAACGGAATCACTAAATTATAAATGATAAATTCCCCCCTTTCTTTAAAATAAATATTCGTTATTATATTAACTTTTCTGTAAAATAAATACTTCCAGAAATACTTTTAAAACATTTCCACATACGTTAGAAAAGACAAATAAAAAGGTTGAAGTAAAATAGAGAAGTTCAAAAACCATTTTTAAATAAAATGCTAGAGAAAATCACAAAAATCACATTTAACATCATTCTCTGAATCAAAACCAATTTCAAATCCAAACATCAAATAATAGTATTTTCAAATATTATAATGAGGCCAATATCTACCATAACACTAAACTAATGCTGCTGCTACCTTTATCACTAAAAAGGTTCGGCTTTTAACATATATCAATGTCATATCCCATATGGCTATCTACCAAACCTTTGGCATTCAATAATTTATACAACAAGTATATAACTGAAATTTAAAATAAACAATGGTGAGGAATCTGGATTCCTCTACAAAATTCCATGTATTTTATTTTATATGCTATCCGCTATTCCAAAATTGGAAATTCAACCAAACTAAACCAAAAAATCATTCAAACACAAAAACAATAATTTACACCTACCATATATTATATACTATTAAATCAAAGGTAAGATAGCTCACCAAAATTCCAGTGGATGCTTATGCGTTCCAGCTTGATCTAAAATCGAACGGCGTTCGATTTTAGATCAAAATTCAACTTGCTCCAAACTTGACTAAACCAAATCTAGTGCATTGATATTACTCCTACTAGCGCAATGCAAAAGACCGCATCTCGATTGGACCTTGTATGAAGGAGATATTCATCTTATAAGTTTTGAGATAAATCAAATTCATTAATTACTTAATCACTTAACTAATCCCCTAATCCTTCTTTCCAAATCACTAATCCACTTCCCTGTGCATGATACGCTGATATACCCACATGTCGTGCATGCCTCCCCTAATTCTCCTATTTCGATCCACCGTTCGACGAACAGATTTCGCCAATGCGTCACACGCATTGTTCTCAACGTTGTGCATACCATCTTGTCGAGCTCGACATCCCCCATCCCATTGCGCCCTCCTGCACTTCGCCTCTCCCCTCACGAAGTCGCAACTTTCCCTAGCCCATCGGATGCTACCAAACTTTGGGAAATGGTGCTCCTTTACACGAGAGGTGCGATGGTATCCTCCGTTTCGTCAATCATCCCCTACATCGATGCAAACCTTGACTCTAGTTGCCATCCACCATGTCAAGCATCCCAAATCGATGTCGCACACCCACAACCCACCTATATTCGAGCCTATGCCAAAACAAACTCAACGGACCTAATTTCATGATTTTTAGCCAACCCTAGTTATAGATTTTGATTTTTGGAAAGGTGTGGCCATTCTTTCGCTTAGTGGGAGAGAAAAATGAAAATAAAAAAGAAGGTGAAAATATTTAAGTGTTTAGGTTATTATAATTTTAAAATTTCGGTACTTTGCTAAACAATATCCAGTTCGTGTATGAACCGCGAACGATAGAAATAAAAATACGATCATGCACAACAATGCGACACGATCACTAAACGATAATAAAATACAGTGGTTATATTATTTTGTGAAATTTCAAAAATACAAACATTTGCCGCAAAATACATCAAGTGAAAATTTAAATATTTTCCAAATTAAAAATCTTGGAAAAATCCTATAAATTCATTAAAAAAACAGGTCGATAAAATTCAAGTCATTTTTATGTTTTTCTTATTATTTATTAAATTTGAATCAAATTTGAATATTTAATTAAATTTCATATTCTCATTCAAAACATTAAAAATTACGGGGTATTGCTGTTAAGAAAGTAGTCACAAGAAGCATACAGCTTCTTGAAATAATACACACTGATATATATGGGACTTTTAATGTTCCATCTCTTGGTGGAGAAAATTATTTTATCACCTTTTTTGATGATTTTTCACGTTATGTATATATCTATTTGTTGCATGAAAAGTCACAATTGGCAAACACCCTAGGGGTGTTTATCAATGAAGTTGAAAGACAATTAGATAGAAAGGTAAAAATAGTCAAATTTGATAGTGGTGGTAAATATTATGGAAGGTATGATGAAAGTGGACAGTGCCCTGGTCCATTCGCTAAGTTCCTAGAAAGTCATGACATATGTGCTCAATACATAATGTCAGGAACACCACAACAAAATGGTGTTGTAGAAAGGTGCAATTGTACTTTAATGGACGTGGTAAGAAGTATGTTAAGCAATTCATCTTTACCCAAATCATTGTGGATGCATGGTTTAAAGACCACTGTATATTTATCGAACAGGGTTCCTAATAAGGTAGTTCCAAATACACCTTTTGAACTGTGGATAGGAAGGAAAGCTAGTTTAAGGCACCTGCGTGTTTGGGGTGGCCAAGCGGAAGTACGAATTTATAGTCCACAGGAAAAGAAACTGGATTCAAGAACAATCAGTGGTTTCTTTATTAGTTATCCAGAAAATCTAAAGGGCATTAATATTAGTGCCCTAACTATAGTACAAGAATTATTGAAACTGGAAATGCTAGGTTCATTTAGAACGGTGAAGTTAGTGGGAGTTTGGAACCACATAAATTTGAAATTAAAGAAGTTAGAGAGCAAATTCTTTTGCTTGTAGCTTCTTCTCAAGTTTTTGTTCCTCTACATATTAATCATGTTATTGATTTGCAAGAACAACAAATTAATGATCAAACACCATAGAATGAAGTTGTCATGAATGAACCTATGATATATGAACCACAAGAAATCGCATTAAGAAGATCTGATAGGAAAAGAAGATATGATATTTCTGATTATTATGTGGTTTATCTGTAGGAGTCAGAATTTGATTCAGGAATCGATGATGATCCAATTTCATTTTGACAAGTTATAGAAAGTGATAGTTCTGCGAAATGGTTAAACGGCATAAAGGAAGAGATAAAATCAATGGAACACAATGAAGTTTGGGACCTTGTTGAATTGCCAAATGGTTGTAAAAGAGTTGGGTTTAAATGGGTCTTCAAGACCAAGCGTGACTCAAATGGCAATATTGAACGTCACAAGACCAGACTAGTTGCCAAAGGTTTTACTCTAAAATATGTTGTTGACTATAAAAAGGCATTTTCGCCTGTCCCTAAAAAGGACTCCTTAAGATTATTATGGCAATTGTAGCTCATTCCGATTTAGCGCTCTATTAAACAAACATGAAAATAGTCTTTCTAAATGGAAATTTAGATGAAGAAGTTTTTATGGATCAACCTGAAGATTTTGTGGCTGAAGGAAAAGAATATATGGTGTGTAAATTTAAGAAATCAATATATAGACTTAAACTTGCCTCCCTACAATGGTATCTTAAGTTCAATGATACCATCGCATCTTTAGGATTTAAGAAAGACATCGTTAATTGATGTATATATCTGAAGATCAGTAGGAGTAAGTTTATAATTCTGATTCTGTATGTCGATGACATTTTTCTTGCTACTAATGATCTTGGTTATTACATCAAACCAAGGAATTTATCTCTAAGAACTTTGAAATCAAAGATATGGGTAAGGCATCCTATGTGATTGGAATAGAAATATTTCGTGAAAGATCACAAAGATTATTGGGATTGTCTCAGAACACATACATTAATAAAATTTTAGAGAGACTCAAGATGGAAAAATGCTCTTCTAGTTTCATTCCAATTTAGAAAGGAGATAAATTTAGTGTTAAGCAATGTCCAAAGAATGAAGTGGAACGCGCTCAAGTGAACACATTCCCTATGCATCTATTGTTGGCAGCTTGATGTTATCCTACCTTCTGACCAGGCAATATACAGACAAATCCAACAAATCAGACTTCGAAGTTATCATGGCAAGATGCCTGGAAAAATGACCACAAACCTATAACCAAAGTACAAACACAACCACCATACAAACACCAAAAACATCCAAGTCAACTCAATAATGGGATCCCCTAAGTTGGGGATCGTTACCGACTCCTACTTGGGGATCGGTACCGACTCCCAGAAACAACTTGAGTGGACCCCATCTTTTGCGTACGTGTTTATCTTGATGCCAATGCTCTATTTTCAAAGTCTTTTTGTTAAACCAATGCAATTCTTCATCGAACTCCACAAACACTTGAAACTACAACTTTGTTCTCCAGCAACTTCATCATTTGGACTCAAAAGCAAGCTAGGATTGGTGCAAACAACTATGGATTCACGAAGCCTACTACAAGATGATCCAAGCTAAGGAATTGAAGACTCAAGGACCATCAAACTTGGGGATCGGTACCGAGTCCCACTTAGGGATCGGTACCGAGTCTTAGATATTACTGAGCCGACATCTATCTTTTTGGGAGAATGAGTCAATTTCGGGCACAACGGCTTGGAGATATTTATGAGAGGGATTTTAGCTCCCTACCTTTATAAATAGAGGGACAGTGCTCATTTTTTCGGATCTTTTGGCTCTATCTCTTCTCTACTCTATTTTCTTGTAACTTTGAAAATCTAAGTGTGGACGTTGTACCGAGTCCTAAGAACTTCCGCCCCTAAGTCAGAAATAAGCAATAAAATCATTAAGTGGACATAGGCTAGAGTTTATTGAACGACTATAAATATTGGTGTGTTTTTTCCTTTCTTCACTTTTATTCTATTCTACATTCACTTGGGTGTTTGGACCATTTTTGGTCAAACATTTTGGCGCACCAGAAAGGGGGACACTTGAACTCGCTAATCTAAGAACTTGGATATTGAAGATGGTTAGACAATCAACTATGATGGCTATGACTACTGGAAATCAACAAGGGGGCAGCCAGGAGGTATCCTTGGGATCTCACCACCCATCTATCTAAATAATTAGGGATAAGATGGAAACTAGGATGAATGGGCTGCAAGCAAGGACGACATCGCAACAGGAGGAGATGATGGAAAATTTCTTCAGAAGAATGGGACAAGCAGGAATGGCTAGAGTTGCAGAAACATAGATTCAGAGATCGGAAGCTGGAGCACAGATAGCTGGAAACAGGGTAAAATAGCCCGGGATGAACCCCAATCCAAATTGGGGATCGGTATGGACCCCCGAACACAAGTCTGTACCGACTCCCAAGAACTCAAAGGCACTGGTCGTCCTACCCCAGGAAGAAATTATACGCTTCCAGGAATTGATTCGGAGCGTCTAAATGTGGAGCAAAATGCAGGAAATCGATCGGAGGAGTATGTGTTGAAATTCCCTCGTGGAGGCGAGGGGTAGGCTGGAAATGCAAACTTGGGAGTTCCTTTAGATGACAACAATAGGCTTGCTGAGATGGTGAGATGAGTTATGAGGGGTGGATTGCCTAATCAGAGCATAAAAGATGTGAATAGAAGTACGTTTACTCCAAACATCCGATATGCAAGAAATAGCAATGGCGGATAAACCCGATCCTTCAATGGTTTTGACGGTAGCGGTTTCGGGAGTAGCAGCGAAGAATGATTTTAAAATTGCTTTGGAATGAGATCCACCGATGGATCTTGCGGAATTTTATCATGAGGTTGAACGGTTTTTACGGCAGGATGACGTTGAAGCTGATAAGGAAGTGGTTAAGCTATGGATGGCGGAGGACCGTTTTGATCAGGATCCAGCAAGGATAGAGGAAAGCGAAAGACAAAAGATAGCTCTATAGGATCAAAGAAACAAAAAAGAGAACCAAGATTCAGTTCCTACTCTAATTTAAAAGAGCCCCTGGAGCAGATTTATCTGGATACTAGGGGATACGTCCCCTTTTGGAGGTCGGCAAGGAGAGAGCCTACAGACAATGAAAGAAAGTTAGGAAAATACTGACTATTCCGTGAGCTGGATGGGCACAATACGAATGACTATAGACATCTGCGGGATCTGATATAGGAACATGTCAGGGATAACTAGTTAAGATAGTATGTTAGAAATCGAACTGCGGTGATGGAAAGGGAGTAGCTGTTAACCACAGCAAATAAAAATGCCCTTGGGTCAGGAGCAAGGCTGATCATCACTTGATCGGATTGCAGGGAATCGGGTTTGGTTCTCGCACTCTAGTTTCCTTTTTCAATAAACCATGCATTGATTCCGTCTAGACACTTACTCGTGTATGGGACCCCGAACGGTCCCTGGGCACGCTCTGAGCTGGATGCTAGACTATAACGCCCGGAAAGGCAATAATTTAGATATTAGACTGTGTTTTTATGTTTGAACTTTGATTTTGTTAGACGAATCTATGATTATAAAACCTACTTGAGTGTGAAAACCCATATTAATCACTTTAAGTCCCGTTCGGAAAGATGGGACCGGAGTTCAAGAAGTAAGTCCCCTCATCAGAAAGTAAGTGGATAGGCGTGCTTGTCGTCGGGTCCCCTCGCCGAAGAGCAAGCGGATTGGGCTCGACAAAGGCCTCAAACAGCTATGAATTTAAATATGTCATTCGCCGCGAATGAATATCGGTTCCTAACGACCACCATCCGCCTCGAATGGCTATGGATCATATAAAAGCAAAGAGCCATAAAATCATATCAAATAGCAAAATCCACAAGTGCATTTAAAAAGCATCACCAAAAATCTGGTTATGGATTATACAATAGCAATCAAACTCATAAATACAAAAAATAAAGGGAAAGAGTAATTATATTGTGTGTATTCATCAATTTTTCTCTACTCGAGGCTCATTCCTCTTGAAAATTCAAGAACTACTTTCCTTTGAAGATAATTTAGAAGCCGATCCATGAAGTTCTATTTGATTTTATTCATTTTTATAAGATCGCCTCTTTCATCAATTTCTCAATTGCTTTAGATCGAAAATAGATGTCTCTCTTCCCACTACACACTCTTGTAGAAATTTCAATGTTCATCAATAGGGGTATAAATATATCTCCTTATATCATAAGTAATAGTATCTTTAATAATTCTTAAGAAACATGATGCTTTCTTCAATTTTACCATATCCATTCTTTGGCTAATTATGTTATTTATTCTTATATATGCAAGAACCATAGAGAGATAAGATAGGTGCCACATAAAAACATTCTAATCTTTCCATGTTTTTCTTAACATTGTGAGATCAACCTTAAAAAAATTCACATTAGCCTTTTGTATGTCTGTTGTCTCATGATGGAATGACATGAAGGAACTCAAAATCAAATACGTAATTTCCATTGTTGATTTTTCTAAACTGGTAGACCCATTTTACCTAGATACCTCCACACTTCTGAAGTTTGAACACATTTTCATAATCCAAGAATAAAACTTTATAGTTTCTCATGAGGAACCATGATAGTATGAAATAACCTAACAAATTAGTTTTCCTTCTACAATCTAACTAGCAAAGATCGATATATTCAATTGTATATCTTTAGTTACATTCAATGTTATTTTAACGTGTTTTGTATTTTCATATGTATAGACATAAATCAATACAATATATGAAATAAATGATCAAATAAAACCAATCATGAATTAATACAATACTTGATTCAACCATGGAATTCTTTTATTTTTCATGCAAAATTCATAAAGTATGCACTTATTCAATATGACATGTCAAACATTAGGTCTCATAGCTAAGTTCATACAAAGGGAAAAACACATAAATCGTTATGTTTGCACATATATTCAACACATATATTTCCAGCACTTACAATTAAAACTTCAATCTCATACATGTATTGAAATAAGTAATTTTCTCATATTTATAATCCTTATATTTGTAATCCAAGTGCATATTTGTAAAATCCCGCACCTCCGAACACAACGATTCAAAACCCCAAATTGGCTTCTAAGCCGTTATCGTCCCAAGAAGTATGAATCGTTAGGTTTTAAAGGTAATTACAATGATACAAAGATAAATATAACATTGCAAATTTCTACACTTTTAGAGCTAACGATGAAAGAAAATAAATATAAGTATTGAAAGTAATTCAAATAACACAGTAGCAAAATAATCATCGCCCATATAATAATCGACATATCAAGTCTCCAAATGCATGGGCAACATAAGTATGATAAATAGTGTAACGATTTCGAAATTTACCGTTCTTTTGAAAAGTTATTCGATTTAAAATTAACCTAGATTTAAGTTGAGAATTTAAAATTTTAAGTTGAATTAATGTTGCGTACGATTGGTTGACTGAATAAAAATGTGAATAAAATTATAAAACGGAAATTTTAAACGACTTAAAATTTAACGTAAAATCAGTCGTTAATAAAATAGTGAAAATTAAATATTTTACATGAAAATATTTTAGAAAACTTTTTAATAAAAACGTTGACGTTCGTTTTGTCGAATTCCGATTTCGCTAGCTAAGTTTAAATTGATTTATACGATCGATTTATGGTAGCACGACCGATATTACGTAAATATCAAATTTCACCCGAGCGTTAAATAGCCAGTTTTCTGTTGGCTAACATGTTCGTATCGACACACTGAGTACAACAGTGGTTTGTCCCGCTTGTTCGAACGTTCGGTTGTTCGGTGCAGTGTTTGGGCCGTGTTAACATTGGTTGCTATTTTATATAGAGTACGGTATGCTATTGAAATTTTGAATATAGGCTAATAATTAAACAACTGAAAAAAAAGAACACATATTACATAAAAGAACACGTTTACAATATTAAGCTGAATAGGTAATATAACACATTAAAATTTATTTTGATTGGTATACGCACGAAATAGTAGTCATGCCAAAAGGAATGGTAAATGCATGTTCACGTGGCCACGTGTTCCTTCTCCCCCCTCCCTCTATTTTATTTGCTGCAAATTATATATGCGTGAGTGAACTGTAGCATACAGAAATAGCCAAGCACTGAGAATTTCGAAACCATTTCCCAACCACACATTCCACCGAGCTCCTTCTACCACCGCCTGCCGCCGCACCCATCCATATTGTCGTCGCTCTCCTCTAACAGCCCACCACCACCACCCAGCTCTTCCTTCCACTCCCAGCCACCGCCGCTGAATATTCAAAAAAACAGCCGAGCCTTCTTACCTTCCACCACCGTGCCTCCCTACCACCGCCTAACTCACCCCTAGTAGCCGCCGCACTACCAACCTCTGACTAGAACTCCTCCTCCTTACCTACTAAAGGCCGCTCCCACCTTTGTTATATAAAAAAATAGAAACCAAACTGCTGTGTCGCGCCTTCCCTACCAACCCCCTGCCGCCTACACCTGCTCCACTGACCATTGACCGCCCAATCACCTGAGAGTTGCCACACTAGCCGCCTGTTGTTCCGAAGCTGATTTGTTCCTCCTTTAGTGCTTGGCCATGATTTTTATTTGTATGTATATATATAAATAAGAGGGAAGTTGCTCTCCGAATAGTTAATATCGCATGTACAAGTTGGTCGTTGCCGTTGAGTCCGATCATGTCGTGCATTGTAAGCCGTATCGTGGATCATATAGGGTTATCGTCGTTGAGGTGAGTGTTTATACATTCACATCTAACTAATATCGTTATGCAAGTTAATAAAAGTTGAAATTGTCACTTTTATATGTTCGTTGTTAATTTAAATTAATATATAAATTTGTTGGATGAATTATCGACTGATATGTGCACATGTTGACATGATATACACGTCATATGTATGTACACATGTGTAGAAAAAATTATATTGAACATGTCACGTTTCACCATGTTATTGATACCTAGTATGTTATATTTTGTTGAAAATTTTTTCCGTCGGTATTTGGACATGACTGTATATATTGAACTTGTGATATTGGAAAGGTTTGAAATTTATTAATAAGTTTAATTGACATTTGAATTGACATCTGAATTCATTGATATAATTTGAATTGACAGTTAAATTGAATTGGAATTTAATTGCCAGTAAAATACCCGATATTTATAACTATGAAATTGTTGTGAATTTTATTGACTGTTTGGATGATTCGTTATGATGGATGCTATTGGTCGATATTTGGATGTTTATTTATTTTGATATATCATGTTATAATCCTGTATATTATTTATAGTATATGAAACTGTAAATTGAATTTTTTTGAATAAATTAAGAAATAGGTTGAAATGATATATATCCAACTAAGAAATTAAATTGAAATAATTGATTCACTTGGCCATAGGATAGAGAATTATATACGGACACCAAATTAGTTAAATTAAATGATTTTAAAATTTTATTTTGAAATTATTTAAATGATTTGGTTTTTAGAAGATAAAAATCGAATTTATGGAAATCGAATTATGTCAAATTGAAACTCGGAATGTTGAAATTTAAATTTGAAACAGGAATTGTTTAAATAAATCAAAGTTGAGATTTTTAAGTTATAATCGGAATATGATGTAAATTTCAGAAATTGATTTGTCTTAAAAGATTGGACTTTTATTCGAATTTTGAATATTGCTAAGTAAAAGTGATATAAAATAATATTTCGAAATTGAGTTCGGAATTTAATTATATTTGAAGATTTAGTTGTTAAATTGGATATTGAAGGAAAATTTGATTTAAGTGTTTTGAATTGATATTTTGGAAATCGAACTCGGAATTGATATAAGTCGAAATGGTTTGAATTTGGAATTAGAGTTGAAATTAATTTGGAATTGGAATTTAAATTAATTTGGAATCGAAGGAAAATTCGACTTGAAATTGGAATTGAATCAATTTAATCGAAATGGAAATTGGATCTGATTTGAATTGGAAATTTTGGAAAGTGAACCGGTTTGACTTTGAAACTATTTTTAAATGGATTATTTTAGTATAAACGGTTTAAAATCTATATTCTTTAAGTATTTAAATTAGTTTGATTTTCCCAACTATTTTATTATATAAACCATTTTTAATAATCAAACTATTTCTATTAAACCATTTTAACTATTTAATTGTTTTAAAGCTATTTAAAATATTTTCTAAAAATTCAAACTGGTAAAAGGGTAGAATATTTATATTTAAATCTTGAATTTAAAGGCGAATTGGGTTAAAGTGAATTATATCCAAAATTGTAATTCAAATCAAGTTTTGAAGTAAAATAGATATATCGAATTGAATTAATATTTTGAAGTAAGTATGATTTATGAAGCAAATATGATGATTTTGAAATGGATTTGATTTTTGAAGCGAATATGATATTTTGATATCAAGTACGAATTATTTCGAAATATAAAAGAACCAAACGGTGTATAAAACGATGATTAGTTGTTAAAGAGACCGGGGCCTCTTATTGGCATACTCTCTTTCAATATTGAAACCAGTCTAACAACCGTGTACGCGGTGGATGATATCCAGTATGTAGTGGTTGAATTGGCGACGTTTACTGGAATGAAGTAAGAGAACGATAATGGATAGGCTTGACACTTGTGTCATAATTAAAATGACTAAAACAAGAGCCTATGTCTGGCCAATGAGGTTAGCTACCTCTGGCGACATTGATCACTCGTATTACTATTGTGGTTTTTGACTCGATGGGTGCACCTTTTGTTTAGATTGATTGTCGCGGTCGGCCACGGATGGGTTACGATCAGCCAGAAAGGGTAAACTGGTAGAATCCTACCTTAGGCATTGCCTCGGTTCCTTGTCATATTTATCCTTATGCAAGCCTTTACGACTTTGGTTTTGTACCTATAAAGATGTGTTAATGTGGATCAATGTAAAGCCTTGATGCTATTTTGATATTTATTTTACTGATAGACATTAGCTATTATAGCGTATACTATTATATATAAATAGTTTAACGGATCCTTAGGAGATGGAAAATCCTGTAACATCTCCTAAGTTACTTTGCATTGATTTATTGATTTACATAAGGATATTAGTTCTGACTCAAGAATTGTGTTTTTCATTATGCTCGGGTCAACCTGAGTAGTTCCAATTTGGAGAGATTGTGTGGAGACGAAGGCATTGCTGGAGACTCCGTTCTATTTCTGTTGTTTCCATCAGTTTAGTTTGTTTAGCTATGTCAATCAGACTTATTTCATTCCCAGTTGTTTAGTGTGAGAATAAATGTAAACTTATTTGGAGATTCATAATTTATTTATGTACTTGTTTAATTTCCGCTGTGAGATTCTGAGTTGTATTTATTTCTGTGTCTGTGATCTGTGATTGATTCTATTATTACCCTAAATAACTATCTATAATTTAAGCAAATGTCTTTGTTTAAATGGTGGGTCATTACAGTTGGTATCAGAGCTTATGGTTGAGCGAACACCTAAGCCTGTGGGGTAAACTCATTATAGTTAGGGTAATTAATTACCTTATAATGAGTAGAATCTTTCTTGAGAGAGCGTATAATATAAAAAAAAATTCTTAAGAATTTTTGAACTAAAATCCTTTTATTTTCATAATTGTTTTCGAAGCCTTCAAAATTTGAAAGAGTTTTGACTAGAATAATATTTGAAAAGATTTTTGAAGAAAATAAGCATTAAACTCGCTTTGGTCGCTGCGAAATAATTCTTGGGATGACTGCAGCATCGCCAGTATTCATTTCCAAGTTCGTGAGTGGGAATTGCTACCAAAAGAAATCTATTTCTGAAAAACAAGCTTTGTTGTGAAAAATATTCTAAGTATGATTTGATAAATATATGAAAATAGTTTTGAACTTATAATTTAAATAGTATAGAAAAGAAATAAGTTTGTAACTTATAAATTTAAATAGGAAAATAAAACCAAATATAAAATGGTTAAATTTTTGGTTTAGCAAACAAAAGAAACTTTGAGAAATGAACTAAAATAAAATGAGGTTGAACTCAAGAAGCTTAGATAAAGGAGAATTGTAGTTGAAATGAATTAAATAAAATAATAAAATAAAATTTTAAGTGAATAAGTTTGTATAACTTATAGATTTGACAAATAATAAGCTAAAGAAAATTTAAATTTGTTGAATATGAATGATAACAAAAGAAAAAAAAAGTTTAGCTTAAATAAAGTAGAATAAACCGAAAAATGGATAAAGATGAAATAAAGTTTAATTAAATAAAGGTTAAATGAATTTAATTGGATTTGACTATAACTAGATAAATTTATGGAGTGAATTAATTTCACCTAAACTATAAAATGAATTAATGGAATTAATGGAATGAATGCAACTTGAATTATAATTGAAAACGCAATTTGAATTGTGGAAGAAACTGAATAAAAATAAATGAGTGTAAGTAAAAATTTATAGGAGCAATTGAATTTAATTTAAACTGGATGTAAATAAATTGAATGCAAATAGAATGAGTTTCAATAAAATTGAATATGAAATAAGTAAAAGGACTAAACTATAAGATGAAGTTAACTTTATAAGTTGAATGAAATTGATTGTGGAAAAAGAAAATTTATTACTATGAATTGGAATTATAAAATAAAATTTACTTAAGTAAAATTATTAATGTGAGTTTAAATTTATGAAATAAACTAATGAAGAGAATCAATGGACTAATATGAATTTAAGTTGTGGAATAATAATAAAAATGAGTTGCAATTTTGTAAAATGTTTATAATAAACTTAAATTGTTTAGAAATAATGTTAGCATTAAAATACTAAATGATAATGCAATAAATTTAACTTAACAAGGTTAAATGGAAAGATTTTATAAAATGGTTCATAAACGATGTTGATATAAAAAAATGAAATACGAACGTTATAATTTAAATGTTTTGCGAAGCATAAAAGCTAAAGTTTTATAACTTACAGATTTGATAAATATGAATGATATGAAAAAGAAAAAAAATGGAATGTGGTATGGAATCAGATTTTTTAAATTGTAATTAATTATGTGAAATACTGAAATGAAATAATGGAAGTGAAAAAAATGAATGTGACTATAAATGAATGTAAATTAATAGAATGTGAATTCATTAATGTTGATAAGTGCATGTCAATCAATTGAAAGTAAATAAATTGAAATGGGTTAATTAAATGTTAAAAAAATAGGATGTTAGGAGAAATGGTAGTGTATAAATTAAATATTGACATTGAAATGTAAATGGGGATAGTTTGGATTAATTTGGTGAATATTGATGGTTGAATGGCTTCTTTTATTACAAATCATTGTTTCAACTATTTTGATTGCATATGATTGTTGTATGTTTTGTGTTTGTGTTTATGATTTGGATTCAAAATCACGCTATATGGTTCTATTTAACTCGTACATGTTTTATATCTTATGATAAGTAACTAATATTCTAAATTGAGTTGAGATAGGCACATACGAAGACCGTTTGGATGTATATGTGAATTTATATGCTTTTGCTTGCTTAATACGAGAGAACTCGTCCGTATTATTAATAATAAGGTACATATCTCGGATTATATACCGCGATTTTATATTTTTTTTCCTTCGGGATACCTCATCATTGAGATGAGATGTATATTTGATATATATTGGGTATATTTGTGTTATATATTATATTGAAAAAAATTTCTGATCAAACTGCACAAAGGAGACTCTGTCGAAATTTTCAGTAAATCCGGGAGTTAGAAAATTTTTTGAAGTTTTAAAAAACATTTATAACTTGTTTTTATATATAAGTTATATTTTTCGGTAAAACCAATATCGGAGTAGCGTAGTAGAAGAGTAGTAATAGTTTTTGCAAATACGATGGTTATGTTTTATAAGTTGATCATTTTGAATAAAATATATTCTTTACTTAATGCCTTTTCGAGGAAGAAAAGTTTTGAGTGGGGGCGAATGTAACGATTCCGAAATTTACCGTTCTTTTGAAAATTTATTCGATTTAAAATTAACCTTGATTTAAGTTGAGAATTTTAAATTTTAAATTGAATTAATGTTGCGTACAATTGGTTGACTGAATAAAAATGTGAATAAAACTATAAAACGGAAATTTTAAACGACTTAAAATTTAACGTAAAATCAGTCGTTAATAAAACAGTGAAAATTTTGGTTTCAAAAATTTAAATATTTTACATGAAATAAGTTTAGAAATTTTTTTAATAAAAACGTCGACGTTCGTTTTGTCGAATTCTGATTTCGCTAGCTTAGTTTAAATCTACTTATACGAACGATTTACGGTAGCCACAACCGATATTGCGTAAATATCAAATTTCACCCGAGCGTTAAATAGCCAGTTTTCTGTGGGCTAACATGTTCGTATCGACACGCTGAGTACAATGGTGGTTTGTTCCACATGGTCGAACGTTCGGTTGTTCGGTGCAATGTTTGGACCGTGTTAACATTGGTTGCTATTTTATATAGAGTATGGTATGCTACTGAAATTTTGAATAGGCTAATAATTAAACAACTGAAAAAAACACGTATTACATAAAAGAACACGTTTACTATATTAACTTGAATAGGTAATATAACACGTTAAAATTTAATTTGAATTGGTATACGCACAAAATAGTAGTCATGCTGAAAGAAATGGTAAATGCATGTTCACGTAGCCACGTGTTCCTTCTCCCCCTCCTCTATTTTATCTGCTGCAAATTATATATGCCTGAGTGAACTATAGCATACGGAAATAGCCAAGCACTGAGAATTTCGAAACCATTTCCCAACCACCCATTCCACCAAGCTCCTTCCTCCACCGCCTGCCGCCACACTCCTCCAACAGTCCACTGCCGCCGCCCAGCTCTTCCCTCCACTCCCAGCCACCACCGCTGAATATTAAAAAAAACAACTGAGCCTCCTAACCTTCCACCACTGCGCCTCCCTACCCCCGCATGCCTCACCTCTAGTAGCCGCCGCACCACCCACCTCCGACCGAAACTCCTCCTCCTCACTTTCTTACAGCCGCTACCACATTTATTATATATAAAAAAAAGAAACCAAACTATTATGCCGCGCCTTCCCTACCGACCCCCTGCTGCCTGCACCTGCTCCACTGACCATCGACCACACAATCACCTGAGAATTGCCACGCCAGTCGCCTGCTGTTTCGGAGCTGATTTGTTCCTCCTTTAGTGCTTGAGTTTTATTTGTATATATATATAAAAAAGAGAAGTTGTTGTCCAGATCGTCTATATCGCATGTACAAGTTGGTCGTTGCTGTTGAGTCCGATCATGTCGTGCATTATAAGCCGTATCATGGATCATATCAGGTTATCGTCGTAAAGGTGAGTGTTTATACATTCACATCTAACTAATATCGTTATGCAAGTTAATAAAAGTTGAAATTGTCACTATTATATGTTCGTTGTTAATTTAAATTGATATATGTTTGTTGGATGAATTATCGAATGATATGTGCACATGTTGACATGATATACACGTCATATGTATGTACACAAGTGTAGAAAAAATTAAATTGGACATGTCACGTTTCACCATGTTATTGATACCTAGTATGTTATATTTTGTTGAAAAAAATTTTCCCATCGATATTTGAACATGACTGTATATATATTGAACTTGTGATATTGGAAAGGTTTGAAATTTATTGATAAGTTTAATTGACATTTAAATTGACATCTGAATTAATTGATAGAATTTGAATTGGCAATTAAATTGAATTGGAATTTAATTTCCAGTAAAATACTTGATATTTATAACTATGAAATTGTTGTGAATTTTATTGACTGTTTGGATGATTTATTGTGATGGATGCTATTGGTCGATATTTGGATGTTTATTTATTTTGATATATCATGTTATAATCCTGTATATTATTTACAGTATATAAAACTGTAAATTGAATTATTTTAAATAAATTAAGAAATAGGTTGAAATGATATATATCCATCTCCGGAATTAAATTGAAATAATTGATTCACTTGGCCATAGGATAGAGAATTATATACAGACACCAGATTGGTTAAATTAAACGATTTTAAAATTTTATTTTGAAATTATTTAAATGATTTGGATTTCAGAAAAAAAATCAAATTTAAGGAAATCGAATTATGTCGAATTGAAACTCAGAATGTTGAAATTTAAATTTAAAACGGGAATTGTTTAAATAAATCGAAGTTGAGATTTTTAAGTTATAATCGAGATATGATGTGAATCTCGGAAATTGATTTGTTTTAAAAGATTGGACTTTTATTCAAATTTTGAATATTGCTAAGTAAAAGTGATATAAAACGATATTTCGAAATTGAGTTCGGAATTTAATTATATTTGAAGATTTAGTTTTTAAATTGGATATTGAAGGAAATTTTTATTTAAGTGTTTTGAATTGATATTTTGGAAATCGAACTCGGAATTGATATAAATCGAAATGGTTTAAATTTGGAATTAGAGTTGAAATTAATTTGGAATTGGAATTTAAATTAATTTGGAATCGAAGAAAAATTCGACTTGAAATTGGAATTGAATCAATTTAATCAAAATGGAAATTGGATCTGATTTGAATTGGAAAAATTGGAAAGTGAACCGGTTTGACTTTGAAACTATTTTTAAATGAATTATTTTAGTATAAACGGTTTAAAATCTATATTCTTTAAGTTTTTAAATTATTTTGATTTTCCCAACTATTTTATTATATAAACCATTTTTATTACTCAAACTATTTCTATTAAACTATTTTAACTATTTAATTATTTTAAAACTATTTAAAATATTTTCTAAAAATTCAAACCGGTGAAAGGGTGGAATGTTTATATTTAAATCTTGGATTTAAAGGCAAATTGGGTTAAAGTGAATTATATCCAAAATTGTAATTCAAATCAAGTCTTGAAGTAAAATAGATATATCGAATTGAATTAATATTTTGAAGTAAGTATGATTTGTGAAGTGAATATGATGATTTCAAAATGGATTTGATTTTTGAAGCGAATATGATAATTTGATATCAAGTACGAATTGTTTCGAAGTATAAAAGAACCAACCGGTGTGTAAAACGACGTTTGGTTGTTAAAGAGACTGGGGCCTCTTATTGGCATACTCTCTGTCAATATTGAAACCACTTTGACAACCGTGTACGCAGTAGATGATATCCAGAATGTAGTGGTTGAATTGGCGACGTTTACTGGAATGAAGTAAGAGAACGACGATGGATAGGCTTGACACTTGTATCATAATTAAAATGACTAAAACATGAGCCTATGTCTGGCCAATGAAGTTAGCTACCTCTAGCGACATTAATCACTCGTATTACTATTGTGGTTTTTAACTCGATGGGTGCACCTTTTGTTTAGATTGATTGTCGTGGTTGGCCACAGATGGGTTACGACCAGCCAGAATGGATAAACTGGTAGAATCCTACCTTGGGCATTACCTCGTGTGCCTTGTCATATTTATCCTTATGCAAGCCCTTTACGACTTTGCTTTTGTACCTATAAAGATGTGTTAAGGTGGATCAATGTAAAGCCTTGATGCTATTTTGATATTTATTTTACTGATAGACATTATCTATTATAGCGTATACTATTATATATAAATAGTTTAACGGATCCTTAGGAGATGGAAAATCCCGTAACATCTCTTAAGTTACTTTGCATTGATTTATTGATTTACATAAGGATATTAGTTCTGACTCGAGTATTGTGTTTTTCATTATGCTCGGGTCAGCCTGAATAGTTCCAATTTGGACAACTTGTGTGGAGACGAAGGCATTCCTGGAGACTCCGTTTTATTTCTGTTGTTTCCATCAGTTTAGTTTCTTTAGCTATGTCAGTCAGATTTATTTCATTCCCAGTTGTTTAGTGTGATAATAAATGTAAACTTATTTGGAGATTCATAATTTATTTATGTACTTATTTAATTTCCGCTGTGAGATTCTGAGTTGTATTTATTTCTGTGTCTGTGATCTGTGATTGATTCTATTATTGCCCTAAATAACTATCTATAATTTAAGCAAATGTCTTTGTTTAAATGGTGGGTCGTTACAAAAAGCAGTTGGTCTGAATGATAGATAAACCCCTAAATAACACCACAGTAATAATATGTCTAATAGATAAAATAAGATATATAGAGAGAGGCTGAAATAAATAAATCTCCATCGACTATCACCTTCTCCACACACCTGTACCAAATCAACTCACTTACTCCACATCCTCCCATAATAGGTAATAAGAGGGAGAAATGGAAGAGGTCAGACAAAGTCTAGTGAATGAGTCAAATTACCAGTGGTATGGTGTAAAAAAGTGATTGAAGTTCAGTTATATCCTACACCTAGGGTATTCCTTAGTATGTTATACATATAAGGATCTAGTTGTCTTACATTTTAAGTTGACTATTCTAGACGTACAATTATAGTGTATTAATTTTTTTTGAATATACTCTGGAGAACCCGTCAAACCAATAAACTCTTGAGGGGAATTAAGTTGTGTCTGTCTACTTCAACTCATGGAACATAAAACTCACTGTGTACTTTTTTTTGCGAGAAGTGTGAGCAAGGCAGTGCTCGAACTTGGGTCTGTTACTAGACCTAGGCGCCCCTTTTCCATTGTGCCACACCTACGGACGTTTATTAAAGTTCCACTCACTAATGGAACATATCAATTGAATATCGCTTAGACAACATCTCTAGGATACAACTACCTGTTTATATATTGAGTTAGCATTTCCATTGATAATCTTTTAGATTATTCTACATCAAATATAGTTTATTGACTAAGTCTACTTTTTCAGGTTAACAATCCTGAATTACTTGTTTGGTTGACAATTCCAATTCAATCCTTTCATGGATACACGTACCCTCTGCTCTTTACTACTACATAAGTAGTATTCAAGAATGGATTAACGATTACAACTCTCCTAGGATTAACTATTCCTACAATGACATTTCGCACTGCCGTAACTCTTTCCGGCTCCCATCAGTTTAGGTGGTTAGCACCGGCTATGAATGATAAGAGCTTCTAATTGCGATATAATCGTCCATCATGTTATGTGTCGTGTTCCAACTTCGAGAAGCGGGAGCCTAGGACTTGATTCAAGATGGTACATTTCCAACTTGCTTCCCTACTTCATTCAGCTATAAGCACTCCCAAATAACAAAGAAATGGGAACAAGTTTTCCCGACCCATTCTAGTTGGCCTCCACCAGGTCCAGGTTTAATTTGGCATGTTGCTTCAGCTCATATGTTTGGTTCGTATTATAAGAAAATAACTTTTCTGCATTCAAACTTCTAAGTATAGGAATCAAATGTCTGAATCGAGCCCGTTTTATACTATTTTCTTTCTATTTCCAAACTCCAATTTTTCATCTGTCTGGACCTTTAGCTCAGACGTCCAACCTCAATCTTAGATGGCTCGTTGCATATTCAGATGTCTAAATCGTGCTTTATTCATACCATTTTCTTTCGGGTTCGTATTTAATCGTTTTTAGTTCAACTCAGACATATGACCAACTAATTTAGTTGTCTGACTTGTCTTTTCCAGATTTTTAAGTTCTATTTTTCTTGTATATTTTACTTGTCTTTTCGTTGATTCAAGTAAGGGTTTCAAGGTTTATCTTCATAGTGTTTTCGATATAGTTTCTATTATTTTATATGAATTTCAAGTGATTTATTCTAACATTTATAAATGGATTTCCAGCCAATTATGTGTGTGTGTGTTGTAAAAGGTATTATATGTGCGTTCAAATCGATTATCTATTTCTACTTATCCAAAATCATTTCAAATTATCATATGAATCAAATCCATAGAGGTTATCAATTGCTTTTCAAAATCAAATCAACATGTTTTACAATTTAGATTTATTGGATTAAAGGTAGTTTTATAAGTTCAATAATTAGATATACTATCCCCTAGGGGTTTCCAATTTATTTCAATTCAAAAATTTAGAATAAAAAGGTAGATTCAAGAAGAGAAACCCTATCTATATTACTAAAAGGTATATAATTGAAATTTAACTACTTAGTTGCACCATACTCATTTCATAGATAGAACCCACCCACCTTTTAGCTTTTTGTCCTCTCTTTAGATTTGTATCTGCTACTTATTTCCTCTAGCTTTGTTTGTTGAACCCTCGCTTTTGTAATTCGTTTTCTATTCTTTTATTTAATTTATTTTTTATTTTGTTTGAAACTCTAAACATATTTTTGAGGAAGAAGATGAGAAAGAAGAGATGTTCAGGAGGCAGAGGCTATGAATTCTGAATGAGGAGAGTGGAAGCTTAGACCTTTATTTATAGTTGAGAATTAGAGTTTCTATTCTAATTTTCGAAATCCATAATTACAAAATTTCCACTAGCTACATTTTCCATTGTTTTCGCTCCGTTTTATCAAATTTAGCATGTTATATATGATTTTTTGATTGTAAACGACATTCCAGATGCAACGAGATATATCCCGAGGCCTGATTCCAACATCTGTAGAAATTTGGTATTTTGTGCTTTTATGTAAAATTTCATTTTTGCCCTTATTCATATTTTAATTTATTATTAAAAATTTTGCGGTGTTACATTCTCTCACTTAAGTTTGCTCCCACTAGTCTTTTATTTTATTATTAATTTGGGGTTTTACATTCTCCCCCTTAATTTATTATTAAAATTTTTGGGGTGTTACATTTTCGAGGTGTTACATTCATATTTTAATTTATTATTAAAATTTCATTCAATTCATTTCTATATATTAATTGATAAACGTTTTATAAATCATATTAAATGCACAAATTTATCATTGTAGATAATTATAACATTATTTAAAATATGTTCTTACAATATTAGAAAGGTCAAATGTTACCATTTCATTTTTCTATTAATGCTCCCACTAGTCCTTTATGTTTCTTCAAACCTTAAGATGAAACATAGAAGTCTTTCAACTTCACTAGTGGGTGTTAGGACTCATCTATCTTGGTATTCTAACCTTGAATTTGCTCAACAAATCATAGCCCCATAAACGATGGATAACTCCTTATCGGTTGTATTATATACAACTCCTAACCTATGTTTCCTTGTCCTAATATCATTTCAACCTTAAGTTTGCTCAACAAATTGAAAGAGATTATTCACTCATACCTACCATATCATGACGGCCTAAGTATAGTGTACCTTGAGTTTGCTCAACAAATACATATAGTTATCTTACCTTGTCTATTCAATATATTAATAATACTACACATGACATCCCTAGCTTGAGTTTGCTCAACAAATAAGGAGTATGGAATTAATTTATTAATATATATATATATGTTAGAGGACAACATTATATTAAAAATTCATTATCTTCAATATAGTATATTGAGTGATATCGACTTAAGGAATAATGTATTTCTTATGGAATACCCTCGTGATTCAAGTGTCAAAAACATCAAAAATCACGGTATACTTACATTTACGTATGTATTTATTTCTTAGGTCTATTTGAGTATCTTTAATGTTCTACCTTTAGTTTATACATTAATATCATATAAGTTTTATCGTTATATAACTTTTATATTTCATATTACTTATATAATAGTCTTATGTATAATATTTTATTTAATTAAATCTTATTTAATTAATTTAAATTAATTAACTCTTTAATTAATTTTGTATTAGTATTTCAATACAACTTTTATATTGGACATATCTATTATAACCTTTATAGCGTATACTATAACCTTTACAATATAACACATATATCTTATATGTATTTTTATTTAATTAATTAACCTTTAATTAATTTATTTAATTAAAAAATTGCAACCAAATTATATTAATTTCAAAATTTATCTTATATATACATATACATATACATATACATATATACATATACATATATATATATATATACTTTTGTTATCTTAAACACTTTAAAATAACATAACATATATCAACATATATAATACATGCATATAATATTAATTAATTAACTCATTTAATTTATTTATTTTATTAATCATATTAATAAACTTTAAATTTTGAAATTAATATTCAAATAGTTTCAAACATTTTGATATTTTATGTTGTATTATAACCTTTTATAATAAACATGTTTTTATTTTAAATTTAACTTTTAATTTTAAAATATTGTCTTAATTTTCAAAACTATTTAGAAAATTAGCCCAAGACCTAATTCAAATTGGCCCTTTTCTTTTAAGGGCAACCTTTGGGCTTACTTCACCTTTTAGGCCAAGCAGATAATCAGGTAGGATAGGGTACTTGATTATCTAGTTCCAATCCTAGACATCACCTTTCTAGACACCGTACTAAGTGTGAAAGTTTAATTAGTTAGCCTAACATGACTAATTTAGAGTGCATAGGCTATTGGGCTCTGATACCATTGAAGGAACTGGGCCAGCCCGCAGTGGAAGAAATGAGTGGATTTAATTTTTTTAACCTGTTGGATCTTATTTGAGCTTGTGAAGCCTAATTTAATTAGAACGTATCTAACTTTGTTTTAAATAAAATCATGTATTTTATTTAAATTAGTTAAAGGAAAGTTTAAATAAATTTAATTTTAAATGTATAGTGTATCAAATACACCTAACATTTATTAATAAGAGTTAACATATATAGGGAAGAAAACATTTCATTTCTTTCCCTAAAACAAGTAATTAATTGAGAGCATTAGTAAGATTTAATGTATATAGGGAAGGAAACCTTTCATTTTTTTCTACTAAAATAAGTAATTAATTGAGAGCATTAATTGCATTAAATGGAGAGATGAACCTTTCATTTCTCTCTCTAATTTGAATTGATTGATTCATTAAGTGTCATTAATTAATAATTTATTCATAGCAAGATTTATTACTATGTCCATATGTATTCTAACTGTATAAATTATAGTTTGAAATTTATTTAATTTCTGTTTTATTTATTTATATAAGTATACATATACATATGTGTGTGCATGTGTAACATCATAATCCATGAAGGGTATAATATGCCCGTATATAGATGCTAGGATTTACATTGCAATGGACACATTAGCTCATTTTATATGTATTGTAATTTGTCCAAATATGTACTTGTATAATATTTCAAAACAAGATATTAATAGATATGTATATGTATGTGTGTGTATAAATAAATTTTATTGAATAAAACAGTTTCTGCCATAATAAATTAATCTAAAATAATTATATAAAAAATACAAGTTTCATAATTTTATAAAATCAGGAAACACATTTTGGGCTTTAGATTAATTTATGGAATTTTCTGAATTAAAATAATATTAATTATTAAATAATTGATAATAGCCCGTAATCAAATTAATTATTAAAATATGAAATCAAGTTGAAAAATTCTAGACCATTTTATGAAGGTACCTGAGATAGATTTTGGGCTTAGGAAAAATTTCTGAAATTTTCTCGATTAAAATTATATTTTTTATTAAATAATTAATTGCAAGTCGAAAAAAAATAAATAAAAATAATAATTAAATTAAGATGTAAAAATCTGTAATTTGTTTTGAAGGTATATGAGACAATATTAAGGCTTAATAAAAATTTCTAGAATTTTATCAATTGAAATTATATTTTTAATTAAAAAATTGATTGTAGGCCGAAAGTAAATTAATTTAAAAAATATTAATTCAAGTTTAAAAAATCTAAAATTTTTACAATAAGCTTTTTACTTGGTGTACCAAATATAAAAAATATAAAACTAAAATTTTGAACTATTGATTATTTTATACATAATGAATAATTCACAAAATCATTAAATAATAATAAAATATGTATACACATATTTTATAATTTTTTTTTTATGATTCATAATAGGTATAAATCATCATAAGAAAATTTTGAGATTAAATACATAAGATATATAATCATACATACAATTATACATATTGACAATTTGTAGATCTGTATACATTTAATCTAGATCTATATATATATATATATATATATTAATATAAACAAATTTTTTTATTCAAAAAATTAATTCAACAATGAATCAATAAAAAAATATTACAACAAGTACAGAACCAATCCAATTGTAACACACACATATACCTACAAAAATCTCAGCTAATCTAAACAATAAACATATCTGAATACAAATAGATGATTTGAATGTAAATCAACTTTTATATGATAAACTTGAAATCAAAACAATAATAATAAATCAAATTTCACCTCCTTATAAAGCCATTGAGTCTACGTTGAACAATGATTTCTATTCTTAGAACACCAATCCGTCGAGTTGCTAATCCTGGATTGGAGACCTTCTACTACAAATTAGTATTTTTATTTTGAATCAGATTTCAGAATTTTAGGGATTATTTTAGAGGACAGTTACTGCCATTAAAATGAGGAAGAAGAAGAAACTGGTGGCTCAAAAAATGAATTAGTTTATAATTAGGGTTTTGAGATTGGCTTTTTTATAGATATGGCAAGGGAGCAAATAATGATGTCAAGCACACATCTCAAAACCTAATCACACATGTTGTATCCACCTTCTATCTTTCTCTAAACCAATGTCATCAACTCCAAAAAATCATAGGTTGTGAGCTCATTTAACCCAATTAAATATACATAATTATATTCAACTAAATTTTTTGTTGATATCTCATATCGATCAACATATTTATAACTTTTTATAAATATATGTAACAAATTTATTTCTCAAATCATATCCAAATTATATAACTAATCTTTCATAAATATTAATTTATTTAATTAACTTATAACAATTATAAAATAATTAAATTATTTGGTCAAAAGAGAATTCAATATTTTGGTTGTATGACCCTTGGGTGTAAATTCGATCAGTAATTAATGTCGAACCATTCGAACGTTAACTTTAACACTTCACTTAGCCGGTGGTGTGATAATATGGCTAAATTTATCGCTTACTCATTTTTGGAAAAATCTCATTTTAATTTAATAAACGTTACCCAGTTGTGATAATTATTTACACCAATTCTCTTCGTCAAAACTATATCACTTTGGACTTATTGAATTTGGTAACGGCCAAAATTCCAACATCATCCACATTCAACACTATAATTAAAACACAAAGTCTTTGGTTCAACAATAACAATTATTATTAACCATACTACTATGGCCAAAGATTTTGACTTAGGTTGGACTTGAGTTGACCGTGATACTAACCTCGTATAACTGAGGAGATAAATCCTCTCTTGAATAGTGCTTCACTTCCAATACTTCCATTCGACCCAACTATAATCAGTCGATGGACACTGTGCCATGATTTGACTATAATCAAAGCGGAGGTTTCATATTGAAGATTCATAGTATTCTCAAGTTGAAAGAACTGTGTAAATTATTCAAATCGATGTTTTCTTTTTGACCTTAGTTATATTAACCAAAATAAAACTATCGAATGAGTCGTTCCATAGTTATCCAATAACTATTAGTATGTAAACCCTAGGTGCCCCTAATAGTCATGAGTAATACATTGTCCAATATTTTTTAGAGCGTTATGTACTCTAGTCTCAACGGGTACATCGATATCTAGTCTCGATGCATCTTGATTAGGAACATTTAAAATGGTATATTTGACTTTATTTTGATAAATTATTCACAATTATAACACTTTGTAACTCCTATCACAAAATATATCATTTACGGATTTTTTATTAAATATACTTTTGATTAAATTAATTAATATAATCACATTATATCAAGTACATAATAGAAAGAAAACACCTTTATTTCGAACAAGATTGATCAACGAGTTCGATATATGTAACAAATTACATAATTATCCCTAGGGCATACCCCTAACTCAATCAGTCACTACCTTTCCTTCTTGCATAAGGACAACACCAAGAACATACTACATGCATCAGTATACACAGTGAAAGGTTTAGTAACATCAGGTCTAACCAAAACTAGAGCACTAGTCAACAACTTATTCAATTTAACAAATGCTACTTCGCACTCTCAACTCCAAATCAGATTCTTCTTGACGTTTGATGTTTTTGAATTTTAAATAATTCAACCGAGTTCAAATTTTAAATTTTAAATTGCTTTAACATGGAAATTAAAATGGGTAATAAATAGTTTAACATAAGGACAAATTAACTTAGGGAGAAACGTTAACGTTAGTGTTTAAAATAAGAAAAAAAATCAAAACAAACGGTAGGCAATAATTATACGCCAAAAGAAATAGGCCGGTCGACCGTGCACACTAGGCTCACGGTCGACCGTCTAGGTAGAAGCAGTCGACCGATGTCTTTGGGCGGCTAAGGTTAGCTTAGGCTATGAATGGTCTAGATTTTATTATTTTAAACCGATTTAAATCCTTTCTGGAGCGTTCTAACCGCTATAAATAAGAGGCTAGCCCCCTCACTTTTATTCCAAAATATTTTGAACACTAGCGAAACTCTGTCAGTCTTCTTCCTCGATTAGATTCTGCTAAAAAAATTGGTTCAACACCCAAGATGTTGATCAATGTGGTATTATCCGAAAATGTTCCAATAATACCCATTGGTTTTGATACCTTCACGAAGTCATTCAAAAGTTCAAACCATATGTTCAAGGGTGAAATAGGAAAATCACATGTAATAGTCCTTTTTTCATATGTCAATAGGAAAATTAGCTAAGTTATATAATTTACAGTCCCTTGTACATATTTCAACGAGCAAAATCGACGATATGTAAGGCAATCTTCAATTTAAACAAGGGCTTAAGTGACCTTGGGCAAATTAATAATATATATATCCAAGTCCATTAGAATTTAAGTCCAAGTCCAAAGATATGGTCATATGCATGTCCATTATTCAAAAGTATTCAAATATGCAAAGTTTATTGTCCAAGTCCTTATATGCAAAAAAGTACAAGAGTTACAATGGACTCTAGAAATTCCTAAATTGATTTAGGGTTTATGATTTGTTATTGAGAAGTAGAGAAAGAAAATGATTTTCCCCTCTCTAACTGGTGGACAGGGTCTATTTATAGAGATGGAAAACATGCGAGATGGCTGACACGTGTCCATTCAGCTAGATACTCGTTATCTCTTCGTATTGTTGAATTCGACATCCTCTTCGTATTGTTGATATTCAACATCCTCATCGTTGTTAGATGCTCGACATCATCTTCCACTTCTGGATGTTTGATAATGTTTATGTTGTTGTGGCTCGATACCTCCTCTGCTTTATAAGTTCGACAACCCTTTTTGTTGTTGAGGCTTGACACCGCCTCCTATAGTTATAAAGATTCGGCAACCTTTCTGTGTTCAAATTTGACATCCCTTGTAATTCGATACCTTCAATTACTCACTGATTCCTTTAAGCCACTTAACTCTTGAGTAGGAGCTCGATAAATACCTTTATATTAGATATTTGGTATCTTCTTGTTATTATTAGTATTGATATCCTTTAGTGGTTCGGTACCTCTTCAGTCTTTGTTGGGGCTTGCTAACTACTTGGAATCTCGACATCCCCTTGTATATACCTGCTCGACATCTTCAAGCTGACCATAGAGACTCGACACCTCACTAA
Source organism: Allium fistulosum (assembly GCA_030737815.1). Taxonomy (NCBI): domain Eukaryota; kingdom Viridiplantae; phylum Streptophyta; class Magnoliopsida; order Asparagales; family Amaryllidaceae; genus Allium; species Allium fistulosum. Next base: position 560,544,567 of record CM060907.1, read on the forward strand.
AACATCACCATTTGATAGTCTTTCATACTCATAGAAGCATAACACATGCATGGTAACTCCAAGCTCTTACATACTCGATACCTCCAGCCAGTAGATTTTCGATAACCTTGATGGTTGCTGATTCTTGATAATTTCTTACTGATAGAAGCCATTTAACACCATGCTGATAGTTTATTTGCTTAATATCATGCCCCTACACTTTTCTGCTTGTTACTCGATATCTTTCAGCCCAATAACTTAGCAGCTCGTTATCATAACTCCATGTTAGAAGCTCAACACCTTTGTTAATAGAGTACTGTTAGAGGTTCGCTATACCATTGATTTGGACTTAATATGTCATCATGTCATATCACTATGCATTTATAGGCTCGATGTCTATTTTTCCCCAATGTTTCCATATCCTCCTACGGACTTAGTTGCTTCTTTTTCCCTTGATGATTTCTCAGACATATTTGATAGTCGAAAATATGTGGATAACATTTGCCCTCCTTGTATAAAAGAAGTTTTTTACACTTTATTGTGAAACCAAGTATCTTCTTACTTTTGAGTGCTCCATTAACTCCATCTTGGTGAAATTTTGGTAATATTTTTTGTTGGAACTTGTTATCACTTACTTGTAGAAACTCGACATCTCTTGATCTTCCGAATTTGTAATGGACCCAATTGTTATCAACTTGATAGCTATCCTTCATCTAGAGACTCGATAGATGTCTTTCAATTGTGTCTCGATATATCAGCTTTTATAGAGACCTACTGGTTGTATATGGTACTCTGGTTTGGCAACTCCTCTTCTATGAATTTTGACAATAATTGCTTGTGGAGGCATGCCACCATCTTCTGCTTTAGTTGTTAGATATCCTCCATTGTTATAGAGGTTCGACATTATTCTCTTACGATTGTAAAGGCTTATCAACCTTATTGTCTTCAAGCTCTACAATTCTTATGGCTCGATAACTCCAAGCATTTACCGATTCCTTTAAAATAATCACCTTTTGAGTGGAAGTTTGATAATCATCTTTATATTAGGGACTCGATATTGTTATTATCTTGACACCTCTCAGATATGAAACTTGCTAGAGGCTTGATATCCCTTTCCTTTTTTACGCTTCTATACTCTTCTATTAACCTAAGTGCTTCTTTTCCTATTGATGGCTCTTCTTTCTAGCTTTTATTTCTCTATAAATCATGTTCTTTTGAAACATATAAAATAAATGATGATGGATTCCATTATTTCTTTCTCAAATTGATCATTTTGTTTTGTAAATGTCAAAGAAATTTGTTAAAGGTTTTTTTGTTGAACTTTGAAAGGTTGGTTTTAAAAGTCACTTTCAAAATAACTATTGAATTAGAAGAATTTTAAATAAGCCCTTCAAATTTGGTAAAAATGTGGATCAATTTGCCTTTTTATCTTTCTAGACTGAATGAGTTCATAGGCGAATCTTTGTTTCTTAAATATTATTACTCTGGCTTGTTTTCCAGAATAAACTTCTTCCCTTAGTTTGAGTTTCTTAGATAATTATTTGATGACTTTTCTTTATCACATAGAGGAGAATTTGAATTCCTGCATTGAGATCGAGAACTTGGCAATAAGAGCAAGAGTTCCATAAATGGTAAGAAGAAAACCCATTTGGTAAGATGACCGAAAACCCGTTTGGTAAGAAGAATAGAAATCCATTTGGTTAGAAAACCAAAAATCTAGTAATAAAAAGACCAGAAATTTAACTGGTAAGAAGAACAGAAATCCATCTAATAAGAAGACTAAAAATCTGTCTGATAAGAAGACCAGAAATCCACATTGTCAGAAAATCAGAAATTCGTCTATAAGAAGACCAGAAATCCATCCGGTAAGAAAATCAGAAATTCATCTATAAGAAGACCAGAAATCCATCTGGTAAGAAGACTAAAATCCCATATAATAAGAAGACAAAAAATCCATATGTTCAGAAAATCAGAAATTCATCTATTAGAAGACCAAAAATCCATATGGTAAGAAAATCAGAAATTTATCTATAAGAAGAACAGAAATCCATCTGGTAGGAAAATCAGAAATTCGCCTATAAGAAGACTAGAAATCCATCTGGTAAGAAAATCAAAAATTCGTTTATAAGAAGACCAGAAATCCATCTAGTAAGAAGTCCTGAAATCCATCTAGAAACTTTCACTTTAATAGTAAAATTCTCATTCCAGCTAACGGAAGGCCGGAGATACGACTAATAACAAAGATTCCTGTTATTTGTTTTCCAATTCAAAAATAAAAGATTGAGAGTTAACTTAATTCAGCATTTCAGAGAATAACGCCCCATGTTCTGATGATTATTTATGCTTTGACAAGAAAATTTTAAATTTTCCTTCACTACCATTGTCTTTAAAAATATTCCGCCATAATTACGGTCTGACCTTTCCTTTGAAGATTGCTCTAGCTTTCCCTTGGGGCAAGATTGATCGTGTTTGATTGCTCTTCTTCTGGAATATTGCTTTGGCTCATCTCTAAGATGAAATTAGACTCGCATGAATGATTTTTTTTGCCCCTTCTATACCTTTTATTTAAGGATTTAGGCTCTGATTGATTTATTTTGCCCCATCCATACCTTTTAGGTAAGGATTTTGGCCGGTCGGTGCTCTAGTCAGCCATCTTAGACAGAACTAAAGCCTTACCCATCCTCACTTTAGGAGGCACTCCGGTCAGGCCATATAGGCGGAACCGAAGGTTGGTCGGTGCTTTGGCCAGGGCATTTTAGGCGACACCAAAGGCTTACTCCATCCTTCCTCTAGGAGGCGCTCTGGTCAAGCCACGTAGATGGGACCGAAGGCTTGCAGTGCTTTGGCCAGGCCTTATAGGCGGAACCAAAGGTTTACTCCGACTTCCCTCTAGGAGGTTCCATTTGTCAGGCCTTATAGGCAAAACTGAAGGCTTGTAATGATTTGACCAGGCCCTTATGGTAGGATCTAAGGCTTTTCCTTTATTTTGTGAGTTCCTTTCTTTTTATCGGTAATCGATTTCGTAGCTATACTTGCCATAATTTCTTTATTTATACATTGTAGGAAAATAAGGCCACAAATGCTCGACATTCCAAGTTTTTGCTATTACATTACAATTAGGTTCACTTAGTCGATAAGTTCCAGGTGGAACTACTTTGTGGACAACAACGGGTCATTCCCATTTTGGTCTGAGTGACCCGTCTGCTGGGTTTTTGGTATTTTACATGACTTTTTGGAGTACCAAGTCTCCGTTTTGGAATGATATCTCCTTAATTTTGGAGTTGTATCATCTTGATATCCTTTGTTGATATTCAACCGTTCATATGGCCGCTTTTTCTCTTAGTTCGTTGATCAAATCTAGGGATTCTTTTCTTAGCTCTTAATTGAGATTAAAGGCATACGTAATCCTCTAAGGGGATGGTTTTTCAACTTTAGTTTAAAGAAAATGGAATACGTCCCGTTGTAGTCTTAGTAGAAGTTCGGTATGCCCAAAGCACAAGTGGTAGTTCTTCTTCCCAACTTCCTTTTCCTTTGTCTAGTCATTTCTTGAGGATAATCTTAATGGTTTTGTTAGTGGTTTCAATAGCACCATTAGCCTTGGGATAAGCTACGGATGAAAATTTATTAATTACCCCATTCTTATCGCAGTCTAGTGAATTCCTCACTTTTAAATTGAGTCCAATTATTGGGTATTATCTTATTCGATTCCAAATTGAGTGACTATGTTCTTGATCACAAACTTTAGCACTTTGCCTGACATTATATTTGATGTTGGTTTTACATATACCCATTTGGTAAAGTAGTCGATGGCTACTACCACAAACTTGGCTCCGCCTTTTGACATAGGCAATGGTCCTATTAATTCTATTCCCCACACATTAAAGGGTCATGGACTTGACATTGGGGTTAACTCATTTGGTGGTATATGTGGGATTATTGACAATCTCTGACATTTTTCACATAATTCACAGCGTCATTATTCATATGGGGCCAATAAAAACCTTGTCTTATGACCTTTTTGGCCAACTTTATGCCATTAGAATGATTTACTCAAAGCCATTCATGGGCTTCTCTTAACAATTTTGAGTCATTTTTTGGGCTAACACGCTTCAAGTAATGGAACGAATATCCTTTTGTACAAAGTGTTCCATTTAACATAGTAAAAGTTGGAGCTTAGTGTCTTATCCTTTTAGCTTCTCTTTTGTCTCTTGGTAGCCTCCCTTCCACCAATTGTTCTCATATTGACTATTTATTTCTATATGAATGGTTCCTTCTTTTCACCATTATCACTTCTTGGTTTGTTTTTGTTATAGAGATTAGGTATATATGTGACTCTTTGATAAGTTCTCAACATCAAAGGTAATTCCTCTACATGATTCTCTTTTTGTTTAAGTACATTTCATGATTTTGTTGATAATCCATATTGAGGTTATATAAAAATTAGTTTATGATAATCAATATCATTGATCTCATATACTGTTGAGGTTAATTCTTGTTGAAATCTAATAGTTGTTTAGGACATTCTATATTGGTCCTACTACCTTGTTATTATATGATATTTTGAAGAAAGGACTTTGGGTATTTCATTTTCGGATGATCTTTTTGAGTTTAGACTGAATTCCATGGCCAGAAACATCCTTATTTATAAGTCAGTGCAGTGTTTAAAGATTACTATGTTGGATGACGATTCAACCTCCAATTATTTGGGTGAATAATTGGTTGTTACATAAAATTTTTCTCCTTTTGAGTCAAATAGTGGTCTTTTATTCCATCAAAGGTTGCGGGTTTGAGCTGGGGCGATGTTAGATTAGAGAGAAACACCGATAATTAGTTCGTCTTAAAGTATTAACTTTTTTTTACTTGCTTTGTGAATAACGACTTCTTGTCTTATTTCTTTCTTTACCTTACTCCTTATGGCTAGGATGATCCATATAAAAATCCTCTCTGAATTTCTTCTCATAGCTCCACTCATTTCTCTCGAGCTATTTATTATAGATGCAAGATTTTACTTGGTCATTGTATGGTAATATATATCTATCATTCCAATTTTTCTGATGTTCCTCAATCTTAGGTTGGCGCTCATTTACTCAACTGTTGTTGCTGCTTTATTTCCCATACATTAATGATGGTGGTTACTTACTTTTTTTTGAATCTTTCCTTGTTTGAATTAGAGGTAACGTCTTTAAACATTTATATGCCGAAACTATAAGGCGATTCATTAATGTAATTGAATTTTCCTTTATGTATGTATGAGGATTCATTATCGATACTCAAGATTTGAAGGTCAAGATATTTCTTTCAATAGATGATAAGACTAAACTTTATCAATAAATATTAGTTCGACCAATTTGTCCTTTTGACTGTTCAAAACCATGGTTCTTAACGAGGACTCTTCTGTCTTTCAACTTGTCGAAAGCTACTTGAACAATTAATGAAACCCGATGCCTCAAGTAATAGATTCTGTATCTATTATCCAAAATCCAAATTTTGGCCTTGAAATTCCATAGGTTATTTTAGCGACCGACCACTCTTTTTTTGGTCAATATGGGTAATCTGCAATTTCTTTTTAGAAAATTTTCAAGATGACCTCAACAAAACATCCTTCGGGTTAAAATTATGGCCATTGCGATAAAAACTATATATTATTTTGCAAATTGCTTTTGAAATAATAATGTGTAAGTTTTCTTGGATTAGTGGAATATTCAATAGTAATTTTTTGCCCAAAATTCTTTCTTTTGGACAAAAAAGGTTTAAAATGAAAATATTTTATCAAACTAAGGGATGGTTTGTATTATCCCACTTTATTTGATTGGGTAATAGGTTCAAAAAAATCATTGTACTTTGAAGAGTGATTTTTCAAAAAGCCAAAGGGCTACAAAAATAACCCTTCTGGCAATTGATCCAATAGAAGGATCTTGCGATATCTTCGACCTAAGGAGTCATATCACTTACCATGTTGGGGATGGTGAGCTTGGACTACAGGAGTCAATCTATTTAAAACCGGCATCCTTCCATTTAGGCTCATCACAATCTTTACTTGTTTTTTTGCTCTACCATATCCTTAATCGCCTTGATTTGGTCAGGATTGGCCTCAATTCTTCGGCACTAATGATATATCGTAGAAATTTCCCATATTATATTTTGAAAGAGCACTTTTGCAGATTCAGCTTCATTTTGTGTTTTCTTATTACTTCCAAACATTTCCTCAAGTTCTTTCAAGTGGTCAATTTCTTCTTGTGACTTAACTAGCATATCATCCACATACACTTCCATGTTTCGTCCAACTTGTTCCTTAAATATTTTGTTTACCAACCTTTGATATGCAGCCCTGTATTCTTTAGCCTAAAGGGCATACCTTTGAAGCAGTAAGTTCCTCAATCTTTTATAAAACTTGTGTTTTCTTCATCTATGGCATTAATCAATTCTACGCAAAGGATAGCAATCTTTGAGGCATGCATTAGCTCAAATTTTATCAAACTACATATGGGCTTTGTTGAGATTAAAGAATTTCCAATCCTTGTATTCTCCAAATTGAAGTTCGAAGTAACATTGACTTTCCTGGTTTTCACCATTTTCCTGAAATAAAATTTTACTTAGTTTAAGGTAAGGAAATGATGATGATCGAGGAGGTATTATCTGAAAATGTTAAAAGAAAATTGATTCAACACCCAAGATGATGATCGAGGAGGTATTATATGAAAATGTTCCAATAATGCCCATTGGTTTCAATATCTTCACAAAGTCGTTCAAAAGTCCAAGTCATATGTTCAAGGGCGAAATAGGCGAATTGCATGCAATAGTCCTTTATTCATATCTCAATAGGCAAAATAGGCAAGTCATATATGTTACAGTCCCTTGTTCATATGTCAACGGGAATAATAGGCAATATGCAAGGTGATCTTCAATTTTGACAAGGGCTTAAGTGGTCTTGTGCAAAGTAATAATATATAGGTCCAAGTCCATTAACATTCAAGTCCAAGTCCAAAGATATGACCATATGCATGTCCATTATTTAATAGAAGTCAAATGTGCAAAGTTTAGTCCTTATGTGCAAAAAGTTCAAGAGTTATAATCGACTCTAGAAATTTCCAAATTGATTTAGGGTTTACAATTCATTATTGAGAAGTAGGGAAAGAAAGTGATTTGCCCCTCTCTAAGTGGAAAAGAGGGTCTATCTATAGAGATGGCAAACAGATGGGACGGTTGACACATGTCCATTCAGATAGATACTCGCTATCTCTTCGTATCATTGATATTCAACATCCTCTTTGTATTGTTGATATTCTACATCCTCTTCGTTGTTAGATACTCGATATCATCTTTCTCTTCTGGATGCTTGACAATGTTTAATGTTGTTGTGGCTCGATACCTCCTCTACTTTATATGCTCAACAAATCTTATGGTTGTTGAGGCTTGACACTGCCTCCTATAGTTATAAAGATTTGGCAACCTTTCTATGTTCAAGTTCGACATCCCTTGTAATTCAATATCTTCAATTATGTACTGATTCCTTTAAGCTCCTTAACTCTTGAGAAGGAGCTCGACAACTACCTTCATATAAGATGTTCGGTACATTCCTATTATTGTTAGTGGCTCAATATCCTTTAGAGGTTCGGTACCTCTTAAGTCTTTTTTGAGGCTTGCTAACTACTTGAAAGCTCGACATCCCCTTGTATCTACAGGCTTGGCATCTTCAAGATAATGGAGACTCAACATCTCACTGAAACATCACCATTTGATAGTCTTTCATACTCATAGAAGCATAACACACGAATGGTAACTCCAAGCTCTTACTCACTTGATAACTCCAACCAGTAGATGTTCGATAATCTTGATGGTTGCTGATTCTTGATAATTTCTTACTGATAGAAGCAATACAACACCATGTTGATAGTTTATTTGCTTAATATCTTGCCTTTACACTTTTCTAGTTGTTACTTGATATCTTTTAGCCCAATAACTTAACAGCTCGATATCATAACTCCATGCTAGAAGCTCAATACCTTTTTTTAATAGAGTACTGTTAGAGGTTTGCTATATCATTAATCTAGACTCAATATGTCATCATGTCATATCACCATGCATTTATAGTCTTGATACCTCTTTATCCTCTAATGTTTCTGTATCCTCCTACGGACTTAGTTGCTTCTTTTCCCTTGATGATTTTTCAAACATATTTGATAGTTGGAAAATATGTGGGTAACAGATTCGAGAATTTAAATTTAAGGGAAAGGGGTAATAGGTTAATATATATATATATATTGTTTTTATTCTTCCTTAATCTTTGAATTACGAATCTAATTTATATACAATCGAATTGTTATATATTCCAAAAAGAGGGAACCTAAAGGAGCAGTTAGGTAAAGGTGTGGATGAAATCCAAAGGAAGCAGGAAATAATCTATAGGTGGAAATCTTAGTTTTTCACATTTTAGTAGATTTTTAGTAAAATTTTGGATTTGTTTTGTGCCTTAGGGAATTATGTTTGCAAAAACTATAAACCTTAAAACCCCAAAACTCACCCAAATAAAATGTCAATTCTTAGATTTATTGGAATTTCAATTATTTTATGTTAATATAGTTGAATTAAATTTGTTGTTTACAATTTGAATCATTTATGTTCTATTCAACTTTCTCTTATAATTTCTGTTGTTGCGATAAAAGGATTCAATTAAGAAAATTATTAGGAAATGGTGTGCAAAATATTAATTTTTCGCATTTCTAGTTTGCACCACCTATTTCCGTAATATAGATAAATATGAATACTTTTTCCACTTCAAGGTTATATATGTAAAAGTTGAATAGAATATAAAGGGTTTAAATTGTAAGTTTTGTTTCCTTGAAATAGAGGCATGATTACGTTATATGAATGTAAAATAAGTTTGGTATTATTCCATTTCTGAATATATACACAAGTCTGTTTGGTCCAACTAAGGATATTAGGTATTTTGTAAATTATTGTATAGAACTTAGATTTGCATGGATATGAAAGTGTTGACATTTCAACAATTAGTATTGGAAGTGTTAATCTTAGAATAGGAATATTTCTTTGCACACATAGGAATACTTAGTAAGTCTAAATTACGTACGTATAAATATATTGATAGTGTAGCAATATATTAGTAGCATATTAATAGTAACGTATAAATTGTATCGTATAGAATAAATAGGTTAGTAACTAGCATTAAACCCTTTAGGAAGGAAGTTAAGGATAATTATGGAAATTATCTATAATTAAAGGCTAAATAGGGAGTTTTTCTTATATGGCCTTAAGTCGTAAATGCGGCGAGATATTATATATATATATATATAGTGTGTGTGTGTGTGCGCGCGCGTGTGTACGTATATATGGCAGCATGTTAGGAGAGTGGAAATATGACCAAGTTATTGGGATGCGAGGTCAGTCAAAAGCACACAGAAGTCTGCCCATCTAATTTGGTTACTAGCAGTGTGACTTTAAGAATTATGTGAGACATCGCCTATAATAAGTACCCATGGTGGACGCGAGGTTAGTCTTAATTCTGTATGGTAAGTCTGCCCAGCTGATCTGGCTACCAGCACCTATGAATAGTCAGACTAATGTGATAAATCATAGTTTGGGTTATGGGTCATACGACGGATATTCCAGTAAGGGCCTACTTCTGGGTTAGGGGTATTAAGTGGCTATTGTAGGGTCCGCCTCCTTCCCACTCAAGATGTATTAAATGATCGAGATTAACTTTTAGGTGCGGTAGTGTGAAATCTTTGGTAGGGGTTTGCTTCGGGGTTGAGTTATTAAGTGGCTATTGTAGGGTCCGCCTCTTCCCATAAAAGAAGTATTAAGTGGCCTGGTGAGATTTAATACGATGTCAGTTAGGGAGTACTAGAAAGGGGTCCGTCATGGGTTTAGTTATTAAATGACGGCGATCTGCCTAGGTTATAAGTACTAAATTGTCAAAATCTGCCCAATTCTCATTAAAAGGGTATTAAATGGCTCGACTACTTTCTCTCACCTCGTTAGGTCATAATTGACGGTAGTATGTGCACCATCGTTAGAGTTATGGAATTGAACTAGAAGAGCCTTTGGGCTTATAGTTGGAGGTATACTTGGTGGGATGTAGTATAGGACAAGTAAGACATATTACTTATCAAAATGATACTGCCCAAATATTATTATGGTAAGACTTGATATTTTCATCCACTGGACATTATTGTCCTAACTCTCTCCTCAATACAACCCATAGGTTAGAGGAAACAATATTGATGAAGAAAACGAAGGCAGCGGTGAAGATTTGTGGTAGTTTATCTAGTTATCTATGTTTTTGATATATTCTGATCTACCCAGTTTCAGATAATGATGTTTAATTTGAGACATTGTATGATGGGTATTTCGGGATGTATTTTTTAGATTTGATTTTTGTAAAATAAGTACTTATTTATATTATTATATTTTATCCCTTCCGCAGTGAGATTCTAAAAGCATATATAGATAGCCTTATATATTGTTCATTGTATCAATTTTACTAACCAACGGCCAACTTTGAAATGGGCCTAAGTGTAACACCTCTAATTTTTGTTCAACATTATTCATGATATTTAATTGAATATATTAAATAGAATAATGTAGGTAATTAAGGAGAATGAGATTTAAAACTTTATAAGGTCATGCCATACTTAATTAATTAAGATTATTTAAACTTAACATATAGGAGAATATATGAGAGGGGCATCTTAGGAAATAGATATAAACCCTTACCCCTCATTCCATCCTCATTTTCCATCATTCACAAAACAACTAAAGAAAACTAAGGGAGGTCGGCCATAGAAAGGAATCGAGAGATTCAAGGGAAGAAGATTAGGAAATCAGAGCAACACCAAAACTCAAACTCCAACCATAATCTAAGGTGAATAATATGATTCTATCTCTATAGTTAATCTCGAACTCTGTTATCGGTAATACCCAAGTTAATTTTGCTAAACTATGACATGATTGGTTAAGTTAATATTGTTTGGATAGAAAAATATATTATTGGAATTTTATAATAATTGTTTAATCGAGTTTTGGGGTTAAACCCGAAGTTTTTATCCTCCAAATGATTTGAAATTTTGATATGTTGTGGAAAACATTATTTTGGAGAAGGGTAGATCTGGGAATTTTCCAAAGTGATAGGAATTTATTATGAATTTCCTAAGGTTAAATAGGCATAAATTTGGGTTTACTTTATTAATGATGATTAAATGTGGGTTTTGTACCCCGAGTATTTTATATGTCAAAAGAAATATAAATTTGGAATTAATGTGAATTTTTGTGATTTTTCCCCTGTGATTTTGAGTCAAGGATAAGTATTTATGCTAGAGTGTGCATATCAAAGTTTAATTAATTACGGTTAGTAATTAATTATTTGAAATAATGTTTTGGATCTTGGAAATAGGGTGCGGCAGTTTTCAGTAAAGAAAATTGATAAAGTTTTACTAGCCAATAAGCTTTTGACAAATTATGGAGGTTTGGTGAAAAGAAGCAACTTTTATAGCAATATTGTAGCTTTTAAGTTATTTATAACCCTGCCATGTCAACATCGGCTATGTCAAGCCACATCTCACCACACTTCGTCGTCAATGTGGCACAAAACAGTGTTGCATGTGTCAACGAGCTTGGCATGAAGTGGATTGGGTTTGAGCCTCGTCGAGGCCGAGGCAATAAAGGTAAAAAGAAAGGACTCGAAATGGACATGTCGATGCTTATACATGCTGCATTTTATATAAAGAAGCATAAAGCCGCGTTTTATATTAAGAAAAATGCATGCCGCATATACTATTCAATATTTTGCCTCACCGGCCCAGATGGTCAATGAGCCTACTATATGCCGTAGTTAATTTATCATCGAGCCTAACCCTTGCCGCCTTTAACGTATCGTCGAGTTTACCCTTTGCCACTTTTAATATGGTTATCAAGCCATGTTAATGCCTTTAACCAGTCTTCGAGTTTCTTATAGGTGGATAGCCTATGTATCATGAGAGTCAATAACATTATTGTCATCATGGCTCATGATTTTGCATGTTTTTAGATGTCGCTCTTCATCTTTTCAATGCCGAAGAGGCTTGTTTTTATATAAATTGAAATTGTTTTAAAGAGGCTAAGAGACCTATGTTTTAAGATGGTCAATGACCCTATAACTTCGGCAATTAGCCATACAACTTACAAAGGTTTTAAGTCTTGTTTAATGGGTGGATAGCCTATAGTTTATAAAGGTCGACAACACCAATCTCAACATTAATTTTTCTTGAACTTAAAAGAATTTAAGATTTTTTCTTCGACCTTGGATAGGGGTCGATGTTGATTTAATAACACGGGTGTTATATTTTATTTTATTAAAGGCTAAGAGCTTTATGCTTCTACTTTGATGTAGTCGTCAGGGATTCCAATGCTATTTAAAATTGTAAACTTCGACACTATCATTGGGGACATCGATGTGGGTGAACCTCGACACTGATCTGAATTTAAATTATTTAATGGTGGTGAGCCATATATTTTTGACTTCGATTTTAAACCTTGGGGATACCATTGTTTGTTTTTAATAAGTTCAGCTTGAATCAAATTCGGGATACCAATGTTATGTCACTATGAAAATTAAATAACCAAGGGGAAATAATTTAATTGGGGACTCCAATAGAAATAAGTTATACATGTGGATAGCATGGATTAATGTTGAACATGTGGGTAGCATGGAGTAGAGTTAAACATGTGGGTAACATGGGATAAACATAAACATGTGGATAACATGTATTAAATGGCCAAGTGATGGGTTCATAGTCATCCTAGGAAAACTATAGGATGTATGATGGATAGTCTGCATCATGCCAGAGATGGATAGTCTCTAATTGTTTAATTTAAGGGTTCATAGTCATCCTAGAAAAACTATGAGATGTGAGATGGATAGTCCACATCAGTTTAAATGATAAAATGTGAGATGGACATTAGTTTAAGTAAAATAAAATGCGGGATGGGTATTCCACATAAATATAAGACGGGTAGTCAATAAGAACTTAGATGGATAGTCTAATAAATGGGGGATGGGTAATCCGGTATATATGACATGTTTATACACTATCATATTATTCTGTTATAACCATTACAGATATAGGAGCACAATATATGGTTGAGATGTTTAATTGGGTACTAGTAAGGGGAAACCCATTCCGCTCGACGGCGTGGTCTCACTAGATATCTATTTAGTTTGAGATGGTAGATTATTATTCACACCAGACTTTGTTTGACCCGATGTTTTTGTTTTTCCCTTAAACTCATGGGTACTCATTTGAGTAGGTTGAGAGTAAGGGCTTTTCAGGCTCTCTTTAGACGAATAATCTTCCGGAGATGTGTAGGAGGCAATCTAGCTCGTAGGAGCTATATATCTATTTTCCGCTGTGTTTTGATTCTGCTTTTGGTTTATAATGGCTAGTTGTGTTAAATGCCAGATATTTGATTCTGATCATCCAAGGGGGCATCTTCATAAGTCTCTCTTGGAATATGTTGTAGTAATTATATTTTCTTCGAACGTGGTTTGCGAATTGAGATTATGTAATGAAATTGAAATCTTGTTGTGAAATGAACTGAGAAATTTGATTTTAAATAATGTTCGAAATTTTCATATTCATGTGTCACTGGTATTATCAAAATGATTAACATAGCTGCAATTGTCATCGAAAATTAATAACTATGGATGGCTACAACATCCGTAGCACTTAGGTTCGGGCCTCAAGTTGGGGGATGTTATAGTTTGGTATCAGGGCATAGGTTTATGTAAACTTAGAGGAAGAAATTTAAACCTAAAATATTTCGTGAACATAATCCTATGAATCCGAGAATAAGATTGGGTTTGGGTTAACGCTATAATAACGTACTTGTATTTTGCTATATATAAGTATGTATTCCTTTCTCTCTTAGACCGTTCTTCTGTATCTTACTAAGGCTCATATGCAGATTTACGAGAAAGAAAGGTATGGAAGCAGGAAACGGAAGTGTGAATCTAGGTGGAGGAAGCACCATGACTAAGGGAAATGCTCGACCCAATACCAGGAGAAACCAGGGTGGATTGGCAAATGCTAACCAAAACGTAAATGCCAATGTGAGTGCTAGAACCCCACCAGTAAATATGGGGACAATGAGTTCTTCATTAACTTGATGCAAGCTGGAGCGGCTGCAGGAGTAGTTGGAGGAAATGTTGTGAATGCGGGAGGAGCGAACCCCGTGGCACCAGTTGGCAATAATTATGCCAAGTTAAGTTGAAATTATAACAGTTTGGGTGGGAAGCCTTTTCTGGGTACTGAAGATGCCATAGAAGTGGAAAATTGGCTTTTGCATTGTGAGAGAATTTTTACTAATCTTGGTTTGGACAATGAGCAGAAGAGAAGATTGGCTTCGAGACAATTGCAAGGTGCAGCATTGTTCTAGTGGAATGAGTTACCGTGGATGTGCCAGAGGAAGAGTTAACTTTGGTAGATTTTCGAAGGAGATTCGAGGAGAGATTTTTGTCCAAGGAAGCTAAGTCCGCTTTGCTCAGGAAATTTATGGATTTGGAGCAGGGGGAGATGTCAGTGTTGGAGTATTCTACGAAGTTTGATGAGCTATCCAGGTATGGATATGCCACTGTGGACACTGTCATTAAGAGGAACGAGAATTTTATCTGGGGGTTAAGGCTGGAAATCACTAGGACAACCATGCCACATTTCCGAGATCCATCAAATGTAGTAGTGGAGATGGAGATTAGAAACGAAGAAATGCTTTCTACTTTCGGGAAGGGGAAATCAATTGAGACTCAAGAATCCGAAATAAGAAAAGAAAATTCTTTTAGAAGAAGGGAGCTCAGAAAGGTGGAGCAACTAAGAAGGGGAAGACAGATATTGTGTGTTATAAGAGCGATAAGAAGGGACACTATGCTAATGAATATCGCTCGGGTGATGGAAAGGTGGTTGTGGGGAAGCCGAATGTGAAGTGCTTTAACTGTGACCAAGTGGGACATTACAAGAACAAATGTCCAGAAGTAGCCAAGGCCGAGAAGGGTAAAGTCTATGCTTTGGAACCATCATCCTCTAGACCAACATCAGTTGAGAAGGGAAAATATGTAATGGAATGTACGCTTTTGATCCATAGTATACCAGTTAGGATATTATTTGATACAGCGCATCACATTCATTTATATCTCAGTATTTGGTAGATAAGTTATGCTTAGAATCTTCATACCTAGTTACTTCCTTAAAGGTTGTGAATCCAATAGGAGGGTATGCAACTCTAGGGATGAGATATGACCAGTTAGAACTTGATTTTTTAGGTCATAAGTTTGTATGCAGTTTGTACGTCTTTGATTTCAGAGGCTTCGGGATCATATTGGGTATGGATTGGTTAGATAAATATGATGCTAGGATATTTTGCCAAAATAAGGAAATATCATTGAAACACTCTAATAGTAAGAACCGAATCATATACTTAGAGGAGAATTCAAATTTGAATGTTTGTGCCTTATTGGGTGCTATGGAAGTACAAGAAGATTTGAATTGGTTTTGGTAGCAAGAGAATTTGCAGACGTTTTTAACCCGGTCATAGGACTAACTCCAAAATGAGCTATCGAGTTTCGAATAAATCTTGTGCCAGGAGCAGAACCTGTAAGTAGACCACCTAGCAAGATGAATCCTACCGAGATGGAGTTAAAGGTGCAGCTAGGGACTTAGAAGGAAAGAACTTTATCTGACTAAGCAGTTCGTCTTAAGGAGCGGTCGTGGTGTTCGCGAAGAAATCAGATGGGTTGTTAAGGTTATGTATCGACTACCGTATGTTGAATGAGAAGACGATTAAGAATTGGTATCCTTTGCCGAGGATCGACGATTTATTCGATCAATTGAATGGAGCCAAAGTGTTTTCCCAATTGGATTTGGCAACAGGGTTCCATCAACTAAGGGTGGCAGAGGACAGTATTCCTTTGACGGTGTTTCGAATGAGATATGGTTCGTACGAGTGGTTAGTAATGCCATTTGGGTTAACTACTACGCTAGCTTTCTTCGTAGATTTGATGAACCAGATTTTCCGAGAGCACTTGGATAGGTTCATATTGGTGTTCATAGACGACATTTTGATACATTCTAAGGATGAAAGAGAGCATGAGATTCATCTTAGAATAGCGTTAGAGACATTGAGGTAGCATCAACTAAAAGCGAAGTTTTCGAAGTGTCATTTCTGGAAGAATGAAGTAATGTTTCTTGGCCATGTTATCTTAAGAGAAGGGTTATCAGTTGATCCAGCTAAGATTGAAGCTCTTAATAGTTGGAAGAGACCCGAGACAGTGACCGAGATAAGAAGTTTTCTTGGATTGGCTAGATATTACCAGTGATTTATCAGGGATTTTTCACGGATAGTGGCACTCCTGACTAAGCTAACCAGAATGGGCGTTAAGTTTGTTTGGTTCGACAGATGCGAGGAAGCATTCCTTAAGTTAAAGCATTTTTTAACCAATGCACTCATGTTAGTTGTGCCAGACGATAATCAAGGGTTAGTGGTGTATATAGATGCATGTGGAACTGGATTAGGAGTTGTATTAATGTAGAAGGGTAAGGTAATTGCCTACGCTTCTCTACAGCTCAGACCGCATGAAGTAAGATATCTGACCCATTATTTAGAGTTGGCAGCGGTGATCTTTGCATTGAAAATGCGGAGATATTATCTTTTAGGAGAACGATTTGAGTTGTACATGAATAATAAGTCTATAAAGTATTTATTCTCTCAGAAGGAGTTGAGTATGAGATAGCAAAGGGGGCTGGAGATTTTAGCAGCTTATGATTTCGGTATAGAGTATAAACTGGGGAAAGGTAATAAAGTAGCGGTTGCTCTTAGAAGAAAATATCGGAATTTGGTGTTAGCTGTGTTGGCAGAATGGAAGGATTTTGAGGCATTGACTACGTGTAGTGTGCAGTTAAGATCGACTACTAGTTCTAGTCAGAGTACTGCCATGTTATCATGTTTGGAAGTTTGGAAGTTTGATCAGTTTTGATCGAAAGGATTGCTTCTAAACAGAGAGATGATCCATTGTTGGCCGAGAAAATTAGGAGGCTAGAGGTTGGAACTGAGATTAATGATCTGAAAGGATTTAGTCTTGACCAAAAAGGATGGTTGAGAAAGAAGGGACGGTTGTGTGTTCCGAATGTTGGAGACCTAAGGAAAGAAGTTCTTAGGGAATGTCATAGATCAAAGTTTACGATTCATCCTGGAGGATCTAAGATGTGTCAGTATATGAACATAAGTTTCTTCTGGAAAGGTATGAAGAGGGATGTTGGCTTATAGGTAAAGTAATGTTCGAATTGCCAGCAAGTAAAAGTCGAACATCAAAAGCCAAGTGGTTTGCTTTAACCTTTAGATATACCAGTTGGAAATGAGATTTGATATCCATGGACTTTATTGACGGGTTGCCAAGGTCGAATCGAGGAAATGAGAGTATATGGGTCATAGAGGACAAATTGACCAAGAGTGCCCATTACATGCCCGTTAAGTCAACCAAGACGGCACCTGTTTTGGCTAAGTTATTTATAAAGAACATAGTTAGACTGCATGGGATTCCTAGTAGTATAGTCAGTGACAGCGATACATTGTTTACTAGTGAGTTCTGGAAGAATCTACAGGAAGTGTTAGGTACCAAGCTTAAGATAAGTACCGCTCATCACCCTCAAACAGATGGGCAGATAGAGAGAGTCAATAAGGTAATCGAGGATTTGTTGACAACTTGCGTACTAGATTTTGGTGGATCATGGGAAGACCACCTACACTTGGTTGAGTTTTCCTATAATAATAGGAATTAGACAAGTATAGGAATGGCGCCTTTCGAATCTTTGTACGGAAGGCCATGCAAGCCACCAGCATGTTGGTTGGAAACCAAAGACAGGGCAGTCTTAAGTCCAAATCTGGTGAGAGAAGCAACAGAGAAAATTGAGTTAATCCGAGGTAGGATGAGAGAAGCTCAGTCTAGACAGAAAAGTTACGCATACAGAAAATGTAAGGATCTAGAGTTCTCAGTTGGATACATGGTTTTCATTATAATATCACCGATGAAGGGTGTGGTACGTTTTGGAAAGTCGGAGAAACTGGCACCAAGGTACGTTGGACCGTTTCCGGTTACATTGAGGATCGAAAAGCTCGCATATCGAGTAGAGTTCCCGAGCAATTTGGCAGAAGTCCATAATGTTTTTCATGTTTCTCATCTTCGGAGGTATATGCATGATCCAGGGACTACTATCACTCCAACTGCATTGGAAGATTTAGTAGTAGCACCAGATCTGACTTTTGTTAGACAACCAGTTCGGGTTGTAGAGAGAGATGAGAAAAAGTTAAGGAACAAGACAGTCAAGTTGGTGAAAGTTCAGTGGAGTGACAACGAAAAAGACTGTACTTGGAAGACAGAAGACATGATTAGGGAAACTTATCCTGAGCTGTTGTGACGATATGTTCTATATTTCTTGTATATAGTTTTTATAGTTGGTAAGATATATAGCTTTGGTTGCATGTTTGTTATGCTTATTTTGTAGTCCCTACTGCATTTCGAGGAAAAAATTCTTTAAGGGAGGGAGCCTGTAACACCTCTAATTTTTGTTCAACATTATTTAGGATATTTATTGGATAGATTAAATATAATAATGTAGGTAACTAAGGAAAATGAGATTTAAAACTTAATATGGTCGTGCCATACTTAATTAATTAAGTAAGATTGTTTAAACTTAACATATAAGGGAATATATGAGAGGGTATCTTAGGAAATAGGCTTAAACCCTTTACCTTAAACCCTTACCCCTCATTCCATTCTCATTTTCCATCATTCACAAAACAACCAAAGAAAACTAAAGGAGGCCGGCCATAGAAAGGAATTGAGAGATTCAAGGGAAGAAACATAGGAAATCAAAGAAACACCAAATCTCAAACTCCAACCAATAATCTAAGGTGAATAATATGATTCCATCTCTATAGTTAATCTCGAACTCGGTTATGGGTAATACCCAAGTTAATTTTGCTAAACTATGCCATGATTGATTAAGTTGATATTGTTTGGATAAAACAATATATTATTGGAATTTTATAATAATTGTTTAATCGAATTTTGGGATTAAATCCGAAGATTTTATCCTCCAAATGATTTGAAATTTTGATATGTTATGGAAAACATTATTTTGAAGGTGGGTTTTAGATTTGGAAATTTTCCAAAATGATAGGAATTTATTATGAATTTCCTAAGGTTAAACAGGCATAAATTTGTGTTTAATTTATCAATGGTGATTAAATGTGGGTTTTGGACCCGAATATTTTTTATGTCAAAAGAAATATAATTTTGAATTAATGTGAATTTTTGGGATTTTTCACATGTAATTTTCAGTCATGGAGAAGTATTTATGCAAGAGTATGCATATAAAAGTTTAAGTAATTGTGGTTAATAATTAATTATTTGAAATAATGTTTTGGATCTAGGAAATAGGGTGCGGCAGTTTTCAGCAAAGAAAATTGATAAAGTTTTACTAGCCAATAAGCTTTTGACAAATTATGGAGATTTGGTGAAAAGAAGCAACTTTTATAGCAATATTGCAGTTTTTAAGTTATTTACAACTCTATCATGTAGAGCCACATCTCACCATACTTCATCATCATCAACGCAGCACAAAACAATGCCGCGTGATGTCAACGAGCTTGGCATGAAGTGGATTGGGTTTGAGCCTCGTCGAGGCCGAGGTAATGAAGGTAAAAGGAAAGGACTCGAAATTGGCATGTCAACACTTATACATGCCGCATTTTATACAAAGAGGCATACAGCCGCGTTTTATATTAAAAAGCATGCATGCTGCATATACTGCTCAATATTTTGCCTCGCCAACCCAGATGGTCAACGAGCTTACTCTATGCTGCATTTAATTTGTCATCGAGCCTAAACCTTGCCACTTTTAATGTGTCGTCGAGTTTACCCTATGCCGCTTTTAATATGGTTATCAAGCCTTGTCAATGCCTTTAACTAGTCTTCGAGTTTCTTATAGGTGGATAGCCTATGTATCATGAGTGTCGACAACATTATTTTCATCGTGGCTCATGATGCTGCATGTTTTTAGACGTCGGTTGTCAACTTTTCAATGTCGAAGAGGCTTGTTTTTATATAAATTGAAATTGTTTTGTAGAGGCGAAGAGACCTATGTTTTAAGAGTGTCGATGACCCTATAACTTCGGCAATTAGCCATATAACTTACAAAGGTTTTAAGTTTTGTTTAATAGGTGGATAGCTTATAGTTTATAAAGGTCGACAACACCAATCTCGACATGAATTCTTCTTGAACTTAAAAGAATTTAAGTTTTTTTCTTCGACCTTGGATAAGGGTCGACATTGATTTAATAACGCGGGTGTTATATTTTATTTTATTAAAGACGAACAGCCTTATGCTTCTACTTCTACGTAGTCATTGGGGATACTAATGCTATTTAAAATTGTACATTTCGACATTATCATTGTAGACACCGATGTGGGTGTACCTTGACATTGATCTAAAGTTAAATTATTTAACGGTGGCGAGCCATATGTTTTTGGCTTCGACTTTAAACCTTAGGGATATCGTTTTTTTTTTAATAAGTTCAACTTGAATCAAATTTGGGATATCAATGTTATGTCACTATGAAATTTAAATAACTAAGAGGAAATAACTTAATTGGGGACACCAATAGAAATAAGTTATACATGTGGATAGCATGCATTAACGTTGAACATGTAGGTAGCATGGAGTAAAGTTAAACATGTAGGTAACATGGGATAAACAAACACATGTGGATAACATGAATTAAATGGCCAAGTGATGGGTTCATAGTCATCCTAGGAAAACTATGGGATGTATGATGGATAGTCTCAAATTGGTTAATTTATGGGTTCATGGTCATCCTAGAAAAAATATAAGATGTGAGATGGATAGTCTGCATCAGTTTAAATGATAAAATGTGAGATGGATAGTCCACATTAGTTTAAGTAAAATAAAATGTGGGATGGGTAGTCCACATAAATATAAGACGGGTAGTCAATAAGAACTTAGATGGATAGTCTAATAAATGGGGGATGGGTAATTAGGTACATATGACATGTTTATACACTATCATATTATTTTGTTATAACCATTGTGGATGCAGGGGCATAATATATGGTTGAGATGTTTAATTGGGCAGTAGTGAGGGGAAACCCGTTCCGCTCAACGGCGTGGTCTCACTAGATATCTATTTAGTTTGTGATGGTAGATTATTATTCACATCAGACTTTTTTCTGGCCCAAAGTTGTTGTTTTCCCCTTAAACTCTCGGGTACTCCTTTGAGTAGGTTGAGAGTATGGGGTTTTCAAGTTATCTTTAGAAGAATGAGCTTCCGGAGATGTACAAGAGGCAATCTTGTTAGTAGGAGCTATATATCTATTTTCCGCTGTGTTTTTATTATGCTTTTGTGTTGTAATGGCAAGGTTTATTAAATGCCAGATATTTGACTCTGAACTTGCAAGGGACATCTTCATATTTCGCTCTTGGAATATGTTGTAATAATTATATTTTCTTTGAATGTGGTTCGTGAATTGGGATTATGTAATGAAATTGAAATCTTATTGTGAAATGAAATGAGAAATTTTATTTTAAATAATGTTCAAAATTTTCATATTCATGTGTTACTGGTATTATCAAAATGATTAACATAGCCGCATTTTGTCACCGGAAATTAATAATTATGGATAACTGCAGCATCTGTAGCACTTTATTTCAGGCCCGAAATTGGGGGATGTTTCACTACGATTCGATGAGCTTTAATTGGGTCGAAAATTAGGCCCGTTTGGAGAAGGTTGTAACATTTGGTATCCGAGCTTAGGTTTCCCGATCAATGAGAATATGCATACATAAGAGTGCGTATTTGTTGTTTTTGAAAGTATTTTTCGAAAATCCTATTATACACACACACATATGTTTTGAACGTAGGCAAGCACGATGGGTAGATTTTTATTTTACCAAATAATACTATCTTAGGAAGTTGAAACTAAAAGATCAAAACTACAGATAGTTGATTATGGCTGAAAACAATAGCTTGGAGGCTTGGAATCCCTCCACTCAAGAAATACCTACCATTCGAGGCATGCCAGAATGTTTCAAGCAACACCTAAGGCATGTAGGGAAAGATCCCATTCCTCAACAAGCTGCACTAGCAGCACTTGATGCACCGCCCGCTGAAGCAGCACCTCACCCACTGGACTTCTCTAAAATATGTAATGACTTCCGCAATATGGGAGGTTGGGTGCATACGGGAGCTGAAGATTTTGTTGAAACAAATGCTTGGATTAATGGCCGTGAATGTATATTTCGGGAGCTTGGATGGAAAAAACAGATCAAGAGGAGGATGACTGCATGGCATTTAAAGGGGGAGGTGTTGGATTGGAGGACTATTATAGTTGAAGAGAATGCAAAGGAAAGAATTACTTAGGCTGAATTCAGGGCTTGCTTTAAGTCACGATTCATGTCCAAAGCCGAGGTACGTTTGCAGTTGGAGAAGTTTATACAACTAATGCAAGGAGACTCCATGTTGAAGGAGTATATCAATAAGTTCGTATAATTTGCTAAGTTTGGATTGAGTTTGATTGGCACTCCTACGAAGATGGTGATGAAGTTTGTTAAAGGCTTAAATTCTATACTTAGGGAGCTACTTATGACCCAAATTCTCGTAGGCGCCACTTATGAGATGATAGTTGAAATGGTCTTAATTTAGACAGTTGGTATTGAGGAAAATGAGAAGCTATGATAGGTGCAAAGTCAAGGGGGAGCTAATAAAAAGGGATTATGGGCTGATAACAAAGAAAAGGGAACATCAAGAAAGGGAGTATGATATGTCATAGGTGTCAAAAGAAAGGGCATGTGGCTAAGGGCTGCAAGGTGAGTTTGATGAAGGAGAAGTTCATGGGGAGATGCTATCACTACCATGCAGAGGGACACTACAATAATTGGTGTCCAAAGCAAGCAAAGAAGGGACAAAGTGGGCAAGCTTATGTCATTGAGGCTGTAACTATCTCAAGTAGACCTCCTCCTAGAGATCCAGGAAAAGCTGCAATAGAAGGTACAACTATTACCTCTGGAAATACTATTCATGTCTTATTTGACTCCGGAGCATCACAATCGTTCATAGCTAGAAAAATAGTCAAATCCTTGAGTCTAAAAACCCGAGTTGTCACCAACCCAATGTCAAATCATATTAGGGGTTCAACACATCTTTTTTTGATTTGTAAAGACCTAATTGTTGATATATGTGATGTCGATTTGACATGTAACACTTATGTTCTTGGTTTTGAGGGGTATGGACTTATCCTAGGGATGTATTGGTTATCTTACTACGGGGGTATCCTAGATTGTGATAAGAGGATTATCTAGTTAAGGAGTTGTAAGGGGCGAGATATCAATGTTCCTTATGAACCCCAAAACTTAGTCGAGTTAAGTCATTTAATTCTCTTACCCTACCACAAGATGAGCTCTCATTTTTGCCCATAGTTTGAGACTTTCAAGAAATTTTCAAAGAAGTCTCTAGTCTCCCACCCCGAAGGAAGATTGAGTTTAGGATTGAATTGGAGAAGGATTCTAGACCTATCGCACTACCATTAAGACATATGGCCCCCAAAGAAAGGCGAGAGTTGGACAAGCAGATTTCAGGGTTATTGCAAAAGTGATATATTCTTCGTAGTACTTCAGAAGGGGAGCACCAATTATCTTTGCCACTAAGGTAGGCTATGCTTTGACTATAGAAAGCTTAACAAGCTGACCAAGAAAAATAGGTATCCCTTACCTAGAATCGTTGATTTATTTGACCTACTTGTTGGAGCCAAAATCTTTTCTCGACTGGACTTAGCCACTGGATTCCACCAATTGAGAATAGCTAAGGATATCAAGAAACGACCCCTTTTTGCACTTCAGATGGACTCAAGTTATGCCTTTTGGGTTGACGAATGCCCCTGCATACTTTGTAGATTTAATGAATAGAGTCTTTAGAGGGCATCTAAATAAATTAACTGTAGTATTTGTGGATGATATTCTAGTATTCTCTAAAAGTGAAGGTAGCATGAAAATCACTTGAGGGAGGTACTAGGGACTTTGAGAAGGCACTAACCAAAAGCCAAATTCTCAAAGTGCCACTTTTGTAAGAAGGAGGTAAGATTTCTTGGTCATATTATTTCTGAGAAGGGATGGTCTGTTGATCTTACAAAGGTGGAAGCTATTCAAGACTGGAAGATCCAAAAGAATGCCACAGCAGTTAGAGTTTTCTTGGGTTGGCGGGTTGTTATAGGAAATTCATCAAGGACTTTGCAAAGATAGCGGTCCCATCGACTCGCTTAACCAAGAAATATTTAGCTTTTGTATGGGATAAGGAATATACGTAAGCATTCGAGAAGCTGAAGGAGCTGCTGACTAGTGCGTCAGTAATTACCATTCCCAATGTAACAAAACCCTTCACGATTTACACAGACGCATGCAGTATGGTGCTAGGAGCGGTTCTTATGCAAGAAGGTTAAGTGATAGCTTATGCTAGTAGGTATTTGAAGGACCATGAGAAGAGTTACCCCACTCATGACTTGGAGTAACGACTATCGTTTTTTCTCTGAAGATGTGGAGGCGCTATCTTTTGGGAGAAATGTTTGAGTTATTCGCTGACCACAAATCCCTTAAATATCTATTTTCCCAAAAAGATTTAAATCTTAAACAGTTGCGATGGATGAATTTTGTAGCATCATATGACTTTGAGATACTGTATGCCTCTGGAAAAGGGAATGTTGTTGCCGATACCCTTAGCTAGAGGCATGCTACTCTTGGTGGTATACATAACCGGAGGCAATTGGAGTTCCTCTCGAATATTTCCAACCGCCAATAGAACCCACTCTATGTTATTGGGCCGCGATGAAAGTTAGACCAACATTGATGGACCGCATCGGGCAAGAGCAAAAGAAAGATACAATAATAGTAGATATTTTGGACTAGCTAAGTAGAGGAGAATGTTTCCCCCATGTTGGTAGATATGCAATAGGCAAAAGGGGATGGCTGAGAAGGGATGGAAGCATATATGTTACAATGGTGGATGAAGTTTTGGAGGAAGTGCTAGTGGAATGTCACCATTCTAGGATGACTATTCTCCTCGATGGAGATAAATGTATAGGGATATGAAGAAAAATTTATATTGGCCAAAGATGAAGAAATGGGTAGTGGAGTATGTCCCTTGGTGTTTGACATGCCAAAATATAAAGGTAGAAGAAGGGAAGCCTGGAGGACTATTATTACCATTAGAAGTGCCAACTTGGAAATGGGAACATATATCGATGGACTTTATAAATAGGTTGCCTAAGAGTCAAATAGGCAATGAGGTCATTTGGGATATAGTGGATAGACTCACTAAAAGTGCACATTTTATTCCGTAAAGAGTAATAGACTGCAGCATCTCTGGTGTAAATCTATATCAGGGAAGTGGTACGACTGCATGAGATTTCGATCATCATTGTTAGCGATAGAGATCACTTATTCACTAGTGAATTTTAGAGGAGTTTGCAGTCGGCTTAAGGAATGACATTGAACCTTAGCACCGCTTACCACACACAGACCAATGTTTAGATGGAAAGGGTGAATAAGATTTTGGAAGATTTGTTGGGAGCTTGCATCATGGATTTTAGAGGACATTGGGAGCATTATTTACCCTTTATAGAATTCGCCTACAATAATCGTTACAAAGCGACCATTGTCAAGGAACCCTTTAAAGCCTTATATGGGAAGCCGTGCAAATCGCCAAATTGTTGGTGGGAAACCACCGACAAACTTGGACTAGATTTGATCTGTAAGACCTCGGAAAAGAAAGAGATAATTAGGCAGCAAATGAAGAGTGCACGGGACTATTAGAAATCCTATGCTGACAGGTGAAGGAAGGAATTGGAGTTTTTGGTCGGAGACATGGTGTTTGTTAAGGTTTCTCTTCATAGGAAGGTTATGAGGTTTGGCACATCGGGGAAGTTGGCACCGAGGTTTGTTTTGGCCTTTCTCGATTTTGGAAAGGTGGGGATACTTGCATATCAAGTAAAACTTTCGAACAAGTTAGCAGGAGTCCATGACATCTTTTATGTTTCGCACTTGAGGAAATGTCTACATGACACTGCCACCATAATCGAGCCTAATCAGTTAGCAGATATAGAGATAGCACCGATAGCACCCCTTGCCACCATATGCATAGTGAAGCATGGAACTAGGAAGCACTATTAAAAAGAAATTAGGTTCATCCGAGTACAATGGGGAGACAACCCAGCGGAAAACACATAGGAAACCGAAGAGAAGATGAAGGGTTCTCATCCTGAACTTTCCTCTGGTAAACTTTCTCTCTCCAATAATTTAGTATTGTATAAGTTTTGGTTGCACCGTGGTCGTTAGATTGGATGGTAGCGGATGGTTGCCACACATTTTACTATTATTTTTGCACTGATGTAGAATCTTATGCATATTTAGGATGCTTGCATATATGCCAATATGTCACAATCTTACATTCACGCTAGGATTGAGCTCACATATAGTATGTTGCATACATAATCACATTGCATTTTTTGTAGAGTAGATTATTGTGTGGATAACTTGGTTATATAACATGGTTATAGAGTGCGCGTTACACTCTCTGTCCCTTAGGGATTTTAGGGACAAAATTATTTTTAGGGGGGAGAATGTAACACCCCGTAAAATTAATAAGAAATTAATAATAAGGCTAAAAATTGAATTTTTGTAAACATCGGAATTTAGCCACGAATGTTGCACTATTGCGTTCGTGATGATTTTCTGTTCAACTTTAGAATGCTTGCATATATGCCTATATGTCACGATCTTGCATTCACGCTAGGATTGAGCTCGCCAATAATACGTTATATACATAACCACATTGCATATTTGGTAGAGTAGATGGTTGTGTGGATAACTTGGTTGAACATGGTTGTAGAGTGCGCGTTACACTCTCTGTCCCTTAGGGATTTCCGAAAAAAAATTCTTTTTAAGGAGGAGAATGTAACACCTCGTAAAATTAATAAGAAATTAATTAATTAATTATAAGGCTAAAAATTGAAATTTTGTAAACATCGGAATTTAGCCATGAAAGTTGCACTATTGCGTTCATGGTCATTTTATGATCTACTTTCATATTTAATTTTACGATCGGAATTCAAATGGAAAAGTTATTAACGTTTGAAGTTTTCGAATTTAAAATAATTCAAACAAGTTCAAATTTTAAATTTTAAATGACGTTAACATGGAAATTAAAATGGGTAATAAATAGTTTAATGTAACGACAAATTAAAGTTGGGAGAAATGTTAACGTTAGAGGTTAAAAGAGGAAAAGAAATCAAAACAAACAGTAGGCGATAATTATACGCCAAAGGGTTGGTCGACCGCTAGCGGTCGATTGCCTAGGAAGAAATGGTCGACCAGTGTCTTTGTGACAACTAGGGTTAGCTTAGGCCACGAAGGGTTCTAGGGCCTTCTAACCATTATAAATACGAGGCTATCTCCCTCACTTTTATTAACAAAATATTTCGAGCGCTAGCGAAACTCCATCAGTCTTCTTCCTCGATTAGATTCAACAATTCAAATCCAAAGGAAAAAGGTAATAGGTTAACATATACGCTTTTCTATTTTTATTCTTCCCTAATCTTTGAATTTTGAATCTAATTTATATACAATTGAATTGTTGTATATTCGAAAAAGAAGGAACTTGAAGGAGCAGTTAGACAAAGGTGTGAATCAAGTCCAAAGGAAGCAGGAAACAATCTGTGGATGGAAATATTAGTTTTTCACATTTTAATAGTTTGTGCAGTAAAGTTTGGATTTGTTTTATACCTTGGGGAATTATGTATGCAAAAGCCCTAAACCCTAAAAACCAAAAGTCCCCCCAATAAAATGACAATTCTTGGATTTATTAGAATTTCAATTATTTTATGTCAATATATAGTTGAATTAAATTTGTTGTTTACTTTGAATAATTTATGTTATATTCTACTTCCTCTTCTACTTTATGTTGTTGCAATAAAAGGACTTAAAAAGAAAATTATTAGAAAATGGTATGCAAAATGTTTATTTTTCCCATTTGTAGTTTGCACCACCTATTTCCGTAATATAGATAAATATGAATCCTTTTTCTACTTCAAGGTTGTATATGTAAAAGTTGAATAGAATAAAAAAGATTTAAATTGTAGATTTTGTTTCCTTGAAATAGGGGCATGATTATATTATATGAATGTATAATATGTTTGGTATTATTCCATTTCGGAATATATATACAATTCTGTTTGGTCCAACTAAGGATATTTGCTATTTTGTAAATTATTGTATGAAACTTAGGCTTATACGGATATGGAAGTATTGACATTTTAACAATTAGTATATGAAGCGTTAATCTTAGAATAGGAATATTTCTTTCTACACTTAAGAATACTTGGTTAGTCTAAATTACGTATATATAAATATATCAATAGCGTATTAATAGTAATGTATAAAACATATCGTATAGAATAAGTAGGTTAGTAACTTATGGAAATTAATCCATAATTAAAGGCGAAATAAGGAGTTTTCCTTAAACGACCTTAAGTCATAAACGTGGTAAAATAGAGAGAGTGTGTGTGTGTGTAGAGTGTGTGTGTGTATGGTAGTATGTCAGAAGAGCAGAAATATGACTAAGTTATAGCGATGCGAGGTCGGTCAAAAGCATACAGAAGTCCGTCCAGCTAATCTGGCTACCAGTAGTGTTGACTTTGGAACTGATGTGAGACATCGCTTATAATAAGTACCCATAGTGGACACATGGTTAGTTTCAATTCTATTGGGCAAGTCTGCCCAGCTAATTTGGTTACTAGCACCTACGAATAGTCGGACTAATCCTAGATGTCATGGTTTGGGTTACGGGTCATATGACAGATATCACTGTAAGGGCCTGCTTTTGGGGCTGGGGATATCAAGTGGCTACTGTAGGTCTGCCTCCTTCCCACTCAAGAAGTATTGAATGGTCGAAATTATCTTTTGGTGCGGTAGTGGGAAGTGGCTATTGTAGGTCCACCTTTTCCCACAAAATAAGTATTAAGTGGCCTGATGAGATTTCATACAATGTCAGTTAGGGAGTACTAGAGAGGGGCCTACCTTTGGTTTACGTATTAAATGGCGGAGATTTTCTTAGGGTGTAGATATTAAATGGTCCAAGTCTGCCTAATTCCCATTAAAGAGGTATTAAATGGCTTAGGTACTTCCTCTCTTAGGGCATAATTAATGGTAGTGTGTATACCCTCATTAGAGTTATGGAATTGGACTGGAAGAGCCTTTGGTCTTACAGTTTGAGGTATACTTGGTAGGATATAGTATAGGACATGTAAGACATATTACTTATCTAAATGATACTGCCCAAATACTATTATGGTAAGACTTAAGATTTTCATTCACTAGACATTGGTGTTCTGACTCCCTCCTGATTATAACCCACAGGTTAGGGAGAAATGATGCTGATGAAGAAGACGAAGGAGATGTTGAAGCTTTATGGTAGTTTATATATTTATTTATATTTTTGATATATTCTGAAGTACCCAGTTTCAGACATATTGAGGTTTATTTTGCGACATTGCATTATGAGTATTTTAAGATGTATTTCTGAGGTTTGATTTTTCTAAGGTTTGATTTTTCATAGATTGATAGCTAGAAATTTATTATTCATTGTATATACCAACCAACACCCATCTTTGGAATGAGCCTATGGTTCGATGGGCTTTTCTTGGGCCGAAAATTAGGCCTGTTTTGGAAAGGGTTGTTACACAAACAATCCATCAGGTGTACGAAAATCGGTCTTCGGGATACTATCTTCAGCTACTCTCAACCGATGAAACTCAATTTCAAGATCAAGCTGAGAGAAAATCTTTGCCTCGACTAATTGATCGAAGAAGTAGTCAATTGGAAGCAAGGGATAGTGATTTTTCCTAGTCAGCTTATTCAATTCTCGGTGGTCGACGCATAATTTTAGGGAACTGTCTGCCTTAGTAGTGAAAACGATAGGCGCTCCCCATTCTGAAATACTTCCGTAAATAAATCATATGTACAATAATTACGAATCTTTATTCTCCAACTTTCTCCTCTCCTTCGAAGCCATGTGCCTATGGGGTATCACACAAGCCTTGCGTCATTCTCGAGATCAATTTGAAATTCGATTTCTCTTCGAGGAGGAAGACCGAAAACTTCTTTGACTTCATCTAGATAGTCCTTCACTATGGGATTAAATGAGAGATCTTATTATGATAGACAGTGAATATAAATACATATCTATGATAGAAATATCGGCCTCCCAACATAAAATCAAATCAAGTCCTTTGTCCTTCCTCAATCACACCATCCTTCTATCATAATCCAATACTACCTCATAGCACGACATCCATTCCATTCCCAAAATCAACCCATACCCAAAAAAGATTTAGTACATATGCGTCATAGGGGAACTCCACACCATGAATGATGAACTTTAAGCTATGACATAACATTGATAAATGGGTCGATCCCCCAACAGGACTCGATGTCAAAATGAATTCGTGTATAATGTCGGCTTTAAGGGCTAAACTGTCAACTAATGCACTTGCTATAAATGAATAGGATGCACTAGTGTCAAACAAAGTACAAACAATCGAATCAAATAAAGTCAACATACCTTCCATCATAATCAGTTTCCCCATCTCTTGACATCAAGAGCATTTGCCTTAACCATCTGACCTTCATTCTTCAAAGCTGGACAATCTCTCTTTATATGGTCGAACTGATAACAATTGTAGCACTTTAACTTCCGTTGAGTTAGGGTAGCCTTACAATCATTCAACAAATGTCCCACTTTGTTACAGGTATAACACTTACCCTTTGAAAGGTTTGTCCTATAGTACTTTGCAATGTGTCCCACCTTCTGACATCTATTATAAGTAATCGCTTGTCTCTTGCCTTATTCTCATTGTGGTCCAATAACCTTATGCTTACCTTGTTGCTGGCCCTCTCCTTCCTTAACTTGATCTTTAATCATGGTCCCATTTAGAGAATTCAATAATGTTGCCATTACTAGTCCCTCAAATGTAGCCTTATACGGAATCCGAATCAATGAAAGTTCCATCGGAGGTTAATTCAAGCCCTTCGAAAACTTCAATTCTTTCTTTTCTTCGGTGTTTACCAACTCAAAACCAAATCTGGCCAACTCATTAAACCGACTCACACTCTCCCCAATTGTTATCTCTCTTTGCTTAAGGTGAATAAACTTCTCTAATAACAAATCCCTCTCAGCCCTAGAAAAGAACTTCATCTCAAACTTCGTCTTATACATTCCCCAAGTAATAGTATCCTCTTCTACTTCTACTATCACAACCTCCCACAAACATATTGGCTCACCTTGCAAAGCCAAGAGGCCAACCATCTCCTAGTAACATCGCCAAGTCCTAACAAGTTGAAAATCTTCTCATAAGTACTAAGCCATGCTCGAGTCGCCGAGTATAGGTCCGTCCCGAAATGTTCCTAGTCCTATTTTTAAGAATATGTTTTTCTCTAATACCAAATGTAACAACCCATCTTTTCAACCACCAAAGTTCAGTGCCTGAACCGATGTTAGCACCTCGAGAATCGAAAAGGACGAGTTGTTGTGATATGATAACAAGAAACAAATACCATTCTAACCAATAACTTTCAGAGTCTCACAGTGAAAGGAAACAAAGTATAATATATCAAGAATCACAATTACTTTAATACACCATAATATGTTTACACTATTACATATACATATGTCTACACAGTACCAATCAAATCCAATCGATATACACAATCAAATCCAAGTCATAACACTTATTTACATTATTTACAATATGTACAACAAGATGCTTGTCCTATGAACCATCTCTTCTCCAAGCTCCATCAACTTAGAGATACAAATAAAGAAGAAAAATAGGAGTGGGTCAGACTTAAGTCAGGTGAGTGAGCCACACTTCCACCACATATACTAATTGAGTTAGTGGTATATACTAGGGGAAATTATGTAATTTGTTACATGCATTTAACTGATAACCAATCTTGTTCAAAATAAAAGGTTTTTTATTATATACTTGATATAATGTGTTATATTAATTAATTAAACTAAACTATATTAAATAGAAAATCCATAAATGGTATTTTTTGTGATTGTAGTTATAAAGTGTTGTAATCGTGTGTAATTTACCATAATGAAAATAAATATACAACAGGAAATTATTGTCAAGGACAAAAATTTTCAGCGTTTTTGCCTCAAGGAAAAGCCTTCAATATTTAATCCTGAAGGACAACTTTCTTTAGGTATCAGTTTTTAGTCATTGATAGTATCAGTTTGTAGTTATCGGTAGCAGTTTTTAGGTATCAGTTTTTAGCTTGGTAGCAGTTTTGTTGGCCTTATGAATAATTTTGGAAAATATTTGTCCTTATGAATAATTTTTAGAAGAATGTTTGTCCTTATGGTAAAAATATTGAGGTTGTGTCCTTGAGGCAAAAAATATACAAATCTTTGTCCTTTAAATTAATTCCCCCAATATACAATTTAAAATATTCCTAGTCACGATGTATCGAGATTGGATATTGATATATCCACTAAGACCAGAGTACATAAAGCTTTTCAAATGTTGGGTAGTGTATTACTCATAGCTGTTGTGGTACCAAGGGGTTACGTACTGAAATTTATTGGATAACTATGGAATGACTCACTCGATAGCTTTCTGTTGGTTAATATAACTATGGTGAAATAGAAAATATCGATGTGACAAAATTACACATTTATCTTGACTTGAGAATAATCTTGACCTTATATGTGGAAGCTCTGCTTTGATTATAGTTAAATCGTGGCACGTCGTCCATTGAATGACTATAGTTGAGTCGAGTGGAAGCATTGGAAGTGAAATACTATTCAAGAGAAGATTCGTCTCCTCGGTTATATGAGGTTAGTATCCGGTCAACTGAAGTCAACTCAAAGTCTAAGTCTCGGGCCAGAGCATTTTGGTTAATAATAATTATTATTATTGAACCAAGGACTTATTGTTTGGACTGTAGAATTGAATATTGATGATATTGAAATTTTGACCAATACCAAATTCCATAAGTCCAAATTGATATAGTTTTGACGAAGAGGATTGGTGTAAATAATAGTCACAACCAGGTAACGCTTAACAAAGAAAAATTGGATTTTACCAAAACCAAGTAAGTGATAAATTTAGCCAAAATTTCACACCAACTGCTAGGTGATGCGTGAACATTAATATTTGAATAGTTCGATATTAGTCGGTGACCTAATTTACACCTAACGGGTCACACAACCGAAACGATGAATATTTCTTTTGACTAAACGATCTAATTAATTTATAATTATTATAAATTTATTAAATTAGTTAATATTTATGAAACACTAATTATAAAAATTTATTTTGATTTGATGAAAAAATATTATTAAAAATATTTATAATAGTTATAAATATATTAATCGATATACGATATCGATACACGTTTAAATAAGATTTAAATGCAATATAATTTGTTCGGGCATTACATGGGTTTGAAGCCAATATGGGAGTTGATATGTTTGGCCAAGATGAAGCTTTGGGGCAGCCATATGATGGATGGCTAAAAGGGCTAGAATTCGAATGGATAAGCGGAAAGAAATGGTAAGAGAGAAATGTATCTTGATCCTATAATATCTCTCCACTCTTACCTTTATAAAATCATCTCAACCCACTCACATTTTGATGATTTAGAGCTTCCATCTACATCCTCTCTGGCCGGAAATAATCCACTCCCATCCGTTCATTTCCAAACACAAATAAAAGTAAAACTAATATTATTCGATAGATGGTGGTCATCGGTTCAGGGACTACCACTCTATTGGATTGGAAATAAGTTCAAGGAATATACCTCATTGTTTCAAGGTGTTCTAATAGGCTTTGGGAATAAGGTAATATCTGATCTACAATTACAATTTAATGTCATAGTTGCTATATTATCTATTTCTTTATAAGTTAAGGGACGATTCTAGTATATCGATATATCGCCAAATCTAGATTGGTTGTATGATTATATATATATATATATGTATGTATGTATGTATGTTTATATATTAAAAAAACTATTTACATATACCTACCATTAATGCACTCGGCAAAAAAACGTTTTTTTAGTTAATTAATTTACTATTCATTATTTAAATTATGTCAACATTATAATTTAAATATAGTATCTTATGATATACAAAGTATGATTTTATAATTTTATATATTTATTTTCATACTCAAAATATATTCGGCATAATTAAAATAATTTATATATACATTTATTATTATTTTAAATATTACTTAAATCAATTAATTACATAAACTTATTATATTAACATATATATATAATATGTTTTATATTCTATAAAATTAAATTAGTGTATGAATTGCTTTTGGCAGAAAAAAAAATATACATATGATTTAAACATTTAAATAATTTGAATTTTATAATTGATTAAAATTATAAAAAATATATATAATATTTAAATGTTAAATTTTACTCGGATTTTTTTCAAAATTTTAAGTTTCAAACTAATTTTCAAAAAATAATTTTTTATTAACTTATATTAAATTCCATATGGAAATTAATATATATATATATTATTTAAATAAAAACCAAATTTTGTCGTGAGCATTGTAATAGGTATATATTTTATTTATATACTTTACATACATATATGTTTCATTTAACTATATTTCTATAATTTATTATTAAACTATTTACAAGATATATATATATATATATATGTTTAAAAAAATTTGATTTTGATTCCGAATTTCTAGTAAAATAAATAAATATAATTTTAAATATATACATATACATAATTATATATATATATTCCATATATATATATACATTTAAAAATAATTTTCAAAATAAAATATGGATTTTTATATATATTTGCAATATTTTAAATACATAAACAATATATATATATATATATATAACATATATTTGGACGATATATTTGTATACTAGATGAGCTAACATGTCTGTTGTAGTGTAAATCCAAATATTTATACATGAGCATGTTATACTTTATACGGATTGCTATGTGACAAATGCACATACATACATATATGTATATGATACACATTTATACATGATATAATATTAATTATATAACATAAGCTATAATATAAATTTAAATAAAATAATGATTTTATTTAAAAGGAAAATTAGAAATATAAATAAATTAGACTTCATAGGCCTAATAAAGATCCAAAGTGGTAAAAATAAATTGAAATTCACCCATTACCTATGTTATAGATGGGTCTGGTTCCAACAATGGTATTAGAGCCCAATATCCTTTGTTGTCAAAATTATTCATGCTATGTTATGGTTACCTAATTAAGCTTACAGCCTAGATAGTATGGTGCCTAGAAAGGTAGTGTCGAAAGACTAAGTTTGGGTAATCAAGTACTCTGCCATACCTAGCTACCTGTCTAGCCCGAACAGATATGTAAGTCCAAAGGTTGTCGCTAATAGAAAAGGCCCAATATGAATTGGTTCTTGGGCTAATTTTCAAAATTGTTTGAAAATTAAAAATATAAGATTTTAATTTTAATAGATTTAAATTAAAATATTTACATATTATAAATGTACTAATACAATCAAGGTCAAAGTGAGATTAGAACAAAGTACCAAGGATTAGGAGTTGTATATATACAACCGATAAGGAGTTATCCATCGTCCGTAGAGCTATGACTTGTTGAGCAAACTCAAGGTCAGAATTCCAAGACGAACAAGTTCTAACACTCACTAGTGAGGTCGAAAGACTTTTATGTCTTGACTTAGGGTTTGGAAAAATAAGAAAGACTAGTGGGAGCATTGTTAGAAAAATGAAATGATAGCATTTAACCTTTCTAATATTGTAAGAACATATGCTATTTAATGTTATAATAATCTACATTGATAAATTTGTGCATTTAATATGATTGATAAAATTTATCAATTGAGATATACAATTGAACTGAATTGAAGATTGACAAACAGAAATATAACTTATACTTACTAACAAATACTTATTGCTTATTAATGTTTCAAAACCCATGCAAACACATGATTTTACAACTACTAAATACGTTCGTAATTTGGTCGCTTAAGTGTATATTTGGTTGAGACCATGTATTGCATTCTATGAGTTCCAAATTCAAAAGCAATACAAGGTTATGGATATTTGATCCATACAAAATCACATATAAGTGTTATATTGTGAATGATCACAGTTCGTAATATATGATACTTCGATGAAATTAGTTCATTTGAAGCAAGCAAATAAACCATACTATGAGATCGAGTATTTAATTTGACTGATTACAATAAAGATCGTATTGTGTTAAATATAACACTAGACCAAAACTACAAGATAGATCTAAAAACTCGATCGTTCAAATGTCAATTTATGCAAAATGCATCATATTTTATGTCCTTAAATGTTAAGGATGATCATGTGCGCTTTTGTAAAGAGTTCGTTATGATGTTATAGTAAGGGTATTCTTTTGAATAGTTCGACCATTTAGAAAGAAAAATAAGTGTACAAAAGTAGATGTGATTTAAGGTACATTAGGATGAAGAGAGTGAATAGCCACTTTTGCTTTACAAAGAAACATCATAAACAAGAATTTTAATAATAATAATAATAATTAATACTTAACATGGAAATGAGAAATACGATTTCTATTCTAAAATGTATTTTCATATAGAAAATTGTTTTCAATGAGATTTATTTCTTTGAGTTTAAGATATTTGATCAAAGAAATCTCCGTTGGAAACTAGTTGGAATGTGTGAAATAAATCATCTATATTAAGTGAATAATTGACCTCTGAATTCAGTACGCTATCATAGTAATATCAGAAATCGTGGGAGGGTGCTATGTAACAATTATCCATTGTATCAAATTATGAAAATTGTTTTCGTAAAAAATACCGAGCGTTATTTATAAAATAATGACTATTTTTCAATGTCGATTGAAAAATAGACATAGTTATATTTTAGTGTGATTATTATGAATATTCATTATGAAATAAAACTATAATGCAGTATTTTTTTTCACAACAAAAGTGATGCATTGGAAAATACTGAAGTATCTAAAATTACTTACAATTATTTTAGAATTATAAACTAAGTCGTAGTTTTGAAAAATAATTTTTTTACTATATGATTATGAACCATATGATACTAGTTAATTATATCTCAAACAATTAAGGGCCATGCACCCATTTAGTGGGAGCGTCATAAGAGTTAATGAACTCTTCAGATTGATACATATAAATGTATGCGATCGTAAGTCTATTAATACCAAAATGTTCCATATACTTTATCATATTCACCGATGAGTTATCACAGACATAGAAATGTGTATTTGATACGCATGTATAGATAAGATTATAGAAAGTAAAACAGAAGTAAATAAAATAACATGCGACAGAAATGATTCGATTTGATCGAATGGGTGAGTATATTGAAAAGAGTTTTATATGTACCCAATATGAATAAAGATTCAATCTCAAAGTTCACCCCTCCCTATAATATATAATGATGTATTGATAAGAAGTAATCAACTTTCTTGGACAAAGCACGATTAATGATGAGTGAAGTTGAGTTAAACTCTTTCTATAAGGTGTGTACTTAAGAGTAGTACACAAGGTTAAAATCAATATCATATAAAGAATATTTTACAAAACCATACGAGATAAGCGTATATAAGAAACTACTACATATCCTAGACTAAGGAGTTGGTAGGCAGGCTCGGTTTCAGCGCTAGGATAACCATGCGGTCACCTAGGGCATCCCCCGGGTGAGGGCAATGGGTGGGGGGAGGTAGGTGGTTGTAGACAAGATTTTCAAGTATGCGGTTTAAAAGTTTACGTTGTTGTTTTTATTTATAAATCCCATGTTGGTGTAGTGGTTGTAGATAGGCTTTTCAATATTGAGGTCATGGGTTTGAATCCTCATTTGAATAAAAAATTTCAAATTTTCCAAATTTTTTACGCCTGAATATCCAGCTACCTAAGCTAACCCTGATGCTATAGCCGGTCTTATTGGTAGGTTGTGTGAGTCGAAAGACTACACGTAATAATTGTACGTAAGGGATCTTGTATGAATCGTTCCAAGAGAATTTCGAGAACGATAGTCATTAGATGACTAATTTATGTTGTGGGAAAAAATATATTATGAAATAATGCAAAATCAATTTTATATAAGGCAATTCGCAAGATGCTTATGAATGCCCGTTCCATAACACTGAGAAACAGCTGTTGTTTCAAAAATACCAAACTTTATAACAAAAGAATTTCTTTAAAAAATTATTGTTATAAAATGAATTTGGATATGATACAATGATAAAAATGATTACAAGAGATGAAATGAAATTTATCAAACCTAAATGAACACAAATATATTAGAACGTCTACTGAGTATTCTTGTACATTAAAAAGAAACTGTGAGTTTCTTGTCAATTTCAAGAATAAATAGTCCTTGGTTGTTTAATTAAACCATTAAGAGTATTGACTCTATGATATGGTACGATGTGTAAACCTAAAATAGATTCTAAGTACATTATCAAAATATGATTTTGATATTTGTATATGAAAGAATGTGATCCATTTGCTGCAAATGTGTCTTTAAGAGGGACAAATGCAGTTGGAATATAGTGAGCCACATTGATAAGAATAATATCGTGAATTTGAATTATTGAAATGAACGTAATAGATTCACAATTCAATGTGCTCAAGTTGGTTCAGATTTTACTAATAAAATTATCACATGGTATGACTTTATGTTTTGGTATGTATGTGTTGAAACAGAAAATTCTAAATAATGATTTAGAGTAAACTGTTTCCACATAATAACCAAAATGTCTCAAAATCAGTAGGAGTGATATTGAGTTTATGAGTTTTTGGATATGATCCAAGAACAAATACGAAAGTGTCGTTCGATAAGCATTAAAATTGAAAAAATGTTTTGATATAAATATTAAATAGTTAGATTGTCAATCAAAATGAAGAGGAAGCGTATGCTCATAAGAAAGAACGTTAAAAGGTGCATAGATATTTCTAAACCATGAGCATACAGCATACTATTGATTGTTAACGATGTACTTGAATCAAAATCAGTTTTAGTTGTATTAGATGTTGGATTTGTAAGCGATGTATTTTATAGTAAGTATAAAAGATTGGGAATGTCCCAAACGATATGCAAGGACACCTTATTAAAATATTTAATACAGAATATGGAAGATTGTTTCCTTATGCGTTAGCAATAGATATTATCATACATGTTATATTGTCTATGATATCGTGATTTGTTTATGTATTTTGATACATGAAGCAAATATCAACTCCAAATTGATATCACTAAATGGTTATTTGAGGTGTTCTCGTGTATTTATGAAATATTATAGAACTGTTTTTAGAAACAACAAACAACTTATGAAGGAGTGTTCGGATTCAAACTTTCATATGTGATATTGAGTATAATATGTCAATAATAAATTCAAATTAAGAATTTTTAAGTTGGAAATGCTCCAAATTAAATACTATGGCTAATTCAATGAAAAAGTCTAAGTACACTGCCTTGAATAGCGCTGCAATAAGAGCAATGTATATAAATATAAATGCACAAATTTATAACTAAGCTGAGGGTGATTCTAAATGTTGAGAATCCCATAATATCGTTATATGATAATAATGTCATGATATAGTTCATAATAGAACTTATAGCTCACTGGAAGTTGAGGGACGTACTCTAAATTATTCCATATGATAAAAGTAGTTTATCAGCATCGGAGAAAGTTGATCGACGGAGTACAAAATTGAAACATAATAGCATACCCTTTCATTGAGGGATCGACCTAATTGGTTTTGATGAAACCAATTGGAGAAGCTGGAATAAGATTCCATAATTGACCTCAAGTGCAAGTGGGAGATTGAAAAAGTTAAGGGTATGCCCAAGAAGCAATTATATAATTTGTTACATACATCTAACTCGATAACCAATCTTGTTCAAAATAAAAGGTGTTTTTTATTATATACGATATAATGTGTTATATGAATTAATTAATTTAAGTAAAAGCATATTTAATAGAAAAATCCATAAATGGTATATTTGTGATAGTAGTTACAAAGTATTGTAACCGTGAGTAATTTATCACAATGAAAATAAATATACAATATTAAATATTCCTAGTCAAGATGTATCGAGACTGGATATATATACATCCGTTGAGACTAGAGTACATAACGCTCTCCAAATATTAGACGGTGTATTACTCATGGCTGCTGGAGGTACCAAGGGGTTACGTACTGATAGTTATTCGATAACTATGGAATTTCTCACTCGATAGTTTTCCAGTTGGTTAATATAACTTAGGTGAAACAGAAAATACCAATGTGACAAAATCACACGGTTCTCTTGACTTGAGGATATTGTTGATCTTCAATGTGGAAGCTCCGCTTTGGTTATAGTTAAATCGTGGTATGACCCCCATCGAACCACTATAGTCGGGTCGAGTGGAAGCATTGGAAGCGAAACACTATTCAAAAGAGGATTCGTCTCCTCGGTTATATGAGGTTAGTATCACGATCAACTGAAGTCAACTCAAAGTCAAAGTCTCTAGTCAGAGTATTTCGTTTAATAATAATAATTGTTATTATTGAACCAAGGACTTTGGGTTTGGACTATAGAGTTGAATATGGATGATATTGGAATTTTGACCATTACTATATTCCATAAGTCCAAAGTGATATAGTTTTGATGAAGAGAATTGGTGTAAATAATAGTCACAACCGTATACTGCTTAACAAAGTAAAATTGGATTTTACCAAAACCAAGTAATTGATAAATTTGGCCAAAATGTCACACAACTTGCTAAGTGGCATGTGAACATTAATATTTGAATAAATCGATATTAATCGCTGACCAAATTTGCACCAAACGGGTCACACAACTAAAATGATGAATATTCCTTTGACCAAACGATTTAACTAATCTGTAATTGTTATAAATCAATTAAATTAATTAATATCTATGAAATATTAATTGTAAAATTTTATTTCAATTTGATGAGCAAATATTATTAAATATGTTTATAATAGTTATAAATATAGTAATTGATGTTTATCTCTTTCATCTTGCTAAAAAATCCATGCTTTCATGTTGACGTTACTCTCGTGTTCTAGTTTGTTCTAGCATAGACTCGCGAGTACACTTCACGGATTTTGCAAATTCAAACCGCAGATTTAATTTTCAAGCAACTGAAACCTAGCTTCATCATTTTAGTTTAGATCAGGTGATAGACCCCTTTGCTTGACAGTTTAATTTTTGCGCTAATCTCATTTTTCGATTCTTCCTAAATTTATATCTTGCATTCGACCCAAATCTAACATTGGGTCTTTATCATTGACATGCGATTCATAATTTCCATTTCTGCATCTCAACGTTGTCGGTCTCCTGCTTATCCGATCCTTGGATCAGTCTTCAAGCCTTTCTCCCTAATTCAACGTATATTGCCTTGTAAACTATCCCTTCAGGCTATTATCTCTTGATAATGTTATGAATTGAGTTTGAATGTTTTTGTGCCCACCAGTAACTCGCCCTTTCAGAAATAAATCTTCAAAAATTCCATGGGTTGAAACAAATTATGAAAACAAGGTTAACGTATATTAACCGCTCTCCCATATCTACTCCACTGTTATGAAGTTCAACTCTCAAGAGAGAGTTCCACTAGTTGTGTGAATGTGTGTGTGTATATATATATATTGAATTTTTTTACATACACCTTCCATTAATGGCCTCGGCAAGAAAAAACATTTTTTATTTAATTAATTTAGTATTCATTATTCAAATTATGTAAACATTATAATTTAAATAAAATATTTTATGCTATACAAAACATGATTTTATAATTTTATATATTTAGTTTCATACTCAAAATATTTTTAGCATAA
This sequence comes from Allium fistulosum, assembly GCA_030737815.1. Lineage (NCBI taxonomy): Eukaryota > Viridiplantae > Streptophyta > Magnoliopsida > Asparagales > Amaryllidaceae > Allium > Allium fistulosum. The sequence goes on from CM060907.1 coordinate 560,586,605, forward strand.
ATAAAATAATTTTTTAAATATATTTATTATTATTTTAAATATTACTTAAATTAATTAATTACATAAAATAAGTATATTAATATATATTAATTATATAAATAATATTTTATATTTTATAAAATTAAATTAGTGCATGACTTACTTTCGGCGTCAAATATTTTTTTCCATATATATATATAATTTAAATATTTAAATAATAGCCGAAAATTAAAATTGAATTTTAAAATTGATTTAAACTATAGAATATATATAAAAATATTTAAATGTTAAATTTTACTCAGATTTTTACTAAAAAATTAAATTTGAAATGAACTTTCGAAATTAATTTTTTATTAATTTATATTAATTTCCGTATGGAAATTAATATATATTTATATATTAAAAAAACTAAATTTTGTCATGAGCATTATAATAGGTATATATTTTATTTATATACTTTATATAAATATATATTTCATTTAGGTATGTTTCTATTATTTATTATTAAGCTATTTACAAGATATATATATATATATATATATATATACATACATACATACATACATATATATATGTATGTTTAAAACAAATTGATTTTGATTTTGAATTTCCAGTATAATAAATGAATAAACTTTTAATAAAATTTTAAATATAAACATGTACATATATATATGTATATATGTATGTATGTAATATTTAGATACATAAATAAAAAATATATATATAAACATACATTTGGACGATATGACTATATACTGGATGAGCTAACATGTCTGTTATAGTGCAAATCCCAGTAGATATACATGGGCATATTATACATTGCACGGATTGCTATGTGACACATGGACACACATATTTATGTGTATATGATCCACCTTTGTACATAATATAATATTAATCACGTGACATAAAACTATATTATAAATTTAAATAAAATAATGATTTTATTTAAAAAAAAATTTAGAAATGTTCTAAATAAATTAAACTTCATAGGCCCAATAAAGATCCGAAATAGTAAAAAAATTAAAATTCACCTATTACTTCCGGTGCAGGCTAGCCTAGTTCCAACATATACTACACATATAATAATATAACATGAAATGAGTTTATCGTCTCAATCACCTAGTGCCTTGTTGGTCACACTATACTCAACCTATCATGTACATCCGGTTGTATCGCATCAATCTTTGTGGATTCACTTCCCTGGACTAGCATAGTGCGCTACAGAATCGCCTATTTTCCACCGCCACATTAATTGCTTGTAGAACTCACTTCTATAGACTCACCTTCTATGCTATAGGGTCGCTTGTTGTCCATACCTCGTATACAATCTGGACTCACGTCCTGCACTTGCCTCTTGCACTACAAGATCGCTTAACTTCCACCCTCCACACTTGAATGCCGAAGAACTTCTAGGGAGCAATGTAATACCCGGACTACCTACGCCATAGGCTTGTACACGTTCACGCCAATGTCGCACAAATTCGATTCCCGAATAACATACAAAATCCAATTCGAATAAACAATCAACATCCACATAATTCATCTTATATCTGTAACGTTGGCAACCATCTTTGAAATAACCTCCAAATGTATTTTGAAAACAAAAGAAACGGGACATGAATCGGTATACGTTAATATATATTATCCTGTGTAGGTCCATGTTCAACCTGCACCCAAAACACGACCACCAATGCACCGGTTGACTGGACCAGTGGGACAATCGCAATTGAAATTTTGAATTCTGACCACTTTTTCATTTATTCATCCGCGTCGTTTTCTTTCCAATAGCACTCGTTCCACCTTCGGTTGCCTTAGAACATCCCTAGCATCTTAAACTACGTTTCTATGGTCGTTTTATGCTTAAATTCCATAAAATTTCATAATATATTCATTTAATTCAAAGAAAATGGGGAAATTTAGTCATAGTTTTCTATTTTATCAAATCCCTCCTAAACCCATGTTTAAATATGAAATTAAGTGATTTTAATTTGTTGTCTACTCTATTCTAGACCACAAATTATATTTACAAGATTATAATTGCATCGTATTGAAAGAAAAGCAAGAATCACTCACTGAATTGCTGTCCATTGCCTATGCCTTCGTTGTCCGTATTTTTGCACCACCAAGCTTCATAAATTCACCTTCAAATTGGTATAGATGTGTAGTCCTCTCTGTATTCTTCGTGTGTAGCTAGTTTTGTTCGAATTCGTTGAAATTTGAGTGAGATATGATGATTTGAATTTGAGGAAGATAGAGAAAGGAGAAGGAGATAAGCGGTATCAGTTTCTGAAATTGAAGAAGAAGTTATGTATTATGTATTCATAAACGGGGGGAAGGCAATGGTCGACTTCAAATTCGAATTGAAACTTTGGCGCTCATTTAGCTTGACACCAATCGTCCATAACTCCATCATATGGACTCTAAACTAGGCAAATAAATATACCGTGTGAATCAGAAAAACGAGACGATCGCAATGATGCTAGTTTCATCGTAAAATTCCAAACTTGAAAAAATAACCATTCCGCCCCTTCTTATTTATAATTTATTTTAACATTATTATATTGTTAACGTTTAACAATAATATATACCAAAATTTTGGGGTATTACAAAACCTAACCCCCCTAATGATGGAAATAAAATAAAAACCCCATATCCCAATAACCTAATATATATAATGAATAAATAACAAAATATTAAAAATTAATATAAACCTAAACATACTAGAGTCTAATAATAATTATAAAATCAATATTGTAAAAGATTAGAACTAGTCAGTTCTTCAGAAACATCGATAAGACTTCAAAAAGAAATCAATGTAGTTCATTCTAAGCAAGCCAATCCAATCTACTCAACCAAATGATGCATAATCACAATAGTTCTTCAAAGTTAGGCAAAAATAATAATCTAACGGTCGTAGCCCATCAAAATAACAACACAACTATGTCCATCCAAACAACAATAACCACTAGCACAAAAAAACTCAATAATAATGTCAGACCTACATACATATACGTACATACATATACATACGTACGTACATACATACGTATGTACGTACATACATACATATACGTACAATTAAATTAAACAAAGAGAGGGATGATATATATTAAATAGTACAATTGAAAAGGGAATAAAATGATGCGAATAATAACTCAAAATTATAACTAAACTATCAGAACGAGCTAAACGAAAATAAAGGGACTAAAATGAATGTCATGCGTACACTCAACAAAATGATCTGTATCTAGTGAAAGTAAAATTGGTGGTAAACCATAAAACCAGAACAAAACAAAATATACACATATATGATAAGTCTAAAGCTACGAGACACACCAAAAGTAAAGTTACTCTAATACATATACTAGTTGTATAATAACCACATGGAATCAAACGAGCCACTAGTAAAAACTTCAACTAAAACGATACTTAAAGCATTATTATTTTCTGTATTATTAAAATAAAGTTCTTTTAAAAAATCAATTCAATATTGTACTTTTTTGAGAAATTTTTTGAAACAAACGTTGTTATTTAAGTAATAACTAGGGTATGAGATCCGATTAAAACGAAATAACACAACCATGTATATCAAATTTTTTGAAGAAATATTTACATTAGTGGAAAAAATCTTTGATTTATATCGAACCAAATGTACCAACTTATAATAATGAAAATAATATCGACTAAAAGTCTAGGACCACTAGCAAATAAAATCTAAAGCTATAGCATTAAAATTCACAATCAAAATCATTATTCAATACATTAAAATAAAAAATACTAAAGACAATGAATTTAGTGACATGACAGGCGTAATATAAATAATGTATCTGAAATTCATACCATAGAAAATACTTTTATATCAATAAAAAAAATTGTTTCTAATATTTCTATGGTATTTAATTTCTTGTATAAAATTAACCACATACGAATCTTGGCTTTAGGCAGTGCATTTTTTTCCAAAAAAATTTAGATAAGTTTGATTTAGTTCCCGAGAAATTTATAAAATGATTTAGATGTAATTTTTTTACTCTTATACCAATGGGTTTGGATCAGTTGGTTGGTAGTTCGAGATTAAAGATCATGAGTTTGATCCTTGAGATCTACACTTATCGGCGTTAATGAGTGAGCCTTATTCAATTTTTTTTTACTCTTATCCCAAAACCAATTTCTAATATTATTTTCTTGATCTATATTATACAACTCTAGTTCGGAAAAAAGTAAGGAAGATTACATGGAAATGATTTCTTCCAAAGAACGGTTGAGGCTGAATTCTCTACGGTAGGATTAAAAACGTCTGAAATTAATACGTTTTTAAAAATTAATATGTTTTTAAAGTTGTAAATATCAAAAAGTTGTCTAAATTTTATTTTAAGTGGAATAGCAGGTAACCAACAATCGTGCTAGAGTGATATGTCATTCCTTAATTATGTTAATAATTCCAAATTTAAAAATATAAAAAATTTTATATCTTTAAGATTGGTTTCCAAAAATATGAAATATTATTAGTGTTACTAGATGTCGTAATCGAGCCACATCCAAATTAAGTAAAAGACAGCCCTCCTTTCGATTTACATATTATTTCCCAACTAACCAGACATAATGAGCTATTGTTAGAATTATCCTTACACAATAAAAAAATACTTTCAAATTTTATTTAGTTATCAATTACCAATTTTGAAAATAAGTAAAAGGGCATACAGTATATGGCTAACGCTGATAAAACAAAATTAATAGGTACTATCTTAACTCACGTTGATAAAAATTTAACATTCCATTTAGATAATATTTTGTTAATTTTATCATTTACATTCAACCAATCATTATGTTTAAGTTTAGTTGGCTTTATCAAAAATCCTAAGTAATCCACGGAAAATTTCATAATTCTATGATTTAACATACAGACAACTTTTTTCTTACTTATCTATATCATTTAGCACTAGAACGAAACTTTTATCAAAATTAATGTTTAATCCTGGGAGTAATCCAAAACATTATAAAATAACCTCAAATGCTATAATGTGTAGTTGGTACACATTTGATGAGTTCGATGTTGTATAACCAATATGGAGTGGTTGGTCCGTGTTTATTGGATTTATAATTGCATTTGTGACATTGGTGTTGTGTTAATAACGACGGACGTCAGTACACATTTAACGGTAATTGTTGCTGTTGTTTTGTTTGATGGTTGGAATTAACATTAAATATTATTGAATTTGTGTCATGTTTAATGGCTATGTATTGCTATTACTATTGTCACTCATATTTACATGATTGATTGATTGATTGATTGTGGTGGTCGAGTAGAATATGATGTTTTGTGCTTGTATTGGTTGCTTGGTCGGGTAAGATAGTCATTACATAAAGCAACGAAAATAGTCTTCATACAATTCAAGTTGGACAATGAGTATGAAAACGTTAAGCATCTTTGCAATAAGACATCCTAGCCCTAATTTATAACTATTTTCAACTGAGCAATCTTTTATTCCTTAAGAAAGTTTGTACAATATAAAACAGTCGAGTAGGACACAGAATCACAAAAAGGTTATGTAAGAGTTGTCATTGCGATTCTAGGCATCGACGTAGTGCAATCGTTTACATGCTTAAAATACTACATCTTTGTTTGTTAGCTAGGTTAATTATATTAAATTTGACTAACTGTGTCATGTAAAAGCGCAGAAGGAATAAAAAATGATGTAGATCGAAACACAACGTAGGCGACCTATACATATACACTTAGCTGGTAACTTGAAGAATTAAAATATAGGAATATTGTGATGAGTTGACTGAAAGAGATGTATATCATTTGGATTATTAGCTGCTTTCTAGCTAATGATCATTAACATGGGGACATGTGTAATTATTGAATATTAAAACTTATTCCAAAGAAGAAAATCAAACGCCGATTTCAAATACTGTAACATTTCGCTGCTGCTATTTTTATGTCTTTTCTTCTTTTTTCTCTCAACTGATATTTCAACAATTGCAATATTTGAGTGCAACGTAGGTACGGTCTCAGTCAGAGCAACTTATTACTTTTCAGTGTTTAATTTCGTTCTTAATTAGCAAAGCAACCTACTAACATCATTAAAACTTGGGTTGTTTAGTTGATTCTTTTTTTTTAACACAGTTTATAAGTTAGGTTTGCAGAGTTTTGATGCTTTTAGCATTTGACTTCTTTTAAGTGAACAATGTACTTGGTTTACTATATTTCAAAATCAACTCAGATAGTACTTATCTGTCACAACAATGTGAAATAAAGAGAGAGAACGACCTTTTTCCTTTCCTTCTATTTTTTTTCCTCTCTTTGTTATTATTACGATTGAAAATTTTGGCCCACGTTGTTATAAATTAAAACAATTAGGCACAAGTCCCTCCTAATATTAACTTAACAAATCCATTCATATTTTTAAACCCAGTGTACGAGGCTTCCACACGATAGCGGGCACTGCGAACGTCGATAATGTACACGGTCTTTCCTTCGCATTGCGAAGAGGCTGTTTCCGCATTCGAACCTGAACGTCCAGATCACCATGCGGGTGACCTAACCGTTGTGCCAGGGCTACACCTCACATTCCTATTTTTAAACAGTTTTTAAAAATTACCATGATATTCCTTAACCATTTATACTCTACATAAAATTTTTGACATCCACGATCTATCATTACAGGATTTTATATTTTTTTTAAAAAAGAGTCGGAAACTTCCACAACTCGTCGTCGAAAAATATGTCCGTCAAAACCCGATTGCTCTCAGCAACAATCGAAGAACAAATCACAATCTACTCAACTGACAAAACCAAAAACCTAATTCCCAAATAAAAATAGAAAATATTTGGAAATTTGTAGAAGATGAAGTTCAATATTCAAAATTGACAACTAACAACTCTTATTGTGATGAGCATACAACAATCCAAAAGGAAAATCCTAAAAATAAAGAAGAAAAGGCAAATAAAATCGAAATTTTGCTGTATATACTGATAATGGAAAATATTTGATAGGTATACTTTTGGTTGAAATAATACTACTTTCATTTACACATATAATTGGGTAAATATTTGAACAACAAATATCGCATGATATATATCTGACATAATAAAAGTTGGTCAATAAATGCTTGATATATAAGTGAAATTTCACTGTAAAAATTGATAATGAAAAATATTTGACATGCATAATTTTGGTTGGGGATAGATTGAAATAGTAATATACTATAAAATGAATAATTAAGAAAGGCAAATATTTAGACAAATATTTCTCATAAGTAATTTTTGTCAATGATTGCTTGAAATATTATAAAAATTTTGCTATAAATATTGATAATATCAAATATTTGTCATACACGATATTGGTTAATAGTAAGTTGAAATTGTAATACACGTTTACATAAAGTACTGAAAATGACAAATATTTGCCATAAATAATTTTTGTTAATAATTGTTAGATATATTAGAAAGCTTTTACTGTAAAAACTAAGAATGTCAAATATTTACCATACCTAATTTAATGGTATGGTCAAATTGCAGTATACAATTAGATGAAGAAGTGACGATGACAAATATTTGCTATAAACAATTGTTGTTAATAATTGCTGGATATATTAGAAAGCTTTTACAGTAAAAACTGAGAATGTCAAATATTTACAATGCATAGTTTTACTTGATGGTAGGTTGAAATTGTAGTATACGCACTACAAGACAGAAATAGTCGTCGCTAACTGTTGCTAGCCGTCACTAGCCTACTACCATTAAGCCGTCACTAACCTGCTACCATTAAGCCGTCGCTAACCTAGAAGTGTTGTTTTCCAAAACAGCTGTTGTTTCATCCATCAAACCCCACATATATTCATCCGTCTATCCACCACATATACAACACATATGTAACATCCCCTAGTTGGATGTTCAAAATTAACGGTTACGGATGCTGCAGTCATCCGTGGTTATTAATCCTCGGCGACCACATACGATAATGTTAGACACATTAATATACAGAAACACATGAATATGGAAAAAATTTAAAACATCAAAACACATTTTACATTCCATTTCAAAACATTTAAGTCATTACATAATCCCATAATCGTAACCACGTTTAGACAAAATATACTTATTACAACATACGTCAAGAGCGACGTATGAAGATGCCCCTTTGGTTTATCAAAGTATATAATAAGGCAATAAAACAAATTTGCCTTTACAACCAAAATACAGTGAAATAGAAAGAACACTTATTAACTAGCTTGCCTTCTACACGTCTTCGAAATCTTTATTCATCTAAAAAGAGAACTTGAAAACCTTAACCATCAAACTACTCAAAATCATTTGAGCACCCGAGAGTCTAAAGGGAAACAAAAACTTCGAGTCGGACATAAAGCCTGATATGAATAATAATCTACCATCTCAACCCATTTAGATATCTAGTGAGACCATGCCGCTTAGCGGAGCGGGTTTTCCCCTCACTAGTATCCTAAAAACTTTATAAAACCATATATTGTGCTACTGCATCCACAATGGTTAAAACATTTCAAAACAATATGATGATATGCAAACAAGTAAATTAATTTTGGATTACCCATCCCAATTCATTCCGACTATCTGTCTTATTTATAGTTTCTAGGGTCACTATTAACCTATTAGTTTTTATGGGCTTACTGATAACATGTTTAATGTATATGGACTCCCTGCCCGATTTCATAGTTTTTATGGGATCATTAAGAACCTATTGGCCCCTGCCAATATCTTTACTGTTTCATGGGTTCTCCATGAACCTATTGGTAACTCCAGTATCTTTCCCCTTATCTTAATTTTCATGGGTTGACTAGGAACCTATTGACTTCTGTCAATATCTTAATCTGGATATAGTTTTCATGGATTCACCACAAACCTATTGTTCTCTGCCAATATAAAATCATAGTTTTTATGGGCTTACCATGAACCTGTCTCCCTGACATATTCGTTTATACATAGTTTTCATGGGTTTACTATGAACCTATTGGCCCCTGCTCATATCTTTTCCTATACATAGTTTTCATGGGCTTACTATGAACCTATTGGCCCCTGCCAATATCTTTAATTAATAATTCAACATCCTTAATTTACATTTACTACTGGATCAACCTAGCTGGTTATTCTGCCCTTCCCCAATGTACTATTATGGGTTCATTATAATGTAAATAAATATATGAAGAAGCAATCTTAACAACATAATAATACCAACACATGTGGTTTAATGTCCTTGAAATCATTTTATATAAAACTTGGTTAATCCCTATAACCTGTTAATCAAGGAAAACTTCTTCAAATCTCCATTTTAAAACTCTTTGTTTATGCCACAATTTTTCTTTTAAAATGAGATTAGGTTATTTGTTTGAAACCGTAAAAATATCACTTTCGAAACCCTTGGATAACCTCCTCCGAAAGCATAGAAAACTTCTTTTCAAAACACTAAGTATATACCTTTCGAAGCTCTTTAATCATCTCTTTCGAAACCAAAATATACCTTTTGAAAGTACTAAAGCATTACTTAAAAATTCTTAGAAACATAGCTTCGAAGCCAATGAAAGTAACTCTTTTGAAACCATTGGGTTTTTCTTAAAAAGTTCTTTTAGGTCAAAGTGAATATATTACAAAATAATCCCTTTCGAAACCTTTTATCTTTATACAAATGTTTTGGGGAAAACTTGATGGCGTTAGAACCATTCATTCGAAAGCTTTAAAACTATTAAGTAGAACTTTGAAGGATAGCATCGAAACCCCCTTTCGAAGCCATCGCCTTCGAAACCCTTGAACCCTTTCGAAAGCCTTTAGGAAGTGGTTTTGTATAAGTTTAACACAAAGACTACTCTTCGAAAGCAATGATGACTTCAATACACTCGAAAGGTAAAGGAATGGCAATGTGGTCTCGACTAGGTCGAAACAACTACTTTCGAAAGCATTATTTTAAAATTAAAGGAACCCCTTCGAAAACTTATAATTTAAACATGAGATGGCAACCCCCTTCGAAAGCATTTTGGAAACCTCTTTCGAAAGCATATGTTTCGACTCCTTCGAAAGCGTTTATGAAAACAAAGCAGGTGCTTAACATTTGAAAACAAAGCAAAGGTTTCGACTCCATCGGAAGCAATGCTTTCAACATTATGCCTTCCACTTTCCACCAATCCACTACGTACCATCTAAGTGATACCTTGTGTATTGGTTTCGACTAGGTAGGTTTCGGCACGGTAGGTTTCGACTGGGTCGAAGCGAAAGCATGAGGTCAAAAGTCACTTCCAAAAGAGGCGGAACAAACTTTTTTATAGATAAAGCTGAATTAATGCTAAATTTAGTAATTTCTTTATAACTAACCTGCCTATTTGTAAACACCTGATTGGTTGCCTTGAACTTTTCAAATTCTTTACTAAAATAACCACGGCGTATTTCAGATCTAAATCAAGGAACTATTAACAATTAAGCCCTTCCATTAAGCAAAACCAATAATGCAAATAAGTCCTTTTTCTAAAATAATTTATTTTCCAAAGTAAATCTCTTAGGAAAAATCCGCAAAAATTACTGAAATTCACTTTCATCATGTTATCTAACGTATGAAAATTGCAGACCCAAATTCTTAATAGAATAATCGAAATTAATTTTAAACCCAATTATACATATTTTCCTTTAAAAATTCATGATAAATTTTTCCATAGCTTGGAAAATTACAAAATTGAAACCCATCTTCAAAATCATATTTTGCATAGCATATAATTTATCCATGGCATTATAATATCATTAATCGGTTTTGCCCTAAAACCATATAAATCCATATTTAAATAATTTGATTTAATCAAACATATTATAATTCAAGCATACCGTCATCCAAAACCTCATAAAAACGAATTTAATCTTAAATCTGAAAACATAGGATCATAAAACAAAATAGAGATGGTATAAATTATTATTCACCTTGAATATGATAAGGACTTTGAGATTTGTTGTTGATTAATTCTCCCTAGCTTTAATCCTTAACTTTAGATTAAATTTCTCCCCTTTTCTTCCTTGTAATGGCCGGCCTTGCCTAGATTTTCATTTGTTTTGATTTTGAGAAATGAAATGTACGTGAATGAGCAAATGGAACATGAATGGGTGTATAACCGTGAATAGAGAGTGGTGCGGTTATTTACTAATATGCCCATGTTTTGATTAATAACATAAAAGTCATTTCTAAGCCCATTTAGTTAAATTAAGCATGGCCTCTAATGATTTATTCAAATCTCAATCTCCTTATCATTCTAATTCTTACATTATTCTATTTAATTTATCTAATTAAATCTCCTGAATAATATTATCAAAAATTATGGATGTTACAACATATAAGCCCAGTTTTACAAGTACGAACATCACATACATCACATAATATCATACATGTCACAAAAATCCATATTTACATCAACATTCCATCAAACAACACAGTCATACCTACTAATCCTCGTTTCCACCAAACAACACAACTATCAAACATCAACAAAAAACCAAGTTTAACCTACATAATCTATGTTTAAACTACATAAACAATCGTACATTTCATCAAAAACACAACCATACCTACTAATCCTCATATCCATCATTTCCCGACCCCTAGGAAAGAAATGTCTCATGCTCTGTCATGTATGCCGTAATCCGTTCATCTAGTAGCATAGTCAATCCCCTACTCTTCCACCAATCGTTTAATTCTGCTATCTTAGCTCTCAACTTTGCTGTCTCCTCCTCACTTTGTGATTTCCTATAATCAACCTGAGAAGTCCTCGCTTAGTTAATATCTGGTTATAATTTATACGTAATACTAAATAAAATTTATAAATTATTTAATGAAGTGGTTAAACTCAATAAACATTACCTTCTGATTACCATTACCGTAGCGTTTGTTCCACGTCGGCCTATCGGTCACTGCATCAATAATTATATCCTGCTTCTCAAAAGTCTACTCCTCTCGGCCAGTCCCCTCCAGCATTTGAGCTCGCTTCATATCAAACTTTTCCAGTGATTAGAAATAAAAAATTTCCAAAATAAATATTCAATTATATAATGTGAAAAAAGAGAAAAAAAATTGAAGCATGTTTATCATGATAGCTTGTGATTTGGGGTCTGTCCAAGTAAATGATACTGAGCCGTCTTCATTAGTATGTCTGATAGCGTGCGTGCTAGTGAAGACCTCCAAATATGTAGGATTATGACCATTTTCCTTCGCTTGAAATTATATATGATTAAACAATGTATGTGTCTATATATATATATATATATATGATTAAACAACGTTATAAGTATTTTATAATCGCAATTTATGAATTTACTATTTCCTTCTGATATTGTTAGAAGGATTTTGATCTGCTGCAGTGTGTAACACAATTTTTATTCCTGTTTGCCGAGTTCCACTCAAATACTTTTATACAACATGCATTCTCTAAGGTTAATGTCATCTTTCCAATACAACATGCAAATTTTTATACACGTATCTATCATTTGGTACGGCATACCGAAAGCGGACATAAGTTTTTTCAATTTATAATTATTATCGCACATTAGATTATTGGGTGACATATGTCATTTTGTAGCTTGTACAACTACTATAAATCCAACTTTTGTAAAGTTGAATTTTGATTTCATAGCAATGTATTCGGCAGTTACTGTAATTCGGTTCCGCTTTTACAACCGTCCCACAACGACCTCTTAGCAGCATCCAATAAATCATAGATTTTTTTTGCTCCCACAGTCGATTCTTCTTCGACATTTATGTCTTCATCATCAACTTGAATGGTAGAGAACATTGACCGTGCTTCATCTTCCACCATATCTCCTATTGAATCCGCCATAAAATAATCGTTATTCACCTCATCCTTTGACACTACATGATTAGATACAATAAGTTCTCTATGACAATCCCATAAATAATAATCTGGCACAAAACCAACTTGACGCAAATGTACTATTACCACATCCGGTTTCCAATGCTTCAAATGTTTGCAGTTACTATAAGGGCAACGAATTTCGACGTCATTTCCATTATTAGTTTTAGCGAATCTAATAAATACATGTACACCATTATAGAAAAGTTCATTCACTAAACCTTTCATACCAGTTCGGTTTTCATACATCCAACTATGGTCGAGAAAATAATTGAACATTTTTCCTAATTTAAAAATATATGCTAGAAATTTCGACAGCACTTCACTTCTTTCTATTGTACGCATAACTTTGCATCCAAGGGCGTGTTGTTCTTGTTGTATTTTCTAAAATAATGTTTGCAAAAATAAAGCCTTTTGAGACTAAAGGCTTTGTTGTTATTATATTTGTTAAAATAATATTTACCATTCACTGGTACAAAATATGCCTGTTGCCTCGCCTCATTTGCATCGGTTGTCCTTACATCCAAAGTAAATAGTGTTATTTGAAATGGTTCCTTAGAATTTATTATAAACAACGGCTTATATATGTCATTATTTATAATTTATTATAATTAATGATTATCAATAAATAATTTATAATTACTAGTAGTTATAAATAATCAATAATTATTTTTATATTTATAATATTATAGTTAATTATTAACAATTAGTAAATTATAGTTAATATTTATTAATTACATTTAATAATTAATAAACAAATTAATAATTAATATTAAATGATTAATAATTAATGTTTAAGATTTAACATTTAATTAATAAGTAATATTTAATAATTAAGAAGCAATAATTAATAATTAATTTTTAATAATTATTAATTAATAATTACCATTGAATAATTAATTGTTAATAATTAATAACTAATAATAAAATTTAATACTTATAAAGTGATATTTAGTATTTAATAATTAATTTTAAATAATTATTAACTAATAATGAATATTAAAAAAGTAATAATTAATAAATAATAAAGAAGTACTAAGTAATAATTAATAAATAATAGTTTATAAACTAGAAGTAAATTATTAAATTTTAGTTAATAAACTAGAAATAAATAATAGTTTATAAACTAGAAGTAAATTAGTAAATTATAGCTAATAAACATATTAGTAAATAATAGTTAATAAACTAGAAATAAATAATAATTTATATATAAAATTTTATTATTGTTAATTATTAATAATTAGTAAATTATAGTTAATATTTATTAATTATATTAAATAGTTAATCAATATAATTAATAAACAAGAAGTAAATAAGTAATAACTAATAAATAATAGTTAATAAACTAGAAGTAAATTAGTAAATTGTAGTTAATAAACTAGAAATTAGTAAATAGTAGTTAATAAACTAGAAATAAATAATAGTTTATATATAATAATTTATTATTTTTAATAATTAGTAAATTATAGTTAATATTTATTAATTATATTTAATAGTTAATAAATATAATTGATAATTGATAATTAATTAGTAAATTATAATTAATTTTTAATAATTAATGATTAATATGTAATCTTTACTAATTAAGAGGTAATATTTATTACTTAGTATTTAATACTTAATAATTAAAATAAATATTGAGTTATAATAACTTTTTTTGAGTTGTTATACTTATAATTTTTTAACAACTATTTTTTCTAAATAATCAATAACTAACAATTAATTAATAATCGATAATCGATATTTTAATAATTAATAATCGATAGTTAATAACTAATAATTAAATTTTAAATAATTAATAATTACTATTAAATAATTACTTTTAAATAATCATAATTAGTAATAATTATCAAATAAATGCTATGTATAATTGATATTTTGTAAATAATAATTAATATTGATTATTTAATAATTAATAATTAATAATTACTATTAAATAATTAAGAAGTAATAATTAATAATTAAGGCTAATATTTACTACTTAATAATTAATATTCGAAATTTCATAAAATTCCAAAATGTTAAAAAAACTTCAAAATTAAAAAATATAAGTATTACGTTGCAGATTATTACTTTTATATGAATCTAAATGGCTTCTTTTGTAACTATCTTCTTTAACTTATGCAAATTTTTTTATTCTAAGTAACGAAAATTTTGACTCTAGCCTAAGTTTTCCCTTTAACCAAATTTTTGCCCCATTTCTAAAATATTTTCCCTCCACACTTTCACAACATATGCCCCATTTTTTATATTTGCTCCTCAACAATACCCATATTTATCTTCTTCAGCAAAATCAAATATGTCCACAAGAACATACTCCACCTCAACAAAACCCTACTCCACCTTCAGATCCAATACATCTCATTGCAATTCCGTCACCGTAGTTCATCCTTCCTTCACCGCAATTCGAGATCCGATATATCTCACATCAATTCGCGATATTCAAATTCGTGCATTTCAATAATCATATTTATCGCTTATATATATCATTATTCATAATTTATTATAGTTAATGATTATAAAAAATAATTTATAATTACTAATTATAATACATAATAAATAATTATTTTTAGTATTTAATAATTTATAATAATCAAATAATAATAATTAGTAAATTATAGTTAATATGTATTAATTACATTTAATAATTAATAAATATAATTAATAATTAGTGTTAAATAATTAATATTGAATAATCAATAATCAATATTTAATAATTAATGTTTAACATTTAATATTTAATTAATAAGTAATATTTAATAATTAAAAAATATATTTAATAATTCATAATTAAAAAGAAATATTAAAAATTGAGAAGTAACATTTTGCATTTAATATTTTATAATTATATTTAATATTTTAAAAAACAAAAATTTTGAAATTTTCTGAAATAAATTAAAATAATTAATGTTCATTCTTACCAATCATACGGAAAATTGAAGAAACATATAAAGAAAAAAAGGAAACTTCCTAAAATTTGACTAGTATTGAAATATGGAAATAATTTAAAACTAATGAATCCTGAATAATAATTTAAAATTAATAATTCATTATAATTAATATTTTATGGTTAATGATTTATAAATAACCAAGAACAATGATTTATGTTTAATAATTTCTAACTAGCCGTGCATTAATAAAATTCAAGATGGCGCGTCTTTATAATTTTCATACCGCTCAAAACTATATTTTCCCGCCTCCTCTCTAGT
The DNA here is from genome assembly GCA_030737815.1 of Allium fistulosum. Lineage (NCBI taxonomy): Eukaryota > Viridiplantae > Streptophyta > Magnoliopsida > Asparagales > Amaryllidaceae > Allium > Allium fistulosum. The sequence goes on from CM060907.1 coordinate 560,602,666, forward strand.
CCAAAGACCAAATTCCCAAATTCTAGGGCATCTATATCGAACATCGCACAACACCCCAGAAATTCACAATCGAATCCGATAAATATTCGCCCGGTGTGAAATTAAATTTACATTTTATTTTTATTTTAATATGTTATTTTTATATCCATAATTTTTAATACAAATACCTTAATAATAAAAACAAAACCCTTTTATAAAAATATAAGCCCAATACGGCAATACCCACCTTCGCTCGTTTACAAAAATATATTCCCCAAGTAAACTAACTAATTACTAATGTTGCTTATAAAATTGTCAACTCAAAGACGATCAAATTATCGTCCAAGTGTCTATGAGGTCGAGGTGATAAGGCAACGTCGAGTTCAGGAAAGCAACGTCGAGTTCAGATGAGGCAACGTAATTATAAATGGGTAAATATAATTTCAAATTTTCCTAGAAGCCCCAATTCCAATTTTTTTTTGAAATGATACTTTATATACAACATGTCACTGGGACAACATATCACATGTCAATAAACGTTCGAATCACGCTACGCAAGTTTCAAACTTGTGACCTCTCACACCAAAGCCGAATCACTTAACAACTTGAACAATGGTACTTGTCATTCTAAATTTGTTTGCGGTTTGTGAATTGAATTTCTTATTCGCTACATTGGTTTGATTAATTAAAAGCTAAGATTTCACAATTGAATATTCACAGAATTGAAACGTTATTGACCGTTTTGTGTTGTTTACAAATTTGGGTCTTCTTTTTGATCGAGCTTTATTTTGTTACCCTCAATACTATTGAGCTATAATAATTCTAATTAGTGTGTTCAGTTTATTTTTGCATTAAGCCAAATCAGTATAAATAACAATGAGAAGTTTTGTTTGTTTACTCAGTGAACACTTAGATAATGATATTGGTGCTTTGCGGTTTGGCAGTAGAAGGGGTATTAAATAGAGCATGGGGATATGATTTGGAACTATCATACCATGTTACAGTGGTGTAGATAGTGTTATGTACTTTTGGTATGTTAACTTTATTGTTAAAAATGTAATACAAAAGAATTCTTCTAGCAAAGCTTGCATAAAGATGATTTATTTTAAGTACATGATTTATTTTGATAACAGATTACCACTTTAGTATTCTGAAACTTTACCATTATCTAGGCCTCATGTTTCTCATTTTATTACTCCTATGATTATCAAACTTGTTAAATTACTTCACTTTATTATTTAGCCAACTAATGTGCTTCTAACAATGATGTTCATTTGTTTTTGCTAGTATACGAATATGATTTGTTTTCTCCTGACAACCTAAGTCATACACTTTAAAGAAATTTGCAGTCTATAACAACAATACACCATGCAAGTTTGGCATAAGAATTTTACTTGCATGCATGTTTAATTAGTATAAAACAGAAAATGGAACATAGTGATCTCTATTAAATTTTTCATGAAGATGCAACAGTTTCAAATTATGCCGTCATAAAAGATTATTTCATAGACTGACCTCAACTATTGTAGAAATTTGTTCATAACCATGATAAAATATTCCTCTTTACACTTGTAATTAGTACACAGACCATTTTCCTACTCGATACATCCATCCTCTTTAGTACCGAATCATTATGAGCATTGAACCTGAATACTAGCTTTTATTTAACTATTTAGTTGTGACAAATATATTACAATGTTTTGCAATTATAACGTGGTTTACTAACTAAGATTGTATATTGCTACAACATATATAATAGAACTAGATAAAAAATGTAAATTTACAGAATTTGTATATTTTTATGAAGTCGGTTTATGTTTTATGCAATTAGCAAAATATAAGTTTACATTGGTTTAACCTGATCTGCACTATACATATATCATTCCATAATTAAATCATCGGAGATTTTAGAATGGTAGACATTTAATTTATTTACAATTTCGTATACATGTAGTAGGATTAATTGGGAGCAAGATAGTGTACAGCAACTGTTTTTGTTGAAATAAAGATAAACCATATTTTTATAATAATAATATAATTTTTTTTTTTTGAAAATGGGTTCAAGCTTTCTATTACTATAAACAAAATAAAACAAAAGTCATAATACAAAACCAATACAAAGCTAGACCAGCTCTTAACCAAACAAAACAGGCCCGAGCTAAACAAAGCTTTCAACCCAAAGCCCACTAAACAAGAAACAAATGCCAGAAGCTTCGAGACAAATCTCAGAGCAAATAAGGCAAACCGACACTTCTACTACTTCATAACTTCATATCTCATCTCTAAAGAAATAAAGAAATTAAAAACAGAAACAACAATGGCGGCGAGCAAGGAAGTAACGAAACATCCTATGCTACTACCAGATCGTAGCTTCTTCATTTGAGACCTAGAAGATGAACAGTAGCAACAACTCGAAGGACATCAGCTAACAAGGACTTCGATCCAACCACCATGGAACAAATCAGGTATTAGATATGACAAAACCTTCTAGGAAAAATACTCTAAGCTTCATACTAAACTACTTTTGTGACCAGGACGTGCATACGAGAACGCTAAGCAGCAATTTCTCTAAACCTTGTCTTCAAACTTCCAGATCTAAGATGCAACCAGCACTTCCTCATGGAGAACAGAGAAGAAACTTAACAAGATAAGTCACTAATAACCCAAAAGAAAATTCTTTTATCTTTACGTGATTTAATTCTATGAAACTTCTTCCAGAGATCTAGAAGTATCAAGGCCGAGGTTATCGAGACTCAGGCCAAGACTACAGAACTCGGATCAACCTGCAAATCTGCATCCTTAAAAGCTAATTCAATAATTATTGTTAGTTGTAAATTGTAATGTAATTAAGAGAGAGGAGAAGAGAAACACTGTAATTAATACAGGTACACGAAAACCTGGAGCCAAGGAACATTGAGACAGGAAGGAGGCAGTGGAATAATACTTATGATAAAGCAGTGCCCCAATTCAGCGTTGGGAGGTATATCCCCATTTTAATGCTATTGCTTCGTTCAAGTCATTGATGTTCTTAAAATGTTTTGATTTAGCCATTCTAATATTCATAGTCTGGAAAATATTGGTACATATCTGCGAACAATCATTGAATCGATTCTGAAAAATCCTGTCATTCCTTTCTTTCCAAATATGCCAAACACAAACAGAAAGAGAGAGTTGAAACAAGTCTGAGTAGAGACTTTTTGAGCTAGATAATGAAACAATTTTCTGTAAATCATCTTTCAAAGAAAAAGAAAAAAGACTTTTCGGTAATTGGAAAAATTTATTATAGCTCCAAAGCCAAACCTTTTCTGTAAAATTACATTGAAAAAATAGATGGTCTATATTTTCAATGTAATTTTTACAAAAGACGCAGTTTTGGTCCACGACTATCTGTTTCTGCAGTAATCTTTCTTTTGTTAAAAGATAGTCATTAATGGCTTTAAAAAGGCATACCGCCATCTTAGGAACGTGAATTTTGTTCCAGACCAAAGGCGCCCGGTTCTTAATTTCAAAACTGGATCGGACCGAATTCCAAACTTTTTTAAACTGGTACAAACCATCCTTAGAACACTTCCAAGACCAGAAATCCCTCTCCCTATTCTTGTGAATCTTGACGCCTTCAATTTCTGCATGAATTTGGAATAGGAAACTATACGAATCCCACTTCCACTTACCATTACTTAAGATCTTACTGAGAGACAAATTTTCCGTACCAGTTCTGAAAGCTGTGTCTCTCCCAATACGTTCCATAATAGAACTACCTTTTAACCATGGATCAAACCAAAGAGAAGTAGTTTTACCGTCTACAATGTTAAGCGAAAGACAATTCAAAGCTTCGAATCTGTTCTTCAAAATGAATTTCCACACTCCCGAATCGTCCGATCGCGGGTTAATTTCCCAAAAACTTTTAAGACCAATATATTTACAATGCATTAGATCCGCCCAAATACCTTCTGAATTGATTACTTTCCATATAAGTTTGATATATAGAGCTTTGTTCATCTCTTCTTAATTTCTCAAACCCAATCCTCCTTCTTCTTTTTGCCTACACAAAACCTCCCAAGGGATCTTGCTGCTACGACTTTTCCAAAGAAAGTTCAGAATCAAGTGTTTAATTTTTTGAACTGTAGAAACTGGGAGGCAAAAGCATTGCATCCAGAATTGTATAATGGGGTAAATGGTAGATTTAATAAGTTCAAGTCTCCCAGCTAAGCTCAACATTCTTGTTTCCTATCTATCAATCCTAACCTTGATCTTCTCTATTAAAGGAGAACAATCCTTATCCCTCATATTAGCACTAGACAGAGGAATGCCCAGATACCTTATTGGGAGATCTGATTGCTGAATATTGAGGATCATACAAATATCATTACAGCAATCCACCCCTTTCCCAAATAAAACGTTAGATTTCTCAAAGCTTAGCTCCAAGCCAGTAACCCTCTGCATGGTTTTAAAAACATCGCTAATAGCAATTGCATTTTGAGCATTGGCTTTAGTAAAAACAATAATGTCGTCAGCGTAAATAAGGTGGGTCAGTTTATTGTCAAAATCTGTAATTGGGGAAATAAGACTTGTCCTGACTTTTTCATCCATCAGTAGCGTAAAATATTCCATGACCAGGGTAAACAGAATAGGGGATAGCGGGTCGCCTTATCTAAGCTCGTTGGAACTCTTGAAATAACCGTGCGCTTCTCCATTTGCAATAATAGAAAACACAGGAGTCTTACTTAAATTTTCAATAATTTTCACCCATTTATCTGGAAAACCCAAGCTTATAAGCATATGTATGATAAAATATCGATTTATAGAATCATATGCTTTCTTTAAATCCACTTTAATACACATAAATTTATTATCCTTTCTTCCAAGACCCCTGATAGTTTCATGAGCAAACAAAATACCATCCCCTATTGATCTTCCTTTAATAAAAGCCGTCTGATTCGGGGACACCAACTTATCCAAAAAAATACCCGGTCTATTACACAGGATTTTGGTGAAAACCTTATATAAAGTATTACAACAGGCAATGGGTCTAAAATCTTGGATACATGTTGAATGGTCTTTTTTAGGAATCAAGTGTATGAACGTATGATTCCACTCATTGATAATAAGACCCTTTTGAAAAATATCATTCAAAGCTTTGAAAATTAAGTCTTTCGAAAGATTCCAATGAGTTTTAAAAAACAACGAGTTAAAACCGTCCGGACCAGGAGAGGTAGAATCTTTAATATCCCACAAAGAAATTTTAATTTCTTCCAAAGATATACTCTCATTCAAAAAATTAGCTCCGTAATCAGTAATAATCGATTTACAGATAACCTCAGAGAACTGATCGCATAAAGGAAGGTTGAAAATTAGTTTGTAGAAATCAATAGCCGATTCTACAAACTTATCTTCCGAAATCACCTTCCCATCGACACCAATGTTGGTCAAACGCCTTCTACTTCTTTTACTAGACATTTTAGCATAGAAAAAAGAAGAAGCCTCATCACCCATCATTAACCATTCACATTTAGCCTTTTGTTTGGCATCCAGAAATTCTTTCTTGAGTGCTATTTCCAGGTTTATCTTGGCATTTTGAAATTCCATAGCTAAGAAGTGATCATTAGTATTTTCCAGAAATTTCTGAAGTCTTGAACAATTCTCTCTCTGCACAATAACCTCTTGTTTGGTATTACGTGATTTAGCGCTCCAACTCTTAAGCTCTCTCTTGATATTCTTTAGAGTACTAATGATTTGATACAAAGGTCTATCTGTATGATTAGAAATCCAATGTTTCTCAATCAGAGGAAAATATTGATCACATAAAGACCAATGATTCATATATCTGAACGGACTATTCTTGACCCTAGGCTTAGCGGAAAGCGAGACGAGGATTACATTATGATCGCTCACAGAAGGAGGCAAATATTCGGTTGATAAGTCTTTGAATAAGTTGATCCAGTCTAGGTTTGCAAAAACCCTGTCAATTTTAGAAAATATGTTTCGACTCGGACCAGACCACCATGAAAATTCATAACCTTTAATATTAATCTCATTAAGACCAGTAAGATTAGACATATCATCTAATTCAAACAAGTTACCAAAAGAAACAGGGTTTCCTCCCTTTCTATCTGAGGGACTGCGAATACAATTAAAGTCCCCAAGAATAAACCAAGGTCTATAAATATTGATAGCATCCTCCTGTAAATTCTTCCATAATCTACTTCTTAAAGCAACAAAATTATGAGCATAGACAAAGGAAAGATTACATTTGAATTTGGAGGAATTAATCAATTCAATGGTAATGTGTTGATCACTCATACTAATATAGTTGAAATCCCAAGAATCTCCGTCAATGAGGACCATAATCCTGCACTTAAAATAACAAGAGACATTACTAATTATTTTCCATCTGTCATCCAACGCATTTTCCAGCTTCAAAATATCTGGCAACAACAGCTTATTTTCCAAAACACCGAAACAACTAATTTTATACTTATCAATAAGTTTTCTCACTTCTCCCATTCTGTTGGGGTTACGAAACCATCTTACATTCCAACAAGCTATAGACATTATATAACCTTGTTATTGCGGGTCCTCAACAACCTACTACTGGAGGATTCCACTTTGTCTTCCGAAGGAATACCTAGCATCTGAACCCACTTGGGGTTCTTACGAACAAGCTTATCCTTCTGAATGTTCTCAAACTCTATACCTTGAGGATTAGGAATAGGATGCTCCACAGATACCTTCTGAGTTGGGACTGCATTATCATAAGTATTCTGTTCCTCTACCCTTTCAGTCGTTCCTGAATCCTGATCCAGATAATTCTGCACATGTAAATCAATACAAGTTTCAGTGCCTCGTCTACAATTAACATTATTAATTATACAATCATCAATAAATATATCGTTAGAAAATAAAGATTTAGGAATAGAAGGAGACTCCGATGATGACGAAGGGCGTTTGAGAATAGATTTGTGGGTCGAAGGTGACTTCGGAGATGATGAACTCGGATCTTTGGCTCCCGGGGTAGTTGGAGACGCAGGAATGAAAGGCTCATATGTTCCTTGATCAGGAGGGACTTCCGACCTAGCTGGCGGAACAATGTAGCAATCTTCACTGACTCCTACTTCGGTACGAGTAACAGGATCTGGCTCTGGTGCTTCTGAGGTTGCCCCCTCACCGCGCTTTTCTGAGGATGCAGCTCTTTCTAAATCCTGATCCGAGGGAATAACTTCTGTTTAGTTTTGTTCAGGAAAGGACTTTCCTATAATTTCTGTCTCCGTCCCATTAGAAGCTATTTGTTGCCTATCCCGAGACCCATCCTTAGGTGGGCATTCAACAATTAGATTTTGGTTTTCTTCAAAAACTATTGACTGTAAAGTTTCAGTCAAGCCCTCACCATTAGAGACCACCTCCACAGAATTCCTACTAATTTCATTAAAAGAATCTGTGGGGCCTCCACCATTCAACTGCTTTTCGAGGTCAATAGAAATCTCAATTCCGCCCTCCTCCCTTACAACTACCGCACGACCAACCAAACTCTGTTCCACAGGGCTAACCTTATTAGAGTTGGTATCTTGAGACAGTTTGGGAACCCAAGACTTGGTCATTGGGCATTCATCAGTTACATGACCAAAACACACGCACTTACCACAAATGGGAGGTGGGTTCTCGTATTCCACTTCCTGAGTGAAACTCCTCCCATTGTCATCCATACCTTCTATAATGTTGGGCATACCATAAGTAGCATTAACCTCAACCAGGACTCTGGCGTAGGCTAATCTAGATTTATTTTTCGTGGCCTCATCCATCTTAATGGGAATTCCAATGGTACTTGTTAGAGCGCTAATAGCCTTATTGCCCCATAGTTTAAAACTTAAACCCGGAAGTCTGACCCACATAGGCAAGGATGTAAGTAGATCTCTATCTGTTCTCATGTCTGGAGACAATCGCTTCAGAATGATCAAGTTCCGGTCTATGAACCAAGGACCTGATTTCAAAATCTTGTTGCAATCCTCCTCAGAGCCAAACACTACAAAGAATCCATTATTCCTTGAATGAACAGAAAACGTTTTCTTTGTAGCCCAAACCCTATTGGCATAACCCTCAAAAGTTCTCAGCCATGGTTTATACCCTACCACATACAATAACATGCATAACTCCCAGCCTCCCTCCGCTTCTTTGATAGCATCAGAGGAAAGGGTACCAATCCTTTTACCATCCGCTACTTTAGGCTCAATAAACTCAAGATCTAGATTACCTAAATCTCCTACCGCTCCTGCTTTCACTGCCTCACTGTACAAAAACTTTTTAGCGTTCTCTGAGACAGTGAATTTGATTTTCGGGTTGCTACCAGGCAGCAAAACTTTCGGCTTCATTGATTTCAAAGTCCGCCCTACGAGGTCCGCCTGCACCTTCTTCCCCTTGTTCCGATCTGGCAAAGGTCCAGATCTGCTCGGTACTTGCCCTCCCAGATTAAGCCTTTGTTCAGGACCCAAAGACCCTGGAGCCTTGCCCCTTTTCCTTCTCACCTCCTCCCATCCTTCATCATCTCGCAAAGATCCCATGGTTTAAATATGACGTCCAGTTTGAGGAGATAGAAGTGAAAACAGAAAAAAGAGAAATATCAGAGGGAAGCACGAAAACTTGGAAAAATTGAAAGAAGAAAGGAGACTAATTCTTGAAGTGCTTTCTCAAGATAAGGCTATTGCTGTTGATGTTGATTTGGATGCTATTGCTCGTATTGATTATTGCTCTAACCTTTCTGGCTTTGATCTTGTTAAGTAAGCATATAAGGTGTTTGCAATTATTTAATTGACATTTGAATTGAATTTTTAAGAATTGTAAATGATTCATGTATCTTAGTGTGAATATCTAGTGTGTAACCTGGGATCTAATTTATACGTATGAATCACTATTTTATATGTATTATGAACACTATAATTGAATTATATTTATTTTGGTATTATGTTGTTCAATTTATATTTCCATCCAGTTTGATTTCAAATGATTATAAAATTACCTGAAATAATTATTTGTTATGATATATATATACTATTTGAGTATTTTAGGAATTTGTAAGGAGTTTTTTTGCATCGGTTGTTACTAACACCCGATGCAAAAAGGATGTATTTTGCATCGGTTGTTAGTAACAACCGAAGCAAAAAAGGAAACCATTTTTAAGCTAATAGCCCCATTTTGCATCGGTTGTTACTAACAACCGATGCAAAATATATCCCTTTTGCATCGGTTGTTAGTAACAACCGATGCTAGTAACAACCGATGCAAAAAGCCACTCTTTGCTTCGGTTGTACAACTGATGCAACAAGTTTAGGCCTATTGCATCGTCTGCATTTGCATCAGTTGTTGAACTGAAGCAACATGGGGTAAACAACCGATGCAAATGACCTGTTTAGTAGTAGTGATTTATTTTCAAAGCAACATCATATTTATCAAAGTAGCTAAGGTGTAAAAAGGCGCAAGACTTAGGCCTTGTGCTTTTTTGAGCTTTGGGCCTTTTGCACACCTTTATACAAGTTTGATCTACTATTTTACCAACTATAAATTAAATTTTAAATCATAATTTATAATTCATTCAACTATTTAAAGTTTTTATTTAACAATACGGCCCCTCAAACTCAAAAAGGCACATTCAAACCGCAAAAAATGCACGACGTGCGTTTGAGCCTTTTTTGAGTCTAGGCGGACCTAAACGAGCGCCTTTATAACACTGATATTTATCTCTTAATATTTACAAATTTAACTTAATCGAATATTTGTTTCAAAAGTAATTTATTATTTAAATTTACTTCCAAAACTCATACACTTATTATAATAAATGTATATTAATCAACATACACAATCTCTATCCCGTTAAAATTCTATCAGCCTCGAGAATTAAAATCCATGCAATGTGCCAAAATGTCCGTTGAGGTTGTGCTAAACGCTAAAAGGCAATGGGACAATGCCATAGTGGTATATGTAGTTGGTCCTAAACCATATTATCCGTACTTCAAAGACTATATTCTTAGAGTCTAGAAGCTAGAAGATGAATTCTCGATTTACTCCAAAGAAAATGGATTTTATATGATAAAATTCAACAAAAAACAAGATTGTGAAATTTTTTTGGAAGGAGGACCTTATTATTATAATAAAAAGTTAATGATGATGAAAAGGTGGTCTCTGGGAATGCAGCTCAATAAAGAACTTCTTCATACTATTCCGATTTGGATACGATTCCCTAGTCTTCCCCTTGATTATTGGACAGAATAAGGGATTAGTCGTATCGCCTCGGTTCTTGGTTCCCCAATTAGATTGGATAAATTCACTGAAGGTATCATTAAAATTGCTTATGCTAGAGTGTTAATTGAAATAAATAATTTCTTCAAATTCCCTAGTAAAATTCCTATAATAACTGAAGATGACAAAATGATATGGCAAGAAGTGGTTTATGAATGGAAATCATCGATATGTGCGAACTGCTCAAGTTTTGGTCACGCCGACAGTAATTGTCAATTTAATAAAGTTTGGATGCCGAAAATGAGTATTGTGACACAAAATGCGAACAACTCTGACATGATAATTGACAATAGTGGGAATAATATAGAAAATCAAGTAGATAATATTCAGGTTACCAAAGCAACTCGTTCTGATGCTCAAATGACTACAGACAATTCGGCAAAAGAGAAATCACAAGATATTAACATTCAAAAGGTAAGTAAGATTGTTTCTATTCAAAATCAACTAGATGAAAGTCAAAATGTCCAGCCGAACACTGTCAGTTCGACTATAATTACAACATCAGTTCAGAAAGCTATGAATTTAGAATTACAAAAAAAATTACAATACAAGCATATAGACACAGAGGTGCTCAATTGTGACTCGAGTGAAATGTCTGAAGATCCTTCTAAGGTGGATACAAAGTTTGATACCATAGAGAAAAACTCTAATTCTTTAAGAACCGCCAGACCCAGTAATATGCGAAAAATCAGGTCAAATGAAGCCCCCTTTGAATTTAAAGCCACAGCCAATTCTGATGTTGTTGACAACCCTGCATGGCACACCCTTGTTAATCAATTGAAAGGCAAGAACAAAAAATCAAAAAAAGCCAAATTATTAGGGACTGCTACTCCCTTGGAAACCAGTAGCAACCCTGAAAACAATCAATAGATGGAGTTCCTTATCTGGAACATTAGGGGTATGAATGCCCCAGCCAAACAATTGGAAATTATTAGATTATTGCAATGCAACAGGTTCTCTTTTATTAGCATTCTTGAAAATAAACTATCCTTAGATAATGTTGATAGATTTATGGTAAAAATTCATTCTAAATGGAAATTTTCACAAAATATTCTTGATGATCAGAAAAGTCGTATTCTTATACTTTGGGATTCTACACAGTGGTCTAATATTATTCTACATGTGAATGAACAATACATTTCTTGTATCCTGCATAATTCTAGTGGACTAAGTGTGCTATGTACCACGGTTTATGCCTTTAATGAGGAAACAAGGCGAAAAGAGCTATGGAAGTATATTTTAGATCAATCTATGAGTGTTATGCTTCCTTGGATTATGGTGGGCGATTTTAACTCTATTTTATCTCCTACTGATAGAATGAATAATGGTATCTATAATGTTACGGGTGATCAAGAATTTATGGATTGTATATCTTATTCTAAACTCCTTGAACCAGAATTCACTGGAAACTACTATACATGGAGAGGAGGCCTTCACTTCTCTATACATAGTAAAATAGATCGGGTTTTTGTAAATAACTTGTGGTCTGACAAGTTCAGCCACTATGGCATAAATTTTGGCAATCACTCCTTAAGTGATCACACTCCTATCATGATTAAGCTCTCAACCCAAAATAAAAGGAGAAGTTGCATACCTTTCAAGTACAATAATTCATGGCATCTACAAAGAGGATACCAGACCACCATGCAGCATGCTCTGGATCAGGAATTTACAGGTAATGCTCTTTATAAGTTTCTCTGTAAATGAAAGAATGTGAAGGTTGCTTTGAAATCCTGGGCTTCAAATAAAATCAATATATATTCAGAACTGGATAAGTTAAAGGAAGATGCTAATTATATTTATAATCAATTAGTTCGAGATCCTTTAAACAACAACCTTATCAAACAGTACAATATGAAATATGACCAGATTCATGTTAAAATGAGGAATATTGCGATAGAAAATGAGCAAAGAATGAAGATTAACTGGTTGACAAAAGGAGATAAACCAATAGAATTTTTCTTCTCCAAAATCAATGTTCTTAAACCGACTAGAGGGAGTAGTTTTATTCTTAATGACAATGGTTCTTGGTCTTCAGCATCATAAAAAATTGCTCACTCAGCTATAAACTATTTTTTAGATCTTTTCTCATCGTCAAGAGACACATACCAATTTCCAGACATAACTTGCAAGAAAATCCTATTGGAAAATGAAAAAATTAATCTTTGTAAACCTTTTCTACTAGAGGAAGTTAAAACTGCTATTTTCCAGATAAACGACAATAGCTTCCCTGGACCAGATGGCATCAATTCGAAATTTTATAAAATCCATTGGGAACAAATCAAATATGACATCTGGAATGCCATGAATAGTGTACTTCAATCTGGGAAAATTATAAGAGAAATCAATTATACGTTTATATGCCTCATCCCAAAAAAACCAAATGCAGTTGATATGACTGATTTTAGACCGATTTCACTTTGCAATGTTTCGTATAAAATTCTAGCAAATCTTCTCTGTAATCGAATGAAGCAATACTTGAACGATCTTATCTCATATAATCAGAATGCTTTCATTCCTGGTAGAGTTATCACAGAAAACTCCCTTTTAGCTTATGAAATGGTTAGAGGATTCAACAGGAAAAAAAACTAACAATTTATGTCTGAAAATTGATCTGCATAAAGCTTATGATAAAATTAATAGAGAATTTATTCATCATATGCTGATATCGATGGGCTTTCCTCTGCCATTTGTGGATCTTATATATGAATGTATTTCTACTCCCTCGTTTTCGGTTTTAATAGAAGGCTCACCCTATGGTCTCATTAATAGCTCGAGAGGTTTAAGACAAGGTGACCCCCTCTCGCCATATTTATTTGCCATTGCTATGGAACTCCTGATTATATATCTAGATTTGGAATTCTTCAATGGTAATATCATTCCCATATACCAAACCGAACCTATGATTACGCATCTGATATATGCAGATGATATTTTAATCTTAAGCAAAGCTAGCATTGAGAATGCCAAGTGTATCAAGCATATTTTTCGAGATCTAAATAACATAGCAGGGCTGGAATTAAACAACAAAAAATCTATGCTATTTTTTAGTAAAGGTGCCACAAACAAACATCAAATAGATAGCATTCTAAATTTCAGCATTGGTAGTCTGCCAATTATATATTTGGGAATTCCATTATCTAATAATAAATTAAGAGCAAGGGATTTTGGATGGCAGATAGACAAAATTAATAAAAAATTCAGTCATTGGCACAGTAAGATGCTAAATATCAGTGGTAGGGTTGAATTAATAAAAACTGTCATATATCCTTTGTTGCAGTTTTGGCTTCAGTTCACACAATTCCCATTAACAGTAATTCAAAGAATCAATTCCTTATGTGCTAACTTTTTGTGGAAATCTAAGGCTCATAAAATGAGTTGGGAAGATGTGTGTAAAACAAAAAATGAAGGTGGCTTTGGTATAAGGAAAATTGAAGAAATATCTAAAGCAGTGGTAGCTAATATACTGTGGAAATTTATTCATGGTGAATCTCTCTGGGCTAAATGGATACAAAATAAGTACTGTAAAAAAGAAAACTTTTGGACTGCTACCATGGATCCTACTGCCTCTTATACTTGGAAAACTTTAGTTAGAGAAAGACAGTGGTGCAAAGGTCTCATAAATAAGAATATTGTTAATGGGGACACCACAAATCTATGGTTCGATCCATGGATTAATGGATCTTCTTTAATAAATAAAGCAGGTTGGAATGTTATGTCTGTTGTAGGTGGATATAACAAGAAAGTATCTGTGTTAATTTCTAATAACAAATGGAAACATAACATAGACTATGTGCCTACTCAATACAATCAACATATTCATAATGTAAACATTCAGCATCAAAAGGAATAGGATTACTGGAAATGGAATCCTAGTATCAATGGACAATTTACAATGAAATCAGCATGGAACCATTTTAGAAACAAGCATGCAGAACATATTTGGACAAAGATTATCTGGGACAAAGGGTGTGCGCCTAAGATGTCAATTTGTGCTCTTATGGCCAAATTAAATAAATTGAACACAAAGGATCGAGTTAGTAGATGGAACACAAATATTGATCAAAGGTGTACTCTATGTTCAAATCAATTAGAAGACAGAGACCATCTCTTTTTTAACTATCCATATTCAAGAAGCTTATTGGACAGTACTATGTAGAAAGTCAACATTGATTTCAATCTTAACTACAATATTAATCAAATTATGGATTGCCTATGTAAAAGACAGAGGAATCACTCTTTAATAAATCAAATTACCAACATAACGTTCACTTCCCTGATTTGGAACATCTGGTGCGAGAGGAACAATAGAATCTTCAGAGGAATTGAAATGCCAGCATCTGTTAGACTCATCCTAATCATACAAGATGTCAAGATACTTATGCAGTATAGATTAACTAATCAAGCGATAAATGCAGAGATGAAACTTATCTTTGAACACTTTAATATTGCCACGGATCCTCTTGACCATCAGTGACCTCCCTGAATTCCAATCTTTCTAGTCATAGATTCTTTCGCAACTGTGCCAATTTTCTTGTCTTCATGCGGTGTCTTCGATTTTGGTTTTTCGAGTTTCTTCGCCATTCAGTTCTTAGATCTACTTTTTAAGAGAACTGCTTTTCTATTTCTCTCCTCTTGATGATGCTTCTCATTTACGTTTGATGAGTCATTGTTTTGCGGGAGGCTTTGTCAGTTTCCACGTGAAGTCTTGTTTTTGGATATTTATTTTTGTCTTGTGATTTGTATTGGTGGTTTTATTTGCCTAAATGTACAAGTTGTTATTACAGATGGTTTTGAGTGCGCGTTATGTTTGTTTGCACCTCCATCTGTTTAACAACTTGGTTTTGTAGTTGTGGTCTTGTACTATTAATATATGGAAATGATATGTACTCTTTTTCCTTGCAAGGCACCCGTTTATGCTAAGGGGATTGCAAGGTTTTAACGAGACATATCATGGAAATATATGCTTCTTTTTGTTAATAAAGTACCTGTTTCTAAAAAAACATACACACGTAAGCGCTAAAAATAATTAATCACTCAAAATACCTCTATTTTATAATTACCTCTAACACTTGTAATTAACACATCCACTAATTAACATAAAATTATGTTCAACCATAAGCTTATATTTCACATATTCACTATTTAAGCATACATATCAATCAATAATTATACATTAATTTTTGGATTTTAAAGTAACCCTAATTTAAAATGTAAAATTAAACAAATAAGTCCCTAATTAAAATCCTCAAATCAACAAATACAATATTTAACAACATCTATACCCAATAATGATCATATTTATACACATATTCACATCAAATTAGGTAAAATCTTAATTTAGGGTTTTATAATTACCAAATTAAGGAAGAAATGGAGAATCCGACGAGTTGTGGCGGCCTACGACGACGGCTGCGAGTGGCGGCGGCTTCCAAGGGGTAGTGGTGGCTGGAGGTAAATTTTTGTAACTCTCGGCAACAAGCACTAAGAAGAAGAAGCAAAAGGTCTACACACAAGTCATTACCATATAGGGTTTTGGTTGATGACAGATTAAATTTGTAGCATTTCTTTATATCAAAAATTGAAAATGGCAAATATTTGCCATTAGCATTTCTGTATAAAAAATTGGTTCAAACATTACATACACTTCACTAAAAATATCTACCAGACAAATATTTGTCATCTAAAATATCTACAAAATTTACAATATTACAATCTTTAAAGGTACACAGAAGAAGATACAAGATGATGGCATCTAAAGAATGATAAACACACCAATACAAGATGTTTTCTCATAAACATACCCTAAAAGAAAAGGAGCAAGCAAAAAAAAGCCATCGAGGACAAATCTAGATCTTAGTTACATGAAGAAACCAAATCTTCAACATCTGAATCTTCTAAATTTTTAAAATCCGAGAAAGAAAGTGATTATCATTCTTCTTAGAACCTTGAAAATAAAAAATCCATCCAAAAATGGCAAAGCTAAAAAAACACCTATCAAAAAACAAAAAAAGATGTGCAATATATTATTGGAGAAAACTACAGAAGTAGCCTAAAGTCTTTCAATGCATTAATAAAGAATTTAATAAAAGAGAAGCTACTTCTGCAAAAACACATAACACAATTAATGCTAACTTCATTCTTCAACTTGATCAATCCATACTTAGAAGGAGCTATAACAAATGAAGACGTATCAAAAGAATGAGCTTCTGTAGATTTGATCATAGAGTCATTTTTAATAGAAGAAAATTGTTTTTATTTTGGGGACATGAGAACAATTTTGAAAGAAAGTGACATTGCGGTAATTTTTGAATTGCCAAATGTGGACATCACAATCAACAAAACGTCTCATTTGAAGGAAACAAATATGAACTCTGACATGAAGTGATTCAAAAAAAATATTTTGAAGATCTGAAATGAACAAAACAAAATAAATAGAAATAAGCTTAAAGGAAGATTTATAGGGCAAAAAAATTAAAAAAATATAATTGATGTTGTGAAATTGATTATAGTGTATTTTTTTCCAACATACTTGTTCTCCAATGCAAACTCTGCAATTCTTTTAGTGTTGCTACCATATGTTTATATATTGAAACAAATGAAAATTGTTTCACGACCAAATACAATAGGAAAATGTCTAATGGAACAAGTAAGAAAAAATAAAAAAAAGTTCAAGGAAAATACATGTCCGTGTAACTCTGTTGTTGGTAAACTCTAATAACTCATTTTATCCTTTATAGTTTCTATTATAAAGTAAACTAAAATCTACATCTATGTGTGCAGTACCGGTTCTATGACTTGACAGAAATAATAGGTTAAGAAAAATTTATCAAGAAAATGATTGTACTTTTACAAAATGAATACTATAAGAAGTAACCCCAGTCAAAATGAAGTCTTTCCTTATCAAAAGGTAAAATTAGTAATACATATCTCTAAAATTCTATCATAAAAAATGTGGCAAATATTTGCTAGGCAACATTTGCCAAAAAAATATGTTTGTTTTTCTAATATGTGACATCCTTTACAATGGTACTACATTTCTTCAAAATAAACTTATTCAAACATATTTCATTAATATAGTATATTGTAGCATTATACATTAACTACACCACACCACATGATTAATCAAAAATGCCAACCAATTGTATGTTTAAAACCATCCTCATAATCTTTAAAATAGTCACCATATTACACACAATATCATAAAATTTGTCTAATAAAATATTTGCCTATAAATATTTAAACAAATAATTGCCAGTCTGATATTTCAGGCTGAAATTTGACAGGTTAATAATGAACTTTATAAATAATTACAAGGCAAATATTTCTCATCTATTTTTTAATTTTGACAAAAGTATAATAATTTTTTTTCTAATTTGAAGAAAAGAGAAGAAAACCCAAAGGGAATACTTTTAGTTGTTGATGAAATATGTGGAAGAATCAATAAACAATTGAAGGACATAAAAATGCAAATATAGAAGATGAAAAGGAAAATGCAGCTACGAAAAAACAACCTTCTTGGAAAAGAGAATGAAAATTTGAATAAAATAGAAAAATAAAAGAGTATGATGAAGAACAAGCAGATGAAGACAAGTAAGCGACTGAAAAAGAAGACGAGTACATTAATAAAGAAATAGATACCAATGAAGAGGAAACTAATGAAAATGAGGACGATGAGGACTATGGTGATGAAAGTGATGATGGTGAAGATGATGATGATGAAGGTGATGATGATGAAGTGGATGATGATAAAGGAAATAATGATGATGGTGATGGTTATGATGAAGATGGAAATGAGCAAAAAAATCAAGTGAAATAAAGATGATGATGATAAGGATAATAATAATAATAGAGATGATGGTGAAGATGTATATGGAGATGAAGCTAACAAAAAAGGAGAAAATGATGATAAATATGTTGATGGAGAGGAGGCCGATAAAAAAAAGTGAAAATGATGACAATGATGTAGGTGGATACGAGGCCGATAAAAAAAATGTTGGTAATAGAAATAATAAAAACATAAACATTGAAGTTGAAAAGGAAGTAGAAATTCAAACCAGAAAAGAAAACGAAACTTAACCAATATGTAGAATGAATGAAATAAAGGATAGTGATGACTCAAACGTTAGGCAATATGAAATTAGCGTTATACAAAAAATAACAAAAGGCAATGAAGTACAAGAGAAGGCCGAAGGCAAAGGAGAAACATCAACTGAAGAAAAAAAAGAGGACACATAAAAATGTAAATGATTACAAATAAGTAAATTTACTGAGCAAAATTCTACCTGACAAATATTTACCTGGTAAATATTTTCTAGACATATGTTAGTAATTAAAATATTTAACAATCAATTATTTTTGACAAACCAGGTGAAAAATCAGAAAAACATATGATGAATCAGGAAGATATTGATGGTGAGGAGGACATAAATCAAGAACAAGATAACATCTTCATATTAAAATGTATAATATCATATATATAACTTTTACATCAAATATTTTCTTGGTTCTTACCGTACGATTGCAAGGTGTGAACATGAAGGGAATTTGTAGAGAAGGAAAGTGAAGAAGAATGAGAGCTTTTAGGGGATACCTTCTTTAGCATCAAAATGTTGAATAAAATTTAGCCAACTTCAGAATTATGATTAAGATGTGATGTTAGAAAAAGTTATTTACTAATACCTTGATTTAAAATGTAAAATAAGGAAGTAAAATACGCAAAATGTAGAGAGACGCATGATTTTGACTTGTTCAATCCAAGTTGATGTAGGTTCATTATGAGGAATTTCTTATTACTTTGCTTCTCTTACAAAAGCTTGAATTACAAGAGATGATAATAAAAAATTAAATATTAGAGAGCTTGTGTTGTTTTTTAACATTTGAAAATATGTATGTCTTCATGTATTGATAGCCGGTGGAACCTGTGTTGAGTGGCCGAGATTGAATTACCAAAGTCTAGAAATTGCTCTAGGCCGTTAATGGAGGCGTTTGGCCGATGTGCACCAACTGGGATGCCAACCAGACCATGTGGTTCAAATGACACCAACTACCTGGTATGTACTTCGGCATGGCTTGGTCAGGGGAAGGCAGCATGGGATCAGGGAGTGGTTGTGCAGTGGCACTTTGGGTGGCAACAAGAGTAGTGGCAGCACAACGACGCTTTTGTGAGATAAACGTGTTGTATGCGCTAGTCTTTTCAGAGGAACGATGTATGCGAAGTGTAACACCTAGTAAAATAAGCTGTAATTAATTAAAAAAATTAATTAATTGGTTATTAATGCCAAAAAGAGAATTTTTGTAAACGTCAGAATTTGACTATGAAACTTGCACATTTGTGTTCGTAGTGACTTTCTGATCAATTTTCATCTATAATGTTTTACAATCCGAGTTCAGATGAAGAAGATATTAACGTTTGAAAATATTGAACTAAAAATAATTAAAGATGTAATTATGAAGTCAATATAATTAATTAACGTTAACGGAAACTTAATCATTAAGAAATGTTGACGTTAAATCAAATCAGAGAAAATATATAAAGCGAGAAACAAATAACATAAACCGGGCAACAAAACTGGAGACCTACCGGTCGACACCCTCACTGCGACGGGTCGACTAATGGAAGAAAGGCAGTCCACCGTTGGGTTAGGGCCAGCGTAGATTGATCCTATGCCAGAACGGCCTTGATTTAATAGAAAATAATCTAACGGCCATGACTAGTTTTAATGCCTATAAATAAAGGGCTATACCACCATTTCTCTTCTCATGTTTTCTGGGTCACAGAGCGAAGCTATGCCATTTTCTCTTCTTCGCAAATTCTTGAAATTCTGAAGTAATAAAATATGTTATTATATATATATATATACATACATATATATAAGTGGAGAAAAGCGGAGAATAAGAAAAGAGAAGAATAGGATCGAATCAGAATGCCAAAACAAGATAAATTGTAAATCTTAACTCAAATCTAAATTAAACTAAAATCTCTGTTCATATCTAAATTTCTAAATAATATGTATACCTTTTTATAAATACGATGGTAGGAAGGAAGGGAGTCAAATCAGAATAATAGGGCTCAAATCCAGAGATTTGAAAAGCTTAAAGGTGAGTGAAAAAGTATATACTTTTATGAAAGATTCAGAAAAAAGAAACTTTTAAAAAATCCAAATATTTCAAAATTTAATTTAATAAAAAACAAATTTTGAATGGAGAAAGAGAACGATTTTAGATTTTTTCAATGCCACATGCTTAGCATAGGGAAAAGGTCGATCGATTAGCGAGCAAGAATTTTAATGTGCAAAAGAAGTGCCAGTAAAATAAAATATATTTAGTGTCGGGGTGTAGTTGTTTTAGCTACGGAATCTCGTTTCCATACCTTGTCGGTAGGTAAACAAAACCGGTTTGTTTTAAATTTAAAATTTTAAAAGTAAATTCTCTTATGTGGACTATGCTTGGAAATATTGGAAAAGAATAGAGGGCAAAAAAGAAGGTTCCAAGATACAGGGAAAAAAGGTACACAGGAGAAGGATGGAAATATGAAATTATTCATCTAAACATTTTTTTGACATAAGAATATAAGTTTAGAAAATTGGACTTCCAAAATTTTGGATATTGAAAATGGTGTGTTTGGATTTGAGTGGTAGGGGTTGGATGTAAAATTGGTTGAACTATGCTTCTATTCGTAGAAGTGTTGTAAAATTTGGATGCAAAAACAAAGATTTTGATTTTCAATATTTGCACACATATAGAATTGCCAATATATATAGGTAGTTTGCATTTTCAAAATTGTTCTAAAAATATGCATTTATATAGAAGGTGCAGATTTAGAATTATCCTACATACATGTCAGATACGTTGTGATACACCGTGCACTTGTACACTATTGGTTGCAAAATTGGTTGTACACAAATTGGTTGGTTAGCTTTCAATGGTTGCACGTTATGTTATGTGATTCTACCTTTAAGGAATTTCAGGGATGAAATTCTTTTAAGGACTGAGAATGTAACATCCCGTAAAATAAGCTGTAATCAATTAATGGCAAGTCCACCAAACAATGAAAGGTAGTAAAAGTTAAAAAGAGCGGAAATAAAGATTTAATGATGAGAAAGGGAAGTAAATAGAAAAAGATATTTAGACCCTTTAAAGAAAGCTGTAAATGATATTAAATCTATATTGATGGAGTAAAGAGTCAGTCAAATTAAAATAATTGAATGAGAGTAGTTGAACAGGCGTAAAAATGAAATAAAAATGAATATATACACACACACACACACATAGCCTCAAGTATGCATTTATAATGGGTATGAATTATTCAAGTTAGCTAAAACTTAGTATAGATAAAATGATATAATCATTAAAATAGGTTGAATTGCAAGGTCAGTAGCATTACACAACAGAAGCCTACCCACCGCAAGGAACTACCAGCAGTTATGTATACATTATACTGATGTGGAACATATCCAACTATAGGACCCATGGAATTATACGTTTCCGTATAGGTGAAGGAATACCCAAATAGAGTTTGCTTCAATCTTTTAGGGGGTATTACCTTGACTGCATTAGGCAATCTAAATGGGATGGTTAGCAAGGTTCAGCACTATGTCAGTGTGTCTACTACTAAATTCGGGAGTAGGAGTTGTACATAGGTTCAGAACATTATTGGTTCTGAGCGGTCATCGGAAAGACGAGGTTTACACCTAAATTGGCTGCACCTCCTATTATCTTAGGTCATGTTTAGATCATGCACTACCACTGTTGCTTGCTAGTTTATTTGTTAGGAGGCAAGGCAGATAACCCTTAAGAGAGGTCTTTCAAACGATTGTGGTATTTCGAGGAGCTGAGTCCTATGTCGTGACACTTGATCTCAAAAGTGCAAACCTTGGTCAGTAACTATATATTTTATTATACTTTACTATTCCACTGTGGGTTTATATCGATAGTATTATGAAATGCCTTTTTTTATTTGCAGGATACCAAAAAACAATGATCCGTACTTTGGTGTACTTGGATTTTCGATTTATTAAAAATTCGGGTCCATTGTTGTGCGGGTTGTCACATTTGGTATCAGAGCTTAGATTAGTCGATCTTAAGAATTAGAAAACATTGAGTGAACATAGTTGTATTTTAACTATAATTATAGAAATATAATATACAACAAATCTTGTGAATTCCAACTATAGTGTAATTGCAACCATATTATGAAAAGACGGATAAGTTGACTATGAGTCGGGACCGTGGATAAAGTTAAAGACGTACACCTACCTCGATTACCCCACAGAAAATAAGTCGTATATAAAGGCATTGACTAAAGAAGAGCGTGAATGTGACATATGGAATGGTCCTTGAAGCTGGATAGTACTTGACTCACTTGTAGAGCGCAGATTGCTCTACGGTTGTAGATCCCTAAAGGATTGTCGAATGATGATGTACCATAGGTCCAGATAAATGAGAAAGTAAGAATCTACATGTTGCAGACATCCGGAGATAAGAATTGAGCTAATTCTTGAAGGAAGATGTGTAGTAATCACTCTAAAATGATACTCAGATTTAAATATTTTGAGGGAAGATAAGTCAAAAGTAAGTAGAAAAGAAGATAAGTCAAAAGAAGGGACAAGTAAAACCACTCCGAGTTTGACCACATAAAAGAATTTAATATAACATAATTTGTGAAAACATGTAAATAATATATTTGAACTGATCTTTATATAAAATTTTGAAAAATGAATAGTATCTGAATTGATTTTTAGAGGATTTATTTGAAACAAAAGAAACCCTATTTGAAAAGTAAGTAAATATTAAATTTTCGAAAAAAATAAAATATCTATGTTATATTTAAATAAAAAGATTTAATAGAAATTAAAATTAGTTAAATGGAGAATTTCAGTAAATGGGTTTAATAAATAGTTATTTCTTTTGAAAGAAATAGTAGAGCATATATTTGCTCGTTGATTTTTTTAAAATGAAAAATTTTAAGTTATAAAATTCTTTTTAAGGATGGACAATAGAAAGTGGTACGAGTTGGGGTAAAGAGTAGTGGAAAAGAAGATTAGAACCCAAAATTAAAGCAATAGACGAATGCACTACAATGGTTCAATAACGAAGACAGTTAATTAAGAGTAAAGCTTATAAATAAAAGCAATTTAAATAAAAGTAGTTTAGGTAAAAGAAAGCTAAATTGTAGTAACATTATTAAATATAAATAGAAACAATATTAGGATTTATATAAAATAAGGTTAATAATTAGAAATAACGTTAGGAGATTATATTAAAAATAATTCTAGTAATCTAATTATAAGAAATATAGAAAATTTAAGGCAAAACAAAGAGAAATGGATATTTTTCATAGTTGTGCGCATTGATTGCACGTATCTTTAAAAAGAAAAGTCTCCCTCATATGCTATTAGAGACTCCGCCAAGGATTGGAAGTGGAGGTTGAATGAGTAACATGAAAATAATAGGATGGAAGTGTTCTTGTCTACTCCAGTTTTTATTGCTTAAAATTGTAAAAGATATTTTGAACGCATTGTAAGTGTATTTTTTTAAAAAAGGGTTTGGTATACGAATTGAGTTTTTAACAGCAAAACTTAATAAATGGTTTGGGTTAAAAATCCCAATTTTAAGAAGTAAAAACCCTTGTTGTCGAAAAAATTGCTTTAAAAGAAAAGGTTGATTTGAAGGAAAAGAAAATGAACTTTTAAAAAAAATTAATACTAAATTGTTAACGTTTTCTTTTGGACTTGATGAATAAGCTTGATTTAAAAATCCTAAATTGAAGTTTTAAAAGTTAAGACATCAAGTTATTTTTGAATTTAGTAAAAACTTTCTAAGTTTGTACTTTTAAAGTTAAAAGTTTTGAAATTAAGTACTTTATAATTGTGAAGTTTTAATTTTAGAAAAAGTGGCGAAAACCAAACCAATTTTTTTTGTACGAAGTAGATAGAGATGATTGTCTAGATAAGGTGGGGTAAAAGTTAAGGCTATAAGTAAAATAATAATAAACGGTCGTATAGTAGAAATAAAGAATCCCCGTAGAGTGTGAGGAATATTGGCGAGGACCTAGGAGTGTTTTATTAGATATTTGTGCAATCCATAAGAAGAACCCACAAAGGAATGGTGAATTGTATCAAGGTAAACTTTTGTAGTTGTAGAGTATGCTCATATGAAAGATCAAGGAATAAAGAAAGTAAATACCAAAATTTGATAATACTATCAAGATATTTGAATTAAAAGAAAAAGGTAATAGAGGGTGACGTGAAGTCAAACACAAATAGATGACATTGGTAGACTCAAGGGTAAGGAAGGCAAGATAGATGGTAGAAAAGTTATTTTGCCATGCCAATTTTCCAATGAGCTATTCTAAATGTGCATAGTTTATTATCCACTGCAATGTGGGGATGCGCGGTTTTTTCCATAATTGGATGTGATGATGGAAATAATGGATAGACCTTATTTATCAGAAGCCATAAAGGAAAGTTAAGATATGTGGGTTATGGTAGAATGACATGTTAGAAAGGACCTTTAAATTTAAGTAAGGTGATAGGGCCACAACAATATTAATGTTAGTTTATGTTGAATGGCAACTTCCAGCAATTCTTTCTTTTGGGATAGTTAGACTGTAGCATTAGTTGTTTCTATTGTATAAAACGCGTACGATATTGTGAGAAAAGTTCCTTTTTAATTGGTTTTCTAGATTGACCGCTATACATATTGGAAAACCGTGTAAGTAAGAAAATCTCATGTGGACACTTAACAATGCAAAGTAAGACTGGAAGTTTATAAAATAAATTAGAAAATTTATTAGCTACTATAAGTAAAATAAAGTTAAGTCCCAAAAAGTGTTTTGGAAAGATAAATTTTAGCAAGCGAATGACAGGAGGTTGTTGTGGAACCACGGGTCACTATTCTTACGCCTTAGAAGCCGAAATTTATAAATGAATTTATATGCTGGTTGTTATTCTAAAATAAAATAAAACGTCACCCTGTAATAGAATAGAGTCCATTATGGATGTTAAACTATTGACTAAATATGAGTGCGTAAGATGTGACATAAATTATCTTGAAAAAAAATATACTTCCGAAAATTTTGGTTCAAAATTCTTTTATTCTAAAATTTTAAAATACTTTCATGAAAGGTTCAAAAAAAGTAAGTTTTTAAAAAAAATTCAAAATTTAATTTAAAAAAAACAGATTTTGAACAGAGAAAGAGGACGATTTTAGATTTTTGCAATGCCACATGCTTAGCATAGAAAAAAGGTCGACCGGTTAGCAAGTAGGAATTTTACTGTGCAACAGAAGCGATAGTAAAATAAAATATAGTTAGTGAAGAGAGGAAGTTGTTTTAGCTATGAAATCTCTTTTCCATACCTTGTCGGTAGGTAAACAAAACTGGTTTGTTTTAGATTTAAAATTTTAAAAGTAAATTCTCTTATTTGGACTATACTTAAAAATGTTGGAAATGAATAGGGGGCAAAAAAGAAGGTTCCAAGATACAGGGAAAAAAAGGTTCTAGAGAGAGGGATGAAAATAAGGAATTATTCATCTAAACATTTTTTGGACATAAGAATATAAGTTTAGAAAATTGAATTTTCAAAATTTTGGATGTTAAAAATGTGTTAGGATTTGAATGGTAGGAATTGGATGTAAAATTGGTTGAACTATGCTTCTATTCGTAGAAGTGTGGTAAAATTTGGACGCAAAAATAAAGATTTTGATTTTCAAAATTTGCATGCATATAGAATTGCCTGTATATATAGGTAGTTTGCATAATATTTTCAAAATTATTCAAAAATATGCATTCATATAGGAGGTACCGATTTAGAATTATCCTGCATACATGTCAGATATGTTGTTATACACCGTGCACTTTTACGCTATTGGTTGCAAAATTGGTTGCACATAAATTGGTTGGTTAGCTTACAATGGTTGCACGTTATGTTATGTGAATCTACCCTTAAGGAATTTCAGGGACGAAATTCTTTTAAGGAATGAGAATGTAACATCTCGTAAAATAAGTTATAATTAATTAAATTAATTAATTAATTATTAATGCCAAAAATATAATTTTTGTAAATGTTAGAATTTGACTATGAAACTTGCATCGTTATGTTCGTAGCAAATTTCTAGTCAATTTCATATATAAATTTTACAATCTGATTTCAAATGAAGAAAATAGTAACGTTTGAAAATATTGAATTAAAGATGTAATTATAGAAGTTAATAAAATTATTTAACCTTAATGGAAACTTAAAAGTTAAGAAATGTTAATGTTAAATCAAATCAGAGAATATCTATAAAGTGGGAAAAAAATAACATAAACCGACAACAAAACTTAAGACCCACCAATCGACACCCTCACTACGACCGGTCGACCGATAACGGTTGATCGGTAGAAGAAAGGCGGTCGACCGCTGGATTAGGACCGACGTAGATTGAACTTAGGCCAGAACAGCTCGAATTTAATAGAAAATAATCTTATGGCTGCGACTAGTTCTAACGCCTATAAATACAGGCCTATAACATCATTTCTCTTTTCATATTTTCTATCATAGAGTGGAGCACGGCCATTTTCTCTTCTCTACAAATTCTAAAGTAATAAAATATTATATTATATTATATATATACATAAGTCGAGAAAAGTGGAGAATAAGAGAAGAGAAGAATATGATCGAATCAGAACGCCAAAACAAGTTAAATTGTAAATCTTAACTCAAATCTAAATTAAATTCAAATCTCTTCTCAAATCTAAATTTCTAAATAGTATGTATTCCTTTATATATATATATATGTATGTATGTATGTCGGGTACTAAGGAAGGGAGTCAAATCAGAATAACAAGTTTAGATCTGCAGATTTGGAAGGCTTAAAGATAAGTAGGAAATTGCATATTTTTATATAATATTGGATTAATATCGTTATATATCTATTCTTGTATGCCTAAATGATTTTGGAGTTGTAGGCCTAATTATATACGTGAAATGAATTTATAGACTCAGCCTACATATTCTATGATTGATAACTTGGATTTAATATTCCATGTACTTAAATTTGGAAAGTATTGGGTAGTAGTTATCCCTGAAATCGATAAATTTTATAGTAGTTCCATATTTGTCGTTGAATGATTTATGCAAGTAAATATAAAATTGGAAGTTATTACAATAAATTATTGGGAGTTAAGTAGTATTTTAATATATTGGAATGTAGGGCGTTGCAATATACATTTCTATAGATTATCAAGTTCAGATTCATAAATAAAAATGTATCGTTTGAAATAACAAAGAATACGCCTAGAAGAAATACATGATAAAATAGTGATACTGTATTTTGTATTGTCTATTTCAATAACTACGAAGAGATAATTCCTTGTAATTTCAAATGTAATACAAATTCCCCTTTTTGGATAAGATAAAGAAATTTATAGTGTTAACCTTTTCTTTCGAGGGAGATGTAATTGCAATGTATTAAAATGTAGAGATCCCTAGGTATAAAATTAAAGAATTGTAATTGTGATAATAATAACGGTTAAGTTGTATAATTAATGTATCTACAATAAAGACAAGTTAGAAATCATATAATAAACGATAAAAGGGTATGCAAGTAATAGAATGAATAAAGGCAAGTGATAATTTGAATAAAAGAGCAATGGCAAGTCCACCAAACAAGGAAAGGTAGTGAAAGTTAAAAAGAACGGAAATACAGATTTAATAATGAGAAAGGGAAGTAAATAGAGGAAAATATTTAGATCCTTTATAGAAATCGGTAAATAACATTAAATCGACATTAATGAAGTAAAGAGTCTGTCAAATAAAAATATTTGAAGGGGAGTAATTGACAGGTATACATATATATATACGTAGCCTCAAGTATACGTTTATGACAGGTATGAATTATTAAAATTAGGTATAAATTAGTTTAGATAAGAATGACATAGTCATTAAAATGAGTTAGAATGTGAGGTCAATAGTGTTACACAACATAAGTCTGCCCATCATAAGGGGCTAACAACAGTTGCGTATGCACTATACTTATGTGGGACATATCCAACTGTAGGATCCGTGGAATTATATGTTCGCGTATAGGTGAAGGAATACCCAAGTAGAGTCTACTTTAATCTTTTAAGAGGTATTATCTTAATTGCATTAGATAATCTAAATGGGACGGTCAGCAAGGCTCGACACTATGTTAGTATGTTTGGTACCATATTCGGGAGTAGGAGCTGTACATAGGTCGTGAACGTCATCGGTTCTTAATAGCCAGCGGAAAGATAAGGGTTACACCTAAACAGGCTATACCTCCTAATAGTGTAGATCATGTTTTGGTCATGCACCGCCATAGTTATTTGCTTGTTCGTTTGTTAGAAGTTAAGGCTAGATAACCCTTAAGAGAGGTTTTCCAAAAATTTAAGGTAGTCCGAGAAGCTGAGTCCGCAATAGTCCGAGAAGTTGAGTTCTTAATAGTCTGTGGAGCCGAGTCCATAATATGAAGTATTTAGGTAAATCCCCATGACGAGATAGAATACGATTAAATTATTGTGATGCCATTATTAGGCACCATGAGAGTTCCTTGGTATTCATGACAATGGGATGTGATACTACTTTTATGATGGATCTTGATGAGGTGCTGGGTTACAAAACTAGCGGGGATAGTATCTTAGTCCAAAAGAGGAAAATGATATTTATATGTATGTGTATATATATAGTTATTTTCTACCTTAGGTGGATGGAGCATATCGCACGCATACGTGGAGTTGAGACGACTAAGTAAAATAAAAGACATAGCATATGATAGAAGGCAACCGACATAAACTAGTGTTATGTATAAAGTGTGTAATTTACCAATCAGCAGAACGTTGTTTCGACCCACTTCTCATTACAGCCCACAGGATTGCTTTAGAGGGATAGGTACTGGTGCAAGACGGGAACCGTGGAAGGACGGATTTCCTTATGCATGATCAACACTGACAAGTACACTTTATCTCAGAAGTGTCAACCTTGGTCAGTAAATATTTTTTTTTATTATATATTACTATTCCATTATGAATTTATATCGATAGTGCTCTGATATGCATTTGTTTATTTGTAGGATAACAAAAACCAACGTTTCGTACTTAATGGAATTGGGTTTTCGATTTAGCGAAAATTCAAGCACATTGGGGTGTGAGTTGTCACACGAAGCTTCTTTTTGTTGGGACGGTTAGACCCCTATAGGAAAAGCTTGCAAATTAAAAACAAGAGGGCTTCACATAGTGCGGGCGATTGAGGCATAAGGAGAACATGAGGCCTTGTAAGAGGGTGAGCCTTTAGCAGGGTCGCTCGTCTACTAAGAGTCGCCTTACATACCGAGCCACCATCTGTTACTGTCATCCGTTGATATCCAACATAGGCTTTGTTGATTGGCGCATGCATAGAACTCGAGTGGGCTACTTTGATGGGAGAAAAGGCCGCCCGAGCCAGTTGTGGGCTCCGTGATATAAGCGAGCGACGACACTATCTTCAAGAGACACACGAACCAAGGTGCGAGCTTGAATGCCGACTAGGATGCGGGTGGCTTGAACCAAAGTTGGCCAGTTGGATAATGCGGGCTGGACTATTTTATTCTTTCGGGAAAACCAAGCGATAGTTCTCAACCCACTAATAACTGCAATCCATAAAACACTGCCCATAAGAATTTTCTACCTATGCTTAGTGCTAACAATTCATTACTTATACCATAATATAACGACACATATAATATAAAACAAAATCAAAACTTATTTTATTTGAAACAAGCTTATTCACGGAATTAAGATTACATAATTGCCCATAGGGCACACCCTTGATTCTATCACATGTCACCAATGATCTTTCAAATAACTATAGTTATTTGTTATGACCAATTACTAATTAGCTATAATTTTCTATTTATTAAGTTAATTATTTGTTGTTGGAATTAAAATTTTATTATTACTTATTAATTATATACAATAATGTTTATTATTGATATTAATTTATTTAAATGCCAACTACGTTAATAAAATAAAAAACATAATCTTACATTTAAACTTAATTTAGTTATTCATGTAATATGTTTTATCATAGGTATAGAAGTGAGCAAATGATAATATTTAGTTTAGTAAATCAATTCCAACGACGTTGAATACACTTCTTTTCTTTTTCGTTGATGCTACTTATTAAGTGGCACGATAAAATGCATAATGAAGCATTGTTACAATGTAAAAACATGTGAGTTATTGTTTTCTTAAAAACGGTAATTTATCATTATTAGTGTAATGTTTACCGGTTTATCGGTATGCCTGTCTTCAATACACCAGCTAATTGGTAATAGGTAAGCTATTTTAGCCTACCTGTAAAAATAGTACGGTAATGGTATAAGGTAACCATTATAACAACAATAAAATATTCCTCGTATTTTCGTGGACAAACCACGATTTGATACGGTTATGATAGCACTGATCTAAACGCATTCTCCGCAATTCACTTTACCAAGAAAATAGAATATTCCCAAGTATGATTGATCTCCAGTGACACTGGTAGAGACACCTTAAACAAGAAGTATACAACCAGGCTTTCTTACAACTAATTGTCTGAAAATTCAAAGAAACCAGCAAGAAGAAACAACCAAACTTTATTATAACTAATTGACTGAGGATTCAAAGAAACCGGCCTGTGTAACCTTTATTTCAAGAAAACAGTACATTAGTTACTATTGCTGATGTAGATTTTGGCATGTTTAGAAAGTCGCTGGTTGAAGTTCTTTGCTCTAGTTGTGGGCGAGCACTACGAACAAAATAAACACGCGTAGACGAAATAGGATAGGCCGGCTACATTGCACTGTTAAAGCTGAATTAGTGTTTTTTGGGCATGCATACATGCATGCATGTATGTGCATGTACTATAGCACTTGAGAGAGTTGAATATTGCACTCATACACATGATGCTTGGATTTTTGTCATTATCAGATTCGACAAACGTAGCCCTCTGATCACATATACAACAGTGGTTCTGATTATTTCCCGAGGACCATTGAAAGTAATGTAATCGAAT
Source organism: Allium fistulosum (assembly GCA_030737815.1). Classification (NCBI taxonomy): domain Eukaryota; kingdom Viridiplantae; phylum Streptophyta; class Magnoliopsida; order Asparagales; family Amaryllidaceae; genus Allium; species Allium fistulosum. Next base: position 560,633,964 of record CM060907.1, read on the forward strand.
GTACAAAGCCACGTCGTGCATGCATAGGAACCAAATCATCACGTCTTTAAACTTAAATATTTTATTAAATAGGATGTAGTATGATATGTATAAAGGTTTTAAAGGAACGTATGTGATATTAAATGATCGAATTTAAGTGCGCCATCATAATGACTTTTAGCCCAACATCCAGCCAAACGTAAACATCCATATGAGATTTGAATGTTGTCCTCTGTCTGATTTAACTTTCAGATCCAACGGAATCATAATATATTCCTCTAATCCCTTTTTCCATGGAACATGTGGATCAAATAAATCTCCATCGTTCTTTTTATTTTTCTTTTTAATTATTAAAAGCTAAAAAATTAAAAGATGGACGGTTGAATTTCAGAGAGCCTACATGGTCCATGGAAAATGAGATTGGGTGATTATTTACCATACATTTTGGTTAGAAATCATTTAGTCTCAAAATCCTTTAGTCTTATAGTCTCACCAATAGATACGCCGTGTAAAGATGTATTTTATAAAATAAACCTTTGTTTACAATAGTAACATTTTAAATATGATCGTTTTTTAAAATACATTAAGATGTGTTCACTACAAGAATCAGATCAATTTCCGACGGCTCCTGCCAGTCGGCGAACAGAATTTCCGACGGCTGCCGACAGACCCCGTCGCCTATTTTCCGACGGCTTTCGACGGCCGTCCGACGGCTTCCGACGGCCGTCCGACGGCTTCCGACGGCCGTCGGAAGACACGTGGGCGATCACGTTGTGTGCCGGAAGCCGTCGGTAGCCGTCGGAAAATTGCCGTCTCCAGCCGTCAGAAACTATTGGAAATTTTTGGCCTACAGGCCGTCAGGAGCCGTCGGAAAACCTGGGTCTGTTTTTCAGTATTTCTGCTCGGTTTTCGCCTTTCATCCACAATCCATAAACACAATATATTCCACCCAACAAGCATATATCCAACTCAAATATTCAATATGAAATCAAACCTTACAAACATAATCAAATATCATAAAAAATAAAACAAACATAATTCATATAAAATCAAATCAAACTTCGCTACCATAATTTACATACATCTAATTGTACAATATTTACATCAATCTTTCACCAACTCCTTACCATCAACTCCCAAATGTCAGAATTACTACCACCAAATGTATCATCAAACAATATACACAACATTTCAAATCCAACTCCACTAACTCAATGTATCATCAAAATTTACTAACAAAAAAAAACATACCTATCACTTTGGTCAATAAGCTTCAGAACCTCTCGAACTAGCCGAGGATGAAAAGCGACCACCATACTACTGCATGTACTCAACAATACGCTGATCCAGCAGCTGTGTCATCTCGATGGACCGACGACGGTTCTGCTCTTCTATATATGACACGGGACCCTGCGCCTCAGCTTTCTGAAATTGATTATTATGTACCGTTATTGTATATTCAAAATTATATAGTACAATAACTATTTACGATTCGCATTTAATAAATTTACCAACTCATGGCGATATTGCTGGAATGACTTTGACCCTCCTCGATGAGTGATGATATTTTTGTTTCTATTTGCAGAGTTTCTTTCCGACTCTGCCTGTGCATTTAAATTTAATACATTATTTACTTACCAATTTTTTTTTTGATATTTACGTATCAATCAAATAATTAATAAATGTTTAGTACACTTACCTTCGCATCGTCACTATCCCAATGTGCCAGCCACTCTTCCCACACACTCATCCCCATCCAACTTGGCTTCTGCCCTTTATGCTTCACTGTCGACATAGAATCTCTGTAGTTCTTCCTCATCTTCTGCATCCAGTAATGTCGTACCAACTGCATGTCATTTGATTGTATGTTCACTGCGGCCTGCATTTCATGATAAACAAGCAACCAAAAATTAAACAATAAAAGTTGAACAATAAATAAGCGACAAAAAAAAATTAAGAATGGAAAACAGAAGATTATACACATCTATGAAGATTTGATGAAATAACATCAGGAAATCTTAATCCTTCCATCCATTTTAATACAACTTTAACTTGATTATTATCTAACTCGTAACATGCTTTAGGTTTTTTACTGTCATTTGGTTTCATATGAAGCTCGGGACGTTTGCGTAATTCTTGTATATCGCGTCTTGATTTCAAATCGTCCTTAGTCTTCCCCTTGACATTCAAAATTGTGTTAAAAACATTATCAAAGATATTTTTCTCATTGTGCATCACATCAATATTATGACAAAGCAGAAGATCTTTCCAATAAGGCAACTCCCAAAATATACTTTGTTTGCACCAATTATGAATAGTCGATTTGCCAGCAATTTTTGTTTGCACTACAGTTTCATATATCTTTGGATAGTCTCTTACAAGCTCGTCTATGTCTTCGCTTGACTATATTGTTGGTAGTTGTCTAGTTTCTACTCGATTAGCTAAAAAAAATTCTTGTCTCCTCTGAAGGGATGATTGACATGGAGAAAACATCGATGGCAGTCAAACCTTGAAATTTTCTTACCATTCGGTAAAGAAAACGCATGTGTTTCTTCCATGCAATATGGACATGCTAGACGATCGGATGTACTCCATCCTGAAAGCATTGCATATGTAGGAAAATCACTTATAGTCCACAACAAAGAAGCAAACATACGAAAAAAAAATTCTTTCAAACGTCGTATGCTTCTACTCCTTCGTTCCACAGTGTTTTTAACTCCTCAATCAACGGTTGCAAATAAACATCGATTCCTTGTGTCGGATCGTTGGGGCCAGGAATGACAACAGTAAGAAACATATATTGCGTTTTCATACACATCCATGGAGGTAAATTATAAGGTGTGATGATAATGGGCCAAGATGAATATTTAGCACCAAATTGAGAAAATGGTGAAAAACCATCCGTACATAATCCAACTCTAACATTACGACTCTCCACTGCAAAATTGGGATAAGTTTTGCTGAAATGCTTCCATGCTTCTCCATCGGCTGAGACGAACTTTCTGGTGGCTTGCATTAAATTGCCATGTACAAACTTATCTAATTTGATTTTGTCTACATACTTGAATATATATATTTGTTCCTTTGTCTTCTTTTGCAAGCCAAAGATATTTGTATTTTGTTGTCTGGTTTTATACTTACATACTTATCTTCATTTGCTTGTACATGGTTGAATATATATACTAGTATCTTCTTTTGCAAGCTATTACATATATATTTTCCTTTACAAGTGTACACATATATTTATTTTTTCATATTTAAATGTTTTTTATTTTTCTTCTTATACTTATTATTTTGTAATATAAATGAAGTTCTATTTTTTTAACATGTTGTTTAAATTTAGCTAATTTGTTTACTTTATATTTTTTTTCAATCTTGAATATATTTTATTTTCTTTAGTCTTATTATTTTATAATATAAATAAATTTCTATTTTTAATATGTTGTTAGAATTTCAGCTGATGTGTTTACTTTGTATTTTATAATTATCTTATATATATATCTATTTATAAATTCAAATTATTTTTAAACCATTTACTTAAAATTAAAATTCAAATCCTATAAATTCAAATCTACTCATATACACACCTATACATATATATCCACACATATATATACAAGATTTAAATTCAAATGATTCAACACATATTTTATTTGAATTTGGAGAAACTCAAATCAATTTACCAATTAATTTCACAATTTTTATTCAAAAATTAAATTAATTATCAATTTAAACTTAGTTAAAATCCGGGATCGTTACATCTATGAAGATTGCAATGACTTAATATGCTCAGCCATATATAGAAAGAGAAAGAGCAAGCAAAAAATAAGTGCTGAATAGATTCCATATGATTTCCACAGAGCAAGCAGTCCGAAGATTGGATAAATCCCATTGAAAAAAATCTGTCTCTAGTATGCAAGCAACCCTTAATAACTCTCCAGAGAAGCAAGTTGTGACGAGGAGGGGAGTTAGAAGACCAGGCTCTAGTGTTCCAAGGAAATTGGATAGTGGTTGAAGAGGTAGAAATGAGCTTGTAAACTTTACTAATAGAGTGACTACCTTCATCCCATGAACAAGTATCATTACTCCAAGTATATTTAGTGTATCAAACATTTTCCAAACCTCCCTGACAACATAAGAACTGGAATGTGGGGGTGTTGATGAAGTCATCATATAAATAAGTTGACAGTTTGGCAACCTCAGGAATACCAGTAAGTCTTCTCAAAGGGTAAGGAAGAATTTTTGCCAGAATAACCCCCTTAAAAGGCCATGGGTCAAACCAGAAGGAAATAGAACTGCTTCTCCTCATTGAAATCCTAAAGAAGGGAACGAAATACTCCCTTAACTTGAGCATCCTCCTCCATGTAGTACTACAATCATCAGGAATGTTCATAGTCCAGAAGTACTGGTTTTTAATTAGGTGATTCCTACACCATAAGCCCCAAAGATTGGAGTCAAATTTAAACAATTTTTCAATATGAACCGAAAAAGCCGCAATGTTCCAATTTTTAATATTCAAAATCCCCAACCCACCAGAAGACAGAGGGCTGCAAACAAACTGGAATGATATAGGAATTAGCTTCTTAGAAAAAGGATTACCATGCCACAAAAACTGACTTAGAGCGGAATTGATCATGGAAACCAATTTCAACGGGAGAATAAAAATCCTAGCATAATATAGGCACATTGCTGAAGCTATGGATTTAATTATGACAAACCTCGCAGCAAAAGATAATTTTGAGACAGGCCAAGAAGATAACTTAGCAGTAATTTTTTCAAATAATGGGAGGCATTGAGATTTTTGAAGAGTGGAAAAAATAATGGGGGCACCTAAAGAAGTTTCTTCATGATCAAAGGGTGAAAGAGTAGATAAGGCTATCATATTGACTTTAACCTCTGCAGGAACACTAGCCACAAGGATTTTAGATTTGGCTTTTTTTTCCTTAGACCAGATAAAAACTGGAAGGATTGAAGGATGATCAGAATAGTAGAAATGGACTTAACATTGGGTTTAGTGAATAACATAAGATCATCAGCAAACATCAGTGAGGAAATTTGAGGGTTTCTACAAATGGGATGAAAGTCCATCATTTTGTTTTTCAAGGCAGAACTAAACAGACTAGATAATAATTCCATAACACACAAAAATAAATAAGGTGATATAGGGTCACCCTACCTTAACCCTCTTTTGCCCCTAAGAATCCAAATACTGCCCCATTAAGACTGATAGAGTAAGGGACCGTTGAGATACAGGTGTATATCCAAGCTAAGAAAGTGTGTGGAAAATTCATACAGTGAAGAATATAGATAATTGATTTCCAATTCACTGTGTCACAGGCCTTTTGAATGCCCAACTTCATAGCACATCTAGGGTAAATATGCTGCCTTTTGTACCCTCTCAGTAACTCAGTGGAGAGTAAAATGTTATCAGTAATTTGCCTTCTAGGAAGAAAGGCAGTTTGATTGTCAGAGATTACTGGAGCTAAAGCATTCTTCAACCTAGAAGCTAAATTTTTTGCAATACATTTGTAAATGACAGTGCAATAGGAAATAGGTCTGTACTGAGAAACTGATTGAGGATTAAAAACTTTTGGGATCAAAGCAATTTTAGTTGCATTTATTCCAGTGAGCATGTAGTTATGATTGAAAAAATTATTCACTGCCTTGATAACATCTTTAACAACTATGTGCCAGCATGTTTTGAAGAAATGAGCATTAAAACCATCAGGACCAGGAGAGCTATTGGAATTCATGCTAAATATAGATGATTTAATCTCCTTATCCAAGACCAGTTGAATTAAGTTATGAGCCTGAGCATCTGATATTGGGGGAAGGTCAATCCCTGCAATGTGGAAAAGTTGAGGATCTTCATGGGGATTACTGGCCAGAAGCATAGTATAATAATCAAGGAAGGAATTTTGAATTGAATCAGAGGAATTACACATGTTACCCTCCTTATCAAGAATGCTGAAAATATTAGAATTTGACTTTTTAATTTTCAGAGAATTATGAAATATAGAAGTATTCTTGTCACCATAATGTTGCCACTGGATTTTGGATTTTTGGCTAAGCATTGAATTTTCAGCAGTCAAAGCCTTAGCTAATTCAGACTTTAATTTTTGTTCATCTGAAAATAGGGAGACATCATTAGGGTTAGAGATGATATAAGATTGTATATGCTGAAGTTGTACCCTAAGATCATCAGAAATTTTACTGCCTCTGCCATATGTAGTATAAGCCCAGCTTTTAAGCTTCTGTTTAAGTACCCTTAGCTTGAACTGCAAAATAAACATGGGATTACCATAAGTATTACATTTCCAATGTTCAAAAACTAAACTAAAAAAATCTGGATGGTTAGTCCAAGCATTAAAAAATGAAAATGAGGAGATTCTTTTCATGGCAACATGACCCCAGTCCATAATAATTGGGGAATGGTCAGAGAGAGAGGGAGGAAGAGAGTGATAGAGGAGGTTAGGCCATTGGGTAAGAGTAGATATATTGGAAATAGCTTTATCCAATCTGCAATATGTCCTAGCTCTAGACCTACTGCAGTTATTCCACGTGTAAAAGCAACCATCAGAGGGGAGTAAGGATAAGTTAGAAGAGAACATGGAATTGTTTACGGGATTTGTTTAAGAAATTGATAGAGGGAGACCCCCACTTTTTTCAAAGTGATGTTGCATACAATTCCAATCACCCACACATATCCATGGGTCATTAGGTAAATGAAGATTAGGGATATGGTCAAGCAGTGGTTGTCTACTAGCCACTGAGTTTTCTGCATAAATGGCAGTTAAATAAAAGATTTGATTGGATGGGAGGTGAGTTATTTTTGAATGGATGAACTATCTTTGGACAGAGATAGGAACAACATAAAAATAGACTGGTTCCGCATAATGAGCAATCTACCAAAGGGGGGTTGAGCAAGATTGTGGAGTTTACTCCAACTGGAATTGATCACATTAGTAAACTCACATGGTAGAATTATAATTAAGCTTAGTTTCAGCTAGGATTATCATATGGAGATTATTAGAGGATATTAAATTCTTTACTTCAAGTTGCTTGGCAATAGAGTTTGCACCCCTAACATTCCAAAACCCAATGCTATAAATTTTATGAATCATTAAATAATTAAAGAGGAGGATCTGGTCTTCACACCAGGTGAAGCTTCAGAATTTGATGATAAAAAAGATACTCGATCAAAGGAGAAATCGGTGCCACCGTCCATGTCATCAGAGAGAGAATGCGAGGGAAGCTTCTTTGGTCTACCTCTTTTCTTGATAGCAGAGCTGTCAGAAGACAATAATGAGGGATTAGGGATGTCTGGGAATTCCTTTGAAGGAAGGGCAACTGTAGAATATAGATCAGGGGGGTTAATGCAAGGAGCAGAAGCTAGATTATCAGAAGATATTTTGGATATGGATGGGAGAGAGGAAGTAGGAGGGTTGTGCATATCAGTGAGCATGTCCATGCATGCGGCATGATGTAAAGGAGGGTTGGTTAAAGAATTTGCAATAGAATCATTGACATTTAAAGGAAAAGAGACATTTTCCTTAATCAGAAGAAGAGGATCGAAGGGATTTACATCAGAGGGTACTTCAGGGTTTGAACATGTCAATATAGAGTAATTAGGAGAGCAAGTGGGAACAGGAGGAATAAGAGATGGATCGGGAGCAATAATAACTGTTGATGAAATAGGAGGAGATATGGAAATTTTTGGGTCCTGACCCCGGGTCATAACAAGAGGATGCTCAGGTAAGACTTCAGTTGGTTTTGAATTGTGTTGTAAAGACACTACAGTAGAATCAACTTCAATTATGGCACTTAAGTTAGCAGAGGCATGAGCATCTACTATACTTGGAGAAAATACTTGAGTAGCTTCGGGAATTTCAGCTGCATTATTTCTAGTTGGAGCTATGTCATTATCACAATTGTCAATCACTGTTTCATCAATCACTATATCATTGCACTCTCTAATTCTGTCAACCATTGGCTCCACCAAGTCTAAACTCCTTCCTTCAACTGGTTTTGTGACCACTCCATCATTTTCTGCTCTTGATTTACCATGGTTATTAGGAAAAGAAATTTTTTTCCAACTTTTCTTAATAGATTTCCTTTTTCTCTTGACCAAAGTAAATTTGTCTTTTGATTTGTCATCATATTTTACTTCAGTGAATACTTTGTTTTCCTTCACACCAGAATTTCCTTCCTGATACTTCACTTCAACCACTGCATCTTCTTCAGCAGAAAGAATATTTGCCTCACACTGCCTTATAGAGTGACCAAATTTTTTACAAAATGTACATATGAGAGGGGTCCAAGAATACTCCACTATGACATCAAGGCAATCCCCACCACCAACAGCAATTGTTTTGGGTAATTCCTTATCTGACATCACCTCTACCAAACATTTTGCATATTCAAATCTTTTCATCTTCTCTGTATTTTCATCAAAACGCACTAATTTGCCCAAATGGCAAGCTAACCAATTTATGCCAACAAGGGTCCATGTCATCAAAGGAATACGGTACAAATGAACCCACACAGGCACTGATTTAACAGTAGATTGGGCAGAGCTGAAATTAGGATTCCAAGTAGATAAAATGAACATGTGGCCTCTGATGAAGGTAGGGTCTTTTTGTAGGACATAAGCTTTGTCTTCAAGGGAAGAAAACTTGAAATAGAAATTATTTTTATCAGAGAACATATCATATGAACCCTTTAACTTCCGACTCTTTTCTATATGAGCTTTGACCGCCATGAAATTCACAATACCATCAAAAAAAATCCCACCAAAAAGTTTGACCAAGCACTAACACCAGCAGACACTACCTCAGGGCGAGGAACTAGAGGTTTGCCAATGTAGTTAACTTAAAAATTCTTAAGAGAGGACTAGGATGGATGAGTGGCTGAAGGAGGAAGAATGGAAGAAGAAGGCAAGGAAGAAGAAGACTGAACAAGATGAGGAAAAGAGTCTAGATGAAGGGGAGGAGGAGGCAGACCAAAATGGGGAGGAGAGGGGATAGGAAGGATGCCCAAAGAAGAAGGAATAGGAGCTACAAGAATGGTGATGGGAGGGGGGATGGGAGGTGAGGCAGGTATGGTGATGGGAGGGGTATGGAGATGGAGCCATGGGCAGCCATGAAATAGATTATGTACACAAATGCGTATATGCGGGAAACAAAAAAGAAAAGTGACGGCAAAATTTTATGAACCGTTTGAAACGAAATAATGTGTGAAATGTAATTGTTTACTGTGTTTATAACTTGTCCAATACAGGGACAAATCCAACAAGTATTGTACCTGATGAATATAAATGAGCGTTTTGTGACAAAAATGACTATTTATATAACGATCATGTACAACACCCGTCGGACGGGGCCAAAAACTCTCTAAGGGACGTAAAAAAAGTTGTTTATAAAAAAGAATATTTACTAATTTTATACATTTCAAAAAATTATTAATTTACCATATTTGTTTCGCGTATTTTATTGAATAAGTCTGCTATAATATTGTTGTCATTTTCCAATACAGTCAAATTTTTTTTAGACTCGTGCATTCATTATTGTTATACAAGTCAAGATGTTATACAATTCCTGTCTTATTCCAATTAACACAATACAATGGTAGAAACAACACATATATAATGGTTTACATATACACACACAATCACAAATTATACATACTCTTTAAAATTTCACGATAACATATGAAATAGGTATACCATGGGATGCTATAAACCATTATTACGCTATTGGAAACAATTGCAATCACTAATTAGCCCTAATTTATCAACTTATACAAATCTAGATTTAGGGTAAAAATTAGATTTTTGGTGAAAATAAGAGATTATACCTGAGATTGAGAGCAGTAGAGTTTGATTAGGCAGCCGTGGAGGATCCGGAAGCTCTAAATTGGAGATTGGAAGCTTGGAGGAGTGATTTGATAAAAACTTTCGTGCTGCAGAATAAGGAAGAAGAAGGCTCGGTTAGGCCTGTAATTCACGAATTTCCGAAGGCTTCCGACAGCCGTCGTCAGAAATTAGTCGTCGGAAGCCGTCGCTACGTGCTGTCGGAATATTAGCCTTTCTAGTAGTGGTTAAATATTCATTAGATGAGACAAGGCAACTAGGGGATTTTAGGACCGGGTGATTTGCACCCCTATATTTCGGTCATCTGTCTACTCCTGACAAGTTTGCTCGGTATTAATACTAGTAAAACCACACAAGGATGGAAAAACCGATCGAAATCAATTTAGATATATTCTCATACTTCTTGTGATTAAAATGATCCGAAGATCTAATATGATATTATAAACATATATTAGATATCAATTTTGCTTTATAAAATTTTCTCATAAGTAAATAAATTGATATGTATTATTTAAGAATCAGTTACTATAGAAAATTGCAAGAAATTGGGAGTTTGATAAATTTTATGAGAGAAAATACACACACACACAAACATGTTCTAAGAACTTCTAGAAATATTATTAGTCCTTTTCGAGAGATCAGGGCCATAATATATTTAGTCACTATGTGTCGAAAGAGAAATAATTAGAGCTAGGAGGTAGTTTAATTGAATAATATATTTAATAATTGGTTAATAGATCAGAACCATGATACATTTAGTCATTATGTGTCGAAAGAGAAATAATTAGAGCTAGGAGGTAGTTTAATTGAATAATATATTTAATAATTGGTTAATAGATCAGGACCATAATATATGCTGAAAATGTACAGAAAGTACTAAATAATAGTAAGAAAGGACATAGGATAAAGTCAAATGAATGAGAAGTCGACATATGTAAAGGTTGTGTCGGACTTGCAATAGCCAGGTTTTTAATGTGTACCCGGAGGCAGTACCGAAGGCATTGGAGTCGAACATAAAGTAAATGAACTAAAACACCAAGCACGAAGACTTAAGTATGAAAGCTAAGAAATGCTAAATATTGATAAAGTTAGGGGTATGCCCTAAGGGCAAATATGTAATTCATTACATATATCTCACTCGATAACCAATCTTGTTCAAAATAAAAAATGTTTTCTTTCTATTATATACTTGATATAATGTGTATATTAATTAATTAATTTAATTAAAAATATATTTAATAAAAAATTCATAAATGATATGTTTTGTGATAGTAGTTACGAAGTGTTGTAACCGTGAGTAATTTTTCAGAATGAAAATAAATATACCATTTTAAATATTAGTTCTCTTGACTTGAGAATACTGTTGATCTTCAATGTGGAAGCTCCGCTTTGATTATAGTTAAATCGTTGCACAACATCCATCAAATGACTATAGTTGGATCGAGTGGAAACATTGGATGTGAAACACTATTCAAGAGAGGATTCATCTCCTAGGTTATATGAGGTTAGTACCATGGTCTACTGAAGTCAACTCAAAATCAAAGTCTCTGGCCATAGCATTTTGGTTAATAATAATTGTTAGTCTTGAACCAAGGACTTTGTGTTTGAACTATAGAGTTGAATGTGAATGATATTGGAATTTTGACCATAACCAAATGCCATTAGTCCAAAGTGATATAGTTTTGATGAAGAGAATTAGTGTAGATAATTATCACAATCGGGTAACACTAAATAAAGTAAAATTGGATTTTACCGAAACCAAGTAAGCGATAAATTTGGCCAAAATGTCACACCACCTACTAAGTGACGTGTGAACGTTAATATTCGAGCAGTTTGATTTTAATCGCTGACCAAATTTTCACTTAACAAGTCACACAACAGAAACGATGAATACACTTTGACCAAAATGATCTAATTAATATGTAATTCCTTTAAATTAATTAAATTGGTTAATATTTATTAAATATTCATTATAAAATTTGATTTTGATTTGATAAACAAATATTGTTAAATGTATCTATAAAAGTTATAAATATATTTATCGATATGTGATATCGATAAGCGTTTAAATTGGATTTAAATGTAAAATATTTTGTTTGGGCTTTAATTAGGTTTAAAGCCCATATAAGGGCTGGTTGTATTCGACTATGATGGGGTTATATGCCGCCAAATGATGGCTTGTTAAAGGGCTTTGTTTTGAATTACTATGATGGAATTGAATTAGTAAGAGATGAAGGAGGATCTAGATCCTAATTTTTCTCTAAATTCTCCTCCATATAAGCATCTCTACCCTCACATTTTAAAAGACATTTGGTAGGCTCCATCTTACCCAATTTCTGGTCGAACCATAACCCTCCCCTCCTTTATCAATTCGATATCAAATCAAATCAAATACTATTCGATAGCCGATGGTCATTAGTTCAGGGATTAGCACTCTACAGGATTGGAAATCGGTTCAAAGAGCAAATCTCATCGTTCCGTGGTGTCTTACTGGTATTGGACAAAAGGTACATTTCTAATCTAATTTTAAATATTAATATTATCATATAATGTTTGTATCATTTATATATTATTAATTTGAGGACAATTCCAATATATAAATATATTGTCACAATCATATTAGCTTTATGTTTACATATTCTTTTATATTTAATTTTTTATTTATTTTATCATGTATATACCTATTTTCAGCACGGCATAAAGAAACAAGACAAAAATACAATTTTTTGATGTTTGAATAGTTTAATATTCAACATTTAAATATATACATAGTTTATAAATTTTAATACTACATAATATTTGCACAATATAAGGTTATAAAATTTCATATATAAAGTTTCATAGGTATAATAATTTCGGAAGAAATAAAAATTATTTTTCATAAATATACATATATATATACACGTTATTTAAATATTATTTAAATCAATTAATTATGTAAATTAATTATAATAATATATATTTATCAAATAAATTATGTTTTATATTTTCTAAAAATATATTAACACTTAATAAGCTCTCGATAGGAAAAATAAAAAAATTATAATTTAAAATATTTAATTAATAGCCGAAAGTAAAAGTAGCTTTTAAAATTAGTATTAAATTATAAAATTACATATTAAACATTTAAAATTACAAAATATCATTTAGAATTTTACTAAAATTTAAAATTTGGTTTCAAAAATAATTATGTTATTAATTTTAAGAAATACCCGTACATGTATTTGTTTTAAAATGTATTTTAAAATTTGAAAAATAAAATAAAATCTATGTCATGCACATGACATGGTAAGCATGAGTATCTAAATATATATTTTGTATATTTTAATATATATGTATATATAATTACATTATATATACTCATACATAAATATTTAATATATATATATATAAATATTTAATATATATATATATATGTTTAAAAAAATATTATATTTATATAAATAGTGTTTTAGGTTTTTGTAGCAAAACATAATAATTTAATATAATTTATAAGTGATTTAATTTATTCATATAGTTATATATATAATGTCAATATTTCATTCTTGTGTTTATAAATATATATATATATAATTAATAAAAATAAAAATATAGCTTATATATATTTGTAACATTATATATATAGACATACATTTGGATAATATATTTGTATATTAGATGAGCTAATGTGTCCAATGTTGTGTAAGTCCCAACACCTATACATGGGCATGTTATACCTATAACGGATTGATATGTTACACATGCACACACATTTATATGAGTATATGATACATGTATATATATTATATAACATTAATTAAATAATATAAAATCATTTTATAAACTTAAATAAAATAAAGATTTTATTTAAATGAAATTTAGAAATGTTCTAAATAAATTAGACTTTATAGACTCAATAAAGATCCAAAATGGTAAAATAAAATTGAAATTCATCCATTACTTCCGCTGCAGGCTGACCTAGTTCTAACAAATATAAGTCTAGGCTTATTAAATTAAAATGTATCGGTCGAAGACCGAAGGGGGAATGAGGACTAAAGAGGAATTATGGATAGAGGATGTGATTTCCGAAACCTAGGGTTGAGATAACATATGTTAATGAAACGAAACTAAACTAAATCATGCTTCGCTTGATGAGATCAAGGGTAGTGTTTGTCGAGAGTAGATTAGCTCTTGGTAAAGTGTTAAAATTGAAACTAATTGACTTCCAAATGAAGGTATTTATGATAAGGCTTAAGATGATCAAAATTAGTACTTAGAATATAGAGGATAATGTAGTAAGTGATGAAGTTAGCCGAATGTAGTCCGAATTATAGTAGCTTAATGATAGCTAAGTGAAAGCCTAATGTAAGAATGGTTAAGTAGGTAGCTTAATAGTTGGTAGATGGCGTAAGATCTGATGTGGCAGTCAAGAACCAAAAACGAAGGAGTAAGGCCTTAGTGGCATCTGAAACCAAAACATAGGTATAAGGCCTTATTGATAACTGAAAGCATTAGTGTAATGCCTAGAATGGCAACCATAGCCGAAAGTGTTGGAGTAACTCCTAATGTGTCATCCAAAATAGAAAGCAATTGGTGCAAGGCCTGATATGGTAACCAAGGATGGATGACATAAGGATTGTGGTGGTAATCAAGAATCGAAAATCTAAAACTTTTTTCCAACCGTTATTCATGCCACAAACAACACATATATAACAATATATATCACAGCCCAATTATACACGTATAATCATATGTATTAAAGCTCAAATCACACATATCACATCAATATTAACAAATACATCAATATATACAATAAACCAACCTTAAAGATCCATCAATATACCACAAAACTCAAACATCCTCACAACATCATACTCAACCATCTCCAAATGTATAATACCACCTCACAACATCAAACTCAACTATCTCAAAAATGTGTTATACATCACATCAAATCAAACTCAACCATCTCAAGTGTATATAACTCTCATATCACCTCGCAACATCAAAGTGCATATATATACAATATCTCAACATAAATAAATAAAAATCATACATATTCATCATCGCCTCCAGATCCCTATGATGAAGGAAATCTACCATGCTGTTGCATATACGTAGCAATGCGCTCATCCAACATCTGGTACATCTCCCCAGTCCGACGCCTATCCCGATCCTCGATGTCAGCAAACCGAGCTCTCAAGTC
Organism: Allium fistulosum; assembly: GCA_030737815.1. Classification (NCBI taxonomy): domain Eukaryota; kingdom Viridiplantae; phylum Streptophyta; class Magnoliopsida; order Asparagales; family Amaryllidaceae; genus Allium; species Allium fistulosum. The sequence goes on from CM060907.1 coordinate 560,648,999, forward strand.
TGCAATTTCCCGATCGTCCTAAGCTTTCTTATAGCTGGCTTGCCGTCGTCTAGCTTGTAACATTTCTTACCAAAGTGTATGAGTTTCATATAGTGTGATTAATAAAAGCAACATGTTATACATTATTCATAAATATATTATACAAAAACATTACCTCTTGGTTTCAAAAACTATAGCGCCTATTCCACATTGGCGGTTCCATGATAGTGTCAAAAATCATGTCATCCTCCTCAGCGGTCAGTTCGTCCCGACCTATTCCCTCGAGCAGTTTGTCTCAATCTATCATGAATTTATTCTACCATTAAAAATAGTATTACAATTAAAATTCATATTACATTATTTTAATTATTTTTAACTTTTAATTTATAGTGATTATTAATAACTTATAATTTAAAATATGTTAACCATGACCTCTTATGATTTTTTGTCATGCCATGTGTATGTTCCTGAGCCATCTTCATTGACATGCTCAATGGAGTGAGTACGAGTAAACACATCCAAGTAGGAGATGGGATGACCACACTCACTTTTCTAAAATAATTATTATATATTATTATTATTATATATATAAGATTATATAATGTTATAAGTATTTACAATCGCAATTTATAAATTTACTAGCTCTTGACGGTATTGCTGGAATGACTTGAAACCCCCGTGATGTGTGGTAGGATTTTTATTCCTATTTGCAGAATTCCGCTCAGACTCTGCTTGTAAATTTAATATAAACATTGTACTTTACATTTGTAAATTGATGCATGTATATCATACTAACTTCTACTAAATTTTTAATAAATATACGAGACTCGTAAACTTACAATCTCTTCTGGACTTTTACAATAATCATTCAAAGCATCCCTTATGCTTGCACTCATCCAATCAAGCTAAAGGATTAAAAAGACTAAAGCTAGACATCTAAAAGATCTAGGTGAGTAACCTATCTACGTCGATCTCTAATATATGGTTTCGGTCTAAATTTGTATGTTTTTAAGTTTAATGGAGGTCATATGGAATTTTATTAATAAATATAAAGGTTTAATGAATGTTTTGGGGAAGAATAGATAAACATATGATGTTTAGATGTCTTTTCCCTACTTTAATGATTTCGAAAGTTAATGGAAATTTCATATCATGTTCTAATCATGGTTTTAAAGATGAGTTTTTAGTTCGAGAAGTTTCTTAAGCTTATACAATTTTATACGATTTATTGGATGTGAATAAATAGAAAATAAGTAAGGAAAATACCCTTAAAAGTTCGAATAAAGATTAAATATGTTAGAATAAGTGTTCATAAATTTTTTGGAAATTTATTAGAATTTTCTATAAGGGAAATAAACCAAAAAAGGCCAAGTATTGCGCTGGGGCAAGTCGGGAATTATGGGGGCGCATGAAAATAAATTCATATGGAAAAATATATTAATTAGTGTTGGAGGAAAGGAAAACCAGATCCAAATCAATTGCTAAAAAAAGAAAAGACACTGTAAATAACAAAAAGTAAAATATGGATGAATGAAATAACAACATGTGTAAAGACGTTGTTAGAGATGTCCATATTTGTATGAAAACGATGTTGGGGGCGACGGCTCTATATTTATAAGTAAGCACTACGCATAGTATGAAGGGGTAACGCTGCACCAAAATTTGAAAGGGAACACTTAATAAGAATAGTGGGAAGCACTCAGTGTTGGAGAAGGGTGGTATCGTGCCAAGGAAAGTGGTAAATGAAACCTAATAGAAGATAAGTAGGTGTGTCCCGGGGAGAGGCCAGGTCATTAATGGGAAGAGATCATGCGCTAGAAATAAGGTTGGAAGGGTTATTGACGTCTGATGAGGATGCTCACTAGAATGCACACCTTGGGAAGCTTTGGATAGGCATTCAACTTCTAGGGACTACAGGTAAGTTCCATAAGTTAAACAATGTTTAAAGTGGATGCACACTTTGGAAGGTGAGGAGAGGCATCCACAAATGTACACCTAGGGAAGGTAAGGCATTCAATTACATGGGATGCGGTAATAGATTATTAAAGATAAATGAATAAAAACTGCGTGGGGAGTAGTATCAAATCATTAAAGAAAAGTAAGAAGACCTACGTGGGATGCAGTAATTAACAGTTAAAGAAAAATAAGTAAGACCTGTGTGGGGAACGGTATTAAACCGCTAAAAAAGAATAAGTAAGACTTGCGTGGGGCGCAACATTAAATGAATTAAAGGATAAATAAGAAGATGCGTAGGACATAGTATTTATAGTGGATTAAATAATAATCTGAGGTGGGAACCAGGTGAGGACTGTGTAGGAACTGCTGTAGTAAAGCAATGTAATGAATTAAAAGGATGAACTAAATTAGAAATTGAGTGGGTACTGCACCGGGGGTGCAGAATAAAATGGGTACCGCTTAGGGAAGCGTAAGACGCATACAAAATAAGAACTATTTGCATCAATATTTTGAATGTTCCACTCTTGATGTTGAATAGTGAGGGGGAAGTCCAACCTATGCAGTACCGGTTGGTCTCACCATATGATTGTTTTAGAATAAATATTATTCACACCAGACTTTATGTCTGACCCGTGTTTTATTATTGTTTTCCCTATAAACTCATGGGTGCTTATTTAAGTAGCCCGAGTTTATTAGGTTAGACGGATATGAAATAAGGGCCGCGGTATGAAGATCGAAGACGAAGCAGGAGGCTTGTAGCTAATAAAGATTTTTGTTTTCGGTTTAAGGAGTGCGTGCCGCATCTTTAAATGTTGACCCGACTCTTCACTATGTTATTTTCTAGTATATTTGACCCCTACGTGGGCACGTTTTGGGTTTAATTCTGACCGGTGTATATGTAAAGAATGCTTAAGCAATATTTGATGTAATAAAGACATTTAGCTACACCTTTTACTTTATCTATGTTAATTAATAAACTGAACTCACTTTCATCGCTGGAAGATAATTCTAGTGATGACTGTTGCATCATCAGCATTCATCTTCGAGTCTCAAGTAGGGGATGTTACAGTTTTGATATCAGAGCCTAAGTACAACAGAGCTAAGAAAAGATGAGGGCATCACTTAGGATAAACTAAACACTCCGGGGAGGGTAATGCAGTATTATATATATAACGTACTTATATTTTGCTATATAGATATGTAGAGAGATATACATCCCCTTCTATTATGATTTCACTCTCTATCTTTTCGTTTTTGATGAAGACTTGCTTAACAGGAAAGCAAGATGGATTTGAGAAGTGGGCGAGTTACGATAGGGGGAGCAGTGTAAGAAGATAGGCTGAAAGTACACAGACTAATGGAAGGAATGAAGGAGAAATCCCAAGAGCAGTAGGAGAGGAAGTTGCACAACCAGTAAATGAGGTAGGCATGGATATAACTGGCATGTTTAGACAGTTCATGGCTCAGATGGTGAGGGAATGTAACATCCCCCATGTTGAGGCCCGAAACTAACCGCTACAGATGCTGCAATCATCTATAATATTTACTCCCGGTAACAAAATGCAGTAATGTTAATTGTATCAATAATATCAGAAGCACAAAAATATGAAATTTTCTTAACACAATTTCAAAACAACTTTCGCATTTCATTTCAAAGATAATATTTCATATTCATTACATAATCCCAAATGTTATCCAAGTTTAGATAAAATATAATTATTACAAAATACTCCAAGAACGATATATGAAGATGCCCCTTGGTTGATCGGAGTTTACTACTAGACAAATACAGTTTCTTTCATTACATACATACAACAAAATAACATCACACAGCGGATATAAATAGTAGACATATTCCTACATAGCTGGCTTTGCCTCCTTCTCGTCTTTGGAAGCTTTATTCACCAAAATCTACTTAACTTGAAAACCTTACTCTCGAACTACTCAAATGAGCACCCGAGAGTTAAAGGGAAAAAAAACTTCGGGTCAGACAAAAAGTCTAGTGTGAATAACAATATGCCATCTCGATAAATAGATATCTAGTGAGGCATGCCGCTGAGCGAAATCGGGTTTTCCCCGCACTAGTATCCTCTAAGTATGTCTTTTATAAATCATGCACCTGCAATAACAATTGTTAAACTAAACAATATAAACAATCATATGCATGCATGCAACATGGGTAATCATGACCAATCTATCTAATTTAATGGACTATCTGTCCTAACATCATAGTTTTCTTAGGGTGACTACAAACCTATATGGCTGACTTGAGCCTACCAGATATATCAAATTTTCTAACTTACTGTTAGAAGAAAACTGGACGGTATGTTTGAAACTTACTACTCATATGGTCACTCAGATCCTAATGGTTTTACGGACCAACCAATAAAATATCTCATCTCTGTGTATTCCTTTCTGTGCGTAAACCTACTTTTAGTCTTATCCATGACAAAGCCCTGTGCATTGGAGTTTTGGACTTATATAAGCTAGGGGCTAACAGCTAAAGTATAGTGCGCGATCCGAAACCAGTCCTATCTGGTTTTCTAATCTCTGAGTCAATTCGTCCTATCATGATTTATCTGAAGGTGATAAGAACAATAATTCTAGTAAAATTCTAGACTAAATATCTTTTTTATTTCCTTAAAAACATAAATCTTTGTAAATGATTTAACTTTTAAAATCATACTTAAAACAAGGAAAATTATGGCCCATACTTTATTCAAAACATTTATGCCAAGATTTATGCTTTTATAAAATGATATTAATGAAAGTCGAAAACACTTAAAGGTTTTCGCACCTTCGAACCATAGGCTATAAAGCTAAAACAATAAAAAAAATTAAATTGATAAAGTGCAGCATGATTATTGTCGACATGGGTCATCGCACCCCATCATTAGCGAAAATTGTGTTAAAGGATCTGATTTAACATAGCATAAGGCCATAAGGCAGATATAGATCCATGTCACCTGGCGTAGTATCGAGTTTCATAGGTTTGCATAATACAAAGTTTTAAAGTTTAAAAATATGGGAATGACAACACTAACGAATGGCGGAATCAATGTCTTAAAGAAAAACGCGGCATCATTAGGGCCGAAGTTTATAACACGCGGCATTGTTATAGCCGATGTGAAAATAAGCGATACCGTTACCTTATAGGGTTGGCATCATTATAGAAAATATGCAGCACAATACAGGCGGCATCATTGTTGTTGCTATTAAAACTTGCGACATTATCAACGTTGCTACGAATCATGCGGTGTCGATATGCGGCGCCCATATGCGATGTCGCTGGGCCCCAACCGTAGTGGAAACATTACATACCGACGTGGTTGATACCCTATGCTTCCTATAGTTTGGTGACGATGTGCGACATGGTTGGGTCCCGACATCAATGATAACGACAACGGCAATTCAATAATTCTCTTAAAACTTTTATTTTGCCTTATAAAGTAATATCTTTTCACCAACTTATATCCCTTGTCAAATTCTTATTGGTTAACAATTCTTTTTATCAAATACTTTTCAGAAATCTACCACAGGCCAAAAATAACATTCCCAAAACATTTGCAAACCTACTATTTTATAATTAGTATTTTAATATAATTATTAAGCTTTTCTAGCCTAATAAATTCATAATAAATCGTAAAAACATGGGAGAAAACCCCAAAAATCATAGTAAATCAGATTTTATATATTCTTTAACATATAAAAATTTCATGACCAAAAATTTATTGAATTACTTTTAATAATTAAAACCTAAAATAAACTATTTTCTTCACTTAAGAAAATCATAAAATATTCATACTTAATCAGAAAATTATGAAATTAAATATTCACTTCTTAAATAATTTTTTCAATATCATATCCAAATTTCAAGTCTTTTGGGTGTCATATGGTAGGTTTTCTAACTCAAACTTATCGATTAATTTCATAAATAAACTCCATAAATTCATCAAAATGCATATAATCATCCAAACAATCAAATATGGCATAATCTCAACCATATAATTTCAGATTTAATAATAAAACCAAAAATGAAAAAACATATTATGAGATGTATATCATTATTCACTTTGATTGGTTAAAAGAACTTGAGATTTGAATGCTGATTTGATTCCCCTAAGCTTTAGATTTAGTTTCCTTAGCTTTCTTTTCTTGGTTTCTCCTAGCAATTGTCGTCCTAAGCTTTCTTTTGTTTAAGTGGAGTGGAAATGAAATGAAGGTAATGGGAGAATAAGGGTTTATGTTTAGGAAATGAAGCTTAGTCCTCTTTTTCCCTTCTCAAACTTCTGCCTTCTATTTAATGTTCTAATCGACATTATTAGTTCATTAATTAAGGCTCGACTCATATTACTTATCAAATCTCAATCTTCTTATCCTTTCACATTATTTGATTTAATTTATCTAATTAAATATCCTAAATAATGTTAATCAAAATTAGGGTTGTTATAGGGAAGCTGCGCCTGAGGTGGTTTAGCCAAGACCTGTAGTAGCGAGAGAGGACTTCCCAAATATGGATAAAGACTATGAGTTTGAAAGGAAAGGCGTTTATGGGGAAGGAGCCTGCAGTTGAAGTACTGAGTTGGCTATAGGTCTATGAGTGCATATTTGGAGACTTAAGGTTGGATGATGCATAGAAGAGAAGGCTAACATCAAGGCATTTACAAGAAGACGAACTAGATTGGTGGGAAGCGGTAATTGCTGAGACCCCAGAGGAGGAGATTACTTCGGAGCAGTTTAAAGAGGGGTTAGAGGCTTAATTTATATCGGAATCTCAACAGAGTGTGCTATTGAAAGAATTTATTGATTTGAAGTGGGGCGACCCTACAGTGGAGGGGTATGTCCAGAAGTTCAACTCATTGGCTAAGTATGGTAGGGAGATCATCAATACCATGATAAAGAAGAACTAGAAGTTTATCAAGGGCTTGAAGCAAGGTCTTGATCATAAGCAGATGGCTAGGAGGTATGATGGGATGTACCAAGAGCAGAGAAGGGTGGAGGCGAGACCCAAAGCAGAGCAGAAGAAGAAGTTTACCCTATATACGAAAGGCAATAAAGTAGCATAGAAGGGAAATGCAGTTTCTAACACAGAGGTTGTATGCTTTAACTATGGATAGAAGGGGCATTATGCTTCAAGGTGCCCTATGCCTAAGGAATCTAGGAAGATGAAGTGCTTCGAGTGTGACAAAGTAGGACATTTGTAGAAGGACTGCCCAGAACATAAAGCACAGGTTTATGCTTTGGAGGGACAAAGGGAAGGACCATCTGCCGAGGAAAGAGTTAAGTGGAAAGTCTTGGAAGGTATATCTTTGATTTCTGGTATTTTAGTTAGAGTACTGTTTGATACTAGAGCTACCCATTCATTTATAGCTAAAGAGCTGGTTGATAGACTTAGGTTAGGAGTTACTTATTTAGTTACTTCCATACATGTAGCAAATCCGATAGGAGGGTATGCCACTCTCGGATTGAGATGCACTAACCTAGATATCGAGTTAGGTGTGTGTAAATTTTCTTGTGATCCCTACGTGTTTGACTTCATAGGATTTAGAGTTATTTTAGGGATGGATTGGTCGGAGAAGTATAATGCAAGGGTGCACTGTGTTGAAAGGATAATTACTATGAATCATCCGGACCGTAGAGATAAATTATATGTGGTCTTAGAAGAATGTAGAGAACTGCGCAGGATTTTTTTATTTTCCTTGACTTTGGAAGAAGAGGATCTTGGAGCACTACGTGTAGTGAAGGAGTTCCAAGGTGTGTTTGAACCGGTTTTGGGGTTACCACCCCCGAGAGCGATGGAGTTTCGAATAGATTTGCTACCAGGGACTGAACCATTTAGTCGACCTCCTAGTAGAATGCCTTCAAAGGAGATAGAGGAGTTGAAGAAACAATTATCAGAGTTAGAAGGAAAGAGCTTCATAAGGCCAAGCACTTTGCCTTAGGAGCAGAAACTATGTTTGTGAGGAAGTTTGATGGGTCATTGAGACTATGCATAGACTATCAGAAGTTGAATGAAAAGGCAGTGAAGAATTAGTATCCTTTGTCGAGAATTGATGATCTATTTGATTAAATGAGTGGCGCTAAAGTTTTTTTGCAATTGGTCTTGGCTACAGGGTTCCATCAACTGAGAATTGCGGAGGAAAGCATTCCTCTGACTACGTTCAGATGCAAGTACGGTTCATATGAGTTACGCCATTTGGGCTGACCAATGCGCCTGCATTCTTTGTAGACTTGATGAACAGGATCTTCTGAGATAAGCTGGATAGATATGTGTTGGTGTTCATAGATGACATCTTGGTGTACCCTAAGGATGAGGAGGAACACGCAGTTTACCTAAGGCTTGTGCTGGAGAATTTGAGACAGCATAAGTTAAAGGTGAAAATTTCTAGTGTTATTTTTGGAGAAGGGAAGTGAATTCCTAGGCCATGTGAATTCAAAAGAAGGGTTAGCAATAGATCTTATGAAGGTAAATGCAGTAAATTGGCGGAAGAGACCCGAGACTGTGACTGAAGTGCAAAGTTTCTTAGGATCGGCTAGCTATTACAAGAGATTTATCAAAGACTTCTCTCGTATAGCTGCGCCGATGATGAAGCTAACCAGGAAGGGTGAACAGTTTGTTTGGGCACAGAAGTGTGAGAAGGCATTCCAGGAGTTGAAGTATAGATTGATGAATGCACCTGTGTTGGTAATACCTTAAGGGAATGATGGTATGACTGTATACACTGATGCATCGGGTTTGGAATTAGGCATAGTATTAATGCAAAAGGGCGGAATAATTACTTATGCATCTAGGCAGTTGCAACCCCGAAGTTCGGTATTCAACACATGATTTGGTGTTTGCAACAGTTGTCTTCATGGTGAATAATGGAGACATTATCTCTTGTAAGGGAGGTTTGAGTTGTATACTGACCACAAGTCCTTGAGATATTTCTTCTCTCAGAAGGAGCTGAACATGAGACAGTAAAGGTGGTTAGAGTTTCTTTCATCATATGATTTTGGGATAGAGTATGCCCCAGGAAATGAAAACAAAGTAGTCAATGCCTTAAGCCGAAAATAGCAAAGTTGAGTTTTGGCTATGATAGAGGAATGGACCGTTTTAGAAATGTTGTCTGCATGTATTGTACAATTTCGTTTTAGTGCAGGTTCGAGCAGTGCATCTAGAATGATATCCTACTTGAAGTCAGGCCTGCGCTAGTAGAAAGGATAGTTGAACTGCAGAAGGGAGATAAGTTATGCACAGACGTCGCAAGGAATTGGACTCAGAAGTCGAAGCAGTAGAACTGAAGGGATTCACTATTGATAGAGAAGGTAGAATGCGGAAGAATAAAAGGGTGTATGTTTCAAATGCAGAAGGAGTGCAGAAGGAAGTTTTGGACGAATGCCATCGTTCAACGTTTATTATACATCCTAGAGGTACGAAGATGTACCGAGGTATGAAGAGGAGTTTCTTCTGGGAAGGGGTGAAGAAAGATGTGGAAGAATATGTGAGTAGATGTCTTACATGCCAACAAGTGAAGGTAGAACATCAGAAGCCATCCTGCAGCCTTTAGAGGTTCCAGTGGGGAAATGGGATTCAGTATCTATGGACTTCGTAGATAGGTTGTCAAGGAAAAGGGCGAGGAATGAAGGCATATGGGTCATAGTTGATAGAATAACTAAGAGTGTCTATTTCATTCCATTGAAGACTAAGCGGATTGTTCGAAGTTAACAGAAGTATATTTGAAGATAATAGTGAGACTGCACGGGGTGCCTAGTACTTATTAGCGATCAAGATTCACTGTTCACTAGCGCGCTATGGCGAATTCCGCAGGAGGTGTTAGGTACATAACCATGCATGAGTACCGCATACCAGCTATGGACAGATGGGCAGTCCGAGAGGATCAATGGGGTCCTGGAAGACTTGTTGAAAGCATGCATTTTAGACTTCGGTGGATCTTAGGAGGATTACTTACATCTGGTAGAGTTCTCATATAACAACAGCTATCAGAGCAGTATTGGGATGGCTCCATTTGAGGTGTTCTATGGAAGGCCATGTAAATCACCTCTATGTTGGTTGGAGGTAGGGGATAGGATTGTCTTGGAAGCAGATGTGGTGAAGGATGCGACAAAGAAGGTGGAACTGATCCGAGTTAGAACGTGGGCAACATAGTCTAGGCAGAAGGGTTATGCCGACATAAGGAGGAAGGGACTGGAGTTCACAGTAGGCGATCAGGTATTTGTGAAGGTTTCTTTGATGAGGGCTGTAATGCGCTTTGGGAAAGCTAATAATTTAGCTTCCAGATATGTAGGACCGTTTCCGATCACAGAGAGAATTGGAAAGGTGGCATATAAGGTTGACCTGCCTGGTGTCTACAACAATTAGACTCTTTTATAGCATTTTAAAAACGCTATTAAATCCTTTAATAGCGTGTTTATAAACGCTGTATAATGATATGTTATAATAGATCATGGACTTTTCATAGCACATACAAAAACACTATTGTATTATGTAGACTTTAAAACGCTATCGTATGTTACTATATGATAGCTTCACGAAAACGCTGTCGTAAGTTCCTATATGATAACATTTGGGAACGCTATCATATGTTGCAATATAACAACATTTTGTAAACCTAGTTATATATATTTCTATATGATAGAATTTGTAAATGCTTCAGGTTCTTTCTGTTAGCAATTTTTCATTTTGCAGAAATATCACAATATTCTATAACATTTAGAAAAAAATATTATATCTTTGCCCACAAATATAATAAATAAATAACAATCACAAACCTTTAATGATGAAACATATTATATATTAAGCATAATCAAGTTTAAAACATGTTTGATACATGTATAACATTGTAATCTTATAGTCACAATGTTCAAATAAAGTACCCTATTTAACTCAATCTCATATTTCTCAATACCGGTCCCAACACAACAGTTGGACCTAAAGAAACCTCATGAGATGTGCACCCATGATTATGTAGACTTGGTATTCATCCAACTTCTATGTTATGCTTTTACCATATGGTTCTTGCCCTCAATCTGCAAGAACATTCTCATCTAATCCTCCAACCCATACCAGAACGTATTAACAAAAAATTCAAAATATTTATTTTCACATGTAAAAATCATCATTTTCTATATATCTTATAGTTTTCTAATAGTTAGTCCCTGAAAGATAACTGTATTGTTGGGCTATTTTCTCACCACCGAACCAGCTAGTGCCGGTCCAGACTCCATCTCCAACCACCGAACCAGCTAGTGCCGATCCAGACTCCATCTCCAACCACCGAACCAGCTAGTGCCGATCCAGACTCCATCTCCAACCACCGAACCAGCTAGTGCCGGTCCAGACTTCGTCTCCAACCACCGAACCAGCTAGTGCCGGTCCAAACTTCGTCTCCAACCACTGAATCAGCTCGTGCCGGTCCAGGCTCCATCTCCAACCATCGAATCAAAGCCCTACCGAGCCCGAGCACTGCCAGGCTAGATTGTAGCAGCCCAGGCCCACCAGCTGCTATATACCTCCAAGACCCCTACCCCCAGCCTCACTCTATAAATAGAGGGGCAAGGGTACAACAATGGGGAACAAGTTTGAGAGCTCAAGCACGGAAGGAACTTTCAAACAACTTTCTTTTACTTGTATCAAAGCTTTGTACTTGTAATCAAAAGAGAAGAAGAGAAATAACATATAAAGTGGACGTAGGCACATTCTGGCTGAACCACTATAAATTTGCGTGTCTTTTTACAGTTTAGCCCCTGCTTTTCATATATTTGCAGAAATCTTCAAAATCACTAAGAACAACATAAGATCTATTAAATCATACGACTTTGAGGTGTTTGTCCATTTTTTGTGCAAACATTTTTGGTGCTTTCATTGAGACCTAGAAGCTCGAAGCTTCAGCTTCATCTACTTAACAAGTTTTCCTAACAGCATCGTCCGCCACTTGGAAAACATGCCTCCCAAACAGAGAAAAGATGTTAACAAAGGAAAAAACATCGCATCCAGCAGTCTTCCAGATCCAGCTGTCACGAATCAAGTAAATCGTCCTCCTCCAGCAACGGTAACAAATGAAGGACAGGCTAACCCAACCACTCCTGCCACAAAACAACCTGCAGCAATTACTAGGGCAGATTTGGACAGAGTTGTTGTTGAAGTAACTAACCGCTTCACGTCCCAGCAGGAAGCCTTGGTGGACCATCTCATGTCACGCTTGAGGGACGCTGAAGAATCCAACCGCAACACTGAATCATGGGGCGAGTCCCAGTCTGGAGGATCTCAGAGACAGCAAAGATCTTCCTTCTTTGAAGGAGCTAACGGCAGAAGTAGCCGTGGTAGGAGCCGAGACCGAGCACAGCCCGAAGTTAGGCCTGAAGAAACGTTTGGTACCGAACCCAACGGGGAAGGTACCGGGCGAAGGTCAACTGTAGCTGAGCCTATCATGCTGCCAAACCACAGAAACACCAGTGAACGGGGCCGAGCTAGAGTTCAGCCCGAAGTTGGACCCGAGGAAGTGCTTAGATCAGAACCCAACAGGGGGAGATCAAGGCAAGGGCCAACTGTAGCTGACCCAAGCGTACTCCCAGAAGATCAAAGGCAGCCACTGGAAAATATGAGGAATGATAGACGATACCATCCCTACAGGTCGTCTGGACGGAATCAATCCCACAGAACAGAACCAAACTCATTTCTATCTGCTCCAAGTTCTGATGAAAGGATGGCACGCTTATTCAGAGAGTGTGTCCAACGGGAGCAAAGAGATCGAGGGATAGGCGCTAGGGTAACCAGCCCTTTCGCCCGCAATATCGAAATTGCTATCACCCCCCGAGAATGGAAGATGCCAACAATGGAACCCTACAAAGGAACCTCCGATCCCGTTGTACACTTACAGAGGTACACACAGCATATGCTCATAAATGGAGCAACAGAGGGAGTACTATGCAAATGCTTTCCGCTCTTCTTAGCAGATCTTGCTACCTCCTGGTACTGTCATCTACCCCAAGGATCCATCAGCTCATGGGAAATGTTGAAAGAAAAATTTATCAGTCAATTCCGCATTCATGTGGAGCAACCTAAGGACGCTTATTCCTTATCCGGCGTCAAACAGAAACCTGGAGAAAAGCTGCAGCAATACCTAACCAGATTCAACACCGCAGCAGCCGCAGTTCAAGATGCCGATGAGAAGCTTATCCTAATGGCCCTCTGCAGTGGAGTGCATCCGGACACTAAATTTGCTAGAAGATTGACAAAAGAAAAACCAGCTACTTTACCCGATTTCTTCCATGAAGCCGGGAAATACATGAGGCTTGAGGATGCTGCCGTTGAGGGGCAGTCAGGACAGCAAAGTAAGACGACCCATGGCAACGCCCCTGTTGTGGCGAGGGACGTTCGAAGAAATGATTCCAGAGACAATGCTGGGGGCAAGAAGGTAGAAAAGCGCCTATATCGGCCAGGACCAAGATTCGACACTTACACCCCTTTGAACGAGACCGTCGAAAATATCTTCCTTGCCACCCAAGGCGAAGTTAGATACAAACGCCCACCATACAAGAAGGAGTCAGATAACGCACAGAAGTCTGGAAAATTCTGCCGCTTCCACGAATCTCACGGACATGATACCAACGAATGCCATCATCTCCGAGATCTGATTGAGGAACACATCAGAAGGAAGAAACTGGAACGTTATGTAAAAAGTCAAGACAGGACTCCAGCTCCTGTCAATGAAAACCCAAGGCTACCCTCACCAGGGACCGACAGAGGAAACCGCAACGCTAGCAGCTCTAGTCAAGAGAAGATAGTGGTCCATACCATCTCAGGAGGTCCGCACATCGCAGACAGAAGTTGGAGAGAGATGGAAAGATATGGGAAGTAGCTTAGAGACAATAAAGACTGTGTCAATACGGTTATAGAAGAGCGCCACCCAAAGCGGAAAGAAAGTGATGACATCACATTCAGTAAACGTGACCTAGAAGGAAGACAGTACCCTCACATGGATCCCATGGTTATCTCTGCCCGACTCGGTCCCGCCGAAGTTTACCGAATCCTGGTAGACACTGGAAGCTCTGTAAATATCCTGTTCAAACACGCATTCGACAAAATGAAGCTATCAATGAAGGATGTATCTCCCTGTGATAAACCACTACACGGTTTCACTGGAGATGCGAAGATGCCCCTCGGGCAGCTGGACCTCTTTGTTGAGATTGGAAGCCATCCCCGCTCCGTTGTGAGGAAACAGACGTTTGTGCTGATAGAAAACCATTCGGCCTACAACGCCTTCTTAGGAAGACCAGCCTTGTCTGACTTCCAGATTGTCCTAGCCCCATGGTGCCTGAAAATGAAATTTCCAACAGACAATGGGGTAGGGGAAGTGGAAGGAGACCAGGATATTGCACGAGACTGCTATGTAACCGAACTTCGCAACAACCACAGGAAAGATAAAGGGAAAGGTGTAGAGATTGCCCTCTGCACAAAAAGCCTTGAAGCATAGCAACTAAAGAAAGCCCCTCCTCTTCGATACACCAGCGACCCTTTCAATGAATTAGACCCTAGGGACAAAGAGGAGGAGGCCACCGCCGAGCCTGCAGAAGCTATGGAGTTTATATCTATAGACAAGCACGACTCAAGTAGGCTACTGAAAATTGGGTCCCAGCTGAAAGCTGAATTGAAGGAACAACTCATTGATTTTCTCCGCCACAACTTGGATGTATTCGCTTGGTCACACGCTGACATGACCGGAATCTCCCCCGACATAGCATGCCACGTATTAAACATTGATCCTACCAAGGCGCCTGTAAAACAAAAAAAGAGAAGTATGGGGGCAGAGCGATCAGCAGCCCTCGATGAAGAAGTAAAGAATCTACTCGCCAATGACTTCATACGAGAAGCTGTTTACCCAGAATGGATTGCCAACCCGGTACTAGTAAAAAAGGCTAATGGGAAGTGGCGGACCTGCATTGACTTCTCCAACCTAAACGACGCCTGCCCAAAGGATTGCTTCCTGCTTCCCAGAATCGACCAACTTGTCGACAGCACAGCCGGGCACGAACTCCTATCTTTTATGGATGCATACTCAGGATATAACCAAATTCCTATGCATGCTCCCGACCAAGACCACACTAGTTTCATCACCGACCGGGGTTTATACTGCTACAAAGTGATGCCTTTCGGACTTAAAAATGCAGGAGCCACCTACCAGCGCCTCGTCAACAAGATGTTTGCAGGGCTAATAGGACAAACTATGGAAGTATATGTGGATGACATGCTGGTAAAGTCAAGGAAGGCCAAAGATCACGTAAGCCACCTAGGCGAGATGTTTCAAGTACTTCGGCAATATGGAATGAAGTTGAATCCACTAAAATGCTCCTTCGGTGTGTCGTCAGGGAAATTCTTAGGATTCATCGTTCATACCAGAGGGATAGAAGCAAACCCTGAACAAGTCCGAGCGCTAAGGGATATCAAGATACCTTCCACCCGAAAGGAAATGCAAAGCCTAAATGGAAAAGTGGCCGCCCTAAGCCGATTCATCTCCAAGGCAACGGACAAGTGCGTCCCCTTTTTCGAAGCCCTAAAGAAAGATAAAGGAAAGTTCGAGTGGACTGACGAGTGCCTGACCGCTTTCCTTCACTTAATCGAACACCTCCAGAAACCACCGGTACTCTCAACTCCAAGCGAAGGAGAAGAATTATACCTATACCTCGCTGTGTCATCCCACGCCCTGAGCGCTGCCTTGGTAAGGGAAGACAACCGCACGCAACGACCAGTTTACTTCGTCAGCAAAAGGTTTACTGGGGCAGAAGTTAGATATCCTAAGCTTGAGAAGTTAGCATATTGTTTACTAATCACATCGCGAAAACTGCGTCACTACTTCCAGTCCCATTCCATCAAAGTTCTGACCGATCAACCATTGAGGCAGGTACTCCATCGTCCTGACACTTCTGGGCGACTACTTAAATGGTGCATCGAGCTAAGTCAGTATGATATCACCTATCACCCTCGCACCGCCATCAAGGGACAAGCCATGGCTGATTTCATTGCAGAATTCACTACCAACGAGGATAGGGAGCAATTGGAAATAACAGAAAATATCAAGTGGAATCTCTTTGTGGATGGTGCATCTAACGAACAAGGCTCGGGGGCAGGTGTGGTAATAATCACTCCCAGGGGAAATAAACTGCACTATGCTATAAGGCTGGAGTTCGCTGCCACCAACAACGATGCAGAATATGAAGCAGTGATAGCTGGACTAGAAATTGCCATAGAAATCGGAGCCAATTCTTTGTGTCTTCACAGCGATTCTCAACTTGTTGTTAATCAAATACTAGGAGAATTCCAAGCTCGAGAGGAACGACTCATAGCATATCTAAAGAAGACCAAGTTGCTTCTCAGCCGATTGGATCAGTACTTAGTCAAACACATCCCTCGGGAAGAGAACCAAGAGGCCGACGAACTGGCAAAGCAAGCAAGTGTGAGAGACATCACCATCTTCGGGGCAGTAACCATCTCAAAGCAACTGGCCCCGAGTTTTGAGCAAGTGAATCTGATAGCTGCAATCGAAGAAGCAACTTGGATGACTCCCATCCGAGACTACCTACAAAGTGGAACTCTACCCAACGGGCGTAATGAAGTCAAGAAAATCTTGAGAAAAGCGTCCCGCTATACAATACAAGAAGACATCCTCTATCGGTGCGGTTTCTCTAACCCATTATTAAGGTGTGTCGCCGGAAGGGAAGCCAAGGAAATCTTATCCAACATCCATCAGGGGAGCTGTGGAGATCACACCGGGGGGCAAACATTAGCAAAAAAGATACTCCGATACGGATATTTCTGGCCCACCTTAAGCAAGGACGCCTTAGATTTCGTCAAGAGATGTGACAGATGCCAAAAATTTGCTAAGATTCTACGGCTACCAACAACTGAGATTACTCAAATGACCAGCCCTTGGCCCTTCGCAATATGGGGAATTGACTTAATCGGCGAGCTACCAATGGGCCGAGGCGGGGCCAAATATGCTATAGTGGCAGTTGATTATTTCACCAAATGGGTGGAAGCAGAACCTCTGAATAAAGTATCTTCAGCAAAAGTTATTAACTTCTTGATCAAAAATGTTCTATGCAGGTACGGAGTCCCACTCAAAATCATATCAGACAACGGACTTCAGTTTGACAGCGAGGAATTCGCCAACTGGTGCCAAAAACACAGAATTCATAAAAGCTTCTCATCCGTAGCATATCCCCAGGCAAACGGACAAGTCGAAGCAGTCAACAAAATTCTGAAAGCTCTGATCAAAAAGAAGCTCGAAAAGTCGAAGGGCGCTTGGGTGGATGAACTCCCTACGGCACTATGGGCCTACCGCACATCTTTCAGAACATCGACAGGGCACACTCCTTTCTCTTTGGCATACGGATTGGAGGCTATGCTCCCAGTAGAAACTATTGTGCCTTCCCACCGTCGGATCCACTATAACCCAGAAGAGAACGAAGAACTCCTTCACATGTCTTTGGATCTAATCGAGGAGAGAAGAAACGATGCAGTCCTCAAAACAGCAGCCCACAAGCAAAAAGTGGCAGCACAATACAACTCCAAAGTCAAGCATCGTACCTTGCAGGAAGGGGATCTTGTCCTCAAACGAATCTTCCCTCGCCCTGGAGCACTAGACCCAATCTGGGATGGACCATATGTAATTCATAAAGATCTCCACAACGGAGCCTATATTTTGTCAACAGTGGACGGAGAGGTGTTCCAGAGGGCATGGAACATCCAACACCTCCGTCGATACTTTTCTTAACTTGTATTGCCCATATGAAGTGAATTAACAAAGAGAATCAGAGGACGTAGGCCTTTTCGTGCCGAACCACTTTAAAAAACCTTGTCTCTTTTTTAACTTGTTCCTTTGTATCTTGGCTGCTTGTTAACTTTATCCTTTTCTGTTGAACAAAATCCTGAGTATACAGCATTTCTATTCAAAGCACTCCACAACACAATTTCACCTGGACAAGACCTAACAGGTACTATGCGAATCTATGCCCTCGCCAATGAGACACTTTTGCTCCAGCATCCCTCTGCTGCGGGTTAACTCATTGCTCGCGACGGCCCTTAAAGCCAACTGTAATGAGCCGATTATAAGCCATCGAGAAGGCCGACTATAGCCGAGGCAGCTCATTACGGCGTTAGGCTCGCCGGCAACTGTGAACCGACTATAAGCCCCAACATAAGGTGTGGCCAGCCAGGGGCAGTTCACAGTTGACGATCGGCACCCACGCTAGCCGGCCTCAGTAAATCGAATAATACCCACGATTGCGGGCCATAATGGCCCGGGTAGTTACTGTGCGCGATCTCGGCTCCGATGTGTCTTAAGTACGGCTGTGGTAAAAAAGAATTAACTCCCCGCGGAGGCGTAAGATGGGTGACGAATGTCTCCAAGACCCAAAGCTAGGGAAAGTGACTACAAAACCCGTTTGCCACGAACTTAAGCACATCGAAGGCCTTCCGTGATTGGAAGTTTTACTATTTCACATATTTCAATTTTACTTAAAAAGCTTTCCTCCTATCCTCTATAACAATCCATCAAGTACAGGATACGGAGTAGAAGACACTCGCCAATGGATGCGTGGATCCACAATTAGATGGCAGGGCATTCAACTACTTTCCATGCTCAGTCATACAAGATGTTCGAAACTGCCATCTACAAACATAACATGAAAGGCGGTATTTTCTTCCTTTATGTACAAATGCATGACTATAATTTGTTCACACCACACACTAATATTACAAGTCATGAAATTATGTTTTAAAACCAAAACATGACATCAAACACAACTCAATTGCAAGAATACGCATAGCTATATTTCTCCTACAACATGTCGAAAAAGCAACAAACATTCAAGAAAATCAGCCCAAGTTAAAGAATTACACGTCAAAAATAAGACCATTTATTACATGTGGCAAACAACCAAAGGTTTTGAATGACCATAACAAAGATAAGACAAAGGCTACTTTACTATTTTTTTCGACTAACATATACAACCCTAACCCTGTCAAACCCACAAAAAGAGTTTTTTCAGATATAATCAAGGGGCTGGCTGCAGTGGAGCTTTATCCTTGTCCTGTTGACCCCCTGTCCAGTCAAAGAAAGGACTCATTAGCAATAAGCAACCAAGTTGATGGAGAAACTAAAAAGAGAGACTTACCAGCACCTGCTTCCTGACTATCCTGATCATCATCCTCTACCTGCACGCCAACCTCCTCAGCAGCAAGCAACCGCATACCTTCCTTCACCGCCACCTTCTCCTCCTTGGCAAACTGGGCAGTGACCGCATCCATGCTGAAGGCCACACCACCATCTTTATCTGCATCGGCCTTGGCCTCCTCCAAAGCCCGAAGATAGATCATAGCCATGATCCGGGGATAATCATCCATCCAGGATAGGTTGCCCTGCTTCCAGGTTCGGAAGTACATATCCTGAAGCATTTCGTCCATCATCCCCTCATTCTCCTCAAACTCCCTCGTCCGGGCCTCGGAAGCCAACAACCTCCTGACGGCAGCATCTCTCTCCGATCGGTATCTCGAGCAGTCGGTTAGAAGGGATCCCCGCATTGCCTCCATCTCCTCCCTCAACTTAGCTTGAGCAAGCTCTGCAGCCTCAAGTTTTCCGGACAATTCCTCCACCTGCTCAAGATCCGCTTTCCGAACCTCGTCCACCGTGGCAATAGCCATGTCAATCCGTTCTTTGCAAGTAGCTTCCATTTTTCGCAATTCGGCCCGACTGGCCTCTTCCATGGTTTTCCTTAATCGTCCAGTAGCAGCCTCATGCTGAGAAATCTGAATAGCCTGATCCGCAAGCTGTTTGGCCTGATCCGAAACCACCAATCGAAGTCGGATATTGGCGCTCCCAATCTCCTCTCCGGCCTTAACCAGCCGGGCATGATGCCCCATCAGCTTCTTGGTCTCCTCCGCCACCCGATCAATATTAGCCTTGGCCTCGTCTCCCATAGTGACTATACGAGTAGTGAGTAAATCGAGATCTAAGGACTTAGCTTCATCAAGCACCCGTACCATGGGATTGCGGGGAAGAAGGTGCTCACCAGTAACCTCATCAAAGGTAATGTCGTGGGAACCTGGATCCAGATCAGGATGACCCGCAAATGGATTACGAGCCAAGTCAGGACAGTCGATATGAGTAACGGAAGGGTTTCTGGACGGGTGCGGAGAGGGTGCAAACTCGCTACCCTCTTCAGTGATATCATGAAGAGGCTGAGCCGGAAGCTGAGGACCGGGTGAAGGTTCGGATAAAGGATGACTCCTGTTCCTCTGCTGAATACCCTCTTCGATGACCCCAAGAAGAGGACGGTAGCCGACTACATCCCCGGAGCGTTGGGTCGAGGGCTTCGGCTTAGCAGAAGTTTTGGAAAGCTTATATTGCTCAAGCCTGTGTCGAAGGTCTGAGGCTTTGGACGTCTTGCCTGCTCCTGATATAAAGAACAAGCGTCACAAACTTACATCACTATATGATTCAAGAAACGCGGTAAATTACAAGTTAAAAAAGGAAAAGAAACACAGCTGTGGTTGTACAAACCCTGGGGAGGAGTAGGATACTGCAATAAGTCCTGAATTTCATTCCAGGACGGGAGTGGGTCATAAAATATTCCTAAGTCCCTATCATTAATGAAGCATGCAGGAGTCAAGAGTTCACCTTGAGTCGTCGGAGCCACCTTGGCTGGAATGGTCAGAGAAGACTCACTTGCACCAGTCCCGGCCTTTTCCGCCTTCCCGGTTTTCTCTACCAAAGCCGGATCTCCATCCAGCCCCTCGAAAGCCTGGTGGAATGCATCATCCGTCCACTCCTGAATCTCGCCCGCTTGCCCAGGAAGTAGGGCCCCAGTGCCATCGCCACCTTTGTCACCATCCCGACCATCTCCACCCTCGCCTTTTTCCTCCTCTATATCTTCCTCCTCCCGGGTAAGTGGACAATTGCTGGGGGAGGGACCGTCCGACTTCTTGAGTTTCTTACCTCCGACAGCTGGAGGTCTTGTGAAAGGTTTCCTCTTGCTACTCTCCACCGAAACACCTTCTTTGGTCTGAGCAGCCGCCCTCTCCTCTGCCGTCTCCCTCAGCTTAACTACTGACTGCTGTGGGAGGATTAAGTTGTACTCCAGAAGGATCGCATTTCTGATCAGGAAGGCAGATGATCTATATTTCCCAATAATAGCTTCTATCTCAGCCGCCGTCTGAACCAGGCGGTCAGTCTCCACAATCGCAAAGCCACCTGTCGCTAGCAAAAATGAGAGAGTATGAGAAGAAGCACCGCAATCAGAATGGAAATTATAAGTAAAAGCATCAACTTACATCCAGAAGTAAAGCGCCGAATTAAAACGGAGTCGTCCCTGACAAAGAACCACTCTTTCTTGAACATGCTGAATTTAGAATACAAATCCAAGACCGGTTTGAAGGTCACGGCCGACTCCAGGCTAATGTATGGAGACCCCTTCTTATAGCCCCTCAGATTATACAAGTACCGGATCTCCCGGTTGGAAGGGGCACGACCATACTTCCTCTGGAAAATAACGAAGAGGCTCACCAGTATAGCATAGGAGTTGTGTTGAAGCTGGAATGGGGCCACCTTGAGATATGTGAGGAAGCTGGTTACCCAGGCGTTAAGAGGCGGAATGGCACCACACATGCAGTGGTATCTGCTGTAAGCAAAGAACCCTTCAGGAGGGTCGTATGGCATAACATCTTTCCCTGGAAACAGCATTCGCGCCCTGTCAATTCCGAAAGAGCGAGAGATGACATCAAGCTGCTCTTCCTTAAGGGAGCTAGGAAAACAATCGGGCGGGGAGTTTAGAAGTTCCTGAGGGCCGTACCCGTCCACTAGTGATCTCGGGGCAGGTCCGTGACGTTCTGGATTCGGCTGAGCTGGGGGCACGGCAGAGGAACTTCCTTCGCCCCCGGATTTCTTCTTGTCTGATCGAGTTTCCGCTTTACGAGACATTATCTGCAGACACAAAGAAGAATGTCGTTAGACTAAAGGAAGTAAAGAAGCGAGTGTGTGCGTTCTAGAGTTGCACTCATAAATGTTCAAATTTCCATTATCATTCGGTAGAAGTCCCATCCGGTATCATTTTCGTTCGGATATAGACAAGTGTATAACTTCATTCGGTAGAAGTCCCATCCGGTATCATTTTCGTTCGGATATAGACAAGTGTATGACTTCATTCGGTAAAAGACCCATCCGGTATCAGTTTCATTCAAAAATAAACAAGTATGTGAATTCATTCGGCACTCAGAGCCCCCAAGTCCATTCGGTGAATAACATATTCGGCAGGAAAGTATAAGATCGATACCTGATTCGGTGAAAAGTTCTTTGGTTCTGCTAAACACTTTGATTCGGCAAGAGGAGTTGGCTCGGCTGTCGTGTTTGGTAGGAAATATCGGAAGCCCTAATCCCCTACTTATAGTCGAAGGCGAACTACCGGACCAACAGACTCGGCATAAGGACCGGATAAGAATGACCGAACCAAAACAAAGCGAGACATACGCTGGCATATGCCCCGCTTTGGGGGGCAAATGTTGGGCTATTTTCTCACCACCGAACCAGCTAGTGCCGGTCCAGACTCCATCTCCAACCACCGAACCAGCTAGTGCCGATCCAGACTCCATCTCCAACCACCGAACCAGCTAGTGCCGATCCAGACTCCATCTCCAACCACCGAACCAGCTAGTGCCGGTCCAGACTTCGTCTCCAACCACCGAACCAGCTAGTGCCGGTCCAAACTTCGTCTCCAACCACCGAATCAGCTCGTGCCGGTCCAGGCTCCATCTCCAACCACCGAATCAAAGCCCTACCGAGCCCGAGCACTGCCAGGCCAGATTGTAGCAGCCCAGGCCCACCAGCTGCTATATACCTCCAAGACCCCTACCCCCAGCCTCACTCTATAAATAGAGGGGCAGGGGTACAACAATGGGGAACAAGTTTGAGAGCTCAAGCACGGAAGGAACTTTCAAACAACTTTCTTTTACTTGTATCAAAGCTTTGTACTTGTAATCAAAAGAGAAGAAGAGAAATAACATATAAAGTGGACGTAGGCACATTCTGGCTGAACCACTATAAATTTGCGTGTCTTTTTACAGTTTAGCCCCTGCTTTTCATATATTTGCATAAATCTTCAAAATCACTAAGAACAACATAAGATCTATTAAATCATACGACTTTGAGGTGTTTGTCCATTTTTTGTGCAAACATGTATAACATACTATTGATAACCTTCCATATTGTTTATATGTGCAAGTCAACATGTACTTCACAACTACAAATTTCCTCTCAAAACCTCCCAGTTTGATATAATTAATTCTATACATGATAGGAAAATGTATTATTCTTATTCCAAACGTTGCTTCAACTAGCCTTCAGATGACAAACAAGAGTGGAATAACAAAATTGGTTGAAGTTTAGAGTCTTATCAAAATTATGTAAACATGAGTAGAGGTTTTAACAATTTTTAGAAAGAAAGTATGTCAACATGCACTAGATATGTGGATTAGTTAAAGTATCATTTCCACCATTTAAGTAATTTTGATAGAACAAATATATGGTAAAGTTTTGAAAAAATACAAAGATCAAGTTGAATAAAGTACTATATTATATTGCTTAAAATGAAGAGCCTGACTAAAAGACATCTACATGGACAATGCCAAAAGAAAACTGTTGTGATCCATAAACAACCTAGTTAGCTTTATAAAGCTTGGTTAAATTTTACAAACTTAGTTGAATTTTATAAAACTTGGTTAAATTTAATAAATATTTACAAAACCTAGTCAACTTGGTAATATTTTATAAAACCTAGTTAATTTCTAAATAACTTAGTTAATTTAATAAACTTAATTAACTTTTGTAAAACTTTACTATCTTAGATAAATTCTTAAAACATTTAGTTAAAATCTTTGTTGTAAAAATCCTTTTTGGCTCCCGCCTAAGCGCTAGGCTAGTCTTACCGTCTAGGTATTTGCCTAGTCCACCTAGATGAGACTTACTGCATTATCTAAGCATATAAACAGGATTATAGGCCACATGTATGAACCAATTTAGGCTTGATGCCTCTTATAAGCATCAAAATGTTCATTTCAAGCGATTTTGTCTCCATGGTTTTTCGAACCCATCCAAATTCTTGATATCCCATTGTGGATCACTTAATACTTAAAAAATTACTAAAATTTTATCCAAATTCATGACTTTATAAAAAAACACCTAGCTCCGATTAATCCTTGATTAATCCCTGCCTTGGTGATTACTCCCTAGTCCATGTTTACCGTCTAGCATCCGCCTAGCGATTTTTACAACCTTGGTTAAAATTTATAATACTTAGTTAATTTTTGGAAACTTAGTTAACTTATTAATTTTTATAAGCTTATTTAGTTTTTATTAAACTTATTGGACTTAGTTAAATTATATAAAACTTAGTAAACTTGGTTATTTCTCATAATAATCAGTTTAATTTTATAAGATTTGTTAATTTTTATAACCTTGGATAATATTTACAAAACTTAGTTAACTTAGTTAATTTTTATAGAACTTAGTTAACTTAGTTAAATTTTAGAAAACAATATTTATAGGCTATAAAATATACATGCAAAACAAAAAAATTAGGGTTGAATCCTCTCTCACAAATATAATTCATATATTATTTTGTATTATTTTCATAGTTGTAATTTTATGATACGATGGTTTACTAAATTTATCAAGACATCATCATTATTACTACTACTCTAATGACTGCCACCATTATTATTCTTTGTATAAGATTACACACATACAAATATATATATATATATATATATGCATGCACATGTGAGGGTGGGGTGGGGTTGGTTATATATTCATATGCTATAACTAAAACTCGATTTATTGGAACGGCGTTTTGTTGGTTTTTTTGTTAATGGTATGATGTACTGTTCTGGATATTTTGTTAGTTTTTTATTAGTAGTATTATGCACTATTCTGGATCAGCCTTTTGTAAATCTCGACCTATTTCTTCCAACCATAACTAACAAAAAATTAAACGCAATGTTTGATAATTGTCTTAAGGTTGATCCTTTTTATCCAAAGTTGTAGTTAAAAATTAGACTACTTATTTCTTAATTTAGACCACTTTCAAAGTTATACTATATATTCTAACCAATTAAAAAAACTATTAAAAAACATGTCATTCATGTATGTGGAAAAATGTGGCAATGCATTTAAAAAAAATTGTACTAATGTCATAAACAACCTTAGTATATTTATCATTGCGTCTTCCCTGTGATATGTTTGTTTTAATAGTTTTAGAAGTAGTTTGATGTTTAATTGGTTTTTAAAAGTAGCTTAAGTGGGTAAAATTCAATTTGATGTACTTTAGTTCGATCATTGGGATTCATGGCTTTGGGCACAAAGTCCTCGATACATTGGATTTTTTTGGGTAAGCAATACATAGTTGTAGAGGAGGAAAACACCGTCCCACACTAATATGAAAAAATATATAAATTATTTCTTAGTGTACATAATAATAATTAATCAGAGACATAAGGAAAATAAACCTTTTTCAACCACATTTAGTCATGGTTTCATACAAATTCGAAGTGCCATCGAGCTATAATCAAAGTATCTAAGAGGTCTAACTGTGCATTTGCCCACAGCTTTTGACCCAACAAAATGAATCCCAACATCAAACCTGCAATTACAAAAATTAACATATAATACACCTAGGCCATTGCTTTACCTCAGTATTTTTAGTTAAATTTAACAAATTCTTTAGAAACTTAGCTAATTTAGTTAAATTTTTATAAACTTATTTAATTGGTATAGAACTCGGTTAATTTGTATAAAACTTAGCTAAACTTAACAAACTCAATTTTTATAAATTTGGTTTATTTGTAGATTTAGTTAATTTTTATAAAATATCGTCAATATTTAGAAAATTATTTAACTTTTATAAAACTTGGTTAACTTAGTTAAATTTTATAAAACTTAGCTAACTTTTATAAATTTATTTAAGTTTTATAATACTTAGTAAATTTTATAAAACTGTTTAGCCTTTATAAAACTTGGTTAACTTAGTTAATTTTTATAACTTAGTTAAATTTTATAAGATTAGTTTATATTTGTAAAGTTTTTGTCAACTTAGTTAAATATTTACAAAACTTGATTATTTTTTATAAACTTAGTTATTTCTTTATAAAACTTAGTTAACTTAGTTGATATATCTGGTTTACTCATATATTAAATAAACTAAAAAAGTTAGTATGAAAACTTCACACTTCAGCTCTCCCATTTAGCAGTTGATACAATTTCAGTTTTTAAGCGCACCTCGGCTTTCAGGTGTGACTTTGCAGCTATGTACTGATCTTTAGTATCAAAATCGTCCTGCAATATTGCAATCGATGATGTATAAATATTGTTTTATGAAGCCGATAGAGTTCACGGAAAGGTGTTGAATGCTTTTTACATTAAACACTGAAAAGAAGCGATTAATAATTAGTCAAACTCCGATTGAAGGTAACGATGCATCAACTTCTGATGTTGTCCTAAAACCCTTTTTTCTGAGTAGAAACCTTTTTGTAACTACCCCAAATTACAGTGGCTAAAAGAACGCCATGTTCAACTACTCCAATTCTAACTAATGCATCTCGAGAATCGAAAAGGACTAGTTGTGATATGATAACAAGAAAAAATATAGTTCTAACTAGTAATTTTAAGAGTCTCACGGCAAAAGGAAATAATGTATAATATATCAATAATCACAATCACTTTAATACACCATGATATGTTTACACTATTATATACATATGTGTGTACAATACCAATCAAATCCAATCCAATCCATATACACAATCAAATCCAAGTCATAACACTTATTTACAATATGTACAACAAGATGCTTGTCCTCCGAATCATCTGTATCAACTTACAGATATAAATAAAGAAGAAAAATAGGAGTGGGTCAGAATTAAGTCTGCTGAGTGAGCCATACTTCCACCATATATGCTAATAGAGTTAGGGGTATGCCCTTGGGGCAATTATGTAATTTGTTACATACATCTAACTCGATAACCAACCTTGTTCAAAATGAAAGTGTTTTTTATTATATACTTGATATAATGTGTTATAATAATTAATTAATTTAATTAAAAGTTTATTTAATAGAAATCCATAAATGGTATGTTTTGTGATAGTAGTTACAAAGTGTTGTAATAGTGAGTAATTTATCACAATGAAATTAAATATACAATTTTAAATAATGCTAGTCATGGTGTATCAAGACTGGATATCAATACATCCATTGAGACTAGAGTATATAACGCTCTCCGAATGTTGGGTAGTTTATTACTCATGGTTGCTTGGGGCACCAAGTGGTTACGTACTGATAGTTATTGGATAACTGTGGAATGACTCACTCGATAGTTTTTTATTGGTTAATATAACTAAGGTGAAATAGAAAATATCGATGTGACAAAATTATACAGTTCCCTTGACTTAAGAATAATATTGATCTTAACCGTGGAAGCTCCGCTTTGATTACAGTTAAATTATGGTATGGCGTCCATCGAACGACTATAGTTGGGTCAAGTGGAAGCATTGGAAGTGAAACACTATTCAAGAGAGCATTTGTCTCCTCGGTTATATGAGGTTAGTATCATGGTCAAGTGAAGTCAACTCAAAGTCAAAGTCTCTAGCCAGAGCATTTCGGTTAATAATAATTGTTATTGTTGAACCAAAGACTTTGTTTTTGGACTATAGAGTTGAATGTGTATGATCTTGGAATTTTGACCATTACCATATTCCATAAGGCCAAAGTGATATAGTTTTGAAGAATAGAATTGGTGAAAATAATAGTCACAACTATGTAACACTTAACAAAGTAAAATTGGATTTTACCGAAACTAAGTAATTGATAAATGTAGCCAAAATGTCATACCAACAGCTAAGTGACGTGTGGCTGTTAATATTTTAATAATTATATATTAATCGCTGACCAAATTTAACACTAACGGGTTATACAACCGAAACGATGAATATTCCTTTTGACCAAACGATTTAATTAATTTGTGATTGTTATAAATTAATTAATATTTATGAAATATTAATTATAAAATTTTATTTTGATTTGATGAACAAATATTACTAAATAGACTTATAATAGTTATAAATATATCAATCGATATTCGATATCGATACGCGTTTAAATAAGATTTATATACAATATAATTTGTTCGGGAATTAAATAGGTTTGAAGCCCATATGGGAGCTGATATGTTTGGCCATGATGAAGCTTTGGGGCAGCTATATGATGGGTAAAAGGGCTTGAATTTGAATGGGTAAGAGGAAAGAAATGGTAAGAGAGAAATGTCGATCTTGATCCTAAAATATCTCTCCATTCCCACCTCTATAAAATAATCTCACCCCACTCACATTTTAATGATTATGGAGTCTCCATCTACATCCACTCTGGCCAAAAATAATCCACCCCCATCCCTTCATTTCCAAACACCAATCAAAGTAAAACTAATATTATTCGATAGACGGCGGTCAACGGTTCAAGGACTAGCACTCTACTGGATTGGAAATAAGTTCAAGGAATAGATCTCATTGTTTCAGTGTGTTCTAATAGGCTTTGGAAATAAGGCAATATCTGATCTACAATTACAAATTAATGTCTAAATAGTTGATATATTATTTATTTCTTTGTAAGTTAGGGGATGATTCTAGTATATCGATATATCATAAAATCTAGATTGGTTGTATGATTATATATATATATATATATGATTATTTATCACAAAAAATTTACATACACCTACCATTAATGCTCTCAGCAAAAAAAAATGTTTTTTATTTAATTGATTTACTATTCATTATTTAAGTTATGTAACTAGTAAAATTTAAGTACAATATCTTATGCTATACAAAATACAATTTTATAATTTTATATATGTAGTTTCATACACAAATATATTCGGCATAAATAAGATAATTTATATTTTTCTAAATATTACTTAAATTAATTAATTGCATAGATTAATTATGTTAATATATATAAATTAATTATATTAATATATATAAATTATATAAAATATGTTTTATATTTTACAAAATGAAATTATTGCATGACCTGCTTTTGGCAGCAAATAAAAAAATTATATATATGATTTAAATATTTAAATAATAGATGAAAATTAAAATTGAGTTTAAAATTGATTTAAATTATAAAATACATATATAATATTTGAATGTTAAATTTTAATCAGATTTGTACTAAAATTTTTTAACTTCAAACTAACTTTCAAAAAATACCTTTTTACTAGTTTATTTAAATTATGTATGAAAATTAATATATATACATATATATATTTAAAAAAACCAAATTTTGTCATAAGCATTATAATAGGTATATATTTTATTTATATACTTTAGATACATATATGTTTCGTTTAAGTATATTTCTATAATTTATTATTAAACTTTTTACAAGATATATATATATATGTTTAAAAAATGATTTTGAATTTCCAATAAAATAAATAAATATAATTTTAAATATATACATGTACATAATTAAATATATATATATATATATATAAATAAATTTCATATATATATATACAGTTGTAAATAATTTTCAAAATAATATATATATATATATTATATATATTTGCAATATTGAGAATAGATAAATAATATATATATATATAAACATACATTTGGATGATATATTTGTATACTAGATGAGCTAACATGTCCGTTATAGTGTAAATTCCAACAGTTATATGCGGGCATGTTATACCTTGCACGACTGATATGTGACACATGCGTGCACACATATATGTGTGTATGATACACATTTATACATGATATAATGTTAGTTATATAACATAAAACTATATTATAAAATTAAATTAAATAATGATTTTATTTAAAAAGAGATTTAGAAATATTCTAAATAAATTAGACTTCATAGGTCCAAAAAAGATCCAAAATGGTAAAAAGTTTGAAATTCACCCATTACTTCAGCTACAAGCAGGCCCAGTTCTAAAAATGGTATCAGAGCCCAATAGTCCATGCGGTCTATTAGCCATGTTAGGGTCTAATTAAGCTCACAGCCCATATAGTATGGTGTCTAGAAAGGTAGTGTCGAAGGATTGAGTTTGGGTAATCAAGTACTCTACCCTACCTAGCTACCAGCCTGGCCCAAATAGATATGCAAGCCCAAAGGTTGTCCCTAATAAAAAAGGCCTAATATGAATTAGGTATGGGGCTAATTTTCAAAATTGTTTGAAAATTAAAAATATAAGATTTTAAATTTAATAGTTAAATTTAAAATAAAATATATACATATTACAAATGTAATAATATAATAATTTTTAAAAAAATGTTTGAAATTAATATAAATTAGTTTCGAAATTTATAAAGTTTTTTAATGAGATTAATTAAATAAGTTAATTAATTAATGAATATATAAATGTCACATATATTATGATATATGTTATGTTATTTTAAAATGTTAAATTAACATAATTATAATATATGTATATGTGAATTTAGAAATTAATATAAATTTAATTAAAATTATTTAATTAAATAAATTAATTAAAAGGTTAATTAATTAAATAATATACATATATACGATATATGTGTTGTTATTTTTTTTAGCAAGACTAGTCGGCTTTAAAGAGGGCCGTACGAGCCGTCCACTTTTATTAAAGACTGTAGATAAGAGAAGGATCCACTATCTTCATCCTCAGAATCAGGCCCTATAACATGTACGTACTCTGAAAATAAAGTGACCAAGTTAGGAACAAAAGCTACATAATCGCTGGAGTATAAATACTTCCTGTCCCAAGAGGCATCTTCCA
The DNA here is from genome assembly GCA_030737815.1 of Allium fistulosum. NCBI lineage: Eukaryota > Viridiplantae > Streptophyta > Magnoliopsida > Asparagales > Amaryllidaceae > Allium > Allium fistulosum. Next base: position 560,679,801 of record CM060907.1, read on the forward strand.
AAACAACCCTATTGTCTTCACCTAGCACAAAGTGCAAGACCTTCACCATGAACATGATAATACAACTTACGTTCCTCTTCTTCTTCCCCAACAAACATATAGTAACTGTTAGACATCAGACAATGTCTCATTTTATATTACTCATGAACCCAAGCTTGCTCGGAGAAATTCCAGTAAATAGGAGGATCAACAGAAGCAGACGAGGCCTCAAAAGAAGACCCTTGCAACAGAATAACAGGAATAGAAATAGGAGCCACAACAATAACCTCAACAACCGTTGGGTAAGGCATTTTGGGCTTAGGGACCCATTTTCTAATTGGAGGGCGAGGGAGCGGGTTCTTAGCTGAGATAGGTTAGGTAGCATCAATAGGACCAAGCTTATAATTTCCTACAATATGACAAAAGAGTGACAATCTGAGCATATGTCAGGTTTCCAACTGTAATCAACATCAACATAAACGTCCTTATCTTTAGAATTACGTACCTTCAACTTAGATGGAAGCGACTTGTTCGACGTGATTTTAATCAACGCCTTAGCGTACACTAGCTTCTTCCTAGCCACAGTATTTACATCAAAGCATCTAAACTTACCAACTACGCTAGTCAACCAATCTAGCCCAACCATGAGTTGCATAACGGAAGGGATATTCCTGAAGTGGGCCCAAGCAGGAATAGACAAAATTTGATCCCTAACACTATCCAACGAGGGACTCCATGGGGTTACGATGAAAGGCTTATCTGCAATAATGGAGGGTTCCGCTTCCAGAATACGAAGTCTTTCATCTTTTCTAGGGAACTTGAAAAAAAACAAGGATTCATCGAAATGAACACGAAGCCCACCCTTAAGTCTCCAGATACTATAGCAATGTTCTCTAACTACATTGTACGGTGGGTTTGAGTCAAGAAAAAAACCGACCAAGTAATCCGACCAAAATTCAACACCCACTTGAATAACCTCGCACAGGGGCACCATTGCTCCATCTATTTCAACAGTTTCAAAAGTGCTGAGAGAGTAGGCACCCACATTTCTTTGCAAAGAAGTAAACAAAGAGGTCCAAGAATTAGCAACAACCAGTTGAAAAGCATGAGGAGCAGGCTGGGACTCAACACTTGCATTAACATGCAAAATAGGAATAGCATGATGCAGTTGACTAGCAATTTAAGTTGCCACATTTTTACAAACACTTGGAGAGCGAACCCATATTACTGGATTTGCAAGATTTGCTACTGAAACATTAACAAATAGATCACAAAAAGAGTCGGTATTCAAATTAAGAATTCCATGATCACTAGTGGAGCTAACATTTGCAGCACGAACTATATCACTAGTAACAACATCATTATTTGTAGCAACATGCCGATCATGAAAGACACCCAAAACCAGACGAATTAAGGGAAGCAGGAAGCAGAGGGAGCTCAGCATTTTTATCGACGACATTCAAACCAAACGCTTCAAGAAGGTTACCATTATTTTGCCATAACTAATCACTTCCGCTAAAAGCAACAACAATCAGAGGTGAAATAGTCGAATCATTCTCCACATCCGAAACCCTCATCCCAGAAACAGGTGCAACAGTGGAGTCAATTCGTGAAAGAGACGAAGTAAAATCACCAAGTAATTCAGTCATGATAGTTACATGTCCAACATAGGCCGATTAAATTCCAGACGAGGAATTACCTTGCAAAGGAAATTCATGAGAAGGCAGACATTCAAGACCGGAGACAGCATCGTTCGCATCAATAAAAGACGATAACCCAGAAACAGCAGCGCGAGACTCCATGGGCAACGATGAATAGGATTAGCCGCTTCTGGTACAGGAGGTGCAGCCACCTAAATCAACAACCCGAGATAATCTCATCTTATCCTTGCGGTTTTTGGCCATCCGAGTGCGACGAGGAAGGGAGGAGAGGCGGTGAGCGAGAGGTGGGAAAAGGAAAGAGGAACCCTAAATCGGTAGAAACTGGGATGTCATAATAAATATTTAATATAAATATTAATATAATATAAAATTAACTAAAATTTTAATTAATTAAAATTAATTAAATAATTTTTAATTAATAATAATATTATACATACGACTATTATATAAGTAACATGTAATTTAAAAGTTATATAATAATAGAACTTATATAATATGAATGTATAAACTAAATGTCGAACATCAAAGAAACCCAAACAGACCTAAGGAATATATATATATGTATGTAAACGTACGTATACCTTGATTTTTGATGTGTCCGACACTAGATTCACAAGGGTATTTCATAAGAAATACATTATTTCATAAGTCGATATAACTCAATATAATATATTGAAGATTATGAATCTTCAATATAATGTTCTCCTCTACCATATATACATATATTAATAAATTACTAGCATACTTCTTAGTAGTTGAGCAAACTCAAGCTAGGGATGTTATGTGTATTATTATTAATATATTAAATAGACGAGGTAAGATAACTATATGTATTTGTTGAGCAAACTCAAAGTATAGTATACTCAAGCGGTCACGATATGGTGGGTATGAGTGAATAATTTCATTTTGATTTATTGAGCAAACTTGAGGTCGAAGTGAAATTATGACAAGGTGCAAAGGGTAAGGAGTTATATATAATACAACTAATAAGTAATTATCCATCGTCTATAAGGCTATGACTTGTTGAGCATGAACGAACTAGGCCAGCCCGCAGCATAAGAATTTGGTGAATTTCAAAAAATTTACCATATTTGGATCTTTTAGGCATATGAAGTCTAAAAATATATTAGATCCAATCTAATAAAGTTTTCAAATAAAATCGTATTTTATTTGAAGTCGATTAAAAGAGGGTTTTAATTAATTTAAACTTAAAAAAAAAGTGTATCAAATACACCAAATAATTGCTCATAAGAGTAAATTAAGAGTAAGAAACTGTTCGTTTCTTTCTCCAAAACTTATGTACTTTAGGGAAGTAAACTTCTATCTCTTTCTCTAAAAGTTATAAAATTAATGAAAGACATACTATGCTTTATATGGAGAGAAACCTTCCATTTCTCTCTCTTTTTATTGAATTAATCGATAAATTAAATGCCATTAATTAGAAATTAACACATGGCATAAAATGTAAGTTTGTCTAAATATATTGCAATGTGAGTTATGAATGTACAACATTGTGGTGTTACAATGGATGTATCAAATACATCCATTTGTGTGAATACGTAAACGGTGCTAAGATCTGATAAAGGTTTGAATACATCAAATATATTCATTCCTCAATTGCGTGACACAATAGTTAAACATAAGCAAGTACGGTTAATTAATAACTTGTAACGACCCGCTATTTTAAACCATTCAAATCGACAATAAAACCATACATGTCAGACTTGAATCATTCAAAACAACATATTGTTAATAAATCTTGGGGTAAATAGAATCAATCACAGAATCACAGACACAGAATATGCAGCTAAATAAATAAAACATAGTAGTTCATAAAGCTACTACAGAAACAACATAGTCAGAAGCAAATACAACAGAAATCCAAATACATAGAAGTTCGCTAATACATAAGAAAATGACAAATGTCTTAACAGAAATAACCGAAATAACCGAGGTAACTGAAATAGCTAAGCAGATAGATAGATAGATCTCCAGCAAAGTCTCCAGCTCCAAAAGGTGAATCCTGAATGATGTGAAACTCAGACTGACCTGAGCATAAAGTAAAAATAAAACACTCGAGTTAGGACTAACATTCTCATGAAGTAAATCAACTCAAGTGAAATGTAACAAACGAAATGCAACAATAACTCAAAGGATGTTTGGGATTCCTATCCTTTAAGGATCCATTAAACTACCGCCCACCTCGAAACAACACTCCCAAAATCAAAGGTGCGCACCAATCGATCACAAAGTAACAGATATGGTATCGAAGAAGCGTGTCCGATAGGAGGAGCGACCTCACTTGGCCTGGTTATGGCTCCTGTTTTAGTCATATCAAGCTGACCAGAGGGTCAGGGCTGCATTTCTTACCTCATACCAATAGCGTCCGCCAAACCATCCTACTTCGTTCTGGATTCTCCACCATGTGCACAGTTGTTAAAGTGGTTTCGAAATTGGCAGAGAGTATGACAATATCCGACCCCGGTCTCTTTAACAACCAAACGCTTATATTTTTCACACCGTGGTCATTTTATAAAACATTTAAATAATAAATCTTAAATTATAATTTAAATCAATACTAAAATATTTAACTTCAATTATAATTTAGATTTAAAACATTTATTTTACAATTCATATTAAATCAATTATTACATTCCAAAAATCATATCTTTTAAACTTAAATAAAATCTTATTTAAATTTAAATCCTTTAAATAAAAATTAAACTACAAATTGTTCCCCACTTAACTTCTTAAATTTTTTTTTTAAAGTTCATGTAAAATCTATATTTATTATATTAAATTAAATTTATAATTAAATTTCTTACAAACTATATTAAATATTAAATTAAATTTCTTAAAAATTATATTAAATATTAAATTAAATTTAAAATTTAATTTCTTAAATTATATATTTTAGAACCAAATAAAATTATAAGTTAGAATCTTAAAATTTCATTTAAACCATACTTAGGTTATAATTTAAAACTTTATAACATATAAAATACTATTATTTTCCAAATATAAATTTTTAAATAAAATCATTAAACTAAATTAAATTTTAAAAACCAAATTTATTAAATAAAAACATACTATATAATTTTAAAATAATTTAAAACCGACCAATGGTGTTTGTATATAATGTTCTACCCAATGGTTAAGTAATTGGGTATATATCATTTCAACCCAAAATTAAAATTCCGGGTATATATCATTTCAACCCGTATCCCAAATTAATAGTTACAAATCAATAAAATCGCTTGGGTCTATCATTTCAACCCATAACGATTTTTCCTAATCTATAAGATCGTTCGGGTATGTATCATTTCAACCCATAGTTAGAGAACTTGCAGTATGATATAAATAAATAAATAACATAACATATCAGAGTATATCATATAACATATCATATCATGCCACAGGTGAGCATCATATCATATCAGAATCATATAGTATAAGCTAAACAAATCTAACTACAACAACATTTCAATTTACATTTCAATTGGTGTCCATTCACTTAATCATAAGAAATTAGTCGTGGGTGATTTCTCACCTTTCGTGGCTAATGAAGGTGACAACTACATGAACGGATACGAAGCGGATACGGAGATGGAGACCACAAGCTCAAAATAAACTAAGCACCAAACGAAGACACGAACACGAACGATCCAAGATCCAATACCTTTGTAAATAATTTCTCTTTTTTTATAGATGAAGAGAGGAGGCAAAGGGGTTCGGCCTAGCTAGGTGGGCTCGGCCAAGTGTGCGAGGGTGGTGTATGTGTGGCCGAGAGGGTGGGTGTGTGTGGTGTGGGTGCGTGTGGCTAAGGGGCGGAGGGTGTGGGTGGGTATGGCTATGGGAAGGGGGTGTGGGTGAGTGGGTAGGTAGGGTGTGGCCGTGGGGTAGGCTCGGGTGTGGGTCTTGGGTGGCGTGTGGGATGGAGGACGAAGGTGGGTTGGCGGGTTTTTGGGTTCTAGGGTGTGGGTAGCTGGTTGTAGGCTAGAGGGGGAGAGAGAGAGAGAGAGAGAGAGAGAGAGAGAGAGAGTAAAGAGATGGAGAGAGAGAGGCTAGAGGAAAGGAGCTAGGCTTTTAGGAATTGGATTGGAGATGGAGATGGAAGAGGAAGGAGAAGTTTACTATAAGTTTTTCTCTCAAGCAAAAAGAATGAGAAGGAGGAAGAAGCATAAATAAAAGTTCATACATTTGATTCCCAATAGATATGTCCATTCAGGAAAAGATACGTACCCATTTAGATGTCTCCTAGTATTCTAGCCCAATAGATCAAGCCTAACCAAATAAATCCAAAGCCCAAAACAAATAAAAGAAAAATAGGCAAAAATACACACATATGTACGCGCATTTTTACGTAGAAAATTGCAGATTTAAAGCTGTAGAAATCGGATTTTAATGAAACGAAAAGTGGAGTGGAGATTAGAATTCAGTCTAGTATCATAAAAAAAGAATAAATGCCAAAATTTAATTTTTCAACCAAAATTCAAACATTGACCAAAATTTGAATTTTTAGAAAATTTTCTATTTTATTGAATTTGGAAAAATATATTACTCAATGTCCCAAAATCGTTATTTTAAATTCAAATTTATTTAAATTTTAAAATATTTAATTCAAAAATTCAATAAAAATTTAAAATTTTTAATTTTAAACTCAATGTCCCAAAATCATATGTAAGTTTGTATTACATCACATATGCAAATAACAAGAATATACAAACATTCAAATCTAAAATATATATTTTGATTTAGGTGCTTAAAACATAGACCTACAATTAAAACATTATACTAATCATATACAAATCATTATTTTGATTTATCAGAATGAAATCAAATCAATTAATATGATCACACAAACTTTCAGATCTAAAGAATTACACTTTGATTTGAAAGTTTAAAACATAGATCTATGATTAAAACATTGTAAAATTATACATACAAATTATAGTTTTGATTCATCTAAATAAAACCCCAATCAATTCATATAATAAACAATTCAAACAGCATAAACCATATTCAATTCAAATAAGACAATATTATAAGTATATAAATTATGATATTAAATTTTATTCATTGAAGCATTATATCAAAATCATTAGAATAAAAAGATCATACCTTAATTCCAAAGCCTTGAATCACAACCCGAAGCAATGAATTTACCATTAGACGTAGCCAATAAATCACACCTTGAACGATGAATAAGTCTCCTAGATTCAAAATCAGCCTTCAGATGTCGCAAGGATCAAGAGGAATAAACCACTTTTCATAATTTATTTAATTTGTATTTGATTTTGAGAATAATTGAAGCCATGGAAGATCTCATATTTTCAGCCATTAGAGAAGAAGGAGAGAACCTGAAAAGTTACAGATAGAAGAATGAAAAAAATGAGAAAGTTAATTGTACGTACAAAATGAATTAGAAAATATGTTTATTTGAAAGAAGGAAACATTTCCCATTGTTTAATTAAAATTTCCCTAATTAATTCTCTTGATTAACTTTCTCTTTTCACTCCTATTTCTTTACATGGTATGGCTGAAAATTACGTGCCATCAAATGACATAAGATTCCATAAATCAATGCATGTAATTATCTTTTATTTAATTACATTGATATCATATATCAATACGCGCAAATATAACTTCTATAAATGCATTCAAATAATTACAAATAACTCCCAAACATCAAATAAAATAAATAATAATTAATATTTCCCAAATACTAATTAATTTAATCAATTTACAGCTTCTTATAAATTAATTAAATCACGTGGTTTTTGGAGAATTCATCATTACAGTTGCGCGACTCAAAGGTGTAGATTTAGTCAGCGATTAATATTGAACAATTCAAATATTAACGTTCGCACGTCACTTAGTAGGTGGTGTGACATTTTGGCTGAATTCATCGCTTATACATCTTTTGGTAAAATCCAATTTTACTTATTATAAGCGGTACCTAATAGTGACAATTATTTACGCCGATTCTCTTTGTCAAAACTATATCACATTAGGACTTTTGGAATTTGGTAATGGTCAAAATTCTAATATCGTCCACATTCAACTTTATAGTCCAAACACAAAGTTCTTTGTTCAATAATAATAATTATTATCAACTGAACTACTTTGGCCAGATATTTTGATTTGGGTTGACATGAATTGATCGTGATACTAACTCCATATAATTGAGGAGATGAATCCTCTATTAAAAAGTGCTTCACTTCCGATACTTCCACTCGACCCAACTAAAGTCACTCGAGAGACGCTATGCCATGATTTGACTATAATCAAAGCGAAGCTTTCATATTGAAGATTCATAGTATTCTCAAGTCGATAGAACTATCTAAATTAGTCACATCGATATTTTTTGTTTGACCTTAGTTATATTAACCAACAGAAAACTACCGAATGGGTCGTTCCATAGTTATCCAATAACTATTATTACGTAACCCCTAAGTGCCCCCAGCAGTCATAAGTAATACACTGCCCAACATTGAAGAGCATTATGTACTCTAGTCTCAACGGATACATCGATATCCAGTCTTGATGCATCTTGACTAGGAACATTTAAAATGATATATTTGTTTCATTGTGATAAATTACTCACGGTTACAACACTTTGTAACTACTATCACAAATCATACCATTTATAGATTTTCTATTAAATATACTTTTAATTAAGTTACTTAATTAATATAGCCACATTATATTAAGTATATAATAGAAAGAAATCACCTTTATTTCGAACAAGATTGGTCAATGAGTTAGATATATGTAACAAATTACATAATTGCCCCTAGAACATACCCCTAACTCTATCAATCTCTCACTTGCACTTGGGGTCAATTATGGAATCTTATTCCAACATCTTTAATCGGTTTTCTCAAAACCAATTGGGTCAGTCCCTTTGTGACCGAGTATGCTATTTTGTTTCAATTATCTACTCTGTCAATCAACTCTCTCTGACGATGATAAAATATTTTATCACATGGAACAATTCAGAGTATGCCTTTCGACTTCTAGTAAGCTCTAAGTTCTGTTACGAACTATATCGCGACATTGTTATCATATAACAATGTTATGAGATTCTCAACATTTGGAATTGGCTTAGTTATAAATTTGTGCACTTATATATTTATAAACATTGTTTTTATTGCGGCGCTATTCAAGACGATGTACTTAGCCTTTTTCATTAAACCAGCCACGATCTTTCATTTGGAACATTTCAAACTTAAAGATTCTTAACTTGAATTTATTATTGACATATTATACTCAATATCATTTACGATGTTTGTGTCCGAACACTCCTTCATAAGGAGTTTTTGTTTCTGTAAACAGTTCCCTAGTAATTCATAAATACACAAGAACACTTCAAACAACCATTAAGTGATATCAATTTGGATTTGATATTTTCTTCCTGTATCAAATACATAAACAAATCATGATATCGTAACCAACATAATACGTATGATAATTCCTATTGCTAATTCATAACACACATGTTCCGTATTAAAAAATTTAATAAGGTGTATTTAAATATCGATTTGGGACATTCCTAATATCTTTTATACTCACTATAAAAGACATCATTTATAATCCAAAGTTGAGTATTAAAACAACTTAGGTTGATTTCAACACAAGTACACGGTTAAAATCAACAATGTGTTGTTTACTTACAGTTTAGAAATATTAATGTACCTTTTAACGTTCTTTCTTATGAACACACGCTTCCTCTGCACTTTGATTGAAAATCAAACTATATGATTTCTACCAAAATACTTATTCAATATGCTTATAAAATGATACTTTGGTATCATTTCTTAGATCATATCCAAAGACTCACAAACTCAATATCGCTTCCACTGACTTCGATACATTTTTGGTTAATATGTATAAATAGCTTACTCTAATCGTTATTTAGATTTTTTTGTTTCAGTACATATGTACCAAAACACTAAGTCTCATCAAGCGACAATTTTGTGAGTAAATCCGAATTAACTTGACCACGTTGAATACCGAGTATATTATGCTAATTTCTAAAATTGAAATTTGCGATATTATTCTTATCAACATTGCTCATTTGATTCCAACTGCATTACTCTTTCTCATAAAGACACAATCTCACCGCTGGATCACATCCTTTCGGTTACGACTATTAAAATCATATTTTGATAGCGTACTTGGAATTCTTTTGAATTTGCACATCATACAATATAGATTCAACACTCTTATTGGTTTAAATAAACAACCGAGGATTATATAACTTTGACATGAATAAGAAACTCATAGTTTCTCTTTGATGTACGAGAATAATTATTAGACATTCTAATGCTATGTGTTCATTTAGGTTAGTTAATTTCATTTCATCTCATATAATCAGTTCTATCTATGGATCGTATCCAATTCCATTTAACTACCAATAATTCCTCAAAGAAATTCCTTCACAATGAAGTTGGTATATCTTGAAACAATAATCATTTTTCGATGTAAATAGAATATTGATTCATAAATGCTTTATGAATTTCTTTATTTATAAAACTGATTTGGTTTTAGTTTACAAAAATTATATTCAAAACATAAATATGCCATTCAATGATAGTCCTTTCCAAAATCCTTTTGGGGAGATTTATACAAGATCCTTCATAAACAATTATTACGTGCAATCTTTCGACTCACATAACCTACCAACTCCTTGGCCTAGGATATGTTGGAGTTTCTAATAAATCCTTATCTTGTAAGATTTTGTAAACTATTATTCAAATGAAATAATATCAACCTTTTGTACTGCTCTTAAATACATTACCTTATAGAAAGAAACTTACTCAACATCACTCACAATTAATCGTACATCGTCCAACAAAGTTCGATTACTCCATATCGATGCATCATTATGTATCACATGAAGGAGTTATTTTAAGATTGAATCTTTATTCATTTTAGGTATATTTGGAACCTTTTCCAATATACTCACTCATTCGATCAAATCAAATCATTTCTATCGCACGATATTTTTACTTCCATTTTATATTCAATGAGTTTATCATAGACATAGTACATGTGTATCAAATACACATGTCCATGTTGATGATGACTCATCAGTGAATATGACGAAGTACGTAGAACCATTTTGGTATTTAAAGAATTACGATTGCATACATCTATATGTATCAATTCGAAGTGTTCATCAACTCTTATTATGCACCCACAAAATGGGTGCATAGCCATTTATTGTTTGAGATATAACTAAGTATCATATGATTCAAAATTATATAATAAAATTATTTTGTAAAAACTACGGCTTAGTTTATAATTCCAGAATAATTGTAAATAATATTAGATACTTCTGCATTTTCCAATGCTTCACTTTTGTTATGAAAACAAATACCACATTATAGTTTTATTTCATAATGAATATCCATAATATTCGTAGAAATATAGCCATGTCTATTTTTTCAGTCGATAACCAAAAATAATCATTATTTCATAAATAATGTTCGGTACGTTTTACGAAAATAATTTTCTTAATTTGATGCAATCAATAAGTGCTATATGACATGCTCCCACTATTATCGCCATTACTATAATAGCGTATTAAATTCGGAGGTCCATCATTCACTTAATATAGACTTGTTTATTTCATATACTGCAACTAGTTTACCATGGAGAGTTCTTTGATCAAATATCTTGAACTCAAAGAAACAAATCCAATAGAAAACAATTTTCTATATGAAAATACATTTCGGAATAGAAATCATATTTCTCATTCCAATGTTAATATCAATCTTTATTATTACGATTCTTGTTTCCGTTTTTTCTTTTTGAAGAAGAAATGACTATTCAGTCTCTCCATCCCAACTATACCTCATTTAATCTTATACATTCATTTTCCTTTCTAAAGTGTCAAACCATTCAAAAGAAAACACTTACTACAATATCATAACGAACTCTTTATGAAAGCGCATTTGATTACCCTTAACATTTAAGGACATCAAATATTTTGCTCTTTGCATAAACTAATTAAACTGACATTTTAGCGATCAAGTTATTAGATCTATCTTGAAGTTTTGGTCTTGTGCTACAATTAACACAATATAATCTTTTATGTAATCAATCAAATAGAATACTCGATCTCATAATACAGTTTATTGGCTTATTTCGAATGAACTATAAGTATCGTACATTATAAACTATGACCATTCACCATATAATATTAATATGTGATAGTATATGGATCAAATATCCATCCATAGTCTTGTATTACTTTTAGAATTCGAAACTCATAAAATGCAATACATGGTCTAAACCAAAAAAACATGTAAGTGAACATTTTACGGATGTATTAAGTAGTTGTAAAAATTAGGCACTTGCATGGGTATAGAAAACATTAACATGCAATAGGCATTTAATAGTGGGTATTATATTTCCATGTATCATCTTTCAATTTAGTTCATTTGTATATGTTAATTGATAAACGTTTTATCAATCATATTAAATGCACAAATTTATCGTTGTGGATAATTATAACATTATTTAGCATGTGTTCTTACAATATTAGAAATGTTAAATGTTACTATTTCATTTTTCTAATAAGGCTCCCAGTAGTATTTTATGTTTCACCAAACCCTAAGCAAAATATTGAAGTCATTCAACTTCACTAGTGGGTGTTAGGACTCATATGCCTTGGGATTCTGACCTTGACGAAAGCTCAACAAATCATAGACCCGCATACGATGGATAACTCTTTATCGGTTGTATCACATACAACTCCTAACCTTTATTACCTTGTCCTAATCCCGCCTTTACCTTAAGGAAAGCTCAATAAGTAAAGTGGGACTATTCACTCAGACCTATTATTTCGCAACGGCCTAAGTATAATGGATGTATCTTGAGGAAAGCTCAACAAATACGTGTGGTTATCTTACCTCGTTTATTCAATAAATTAATAGTACTACACATAACATCCCTAGCTTGAGAAAAAGCTCAACAACTAAAGAGTATGCAAGTAATCTATTAATATATAAATGATAGAGGACAACTTTATATTAAAGATTCATAGTCTTTAATATATTATATCGAGTTATATCAACTTATGGAATAATGTATTTCTCATGAAATACTCTCATGATTCAAGTATCGAACACATCAAAAATCATGGTATATGTACATTTACGTATGTATTTATTTCTTAAGTCTATTTAGGGTTTCTTTCAAGTTCCACCTTTTGTTATACATTTATATTACATAAGATGAATTATTATATAACTTAGTTAACTTATATAATAGCCTTATGTATAATATTATATTAATTAAACCTTATTTAACTAATTAACTCTTTAATTAATTTTATTAATTAACTCTTTAATTAATTTTATTAATTAACTCTTTAATTAATTTTATATTATAATTATAATACAACATTTATATTAGACATATCTACTATAACCTTTATAGTGCTTACTATAACCTTTATAGTATAACACACATATATCTCTTATATATGTGTATTTAATCAATTAACCTTTAATTAATTTATTCAATTAAACAATTTTGATTAAATTTTGTTAACTTCAAAATTTATCTTAAGAATAAATGGGAAATAGTTAGGAGCAGCGAGCAGAAGCAAGGTACATACATGTAAACTTATGTTATCCTAAGCATTTTAAAATAACATAACATATATCAACATATATAATGTATGCATACATGTATTAATTAATTAACATATTTAATTAATTCATTTTTTTAATCTTATTAATAAATTTAAAGTTTGAAATTAATGTGAATTGTTTTTCAAATATTTTAAAAAATCATGTTATACTATAACTTTTACAATAAACATATTTTATTTTAAATTTAACTATTAAATTTAAAATCTTTAATTTTCAAAACTTTTTTGAGAATTAGCCCAAGGCCCAATTCAAGTTGGGCCTATTCTATCAAGAGCAACCTTTGAGCTCACATCACCTTTCAGGCCAGGTTGGTAACCCAGTAGGACATGGTACTTGATAACCCAATTCCAATCCTAGACATTACCTTTCTAGACACTACACTAAGTGGGCAAGCTTAATTAGTTAGCCCTAATATGACTAATTTAGACCGCATCAATTCTTATGATGCTCCCACTAAATGGGTGCATAGCCATTTATTGTTTGAGATATAATTAACAAGTATCATATGATTCAAAATCATATAATAAATTATTTTTTCAAAACTACGGCTTAGTTTATAATTCCAGAATAACTGTAAATAATATTATATACTTCTGTATTTTTCAATGCTTCACTTTTGTTATGAAAACAAATACCACATTATAGTTTTATTTCATAATGAATATTCATAATATTCATAGAAATATAGCTATGTCTATTTTTTCAGTAAATAACCAAAAATAATCATTATTTCATAAATAATGTTTGGCATGTTTTACGAAAATAATTTTCTTAATTTGATGCAATCAATAAGTGCTATATGACATGCTCCCACTATTTCCGCCATTACTATAATAGCGTACTAAATTCAAAGGTCCATCATTCACTTAATATAGATTTGATTATTTCATATACTGCAACTAGTTACCATGGAGAGTTCTTTGATCAAATATCTTGAATTCAAAAAACAAATCCCATAGGCCAAAATTATCTATATGAAAATACATTTCGAAATAGAAATCATATTTCTCATTCCAATGTTAAGTATCGATCACTATTATTACCATTCTCGTTTATGTTGTTTCTCTTTGAAGAAGAAATGACTATTCACTCTCTCCATCCTAACTATACCTTAAATCACATTTAATCTTATACATTCATTTCCCTTTCTAAATGGTCAAACCATTCAAAAGAAAACCTTACTCCAATATCATAACGAACTCTTTACGAAATCGTATTTGATTATCCTTAACATTTAAGGACATCAAATATGTTGCTCTTTACATAAACTAATTAAACTGACATTTCAACGACCGAGTTCTTAGATCTGTCTTGTAGTTTGGGTCTTGTGCTACAATTAACACCATATGATCTTTTATGTAATCAATCAAATTGAATACTTGATCTCATAGTACAGTTCATTAGCTTATTTCGAATGAACTATAACTATCGTACGTTATAAACTGTGACTGTTCACCATATAATATTTATATGTGATAGTATATGGATCAAATATCTATCCATAGTCTTGTATTGCTTTTAGAATTTGAAACTCATAAAATGCAATACGTGGTCTAAACCAAATAAACACGTAAGTGATCAGTTTACAAATGAATTAAATAGTTGTAAAAATTGAAAATGAATATGGATCATAGTGTGGAATATTATCTAAGTTATCTACTAGTGCGGAATATAAATATAATAGTAAATAGTAAAGTAAATGACACTAGAGATTTTTATACTGGTTCGAACTTCCCGTTCTACGTCCAGTCCCAGACTCCTTTTGGAATTTAACTATCAACCCTCACTTAACCTGGAGGAACAGGTATTACACTGCCTGAGCAACCGAACAAGACTTCAACCGCCTAAGCAATAGAATAGGACTTCAACCACCTGAGCAACCGAACAGGACTTCTAATACAAACAATAGAATTGCTTCTGATTGAGTATGCTCTTGAGTAGCACTGATAAGTCAATAACTTACACCCTTCCTATAATCTTCTCATTTGTGGTATTTCGTGTAGTTTGTGAAGATATGAAGTTTAATAAATCACTAATGAAATTTTTCTTGAATGTACAAGTGATTAGAACGAGAGTTTGAATGCAAATGGCAAGAATGTTTAGACAAATAGAATCAGAAATTAAGCAATTAAAACAAATGATTTGAAGGCTATATATAGTTTTTAAGAGTTGTAATTATTCGTGAAAAGGAGTGATCAAAGGATACGGAAACAACTCTTGAATCAAGGGTTGTTTCTATTCGATGAAGTGAAGTGATTTTTCAGAAATATAACCGTTATGCAATTTCAGTCGACTGAATAAAATAATTCAGCCAGCTGAAATGTTTAAAATTCAAATTAGAGTAGAAACAATTAAAAAAACATGTTATTAAGTCGACTGAAATGTATGGTTCGGTCGAATGAACATTCATATTAAATTGTGCATGTGCACAGGTTTTCAGTCGACTGACCTATGTATTTCAGTCGACCGAAATACTTGTTTTTTGCCATATTCATGATTTTTCAATAATGCTTTTGTGTGTGAATTTGCTTAATAAAAATCTTGACATATGAAATGATTTTTTAAGTAGGTGTGCGTGCGTATACCACTTTGGAGTGATTTTAACAAAAATTAATTACTAGACTTAGACCATAGACAAACCATAGGCAATATGGAAGCTTCCATCTGGAATCTGGTCTGCAATCTATTTTTCGAGTAAAATAGTATCTTCTCCTGCAAATATTGTTAGTTTACATAATATTCACTTATATAGTTGTCACAATCAAAACATCAAAAGTAGGTTCTAACAAAAATTTGGCACTTGCATGGATATAGAAAACATTAACATGCAATAGGCATTTAATATTGGGTATTATATTTCCATTTATCAACTTTCAATTTAGTTCATTTGTATATGTTAATTAATAAACGTTTTATCAATCATATTAAATGCACAAATTTATCATTGTAGATAATTATAACATTTTTAGCATTTGTTCTAACAATATTAAAAAGGTTAAATGTTACCATTTCATTTTTATAATAAGACTCCCAGTAGTATTATACGTTTCACTGAGCAAAACATAGAAGTCTTTCAACTTTACTGGTGGGTGTTAGGACTCGTACACCTTGGGATACTGACCATGAGGAAAGCTCAACAAATCATAGGCCCGCATACGATGGATAACTATTTATCGGTTGTATCACATACAACTCCTAGCCTTTGGTACCTTGTCTTAATCCCGCCTTTACCTTAAGGAATGCTCAACAAGCAAAGTGGGACTATTCACTCGGACCTATCATTTCGCGATGGTCTAAGTATAATGCATGTATCTTGTGGAAAGCTCACCAAATACGTGCGGTTATCTTACCTCATCTATTCAGTATATTAATAGTACTACACATAACATCCCTAGCTTGAGGAAAGCTAAAAACTAAAGAGTATGCAAGTAATCTATTAATATATAAATGATAGAGGACAACTTTATATTAAAGATTCATAATCTTCAATATATTATATCGAGTGATATCGACTTATGGAATAATGTATTTCTCATGAAATACTATCATGATTCAAGCGTCGGACACATCAGAAATCATGGTATACATACATTTACGTATGTATTTATTCCTTAAGTCTATTTAGGGTTTCTTTAAAGTTTCACCTTTTGTTATACAATTATATTACATAAGCTGAATTATTATATAAATTTTATAACTTAATTAACTTATATAATAGTCTTGTGTATAATATTATATTAATTAAATCTTATTTAAATAATTTAAAATAATTAAATCTTTAATTAATTTTAACTGATTAACTCTTTAATTAATTTTATATTATAATTCTAATACAACATTTATGTTGGACATATCTACTATAACCTTTATAGTGCACACCATAACCTTTATAGTATAACACACATATATCTCTTATATATGTGTATTTTATTTAATTAATTAACCTTTAATTAATTTATTCAATTAAACAATTTTGATTAAATTTTATTAACTTCAAAATTTATCTTACATACATACATGTAAACTTATGTTATCCTAAACATTTTAAAATAACATAACATATATCAACATATTTAATGTATGCATATATGTATTAATTAATTAATATATTTAATTAATTTATTTTTTTAATCTTATTAATAAATTTAAAATTTAAAATTAATGTGAATTGTTTTTCAAACATTTTGAAAAATTATGTTATATTATAACTTTTATAATATAAACATATTTTATTTTAAATTTGACTATTAAATTTAAAATCTTTAACTTTAGTTTTCAAAACGATTTTGAGAATTAGCCCAAGGCCCAATTTAAGTTGGGCCTTTTCTATCAGGGGTAACCTTTGAGCTCACATCACCTTTTAGGCCAGGCTGGCAACCAGGTAGGATAGGGTACTTGATTACCTAATTCCAATCCTAGATATTACCTTTCTAGACACTGTACTAAGTGGGCAAGCTTAATTAGTTAGGCCTAATATGACTAATTTAGACCGCATAGGCTATTGGGCTCTTATACCATTAAAGGAATTGGGCCAGCCCGCAGCGGAAGAAATAGATGAATTTCAAAAAAAATTCCACTTTCAGATCTTTTGGGCTTATGAAGTTTAAAGATATATTAGATCCAATCTAATAAAGTTTTCAAATAAAATCGTGTTTTATTTGAAATTGATTAAAAAAGGTTTTTAATTAATTTAAACTTAAAAAAATAGTGTATCAAATACACCGAACAATTGCTCATAAGAGTGAATTAAGAGTAAGAAATTATTCGATTCTTTCTCCAAAACTTATGTAATTTAGAGAAGGAAATTTCTATCTCTATCTCTAAAAGTTATAAAATTAATTAAAGACATACTATGCTTTATATGGAGAGAGAACCCTTCTATTTCTCTCTCCTTTAATTGAATTAATTGATAAATTAAATGCCATTAATTAGAAATTAATACATGTCATAAAATGTAAGTTTGTCTAAACAAGAAAAGAGCCACGGGTCCCTGTTTTTGATGTTATTATAAAAAAAGTCCCTGCAGAAATGAATATGTAAATTTGGTCCCTATTTTTGAAAAATAAAAAATGCAAGGTGCCATGCACTTTTCTGATAGAAAATGCAAGGTAACTTACACTTTTCTAATTTTGAAATTTTTATCAAAATTTTCAAAATTTTCGAAAATTTTCAAAATTTTGGAAATTTCAAGTTAACTTGCACTTTCTATCAGGAAAGCGCAAGCTAGTTTGCGCTTTCTGATTTTGAAATTATTTTTGAAATTTTTGAAAAGCGCAAGGTAACTTACGCTTTCTATCAGGAAAGCGCAACCTAGTTTGCGCTTTTTGATTTTGAAATAATTTTTAAAATTTTTGAAATTTTCAAAAAAAATTAATTTTTAAAAAGCGCAAGCTAACTTGCGCTTTCTGATTTAGAAAAAACAAAGACCTAATTTACATACTCATTTATACAGGGACTTTTCTTGTAACAACAACAGAAATAGGGACCTTTCGTGCAAAGCCCCTTGTCTAAATATATTCCAGTGTGAGTTATGAATATACAACATTGTTTTGTTATAATGAATGTATCAAATACATCCATTTGTGTGAATATGTAAACTGTGCTAAGATATGAAAAAGGTTTGAATACATCAAAGCTATTTTCCTTCCTTCGTTGCATGACATAATAGTAAAACATAGGCAAGTATGATTAATTGAGAACTGGGTATATATGGATGAATTAGAATCAAGTTAAAGGCAATCACAAAAGGGACAAAGAGGAAAGAAATAAAAGATAACAAAGATGGTTGATTCATTTTTCCTCTTTGGCAAACTTAACATATGCAACATTCAATTAATAATCAATGAATCATTATGACAATTAATTATGAACGTACAACATTATGGTGTTATAATGCATGTATCAAATACATCCATTTGTGTGAATACGTAAACGGTGCTAAGATATGAAAAAGGTTTGAATGCACCAAATATATGCATTCCTCACTAGTGTGACACAATAGTTAAACATAAGTGTTAGCACCAAAATTGGTCACTAACACCCTTGAATAGATTTGTGTAGAGAGATTAATGAAGAAAGTAAATTAAAACAGTGAAATAACGCAATTGAGTGCAAAAGGAACAGCAGAAATGAGAACACCAGATTTACAGTGGTTCGGCGTAATTGCCTACGTCCACTTTGAATATGATCTTTATTGCTTTCCCAATCACTTGAATACAGATACAATCCGTAAACAAACCACTTGAATACAAGTTTGAATCAAAAATAGGAGAGTATAAAAAATGGTAGAGTTTCCCTGGAGTTCTCCCAAAAGAAGATCCCTTCAACTATACCCCTGCCCCTCTATTTATAGACGAAGACAGGCTAGATCCCTGCATAAGCCCACGACCTAGACAACTCAGCCCATAAGTGATGCCCCAGGTTGACCGACCCAGGTACACCAAGCCACTCTTGGCTGAACCGTGGGTCCCCTGAGGATGACTCGAAGCACCTTCTTAAATAACTCGAAGCAAGTTGTGATGTGACTTGAAGCATAAAAGCGTCGATCGTACCCCTCGTGGTAACTCGTTGTCTTCTCTCATGCATACCGAACCAAGTATGTCGAACCATGTACGACCGAGCCACATTAGCTCTCTCACCATGACCGATCGATGTTTACCAAACCACGTACGACCGAACTACCTTAGCTCTCTCACCCTGACCGATCTGCCGAACCACGTATGACCGACCCACCTTAGCTCTCTCACCCTGACCGATCGATGCATGCCGAACCACGTACAACCGACCCACCTTAGCTCTCTCACCCTGACCGATCGATGCATGCCGAACCACGTACGACCGACCCACATTAGATCTCCAAGGCCGAACCTCTAAAAGCCGACCCACATGAACTGATTCCTCCGAGGCCGATCCCAAATGACCGAACCATCAACACTGATCCTATCCAAGCTGAACCTTACTCAAACTCCCACTATTACCGACCTGCTTATACCAAACCACCCTGACCAAACCAAGGTTGCCGACCCAACCTAGTTCACCGAAAACGATCCACTCTGCCGACCCCACATTCTCATGAGTGATTGTACATGACCGATCGTATATAACCGACCGAGAATATCCGATCCTCACTACAAGTGCTGACCCATAGTTTTTTGGTGACTCCAACACCCAATGCCAACCCATCATTCATTACACATCGTCCCCTATTCATCGAGTCCAACTTGGATGACCAACACTTGACGCTACGCCTACTCACGCTCAATTAAAACTTCTGCAGCCACCGTCTTATAGTCGGGCCAAGGTGTCGGGTAACATTTGCCCCCCAAAGTACGTCTTGTTGTATACATGACTTGCTTTGAATCGAAGCAAGTTAGAGTCTCCAGAAAGAAATCCATCATGTTTCCCGAGTAGTCATTGTCCTTCAATTTTATCCTCCTAAAGTGTCGTATCCTTCTTTGGTCGTCATGACGCTCGGTCGATTCCCAATAATATAAATTCAGGATTGTAGTTCATCAGTGGCCATCTATGTCTGGTTATATAGGGCTAGTAAGCTTCGGCTATCTGATCCAGTCTTTTCTTAATAACTCTAAGTGAAAATTCAATTACTGTTGATTTCAGGAAGTTGAATTTTTTGAATATACACGTGCATGTTCGAGTACACATTCTTGCCATTGGCTCCCGGATGCATTTTATATGCTCGTAAGTCGTCACCAATTCCATCTAGTTTAATTGCAATTCGATTGCAGTTCCTTGTTTATATCTTTTGTGAAATATGGGTTGTAATCAGCCACTCGATGAGAGGGGACTTCAAGTTCTACATGGATGACAACCTCCGAGCCGTAAGCAAGGGAGAATGGAGTACGGCCAGTCGCAGACTCATGGGTAGTTCTATAAGCCCATTAAGCAGTTGGGAATTCATACATCCATTTATCTCTAGCCTTTCTCAAGCCTCTCTTCAGAATAGACTTTATGATTTTGTTCACAGCTTCAACCTGTCCATTTGCTTGAGGGCGACCAAATATCATAAATCTCTTTTCAATATGATGCTGACGGCAGAAGTTTTTCAAATTTAGCGCTGTCGAATTGGGGTTCATTACCGGTTATAATGGTTTATGGAAGGTCATAATGACATATGATGTTCCGGACAATGAAGTTGGTTATTTTCTTTATCTTGGTCGTGGTTAACAAGTCTACATCTGCCCACTTAGTGAAGTAATCAACTGCTACGATAGCATATTTCGCACCACCTTTAGGATCAGCAAGAAAACGATGATGTCAATGCCCGCAAGTGGCAAACGGTTATGGACTAGCCATTTGAGTAATTTCCATCGGCGGGTCTCTCGAATTTTTTGCAAACATCTTGCACTCATCGCATTGTCTAGCATGATCAACCGCATTTTGATTGATAGTCGACCAGTAAAACCCGTAGCAGAGTATTTTCTTTGTCAGGGTTTGCCCCCTGATGTAATCGCTGCATTCTTCTTCATAGACTTCACTCGAGACTCATTTGATATCATCATGGGTGATACACCAAAGCATAGGAATGGATAAACTCCTTTCTACACATGACTTCTTCTTGGATGATTTGGCATTAAGCTTCGAGGAGGATCTGTCGTTTTCCATTCCTCCATTCAGTAAGAATTCCTCACTGTAGATAGTCTTTGATATGTGTCATCGATGACCCCTTTTCTGGCATTGTCTCCAAGATCTAGTCCATCTCTATCCGTCAATGCTTGGAATATTAAGTACTTCAACCAAAACAAAGTATGTCCGTTGCACGTCCCTGAAACTGGTCAGTTTGGCCAGTGACTCGACTCTTTTCATTTCGTTAGCTGAGGATGTGTGTAATGATGTAATACGTGAAGTCGGCTAATTGCTCTTGGACCCGGCCGAGATAAGGAGCAAGACAATGCCCCCTGGCAAGAATAACTTCCCTAACTTTGCATACTACTAATCAGGAATCAGAAAAGATATTTAAAGTTTCCACTCCAAGTTCTCTAGCAAGTTTGAGGCTAGCGGTCAAGGCTTCATACTTAGCTTCGTTGTTTCCTACAAGAAAATCAAGTTTCAGGGTGTTGCAGATCGATCGTTCCTCAGGAGTCATTAACATGACTCCTGCACCATAACACTGATCATCGGATGCTACATCCACGTACATTTTCCATCTGTTAGTTTTTTCTCCACTACTCTTCGAGTAGTCGTATGATGCAGTGAATTCAGATATGAGGTTTGATAATTTCCATCCTTGGATAGCTCTTCGAGGGAAATCAGTGATATCGAATTGACTTAGTTCGATATTCTATTTAAGTAGTCTTTCAGATGTCTCAGGTCGTTGTATGACCTGTCATAATGGCTGGTAGGCGTAGACGTCAATGGGGTGAGCCTAAAAGTAAGAGCGGAGCTTTCATGATGAAAACAATAGACAATACGCTAGCTTTTGTAGCTTCGGGTCGATTATTCAATACATGGCTCGCGATAGTCGGTGAAATCACACACGCATGTCAGAATGGGTCCAAGGGAACATATCATTGTTTATTTAGAGAAATCCATCTAATTCTTTTATCATCATTGCACTGAGCTGTGATTCGATCTTCTACACCCGTGAAGGGTCACCATGGCTGACTGTAATGTCGACTGTCAGCTCAGCGGGTGCAATCTCAGAATCTTTGAGTTCAGATGTAACTATTTCACGTGACATTCAATGTGAAATCTGGTTGGGATGGTCAATGTTGATGGTTACTCTGGTCGAATCCTAGAGTAATGTCATGAGTTATTAAGTCTGATAGTGAATGGCTCTGAATGCTCTGATTGATTATCTGCATAGCTGGATCTTGCTTTAAGTTTGAATTTGCTTGTATATTCGAGTAATGCGCTTTCCATTCAATGCATTCATGATCCTTTACCTGTCGTTCGGGTTGCAGTGGTAGTCAGTTGCCCACGAGCTTAGGCATCGATTTAATGATTCTATCTCTAGGGATTCTTTCGGTCGTAGTCTTGAGTAGTTGTAAACACTATATATAAGTTTCAATATTGAGCTATCCAGCCAGTCTTTCGATGATCACCCTTCTGCTCTTAGTCTCGGGTTGATAAATGTACTGCGTGGACGGTTAAGTCTCATCCTAGCTATGTTTATACCCCCACCTAAACTCCAAAGACATAGAGTTGATCGGTGAATAGTCGGTTCACATTCATCCTGCTTCTCGCTCGTGCCCCCAAGTCTGGGGCATATACCGATAAGTAGGAAGGCCAGCCATGCCCACTTTAGCTTTACTCTCTTTCCCGTTGAATCGTGGGATCAGGTCAGTTGATAGGAGGCTGAGTCTCGCCTATCCTGGATTGTATTGTTGTTATTCATTCCAAGGGGAATACTTTGATGCCTCGTCGGTTTCTGGGCATAAGTAGAGTACTGGATGGTTAGCCATGTCCACTTTGGTTCATGTTCTGTAATCAGATCTCGGGGTAAAGTGAGCTCAAGTTCAGTTGGGTCATGCTCATCCAGTTTCATACTCCTCCTAACGAATCGAAAGAGGGTGCTGGAGAATTAATGATCAAGTCTTCATGGTTTACTCTCCTTTCCTCACTCTGGTGGTCATAGTTTTTCAAGGGACATTCGGGTCACATTCGTACATGCTTGATGTGGATCGATATTGACCCTCGATATAAGGTATGATATAGTCGGTCGCCCGTAGCTTTGGATGTCGTTTTGATTGGTTCTGTATTGAGGCCTCCTTGCAGCCGTTGCCTTAAGTTGTAAAGAACTCCAAGCTAGAGCTATAATGAGCTATCGTATTCAGCTTTCAATGATTTGTACTCTTGCCCCCAGCATTGATTTGGCCAGGGCACAAGTCGGATGGTCGAAATCCATCCTTAGTGAGTAAATACTCCTTATGTCGATTTCAGGTCGAAGTTTGCGGAATAGAGAACGGTCGGAATCCACTCATCTATTTATCGATGTTTATATGCCACTCTACATTCTGGTGACTTAGAGTTATTCTTCCCCGGTCGACTCGCGCCTAATTTGTGTTCATGCTTCGATCCACTCTCCGGGGACTTAGATGAAACGAGTAAAAAAATAGCCATTTTGGCCACTGCCTCGGATTTCGATGAAACTAGTTTCATCAGATCCATAATAGTGAGTTATAGTAGGATTTCAAGTTTCGTAGTGATCGGACTTGTCATTAGCCTCTGCGAGCTTGAAACGCGTAGAAATTTATTTCGGAATTCGATAAAATAATTTGACTTTGAAAAGCTATCTTCCGCATACGATCGAATTAGGCCTCAGAACTAGTTCCATTATGTTCGGAATGGGGGGTAAAACATTATGAACGCCAGGCGGCACGCTTCGTTTGGAGTTTGAAATTGCGCAGGTTGAACGGGCGAGATATTTTATAATTATAATATTTTATATTTTTATTCTCTTTCTCTCAACCGTTCGTACCACACCCACACTTTTCTTTCTACCTGAACATTACTCCCTCTTCCCTTTTTATTCGAATCGCATTAGTTCAAATCGAAAGAAAAAAGAACTCTCGATCTAGATAAAAAAATGAAACAACGCGATCAATCACGATTGGAACAAGAAGGCGCGAGGCGGCAGTCGAGCTTGGCGTTCGATTTTAGGGTTTATGGTTCCTCGAGGGAGCTCACGAGCGCGCGCGATGGAGGCGCAGGCAAGGTGGCGGCGCGAGATCATATGTTATACTATGTAATGATGTAATAATCTACATTGATAAATTTGTGCATTTAATATGATTGATAAAATGTTTATCAATTAAGATATACAATTGAACTGAATTGAAGATTGACAAATAGAAATATAACATATACTGACTAACAAATACTTATTGCATGTTAACGTTTCAACACCCATGCATACGATAGATTTTACAACTACTAAATACGTTCGTAATTTGGTCGCTTACATGTTTGTTTGGTCGAGACTGTGTATTGCATTCTATGAGTTCCAAACTCAGAAGCAATACAAGACTATGAATATCTGATCCATATAAAATCACATATAAGTGTTATATGGTGAACGGTCATGGTTCGTAATGTACGATACTTCGATTTCATTTGAAGCAAACAAATAAACCATACTATGAGATTGAGTATTCAATTTGATTGATTACAATAAAGATTTTGTTGTGTTAAATATGACACTAGACAAAAACTACAAGTTAGATCAAAAAACTTGATCGCTAAAATATCAATTTACACAAAGTGCAACATATTTGATGTCCTTAAATGTTAAGGATATTCGACCGCACTTTTGTAAAGAGTTTGTTATGATGTTGTAGTAAGGATATTCTTTTGAATGGTTCGACCGTTTAAAAAGAGAAACGAGTGTACAAGAGTAGGTGTGATCTACGGTACAGTTCGGATGAAGAGAGTGAATAGTCACTTATGCTTCATAAAGAAACATCAGAAATGAGAATTGTAATAATAATAATTGATAATTAACATGGGAATGAGAAATACGATTTCTATTCTGAAATGTATTTTCATATAGAAAATTGTTTTCAATAAGATTTTTTTCTTTGAGTTCAACATATTTGATCAAAGAACTCACCACTGTAAACTAGTCACCGTGTAAGAAATAAATAAACTATGTTAAGTGCATGATGGACCTCCAAATTCAGTACGCTGTCATAGTAATAGTAGTAATATTGGGAGGGTACCATGTAACAACTATTGATTGCATCAAGTTACGAATATTGTTTTCATAAATCATATCAAACATTATTTATAAAATAATGACTATTTTTCGATGTGGATTGAAAAATCTATATAGTTATATTTCAATGTGCATATTATGAATACTCATTATGAAATAAAACTATAACGGTTATTTGTTTTCACAACGAACGTGATGCATTGGAAAATAGTGATGTATATAAAATTGTTTAGAATTATTTTGGAATTATAGACTAAGCCGTAGTTTTGAGAAATAATTTTTTATTATAGGATTATGAATCATATGACACTAGTTAATTATATCTCAAATAGTTAAGGGCTATGCACACATTTAGTGGGAGCGTCATAAGAGTTAATGAACTCTTCGAATTGATACATATAGATGTATGCGATCGTAAGTCTATTAATACCAAAATTGTTCCAATACTTCGTTATATTCATCGATGAGTTATCATAGACATGGACATGTGTATTTAATACACATGTACAAGTCTATGATAAGCTCATAGAAACTAAAACAGAAGTAAATAAAATAACTTGCGACAGAAATGATTCGATTTGATCGAATATATGAGTATATTGGGAAGCGTTTTGTATGTACATGATATGAATAAAGATTCAGTCTCAAAGGTCACGCCTCCCTATAATATATAATGATGTATTGATAAGGAGTAATCAAACTTTGTTGGACAAAGCACGATTAATTATGAGTGAAGTTGAGTTAAACTCTTTTTATAAGGTTTGTACTTAAGAGTAGTACACAAGATTAAAATTAGTATCATCTAAAGAATAGTTTTCAAAACCATATGAGATAAGCGTTTAAATGATACTCCTACACATCCTAGGCCAAGGAGTTAGCGGGTTGTGTGGGTCGAAAGACTGCACGTAATAATTGTACGTAAGCGATCTTGTATGAATCGTTCTAAGAGAATTTTGGGAATGATAGTCATTTGATGACTAATTTATGTTGTGGACGTAAATATATTGTGAAATAATGCAAAATCTATTTTATATAAGGCAATTCATAAGATGCTTACCATGCCCATACCGTTGCACTAAGAAACAACCGTTGTTTCAAAGTACCAACTTTGTAGTGAAGGCATTTCTTTAAAAGATTATTGGTATAAAATGAATTTGGAGATGATCAGATGATTAAAATGATTACAAGGGATGAAATGAAATTGACCGAACCTAAATTAACACAAATATATCAGAACGTCTAATGAGTATTCTTATCAATGTCTAGAATAATTAGTCCTTTGTTGTTTAATTAAACCATTAAGAGTATTGACTCTATGACATGGTACGATGCACAAATTCGAAATAGATTCTAAGTGCATTATCAAAATATAATTTTGATATTTATATTCGAAAGGAGAAACAGTGTGTTTCTTGTCAATGTCAAGAATAAATAGTCCTTGGTTGTTTAATTAAACAATTAAGAGTATTGGCTCCTTGATATGGTACGATGCACAAATCCGAAAGAGATTCTAAGTAAATTATCAAAATATGATTTTGATATTTGTATTCAAAAGGATATGATCCATTTGAAACAAATATCCTTTAGGAGAGACAATTACAGTTGGAATACAGTTTGGAATATTGTGATCCACATTGATAAAAACAATGACGTGAATTTCAATTGCTGAAATTAATGTAACAGATTCATCATTCAACGTGCTCAAGTTGGTTCGGATTTTACTTACAAAATTATTGTATGGTATAACTTTATGTTTTGGTATGTATGTGTTAAGACAGAAAATTCTAAATAATGATTTAGATTAAACTATTTACACATAATAAACAAAATGTCTCAAAATCAGTAGAAGCGATATTGAGTTTGTGAGTTTTTGGATATAATCCAAGAACAAATACGAAAGTCTCATTCAACAAACATCAAAATTAAACAAATGTTTTGATATAAATATCAAATAGTTTGTTTGTCAGTCAAAATGAAGAGGAAGCGTGTGCTCATAAGAAAGAACGTTAAAAGGTACATAGATATTTCTAAACTATAAGTAAACAACACACTGATGATTGTTAACGATGTTCTTGTATTAAAATCAGTTTTAGTTGTTTTAATACTTGACGTTGGATTTGTAAGTGATGTCTTTTATAGTAAGTAAAAAGATTGGGAATGTCCCAAACGATATGCAAGAACACCTTATTAAAATGTTTAATACAGAATATAAAAGACTGTTTCCTTAAGCATTAGCAATAGGACTTATCATACATGTTATGTTGTATATGATATTGTGATTCGTTTATGTATTTGATATATGAAGCAAATATTAAATCCAAAATGATATCACTAAATGGTTGTTTGAGGTGTTCTCATGTATTAATGAAATATTCGAGAATTGTTTATAGAAACAACAGACAACTTATAGAGTAATGTTCAGATTCAAAGTTTGATAAGTGATATTGAGTATAATATGTCAATAATAAATTCAAATTAAGAATCTTTAAGTTGGAAATGTTCCAAATGAAAGACTGGCTGATTCAATGGAAAAGGCCAGGTACATCGCCTTGAATAGCGCCGTAATAAAAGCAATGTATATAAATATAAGTGCATAAATTTATAACGAAGTTGTAATACCCCTAATTTTAATAATATTATTTAGGAGATTTAATTAGATAAGTTAAATAGAATAATGTAAATGTTAAGTGATAAGAGGATTGAGATTTGAAAATAAACTTAGAGCCCGAGCTTATTAACTTAATTGAGCTTAAGAATGTTTTATAAGATAATTAAATTACACAATGGCATAATGGGAAATCCGCACCCTACTACCATAACCCTTATATATTTTCATTCCTTAGGCCATTCACGTTCATTTTTCATTTTCACAAAAATAAAATGCAAACATAAGAGGAGGAGCCGATCATTACTAGAAGGAAAAGAAGAGAAATTCAAAGCAAAGCTAAGGAATTAAAGAAGAATCTTAATCTCAATCCAATCTCCTGATCTTAATCAATGTAAATAATAATTTATATCATCTCTATTATTTTTTCTACGATCATATGTTTTTGGATTTAAGATTAAATCCTTTTTTAAAATGATTTGGATGATGACATGCTTGAATTATAATTTGCTTGATTTAAACAAGATTGTTTAAATGGGGATTTATGCGGTTTAAGGGCAAAACTGATTGAAATTGATCCTTGAATGCCATGAAAAAATTATATGTTATGTAAAACATTATTTTGGAGTTGAGTTTTAATTTTGATAATTTTCCAAGCTATGAAAAGATTATTATGAATTTTCAAAAGAAAATATGGTCAATTGGGTTTAGAAATTTAGTTCAGAAATTATATTACGAATTTGGGTTTGAAATTTTGATATGTTAGAAAACATATTAAAAGTGAATTTTTGTAATTTTTGGGGATTTTTCCTAAGTGATTTACTATAAGAATTAAATTATTTTGAAAGGAGGACCTAAATGATTTAATTGTGTGTTTAATGGAAGGGCTTATCTATAAAATTAATCTTGATGTATATCTGAAATTAAGAGGCGGTTATTTTTGTAAAGAATTTGAAACGTTGAGGCAACCAATCGCATGTTTACACGTGGGCGGGTTAGTTAGATATAACTTGCTTTATTTGGCATTAACCAGCTTTTACTCAGAAAAACAGGTTCCGCCTCTAATAGAAGTACCTTTCGACTCATAGCTTCCGCCGTCAATCAAGTCAAAACCCTACTAAGCTGAAACCAATACACAAGGTATCACTTAGATGGTACATGGTGGATTGGAGGAAAGGTGGAAGAAATAGTGTTGAAAGCGTTGCTTTCGATGGGGTCGATACCTTTGCCTTGTTTTAAATTGAAAAGTGCATGCCTTGTTTTATTAAAGCTTTCGTAGAACTTGAAACATATGCTGTCGAAAGAGATTTTAATAGCTTTCGAAGGGGTTGCCATCTTATGTTTTAAAGTATAAGCTTTCGAATGAGTTTCTTTACTTATAAAAATGATGCTTTCGAAAGTAGTGGTTCCGACTAAGTCGAAACCCAACCGTTGTTCTTTGCCTTTCGAGTGTATTGAAGTCATCAATGCATTCGAAGTGTGTCTTTGTTTTAAACTTAGAAAAGCCAATTCTTAAATGCTTTCGAAGGGGTCCAAGGGTTTCAAAGGCAATGGCATCGAAAGGGGGTTTCGATGCTATCCTTCGGTGTTTTGCTTAACTGTTTTAAAGCTTTCGAAAGGAATGGTGCCGATGCCATCAAGTTTTCCCTAATACTTTTATATGATAAAGAATGGTTTCGAAAGAGATACTTTCGTTTAAATTCACTTTGACCCAAATGACATTTTTAATATAAACCCAATGGTTTCGAAAAGGGGATTTTCAATGGTTTTGGAAGGGATACTTCCAATGGTTTCGGAAGGGATACTTCCAATGGTTAACAAGTATTACATAATTACATTCAAAATGTTTCGAAAGAAAAGTTTAAAGTGTTTCGAAAGGCATAGGCCTAATGTTTTGAAAAGAGATTTATATGCTTTCGAAGGAGGGTATCTAGTGAGGTCGAAAGCAAAGTTTTAAAGGTTTCGAAAGCCTTAATTTTCAAAACAAATAACCCAATCTCATTTTTTAAAGGAAAACCATGGCATATAAATGAATAAAGTATTTTGAAATGGAGTTTTTGAAGAAGTTTTCTTTGATTAATAAGTTAAATGGATTAACCAAGTTATTATGTATGCTTCTTCATATATGTATATATTCACATTGTAATGGATCCATAACTGTATTTTGGGGAAGGGCAGAATAACCAACTAGGTTGACCCAATAGTGAATATAAATTAAGTTAACTCCTGAATGAGTAGAATTACATCTAGGAGGTCAGGAAGTCCAGAATATAGGATGTTAAAATATTAAAGGAAGATATTGGCAGGGGCCAATAGGTTCATAATAAGCCTATGAAAACCGTATATAGGAAAATATATTGGCAGGGGGCCAATAGGTTCATAGTAAGCCCATGAAAACTATGTATAAATAAATATGTTAGAAAGACAGGTTCATAGTTAGCCCATGAAAACTATGATTTGATATTGGCAGGGGCCAATAGGTTTGTAGTTAGCCCATGAAAACTATATTCGGATTAAGATATTGACAGTTGTTAACAGATTCCTAGTCAACCCTTGAAAACTAGGATAAGAGAAAAGATATTGGAGTTACCAATAGGTTCCAAGAGAACCCATAAAATAGTAAAGATATTGGCAGGGGCCAATAGGGTCATAGTGATCCCATGAAAACTATGTAATTGGATAGGGAGTCCTTAAATATTTAGCTGGTTATTAGTCAGCACATAAAAACTATTAGGTTAATAGTAATCCTAGAAACTATGACTGAGACAGATAGTCAAAATGAATGGGGATGGATAATCCAGAATTGATTCACTTGTTTTGCATATCATCATATCATAATGCTTTAAATTGTTTTAAGCATTATGGATGTAGGAGCACAGTAAATGGTTTTATAAGGGTTTTATGATACTAGTGAGGGGAAAACCTGTTCCGCTAAGCGGCATGGTCTCACTAGATATCTAAATGGTTTGAGATGGTAGATTATTATTCATACCAGGCTTTATGTTTGACTCGAAGTTTATGTTTTCCCCTTAAACTCTCGGGTACTCAATTGATTTTGAGTAGTTTGAGAGTTGAGGTTTTCAGGTACCTCTTTAGATGAACAAGCTTTCGGAGACGTGCAGGAGGCAGGATAGCTATATAGAGTTCTCTTTTATTTTGATTCCGCTGTGTTGATGTAAAGGCAAATTTGTTAAATTGCCTATATATACACACACACACACACACACACACTCTGATCATCCAAGTGGGCATCTTCATATGTCGCTCTTGGCGTATGTTGTAATAAATATATTTTCTCTGAACATGGTTAACGATTGTAGGATTATGTAATGAATTTGAAATGTTTTGAGATGGAATGTGGAACTTGTTTGATGTTTTAAATTTTTTCCATATTCATGTGCTTCTGTGTATCAATGTATCTAACATTGTCGTATTTGGTCGCCGAAGATTAATAACTTTGGATGACTGCAGCATCCGTAGCCGTTAGTTTTGGGCCTCCAAGTAGAGGGATGTTACAAGTTGGTATCAGAGCATAGGTGTATGAAAACTTAAGTAATTTAAACCTAAAGGATTTTTTTCAAAACATAATCCAATGAACTAGAAATATGGTTAGGGTTTGTGATAACGCTATTGTAACGTACTTGTATTTGATATATAGGTATGTATATTTATAAGTACGTATTCCCCTCTCTCTTAGACTGTTCTTCTGTATCTTACTAAGGCTTGTATGCAGATCTATGAGAAAGGAGATATGGAAGAAGGAAACGGAAGAGGAAATCTAGGTGGAGGAAGCACCACAACCAACGAAAATTCTTGACCTAATACAAGGGGAAACCAAGGTCGACAGGCTAATGCTAACCAAAATGCTGAAGCCAATGTTGGTGCTGGAAATCTGCCAGTAGATGCGGGGATGATGTATCAGTTCTTTGTTAATCTGATGCAAGCAGGAGCAGCTACTGGAGTTGCTGGAAATGTTGGAGGAGCTAATCCTGTGGCTCCAGTCGGGAATAATTTTGCGAAGCTGAGTAGAGACTACACCAGTTTGGGTGGAAAACCGTTTATGGGAACGGAGGATGCTATAGAATTGGAGAATTGGTTGTTGCACTGTGAAAGAATATTTGCTGATCTAGGCTTGGATGATGAGCAGATAAGGAGGTTGTCCTCTAGGCAACTGCAAGGGGCAGCGCTGCATTGGTGGAATAGTATTACTGTCGGAGTTTCGGAGGAAGAGTTGTCTTGGGCTGATTTTCGAAGGAGATTTGAGCAGAGGTTTATTTCTGAGGTTGCTAAGTCAGCGTTGATGAGGAAGTTTATGGATTTAGTTCAGGGAGATATGTTAGTTATCGAGTATGCTAATAAGTTTGATGAGCTATCTCGATATGGATACGCTACTATAGACACTAGCATCAGAAGGAATGAAAGGTTCATTCAGGGACCGAGGCCCAAGCTTGCTAGGGCGACCCTGACACATATCCGAGATTCTTGTAATTTGGTTGTGGAGATGGCCATTCGCCATGAATAGATGCTTACTGTTTGTGCTAGGGAGAAGCCAGTTGAATCCCAGGGTCCTCAAGGAAAGAAGAGGAAATTCTTTAAGAAGGAAGAAGCCCAGAAGGGAGATGCAGCCAGGAAGGAAAAGGATGATTTAGTCTGCTTCAAATGTGACAAGAAGAGTCATTATGCAAATGAGTGCCGATCAGGCAAAGGGAAGAAGGCTGCGGATAAGAAGCATGTGAAGTGCTTCAATTGTGACCAAGTTGGGCATTATAAGAATCAATGTCCAGAACCAGTTAGGGCGGACAAGGAAAAAGTTTTTGCAGTTGGACAATCATCTTCTAGGCCAACTGCAGCTGATAAATGGAATATTGTGATGGAAGGTACGTTTTTGATTCAGAGTATACCAGTTAGGATTCTATTTGATACCGGTGCATTACATTCATTTATATCTCAGAATCTGGTTTATAGGTTATGCTTAGAACCCACCTACCTTGTCACTTTCTTAAGAGTTGCGAATCCAATAGGAGGGTATGCAACTCTAGGGATGAGATGTGACCGGTTAGAACTTGATTTGTTAGGTCATAAGTTTTCATGCAGTTTGTATGTTTATGATTTCGTAGATTTCGGGATCATTTTGGGAATGGATTGGTTGTGTAAGTATGAGGCTAGGATTATCAGGATGGGGAAATATCATTAAGACACCCAGATAGTCATAACCGAATCATCTTCTCAGTGAAGAATTCTACCGGAGTGTTTGTGCTTTATTAAGTTCCATGGAAGTGGCAGAAGAGCTAAGTCAGGTTTGAGTTGTAAGAGAGTTTGCAAACGTCTTTGAGCCGGTCATAGGACTACCAATGAAACGAGCTATTGAGTATCAGATAGATCTTATGCTAGGAGCTGAACCTGTCAGTAGACTACCTAGCAGGATAACGCCAACTGAGATGAAGGAATTGAAGGTGCAGCTAGTGGACCTAGAAGGAAGGAATTTTATTAGACCAAGCAGTTCGCCTTGGGGGGCGGCCGCAGTTTTCGTGAAGAAACCAGATGGGTCGTTGGGGATGTGCATCGACTATCGTAAGTTAAACGAGAGGACGATTAAGAATAGATATCCTTTTCCGATAATAGATGATCTGTTCGATCAGTTGAGTGGATCCAGAGTGTTTTTCCAATTGAATTTGGCGACAGGTTTCCATCAGTTGAGAGTGCAGAGGACGGTATTCCTTTGACAGCATTTCGGACTAGGTATGGTTCATATGAATGGTTAGTGATGCCATTTGGGTAAACAAATGCACCTGCTTTCTTTGTGGATTTGATGAACCGTGTTTTCCAAGAGTACTTGGATAAGTTCGTATTGGTATTCATATATGACATTGTAGTGTAATCGAAAGATGAAAGAGAGCATGAGGATCATTCAAGAGTAGTGCTTGAGACGCTGAGGCAGCATCAGCTAAAAGCGGAGTTTTCCAAGTGTCATTTTCGGAAGAAAGAGGTCAAGTTTATTGGTCATGTGGTTTCAGAGAAGGGTTTGGCAGTCGATCCAGTTAAGATCGAAGTTGTCAATAATTGGAAGAGACCATAGACGATAACCATGATCAGTAGTTTTTTGGACTTGCTGGCTATTACCGGTGATTCGTTAAGGATTTCTCTAGGATAATAGCATTTTTGACTAAGTTGACCAAAAAGGATGTGAAGTTCATTTAGTCCGATGAATGTCAGGAAGGGTTCTTTAAATTAAAGCATTTGTTAACCAATGCACCAGTATTAGTAGTTCCAGATGGTAACCAAGGGTTGGTAATATATACTGATGCATGTGGAACTGGATTAGGGGCTATGTTTATGCAAAATGGTAAAGTCGTTGCCTATGCCTCTAGACAGCTTAGACCGCATGAGGTGAGATACCCTACTCATGATTTGGAGTTGGCTACGGTAATCTACGCGTTGAAGATTTGGAGACATTATCTCATAGGAGAGAGATTTGAGCTATACACTGATCATAAGTCTTTAAGATATTTATTCTCTCAGAAGGAGCTAAATATGTGACAGAAGAGGTGGCTGGAGTTTCTGGCTTCTTATGATTTTAGTATAGAGTATACTCATGGGAAAGGAAATAAAGTAGCGGATGCTCTTAGTAGGAAACATCAGAATGTGGTGTTAGCTATGTTGGCGGAATGGAAGGATTTAGAAGCTTTGACTACTTGTAGCGTACAGTCAAGATCGACTGCTGGTTCTAGTCAGAGTACCGATATGTTGGCCTGTTTAGAATTGCGACCAGTGCTGATTGAAAGGATAGCTTCTAAGCAGAAATAGGATCCAGTATTAGCCAAGAGAATTAGAAGGCATGAGGTGGGATCAGAGATCGATGATCTAAAGGATGTTGGCATCGTCCAAAAAGGATGGTTGAGGAAGAAGGGACGATTAAGTGTTCCGAATGTAGAGAACTTGAGAAGAGAAGTTCTAGAAGAATGTCATCGATCCAAGTTCACGATACATCCTGGAGGGGCCAAGATGTACCAAGATATGAAGAGGAGCTTCTATTGGGAAGGCATGAAGAAGGATGTTGGCTTGTGGGTTAGGCAGTGTGCAAACTGTCAACAAGTGAAAGCCGAACACCAGAAGCCGAGCCGGTTGCTTCAGCCTTTAAAGATTCCAGTGTGGAAGTGGGATTCGATATCCATGGATTTCATTGACGGGTTGCCAAGGTCTAATAGGGGAAATGAAAGCATATGGGTCATAGTGGACAGATTGACCAAGAGCGTCCATTTCATTCCAGTCAAGTCAACCAGGACGACACCTATTTTAGCGAAGTTGTTCATGAGGAACATTGTTAAACTTCATGGGATTCCTAGTAGCATAGTCAGTGACAGAGATGCATTATTCACTAGCGAATTTTGGAGAAGTCTACAGGAGGTATTAGGTACCAAGCTCAAGATGAGTACAACATATCACCCACAGATGGTTGGGCAAACAGAGAGAGTCAATTAGGTACTCGAAGATTTATTGAGAGCTTTTGTATTAGATTTTGGTGGATCTTGGGAAGATCGCCTATATTTGGTTGAGTTTTCCTATAATAATAGTTATCAGACTAGTATAGAAATGGAACCTTTTGAAGCTTTGTATGGAAGGCCATGCAAATCACCGGCATGTTGGTTGGAGACAGGAGGTAGATTAGTCTTAGGTCCAGATATAGTTAGTAAGGCGTCAGAGAAGATTGAGTTGAACCGAGAACGGATGGACGAAGCTCAATCCAAATAGAAGAGTTTCACAGATAAGAGGCGTAAAGATCTAGAGTTCTCAGTTGGAGACAGGGTTTTCATTAAGGTATCACGGATGAAGGGTGTGATACGATTTGGAAAGTCGGGAAACTGGTCCCAAGATATGTTGGTCCATTCCAGATTACATAGAGGATTGGAAAGCTCGCATACAGAGTAGAGTTGTCGAGCAGTATGGCAGGTGTCCATAATGTATTTCATGTGTCTCATCTTCGCAAGTATGTACATGATCCAGAGGCTACTATTCCTCTGATGGGGTTGGAAGATTTAGTAGTAGAGCCTAATTTGACTTTTGTTAGACAACCAGTTCGGGTTGTAGCGAGAGATGAGAAAAGATTAAGAAATAAGACAACCAATTTGGTGAAAGTTCAGTGGACGACAACGAGAAGGACTGTACTTTGGAGACAGAAGACAGGACTAGAGATACCTATCCTGATCTGCTTTGAGGGTATGTCTATATTAGATTTATATTGATAGTTGCTAGTCAGGTAGACTAGTATGGTTATTAGGAGTTGTTACAGGTGATTGCTATATTTAGTATTTAGTCCTTACTGAGTTTCGAGGATGAAATTCTTTAAGGAGGGGAGCCTTTAACACCCCTAATTTTAATAACATTATTCAGGATATTTAATTAGATAAAGTAATAGAATAATATAAATGTTAAGTGATAAGGGGATTGCGATTTGAAAATAAACTTAGAGGCCGAGCTTATTAACTTAAATGGGCTTAAGAATGGTTTATAAGCTAATTAAATTACACAAGGGCATAATGGGAAATCTGCACCCTATTAGCATAACCCTTATATATTTTCATTCCTCAGGCCATTCACGTTCATTTTTCATTTTCACAAAAATAAAACGCAAACATAAGAGGAGGAGCCGACCATTGATAGGAGGAAAAGATGAGAAATTCAAAGTAAAACTAAGGAATTAAAGAAGGGGAATCAATCTTAATCTCAATCCAATCTCCTTATCTTAATCATGGTGAATAATAATTTATACCATCTTTATTTTTGTTCTACGATCATATGTTTTCGGATTTAAGATTAAATTCGTTTTAAAGATGATTTGGATGATGATATGCTTGAATTATAATTTTCTTGATTAAAACAAGATTGTTTAAAAGGGGATTTATGCGGTTTTAGGGAAAAACAGATTGAAATTGATTCTTGAATGCCATGGAACAATTATATGTTATGTAAAACATGATTTTGGAGTTGGGTTTTAATTTTGATAATTTTTCAAGCTATGGAAAGATTATTATGAATTTTCAAAGGAAAATATGGTCAATTAGGTTTAAAAATTTATTTCAGAAATTATATTGAGAACTTGGGTTTGAAATTTTGATATGTTAGATAACATATTAAAATTGAATTTCTATAATTTTTGGGGATTTTTCCTAAGTGATTTACTATAAGAATTAAATTATTGAAAGGAGAACCTAAATGATTTAATTGTGTATTTAATGGAAGGGCTTATCTATAAAATTAATCTTGAAGTATATCTGAAATTAAGAGGCAGTTATTTTTGAAAAGAATTTGAAAAGTTGAGGCAACTGATCACATGTTTACACGTGGGCAGGTTAGTTAGATATAACTTGCTTTAATTGGCATTAACCAGCTTTTACTCAGAAAAACAGGTTCAGCCTCTAATAGAAGTACCTTTCGACTCATAGCTTCCGTCTTCAATCAAGTCGAAACCCCACTAAGCCGAAACCAGTACACAAGGTATCACTTAGATGGTACGTGGTGGATTGGAAGAAAGGCGGAAGGCATGGTGTCGAAAGTGTTGCTTCCGATGGGGTCAATACCTTTGCCTTGTTTTAAATTGAAAAGCACCTGCCTTGTTTTATTAAAGCTTTCGAAGGAGTCGAAACATATGCTGTCGAAAGAGATTTTTAATAGCTTATGAAGGGGTTGCCATCTTATGTTTTAAAGTATAAGGTTTCGAATGGGTTTCTTTACTTATAAAAATGATGCTTTCGAAAGTAGTGGTTCCGATTAAGTCGAAACCCAACCGCTGTTCATTGCCTTTCGAGTGTATTAAAGTCATCAATGCTTTCGAAGGGTGTCTTTGTTTTAAACTTAGGATAAGCCAATTCTTAAATGCTTTCGAAGGGGTCCAAGGGTTTCAAAGGCAATGGCATCAGAAAGGGGTTTTGATGCTATCCTTCAGTGTTTTGCTTAATTGTTTTGAAGCTTTTGAAAGGGTCGGTGCCGACGCCATCAAGTTTTTCCCAATACTTTTATATGATAAAGAATGGTTTCGAAAGAGATACTTTCGTTTAAATTCACTTTGACCCAGATGACATTTTTAAATATAAACCCAATGGTTTCGGAAGGGATACTTCCAATGGTTTCGGAAGGGATACTTCCAATGGTTTTGGAAGGGATGCTTTCAATGGTTTCGGAAGGGATACTTACAATGGTTTCGGAAGGGATACTTCCAATGGTTAACAAGTATTACTTAATTACATTCAAAACATTTCGAAAGAAAATTTTAAAGTGTTTCGAAAGGCATGGGCTTAATGTTTTGAAAAGAGATTTATATGCTTTCGAAGGCGGGTATCCAGTGAGGTCGAAAGAAAAGTTCTAAAGGTTTCGAAAGCCTTAATTTTCAAAAAAAATAACCCAATCTCATTTTTTAAAGGAATACCATGGCATATAAATGAATAAAGTATTTTGAAATGGAGTTTTTGAAGAAGTTTTCTTTGATTAATAAGTTAAAGGGATTAACCAAGTTATTATGTATGCTTCTTCATATATGTATATATTCACATTGTAATGGATCCATAACTGTATTTTGGGGAAGGGCAGAATAACCAGCTAGGTTGACCAAATAGTGAATATAAATTAAGTTAACTCCTAAATGAGTAGAATTACATTTAGGAGGTCAGGAAGTCTAGAATATAGGATGCTAAAATATTAAAGGAAGATATTGGCAGGGGCCAATAGGTTCACAATAAGCCATGAAAACCGTATATAGGAAAAGATATTGGCAGGGGGCCAATAGGTTCATAGTAAGCCCATGAAAACTATGTATAAATAAATATGTCAGAATGACAGGTTCATAGTTAGCCCATGAAAACTATGATTTGATATTGGCAGGGGCCAATAGGTTTGTAGTTAGCCCATGAAAACTATATTCGGATTAAGATATTACTAGTGAGGGGAAAACCTGTTCCGCTAAGCGGCATGGTCTCACTAGATATCTAAATGGTTTGAGATGGTAGATTATTATTCATACCAGGCTTTATGTCTGACTCGAAGTTTATGTTTTCCCCTTAAACTCTCGGGTACTCAATTGATTTTGAGTAGTTTGAGAGTTGAGGTTTTCAAGTACCTCTTTAGATGAACAAGCTTCTAGAGACGTGCAGGAGACATGATAGCTATATAGAGTTCTCTTTTATTTTGATTCCGTTGTGTTGATGCAAAAGGCAAATTTGTTAAATTGCCTATACACACACACACACACACACTCTGATCATCCAAGTGGGCATCTTCATATGTCGCTCTTGGCGTATGTTGTAATAAATATATTTTCTCTGAACGTGGCTAACGATTGTGGGATTATGTAATGAATTTGAAATGTTTTGAGATGGAATGTGGAACTTTTTTGATGTTTTAAATTTTTTCCATATTCATGTGTTTCTGTGTATCAATGTATCTAACATTGCCGTATTTTGTCACCGAAGATTAATAGCTATGGATGACTGCAGCATTAGTAGTCGTTAGTTTTGGGCCTCCAAGTAGGGGGATATTACAGAAGCTGAGGGTGATTCCAAATGCTGAGAATCCCAAAACATTATTATATGATAATAATGTCACGATATAGTTCATAAATGAAGTTAGAGCTCACTGGAAGTCGAGAGACGTACTTCGAATTATTCTACATGATAAAGGTAGTTTATTAGTGTCGAAGAAAGTTGATTGACAGAGTAGATAATTGAAACATAATAGCATACCCGTTCACTAAGGGACTGACCTAATTGGCTTTGAGAAAACCAATTTTAGAAGTTGGAATAAGATTCCATTATTGACCCCAAGTTCAAGTAGGAGATTAATAGAGTTAGGGGTATGCCCTAGGGGGATTTATGTAATTTGTTACATACATCTAACCTGATAACCAATCTTGTTCACAATAAAAAGTGTTTTTTGATTATATACATGATATAATGTGATATGAATTTATTAATTTAATTAAAAGTATATTTAATAGAAAATCCATAAACGGTATGTATTGTGATAATAGTTACAAAGTGTTGTAACCATGAGTAATTTATCACAATGAAAATAAATATACTATTTTAAATACATCTAGTCAAGATGTATCGAGACTGGATATCGATACATTCGTTGAGACTAGAGTACATAACGCTCTCCAAATGTTGGACAGTGTATTACTCATGGCTGTTGGAGGCACTAAGGGGTGACTTACTGATAGTTATTGGATTACTATGGAATGACTCACTCGATAGTTTTCTTCTGGTTAATATAACTAAGATGAAACAGAAAATATCGATGTGACAAAATTACACAGTTCTCTTGACTTGAGAATATTGTTGATGTTCAATATGGAAGCTCTAGTTTGATTATAGTTAAATCGTGGCACGATGTCCATCAAATGACTATAGTTAGGTCGAGTGAAAGCATTAGAAGTGAAACACTACTCAAGAGAGGATTCGTCACCTTGGTTATATGAGGTTAGTTTCACGATCAACTAAAGTCAACTGAAATTCAAAGTCTCCGGCCAAAGCATTTTGGTTAATAATAATTGTTATTGTTAAACCAAGGAATTTGTGTTTGGACTATAGAGTTGAATATGCATGATATTGGAATTTCGACCATTACCATATTCCATAAGTCCAAAGTGATATAGTTTTGATGAATATAATTTGTGTAAATAATAGTCATGACTATGTAACACTTAACAAAGTTAAATTGGATTTTACTAAAGTAATCGATAAATTTGGCCAAAATGTCACACCATCTACTAAGTGATATGTGAAAGTTAATATTTGAATGGTCACACAACTGAAACGATGAATATTCCTTTGACCAAATGATTTAATTAATTTGTAATTGTTATAAATTAATTAAACTAATTAATATTTATGAAATATTAATCATAGAATTTTATTTTGATTTGATGAACAAATATTATTAAATATGTTTATAATAGTTATAAATATATTAATCGATATACGATACCGATACGCGTTAAAATAAGATTTAAATGCAATATAATTTGTTTGGCTCTAAATAGGTTTAAAACCCATATGGGAGTTGATATGTTCATCCATGGTGAAGCATAATGGGCAGCCGTATAACGGAAAATAAGGCTAGAGTTTTAATGGATAAGTGGAAAGAAATGGTAAGTGAGAAATGTGGACCTTGATCCCAAAATATCTCTCCATTTTCACCTCTATACAATCATCTCAACCCACTTTCATTTTGATGATTTTGGAACCTCCACCTACATCCTCTCTGGTCGAAAATAATCCACTCCCATCCCTCCATTTCCAAATGAAAATCAAAGTAAAACTAATACTGTCGATAGCTGGTGGTCATTGGTTCAGGGACTAACACTCTACTGGATTGGAAATAAGCTCTAGGAATAGATCTCATCGTTTCATGGTGTTCAAATAGGCTTTGGAAATAAGGCAATATCTGATCTACAAGTACAGTTAAATGTCTAAATTGTTGATATATTATCTATTGCTTCATTAGTTAAGGGACGATTCTTGTATATTGATATATCATTACATCTAGATTAGTTGTATGATTATATATGTATGTATGTATGTTTCTGTGTGTGTTTATATATTGAATTTTTTTACATACACCTTCCATTAATGCTCTCGGCAGAAAAACATTTTTTTATTTAATTAATTTAGTATTCATTATTTAAATTATGCAAACATTATAATTTAAATAAATATCTTATGCTATACAAAATATGATTTTATAATTTTATATATTTAGTTTCATACTCAAAATATATTCGTCATAAATAAAATATTTTATATATATATTTATTATTATTGTAAATATTACTTAAATACAATATCTAATGCTGCTTCTTCTGTGCTAGAGGCCCACCTTCGGGTTTCCTCTCTGCCCACTGCTTCTTTCCCTTGCACCCTCCGATTGTTATAACTGATAAAAGCTTGGCACTAACTCGTGGCGCTACTCTCTTTTGGAACCCCTCCTTAATATCCAGAGCTTCTAATCTTAAACCCATGTTGATAAGGTTGGTGAATGTACCGATAAGATGATTGGTCATTTCACGCTGGAACTCTGGCTGCATCACATTCATAAACATTTCATTTTTCTTGAG
Source organism: Allium fistulosum (assembly GCA_030737815.1). Lineage (NCBI taxonomy): Eukaryota > Viridiplantae > Streptophyta > Magnoliopsida > Asparagales > Amaryllidaceae > Allium > Allium fistulosum. Next base: position 560,722,492 of record CM060907.1, read on the forward strand.
CGGTGTGTCTACCAATCCAAGTCTGAAACGGGATAAAGTATTGAACGTATGCTCATACTGTGACACCGTCAAATCACCTTGCTTAAACCAAGAAAACTCCTAAAAAACTGAGTCCTTTCGGCTTCTGGAATAAACTGCGCTTCAAAAACCTCCTTAAACTGGGCCTAAGAAAACTCCTTCTCCAGAGTATTAGCTGTTACTGAATCCCACCAATCCATCGCCTACTTTTGAAGTTGTCGCGATGCCAACAACCATTTCTCCACATCACCCAACTAAAGATCTCCAAATATTGTTTCACAAGATCGAAGCCACATCTGCACTCTAAGAATAACTTCGGTTCCATAAAATGGTTTTCCACTCAAAGTGGTAAAATTCTTACACAATGCCGCAAAGTTCATAGGGGGCTGAACTTGCACTACCACTTCCTCTACCGGATCTACCACTGGCATAGTAGCATTTCTAAGTACCCTGTCGTAAGTAGCTATGCTAGTTCCAGATCCTCTCCTTCATCCTATTCTTGCATTCATCTTCTACTGCTTGAAAATATAACATGTATCTTTAGAATACAAGAATGGGATTAATACGTTATAAGAAACAACACCAAAGGATCTAAAACAAGACTTTAGAAGATAAATATTATTATTATAAAAAGTACAAATACGCTCTCTCAAGATTAACTCATTCTAGGGCATCACTTACTTTATCTCTAATGGGTTTTACCCTAATGAGCTATGGTATTCGCTCAACCAAAGCTATGATGCCAGCTGTGACGATCCACCTTTCTGACCCCTAGGAACGACACTTAATACATCCACGGTATTCGTGTGTCGTTGCCCAAGCATCCGAAGGACGAGTTATTATGGGGTAAAATAAAAGAATAGAAAATCTCATAACAGAACGATTAATTGTAATATAACAATACGATAGTATATAAGGTTACTCCTTAACATGGAGTTATCAGAGTTATAACATAAGTACTACCATCAGCCTAGGCAGTTATAATCACCCGCCTTTACACTTGCTGATACAAAATAAACATACGTAAATAAACATACATAAATAAACATAACAACAAAAATGTATAGCTAGATTGATAAGGAGCCTCCTGCTCTTTCATTATCTTCATAAGAACCCAAAGAAACCTGCTACTCTCAAACTACTCAATTATAAATGAGTACCCGAGAGTTTAGGGAAAAACAAACAACTCGGGTCAGATAATAAGTTTGGTATGAGTAAACTCTATACAAAGGGTGGAAATAAACAACAATATGTGAAACCACTCCGCCAAATATGGAACAAGTTTCCCCTCACAAGAACATCCAACCACAAGTAATTGGTATAAATAATCAAACATCGCGAAGTGCGCAAGACACTTTTCGATGCAATTAAGAAAGAAATAAATTCAAGGGTTTAAATCAAAAACAAGAAAAGGAAAATTTTTCAGCAATGACTAGGAGAGTGCGTCCCCCTTTACTGAAAGTATACCTCTAGACAATATACTTGAGAGGGTCAATTACTACGTGACTCTCTCGGAAACCTCCAAGTCGGACCCCGCCAACCTTACCAAGAATCTGAGTATTTCACATCTCCATGCGCATACCATTGAAACCAATCCAGAGTAGAAGTGATAATACCCTAATGGGAGCAACCCCACATAGCTTGACACCCACTCATTCTTTTGTTTTAGTCTTTTCCGACAAAGGATATCAACACTCTAATGAGCAACATATCGTCTTAGATTGACGATACGCAAAGAAGATAACGGAATCGATAGGCGATAAATCAACTATCGGGAATAATTAAAATGATCGTATATGGAAATCAAATCTCATACCCTTTCCACTACTTGTACATTTCAAACTTATACTATCCCTCGGTTGAAAATGAAGTCAAATAGGTAAAGGTGGTATTACCTCTAAGGCTTGCATTGACGACGTTTTTAACCTTTAAGGTAGAGACAAGCTTCCATAGCTTGACGTTTAGTGCTGAGAATATGACTAAATCCTTTCCATATAAGCGATATCGGTTACAGAAATTAAATTTCTTATCATTTCCATAACCGAATCAAACCTTTAACCTTTTAAAACCGAACTTGTGCTAGGATTTCACATCACAAATGTTAACTTTAAACATCATTAATAAAAATGATTAATTAACTTTAAACATGATTAATCACTTCAAACATCATTATTTAAAATGATTAATTAACTTTAAACAGGATTAATTACCTCAAACATCATTATTTAAAATGATTGATTAACTTTAATCATCATTATTGAAATGATTAATTAACTTTAAAACATCATTATTAAAATGATTAATAAATTTTAAACGTCATTATTAAAATGATTAATTAATTTTAAACATCATTATTATAATGGTTAATTAACTTTAAAACATCATTATTAAATTAACTAATAAATTTTAAACATCATTATTAAAATAATTAATTAATTTTAAAATTAATTATTAAAAATGATTAATTAACCTTAAACATCATTATTAAAATGATTAACCAAAATTTTGTTTTGTAAAAACCCAAGGACGAGATCAACAAAAATATTTTCAAAAGAGATGATAATTTCAAAGTGCCGATATAGCGATAGTCGCTATACGGACACTTCTATAAAATACTTTATATGTCATATATTCATCCAAACATCTCATAAACATAAGCATATATATACTAAAATGTAAAAACATTCTAAAGGCAAGTTAAAAATTTTCACTTTATAACTTATGCACTTCAAAGTGTGTTGTAGCGACTTATTTGCTATGAACACTTCGACTTCATTTCAAGTCCCCTACGAACATCCTATGTGCCATCCGCTTTCAAGAGGGAACCAAACCAGATAATAATCATTCCATATACTTATTAAACATAAGCAAGCAGCAAAGATTATTATACAAACAAGAAAGTTTAAAACTTGATTTTTATAGGGAGTTTTTCTCACTCAAACAAGCTTAAACTTTAACCAAACCACCACAACTATTCATCAACAAACGGGCCTAGCTTCCTCCTTCAAAAACTTGACTTTAAGACCTAGGGGAGGGCTTTTATTTCGGCCTCGGGGGTATTAGGCTCGTCTAGGAAAGAAAACGAAGCCTTGGGTCTTGTTTTGGTTGGATTAGTGATGTAGAGAAGAAAGGAAGAGGTTTTAGCAATTTTGTTTAAGGAAAAAGTGGAAAAAGAAGCAACTTTTGAACTAAAACTTCATTGAAGGAGAGATGAGCATGGAAGGAAGAGAAATAAGAAAATGAATATAATGGAGTAAAGGAGAAAGTGAGAGAGTGGAGCTTCTTTTATAGAAAATGTAAAATAGAAATTTACCAAAATAATCTTTTTATCAAAATATCCAATACCCTCCACTAAAATCATGCCATATCACCTTCCCATGCCTTCATCCATACGAAATTAACACCCTCCATCAAGTCACCATCACTCCAACACTTTACATGACTTGATGTATCATCATATTGTACCTTTTCCTTTTAAAATTTTAAAAGAAAAGTCAAAACTTACTTTATTTACTTGAGTATATTTTTAAACCAAAATATAATCAAATTACATCATTAATAAAAGCATATGTTATTTATATAGATGTGTACACATGTACATTAGTGTACACAACACGTTCTGACAACTTTTGTTCGATGAAAAGTCGGTAATCCAAAAAACGATTTTCGGTCATTGTAACAACCCGAATTCCAGCGATACGGATTTTTTGCAAGAATGCTAAAAACCAAGCCCACTGAAGCCCGAGTTGGGTATCTGGTATCCTGCAAATAGGCAAAGATAAATATATCAAGGCTCAATTAATTATCTCACAGTGGAATTGACTAAAATATAATAGTAAGTAAATACTCACACAAATAATAACACTTTCTAAGCAAGTGTCGTAAAGCTGAGAAGTCTCTACCATCTACCTAACCTGTATGAAGTTATGAAGAGGGGGTCAAAACAAAAGTTCTGGTGAATAAATAAATTATACACTTCTAGGCTTAATTCTACATATACCGTTTTATTTCCATTAACTCTATATTAGATTCATTAGGTTACAATACTCTCACCTTTGCTCGTGAACTGTGCCCATCTACTCCATAGTAGATAAAAACCTAATAACTAATATATACATATATGTTGCTATATGCCCAATGACCATATTGGTACTAGGTACCACCCATGGTACCTTCCATATCCTCCTTGAAAAGGACTCCATCGTCTAGCTTCGAGAGCATTCCGTAACTACATCTGTAAAGGACCGCTTCGTAAGGCCTACAATACAGATGCTCCACTACTTACTATGAAAACGTAAATTGCATCCGCACTAGTCTATACCAGTGCTCGGACATCCACAATGTACCACCCAATGCGTACATTGAGGACTACGAAATCATTCTATCTTCTATTTGAATCCCACCAAAAAGGTCTACCTTGTACGAAATTCAGTCAGGGATTTTCTATATCTGTAAAGGACCACTTCGTTAGGCCTACAATACAGATATTCTAGTTGGTCCGTCAATTTCTCATCGTGGCTATGGCACCACGCAGACACCCCTCAACTAATCGAAATACTTCAAAAGAGTTAAGTGGCCGTGCTATACTGCAAACAATCTAACATCCAATTGGCGGTGCCTCTCCATCCAATGTCTCGATAGTGAAAGAATCATTGGCCTGTTGGTTTAACTCTAGTCTTTCCCGAAATCGCTCTTGGACTTGATGCTTGCCGATATCCGCATGCGACTATCCTTCACCTTACTTGCAAGTACGGGACATACGAATACCCTACTTCGAACACCAAGCCCTTCTGACTGCCTACAAAGGATCCGCTTCGTTAGGCGCTTCAATGCAAATGCAGTCTAGGCATACTCTTTTGATGGAACATCTATAGACCTGCCTCCGGGGATGCAGCTTCGTTAGGCCTACCCAGAGAGCCATCCTAGAGTATCCTCACGTCCCGTTGAAGTCTCGTACTGCCTTCTTGCCTAAAATCACTAAGTTGGACGTGCTTCTCCATTTTTGAAATCCATGATGAACTACCTTATTAGGCGCTTCATCCTTTGGGCTGCTCCAAACGCATTTTAATTCTTTTATTAGACCCTAAGTCTAATCTTTTAATTTACATTTAGTTTGCTTTCTTATTCTATTGGCTACCTATTTTAATTTAATTAGCATATTCTTGCCCTCATCTCACTTTTGACTATTGTGAGATAACCATATGTCTAATAGGGGATGCTATTAATATAAGCCACATTTACTATCTTGCTCATTTAACTTAATATATAAATTTCTAAGTTCAATAAGATAAGAGTATAATTTTATAACTAAAAAGAGAAAACAAATCCTACTAAAATACGATACTCGATAGATGACATACGTAGGCAAACATAGTCATCATCTCGGGCTAGGGGGCCTATGCCCCTGTCCGCCCTTACACAGGAAAGCTCTCATAAAGGAATCCAAACAGCTAAAGCGCTCCTCCTGCCACCTAGTGCTCGCCTCAACCTCACGCTGAGACCTAGCTAACTCATCATGTCTCCTAATCATCTCCTGCTGCCCCTGAAGAATCTCTGCATGCTCCCTAGCGAGCCGCTCTGGCCACTTGGCAAGGGTCCTAAACTGATCCTCATAGCTCATCGGTGGAGGGGGCTGAGAGGGTCCTGCTCCCTCTCCCCAAGATCCATATCCATGTCCATATCCCTACGTACTCTACATCGTAGGCTCCGATGGCCAAGTAGGCCATGGCGACTCGGTATGTCCTATGCCACGTCCAAACGGTGGCGCGGGAAAGTGCTGATGCTCATGAAAGTACTAGGGTGCCTGCCAATGTGGTGAGGGCTGTAGTGATGGATGCTGCTCGTGCTCCTGCTCCTTCCATGGAGCCTGAATCTGGGCCAATCCTATGTGCATCCTTCTCAGAGTGGATGAATCTATCATGGGGTGGGCTTGCTCACTATAAGTCTCTCTCTCCATCTCAACCCCGGCCCACCTAAAGACCCATGTCCAAAGGTGATAGTAAATCATAGTGGATATGTGAAGTCTGGTCGCTGTCATATACTGGGCCATAATCGTCATAGCCCAGTTCACCTGCAATCCTCCAAATATGGCGTAGGTGGCCCGCCTCACAATAGGGTATATCTGATCAAAACTTCCCATCTTTGGGAAAAAGTTATGCTATAGAATGCGGATAACTAACCTAGCTAACGGGGTCAACTGTCCAGCGCTCCAGTCAGGGTGATGGGGGTCTACAAGAATCTGCTGCAAAACAGTCACGTCCGTCATCTCAATCCGCCCTACCTCTAAACCATACCCTTTGATATCCAAAATACTAGCCAACCAAGACTCGGTGGAAACTATCCTAACTCCCTTGACCTCCGATTGGAAGGCCAACTCCTCATCCTCATCGCTAGTACGTAAGTTAGCATCAAAAAGACGTACTAACCTGGGATACGCTCGCTACTCGAACGTCTCATGGCTATGAATCTATCGCAGCCCTGTGTCCAAGAAGAGCTACTCTAAACGTCTGCCTGGAAAATCAGTAAACTTCACTGCCCTTCCTCGCAGAAATTGGTACACGGCTGTATCGGAGTAAGACTGTACTATACTCCTATCACTCTGACACCAAGCTATCTCCTGTGGTGTGAGGTGGGGAAAGAGGTGAACTAGAGAGGGTCTTGGTGGCATGGTGAAAAACACTCAAATATGCGGAAACAGAGTATGGATCCGAGTAGTTCTCACGACGCGCTTTGATTTGGCACTAACGGCGAGTTAAACGGTGGAGTTTTGGAGGAATTTAGGTGGTTGGAAGGGGGGATTTTTGGGTGTGGCTGCTGTCTTTGGGGAGGAAGTAAACATGACAAAGTGGAGCAAAAATGAGCAGGAGAGGGCAAAACACGCATATTTATGCGTGCAGTTTGCAAGCCACCGGTCGACCGCACAGTCGACAGGCCAGTCGACCTCTCGGTCGACCGCTCGGTCGACCTGGTCGGCCTGTGCTATATATATATATATATATATATATATATATATATATTCTATCTCATCCGCCTCCCCTTGAGTAATCTTAGCCTAAGCAAATTCTACCTACTACCGGGCTATCCGAGTTGCGATTACGACCTAGGCTAAATATCCCTGTCTACTTTAAACCCTCCAAGTGGAATCTTGACGTCTTCTATACTTCAACTGAACCTACATTAATGTCCATAAGCTTGCTCCAGCCACTTAAATCGTCTAACCCATAAAATTCTTTTTCAAAACAGCTTAAATTTCTTTACAGCCAGAAAAATATTTTTACGTACTTATAAACCTTTTCGTACTTAAATAAGGATTTCAAAATACGTTTCTACTTGGCTAAGACAGATGTCGCGTAAAACATCGTCACTACAGTCCAAAATACTAGTTTTCAATTAAAGTTAATAATACCTATATATTTTTCTAACTGTATATTTCTCTATTTTCAAATTCAAAAATGCTTTAAAATTGTTTTTCCCCTATTTAAACCAATAAAATCATAAAGTTGTAAACTTCTAAAGTTAAAAATTGAAAATCTTTCAAAACTTTCAAATTCCTAAGAGTTTAATTGCTGGGCTAGACTAAAAAGTGGCATTTTAATTTGCTTTCACCTTTCCAAATATCCCTTGCTGAATCCAAAAATCTTTGCCATATGAGGTCTTTTAGCTTTGGGAATTTCCTCGTTCCAAGTTTTGATATACTGAATTGTTTTCCAAACTTTCTCCAATTATTGGTTTACGTAAAAGAATGGACTTCTCTTTGGGGTTTTAAGAGTATATATATATATTTATACTAAAAATACAAATACGTTCACTCACTATCTACCTAGGAATCTAAATCTAGGCTTTGATACCAAATGTAACAACCCGAATTCCAGCGATTTGGATTTTTCGCAAGAATGCTAAAAACCAAGCCCACTAAAGCCCGAGTTAGGTATTTGGTATCCTGCAAATAGGCAAAGATAAATATATCAGAGCTCAATTAATTATTTCACAGCGGAATTGACTAAAATATAATAGTAAGTAAATACTCACCCAAATAATAACACTTTCTAACCAAGTGTCGTAAAGCTGAGAAGTCTCTGCCATCTACCTAACTTGTAGAATGTTATGAGGAGGGGGTCAGAACAAAAGTTCTGGTGAATGAATAAATTATATATTTCTAGGCTTAATTCTACATATACCGTTTTATTTCCATTTACTCTTATATTAGATTCATTAGGTTACAATACAATCGTCTCTGCTCGTGACCTGTGCCCATCTACTCCATAGTAGATAAAAACCTAATAACTAATCTATACGTATATGTAGCTATATGCCCAATGACCATATTGGTCCTAGGTACCATCCATTGTACCTTCCGTATCCTCCTCGAAAAGGACTCCATCGTCTAGCTTCGAGATTGTTCCGTAACTACATCTGTAAAGGACCGCTTCGTAAGGCCTATACTACAGATGCTCCACTACTTACTATGAAAACGTAAATTGCATCCGCACTAGTCTATACCGGTGCTCAGACATCCACAATGTACCACCCAGTGCGTACATTGAGGACTACGTAATCGTTCTGTCTACAATCAGAATCCCGCCAATAAGGTCTACCTTGTACGGAACTCGGTCGAGGATTTTCTATATCTGTAAAGAAAGTGCTTTGTTAGGCTTACAATACAGATATTCTAGTTGGTCTATCCCTTTCTCATCGTGGCTAAGGCCCCACGCAGCCACCCCTTAACTAATCGAAAGACTTCTAAAGAGTTAAGTGGTCGTGCCCCTACTGCAAACAATCTAACAGCCAATTGGCGGTGCCCCTCCATCCAATGTCTTGATAGTGAAAGAATCATTGGCCTGTTGGTTTAACTCTAGTCTTTCCTGAAATCGCTCTTGGTCTTGATGCTGGTCAATATCCGCATGCGACTATCCTTCACCTTACTTGCAAGTACTGGACATACGAATACCCTACTTCGAACACCAAGCCCTTCTGACTACCTACAAAGGATCCGCTTCATTAGGCGCTTCAATGCAAATGTAGTCAAGGCATACTCTTTTGATGGAACACCCACAGACCTGCCTCCGGGGATACAGCTTCATTAGGCCTACCCAGAGGGCCATCTTTGAGTATCCTCATGTCCCGTTGAAGTCTCGTACTTCCTTCTAGCCCAAAACCACTAAGTTGGACGTGCTTCTCCATTTCTAAAATCTGTGATGAACTGCTTCATTAGGCGCTTCATACTTTGGGCTGCTCCAAACGCATTTTGATTCTTTTATTAGACCCTAAATCTAATCTTTTAATTTGCGTTTAGTTTGCTTTCTTATTCTGTTGGCTACCTATTTTAATTTAATTAGCATATTCTTGCCCTCATCTCACTTCTAACTATTGTGAGATAACCATATGTCTAATAGGGGATGCTGTTAATATGAGCCACATTTACTGTCTTGTTTATTTAACTTAATATATAAATTTCTAAGTTCAATAAGATAAGCCTCTTTTATTATTTCTGAGTTATTTTCCTATCAGCTTAGTATAAGTTGTTTAAATAAGCTTCTATCATTGTCCTCTACTATCATTGCTTACCTATTTATTATAAGTCTCACGATAAGCTTTTCCGTTCTTATTTCATAATTATAACCTATGTTATAATTTTACTTGCAATTGTTACTTTTTCTTCTTTTATAGTCCGTTATATAATTACAAGCGTTTCATGTCTGCTCTAGTCTGCCTTCTTTTATTATGATATAGAATTTTCTTTAGTTCTCTAATATTACATAGTTCACTTATCATAATAGTTGCCTAATTAAATAGCCTACGCAGTAAATGCAGACTAAAGCTCCTTAAATTTTCTTTTATAGCCTCAAATTCTTAAATTGATAATTTTCCTGCTTCAAATCATACTTTACTTTATTGTCTGCTATTTTAGGAAGTAATTCTATTTTATTTGTTTGGTTATGAAAATTATATAATCCGTTTCCATATCTTAATATTGAATAATACTATAAATCATAATCCGTAACTGCAAGATATCTCTTTTACTATTTTGGAGTAGTGTAAAATATAGTGGTTTCTCTATTTTACACTAATTCCCCCCTTTTTATTTCTTTTATTCTAGCAGTTACGTTTATCATTATCTTTTAGATATTAAGTTATGGAAATGTATCCAATTTTCTAAACCAACCAATTAATCTAATAATCACTCCCAAATTAATTTTTCCCGTTTTAATGCAATTTATTACAGTAATTCTATTCCTCAACTTTTATTATTTTACATCTAATTTCCTTCATTTCAGTTTTCTTAATTATATAATCCATATTCGTGTTTAATCTATTCTAATCCATACACGAAGAAAGAAAGGAGATGGGATAGAAGAAAATTGACGCTAGCATAAAAATCCAAAACGTAGAAAAAGATGTGAATAAGGCATAGAAAATAGTGTATAAATTTAGGTACTGTAAATAAACTGCAAGTTTTCTTATAGTTCAACCTAATTTAATTAATATGATTAATTACTGAATAAAATTTTCTAAACGGGAATCTAACGATAATATATCTTAAACTTAAAATATACATAAATAAATCCACTCACATGTCGTCCTTAGCTTCGCTTGTGCTCCGCCTAACTCCACAGTCCTTCTAGATCCCCTCCTTCCAAGGTGTGCAATATTTTAATTTAGAGGATCTTCTCCCTAGAAATTATTTTCTTTTTAAGGTTCAGCCTTAGGCAATGAACCTGTAACGACCCAGAATTTCTGTCATTCAAAATTCGGATATTTAATTGATTTTAAATATTCACAAGTTAATTTTATAAGTTGAATAACTCTTATTTTAAATATAATAATTTAATTGGATAATTAAATTGTTAATTCAATATTTGAAATTGCAGAAATAATATGATTTTGAATTTAATGTGAATGGAAATGGTTTAAAATGTTGAATGATATTCTATTTGAATTAGAATGATGTTAGTAAACTTTTGAAATTGAATTAAAAGTAAATTTATTGAAATTGGATATTTTAATATTTAATTAATGTGCATTTTTGATACGGTCTCGGATTTCGATGAAACTAGTTTCATTGGATCTGTAATGTTATATTATTGTAGGATTTTAAATTTCGTGTCGATCGAACTTACGGTTTGGTCGTGCGAAGTTTAAACGCATAGAAATTTGTTTAAGTAAATTTTAATTAAAATAATTCAATTTGAAAACCTATCTTCCAAATACGATCGAATTGGCTCCCGATATATATTCCATTGTGTTCGGAATAGGGGTAAAATATTATAAACGTCTGGCAGCACGCTTCAATTAGAGTTCAAAATTTTTTCGGGTGAATAGTGTCGCGAAATTTTCTATATAAGGCCACAACATTTTTTAATTTTCGATCAAACCCTATCCCTTAGGTTACAGCCGCCGCCATTATATTTCAATGGCCATAAACACTCGATTCTTCCTCCTCAATTATCACTCAATCTGTAAACAATTACGGAAAACATTCAACTACAACTTTGTAGAGCACGATGAGATCTTCGATATCAACGGTTGTGATCGATTTTAATCGAGTAAATCAACGGCAATTGGATCGTGAAGGAGGCCGTTCGAGGGGCGATTTCTTGGCCTGGGGATGATATGCCATTCCTTGAATGAGTTATGTTAATAATTCTTAATTTAAAAATATCAAAATAATAATAATTTAATATTGGTTTCCAAAAATATGAAATATTATTAGTGTTACTAGATGTCGTAATAGTGCCACATTCAAATTAAGTAAAATAATTATTCTCAACCCTCCTTCTTTCAATTTACATATTATTTCCCAAGTAACAAGATATATTGAGCTATTGCTAGAATTATTCTTACACCATAAAAAATATCTTCTAATTTTATTTAGTTATCAACTACCAATTTTGAAAATATGTAAAATGGCATCCAATATTTGGCTAATGCTGATAAAACAAAATTAATAAGTACTATCTTAACTCACCTCCATAAAAATTTAACATTTCATTAGATAATATTTTGTTAATTTTATCAGTTACATTCAACCAATCATTATGTTTAAGTTTAGTTGGCCTTATCAAAACCCTAAGTAATCTATGGATAATTTCAAAATTCTACAATTTAACATAAACAACTTTTTTCTTACTTATCTAAATCATTCGATACTAGAACAGAACTTTTATCAAAATTAGTGTTTAATCCATGGAGTAATCCAAAGCAGTATAAAATAAACTCAAGTGTTATAATGTGTTACTAATATAGTATAGTTGGTGCACATTTGATGAGTTCGACGTTGTGTTACTAATGTGGAGTGGTTAGTTCATACTTGATGGATTTATACTTGCATTTGTGACATTTGCGTTGTGTCAATAATAATTACGGACATTAGTCCACATTTGACGGTAATTGTTGTTGTCGTTTTGTTTGATGGTTGAAGTTATCATTGAATGTTATTGAATTTATGTCATGTTTAATGGCCCGGTAGTGCTATAATTGTTGTTACCTCATATTTGTATGATTGATGGGCAATCGAGTAGAAAATAATATTTTCTGCTTGTCTTGATTGCTTGGTCGTATAAGTTAGTCATTATACAAAGCAACGAAAATAGTCTTAGTACAATTCAAGTTGGACATTGAGTATGAACACGTTAAGCATATTCTTTGCAATAAGACATCCTAGTCCTAATTTATAACTATATTATATTGAGCAATCTTTTATTTCTTAAAGTTTGTACAATATAAAACACTCGAGTAGGACACAGAATCACAAAAAGGTTATATTAAAAGTTGTCATTGCGATTATAGGCACTGACGTAGTGCAATCGGTAACATGCTTAAAATACTACATCTTTGTTTGTTAGGTTAATTATATTAAATTTGACTAACTGTGTCATGTAAAAGCACTAAAGGAATATAAAAAAATGACGTTGATCGACACACGGCGTAGGCGAGCTATACACTTACCTGGTAACTTAAAGAATTAAAATATAGTAGTATTGTGATGGAGTTGACTGAAAGAGATATAATATCATTTGGATTATTGGTTGCTTTGTAGCTAAAAGATCGTTAGCATGGGACATGTATAGCTGTTGAATATAAAAACATTATTCCAAAGAACAAAGTCACGTTATCACATGATCAAACGCTATGATTTCAAATACTGTATTTTTTCGCCGCAGCCTATGATAATACGATTACAGATTCTGTAATCTTATTATTATTTTAACCGATATTTCAACAGTTGCAATATCATTTGAGTGAAACAGAAGGGTGGGAATTTTATCATAAATTTGGCTAAATTGATTGCCATGAAAATAAGTTCATAGGGTGACATCATATGTCAGTGTGCGGGTGCAACGCCTCCACTGACTGCGGTCAACCTGATGAGATGCAGAAGACACCGTCCTGTTCGAAAATACAACATCTTTCGTTTGTGTTTGAATTTGAATTCAAATAGCAAACGGTTATCACTATTGGAAGCGTCTGTTAGTTTTAACAATCACCACCAACATAAGCCTATACATGATAATAATTCGTCGTTGTTAGATAATTCTTTTCTGTTTTCCTTAATCGGAAAAAGCGTAGTAGCAAACACTTTCGAATAGTTTCCTGATTTTATAAGTACTTGCACAAACTCACTTCACTGGTTTTTTTTACAGCAATGTGCTAATTCAAGATAGAAAGAAACATTGTTAAAAGAGGGAGATTCATCCGTATTTGCACTACATTACAATAGTAGGGTCTACAGTACCCACCGCAACTAATTAGTTATTAACGTTTATTTTCGTTCTTAATTTGGAAAGCAACCTAACGGCAACATCATTAACATTTGGGTTAATTAAATGATTATTTTATATGGGTTAGTAATCCACGGAGAAATATACAGTGTTACGGCCTTACGGGCTTGGATTTTTTTTTTATCCCTCCTATGTGCACAATTCTATTATGCGAATGAGCCCTAAACCAATTTAATGCTCGTTTTTATTCAACGCTCTTTGTTACTTTGTAGCATAGTTTTTAACAAAATGTTAAGAGCCCTAAGAGCACATGTTGAAATTATTAAATTACCAATATAACCCTTCGAATTAGGGCTGTTAATTTTGTTGTCGAAATACGTCCGTCTGAGTTCGTTTGATTTTCAATTAGAACACGAGCTAGGACAACAAAATTTATACGAGCAAAAATCTCGTTTTGTCCGTGTTCATTCGAGTTCATCCGAATTTATTATAATTCAGTATATATTCTATGTTTCTCAAAACATATATGAAAACTATTTGGTCGGTTAATTGAGTAAGGGTTCATAAAATGCTTATATTTCAATCCACATTGATAAAAATAACATAGCTTATGGAAATTCTATTAAACAACATAAAATTTGATGTAAATAGCAATGTTCGTTCGTGTCCGTTTGAGTCCGTGTTCGAAAAACGTATGTACGTGTCTGTTCAATTTCATTTAGGACACGAGCTAGGACAAAAAAAATTGTACGAATATAAATCTCGTCCGGTCCATGTCCGGTCCGATTTTATTTAGATCAGAAACCGAACACACCTCCGTCCGGTCCGGTCCGACCGATTTACATTCTTACTTCAAATTCCATCTGTTTTAAATTATACAAGGATAAAGTGGGTATTTGAAATAATTATTTTTATCATTGAACTAATAATTAGCATTGTTAACACGTAACAAATCCCTGCTTTTTAAGTTAGACTTGCAGAGTTTTGATTCTTTTTAGCATTTGACCTTTTTTAAGGTGAACAAAGTATTTCGTATAAGATATTTCAAAATTAATTGGGGTAGCACTTATCTATCACAACAATGCGGAGAAAAAACGTATCAGAGAACATATTGCTTGGAAAGTTTTAGAAGTTAAGCTTAATCTACAGCAGAAACTTTAAATTGAAAAGTTGAAAGTCAGCTTATTGCAAATAAATATGTGTACCAAGAAACAGACTGTACAACTCGTATAACTCACTCAAACGTGATAACCATTTGACCACCCAACAGTGGTTTTTCATCCTTTTTTTTTTCTCTTTTTTCTTGCCCTAGATGCTTCAGAAAACAATTTTGAAATTCAAAGGTCAAAAAGCAAAGCCTGTTCTCTTTACATTAAACTCAAAAAATTTGAAACTAAACTAAAATAAATCATGAACAACTTCTTAAAACATTCTAAATATAATTTATTTTTGTTTTAATTTCTAAATTAAAAATAAAACCTATGCTAAATGTTTGAAAAAACATAAGGAAAATTAATTTTAGGAAGTTTTGATTTCTTGTCTAAATATGTGGTATTCAGATAAAATATGCCTCAATCCTATAATACATACTTCGACAATACATCAGAAATAACTTTAAAACATGAAAAACGAAAAACTTAGGTAGTGTTCGGTGGGACTGTAATGAATACTTTCGGATACGGATAGTACCATATCCGTATCCGAAATCATTTTCGGATATCAGATATCCGTATCGTTTAATTTTCGAATATCGGATATCCGTATCCGTTTAATTTTCGGATACGGACGGATATCAGATATTTATCCGTTCTGCCCATGGTCAATAAATTTAAAAGTATAAATGAAAAGATTTGAATCAACATAAAATAGTTTTTGTACTAACGTTAATAAAAAAACCAAGGAATAAAAAATGTGATGGTAAAACATTGTTTTATACTAATATCCGTATGCTATCAAAAATATTCAAAAATTAAACACTAAAACTATATGTTTTCACTAAAAATGAGCAAAAAACTATATCGTAATAACATCCAATGGTTAGAAAATAGTTGGAAAATTATATAATAACTAAATATAATTTTAATTAAATATATATATGCATCGGTTAATCGGCCGGATATTTTTCGGATACGGAAACCACAATAACCATATCCGTATCCGGAAAGCTTTTCGGATATCAGATATTCGTATCTGCTTTTCGGATAACAAATATTTTTCATATTTTCGAATATGGATATCAAATTTTTCGGGTACCCATTGACAGCCCTAGTGTTAGGTTTGTTATTTTTAGTTTTGGGTTTTCGTCCATGAAAAAATGCACACGACGCATTTATATTGTCGAAAATGACTAATTTAGAAAACGAAGTTAACAAACAAAATAGAAAATAACTTTTTTTATTTTCCGTATTTTGAGAAATAACACAAGCACGTGAAACAATCGATTCTTCCGTCGTCAATCTATCCCCTTCGTCCTTTCATCCGTCTTTCTTTCATCCCCTCCGTCGTACCTACATTCTTCTCATATTTGAGATATATATTGAAAAGAGAAAACACAAAATTCGTTTTTAAACCGAACACTACCTTAAAGTCAATTCAAACTTTAGTTAAATTTTCCTACTGTGAGGCAACACAATTTGGATTGGATTTGGATCACTTCTTCTGGTTCAGTACAAAACCATGATATTCTTCGTGTGTATACCTCCATACTTGGCACCACCGCATTTAAAACACAGTTCTATAACGGTCGAGATGCAAAATGTTATAGTGAAGAAAGAAATGGGATATGATGAAATATAGCAAAGGTGTAAAAAAAATTATTGGAAATAAAATAAAAGCTTGAATGTTAATTCATTCTCGTTCACACATCATTCGTCTAGCAAAATGAAATATTTCTTAATCGTATAAAATAAAACGGAAAATATCATGATTTATATAGTCCTGATTTGGTTACCAAAACAGATTTCTAACTTATGTTCAGCACATAGACCTTAAACTTAAATACTTACCATAATCCTTTTTGATTTGGTTTAAAAAATAAATGATAATTCAACTTTCAGTTTTATAATTGATAAAACAATTTAACACGTGTAGTGAAAAATAACGGATCTTTAAATGGATCTATTATTTAATAGCGTTAAACTGAGAAATCGCAACGGTTAAAGAGCAGTATACACTTTAGCGGGGGATTTAGTGGTTAACAGAGCTTTTAAATGCATAGCTCGTCACATGTTAGCTATGTTACCTATGTATATACATTTTAAGTACCTATTCTATTGGTCCACACTACACCAAGAGCATCATAGCTCTGGCACTGAACTGGAGCAGGAGATCCAGATCCTCACAATTTCTCGATTATAATCCAATTTTAATTTTATGATGACCCCTCACAAAGATTGTTTTGGAGGTATTTATGCTGGTGCTGATAACCTAGTAATATTATAATATTGTGAGTTAAAATGAGCTACCTCACCGTAAATAACAAGAATTGAATGTAAAAATTAGACGCACAGAGCCTTAGCATTTTAGATGTATCCTACAAGCCAATATTTGATGCATGTGACTATTAATTTCTAAAAATTTCATGGTTTGATTTATCAGAGCAGTGACTTCGTCTTCTCTTTCCTCCACCCCAAAATTTAAACCTCATTTCATCGGATCCTTCCTTTCTCCAGCGAACAGCAACCATCGCTTCAGCCAAATCAACCCATATCAGATGCAAATTTTAGAAAAAATGATTTCGTTTCAAACATAACAACCCTAGACAGTTGTACCAATTTTCAGATTCTAGATTTCTTTTTTGAACGGCGTCAATCTTTCGACAATGACAATAATGACTTCCGACTGAAATCCGCTTACAATCCTATCGAAATTCCCTTATTTTTGTTTTCTTCTCCGGATTCGGACTTTGGATTTCTGATTGGAATTCTGCTTCCAATGCCGTAAGAGTTTCCTTTTTTTTTTTCGTTTCCCTTGTCTAGATTCCGACTTCAGATATCTAATTCATTATTGTTGTCTTTTTAGACAATTGCCTACCAATCAGATTGAAGCACATATTTGATGTTACTCTCTAGCGGTATTTGGCCCTTGGTTTTAAATTTTTTGAATGGCTTAGATGTTCGATCAAGTGCACTAGCGGCGGGGTTAAAAGGATGAATTTCAGAAAGTATTTTCTTTTATTAAATTGCACAAGTTCTTATTTTGTGTTTACGTTAATAAAATTTTGTTTATACTAATCAAATTTAGTATTTATTAATAAAAGAGTTTAAGCAATAGTTTAATATTCAAAAAATTTCTTTGCTTGTTAACGTTTAAAATAACATTTTTATTATTAATTTAATTCAAAATTAATTTAATTCAAAATTATATTTTTTACTCTTATATTTTAATGTTATGAGATATTCAGAACATCTCAACAGTATTTAAGAATAAACTAATTTAGGGGTATAATGGGAAAACTAACCGTTGTGTCCTATGGTCAATAAATAAGTAAGTTACATGTCAACATCAATATCAAGTGATACACATAGTGCAAAAATAATTAATTTTATAATTATACTAATATAATCTACAAAAACTTAATCGTCTATTTATATTTAAATTAATATTTATATTAATATAACATATAAGTATATGTATAATAATGTTATTAAAATATAATTTTATTATGATAAAAAAGATTAATTTAAACATGTTCATAATATATATATATATATATATATATATTAAATATAACATTCAGTTTTACAAAATGAATTTAATTATTTAAATTCAAATTTTAAATAAGTTATACTATTTCAAAATAAATATCTATAAGTAATAAAAAATAATATTTTTTCTAACATTAAAAATAATGCACAACCAAGAATTATATATATATATATTAAATTAAAACCATTTAGATTAATACACATATATTTAAAAATTCAAATGTTTAAAATTTAAATTCATCTGACCAATTAAAATATGTTTTTTTTGGAGACGAAAAACACTAAGCACAAAACAATTTTTATTTATCTATTTCTGTATAGAATATTTAGTATATATATAATTAATTAATATAAATGTATTTTTTAATCAAAACAGAAAATAAAAAATATATTTTATATACTAAAAGTTGAAGCGTGTGTGCGTGTACTATTATAAACATGTTAAAGGGAAACTTATTTAATATATATACAAACAAGGTTAGCACCAAATTTTTATTTATTTATAAGCCAAAAGCGCATATATATATTATGAATATATCTAAAAATATTTTTTTGTATATAATTAAAATTAATTTTGAATTATTTTTATTGTTAGCTTCGCCCAAATGAATAATAGGGAGATAGGTTATTTTAACGTGTGTATAATTTGAATATAGAAAAGAAATAATTACCTTTCACATTATATGTCCTATCGACAATTGGGCATGTTGTTTGCGAGTTTTTCCTATTTGAACCTTCTATTCTTTTCCTCGATTTTAGTTTGCAAAGCTGACACTTTGGCTTCACTGATGCTGGCTAATGGAGGCTAGAGATCTATTAGAAAAGTATAGAGAGTAAGTGTATAGTGGCTATCTATTTATAGGTCTCTAGATATCAAAATATCTACTCCACTTTCTCACACCCTAGATGACTAGGTCTCCCTCTTCCTATTTAAATGTATGGTCAACCTATACATTGGCCAAGCATTGTCAAAATCCATTTGACTCCTATTTGAATCAATGTTTTAATTGTTTTATTGGAACTCCTTTTCAATTGAACTGACATGTAACTTTTATGTATCATTCTGATCGATTTTAAGCTAAAAATAAATAATTAATATTGTCATATAATATTCATACAACATTTGTATTAATTATTATTATTTTATGACATTTACAAATTAATTTTAACATTAGCCGAATTTGAAAATAACTAACAATGCAGTTGCGTTGACTCTCTGATGTGAACTCGGTTCTTAGTCAATATTCAAACAATTTAAATATCAAAGTCTGTACAACTTTGCTGAAATGCAATATCGGGTACAAGTTTAACACTTAGAGATTATTAAGAGATATGTGATTTCTAATCTATAATAAGCTCATTAGTAACGACATTTTGTATATAAGTATTGTTTTCGTCATCACTGTATCACTTAGATATATTGAGTTTGGTCTAAGTTCAAAAACTATATTAATATCTATATTTAACTGTGTAGAAAACTTTAAAGTCCATGGTTCAGTCCGATAATATTTATTACTTAACTGATTTACTCTGGCCAAAGATTTTAACTTTTAAGTCAAATACTCATTACGGTGATACTAACCTTCTACAATGTATGAAATGAATCCTTAGTTGGGTAGTGTCTCTCTTCAAGTAGTTAAACATATACCCAACTATGGTTGTAACAAGGTAGTCATGCCAACTATTTAACCATAATCAAAGTATAACCTGCCTACTTAAGATTGATAGTACCATCAAGTCAGAAGGCTACTAGTTGTTACCACATGATCTTCTTTTTTGACTTAGTTGCATTAACCAATTGAAAAGTCTCGTAAATTCATTTTTGATAGAGTTACTGGTATGCGTTAGAGGCAATTATATAATTCTTACATATATCTAACTCGAAAATCAATCTTGTTCAAAATAAAAGGTTTTTCTTTCTATTATATACTTGATATAATGTGTTCATTAATTAAAAATATATTTAATACAGAAATTCCAAAAATGTAATGTTTTGTAATATTACTTATAATGTGTTGTAATCATGAGCGATTTATCACGATAAAATAAACATACCATTTTAAATATTCGTAGTCAAGATGTATCAAGACTGAATATCGATACATCCGTTAAGACTAGAATATGTTACGCTCTCCAAACATTGGCAGTGTATTACTCATGGCAATTGGGGGGCATGAAGGGGTTATGTAATGATAGTTATTGGAAAAATTGAATGACTCATTCGATAGTTTTCTGTTAGTTAATATAACCTAGGTTAAATAGAGAATATCGATGTGATAATTTACATAATCCCCTCGACTTGAGAATACCATCGATCTTCAAGTGGAAACTCTGTTTTGATTATAGTTAAATTGTGGCACGATGTCCATCGAATGCCTATAGTTGGGTCGAGTAGAAGCATTGGACGTGAAACACTATTTAAGAGAGAATTCATCTCCTTATTTACATGGGGTTAGTATCACGGGTCAACTTAAGTTAATTCAAAGTCAAAGTCTCTGGTCAGAGCAATACGAGTAATAATTATTGTTATTATTGAACCGAAGATTTTGTGTTTGCACTTACAAAGTTGACTGTGGGCAAAGTTGAAATTTTGACCAAACCCATATTCCATAAGGCCTAATGTGATTTAGTTTTGACGAAGATAATTGATGTATATAATCGTTATTTCTAGGTATTTTTACTTATAATAAGTAAAAATGGATTTTACCAAAAGTTGTATAAACGATATATTCAGCCAAAATGTTACACCATTAGCTAAGATGACGTGTGAACATTAATATTTTAATTGTTCGATATTAATCGCTAATTAAATTTGAATCTTTGAGTCGCATAACCAATATGATGAATACTACAAATGAACCACACGACTAAATTAATTTATAATCATTGTAAATTAACTAAATTAATTATTTTTTTTTGAAATATTAGTTATTAAATTTCATTTAATATTCTTAAACACCATTAGTGTTTAATATTGTGCGTATATAAAGGTTATAAACGTACATATCGATATATGATGTCGGTAGAGCATTTAAATTGGATTTAAATAGAATAAACATTAAGTGTGTTTTTACACTACAAGGAAAAAGGCATTTTCTGACGGCCGAAAACCGTCGAAGGCCGCCAGTAGCCGTCGGAAAATGCCATAGGAAAATAAGGCGTCGGGGTGCAGTGTTTTCGACGGCTTCCGACACATCTCATCGTTCGTATTTCCGACGGCTTCCGACGGATTCCGACGGATTTCGACACTTGTCGGAAGCCGTTGGAAAAATTAATCTAAAAGCGGTCGGAAGCCGTTGGAAAAATATAACCTGAAAGCTGTCGGAAGCCGTCGGAAATCTGCTGCATTTTTTTTTATATTTCTGCTGCAATATAGCCTTCCATCCACATTTCCCATACAAACACTATTCCACCAATACTGCAGAATCAAATATATAATATTCCAACCAAATATCAAAAACTAAAGTATACACAATTCACCAAACAAAAAAATACATAAAATTAAGTCGAAACACATAATTTTACAACAAAACAGCTAAGTGTATCATAACATAGTACATAAATCAACAACTACCTCCACCATCTACCAAATCATAAAAACAGAAGAAAAAAAAACATACCGACCAAAGCAATCAATCAATCTCCTCCAAAACCAGAGCCAGCAGAGGAAGGGAAGCGGCCACCATACTGCTGCATGTACTCGGCGATACGCTGGTCTAGAAACCGTGTGGTCTCTATGGCCTGCCGACGGTTCTGCTCCTCCAACCGCGCCACTCTAGCCCGCAAATCTTCGATCTCTACTAGATCGATCTGAGCTCTAGTCTGCCTACCCCGTCTCTGACTGCTGGCCTGTAATAAATATTTAATTTAGCTGTGTGATCTCTGTAAGTGTATGTGCAGGTATGTGAATGATTAGCAGTGTGATAATGTTATTTAATTTAGTTTATGCATGTTTATGTAAGTGTATGTGCATGTTGATAACATCTTAGATTGTGGTAACACCAAATAACTATAGTGACTCAAAAACAGCCCACCACTTGGTTGCCAAATCTGTATCGTCTGCAAGCTCCGATGGATCCATAACTGACTCAAAAATAGCATCCTCCTCATCCGTCGTCAGCTGATCTCGACTCGTATCAGCAAGGATTTCTGGCGCTGCTCCATAAACTTTTCCTACATTAACAAATTAATATCATCATATCTTATTTCATTATATTTTAACAAGTAGAACAATTACTAATACTGCATAAAATGAAATATGCTTACATGGCTCTTGCTGGATTTATCGTCGTGCCATGTATACAAAACTGTCTTGTCCGGATTTACATGCTCGACAGCATGCGTACGAGTAAACACGTCCATATAGCCCACAGGACCATGCGCCTCAGCTTCCTGAAATTGATTTTTACATACAATTATTGTGCATTTAAAATTATATAGCACAAACTATTTACAATTTGCATTCAGTAAATTTACCAACTCCTGCCGATACTACTGAAATGACTTCGACCCTTCGCGATGAGTGACGGGATTTTTATTTCTGTTTGTAGAGTTTCTTTCCGACTCTGCCTATACATCCTAAATTTGATACATTATTTATCGATCATATACTTTTTGATATTTACTACCAGTCAAATAATTAAAAAAAAATTAGTATACTTGCCTTCGCCTCGTCAGTTTCCCAGTATCCCAACCATGCTTGCCATACGCTCTCCCCCATCCAACGTGGTTTCTTACTTGATTTCTTAATGTATTATGAAATTGATGTAACTATGAAACCAAATCTGTACGTTTACCATTGTTTACATGTTTTATGTCATTTCCATTTGTCATTTATTTAGCAATTTTTATTAAAAATGCAATGTAATCTGCTTATCGTCGAAACATGAGACCCGTTATGAATCAGGTATAACACACTTCCATTTCTATTTTCATTTTCAGTCATTAATTTAGCAATTTATACCGTTGATGTCATTTACGTATGAAATATATTTCATCATCATGTTATTATTCTTATTTGAAATGATGTGTATATATGTCACAGGTTTATCGTAATGTCATCTAGAGGTAGGAGCTCTTTCCGATCTTCAGGAGGCGATGGCAGTGGTCCATCACAAGCATCACAACGTCCTATAGTTTCTTTAGTACCTAGAGTAGAGGGGTAAGAATTAAATTTTATTCAGCATCTTATTTTTTTTGATATACGTACGTACTTATCTGTATCATATTTAAAAACAAGAGGTTCGACCTACTTCCCTCGAAGGTTGTGTTGGATGTTTCTAGAGCTTCTTACCGCAGTAGGATGAGTGCGTGTTGGCCGAAGTGGGATAACATCCCTCCCCACATAGTAGAGTGTATTTGGTAGGATGTCCTAGTAAGTATATTTTTCTGTTTTCCATTTTTAATTCGTTATTGTCATTTTTTCACTGTTTATCGTTTACAGTTTAATATTCTTTTTGCTTTTTATCATGAAACACAGGCTGAGATAGACATTCAGACAGACGATATGCAGTTGGCACGAGAATACTGGATGAAGAAGATGCGTAAAAACTATAGGGACTTGATATCCGAAATCAAGAATTCAACATAGTTACATCAATTGCAAAAAAATCAGATTCGGATTTTTATCAATCATCATCGTCTTCTGATTCAGATTCGGTCTCGTTTTCTACGATATTTTCCTCTGTACTGTCAAACGCTTCTACCAAAACATTTAATTCATCGATCAAAGGACCAAAATCTGTATGATCGTCTGTAATTATTATTTCATTATTTTCCTCAAGATCTGCCTGATAAGCTTGTTCGTCTGGAATATTCTTCCCATCGAATGTAAATCTGGCCTTTGTTTTAAAAACTGCAGACCAATATGCTTTATCTCTTTTTAGAGATGGATAAGGAGCGTAATAAACTTGCAATGCTTATTTGGCTAGTACAAAAGGATCATACTTGTGATAGTGCGATGTATGCTTTATTTCGATAAGATTATAATCCTTGTGCACATTAATTCCAGAACCTGGAACATTGCTAAACCAATTGCATCTAAATAGAAACACCTTTAGCAAATAAAAATCATTTATGTGATTTTTTGGATCTTCACTACCTTTAACAAATACACCAGTATTATTCGTTAATTTTTATGTACCGTATTCTTTGGTGTTAAATTTATATCCATTGACGAAATATATTGGATATGTCTTGACCACTCTTTTTGGTCCCATCGCAAGATGTTTCAACCCTTCATCAACAACACAATTTCTCGGCTCATAAACGTAATTTGAAAACCAACCGGAAAATTCTTTACTGAGATCTCCGTTCGGATGTTCACGTTCATTAAAACTGTATATATAAACAAATTATTACATTAGGTTATACACGCGCATGCATTATAGAAAAGAATAAAAAAAAATTATTATTTCAGATTACTTAACAAACGGTGCAACCTCGGCACAATTTAGAAGAATATAAGTGTGTGCTACATGAAGATCTCTATCGTCTAGCCATATTTCTACACATTTTCCAGAAGGCCGATCATGTTGTCTAAAAATAGATAACATTGCTTGAGAGGAGTCTTGTTCGTCGCCTTCATCATTACGAGGAACACTTTCAAATGATATATTCACATAGTCACAGAAATAGTGAGAGAAAAAGAACGAAGCTTCTTCTTCGATGTAAGATTTACATATCGAACCTTCAACTCGTGCTTTTTGCCTCACTTTTTTCTTCAGATGATTTAGATATCTATGCAAAATTAATTTACATTAACTTCATCTTTCAAATGCAATTAAATTACGTGATAACATATTACATACTTCTCAAATGGATACATCCATCCATCGATGACAGTCAAACCATGAAATTTTCTTACCATGAGGTAAAGAAAACGCTCGTGTTTCATTCATGCAATATGGACATGCTAGACGACCGGCAGTACTCCATCCTGAAAGCATTGCATAGGTAGGAAAATCACTTATAGTCCACAACAAAGAAGCAAACATACGAAAATTTTTCTTCTTGGACACATCGTATGTTTCTACTCCTTCGTTCCATAGTATTTTTAACTTCTCAATCAACGGTTGTAAATATACATCAATTCCTTGTGTCGGATCGTCGGAGCCAGGAACGACAATAGTAAGAAACATATATTGTGTTTTCGTACACATCCATGGAGGTAAATTATACGGTGTGACGATAATGGGCCAGGATGAATATTTAGAACCAAATTGAGAAAATGGCGAAAAACCATCCGTACATAATCCTAATCTAACATTTCGACTCTCTGCTGCAAAATTTGGATACGTTTTATCGAAATGCTTCCATGCTTCTTCATCAGCCGGATGTGTCAACGTACCCTTTTCCTCCGTTCTCACACTATGCCATCTCATATTAGATGCAGTTACAAAAGATGCATATAATCTTTGAAGCCTTGGAGTGATGGGTAAGTAATGCATACGCTTATATGGAACTTCCTTCCCCTTCTTTTTTCTTGGTTTGTATCTCTCCTGATTACAAATTTTACAATTTCTAAGGTTTGCGTCTTCTTTCCAAAACAACATGCAGCCTTTTAAACATGTATCTATTTTCTGACAAGGTAAACCAAAAGCCGACATAGGTTTTTTAACTTCATAGTGATTTTCACACATTAGATTATCGGGTGGCATATGTCTTTTTGCAGCTTGTACAACAGCCGTAAACCCAGCTTCAGTGATGTTGTATTTTGACTTCATCGCAATGTATTCTGCGATTACTGACAGCTGAGTGCCACTTTTACAACCATCCCAAATAGGTTTCTTAGCAGCAGCTAGTAAATCATAAAATAAATTGCTTCAATATTTGGTTCTTCAACATTTCCGTCAACTTCAACCATAGGAAACATTGATCGTGGTGCATCTTCGACTATATTTTCTATACAGGTCGTCGTAACTACTTCGTTAATGACACTTTCAGACTATACAGAAGTATTTGCTACAACTTCTCCATGCCGATCCCAAACATAATACTCGGGTACGAAACCGTTTTGGCATAAATGAACTTTCACAATATCTGGTAACAAATACTTCAAATGTCTACACCTACTACACGGACAACGAATTTCTAGATCGTTTCCGTTATTACTTAAAGCGAATTCAACAAATACGTTTATACCATTACAAAAATCTTCTTTTATTGAGCCTCTTAGTCCTTTTCTTTGGTACATCCATCTCCTTCGATCAACAAAATAATCAATAAATTTTCCTATTTGAGAAAATGAGTCACAAGTTCAAAATTTAATATTTATTTTCAAGAATACAAATTCGAAAAAGATTATTTTCATGGTCATATAATATTTGAATTTAAAGAACTATTTCACAAATTAAAAAATATTTTCAAATATGACACATTTTATTTTTTAAAGCATCGATACAAAATTTTGTACAAAAAGATACTTTTTTTTTTCCAAGGTCAAGCATCCTACTTCCCATTACAAACACAGTAAGCATTTACATTTCATATATTACTTCGTCTCAAACGATTCAACAAACTTTCGGCAGCATTTCCCTTTTGTTCCCTGCATTGTACACAAATGCGTGTACGTAGGAAACAAAAAAGAAAAGTTAGGCCGAAATTTTATGAACCGTTTGAGACGAAGTGGTATACAAAATGTAAATGCTTACTGTGTTCATAACTTGTCCAATACAAGGACAAATCCAACAAACATTGTACCAGATGAATATAAATGTTCATTTTTTGAAAAAAACGACTATTTATATAACGATCATGCACAACACTCGTCAGATGGGGCCAAAAACTCTCTAAGGGACATTAGTTAATTAAATGTGCGCATTTTACGAAAAAATACATATTTACTAACTATATACACACACAATCACAAATTATACATACTCTTTAAAATTTCACGATAACATATGAAATAGGTATACCATGGGATGCTATATATCATTAGTACGCAATTGGAAACAATTGCAATAACTAATTAGCTCTAATTTATCATCTTATACAAATCTAGATTTAGGGCAAAAATTAAATTTTTGCCCAAATTAAGATATTATACCTGAGATTGAGATCAATAGAGTTTGCTTAGGCAGCCGTGGAGGATCCGGAAGCTCGAAATTGGAGAATGAAAGCTTGTAGGAGGGATTTGGGGGGTTTTGATAAAAAATTCGTGCTGCAAAATGAGGAAGAAGAAGGCTCGGCTGGGACTGTAATTCGCAAATTTCCGACGGCTTCCGACGGCAGCCAACGGCCCGTCGGAAGCCGTCGGAAGCCGTCGCTACGTGCTATTGGAATATTAGCCTTTTTTAGTAGTGTTAAACTGATTAAATTAATTAATATTTATGAAATATTAGTTATTAATAAATTTTATTTGATGTTTGATTACCATTGGTATTAAATAAAATTCGTATATAAAAGTTATAAACACATGCAGATGAGTAGACTGGTGAGTAGACTAGATTTTTCTATTCGTGAGATCTAGATGTGAGATGCTTAAACTAAGGAGATATTCAGGAGCAACCAGTGCCCTGGCTCACCTTGCCTCTTTCTTGGGCGAAGGATAAATGAGGTTGAAATATCGGAAACGAGGCAACAAGTATAAAAGGTTTAATTTCTCCAGATTTAATGCAACTTGGATTGTTCAGAAATTATCTTCTTATACTTAGTATTAAATTTCGAGGAGGGAATCCGTACTATCCATGTGAATTTAAAAGGTGATTTCACCATTATTTGATGGATAGTAGAGGTTGAATACGAAATTTGATGTTGAGTAGAATTAGTATAATTTCTATCGACCTTTTTTATACTCAATAATATTTTCCAATATGACTTATGAAAATGATTTGGTATTTCCAAAGTTAAAGAGAGGTTTAATGATTCTGTACATACTGAAAAGAAATGTTTTAAAGATATATATCTCTATAAGTTATTTTCTGATAGAGAGAAAGTAATTAATCAAATGATAATCGCCCATTTACTTAACATCTTTTTTCGATGATTGGTTCGAAGGAACCGAGATTGGATTTAGGTGATTCCTATCTGAAAACAACTTCGAACCAATTTACATGTTCGAAGGTGAAGACATGGAATGATAATAAATTAGAAGATGGAATGTAGGGCTGCTTGTCACTGACCCTTTTGGGAAATTTCTCATATCATATATATATGGCAGCAGTATCTTCATTTGATCTTGAATGTAAGGGATGCTCGCTACTAATTCTAGGAGTGATTCCCGACATGATGTAGTAAGAGAGTTCCTTCGGTTTGTCCTATTCCTGGACAATTTGTATGGACAAATGTTTGACAATGCATTTTTAACATACACGTACATTGATTTTTACAAATGTACATCTGTTTGGTGGTGTAGGAAGTAACTCTCTTACACTTAACACCTAGTGTGTGATAGAACTGGCAATGTCGCATTCAAAGTGGAATGTGCTATGGAAAGGTAATCATTACCTCGGGCCTCATCACCTGGAAATGGCTTAAACAGGGCATGACATAAGGCTATATGGTATGGTCATCGTCTTTCTAGATTACTCTCTATATGTCAAGTATGTTGTGTATGTTATGGGATCCTGGATAGGTCGGTTACGGCTGGGGTGATGTCATATTCGGTTCAATCTACCACCTGGTGGATCTACAAGTAGACCGGTCTTGCCAGGTGCAGAGGTTTCGAAGATTTCGATCCTCGGTACATTCCTCTAGAGATATACTGTACGGAAGGTAGTCCCTTACCTTGCCATTGTATGGAATCCATTCTCCAATAAGTGTCTTCGGACTTGATTGTAGAGCCTAGTATGATGGAATTTAATAATGTATCAATTTTGGCTAAGATTATGTATATTTACCTGAAAGTTGTTTTCAAAAGAATGCCATTAAAAATAATATTACTAGATTTTGCATAGTAAAGATTTTGGTTATCATAAGGTAAAAACTCGTT
Source organism: Allium fistulosum (assembly GCA_030737815.1). Lineage (NCBI taxonomy): Eukaryota > Viridiplantae > Streptophyta > Magnoliopsida > Asparagales > Amaryllidaceae > Allium > Allium fistulosum. Next base: position 560,751,867 of record CM060907.1, read on the forward strand.
TTGTGTTTATGTGCGGCATGGTCTTATGAGATACCCTTTGTTTTTAAATATACGTATTTTGAGTTTTTTACACCAGTCCCATGACTGACCCGGAGTTTATTTTCCTTTCCCTTAAACTCTGGGTGCCGTATTTTTTTCGGCCAGCCAAGTATTTAGGTAGAAAGGAGCATTTCGAGAAGGAGTATGGTGCATGGAGAATTTTGGGTCCTTTATAGAAAGTTATTCCATTGTATTATGTTTGATGTATTATGTATCTACCAGGACTTATAAGGATATGCAGTTATTACTATCCTGGCTGGATTAGTACTTACTAGAACTCTGATGGAGCAATTTAGAGTAATTACATGTACTACTCATATTTATAATTAAATGTTGAATACGACGTGAGATTCTATTTTGTTTGTCTTCTACCTTTATTTTCTTTTACCCCATGATAATTTGCCTCTCCGGCACTTGGATTTGCAGCACGTGGATACTGAGGATGTATTAGCATCGATTTTTGAGGGTCGAAGAGGTGGGTCATCACATTTGGTATCAGGTTTAGGTTGAGTGAACACCTGAGCCTGATAAGGGAGAAAACTCATTGGAGATACGGTTAGTAATGGCCTAGGATGAGTAAATTATTAGAGATAGGGTAATTGGCACCCAAGATTGAGTTGAGTGCATTATATATGAGCGCGTATTTTTAATGCTATATATATATGTGGTTTTTGTTTTGAAAAATATGGAAAATGAAGTAATTATACGAAGGATTATATTTTGAATATAAAGAATATCTATTGAAATGATATAGTTATTTACATAGTGTTCGATAAATAATAATGTTGGTTTAAGATTAAAGGAATTTATTTAAGATAAATAAATTTTATGAATGTGTTTTATATAAGTGATTTTATCAATTGGATTTATAAAACGTGTTTTATAAAGGAAATAAATTATAATATATAAGGAGTTTATTATAATTTTAGAAATAAAAGATAATTGATCAATTTAATGAAATATTTTGAAAATGGGTGTCTTTAGAAGCTGTTAAGATATGTTTATAGAAAAGAAATGAGTTAGAATAAAAGATGTTTATTATAATTTTAATGGAAAAGGTATTTATCTTCTGGAATGAGATGTTTTCCTTTAAGAAGAAATAATTAGAGAATAAATTTATATACAAAGACATGTCTTTATAAAAGAGTTCCTATAAGGAGAGAAGTCTGTAACGACCCGCAAAATTATCAATTTGATAAATTATATTTATTTTTAAATATTCAAATATACACTTTTTAAAACGTAGATTATGATGTTTTGAACAATAATGACGGTAATCTTATTTTGAATAAGTATTTACAAAATTATAAACTTTGAAGGAATATCGATAAAATGGTCGAAAACCGTTTTATTAATAAACAGCTCTTGGACCATCCGACATCATGCACGGAGCTGGATACAAACACTCATTTATCTATATAAGTGAGAACATGTAATAAAATTATTTATTTTAGTTTTGAAATTTAAATCCCTTTATGACATCATCAAAGATATCATTATTTTGGAAGAAATGATTTTTAAATTTAAATTGAGTTTAAATGATTTGATAATTATTTTAATTATTAAATAAGCCCTTTTAATTATTATATAATGAAAGGAATATTATTATCAAACTTTATATATATATATATATATATTAACTAAGAAGTGAAAATATGACCGGAAATCAAAATAGGAATCCGTGACGATTCAACGTAGAAAAGTTATGCAATGTTGTGAATCATTTGAGATATACATATGCACGCATGCGCATACATATACATGAACACCTTCATAAGAACATGAATATACATATATATACAGATAAATAATAAAAGATAAAAAGAAAATATCATGATATTATATATAAATATCATGATATTTCTTTAAACCCAAAGTAAACCTCTTACACCCAAAGTACAAGCACATGGGTACACACATGGAGGGAGGGATACTTCGGCCGTGATTGATGCGGTAGGAGGAGGGAGTGGTGGTGTAGAAATGGTGATGTGTGTGCACATAAATATCATGATATTTTTTATCACTTCTTTGCTTATAAGTACCACCATCCACCTTCACTTCATTTGCTCATAAATTCCTAAGCTTTATTCACTTCTTCTTTCAACTTTAATGGCTTCCTACCTTTGGAGATTAATGAAGAAAATTATGGCAAAAAGTAATTAAATTATATAGTATATATATTATCCAAACACCTCCAAACTAAAGCAAATCTCCCTATTATCCCCCTCTAAACCCATGGCCATACAATCCCCACCCAAAGGCTGAGCCTTTCCTCTCTTCCAAGCAAGGCCGTAAGCACCCAAACACCAAAGGCAAAGGCCGAGCCCATCTAGGAGCTTTAGTACAAGCTTAGCAAGTTAAATTTTCCGAATAGCGGAGCTAAAGTCGTTTTAAAGTTAATTTGATTGAATCTAAGGTAAGAAACTCTATGTATAATATGATATTTTGGATGGTATATATGTTTGGCTATGCTTTCTTGTGATGATTGTGAACTATGTTTGGATATGATAATATGTTTGTTTGGATGTGTAAACAATTCACGTTTAATACACGTCGAATATCATAAGAGAAATAACTTTCCTTTAATAAACAAAATAGTGTATATGAGATTGTTAAACCTCTTTAAACTAGTTTAAAATGATTTAGAAATGTTTTATAAACATTTAGAAGTGTTTTGACAAATTTTGGAAAGGTATTCCTTACCTTGCCATTGTATGGAATCCGTTCTCCAATAAGTGCCTTCGGACTTGATTATAGAGCCTAGTATGCTGGAATTTAATAATGTAACAATTTCGGCTAAGATTATGTATATTTACCTGAAAGTTGTTTTCAAAAGAATGTCATTAAAAATAATATTACCACATTTTTCATAGTAAAGATTTTGGTAACCATAAGGTAAAAACTCATTTTGTGTTTATGTGCGACGTTGTCTTATGAGATACCCTTTGTTTTCAAATATCCGTATTTTGAGTTTCTTACACCAGCCCCATGACTAACCCGGAGTTTATTTTCCTTTTCCCTTAAACTCTAAGTGCCCTATTTTTCTCGAGCAGCCAAGTAGTTAAGTAGCATGGAGCATTTTGAGAAGGAGCATGGAGCATCTTGGGTCCTTTATAGAAAGTTATCTATTAATTCTGATGTATTATGTATGATGTATGATGTATGATGTATCTACCAACACTTGTGAGGATAGGTAGTTATAGCTATCTTGACTGGATTAGTACTTACTAGAACTCTGATGGAGCAATTTACAGTAATTGCATGTACTACTCATATGTATAATTAAATGTTGAATACGATGTGAGATTCTATTTTGTTTGTCTTCTACCTTTATTTTCTTTTACCCCATGATAATCTGCCTCTCTAATGCTTGGATTTGCGGCACATGAATACCAAGAATGTATCAGTATCTATTTCTGAGGGTCGAGGAGGTGGGTCGTCACATGAGGAATATGATTAAATTTCATAACTGACCCAATGTGTAAGTAGGAAATTGATAGAGTTAGAGTATGCCCTAGGCGAAATTATGTAATTTGTTACATATATCTAACTCTATGACTGATCTTATTCATTATATAGGTATTTGATTTCAATTATATACTTGTTATATAGTGTAATTAATTAAGTAATTAATTAAAAGTGCGTAAATTGGAAAATCCTTAAATAAAATGTTATATAATGGTAGTTGCAAATAGTTACAATCGGAAGTAATTAATCATACTATAAAATAACATTTTATTTTAAAGATTCGATGTCAAGATATTTTGAGAAAGGATATCGATATATCCTTATAGACCAGAGTATGTAACACTCTCTGCGTAGTGTATTATTCATGCTTGCTGGCAGAACTTAGGAGTAACATATTTCTAGTTATTGGATACCTATGGAATGACTGGTCTAAGAGTTTCATGTTGATTAATAAAAACTAGGTCAAATGGAAAATATTAAAGTGATGATGTTAAATTGTTCTCTTAACATGAGAATAGTATAGAACTTCAATGTGGAAACTCCACTTTGATTATAGTTAGATCATGACACGACATCCATTAAACAACTATTTTCTGAATTATTATGAATTCAATATGATTTTCTAAGTTGAGAAGTTGACTTAGTACCAAATGAAGCCCTTGACACGGGGCCGAGTCTAATCCTTAGCCAAATCTAGGTTAAATTCTTTTGTTTTGTACTCCTTACTTAGTCTAGATATGCCCCATATAATTTGGTAGGTTATCGATGAGTTTTTTTTATCGTTTCTCGATGACTTGGATTGTCCTACACCTTGGACCGTCACGTCTTCATTTCTAATGATTGGCTTACCATAACTCTACGAAACTTCATGAATATGCATAGGAAGACTAAGGGATCACATGGCAAAAGTAGGAAGATGCCATGACGTGTGATTTAAACTCGGTGCCCAGTCAAGGTGGTTAACTCGGCCCGAGTTTAGCACTTAGCTTATTTACACTTTATACTTTCTTGAGACCTTCCCCTTGTCCTTCTGAGTATCTCTGTCAAGTTTCAGGTCGTTCTGTCTTCGTACCGACATTCTAACGCCTAATAATTTCTTCTTGGTTAAAAACCTAGTTAACATTTTCCCCTCGGAGTACGCTTTTGTCAGAAACAAAGTGTGCTTTGGAACAAGATAAGTCTTGAACTTCTATCTTATGAGTTTCGGTCGATTGTCGGGTTCCGTTTCGATACATTGTTTTTAACTGGTTAACTTCTGATTTGCTATTTGTTCTGATTTCAATTTGGATTTCAATTCTCTGTACTGATGATGCAATCTTCGCTCTGAAATTTATGTAAGGCTTTAAGTAGGTATGTAGGCTCATTGTGATGAATTGGAGCTGACCCCGGCTGGAACTGTAAACTCGAGGACAAGTCTACCCTTATCTCTCTCGTGTTAGGGACTTAAGGAAAAAAATTAAGTAAATTTTCTTTACTTATACCATTCCTGCCTAGCCACTCTTCACTTGCATCATTTCCATCTAGCCTCCTCATCTCCAGCTAATTCAAGTTTTATACCTACCGTCGTTCAACTTCCAACCTTACCACCAAGCTTCGCCGCCTCCACGCATCTCACTTTGTTATCTGATCAAGTCGCCACTGCTCAGACCAACGCTTGGAAGACCCGGACCTGATTCATCACAAACCCTAGGTTGAGGAAACTTCTTATGTGGACTGAAGGTTGGCGATGGTGGGCTCATGCTTGGGTGGTGATGGGGATGTTGATTCTGCATCGCTCCGGACAACGGATATGTTATCGATCATTGATCGATAACATGTAAGTACCGAAAAATAATTCCAAAGAATGATACAGATCGGTTTTTTTAATACAACCGAGCTATCTACACTGGGTGGTCCATTCGTAATGTTCAGGTAACTGGGCTCGTTCTTTATAAATAACATACTGTACTTGCCCTGGTTAATACTTGGAATCCGATTGGTCAGCACATGCCGACTTCCTTTAGATTTCAAGTGTTAATCTTAGGGGTTAGAAATAAAATGTACTTGACCATGATCAACGAGTTTTATTATCTAGAATGACATGCCAGTCGGCATGCCGCAAGTCCTTTGATGGAGCGTCAAAGCCTTCTAAGGCTGAGTCAACAACTGCCCCAGTTTCTCCATCCATTCCTGTGGGACCAAGTTAACTCGCAACTTCTAATTTCTATGGCCCGCTAGTCCCGGTAAGACCTGTACTTGATTAGTTACCCCTTTGGTTGAGAATTCTAACCGACCCTTTGTAGCAAGCACCTTCAATCTTGATAGCTAAAGTGCTTGGAAATATATCCGTACAGCATGGCATCCCCGAGGGTGATATTCGTCTGCTAAATCGAGCCGAATTTGCGCATTATCCTCCTAAAGGCTTTACTGCTTATAACCGGTACATATTCTTGAGTGGTTTCATGCCACCATTCAATCAGTTCTTGTTCGTAGTGCTTCAAGATTTAGGATTGGTGCCGTTTCAAATTAATCCCAATGGTTATGCGCTCTTAAGTTCCCTATACATCTTATTCATGACCAGGCTTAGGCGACCTCCAAGGCTAAATGAACTCGTATATCTCCTACACTTGAAGAGGAGACAACACTACCCATCCTTTATAATTAGTGGATCCTAGAGGGTATGTAAGTTGATAAAAGGTCTTTACAACAAATGTTCAGCCTTTATGAACGAGTTCTTCTTCGTCCAATATCTAGAGGGCTTCAATCTCTTCTGGTTATCTGGAAGTAAGCCCTTATTCCTTAACTCTTTCCATTCCAAGTGATTTTTCAGTTTCATCACCTATTATATGTCTTATTGTAGTCATCCTGTGGCAGGAAAGTAACGACGAGTTCAAGCAACTTTAGAAACTCTTAAGGTTGTGAGAGCTTCCGAGCGCACAATGGAATTCCTTTTGATGAATGAGAACCTTCGGCGGTTTGACTAGCTTCATCCTGATAGATTCGCTATAGATGATGAGCCTTCAACTTCGAGTGTCCCTAGAAGACATACTCATTCTTTCACTCATGCTCGTGACTCTGACGAGAAGGCTCAAGAAGATGTGGCTGGTCCGTCGGAGGAAGCATAACCCAAAGAGATTGCTAGAGTTGACATAGACTTATCCTCCGGAAATGATATTATAGGGGATTGGGATGATGCACAAAGGATGTCTGCGATCCTTGAAGAAGAAGACGAACCATTCCAAAGGAGAGATGGGAAGCAGCTTAGGGTTGAGGAAGGAGAGGAAGAGGGCTTTTACGGTGATGATAACGACTTTCACATCTCCGTAGAAAGAAATGAATTTTTTGGCAAGTCATCGAAAATGAGTCCTCGTCTACCGAATCTGCCTTCCTAGCAATTTGCATGCCTATGTTAGCATTTAATTCCAGTCCTTTTGCACCAAGTTGTATGTCATCTAAAGAATCAGAGAGAAGCACTGCAATATTCCTTATAGAGCCTTTACTCCAAGGTTAGGGTTTACGGTAGGTTGTCCTTTGGCAAGAGGGGAACTTCTATTACCTTCAATAATAATTGCAGTCGCTCCACCAACTATCTCCTTTTGCTTTTGCTTGTCATACCTCCTATTCAAGCCTAAGACAAAGGAATTCTCCTATTCTATAGCCCCTGCAGTTTTCGACCTAGTCCTTGGGGCAGTTGGTGGTTGTACCACTAGCACAACATCAATCTTGTCCATAAGAGCCTTTTGGCAATCAGTCATCTTCTGGTTAAGTTGATTAACCATCTGGTTAAGCTCTCCTCTGGTTACAACCTCCTGTTGAGCAGAAGCACTTGGTTCTAGGTTTCCAACATTAACCTATGTTCGATGATTGTTATCGTTGTTCACTTTCGTTTGTTGGAGATTGGTTTCATCAACATCAAGTGTTGTCCCAACAGATCTTCTAGATGTTATCTTCCTCCTAGGAGCCATTAGAAAAACAAACCTCTAACCTTCTTCAAGTAAACTTTCCTAATATAACCTCTGCATCTATCCAATCCAAAGTAGATAGCTAGATCTGAGCCTGGGTTCTTTGTTCTCAGTGAAATCACCAAAATGTTAACTCAAAAAAGGGATCAACACCCTCGAGTATGATGTGAAAGCACCAGCCTGGTTAGAACAGAGCAAATATAATAGAAAATAGCAGAAAAGTAAATGAGACATAAGGATTTTATAGTGGTTCGGCTGTTAACTAATCCTATGTCTACTTTATAGCTTTGATTATTAGTTTGATCAAGCTTGAATTAGATTACAAGGTAATTGAGAAAGAATTAGTCACAAGTACAGAGGTTAGACTGATTCTAAGTCCTAGAATTGCCTAGAGTAGCTGCCTTGGTGACTATGGTGTAGAGGAAAGAGTTAAAGAAGAGATGGAGATCCTGCATAGTGATAGCAGAATCCAGATCCTTTCTTGGTTGCTACATGGCTTGTATTTATAATGATAGCGGTCGCATTGGATCAGAATCCCACTACTAGAGATGTCCAGAGAGTGGCCCAAGATGGCACAACAAATATCATGACGACCCGAGTCAAGGGCTTGACTCGGTACCGTGTCAAGCCCTTGACTCAGGGCCGAGTCTAATCCTTAGCTAAATCCTTTTAGTTTTGAACTCCTTTCTTCATCTAGATATCCTCCATGTAATTTGGTAAGTTATCAATGAGTTTTGATTATCGTTCTTCCAAGACTTGGATTGTCCTGTAGCTTGGACCATCACGTCTTCATTTCTTACGTTTGGCTTACTAGAACTCTATGAAACTTCATGAATGTGCATAGGAAGCCTAGGGGATCACATGGAAAAAGTAGGAGAATGCCATGACGTGGCATTTAAACTCAGTGCCGAGTCAAGATGGTTAACTCGGCCCGAGTTTAGCACTTAGCTTATTTTGACTTTATACATTCTTAAGACCTTCCCCTTGTCCTTCCGAGTATCTCTGCCAAGTTTCATGTCATTCTGTCTTCGTACCAATGTTCTAACTCCTAATAATTTCTGCTTGGTTAAAAACCCAGTTAAAAGATATATCCCACATCAGTATAATGTATACAAAATTGCTGATAGCCCCTTACGATGAGTAGACTTCTATTGTGTAACACACTGACCTTGAATTCCAACCTATACTTGAGGCTACTTATATTTTACACCCGTCATAAATGCATACTTGAGGCTACGTGTGTGTGCATATACACCTCTGTGTGTGTGTGTGTATTCATTCTTACTTGTTTGATTATTATGCCTCTAGTGTTCACTGTTAATAACATTTCTTTACTTCTTCATGCATTTACTTCTTATTCAATTTAAGATCATTTATCGCTTCCTTTTAAAAGATCTAAATATCTTTTCCCATTTACCTCCCTTTTCTTACTGCTTAATTTTTACCTCTATTCCCTTTTTAACCTTTATTTCCCTCCTTTGTTTTGTGGACTTTCCATACCATTTTATTTCGAATTATTACTTTTCTATCTTTTCATCGTTATTATCTAATTTTTTTCTTGCTTATATTACATATATATATATATATATTCCTTTCTTAGACCATTATTATTATCACATTTACAATCCTTTATTTAATCCTCAAGATTTCTGCATTTTAATGCATTGGAATGACGGTTCTCCCAAACGAATGGTTAATAGTATAAATTTCTATGTCTTATCTAAAAGGAGAATTTGTGTTATGTTTCGACTTACAAGGAATTATCTTTTTTATAGTTATTGAAATAGACATTACAAAATATGGTGAATATCCCTATTTTATACATCTCTTTCTTTTTAGTGTATTCCTTGTCATTTTAAAAGAGACATTTTTATTTCTAGATATGAACTTGATAACCTATAGGAATTACATTGCAACCCTCTACATTCTAATGAATTAAAATACTACGTAAATCCCAATAATTTACTATGATAACTTAATTTACATTTTACTTGCACACATCATTTCAATCTACAAATCTGGAACTATCACATAATTTATTAGTTTAATGGACTACTACTACCCAATACTAAATTTATTGACTACTACCATCCAATATTTTCCAGATTCACATACATGCAATATATATTTCAACTTATCAATCAAAGAATATGTAGGCAGGATTTATAAATTCATTACATGTATACAAATTTAGCCTATGACACCAATTTACAATTCAAGCATACAAGAAAAGACTTAAAACGATATAAATCTGATATTATATAAAAAATATATAATTACCACTCACCATTTTAGCTTTCCAAATCTCCAGATCTAATTCATGTTATTCAGTTTGACTCCTTTTTCTCCTTATTTGCACACATATACCTACCGGAATTCTACATCAGAGAAGAGATTTGGATTTAGTTTAGACTTTAGATCCGGATTTATAATTTACCTTGGCTTTGACAATTTGATTCGATCATATACTTCTTCTCAAACATCCTCTACCTTTCTCCATTTGCATATACGTATGTAAACTATAGCTATTTATAAGAATTAAGAATTTTGTGGAGAAGAGAAAATGGCAGAGCTCTGACGTCGCTTTAAAAAATATGATAAGAAAGTGAGGGGTTAGCTCTATATTTAGAAGGGTTTGAATTAATGCTACTCGTTCGATTAAATTATTTTAAATTCGGATTGTTCGACAACGTCAAATTCCACAACTGACGTCTTGACCGGTCAACCACTGACCCTCTACCGACCGACCGCTAGTGATCGACCGGCCCAAGTTAAGGGTCGGCCTGTAATATGTAATTACGGTAATCAATTAGCGACGTTTAATTTGTTTTGTTTATTCCTTATTAAACCGTTCGATACCATTTCTTTCCACCATTAACTTACTTAACGTTTAAGCAACATTAATTATCAGTTAACTCTAACTGATGGTAATTAACGTTAATTAATTATTTTTATTACCATAATTACATATATAACTATTTCTAATTCGTAAACTTTAAATGTTAATAACGTTTTCATTTGATCTCCGATCAAAAAAATTATGTATAAAAATTGATCAGCAAATTTCCATGATCCCCATGGTGCAGGTTTCATAACAAATTCTAACGTTTTTGAAAACTTCATTTTTCGACATTATTATTTATTAATTAATTATCGTAAAAATTACGGGGTGTTACATTCTCCCACTTAAAAGAATTTCGTCCTCGAAATTCGTAAAGGGCTAAATCATGTAGCATAATGCACAACCATTCTAAACTAACCAACCAATTAGTGTGCAAACAATTTTTGTAACCAATCACGTACAAGTGAACAATATATTACAATACATATGGTATGTATGTAGAATAATTCTAATTGGTGCCCCCTATATATGTGTGCATTTTTTAAAATAGTTTTCAAAATATAGCATAAGCAGCCAAAATATACTGGCAGTTCTATATGTATGCGAATTTCGAAAATAAAAAACTTTGTTTTTGCATCCAAATTTTCCCACACTTCCACAAATGGAAGTAGAGATCAACCAATTTTTTCATTCAATCCCTGGCATCAAAAATCCTAGCACACCGTTGCTAACATCCAAATTTTTTGCAAAATCTAGCTTTCTAAATCTATTTTCTTTATGCCGGAAAAAGGTTTAGCTAGAGAATTCCATATATCCATCCTTTTCTTATGTACCCAACTTCCCCATGTACCTTGGAACCTTCTCTTATGCCTGGATATCACCCTCCAACATTTCAAGTATAGTCTGCATAGATAAATCTTATTTTAAAATTTTGAATTTTTAAAACAGAGTTATTTAAAATAGATTCCACAACTACAACAGCTTTTTCCCCTCATCACTAACTACCTTTTACTTTTATTGTCACTCCTGCTGTAAAATAAAATTCATACTTGTTAATCCGTCAATTTTTCTCTATGCTAAGCATGTAGCATTTCAAAATCAGAAAATTTTGACTTTTTTGTTCAAAACCTTTTTAAATTAAAACTTTGGAAAATCTTCAAAGATGCTTTTTTTTCCAAAGATTTTCATAAAAGCATTTATTTTTAAAATTAATGGATTTTGAACAAAAATTCTCAAAAGTATAAATATAAATTTTCTTTCGAAACAGTCCATGCCACATCCTACGCAGTCGGGGTTTAGTCCATAATTTAACGTCTGTAATGAACTCTATTCTGTTACACGATAAATGTCGATTTCAAAAGATTTTTCATTTATCTTAAAACAACAACTAGCACACAAATTCATTTATATATTTCATCTTTTAAGGCAAAGGGACAGTGACCCTTGGTTTCGCAACAAACTTTCCATGTCCTACGCTCGTCAAAATTGATCTTCCCAAAACCTTAAGGCTTTTGGCACTTAACAAAACTTTAATTTTAGTAGCTAACAAATTTACTAATTTATTTTATAAACTTCTAATCTTACTTGCATTAGTTATGTATCCACATGAAATTTTCTTACTACCACAGTTTTTTAACTAATATAGCGATCCATCCAAAAAACCAATTTTAAAAGGAATATTTCTTATAATATCATATGCATTTTGTAGAGACAACTAATGCTTACAACCCAAACCTTAAAGAAACAATTGTTAGAGGCTACCCTTCAACATCAACTAACAATAATGATGTTGTGGCCCTATTGATTCTTACTTAAATTAAATGGACCTTTCTAATATACCATTCCACTGTAACCCATGTATCTTAACTAATTTTTGGCTTCTAATAAATAAGGTCTATCCATTACTTCCATTATCACAGAAAATTATGTGATAATCTGTGCACTGTAATGAGTAAACTATGCATATTTAGAATAACTCATTGGCAAATTAGCTTGGTGGAATTAACTTTTCAACCATCTATCTTGCCTTCTTTAACCTTGAGTCTACAAACGTCCTCTATGTGTGTTTGCCATCTTAACCTTCTGTTAGATTCTCTTTTAATCCAAAATTCTTAATAGTATTCTCAAATCTTGGTATTTACTTCTTTATCCTTGACCTTTCTTGCGAGCTTGTTTAAAAACTTGCAAAAGTTCACTTTGATGCCATTCATCATTCCTTTGTGGGTTTTTCTTATGGCTTGCACACACGTCTAATAAAACATTCCAAGGTTTTCACCAACATTTCTTACACTCTACGGGGATTCCTTTTTGTTACTCTGTTAGCGACCAATGTTATTTTCTTCATAGCCTTATCTTTTACTTCATCTTTCCTAAGCAGTCATCCCTATCGACTTCACATTAAGAAATTTAGTTTGGTTTTCACCACCATTTTTTCAAAAATTAGAACTTTAAAATTTTTGAAGCACTTAATTCCAAAAATTTATCTTTAGAAGGACAAACTTAGAAACCTTTTATTAAATTCAAAAATAACTTAGTGTCTTAACTTTCCAAACTATAATTAGGATCTTTAAATTAAGCGTATTTATCAAGTTCAAAAGAAAATGTTAGCAATTTAATTTTAAAATTTTCCTTTCCTTTTTCCTTCAAATCAACCTTTTCTTTTAAAGTCCTTTTTCAACAACAAAGATTTTTACTTCTCAAAATTAGAATTTGTAGCGACCCTGAATTCCACCACATTAAGTTCTAAATATTTAATTAATTTTAAATATTCGAACAATAGGTTTTATAATTAAAATAAAAACTCTTTTAAATAATAAATATTGAAGATAAAATAGTTTTCAAAATTAGTTTACAACAATATTTAGTTCAAAGAAAAATCAAAAATGTGATCGGAAACTGTTTTCCGAATTTTCGACGTTTCATCGTATAAAAATTGTTTGAAATATTATGAACCTTGTTTATATTTGAAACAACATTTAAATGGTTAATAATGTAAATTAGTTAGGACATATTGGTATATACATAGTATGTATACTTAAGTATATACATGTATATACTAAAAATGCCTTAGGAGACATGATTTGATATTTTGGCAACTAAGTACAAAACATGTTTAAACATGTTTTATCATGAAGATAGGGGAGGGGGACAAGAAGGTGGCTCAAGGACATGAGTTGGAGGAGGCTAGGTGCTGTGGTAAGAAAGTAGTGGAGCGTAAATGACATGGGCATTTAGGTAATTCACTTTGTTCTCTTGCTTATAATTACCCCTTTCACTTCTTCGATTTCACCTCTTCTACTTCTACCATATCTTTCTCATAACTTAATCAAATGGGGCATTTCATTTCTCAAAACTGTATAAAATTGCAGTGGGTACAACTTTGATTTGAACCACTTCTTCCAATTTTAAACCTAACTATGTCCAAATCTCATTTCTTTACAGAGCATTTCCGGACCCAGAATTTGAAGTCCGAAAATGGTCCTTCTTCTTTTGAGCATATCTTCTTCAAAATTAATTGCAATTGAGTGATTCTTTTTACGAAGTTGTAGAGAAAAGAATTTTCTAAAATTTCCTTTTTACCACTTTTACAAAATTCAAGAGCAAATAGTCCAAAAATCAGTTGGAAAATGACCTATTTTCGGGTTCATTTTTGAGAGTTCGACAGTTATCCAAAGTCACTCCACCTTATCAAAAAAAGTCTCACTTACTTCTTCATTCAAGGCCGAGCCTACCTTGTGTATTAAAGGTTCAAGACTCCATCTTTTTCTTAAGAGTGGAAGTGCTAGGTCATACCCTAAGTTAGCTAGAGTTTGGATAGCTTTCGGTGAGTAAAACTCTTAACTTTTTTTCTGGAAATATTTTTCTTTAGTTATATTGTGATATATATTGCTTGCTTGGTTTGGATATAATGTGAATTTGTTCATGTTTGGTTTGGAAATGTAAATGTGTGATGGATGCAAACATGTTAAGTAAATGTTAGTTAGCAAACTAGTTAGTAAGTAAAATTTTACCCCAAAAAACCAAAGCTTTAAAACTATATTCATGTTCATATTTATTGTCTATGAATGATTGTTGTATGTATGCTTAAACAATTGATATGTGATGTTTGGTTGTGTTGATAATATTATAAACTTGTTTGTCGAACTGCCCGTGTAGGGATAGTCGCTATATCGACACTTTCGGAAAATCACTTTTATGGAAACCGTTTGGTTTCATCTTCGTGCTTGGAATTGTTTTACAAGTTAAGCAAGATTTTGATTAACGATGTTTTCAAAAGTAATTAACCATTTTAATATTGATTATTTAATTTAATTAATTACTTAATTAATAAGGATTAAGGTTAACTAATTATTCAGTTAAAGATGCGTTCTAAATTTAACTAATTACCTGTTTAATGATTGTTTAAATCAATTAATCATTCTATTTAATGATGTTTAAATTTAATTAATCATTTTACTTAATGATATTTAAGGATAATTAATCATTCAGTAATGATGGATTAAAGTTAATTAATCAATTTGCTAGTGATGCTTTTAAATTAATAAATCTTTTAAATAAATGATTTTGAAAATTTATCAACTTGTTTTAACTCTAATTAATCTTTCCTTTATTAAGGTTTATAATTAATAAATCATTTTAAATAATGAGAATTAATTAATCATTTATTTTATTTAATTAATTATATTTAAATTTATTAATTAATTGAATTAATGATGTTTTAAAGGTGATTTATCCTTTTTAATTAAATGTTATTGGAGTTAATTAATCAACTTAATTTATGAAGTTTCAAAATGAATTTATCAAAGTAATATGGATGTTTTGACTTTATTATTCATTTTAAATAATGATAATAAATTATTTATTAATTTAATTAATTATATTTTACTAATTAATTTAATTAATAAGGTTTAAAGGTGGTTTAATTTTTTTATTTAAAGACATTTGAAGTTCAAAAAAAATTCAAATTGTGTGATGAAGTTTAAAGTTAATTAATCAATGTAATAAGGGTGGTTTAAGTTATTAAATCCTTTTTAAATTGATGTTTTAAAGTTAGTAAACTCTTTTAACAAAGTGTTTTAAAGCTAATACTTGTAATGTGGGGCCAAGCATGAATTCTGGTTTTTAAAAGAAAAAAGCTTGATTCGTTTATGGAAATGAATTAATTTCCATAAAGCGATTCACTTATATGGGAATGATTTATTTGTATACTTAGCACTAAACGTCGAAGAAGTAGACTTGTCACTATTTCCAAAGTTAAGAATAATCGCGAGACATGAATTTGAGGTAACACTATCTTGACTTGTCCGGTATTATTATTAGCCAAGAAATAGTACAAGTTGGAATTCGATGAGTGGTGATAAGTATACAAGACTTAATTTCCATATACGATCATTTTATATCCTCGATAGTTGGTTTCTCAGCTATCGGTTACTTCAACATCTTTATTATCGTCATTCTAAGACGATGTGTTGCTCACTCGTGCTTTGTTATCCTTTGTCGAAAATGACTAAACCCAAAGAGCGAGTGGAAGCCAAACTATGCGGGGTTGCTACCATTAGGGTATTTTCACATGCACTATAGATTGTAATCAGTTTTTGCGCATTGAGATGTGAAATATTTGAATTTTTGGTAACCATTGGCGGGGTCCGGCTTGGACGTGTCCGAGAGCCAACGTAGTTCTCAAGTATATTTCTAGAGGTATATTTTCGGTAAGGGGGTGCACCCTCCTAGTCATTGTTGGAAAATTTCCTTTTCTTATTTGGTTCGAACCTTTGAATCTATTTTTGTTAATTACAACGGGAAGAGTCAACCACTCTTTGCGGGTGTTCAATTATTGGTTTTGTCCATTCTATCAAGTTTGGATAGTTATCTTGTTTTGTCCATTCTATCGAGTTTGGATTGTTGTCTTGTTTTATTCATTCTATCTAGTTTGGATTTTTAATCAGGCTATTTCCATTCTTTTAAGTCTGAATGTTATACTAATTGTACACATCATCTATGTTTGGATTTGTTCCATATTGTTCATTTCAGTTTTTGTTATGTTTGGTTATTGTTTATGTGGGAGAAAACCCGTTCCGCGTTAGCAGCATGGTCCCACATATTATTGTTTAAATACACCCCATTTGTTACATAGTTTTACTCATACCAAACATTTTTGTTTGACCCGAGTTGTTTACTTTCTCTAAACTCTCGAGTACTCAATTATATTTAAGTAGTCCGAGAATAGCAGGTTTTATTTAGAGCTCTTTGAAGATGGTGATCGAGCAGGCGGCTCCTTAGTTATCTAGTTATTTATTTCCACTGTATGATTATGTAGGTGTATTTTGTATCTTAAAAATGAGAATGTATAGCTATCAATCTGTTAGATGTAGTATTTTTTTATAACTTTGATAACTCCTTATAAGGGGTAACCTTTTGTACTATATCATTTTATATTATATGTAACCATTTCGATGTGTGGTTCATCTATTCTGTCTTGTTCTATTATTTATTTTACCCCAAGAAAACTTATCTTTCGGGTGCTTGGGCGACGGCACACGAATAACAAGGATGTATTAAGTGTCGTTCCTAGGGATCGGAAAGGTGGGTCGTCACAGAATTTTTAACTCTAACAATTTATTAAGTTTTTCTTTTAAAAACTAATTTGTTATACTAAACCATTTCTTTTAAAAAATACGTTTTGCAATATTACCAAAACATCTTTTACAATTTTTAAACAATAAAAACTGGAGTAGGAAGGGACACTTCCATCCTATCATTTTCCTATTACCCATTCTATCTCCACTTCCAATCCTTGGTGGAGTCTCTAATATCATGTGAGAGGGCTTTTTAAAAGGTATGTTAATCAACACGCACAACAATGGAAAATATCCATTTTATATAAATTTATAAAGTTGTTCCTATTTATATTTCATAATGTTACTACTATTTAACTTTCTTCTTATTGAATCATTGTAGTGAGTTCGCATATTACTTTTATTTTTGGGATCTAGTCTTCTTTCTCGTACTATTTACCCTGTTTAAAACTAGTACCACCTCCTATTGTCGACTCCTAAAATGAATTTTACAAGTTAATTTTTTTTCAGAAAAATCAACGAGTTATACATGCGCTCTATTCTTTTTTTCAAAAGAAATAACTTTTTTATTAAACCTTCATTTACTAAAATTTCTAATAAAGCTTTTTATTTAAATAAAATATAGATATTTAAATTTTCTCGAAAATTTAATACTTACTTACTTTTCAAAAGTAGGGTTTTTCTACCTTCAAATAATTCCTTTGAAAATCATTTCAAATATATTATTTACATATTTTCTCTAACTTTTATATTAAAATCATTCTAACTTTTATACTAAATTCTTTCATATGGGGTTGGGCTCAGAGTGAATTTTTATTTGTCCTTTCTTTTGGACTTTTCTTCTTTTCTACTTACTTACTTATCTTCTCTCAGAATAATAAAATCTGACTATCATCTTAGAGTGATTACTACACACCTTCCCTCGAGAACTTATTTAATTCTTGGTTCCGGGTATCTACAACATATAGACTTTTACTTTCCCTTTATCTAGACCAACTATATATCATCAATCGACAATCATGCGGGGATCTACAACCATTGGGCCATTGAGGGCCCAACTAGGGAGTCATGCACTGTCCAGTTTCATGGACCTTCCATATGTTGCACTCACGCTCTACTTAAGCCAACATCTTTCCATACAACCTATTTCCCATGGGGTAATCAGGTAGGTGTCTTCAACTTCTTCCATTGTTCTAAATCATAGTCGCATTATCCATCTTTTTAGAATATGGTTGCAACTACTTCTATAGCTGGAATTTGTAGGATTTGATGTATAATACGTTTAATTATAGTAAAAATTACAAATACCTGCACTCAATATTTTCTGATTTTTAAGATCGACTAATCTTAGCTTTGATACAAAATGTGATAACCCGCACCACAGTGGGCCTGAAATTTCGCTAAATCGAAAACCCAAGTCCACTAAAGTACGGATTATTGATTCGGTATCATGTAAATAAATCAATGCATATCAGAGCACTGACGATATAACTCACAATGGAATAGTAAAATAAAATAAATCATATAGTTACTGACCAAGGTTGACACTTCCAATTTCTAGTGCCCTTCCCAGTATCGAGCATGCATAAGGAAACCAATCGTTTCACTTTATCCGCCTTGTACCAGTACATGTCCCTCTAAAGTTGTCCTATGGTTTGTAATGAAGAGAGGGTCGGAACAACATTCTGATGACTGGTAAATTATACATTTTACACATACGCTAGTTAATACCGATTGTCTTCCATCATATGTTATGTCGTTTTATTTTACTTTGTCATCTCAACTCCATATACGCATACAATAACTCCATCTACCTAAGGTAGCCATAACCACATATGTATATATATAAATATATGAGTACCACAGTCGCCCTTTGGACCCGGATACTTTCCCCACTGGTATCCCTAACCCAGCACGCTATCAGGATCCATCACCAACGCAGTATTACGTCTACGTCATCGTGCATACTAAGGAACTCCATAGTGCTTGTAATGGCATTACAATAGTTTAGCCATATGCTATCACAGCTTGGGGATTTACTTCCTTTCTACTTTCACCGTAGACTCGGTTCCACGGACTACTAGGACTCAGCTCCTCGAACTATAGAGGACTCAGCTCCTTGGACTATCCCGCTCATTTTGAAAGACCTCTTATAGCGACCCTGAAATTTGAACACTTTTTCTTCGAATATCGAAATGTTTTTTAATATTATTAAGTGTTATAAACAAGATTTTATAACCTTGTTAAACATCATTTAATTAATAAATAATGATGAGAAACTTTTTTTTTGAAATTTGTTTACAAAAATATTTTCTACTAAGAAAAATCGATAATGTGACCGAAAAACGGTTTATCAGTAAGCAGCTTTTCGATCGATTTAAGTTCTTCGAACTCTTATGCACTTGACTAGTGATCAAATGAGCACAACATAAACTAATTAACACACACCTCTTCATAAATCTTGGAATGTTCTAGAAGCTTCTATTAGGATAAGAGATATTATCATGAGAGCGGTAAAATGGTAATTAGCATAAAGGAGAAGTGATGGGAGGTGAGCCTTCCATGGCATGAAGGGGGGTGAAGTCAAGCTTAAAGAGAACCATTCTTAACTTACGTAAGGAGGGGCATACCCTTAGTTATCAATCACAGATTCATAAGCAAAAGTGAGCTAAAATCCATGTCTTTTTCTTCTTCCTCTTCATAATTTCCTAAAGCAAAATATTTGTAAATCAAATCAAAATCACTTTAAACTTGGAGTGAAGAATTACTACCACATTACAAAACATCCTACCTAGTTAGATTGTGAAAAAGAAAAACCATACTCCCCCTATCATATTTGGCCATAAGCTTTAAGGGTAGTTTGGAGGCAAGGCATGATAAAGGCAAGGAAAGAGAAGGAGGGAAAGGTGTTATAGGTTGAGGTTGGACTTGGTCAGCTTGGACTTGGTTGGTTGTTAGGTTAAAGGTGAGTTAACTCACCCTTTTGATTGTTAAATATCATATATATATATATATATATATATCTGTGTGTATGTGTGTTGATGTTCGATTGTGTTAATGTTGTTGAATTACTATGGACATATGTGAAAACATTGATTTTGATTCATGCCTTAAAAAAAGTGACATATGAATGGACTTGAACAAAATTTAATGAACTTGAATGGACTTGTATGACATATAGCAAGGTCTTGGAACAAAGCAAATAGATTATAGTTGAACATAGGTTTGAATATAATTCGGATTTGAAAGTGCACTTATAGTGATAATCATTATAGATGTTGTTGTGAATTGCCTTGTTTTTAGCGATTTCTATGGAATTTTGTAGAGAGGACCTTCAGGGTTTGTCGCTATATTTATAATGTTTTATATGTATGTTTGTTGCTGTTAAAAGCTTGGATAGTAAAAAGTTAAGTAACATCAAACGACCAAAACTTCACTTGTGCAAAACTACCTCCTTTAGACTGGATTTTTGAATTAAAACGTTTGAAAAGATATTTAAGTTTAAGTATTTTGTTTCATTCTTTTTACAAGTGTTTACCGACTATTATTAGAGTATTTTAAAAGTGGTTTGAGGTCTTTATGAATTTTTAAGAATTAATTGTGAATTTTCAAAGAAGAGGTTTTTATGATAAAACATTTTCTTTTCCAAGTTTTATAGATTTTATAAACTTGTTATTTTAAAGTAGTATATTGGATAAATGTTTAAAACCTATTATAAGTATTTTAAAAGTACATACAATTTTTTTTGAAAAGGGTTTAAGAATTGCTTAGTGGCTAAATGGTTAATTATTTGATTACTTGTTTGAAAAGTAATTAACTATGCTTAACACTAAAAGCTGATGAAGTAAGGCTTATTTATTTGTGAGATTTAAGATTTATGTCGAGTAGAGACGGAGCAATAAAGCTATAACCAACCGGTTTCCTCTTGGCCGAGGAATGGTTAGTCAAAAAATTTTGAAAACATGTTAATCACGTTGATTTCTTACCTGTTTATGAAAATTAATACTATACTTAACACTAAAAGTCGACGTGGTAGACTTATCTATTTGTTAGATTCAAGAATAAAGTGTCTAGGCAAGGCTTTGATGCAACCAGTGCTTTAACTTACCTAGCTTCACTCTTGAATGAGCAGTAGTTAAGTTGGAATGTCGGAAATGAGTTAAGCATATGAATTGTGATTCGTATAGCAATTGTTTTGACAGATAATCGATTATCAAACTTGATTGAATATTGACTTAAGAAGTTATTGCATGACTTCGTGATTTCATACTAATGAGAACCCACAAGGAGGAGCAATAGACGAAATGTCTCTAGCTTTCGTTTACTTCTGAAAGAACCAAAATTGAGTTAGCCGGAAATTCATCGATTGGTTTTGAAGAGTCGGGTATTTGTAGTGTTTTACTTACCGAATACCACTTCAAAACTAGTATATGAGTTCTATGTTTTGGAAGCGGTTGAAAAAGGGAATCTATGTTGAGATTTGAGATCCGTTCTAGATGCTTGAATCTATGCAGTGATTCGAGATCTGTTCGAGATATGGGAATCCATTTGGGGATTCATGTTTTTTTTGAGTGATGAAGACTCATGTGAAGGATGATGAACATGACCTCAACATATGAAATGACAGAAAATAGATTAAGATGTAAAGCCCTGGGTTTTGCTGATGGACGACGGGGTATATCAACTCCATATCTTGAGTATTCTAATCGATATGTTGTGCGTGGGAGTTGATGGTACTTGGCTCCATGTGGTTCTATAGGTTCGTGCATGGGCTAGTTATGTTTACCTTAATGGTATATTTTATTTAGAGATACATTTGGAAGGTACTTTCTGATCCTTGTTAGAAGGCTGGCCTCAGTTTATCTAGGGATCTATTAAATTGAAAAACCTAATATGTGAATGTACCTTAGCAGTTTTAAATGTAACCTAAATATGTTGTGGAGTGACCAATGTAAGCATCACGGCTATTTGATATGATTATATCCTACACCCTAGACATTATCTATCATATCACTATATTAAACTTAATAAATGTTTGGTTTCTTTTCAGGGGAAAACTGTTACGGGAATGTACGGTCTCAATAGTTACTGTTGCATGTTGCATGTATCTCGAGTTTTCTCATACCATACTTATGTCTGACGCTTGTTTTTTTTCTAAATTCCTCGCATACTCCTTCAAGTAGGCTGAGCATGGCAGGTTTTAACTTGGACGCTCCAAAGTTTAGAAGACAGGCTGGAGGCTTCCATTATCTATCTATTTTTTTTTTCGCATTAGCTATGTATATATCAGTGTTGTGAGGACATGCAGTCATAACTATCCGTGTTGATGATAATACTTTGGAACTTTGAAATTCCTATATTCAAAGTAACCCTTTGTACTGTTCTTTTGATATTATATATTATCGTTCCACTGTAAGATTCTAATGTAGCGTTCTTCCTTTCTTGTTCAATTCTTTTTATTTTACCCTAACTTTCTATCTTTACGGCACTTGGGTGTTCGGCACACGTGGATGTATTAGTGTCGACATTCGAGGGTCGAAAAGTTGGGTCGTTACACCTCTCTTAATGGTTGTCTATCCTTTCCTCTTAACAAAATAGCTAGCAAACACATGTGATAGTGCATGACCTAAATGTGGCTTATACTAGGAGGAGATGTAGCCTATTTAGGTGTTACCCTCGTCTTCCCATTGACCGCTCAAGATCGATGACGTTCTCAATTTATATACAGCTCCTACTCCCTAATATGGTACTGATACACTGACAAAGTGCCGAATCCTGCTCACCACCCATTTAGATTGCCTAATGTGATCAAGGCAATACCCCTCCTAAAAGATTAAAGCAGACTCTACTGCGGTATTCCTTCACCTATACGCAAGCGTATATAATTCCACGGGTCCTAAAGTTGGATATGTCTCATATCATTATAATATATACACAATTGTTGGTATTTGTGGACTTCTGTTTTGTAACACTACTGACTTTGCATTCCAACCAATTCTAATGACTATGTCATTTTTTATCTATCTAAGTTATTTATGAACTTTTCTAATTCACACCAATCATAAATGCATACTTGAGGCTACATATATATATATATATATATATCTGTGTGTGTGTGTGTGTTTATTCTTACTTGTTTTATTATTAAGCCTCTAATGTTCACTATTAATAACATTTCTCTACTTCTTCATGCATTTACTTCTTATCCAATTTAAGATCATTTGTCGCTTTCTTTTAAAAGATCTAAATATCTTTCCCATATACTTCCCTTTTCTCATTATTTAATTTTTACCTATATTCCCTTATTAACCTTTATTTCCCTTTCTTGTTTAGTGGACTTTCCATACCCTTTTATTTTAAATTATTACTTGCCTACCTTTTCATCGTTATTATCTAATTTTTATCTTGCTTATATTGCATATACATATTGATTCCTTTCTTAGACCATTATTATTATCACATTTACAATCTTTTAATTAATCCTTAGGGATTTCTACATTTTACTGCATTGAAATTATATCTCTTTTAAAGGAAAGTTTAATAGTGTAAACTTCTATGCCTTATCCAAAAAGAGATTTTGTTACGTTTGGAATTAGAAGGAAATATCTTTTTCATAGTTATTGAAATAGATTATACAAAATACAGTAAATATCCCTATTTCATACATCTTTTCCTTTTGGTGTATGCCTTGTCATTTCAAACGATACACTTTTATTTATAAATTTGAACTTGATAATCTATAGGAATTTACATTGCAACCCTCTACATTCCAATGAATTCAATACTACTTAAATCCTACCAATTTACTATGACAACTTAATTTACGTTTTACTTGCACATGTCATTTAAATCTACAAATCTGGAACTATTACATAATTTATAAGTTTTAGGGACTATTACTACCCAACACTAAATTTAGGGACAACTACCACCCAATATTTTCTAGACTCACAAACATGTAATATATATTTCAAGTTATCAATCACAGAATATATAAACAGGGTTTATAAACTCATTACATGTGTACAATTTTAACCTACAACTCCAATTTATATTTTAGGCATACGGGAATGGATTTACTATGATATAAATACAAGGTTAGTTCATATAGATAGCTCTCTGATATACTTATGTTTATTATAGGATGCCAACACCAACGATCCGTACTTTAATGGACTTTGATTTTTTGATATTTTTGGGAATATCGGGCTTATTAAAGTGTGGATTGTTATCATGTAGAATATCTTGGTTCTTTCTTATTAAAGGTCTTAAGGCTTTCAATTTTCGTGAGATCTTTTGTAGATATGATATGGCAAATTCTTTCCAATTATAGGTACTTAACACTTATTCATGGTAAGCCTCATGGAAATTTCAAATAAGAAAGAGAAGTATGGCCAGAGGACCTTTTAACCCTTGCACTTTTCATCTTGCCATGGAAGTCTTCATCTACAGAATTCACGCTCTAGACACCTTCGATCTAATTGGAATTTATCATATCACTAGTAGTTGCCCACTAATTTCTTCATTATCCTTTTGCGAATGATATCCTCATTTTCACTAATGGGTCCGCACGATCCCTAAACAAACTGTTAGTTTTATTTCTTACTTGAAACTTTGTTTGGCCAAAAAATCGTCGAAGAGTAAAATTTCTTTTTAATATCCAAACTAGCACATACATCATAAAAAATTCCATTGTAAGGGAAATGGAATTTCAAATCAAAACATAACCATAACTTTCTTAAGTGTTAAACTTTATAGAGAGAGAAATAAAATAAACATTTTCACTCCCTAATAGGAAATTCCACCAACATAACAGTGTATGGAGCTACTTAGAAATCTCTCAAGTAGGTAGACTCACTCTTATCAAAATAAAACTACACTCCTATGATGCTCACATTTTCACAACCATCACACGCACTAGCTCCTTATTCCACGAATTCACAAAACTTTGTGCAAATTTCATCCGAAAGACAACTAATAATATGGTAAAACATCATTAGACCTCTTAGGATAAAATATGTCGGCTAAAGCAAGAAGGGGGATTGGGTATTCGGTCACTTGTAGATGTATGTCAAGGTTTCTATCTAAAACTATGGGTTAGCCTTTATGTAGATAATTCACTTCTGTCCACTTTCTATGAATGAATCAAACTTTTAAAACATTCAACTCATACTTATGCTAGATTTTCGTATCATAAATATTTGTAAAATACATTAAAAACACTCTTTAAAATATTCCTTTAAAGAGCTAATTATATTTCTAAGTGATTAAAAAGAAGGGCCAAAAACAAATGTCATTAAAACGTTGTTTACGATAAGCCCAAAACCAATTACACTTGGCTTTATTTTATTACATTCATTTTAAAGATCTTTCCATTTATAAAATATCTTTTATAAATCATTATCGTCTTTAAAACAAAACTCCTCCAAAGACTTAAGAATATCAACATTATTAAGTCAAGTGGCATGTTTTATTAATAAATTTACAAAACCATTTGTTATAACATAAGTGTTATAATTCATGAATTCTTTATCAATTCTTGAAAATCGTTTATTACAATAACGATGTTGTAATCCATGCTTCCTTTTCACTTTTCTATAAACTCAAAAATACTTGAAATATAGTTTTAAAAAAATCATTTCAAATATTACTTGGAAAATCTCAAGTTAAAAATATATTGAAAACTCAAAACCATTTCCTTTTCCTTATTTCAAAATAAAACTACTTCCTCGATAATTTATATTAAATCATTTTAAACATATATAAATTTCAGACCACTTTTTAAACACTTAAATATATGCTAGAAAAGTTCGCTAAAAGGATTAAAGAAGAAAAATCAAGTTTAAAACCATTTATAAAAGTCGGCATGTAACGACCTGGATCTTTCGATGTTTAATTTGGAATATGTAAATGGTTTTAATATTGGATATGGGATTATCATTTAGTTAGTAAGATTTTAAACCTGAAATTTTAAGCGATTTCGTAAAAATTGGAAATCGTCAATTTAATCGACACGTTAAAATAGCGATCTGGGGCACAATCTCGGAATTCGATGAAACCGGTTCCATTGGATCCGTAGTAGAGTATTTCTATTGGATTTCAAATTTCATAGCATTTGGAGTTAACGTTTGGTCGTACGGGATAGAAACGCATCGAAATCAATATTAAAAATTTAATATAATAATTGGATTCAAAAAGCTATCTTCCACATACGATCGAGTTAGGCTTCGAAACTTGTTCCATTGGGTTTGAATAGCAATATAACATTAAGGACGCCAGGCGGCACGCTTCGATAGTGGTTCGAATAAAAAATCTAGATATTTTGGAAATTTTAAATTATATATATCTTATCATTATCACTTCAGCCCACTAAACATTCCCATCATCCACCCTATGCGACCCTTAGCTAACCTATAGTGTACCTGAAGCTGCCCTTACTTCTTTTAAAAAAAACCCCATCTTCCCTCTTTGTCAATGCAATTTCGTATATAAAAAACTTGAACATAACTAAATATCATTGTTCCCTCTGTTCTTATTCTATTTTCTTCTTCCCAGTAAACGAATAACGCAAACACGAAATGGATCCTTCCTTTTTAAAGTAAAAGTCGAAGTAAATACTCCATCATAAATTCGAAATCAAATTCGATTACTATTGAAGCCTAGGACGCGAGTTTGAGGAGGGAGGGTAGGCGATTGTGGCTTGATCTCGATGTTGCGGTCTTCGATGGCAGTGGGGCCGATGTCAAGGTGTTCGCGATGTTAGGGAGAGCACGTGATGGAGATGCGATCTCTGATCGCGTGGTGATAGGCGAGGGGGGATGGTCAGGATGTGGATTGCATGCGCGTATGCGCTGGTAAGGGATGGGTGAACTCGGGTTGCAGGCGCAACTTCGGTAAAGGCGTCATGGGCTTAGACGAAGTTTTGGGGGGTTGCGTCTTCTATCCAGGGAGAGGCGCTCGCGTGCACCTGAGGCGCGCTAGGGATTTTGGAGCGTACGTGGGCTACTGTGTCATCGAGGTGGAACTAGGGGTTCGTTGAGATGTCAGGGAGAGGCTGTCTTGGGTGAAGGTGCGGTGGTCGAGACAAGTGTGGGGTGTGTCGCGGCAGTTCCAAGTGGACAACGGCAAGTAAGGATAAGGGGGCTTGATGCGTTCGTGAAAGAGGAGGAGGAGGAAGTGATAGGCAGGGTGGATCTTATACCCGAGCAGCAGATTTGGGAAGAGAATTAGTTTGTTAATAAAGGTAATTATTTCACTAATGAAGGATTAGCAAAATTAACATATAAATAAATTCTTGAATCTTATAAATGCTATTACTAATTCATACGAGGTCAAAAATGAATGAAACAAGCCGAGTTGGTTCATAGCTGCGGAATCTACGGAATAAAATAAATTTGGAACGGATTGTAAATTAAAAGTCAAGGTGAGTAAATCTCACTCATCTGGGATTACTGTTTTAATTTAAAATGTTGAAAATTAATTATTGATTGATTAGATGAATTGATAATTATTATTATCAGTTGGATGTTAAATTATATATATAGTAGTATATATTAGTAGTTGGATATTATTTCCCACCGATTGGAGCGGATGAGACCCAATGCGCCCCGCATAATAGCGGATGACCCTATATTACCGCGATATCCCCCTCGAAGGGGGATTGGTATTTTTATATTGTATAACATCTGTGGTTGCAGGGAAATAGATTGGAGGGATCCAATTGAATTCCTCAAAAACATATTGATTGTTTTTCATAAATAGTGATATATGATGTGAATTGATAGTCTGTTATGAATTGTTGTGTGATTTGTTTTATTGGATGTTATAGTAGTCTTGGACTTTATTTTGGTATTTTAAATACCATAAAATATTATTTTTGAATTTGAAGGAATTAAAAGGAGATTTTGGATATAAAAATATTTATATTGAAATTTGGATTATTTTAAAGGAAATTGATTTAGATAAAATAAATGATTTGATATTGGGGTTTGTACTTATCTATTTGAAAAATGTTTAAATTATAAATTTTAAAATACTTTATATAAAGGATTTTTAATAATGGACTTTTAAAATGATATTTCCGAAAATTTGGGAAAAGAAGTTGAAATCGATATTTAAAAGTAGATTTGTTAAATAAATGTGATTTATAAGAAATAGATTCATAAAAATGAAATTTTATTGAAGAGATTAGTTTTATAAACAAATGAATCTCAGGGAAGCTTGTAAATTTATAAACGATGTTTATAAATAAGGGAAAACGATAGCAGTTGCTAAATTGGGAATATAAAAATTTATAGGATGAATTTATATTAGAATATGGAAACAGGGTTGAGGAAAATAGTGGATACTATTTTTGAAAAGTGGAAATGGTTAGGAGAATCGGAATGAAATCGATGGGTTGTGAATCGAGAGAAATCTATAAATTAATTGGTTATTGAGATTTTAAAAATATATTTTATTACTAAGAAATTAAGTTGTTTTTAAAAAGGGAAGTTTTATTTATCAAACTATGTAATTTTGAACTAGTAGAATTGAAATACATCGAAAGGTGAATTTTTCAAATACTGAATATTTATTTTAGTAAATTCTAATTTTTAAAATCAGCTTTGAAAATTGTTTTGTTTATCTAAAAATGAGTTATTGATGTTTATAAAAAGAGTTTCGATGTTTTAAATAATTGCTTGAACATGTTTTAAAAATAAATTATTATTCTTTAAATACTTATTATATATATATAGAGTGAGTTTTGTAATGATTTAAATTTATTTATAAATCTTCTTGAGGTTTGGAAATGGGGTTTATTCAGTAGATGGAATTTATAAGAGAAATTCTCAACATGGAATTTGGGGAAATATAAGGAAAATTTCCGAAGAATTTAAATAAAAGTGAACTTCGAAAAATGATTTAGGATTCATAAAAGAAGGTAGAAATGGATATTTGGAATTATAGACAAGTTTTTTGACTTTGGAATTATTAAAGGAAATTAATTTAGGAACTCCGAAACTTATAGAATTCATTATAAACGAGTAAAAGAATTTACAATATAAATTGTGAAGGATTTTGAGAAAAGAGAAATAAATGGAACTTTCCTAATTGTTGAAATAAGAGATGGTTTGAAATATCCTAATATGGATATAAGTATTTGAGTTGTCTCAAATATTGAAAATTTGGAAGGGATTTGAATATATATCTTATAAAGATATTTTGAAAATAAATTTTGGAAAATTATAATATGGGCCTAGTGGCTGCTTATGGATGTTATATTGATATTTAAATAACCGACTATCAAAATATTGGCCAATTTCATTGATCGTTTCGAAGAGACTGGTATTGGACTTAATTATCTAAAAACCACTTTGATCCGATCTGAGCGTTACGAATGGATATCGTAAAGATAGTGAAGATGGTGATTCGGTTTGTCCAGACCCAGGACAACTTGTATGGGCGAATTCTATCAGAACATCGTCATTAGAGGACGATAAGCATTCAAAGTGGAATTGTTCTTGAAAGGTAAACGTAGCCTCAAGCCTCATCAACCGGGAATGACTAAAACATGGGAGATGCAGCAAGGCTAAGTGGGTCGCACCCAAATAGGGTATGTTATCACCTTTCTAGATACCCTCGGATATATAAATATTTTGGATATGGTTGTGCATGGAAAAGAGAGCGCTCGATAAGGGTAGGAACAGCCGGGGAGATAACAAATTCGATACTATCCAGGTTAGGGGTAGGCCAGTCTTGTGTTGGCAGGGGATCCAAGCGAGGTCCTCGGTACATTTTTCTAAAGGTGTGCTGTGACGGGCGGTACCCCAGTAGCCCAATCATTGTATGGAATCCATTCTCCAATAAGCGCTGTACGGTTTTGATTGTGCCCAACTATGCTGAAATGTGAGATGCAAGCATTTCAGCCATTTTCTAATTTACTTTCTATTATAATATTAGAGGATTTTGATATAAAATGTTTTTGTTATAGTAAGGGAAAAACACATCGTGTTTATGTGTGACGCGGTCTTACGAGAAACATTTGTTTTTCAAAGGATTTTGATAACTTTAATAGTTCAAATTGAGTGTGTTTACTCACGTTGGTTTTCCAAACTGACTCGGGTATTATTTTATTATAATGATTGGGTCAGATCGAGTATTATAGATTCAGGATAGAATGCTATGGAGCTCAGGAGACGAGCCGGAGGATTTCAACCATATTTTATGCACTTGGTTATTTCCACTGTGTGAGTTATGTATATAAGGACAAGTTGTATAACTGTTCAGATTGGTTGTTGACTGTTGTACTCTGATAATGGTATGTAAATTAACTGATATAGTTTCTTTTGTATAAAGATCTGTTATTATATATTATATTTTGTTCCACTGTGTTTTTGAGATTCTGTGTTGTTGTTCTATTATCTTCTACCTCTTTCTTCTTTACCCCTAGCAATCGGTATTTCCGGCACTTGAATATTCGGCATGTGATACAGTGAATGTATTGATGTCAACTTTCGAGGGTCCAAAATGTCGGGTCGTTATACTTGGTATCAGAGCTGAAGGTTAAGCGAGAACCTTGGCATTGGTGGGAATTACTCATTGGAGATAAGGTCAGTAGTACCCTAGAATGAGTTTGAGTGTATTAGTAGATATGAGCGCGTATTTGTTAGTGAGTACAAAATGTTTTATATTGTGTTGATTTATTAGTTGAGTGGCATATAAATTCTGGTCGAGTAGTGGGACGCCACTAAATCGATAGGAGTTCCTAAACACTTGAACCAGGTAAACAGACACAATATGGTTTTGAAGTGGGTAAATGAAATAATTTTACCCAAATTGTATTTTGATACGAAAAAAATATTTTTCTTGAAATTATTATTGTGTATTGGAGTGTTTGGTTGTTATTATTATAATCAAAGCAAGATTATAAGATTGGAAATGGTTTATATGAAAAACAAACTAAATTGTATAAGTATGAATTATATAAATGAATTTTAATCAAAATGGATTCAAATTAGAATTTAGAAATTTAAATCCCGGAAGGTTTGGAAAATATTTTCAGAAGTGTTATGGAAATGAATTGGTGTTATTTTGGAGATATTTTTGAATTAAATAATGGTAATATTATTGTGAATTGTTTTTTAAAAGAAAATTGGTTTTAAATGGATTTTTGGAAGTGATGAAGCACTGAACTCGCTACAGTCGCTGGAAAATAATTCTAGTGATGACGGCCGCATCATCAGTGTTCATATTTTAGTTTCTAAGTAACAGGTTGCTACCAGAATAATTTGATATGGATATTTTTTATTGGAAACAAGGGTGTTTTGGAAATTCCGAGGGGAAATTGTTTTGGAATGGAACCAAGTGGATTTTGAAAATTCCAAAGGAATGGTTTGTTAAACAAAAAGGGCTATACATCTATTTTTCAAAATGATCTGAAATAAATACCGATGTTTGAATTCTAGAAATCCTTATTTAATGTTTTAGGAAAATATCAGCAAATAATTTTTGAACTTATAAATTGAGAATGATGTTAATAAGGAAAAAAGTGTGAAAATTGAATGTGGAATTGAATTTTAACTTAAGTAAGTTAAAAAGAATTATATGAATTGGAATTTAACTCAAGCTAAGTTAAAAAAATTGGATTGGATTAGAAATGATATCGAATGGAATTGAATATAAAATTTGAGTTGTAAAATGGCAATATAACTATAAGTTATAAATTTTGTACGGAATAAAATTTAAGTGGAAATTTTGGAATTGTGAATAAATAGGTTTGAATAGCCTACAAAATTGGAATTGGTGGGATAAATATATATTTAAGCTATAAGTGATGTATAATCTTGAGTTAAAAATAAAATGTGAATATACTCGAGTATAGAATTGATGGAAATGTGAAAAATAAATTGTGTAACTTATAAAATTGAAAAGTGAAATAGAAAACTCAAAATAAAATGGTTTGATATTTTGGTGAAGGAAATAAAATCCAAACTTGAATTATAAAAATGAATTTGAACTCAAGTAACCTAAATGAAGTGATTTTTGAAATAAAAATCAGGTATTGAATTATAAATTGGAAGTGAACTAATTAGATGAATTAATTAGTTAATTGAATATGGGAATGAAACTTAACTTGGTTAAGTAAATTTGAATGTGGATTAAGATTGAAGTTGAATGTGGAACTTGGTTTATAAATAAAAATACGACTTAAATATAAGCGTATTAAATATATTTCGAAATGTGTCAAATAAAATAAAAATAAATTGAAATAGTGTAACAACCCGCATATTTATCGATTGTATATTTAAATATTTCATCGTTAATCGGATTTTAGTCCGAAAAGCTACTTTTTGCAAACAGTCGAATTGGGACTCGAGACCACTTCCATTGAGTTCAAAATGTCGTTTGCGACCTTTTTGAGTATAAACTTCGATATGTTTGGAGATAGTAGAATTTTGCTACTTTTTCACTTAGGGCTTTAGTTTGGGTTTCAACCCTATATCCTAACACAAGCCCCTAGCTCCACCCCCACTTCTCTTCATTGACTTCCATTTCCTAATACAACTCAAGCTTTATCAAAAATGGGGGAAGAGAAAAAGAATTAGGAAATTCAAAGCCCTAATCATCTTTGCAAATCCAAGTTCTATCTCCAAATTCAAGAAGAAACTATTGGTAAGCCTTCTCTTCATCTTCTCCAACTCTTTCCTTCTTCAATTTCAGAAATTCCTAAACCTATCTTTGGGAATGTTCTTTTTTTAAAGCTTAGATTCAAGCTTCTTGAGTTGGGATTGAAGAGTGGTTGATCCTCCTTTGCTTTCAAGCTTCTTCTTTATCGTTTTTGGGTTCAAATGTGAGATTTTTATCTCACATCTTAGTCTATAATTATCTTCGATTGTTAGGTATGAATTCCTAACACTTATTCTTGTGCAATTGATTTTGGTTTGGATTGATTTGGTGTATATTCCAATTTTTGGTGTTTTGAAATCAAAAATCTATGAAAATCCTTTTATGGATATTTGGACATTGATACTTGAGGCGTGTCGAAGAGCCGTTAAGGCTGGGTTGTCGCTTGGCGTAAATCCTTAGTCGTTGTCGCTCGACCGATCGCTTCCGGTATTCACTTGGCCATTTTTGGTCTAGGTTCAGGGAAGGCCCTGAACCCCAGTTTCAGACGTCTGAAACGGTAGATTCAGACGTCTGAATATTATTACGGGGAAGATTTTTATTCCCAGATTCAGACGTCTGGATCTATTGTCTCAGACGTCTGAATTGGTTCGTTTTGAACCAGAAAAGAAATAGGCTAAAAAGTGCCTATTTCAGACGTCTGAAATCAAGGATTCAGACGTCTGAATTCTGTTCTGGAAAATATTTTATTTTCCAGATTCAGACGCCTGAATCCTTGATTTCAGACGTCTGAATCTGCAGTCTTTTGCCTATTTGCCTATTGAGCTTGAATTTCAAACTTTAATCGATTCGTGTTGATTCCCTTTTTGTTGTTTTCATTTATTATCGGCTTTGATGACATTTTCTTCATGATTTTTGGGAATATCCATTTTGATGGATTCGGTATCGATTTCTTTGGATTTTATTCACGTCTTTGACTGTGAATTTTGGTGATTGATTGTTCTACAATCATTTTTGTGATTTGTCAGTTTAAAAATATAAAGGTTTCAATACTAGTAGTAAAGATCAAAACTCTTTCATCAAAACGATTTCAACTATATTTTCAATACCAAACTCGTTTATAAAAACGTTTTCCAATCTATTAGTATATACAAACCTTTACCTCACTCGGATGAGAAATCTAATTAAACGGCTTAGTAAAACAAGTGGTATGAAACGCTTGCATTTGCTTCGTCGGTTAATTCTTGGACTTGTTCGACTGAACCTATTGTGACAATTTTCTAGTGAAGATCTACAGTTTGTTCGTAAATATTTAAGTTAAGCAAGTGGTTATGGGACATGAAGCTAAACTCATATATTTACTAGCTTAGTGTAATTGACACCTCTTGATGATCGATGATGTTCATTTTTTTGATTTAGACTAGAAATTGTGCGAAGTCTCTTTGTCCACTTGGAGGATTGTACCTCATTTTATTGAGCTTCGTCTCATTTCTTAGTGGGCTAGCAACCCATGCACTTCTAACGTGTTTCGATTCATTGGATGTACCGTTTGTACTACATCGATGTCTCGGCTTTTCGATTCATTGGACGTACCGTTTGTACTGCATCAATGTACCGAATTGTTATGTGTTTCGATTCATTGGATGTATCGCTTGTACTACATCGATGTCACGGCTTTTCGATTCATTGGACGTACCGTTTGTACTGCGTCAATGTACCGAATTGTTATGTGTTTCGATTCATTGGATGTACCGTTTGTCTTACATCGATGTCTCGGCTTTTCGATTCATTGGACGTACCGTTTGTACTGCGTCGATGTACCGAATTGTTTGTGATACACGTGTTGGTGAGTTTTCATGCTCCCACTTGGGATTGGCCATCCTTTTCTTGTGATTTCTGGATTTCTAATTATTGTGATTCCTGGGGTTTATGTTTCACCACCTTTTTCAGTTGGCATTGATGTGTATGTCATTTATTGTGGCTTGGTGAATTAAATTCAGAATATGACATTCTTTTAATCTTTTAGAAGATTCTTGTGATATTGATTAATCTCTGGATTGATTTTCGATTAGATACCTATCACGGTATAGATGTATGGTTATCATACATTTTTGTTATATCTCTTCTTTTATCTCATTTTATCTGATATTTATAGCTAGACTGATGCGTTTATTATTTTCTTCTTAAATAATAGTCGGATCAGACTGAGATTTTACAGGTGCTTCCTCACGACTTCCTATCTGGGATAATCATCTGACTTTTGGTTCACTACTTAGCTTGTAGTTTTTGTTGTATACATTTGAGATTAGACTCCTTGATGTATACATATTCTTTTGGCTAGCACTTGTATCTATTCTTTTGTGTTATTGTGGTTCTTGTTTGACCACTACTCTGATGTACACTTTCATGTGTTTTATTCATATCTATTTCCGCCTTTGTGATATGAATTGTCTGTGACTGATTTGTGTTATGTTTATTTCTATATTTGTTTCTGAAGTCAATATAGCCAATGTGTAGTAGCTTTGAGTTTTTATCGGTATGTCGGATTTCCTCTTGAGATGAAAAGTTACATTTTTATCTGGCATATCGGTACTCGCACAAAGTAATTATACAGATGGTCGCTCCTCAACAGCCTTATTCTCCGCGCTAGTTGACGGCATTACTCCGTAGTGTTCTTGGCTAGCGTGGGTATAGAGGCGGGGCGTCACAGCTTGGTATTAGAGCCAAACTTCGGAACTATATAGAATAATCTAGCAAGGATCATTGTCCTAAGTCTTTCTTAGGAATCGTGCCATAGGATTTAATTCGGGTCTTCGTACCGTTCTATCCTATTTCTTTTTATGATTCCTTGTTTTATCAATCAAGTTTGTTTGATATTAATTCTGAGATTAACCTTTTTCTCTTTTCTTTCTTTCTTAAAGAAAAGAAATGGTTAGACCTGGCCGTCCCAGCGCCGGTCAATCTAGTGCTACTCCACGGAGGGAGTATTTATGTCTGCCCAGTAGCTTCTGGATCTTGTTAAGAATGCTCAATCTATCAGACCCATTCCAGAGCCTACTCATCCTAGATCCGGTTTTGCACGCTTGTGTAGAGATTATACCGATTTGGGTGGAAAGCCATTCCGGGGATCCGAGAGTGTCATTGAAATCCAGGCTTGGCTTAGATCATGCGACCGCATCTTTTCTCGCATGAATCTTGTTGATCTCCACCGAGTCCAAGTGGCTTCTAGCATGCTCCAAGAAAGAGCATTGGATTGGTGTGAGCTTCTTATTTCTGAAATCGTTGAAGCGGATCTCACTTGGGAGCAATTCCGGAAAGATTCGAATTAAAATTTGTGCCGGAGGCTGAAAAAGTAACTTTGGCCCGGCGTTTTATCGACCTTGTTCAAGGTGAATCTTCTGTGACGGACTACGTCGCATCTTTCGAATCTCTTTCTAAGTACGGGGTTGAATACATTAATACCCCATTGAAGAAAAATCAGAGATTTGTTTATGGATTGAACAAGAATCTCAAGAAGCCATTACTTCTGAATTTGGAAGTTTCTTTCGATCAGCTTATTGATATCGCTCTTCGTCTAGAAGAGGCCGATAATGAAAGTAATGTTGAAGTTGTGGGTGCCCAACAGAACTTCAACAATAACATGAAGAGGCCTATTAAGTTTAAAGGTCCCAATCCCGACAAGAAAGGGAAACAAGAATCTTCGGTAGCAAAGACTCCTACCTCTAGTCGTGGACGATGCTACAATTGTGGTCTTACGGACCACTATGCTAATGAGTGTCCGAAACCCCTCTTTTGTCGTTATTGCAAAAGTTCGGGTCATCTTTTATCTTCATGTCCTAAGCTTCCAAGCAAGGGAGAAGGAAAGCTGCAAGCCCCTAGCAACTCTTTTCTAAGTCAAGGTATCTATTCTATCCTTGATGACATTTATTTTGTGATTATCTTATTCGAGTTCTTTTTGATATGGGTTTCATCTCATTATTTTTATATCAAAAGAACTTGTGATTCTTTTTCTTTAAACATTTCTGGGCTTGATGACTTCTTTGAGGATTGCGAATACAGATTGGTGGATCCGCAACACTCAATTTGCTTTTTATTGATGTCGAAATTATTTTATGTGATTTTTCTTTTTGAGCCGATTTTTACTTATGCTTCGGAATTAAATTTTGTAAGGATTGGCTTAATTATTATGAAGTCATATCCTTTGTCCCGTGTGGACTATTCATCTTCGACATTTTCAATCTGTTAAGCAGATTTCTGTTTTTCCTTTGTGATTTTGATTTCCAATTTGATGGCATCATTTTATTCTTTAAGCTCACATAATGAGGAAAGTGTTATTTCTCTCATTCATGTAGTTTGAGAATTTTCCGGTATTTTTGAGCTTGTCTTAGGATCATCACCTAAACAATCTTTTGTGTGGCGTTAAGGTCTTTTTAGCTCGACCTTCCAACTGGCTATCATCCGCATTCCACGCTCGTTATGATTCCTTTGAATGACTTACCATGTCATTCAGTTTGTCCAGCTTATTTCATCCATTTTATGAATCGAGTATTCTACGATCTCGATGACTCCATTCTCGTATATATTGATTTTGGATGAAAACAGCAATTTAAAATTTTGCAAATCTTTTTCATAAGATTTATTTATAAGTACAATTTGATTTTGCTCTTAAACGAGCAAAGAATATTCTTAAAGGTTTTTAAGAAACATGTTTATCATATAGAAGATGATTTTGTGATTGTATTGCCCATTGAGTGCTTTAAGAATTCTGGTCGATGCGCTTGATCAACGTTATCGATAGGAATTTCCTAAACGCTTTTATGAGACAATCAGACACAGTAAATTGACTTGTAAAAATGTAAATTTCTCTAGAAAGATTATTACATAAAGATAAATGTAATTTTGAAAATTTTAGCTTTTCGGGAAAGAAGATTATTTAAAAGAAATTCTTTCTTTTCGATACTCTTATTCTTGTGATTCCCGAAGGGAACCAAGACCTTATCTTTTGTACCAATGCTAGTCGTATTGGTTTGGATGCCGTTCTCTTGCAAAAGAGAACGTGCTATCTCTTGTGCTTCTAAATCATTAAAGCGGATCGAGACTAGGTATGCCACTCATGATCTAGTGCTCGCGGCTATTGATTTCATTTTTAGGGTTTGGCATCATTGTGTTTGGCGGAGAAATTTGTTCTCCACCTCGATCATAAATCTTTGGGATATTTATTTTCTCATAAGGAACTTAATATTGGCTTGAGTTCCCGGCATCTTATGATCTTGATATTCTTTTTATTCCCAGAAGGAAAATCGTGTTGCCAATGCGCTTAGTCGTAAGCAACAAGTGGTTGATTCTTTGATGATGTCTGAATGAAATTATCTTTTTATCAAGTTCATCGGACATTTTGATATACTTCGTTTTATTGAGTTTTATCTCATTACTTATATGGACTAGCGCCCGATGTTCTTTTATGGTGTTCGGTTCATTGGGCGTACCGTTCTTGTACTACGTCGGTGTTCCGAATTATTTGAGTTTCCGTTCATTGGACGTACCGTTATCGTACTACGTCGAAGTTCGGAGTTATTCGTGTTTCCAGTTTCTCGGGCGTACCGTTTTTGTACTACGCCGTTGCACCGGCTCAATTTTCTGCTATTCTTGACGTTTTCCCACGTCTTTTATTTACGGAATTGCCTTTGGGATTCCGATTTTTATTCTTGAGCCCAGTATTATTGTGGAAATTGAAGTTTCGCCTATTTGACTTATGAGCAACATTCTATTCGCATCATTTCTTGGGGGTTGAGCGCCTTCGAAATAAAGATGTTCTTCTTGTGAAAGTTCAATGGTTCTCTAATCCCAAGAATTGCTCTTGGGAAATCTAGAGAATTCATCGAGCGAACTCGTTCGAGCTAACTCTTTCGCGCACTTTATGGTGAACTTCTTATTTCAAATTTTCTTTTGTGTTGATATGCTTCTATGGTTGTTACTCTTTATTTTCTTCTTAAGTATTGCGAGGACGCAATTTCTTTAAGGAGGGGAGTCTGTAACAACCCGCATATTTATCGATTGTATATTTAAATATTTCATCGTTAGTCGGATTTTAGTCCGAAAAGCTACTTTTTGCAAACAGTTGAATTGGGACTCGAGACCACTTCCATTGAGTTCAAAATGCCATTTGCGACCTTTTTGAGTATAAACTTCGATATGTTTGGAGATAGTAGAATTTTGTTACTTTTTCACTTAGGGCTTTAGTTTGGGTTTTAGCCCTATATCCTAACACAAGCCCCTAGTTCCACCCCCACTTCTCTTCATTGACTTCCATTTCCTAATACAACTCAAGCTTTATCAAAAATGGGAGATGGGAAAAAGAATTAGGAAATTCAAAGCCCTAATCATCTTTGCAAATCCAAGTTCTATCTCCAAATTCAAGAAGAAACTATTGGTAAGCCTTCTCTTCATCTTTTCCAACTCTTTCCTTCTTCAATTTCAGAAATTCCTAAACCTATCTTTGGGAATATTCTTCTTTTAAAGCTTAGATTCAAGCTTCTTGAGTTGGGATTGAAGAGTGGTTGATCCTCCTTTGCTTTCAAGCTTCTTCTTTATCATTTTTGGGTTCAAAGGTGAGATTTTTATCTCACATCTTAGTCTATAATTATCTTCGATTGTTAGGTATGAATTCCTAACACTTATTCTTGTGCAATTGATTTTGGTTTGGATTAATTTGGTGTATATTCCAATTTTTGGTGTTTTGAAATCAAAAATCTATGAAAATCCTTTTATGGATATTTGGACATTGATACTTGAGGTGTGTCGAAGAGCCGTTAAGGCTGGGTTGTCGCTTGGCGTAAATCCTTAGTCGTTGTCGCTCGATCGATCGCTTCCGGTATTCACTTGGCCATTTTTGGTCTAGGTTCAGGGAAGGCCCTGAACCCCAGTTTCAGACGTCTGAAACGGTAGATTCAGACGTCTGAATATTATTACTGGGAAGATTTTTATTCCCAGATTAAGACGTCTGGATCTATCGTCTCAGACGTCTGAATTGGTTCGTTTTGAACCAGAAAAGAAATAGGCTAAAAAGTGCCTATTTCAGATGTCTGAAATCAAGGATTCAGACGTCTGAATTCTGTTCTGGAAAATATTTTATTTTCCAGATTCAGACGCCTGAATCCTCGATTTCAGACGTCTGAATCTGCAGTCTTTTGCCTATTTGCCTATTGAGCTTGAATTTCCAACTTTAATCGATTCGTGTTGATTCTCTTTTTGTTGTTATCATTTATTATCGGCTTTGATGACATTTTCTTTGTGATTTTTGGGAATATCCATTTTGATGGATTCGGTATCGATTTCTTTGGATTTTATTCACGTCTTTGAATGTGAATTTTGGTGATTGATTGTTCTACAATCATTTTTGTGATTTTTCACTTTAAAAATATAAAGGTTTCAATACTAGTAGTAAAGAACAAAACTCTTTCATCAAAATGATTTCAACTCTATTTTCAATACCAAACTCGTTTATAAAACCGTTTTCCAATCTATTAGCATATACAAACCTTTACCTCACTCGGATGAGAAATCTAATTAAACGGCTTAGTAAAACAACTGGTATGAAACGCTTGCGTTTGCTTCGTCGGTTAATTCTTGGACTTGTTCGACTGAACCTCTTGTGACAATTTTATAGTGAAGATCTACAGTTTGTTCGTAAATATTTAAGTTAAGCAAGTGGTTATGGGACATGAAGCTAAACTCATATATTTACTAGCTTAGTGTAACTGACACTTCTTAATGATCAATGACGATCATTTTTGTGATTTAGACTAGCAATTGTGCGAAGTCTCTTTGTCCACTTGGAGGATTATACCTCATTTTATTGAGCTTCGTCTCATTTCTTTGTGGGCTAGCGACCCATGTAATTTTAATGTGTTTCGATTCATTGGATGTACCATTTGTACTACATTGATGTCTCGGCTTTTCGATTCATTAGACGTACCGTTTGTACTGCGTCAATGTACCGAATTGTTATGTGTTTCGATTCATTGGATGAACCGTTTGTACTACATCGATGTCTCGGCTTTTCGATTCATTGGACTTACCGTTTGTACTGCGTCAATGTATCGAATTGTTAGGTGTTTCGATTCATTGGATGTACCGTTTGTACTACATCGATGTCTCGGCTTTTCGATTCATTGGACGTACCGTTTGTACTGCGTCAATGTACCGAATTGTTATGTGTTTCGATTCATTGGATGTACCGTTTGTACTACATCGATGTCTCGGCTTTTTGATTCATTGGACGTACCGTTTGTACTGCGTCGATGTACCGAATTGTTTGTGATACACGTGTTGGTGAGTTTTCATGCTCCCGCTTGGGATTGGCCATCCTTTTCTTGTGATTTCTGGATTTCTAATTGTTGTGATTCCTGGGGTTTATGTTTCACCACCTTTTTCAGTTGGCATTGATGTGTATGTCATTTATTGTGGCTTGGTGAATTAAATTCAAAATATGACATTCTTTTAATCTTTGAGAAGCTTCTTGTGATATTGATTAATCTCTGGATTGATTTTCGATTAGATACTTATCACGGTATGGATGTATGGTTATCATACGTTTTTGTTATATCTCTTCTTTTATCTCATTTTATCTGATATTTATAGCTAGACTGATCCGTTTATTATTTTCTTCTTAAATAATACTCGGGTCAGACTGAGATTTTATAGGTGCTTCCTCATGACTTCCTATTTGGGATAATCATCTGACTTTTGGTTCACTACTTAGCTTGTAGTTTTTGTTGTATACATTTGAGATTAGACTCCTTGATGTGTACATATTCTTTTGGCTAGCACTTGTATCTATTCTTTTGTGTTATTGTGGTTCTTGTTTGACCACTACTCTGATGTACACTTTCATGTGTTTTATTCATATCTATTTCCGCCTGTATGATATGAATTGTCTGTGACTGATTTGTGTTATGTTTATTTCTATATTTGTTTCTGAAGTCAATATAGCCACTGTGTAGTAGCTTTGAGTTTGTATTGGTATGTCGGATTTCCTCTTGAGATGAAAAGTTACATTTTTATCTGGCTTATCGGTACTCGCACAAAGTAATTATACAGATGGTCGCTCCTCAACAGCCTTATTCTCCGCGCTAGTTGACGGCATTACTCCGTAGTGTTCTTGGCTAGCATGGGTATAGAGGTGGGGCGTCACAAATAGTAATGACTTGAGTTATAAATAAATTTATTTTAAAGGTAAATAAATTGAATATGGCCTTGGGTATTATTTAAATTAATTTGAGTATGAAACTAAGTTTTGAAGTGGATTAAGTGAATGAACTAATTAAATAAATTAGTAAATGGAATTGAATAAATTGAATAACACTCAATTTAAAATAGTGATAAGCTTAAGTGGTTATTTTATTAAATGGATATCACCGAATTTGCATGGAAATATTGTCGTTTAACGTAAATGGAAGTAAATAAAATTCTGTGAATCAATGACAAAGTGAATAAATTGATTTAGAATCAATTTGGAATGGATATAAATATAATTTGTGCAATGATGTATTGAATGCAAATAAATTGCTTTTGGATTTTTAGAAATCAAATAAATGGTACATAAATCGATTAATATGAATAATCGAATGATGGAACCTTATAATTGCTTATAAATATATGTTTAGCATGCATTGCTTATGAAATTCATGTGTTTAACTAGTTAAATAAATGAAATGTTATTAAAATTTCATGTTTTGGTACTTACGTATTTAAATTGAGTAAGAACAGGTACAGAGAAACTATTGGGCTAGATTTGGGTTGCGAAATTGCATCTGAAGTAAACTCGCTTGCTAAATAACGCTTAAAAACGCTAAATAAAGGTACGTTTTCGGATTAAATACCGTAATGAATAAATAATAATATATATTGTGTTTTTCGACCGTGTGGGTCGATTTATATATTTTTATCACTTCTGTCATATTGCAAAAGGCTTTCCGTACAAGGGAGACTCTGCCAAAAAATTTCGAAAATTTAGGGTGTTAGAAAATTTTTGTTAACTAAAAAACTGATTTTTGAATTGTAATGAAAATAAAGGGTTTCGAACTAGAAATGGAAACTAATTGTATGGCTGAAACTAAAGGATTTAGAAATGTGAAATTGCAAGTTAACTAAGTGGGTTTTTGAAAAGTAACGGGTTTGGATCATTCATCCTACCTTAGCAATTTTGGCGACGAAATTCTTTTAAGGGGGGAGGAATGTAATGACCCGGATCTTTCGATGTTTAATTTGGAATATTTAAATGGTTTTAAATATTGGATTTAGGATTATAATTTAGTCAGCAAGAATTTAAAGCTGAAATTTTAAGCGATTTCATAAAAATTGGAAATCGTCAATTTAATCGACGCGTTAAAATAGCGATCCAGGGCACAATCTCGGAATTCGACGAAACGAGTTCCATTGGATCCATAATAGTGTATTATTATCGAATTTCAAATTTCATAGCGTTTGGAGTTAACGTTTGGTCGTACAAAATAGAAACGCACCGAAATAAATATTGAAAATTTAATATAATAATTGGATTCAAAAGGCTATCTTCCACATACGATTGAGTTAGGCTTCAAAACTTATCCGTTGGGTTCGGAATAGCAGTATAACATTAGGGACACCAGGCGGCACACCTCGATAGTGGTTCAAATAAAATATCTAGATATTTTGGAAATTTTAAATTACATATATCTTATCATTATCACTTCAGCCCACCGAACATTCCCATCAGCCACCCTATACTACCCTTAGCCAACCTATAGTGTACCCGAAGCCGCCCTTACATCTTTTAAAAAAAACCCATATCCCCTCTTCGTCAATGCGATTTCGTATAAAAATTTTTTGAACATAACTAAATATCATCGTTCCCTCTATTCTTATTCTCATTTTCTTCTTCCCAATAAACGAATAATGCAAACATGAAATGGAGCCTTCCTTTTTAAAGTACAAATCAAAGTAAATATTCCATCATAAATTCGAAATCGAATTCAATTAATATCGAAGCCTGGGACGCGAGTTTGAGGAGGGAGGGCAGTTGATTAGGGCTTGACCTCGATGTCGCGGTCTACGAGGGAAGTGGGGCCGATGCTAGGGTGTTCGTGATGTTGGAGCGAGCGCGTGAGGGAGAAGCGATCTCTGATCGTGTGGTGATAGGCGAGGGGGGATGGTCGTGATGTGGGTTGCGCACGCGTATATCTGCTGGTAAGAGAAGGGTGAACTCGGGTTGCAGGCGCGACTTCGGTAGAGGCGTCCATAGGCTTAGGCGAAGTTTTGGGGGGCTGCGTCTTCTATCCTGGGAGAGGCGCTCGCGTGCGCCTGAGGCATGCTAGGGATTTGGGAGCATACGAGGGCTGCTGTGTCATCGAGGTGCCAGAGGTGGAGCTAGGGGTTCGTGGAGATGTCGGGGAGAGGCTGTCTTGGGTGAAGGTGCGGTGGTCGAGGCAAGTTTAAGGTGTGTCACGGCAGTTACAGGTGGACGGTGGGAAGCAAGGATGAGGGGGATTGATGCGTTTGTGAGAGAGGAGGAGGAGGAAGCGATAGCCAGGGTGGATGTTGTACCCGAGCAGCAGATTTGGGAAGAGAATTAGTTTGTTAATAAAGGCAATTATTTCACTAATGAAGGATTAGCAAAATTAACATATAAA
Source organism: Allium fistulosum (assembly GCA_030737815.1). Taxonomy (NCBI): domain Eukaryota; kingdom Viridiplantae; phylum Streptophyta; class Magnoliopsida; order Asparagales; family Amaryllidaceae; genus Allium; species Allium fistulosum. Next base: position 560,796,007 of record CM060907.1, read on the forward strand.
TAAATTCGTGGATCTTATAACTGCTATTACTAATTCATACGAGGTCGAAAATGAATGAAACAAGTCGAGTTGGTTCGTAGCTGTGGAATCTACGAAATAAAATAAATTTGGAATGGATTGCAAAATAAAAGTCAAGTTGAGTAAATCTCACTCATCTTAAATTACTGTTTAATTTAAATTGTTGAAAATTAATTATTGATTGATGGAATGAATTGATAATTATTATTATCAGTTGGATGTTAAATTATATATTTATGTAGTAGTATATATTAGTAGTTGGATATTATTTCTCGCCGATTGGAGCGGATGAGACCCCATGCGCCCCACATAATAGCGGATGACCCTATATTACCGCGATATCCCCCTCGAAGTGGGATGGTATTTTTATGTTGTATAACATCTGTGATTGCAAGGAAACAGGTTGGAGGGATCCAACTGGATTCCTCAAAAATATATTGATTGTTTTTCATATATAGTGATATATGATGTGAATTGATAATCTGTTATGAATTATTGTGTGATTTGTTTTACTGGATGCTATAGTAGCACTAGCCTTTATTTTGGCATTTTAAATAACATAGAATATTATTTTTGAATTTAAAGGAATTAAAAGGAGATTTTGGATATAAAAATATTTATATTGAAATTTGGATTATTTTAAAGGAAATTGATTTGGATAAAATAAATGATTTGATATTAAGGTTTGTACTTATCTTTTTGAAAAATGTTTAAAATAATTTATATAAAGGATTTTTAATAATGGACTTTTAAAATGATATTTCCGAAAATTTGGGAAAAGAAGTTGAAATCGATATTTAAAAGTAGATTTTTAAAATAAATTTGATTTATAAGAAATAGATTCATAAAAATGAAATTTTATAAAAGAGATTAGTTTTATAAACAAATGAATCTCAGGGAAGCTTGTAAATTTATAAACGATGTTTATAAATAAGGGAAAATGATAGCAGTTGCTAAATTGGGAATATAAAAATTCATAGGGTGAATTTATATTAGAATATGGAAACAGGGTTGAGGAAAATAGTGGATACTATTTTTGAAAAGTGGAAATGGTTAGGAGAATCGGAATGAAATCGATGGGTTGTGAATCGAGAGGAATCTATAAATTAATAGGTTATTGAGATTTCAAAAATATATTTTGTTACTAAGAAATTAAGTTGTTTTTAAAAAGGGATGTTTTATTTATCAAACTATGTAATTTTGAACTAGTAGAATTGAAATACATCGAAAAGTGAATTTTTCAAATACTTAATATTTATTTAATAAATCCTAATTTTAAAAATCATCTTTGAAAATCGATTTGTTTATCTAAAAATGAGTTATTGATGTTTATAAAAAGAGTTTCGATATTTCAAATAATTCCTTGAACATGTTTTAAAAATAAATTATTATTCTTTAAATACTTATTATATATAGAGAGAGAGTTTTGTAATGATTTAAATTTATTTATAAATCTTCTAGAGGTTTGGAAACGGAGTTTATTCAGTAGATGGGGTTTATAAGAGAAATTTTCAACATGGAATTTGGGAAAATGTAAGGAAAATTTCTGAAGTATTTAAATAAAAGTGAACTTCGAAAAATGAATTAGGATTCATAAAAGAAGTTAGAAATGGATATTTGGAATTATAGACGAGTGTTTTGACTTTGGAAATATTAAAGGAAATTAATTTTGGAACTTCAGAACTTATAGAATTCGTTATAAACGAGTAAAGGAATTTACAATAAAAATTTTGAAGGATTTTGAGAAAAGAGAAATAAATGGAACTTTCCTAAGTGTTGAGAAGTAAGGGTTTTAGAAAAATATATTTTTAAATATTTTTCTAAGTGTTGAAATAAGAGATGGTTTGAAATATCCTAATATGGATATAAGTATTTGAGTTGTCTCAAATATTGAAAATTTGGAAGGGATTTGAATATATATCTTATAAAGATATTTTGAAAAAAAAAATTGGAAAATTATAATACGGGCCCAATGACTGCTATGGATGTTATATTGATAGTTAAATAACCGACTATCAAATATTGGCCAATTTCGTTGATCGTTTCGAAGGGACCAGGATCGGATTTAATTATCCAAAAACCACTTTGATCTGATTTGAGCATTACGAATGGATATCGTGAAGATAGTGAAGATGGTGATTCGGTTTGTCCAAACCCAGGACAACTTATATGGACGAATGCTATCAGAACATCGTCATTGGAGGACTTTAAGCATTCTAAGTGGAATTGTTCTTGAAAGGTAAACATAGCCTCAAACCTCATCAATCGAAAATGACTAAAACATGGGAGATGCAGTAAGGCTAAGTGGGTCGCACCCAATTATGGTATGTTATCACCTTCCTAGATACCCTCGGATATATAAATTTTTTGGATATGGTTGTGCATGGAAAAGAGAGCGCTCGATAAGGGTGGGAACACCCGGGGTGATAACATATTTTGTACTATCAGGTTAAGGGTAGGCCGGTCTTGTGTTGGTAGGGGATCCAGGCGAGATCCACGGTACATTTTTCTAGAGGTGTAATGTGACGGACGGTACCGCAGTAGCTCAGTCATTGTGTGGAATCCATTCTCCAATAACGCCGTACGGTTTTGATTGTGCCCAACTATGCTGAAATGTGAGATGCAAGCATTTCACATATTTTCTAATTTACTTTCTATAGACACTATTATAATATCAGAGGATTTTGATATAAAATGTTTTGGTTATCGTAAGGGAAAAACCCGTCGTGTTCATGTGTGGCGCGGTCTTACGACATACCTTTGTTTTTCAAAGGATTTTGATAACTTTAATAATTCAAATTGAGTGTGTTTACTCATGCTGGTTTTTCAGACTCACTCGGGTGTTATTTTATTATAATGCTCAGGTCAGACCGAGTATTACAGATTCACGGTAGAATGCTATGGAGCTTAGGAAACGAGCTGGAGGGTTTCAGACGTAATTCACGTACTTGGTTATTTCCGATGTGTGAGTTATGTATATGAGGACAAGTTGTATAACTGTCCAGATTGGTTGTTGAATGTTGTACTCTGATAATGGTATGTATATTAACTGATATAGTTTCTTTTGTATAAAGATCTGTTATTATATATTATATTTTGTTCTGCTGCGTTTGTGAGATTCTGTGTTGTTGTTCTATTTTCTTCTACCACTTTCTTCTTTACCCCTAGCAATCGGTATTTCTGGCACTTGAATATTCGGCATGTTATACAGTGGACGTATTGATGTCGATTTTTGAGGGTCGAAAATCTCGGGTTGCTACACGACAATAGTGCCACAGAAGAGCCACTAAAAGAGTAAGGAAAATTCCTTTAAATCGGTTCATTTCAAAGCGGAATTTTCTCCATGTTTTACAAAGTATGAATACTATATTTTATTTTTAGAACAACATATTATGAGTCTAGTATGCATTCACTAAAAATTAGAGAATTTTGAAGTTAATAAAACTCATTTGGAATTTTTTTTAAAAGTTGACTTTCGAACAACAAATTTAATCACTTTGGAGTTCTTGTTATATCATTTTCTGAGCCATCAATACTTGGTTCAAACAACATTTTAAAACATCAAAAGGGTGACCAAATATTTAATGATGCAAATAGAAGCACAGGAGAAACGAACAATGATCGAAAAAAAAGATTTCATAAGTGCCAGTATAGTGACAGTTGTTATAACAATAATATCACAAACAACCAATAAATCATACTAATATTTCAATCAAACTTATATAATTCAACATACGTAAAAAGTAAATCAACAATGACGAGAAACCCCTTAGGGTCTCCCAATAAAAATCCCTTGTAAATCTCATATATGTATTTCGATGTCTTCCGCAGCGACCTATTCGCTACGAAGACAATTCGACTTTCTCTTTTGTCCCGTGCGAAACATTAGTTATTTATGTCATCTGCTTCCGTGTAGGAATCAAATTTAAACAAGCAATATACATAAGTATAAACAACATAAACAACAACTTATAATTTACAACATTTTGTCCACCATTTTAAAGTGAGGTTGACTCACATTAAATTAAAAGAAGAAGCAACACTTCCTAACACAACAAAACAACAACACGCCACAACTTCCTACCACAACCAAACCATGCGTCCAAGCTAGCTTCAAACTCCCCCTTCCTTCTAATTGCTCATATCGTAGCCTAGGGAGGCCCAAAAATGCACACGGCCAAGCTAGATTAAAGGCAAAATGCTCAAAGCTTCGACCTTTAGCAAGATCTTGGTGTTTGCAAGGTTGTTCTAAGGTAAATGAAGGAGTTTTGGTTGAAAAGGAGGAGTTTTGATGTGCTTTATCCTAAGAAAATAAGAATGAAGAAGATGAAGAAATGAGAGCAAAGTAGAAGAATGGAGGTGTAAAGGGAAAAGTGAAGGTAAGGGTGTAGTATTTATAGAATTTGGCAAATGTGGAAAATTACATCTAATACTCTCAGCCAAAATTACCCTCCTAATCCTTGTCATTTCAACTTCCTTATCATACACCCATGTGGCCTTGAGTACTTGCCATCACATCATGTAAAAGGAGCAATAGTCTTCCCTTTTTATTACTTAATTCTTTAATTACTTTAGGTTACCCCATTAATTATTAAAATTTTCGTATTTGAATATATGTGTGTGCAAATATAAGTGTGTGCACAACAAAGTTGCAATAACTTTCGTTTGATAAAAAGTCGAAAATCCAAAAAATGAATTTCGATCACATTTTCAATTTTTCATCGAACTATTTATTTATGTAAACAAATTTGCAATGTGAGTTCACTATCATTATTTATTTATTAAAAGGAGTTTAATAAGGCCATTAAATCCATTTAATTAATATTTAATTCACAATTCAAATATTTAAATAATCCATATATTTAAATATAAAGTATTTATATTTTTCCAGGATGTTACATTCATCCCTCCTTAAAAGAATTTCGTCCCCGAAATTATCATGGAGTGGAAAATGTAATATACCTACCTAAAAATCAAATTACTTACTTGGATTTCAGTAATCTGATTAGTTATATTTTTCGTTATAGAAAATCCATATAAAAATTGCAACATAAGTACAGAGAATACTTTATAACAAAATACTGTGCATCCAATCTTTTCAAAAGATAAATTTAGAACTAAATTCACGGATTTTTATATTCAAAATATATTTTCAAATTCCTTTAAAGATAAATATATCAAAAGCAAAATCAATCATGTCAAGGATTGGGCTCCTCCTACTGAAGCATGGTATAACTCTAGAACCAAAAAAATATGGAGCATCTGGTGGTATTTCGATTCCTCCCTAAATAGTAATTAGAGCAAACAAATATACCTGGCGAGTCTTCCAAATCAGAAAACCCCCAATCGTCCAACTTTAGTGATAACAAAGATATACGACAAATTACTTCACAAAAACTTTTTTCAAATGTCCTGAAATAATAATACTTAACCAAAGTTCTCAAAATATTATTATTATTATTATTATTATTTCTTTCACAAATTCTTTCAAAATCACTTTTTCAAAAGTACCCGGATTTAAGTCCTAATAAACAACAACTTTAAAATCCATTGCTTATAAAATCATATTTTATAAACCTAGTATATAAAATCACACTATCAATCAAATCATATTCCATAAAGGAATAAACTAACACTTAACATTATTTAAAATGGTAGATGACTAACAAATAAGATTTAGAATTCTGCATAGTTTCACAACTTTCTCGATCGTCCAAGGATATTGATTATTTTCTAAGCTTACCATTACGCTCATCAATCTTTGGTTATTACTTAAATGATTATCTAAGCTAGCTCAGAACAAAATCAAAAGTCACTCCTTAAACTTTGCTAAGCCACAAAACATAGCATACAAATATACTTAAGCCCGTGTGTTGTCCATGATCATCCGTAAGCAATATCTGATTCGACCACTTGCTCGGATACAATAAACTTTATTTCCGAACTAGTATCGCTCACTCGACCTCCCTAGTGCGGACTTCGATGATGTTCCCCGATCATAAACCTCTGTTCTGCTTACATAACCATATACTATGATAGAAAACCTCAGTATCATATCAAGAATCCAAATTAAGTGTTTGTCGTCAAGTATTAAGTGAGAAATCCTTGTTCGGACTGGTGTGAATCACTTCGAAGTTATGTACTCGAATCCTAGATCAAGAACCGTGCGAATAAAATGATCTATGTACAACTTACGTACTCAATTCTATTGGTTTCTTAGCTACACTAATCTCTTTCTAAATCACTTTCATTTTCATTTATAGTATTTCATTCAATATTAAAAAATAAATTATGAATCGTTTCACAAATTTCACTTAAGTTTATAAACATTTTATAAAGGCACGTCTTTATAAAACATTAAATTAAAAACTTATTTCACTCTTATTTACTTGTATCATACTCTTCTATGTCCTAAGAGTATATACAAAATTTCAATTTCATTTTACCTTTCAAAATTCACATGGAGGCAAAAACATAATTTACTAAGTGCACTACAAAGTTCGCCTAAGGAAACATTCGATCATCACTTATAAGTTTATTCATATTACCACAAAAATAATCGAGAAATTTTTCCCAAACTATCCAAAGAAAATGTTTCTTTCTTAAAATTCTATTTGAAATATTTATACTTATAAATACTTCTAAGTAAGACCATTATTATTTTTCTCCAAATCTTTTTGAAATCATTTCAAGCAATGTCGAGATTTAAATTAAAAACCCTTTTTACTTATAAAACACTTTTTATAAATCATACAAATCATTTTATATACCATACTTATATAAAATGTACCTTCAAAATCATCTTATATTAAAATAACTTTTCATAAATATTTATCCTCTAAATGTCTTAATATCCCATTTAGATTGTATTAAACAATTTTACTAAAAGATGACTTTTAACTTACCATTTTCACCAAACACCTTATAGTCAAAACGTGAAACTTAATTCACAAGGGGTTCGTTTTAATGCAGTCATAATTATCAAAACAACAAATGCTCATAAACTGGTCAAGCGTAAATCAATAATCAATAAATAATAATCAATGCTCCTCAACTACTCAAGCATGACAAAAATAATAACAATGAGAATAAAGAAATATTATCATTTTCTAGCAAATAAACACACTATAAATAACTATATAAATTTTAAAATAATTTCTTATATATACAAAATATATAATCTTAGGTAAAATATTTTATTTACCAATTTTCAAAAATTAATATCGCGTCTGTTTGCCTTGTACAAGTGTATAGAAATCCCTATTGACATCGTGGCGTCCCACATCTCGACCAGAATTCGTAAACCACACAACAAACTGATTAACAAAATACGTTTTTATAGCAATAACAAATACGCTCTCGTATATATAATACTCTCAACTCATTCTAGGGTGTCACTTACCCTATTTCTAATGAGTCATACCCTACAAAAGCCAAATGTAACAATCTGCCTTTTCGATCCTAGAAAGTCGGCACTTAATACATCCACGTTATTCAAGTGTTGAGCAGCCAAGTGCCGAAAAGGTAGATTGTTAGCGTAAAATAAAAAGAATAAGGAAAATAGAATTTATAGTGGAACGATAACATATAATATAACAAAGGAAGTAAAAGTTGTCACCCTAAGATACATGGTAATCAGAGTTAAAAACAAAGCTCATCAACTGGACAGTTATAAATCCCTAATCTTACAAATGTTGATGGATATACATAATAATATAGCAGAAAATAAAAAATACTGCGGCAGGGGAACATCCAACTCTACCCCATAAGCTCTATGTCCTACCAATGACAACCTAGAAAAACTCGGTCTGACCCGAGCATTATAATAAAATAACACCCAGATCAGTTTGGAAAACAGCGTGAGAAAACTCAAGAAATATAATGAACATATAATAATTTGTGAGATCACGCCGTTAAACATGGAACGGGTTTTACTTTACAAGAACAACCACCATACATGAAAGAATGGAAACAAGTTAGAAAAAAGTCCCAAACTTGAAAAAATTGGCACAAACAAGATCAAAATCCATACTTAAAGAATGGACAGAAATAATTAAATATAAAGAAGAGAATGAGGCAATTCTTGATGCAATTAAGACAGGATTAACCCCATGGTCCGAATTAAAACAACGAGAATGAATTTATCCAACATAACCAGGAAGGTGCGCCCCCCTACACCGATAGTATACCTCTAGATAAAATATACTAGAGAGCCCACACCAAACACACATCACTCTCAGGAACTTCTAAGCTAGACCCCCACGAACAACATTCGAGAATATGAATATATCTGCATCATCGCATGCATGCAACCAAAACCTCTCTAGATAAATGTGAATATACCTCATAGGTGCAACCCACATAGCTTGGCTCTCACTTGCTCTTTGGTTTTAGTTATCTCCGGTGCTGGATGCCAATGCTAAGTACGAGCTATAAATCGTATTAGATTGATGAAACACAATGAAGGATATCAATGCTTCAAACGAGCAACAAATCATCTTGAATCGATGAAGCACAAAGAAGGTTATCAAAATCGATAGTTAATGAATCAACTATCGGGAATAACAAAAATGATCGTATATGAAAATTACAATCTTAAATACTTATCACAACTCATCAATCTCAAACTAATATTACCCCGAGGAAAACAATGAAGACAAACAAGTTAGGGCGGTGTTGCTTCCTGCCTTGACTCGACATACATTCTTAACTTAAAGAATTAGAATATTTTCATCAATGTTTAGTGCTATGCATATGCGTAAATCCTTTCCATATAAGTGATATCACTTATAAAAATTAAATCTCTTATACTTATCACCACTTATCGATCCTAAACCAGCCACTATCCCGAGGTTAACAATGAGCCAGACAAGTTGGAGCATTGTTGCTTCCTACCTTGACTCGGCATGCATTCGTAACTTTAAGAATAGCAAGAGTTTCCTCAACGTTTAGTGTTAAGTATAAGACTAAATATTTTCTATAAACAAATTAAACTGTTAAAACATTTGACTCACACTTATGCTTGAGTTTCACGTAACAAATATTTGTAAAACGCTTTATAAACACCCTTTCAAATATTCTTTTAAAGAGCTAATCAAATTTCCAAGTGTATTAAAAAGAAAGGTCAAAAACAAATGTCATTAAAACATCATATACTATAAACCCAAAACCAATTACGCTTAGCTTTATTTTTAAAACATTGTTTTTAAAGATCTTTTCATTTATAAAATATCATCTATAAATCATATTATTATCATCTTTAAAAAAACTCCACTAAAGATTAAGATTACCAACACGTATTAAGTCAAGTAACAAGTTTAATCAATAACTTTACGATGTTATAACAAAAGTGTTATAATCCATGAATTCTTTCTCAATTTTTGAAAACAATTTATTACAACAAAAGTGTTTTAATCCATGCTTCCTTTTCACATCTCAATAAAATCAAAAGTACTTGAAATATAGTTTTAATAACATCAATTTCAAATATTACTTAGAAAATCTCAATTTTAAAATATATTAAAACTCAAAACTGTTTCCTTTCCTTATTTCGAAATAAAAATTCTTCGATAATTTATATTAAATCATTGAAATGTATATAAATTTCAAACCACTTTTAAAATACTTAAACATATGTTAGAAAAGTTCGCCAAAAGGATTGAAGAAGAAAAATCAAGTTTAAAACCAATTTATTAAAGTTGGCAATAGTGCCGCAAAAGTGCCATAAAAAGAGTAGGGAAAATTCCTTTAAATCGGTTCTTTTCAAAATGAAATTTTCTCCATGTTCTACATAGTATGAATACTATAATTTATTTTTAGATTAACATACTATGAGTCTAGTATGCATTCACAAAAATTTAGAGAATTTTGAGGTCAATAAAACTCATTTGAATTTTTTTAAACTTGACTTTTAACTGCAAAATCATGACCAAAACTTTTCTAACTTTTAATAACTTTGGAGGTAGGTGTTATAGCCTTTTTCGAGCCATCAAAGCTTGGTTCAAACAACATTTAAAAGTCCAAAAGCATGAAAAAATACTTAATGGTGCAAAAACAAGCACAAGAGAAACAAACAAAGATCGGAAAAGAAGATTTCATAACTGTCGGTATAGCGATAGTTGCTATAACAACAATTTCACAAACAACCAATAAATCACACCTATATTTCAATCAAACTTCCATATAAGAAATGTAAGTAAAAATTTAACAAAACATTATGAGAAACCCCTTTCTACAAAAGTCCCATATAAATCTCATATATGTATATGCATTTCGAAGTGTTCCGTAGCGACCTATTTAATACAAAGACACTTCGACTTTCACTTTTTTCCCTGCAAAACAATGGCTATTTATGCCTTCCACTTCCAAGCGGGAATCAAATTCAAACAAGTAATATACACAAGTAAAAACAACGTAAAAAACAACTTATAATTTACAACATTTTGTCAATTTTTAAAACCATTTTAAAGTGAGATTAACTCACATTAAATTCAAAGAAGAAGCAACACTTCCTACCACAACAAAGCAACAACACACCACGACTTCCTACCATAACCAAACACCATGTTCAATCTATCTCCAAAATCCCCCTTCCTTCCAAATGCTCATGCCCTAGCCTAAGGAGGCCCAAAAATGCACACGATCAAGCTAGGTTTAAGGGGAAATGCTCCAAAGCTTCGCCCTTTAGCAAGATAGTGGTGTTTGCAAGGTTGTTCTAAGGTAATCGAAGGAGTTTTAGTTGAAAAGGGGGAGGTTTGATGTGCTTTATCCTAAGAAAATAAGAATGAAGAAGATGAAGAAATGAGAGCAAAGTAGAAGAATGGAAGTGTAAAGGGAAAGTGAAGATAAGGGTGTATATTTATAAAATTCGACAAATGTGGCAAATTACTGTTAATACACTTAATCAAAATTACCCTCCTAACCCTTGTCATCTGAACTTCCTTTTCATACATCCATGTGGCCTTGAGTACTTGCCATCACATCATATGAAAAGGAGCAAAAGGATTAGCAAAAATCTTCCCTCTTTATTACTTAATTCTTTAATTACTTTAGGTTAACCCATTAATTAGTCAAAACTGTTTTCTTATTTGAATATGTGTGTGTACAAATATAATTGTGTGTGCAATAATGTTGCATCAAATTTCGTTTGGTAAATAGTCGAAAATCCAAAAAATAAATTTCGGTCATATTTTCAATTTTTCATCGAACTATTTAATTATGTAAAGAAATTTACAATATGAGTTTACTATCATTATTTATTAATTAAAAGGAGTTTAATAAGGCCATTATATCCATTTAATTAATATTTAATTCATAGTACAAATATTTAAATAATCTCTAAATTTGAATATAAAGTATTTATATTTTTCCAAGATGTTACACATACAATGGTTATATCAGATCCTTAAAATAAGGTTTAATTATTTTTGACCTTTGGCACGAGGACAACAACTAGTAATGCACTTTATTTTCAACTCAAGTTCCTTGACCAAAGGACCAAGGAAGAGCATTCAATGACTATTGGGGGAGACCCTTAAAGAAGATAAAGAATTATCAAAATCAAATAATTGGAGATTCATTATCATAATCAGTCTTTACCTCATTTAAATCGGCTAAAGAACAAGACTGAGCATGCAAAGACTAATGGGGTTGTGACAACCCACACCTTCAGACACACTAATTCAAAGCATAAAATGACATTTGAACTTGCATATTATCAAGTAATACGATTCGTTGGATTTTTAGAACATTACATGTTACATAGACTAATATAAAATTTAAACTATTCTACACCTTGAGATCTCATAATGGAAAGAAACAAAATATAAATAATGAAAATAACCAAATAAATTAACAGTCCCAACGATACGTAATCCATATAATGATGTCGCCAAATAACAATATAAATTTTGATTGATAGAATAATATAGTATAAAATACATGGAGAATAACTACAAGAAATATAGCTCTGGGCATCTAGTCTCCTCCTCCACGTATCGTGTCATTACCAAATCACCTGCTGGTTTGTCCTCCTACAATAAGTATAAAAGAGATGAGAAGGAGTGGATCAAATAAAGTCTGGTTAATGAATTATATTACTAGTGTATGGTGTTCACAATCTATTAATTTCATTTATAATCTACACAACTTAGGCTGTCTACTTGTGTTCATGTATTACATATAAAGGATTGGTTACTCATGGGATATAATTCTAATTACACCTACATCCATTAATAACTTATGAAGGTTTCCAACCTAGGGTTGAACAACCGACAACTAATAACTCTATGTCAATTCCTAGTATACGTTCCCGATAAATAACTTCCTAACTAACATTGGGTTAACATTCTCAATGACGAACATGTATATCGCACTTACACATTAAGCAAACATTGCAATGACAGGTCTCACATCACGTAAACTAACTCGATGATGTATGGCCTACCGAAGCATTTGTGTCATCTTCTCAATGGTAAACGTGTCCAATGCTCTTTGTTATTCAACCTTGAAGAAAAGAAACCATTATAGTGTTTCCCTCGTAGGTTCAGCCACCTTTCAGTCAAATAGCCTAACTATTGCGGATGTCTTTGTTTCCCTTCCTTGATTCCAACATTTTTAACATGTGATTGGGCATTCCATAGTGAAAATAAGAGCTTCTAGTTGAGCTGCAATCGCACGTCTTGTCAAGTTCTACGTTATGCCCGCCAAGAAATGTAAATCCAGGTACGTCATCTAGTGTAGAACTGATACTCCCTATTGCACAAGCTCCATGAAGCTATGTGAACTCCTAAACATTAAGAAAGTAGTAAAAAGTCCTTCGATTTGCTATTCTTAGCCTGCACTAGGTCTTGGTTCAGCCTGGGCTTGCAAAAATAATTTGAACGTCCGACTTTTTACATTTGACGTCTGACTCTCTTTCAGAAAAATAGTTTTCCAGGCATTCAAACGTCTGACTTCCTTTCACAGATGTCCGACTTTGACTTCAGCCATTTGAAAAAGGATTCAAACGTCTGAATCGAGTAGAATTTAAACTAATTTTTCTCGGGTTAAGATTGTTTGAAATCTAGACATCTGAACCTTAATTCAGACATAGATTTCATAATTTTTGTTTATTTTTATTTACTTTGTCATCTTAATTGTAGAGTCGAATATAGAATTAAGGTTCATCTTAATAGTGTTTTGGTGGTGATTCTACTTTTGTTTATATGCAACCTCATATAAAATTTTCCAATAAACCACTTATATATTTACATCAAAAATCTATTTATATTTCAAATTACATAATCGATTCAAGGTGAAATTAAAGGGTATTTGATCTCTTTCATTTATTCAAATCACACCAAACTTTATCTTATAAAAGCTTAAATTTATAGAATTTAGAGTGAATTACTCTAGTCTAACTTTTCCCTTCTTTTATAACTATTTCAATTAAATTAACATCTAGGGTTTTCCATCATCGTTATTCTTTTTGATTTATAGATGAAATTGTAATTCAAATAAAACCAAGGTTGAAACTATTATTCCAATTCAACAATTATATTTTTAAATCTAGTAGAATTATAAAGGAATTTAATTACTTATGAACCATCATAACGTCGTAATCAAATCACTCATCTTTACAAAGCTTCTCTTCTTCTTATTTGGGTTGATTTTCTTCCTTAGACCTCCATGCTTGATTGATTCTTCCATCTTTCTCTCTTTCTCTCCTAACCTTGGCACTCACTCTCCTTTGAATTAGATATATTTTATTTTATTTTTGGTGCAGAAATTTTTGTAGAGAATAGAAGTATTGTTTAAATTTGGGAAGTTTCTATAAAGAAAGAAGAAGTATTATATGTACAGAATAGAGGGGCGGCGGCTAAGGTTTAGAGTGAAAAGGAGTGAGGGTTGGAGTCTTATTTATAGTTGAAAACTTATGTTATCTGGTATAAACCTGAAATTAATTATTGCGAAAGTATCCTTTGTTATAGTTTTCGCTAATTTTGACCTGTTTTATTAAATTTAACAAGTTATATATGTTTTCTAGCTGTAAACGACATTTCAGATCTAATGGAATTAGTCTTGAAGCCTAATTCCAATATTTATCAAAAATTACTGTTTTGTCCTTTTATGTATAATTACATTTTTATCCTTATTAATATATTAATTTATTATTAAATTTCTGTGGTGTTACAGGGATATACCTTTAAACAAGAAAAATAATCAACAAAAGAAAAAAAAATGAAAATTCCATATTATTACACTCTTAAATTTCAAGGAGTCAATAATCATTGTACCTTCGTTTTTTAGTATAGTCATAAACTGATGTGTCTTTTTATTCTATAGAATGGATACTTCCTAAAGAATTTTTAGCTTTTCAACATTTGGTGATACTTTTTTCCCTAAGGCCAATCCAAATTTCTTCATAGAAAATAAGGAAAACAAGAAAGCCAATTTCAACAAGCCCAACATAACACCAATCAAAAGCTCGGTAAGTACCACAATCAACACCAAAGAGGTATCTCGCATCCACTGCACACAATCACCATGGAGCTAGGGGATGAGATGTACGAAAAATGCTTGGTCGGGGAAAGCCAAGATCACACAACTAAACACGTCCAACTCTTCTAAGTATGGATCAAACTTTGTCAAACTCAAAACAAAAACCACCAATAGAAATAATACCAATAAATAACCACCGTCGATGCCTTAAAATGCAGCAAATGCATAAAAACACATAGCAGAAACAAACTCACAGGAAAACATGACCAGAGTCATCCAAATTGGGAAGTATTAACAAGCCAAAAGTGATACGAAAGGAACACAATCATGCATGGAGGTTATTGACAACACGCATTGAATCAACAAGAGTTGTGGAGAAGGAGCTAGGCCAGTCTATAATGGGTAAATTGGGAGAATTTCAAAAAAGTTCCCTATTTGAATCATAGTAAGCCTACAAAGTCTGATGGTTTCACTAGAACCAATCTAGTGGATTTTAATAAAGTCACATTTTATTAACTTTATTCTTACTTTAATTAATTAATCATATTAATTAATTTAATTTAATTTAATGTTTACTAGTTCTGATATTTTAAAATATAAGAATATATCAAATATGTTCATATTATAAATTGTGTGCCAAATATGTAATACTTGAAGCAAGTGTAATTTGGTTGGGTGTTTACGTTCTATCATTTGGGTATGTAAAGGGTTAAATTGTTAATTAGGAAATAATTTAACAGATCATACACAATATATTCATAGCTAAAAGAGAAATAGTCACTAGACTCACTACAACAAAAATGCTCTATTACAACGCCCTTTTTACAACGGGCATTGGCTGCCCGTTGTAATAGTAGGCTATTACAACGGTCCATTCAGGTCCGTTGTAATAGATGCCCTATACAACGCCTTTTTTACAATGGGCAATGACTGCCCGTTGTAATAGATACCAATTTTACAACGGTCCTAAAATGCCCGTTGTAATAGATACCAATTTTACAACGGTCCTAAAATGCCCGTTGTAGTAGGTCTCAATATTTCCTAAATTATTCCGTAGCCATATTTGTTCAATTATTTCCATCCCTCCTAAAAACAAAATAAAAAATTGGGGACTAGGGTTGCAGCCGCCTCTTCTATCTCCTTTTCTCTTCGTCGTCCATCCAATCCACTCTCTTTAGCTCCGTCGCAGCTCCTAAGTACGTGTGTTTTTGATGGTGAAAAGTATTTGAATGTTGGGCTGAAGGATAAAAGTTTAGGTAGGACCAGACCTCTCGGCAAAAATCAAACAATAATGAAAATAACAACCGGGTTCAAAAAATCCTCTGCGAATATTGGGTCAGGTTCGGTTTCTGTTGATAAACATGAAAAAAAGTATCAAAAGTTTGCAGAGATAATGGAGAGTAAATGCTATTGGTTGCAAATGATAACTTTTCTAGGATCTTGTCTTTTGATGTTATGCTCCATGACCCATAAGTATTGGAATTGGGTTCAATACAACAGTTTTCTTATCCGAGTTCTTGTTCGAATGCGTTTAAAGTTGGTGATAACATAGCAGTTACATTAGGAAATAAGGCAAAGGAAAACGATTTCCTTTTTGTCAATAATCATTCAAAGAGTATGAAGCAGTTGTTGAATTCATATATTTAGATTCTGGTTTCAAATAGTTTTGAGGCACTGCCAAATATCGATGAAGTAGGTGAGGTAAAGTCTGTTTTGTTTGACAGGAAAAGGGAAGAGGTGGTTCTCTTATGATGGAAAACTTGAGTTCTGAATCTGAAAAAGAGGGGATGGTGATTATACAAATGTTTAATGAGGTATTAAAAGGTAGAAAAAGCTGTTTGGATATTGCTGTGTTGAATCTTCGGTAGAGAAGAAATCGGTGTATTTTGATAATGATATTGTTTGTTCTAAGATAGTAGTTGATCAATGTAGATTTGATGATAAAGTAGTGGATACTGATGTGCATGGGAGTTCTGAAATAGTGGTGTTACAAGATAATGAGATCGGTAATTTGTCCTTTGCTAACTAAATTGCTGAACTTTCTTGCCAATTTGGGAAGCTGTCAGAGAATCGAGTCCAAAATTCCTAAAGCTAAGTTCTTTTTTTTAAAACATCTTCACTCTTGATCCTGCAAGTTTCAGTAATTGTTTGCTATCAGCAATTACTTGTTCTAGTCTAATACCGACCGGAGATTGCATAAGAGTACATGTCTAAATTAGCCATTAGGTATAAACTCAATATTCACAACGAGATGCTAAGATGACTGAAGATTTTGGACATCCATGAATTTTATTAATTAAGCCAGTTTGATTATCTCTTTACACTTTTTAACCGTTTGTCTGCTAGGTATCATCCTCATATTTAAATTTTGCTTTCATGCTTAACTTTCTCTTCTTTTTATAAAAAAGAAAGATGAAGGTTCGATTTGAGATTGCGAGGAATCATGGAAAAGTAATATGCATCCAGTAACTGATCCCTAAGCAAATATTAATTATAACGTAACGTATACAAAGATAAAGTAAGATGCATCTAGTAACTTAGACAATGACCATGTCAAAAGAAATGAAGCATTAATGGGAGATTCCAAAGATGAGCATAAAATTTACGAGCTTACGCTTGGTTATGCGATTAGGTATGAGTCGTTTTCTTTGTCAGTTGCTTTGAGAATCTGCTTATGAGTTTGAGCGGAGAATATTTGTTAGCATTTTGTTCTAGTAATATTGTATATTTATGTAGAAGGTCTGTCATATTAGCCTAGAATGCCTAAACATTGCAAATAGGTGATAATCTACAGTTGGCATGTAATTTCTGTTGTATCTAATTAATGACTATTTCAGGCTGGCAAAGCAACAACTAAGTTGATTACAGGATAAGCCAATTTAACTGACTTTGGAAATTAATCTATTGGCAATTAACTTCAAGAACTTGTAGCAACCCAGTGTAAAACTAAAATCTATTGGCAGAAGAAAGAAGCAGGGAAGCAAAAGAAAAAGGTAAGGAATTCTTTGAAACGTTTATCTTAATCCACGTTGTTGCGGTTGGAAGTCTAAAAATGTGCACGGTTTAAGTGACAGCTAGTACATCGAAGTGATGTAATATTATTAGCTGTTTGGACGCAACACTCACACAATTAGCATATGCCTGCATAACTTTAGTATCCCAATTATTTATCATTTTTTTTAAAGAAAAGTGAAATTTTAAGGGTGTTGGATCCACACTAAGTCTCCAAAAAAGCTGAAATAGTTCAAAGTCTACATGCTTTTGAAATTGGAAGTCGTATACACTATTATATATTCATTTGAACTGCTTGATTTAAAATTTAATGTCGGATGTGCTTTGGTTACGTAATTAAGTCTCCGTAAGACGATTATGAGTGAAAACGTATTTATTAGTGATTGGAATTTTATTAGTTACACTACTACAAAACAGGCCATTTGCATCGGTTGTTTACCCCCCTTTTGCATCAGTTCAACAACCGATGCATATGCAACCGATGCAACAGGCTTAACACTTTTGCATCAGTTCTAAAACCGATGCAAAAATGTCCTTTTTGCATCGGTTGTTACTGACAACTGATGCAAAATATCATGGTTGGTTGCTTGAACACAGCCCCCATGTTGCATCGGTTGTAATGAAAAACGATGCAAATAATCCCTCTATTGCATCGGTTTTTTATAACAACCGATGCAAACTAATCCCTCAATTGCATCAGCTATTTATACCTGATGCAAAAAAGCCATTCTCAAAAACCATTATTACAATGTACATATATATATATATATTATTGATTATAACAAACAATTATTGCATGCAATATTACAATCATTCAAAATTAAATTTAATGGCAAATACATACTTAATAACATAATACCAAAATAAACATATATCAATTAAAGTGTTAATAATCTATACAAAATAATGGTTCATACCTTCATTTTCATTTCATGGTTGCATATTGCTCTCTGGTTTTTTTTATTGTCTTCATTTCATTGTTGCATATTGCTCTTTTTTTTCAATGGCCATAATCAACCACTACACATCCATCCCACTGCACATCAAATTACAACATCCATCCTTGCCTCATCAGTCCCTGCACAAAACTACTGCCAAATACTACCCACTGCACAAAACTACTGCCACAACAGTCCCTGCCACCACCTTAACATCCATCCTTGCTCTCTTTATTTTATAAGTCTGTTTTTTTAAAATGCAATTAATTACATACATCTCAAAATTTTCTCTCCGCAAATATTTAAGATTCTACCAAAAGCAAGTTTGAGTATATTTATTTGAAATAGTTGCATATGTGCAGGTTTTTTGTTATATAATTTAAGCAGCAATTCTACATATAGTGGATCAACATTCTACATTTACAAAACATTATATTCGACATCAATTAAAAATAATGACAATATCCGTTTAACATCATTTTCAAAGACAATTTAACAAATTTAGAAAGTGAGACGTGTCTTGCATCTTTCATGAGAGGGACGTGGGACTACCTTTACTTTTAAAAAAAATGAATTGGATCAAAACTTATAAACCGCAAAAAACTAGAAGTCTCTACTTCACATTTTGTTTCAAATGTAATAAATTACACATATATAAAAGCTAGTTTGACATATATAAACAAAATGCAATAAATCAAGGAGGGGTACCTGCTCAAGGGAATTATATAAATAAATAAAATAAACCTGAGCAACAGTGGGCATTTGAGGCTGACTATCTGCAATGGCTGCAAGATACATGAGATTCCTTTGAAGCTTTGCTTGATTCCTACAGTTACCTTACAACATTACTTTTAATTTCAAGATCAAAGATAACTTGGGAATGAAACTACCTTGCATTTAGATTTAACATATAATATCCAAAATATCTGTATATTTTACACTATAATTTCTCGGACGTACATAATGTAGGTAGTTGATTTAAAAACGAATTTCTGTTTTTGGTTTTCAATATGTATGTCAAATATGAGAAGAATGAAAAGACGACGGAGGGGAAGAAAGAAAGATGGATGGGAGGACGAAGGGAATAGAGGAATGGATTGTTTTAGGTGCTTGTGTTATTTTCCAAAACACGAAGAAAAAAAATTGTTTTCTATTTTGTATGTTAACTTCGTTTTCTAAATTGGCCGTTTTTGACAAATACATGCGTCGTATGCATTTTTGTATGGACGAAAACCCAAAATTAAAAATAACAAACCAAACACTACCTAAATTTCTAGTTCCCAACTTGCAACACTTCATGGTCTTTTTCATTGCTACCTTAAGAAGTAATTAACCTTCTATTGTAATAAAAACATATTTACTAACACAGTGAAAATGCCATCTAAGAGATGAAAATTACCGACTTTAGAACCTCAGTAACACCCAAAAGCATATACATGCTAACCTTAATTATATGTCCATGTTATACACAAATCATTGAAAACAGTAAGAATGGCATGGATAAAACAAAAATGGTCTAACTAAAGCACTTACTCGGCACATTCTTCAGCTTTTCTAGAATTTTGATTTTCAAGAATAGCCAATATCAACTGCTTATTTTCATCCAAATACTGAGGAAATAGAAGGTTAGGTTAGGTGGAAGGAAGAAAAGGTAGCTAAGAAATATAAGCAAGTACTATGATAGTGCAATGACAATTCAACAGCAATATGACTGGAGAATGCATGCCTTTAGGCTTCTGTCCCATCATATTCTAACCATACTATAAGCAAAATTCATTTTATTGTTCATGTACATACTAGAAACGACAAGTGCACAAATCACATGAATAACACATTATTGGACAAAGTCATTAAAGGTGACATTGTCATAAAGTTATAGAAAAAGAAGACCTAGTTAAAGAGCTAAGGGTTTCATTGTTAGATTGTGATAAGAATGCCCAATTATTGCATGAGTCAACGTCAAAGATTTTGGCACCAAACATGATATAGCTACATCACCAAAAGTTTTTTGTTTCATATCACTTGTTTGTCATAAGTCGTTAGTAAAGTTATTATATATGTAAAAGTGATATTATGTTGTCTCGTTGTCTGTTTAAAAATCATGCCTTTCTGTAGCATGAAATGCTCATTAAATGATCATATCAGAAATGTTTTGCTGAAGAGTAGCACTACTAAACAAAATGGTTTTTCCTTAACTTGATCTGTCCTAACATATAAACAAAAAACATTCCTATGGTCTTATTAGTTGCATAGATCTTTCTGTATTAGAATACAGACATCGCTTGGAGAAGTAGCTTAGACATGCATGTGTACAGAAATATTCCTACATAACCATAAATGCTAAATCATAAACATAAACATGACAAGTAAAGGAAAAAACATTTGACAGCAGCTACCAAATGTATGTAAACAATGTAAAAATACTAACTTCATGTTAGATCTCAGTGTTTCAAAGCACAAGAATAAAATACAAAGTTGACAAGCAACAGATAAAAGAATATAACTAAGTCTAGAATTTGTGACATGGCCAATATATAGGACCATACAGTGAAGATTATTAAAATCAGTAACAAAGCACAGTTGGAACAAGCATCCTCCTATTACTCTTTAAAAAAGAAAAATGCTTTATTTGACAGAAAAAGAGGCAATGAGAGACAAAGCATTAAAATCGACTCGCTATTTTAAGACAGTTCCGTTTGACAATAATCATTAAAAAAAGATGGGCGCCCAACCAGACATAAATTAAAAAAATTCCCCTCTTTTTTTGGCTAAAAGCAAACCAAAACTGGAACAAACCCATATTAGAAGTGATCAGTAATCGATGACGAGTAATAAAAGCAAACCCATGTCGATCAACCAAGCCCTAATCAAAGTACCCAACTCGAGATATTCCAAAACGAGTCGCATCAAAATAACAACGATTAACCATTTGCAGAATGGGTCAAAGAAAAAACGAAAAGAAGAAAAGGGAAAAGTAAAGGAAAAAAAGGGGGAAAAAGGGAGGAAAGGAGACCTGCTGAATAACATCAGTAGTGACCTGCTGAATAACATATACTATTATAAAAAAATCACAACCCGAACATCAGCCAATCCATAATCTCCTCTAATGGTTGACCAACCAAATCGCCTTCCATTAATAATCGACTCGTCTAAAAACATGGGAAACTCGAATCGAACACAGCGAGAACTCCCAAAATTCGATTTGGGTTGCGATTGAATTTTGTTTTCTAAGAAAATTGGGTTGAGAAATTGTGAGTTAATCTACTTTTGAGTGCCGCAATGAATTATGAAAGTAGTGTGTTTGGAGATTTGGGTTTTAT
Source organism: Allium fistulosum (assembly GCA_030737815.1). Taxonomy (NCBI): domain Eukaryota; kingdom Viridiplantae; phylum Streptophyta; class Magnoliopsida; order Asparagales; family Amaryllidaceae; genus Allium; species Allium fistulosum. The sequence continues at coordinate 560,817,776 of CM060907.1, forward strand.
TAAACTGATATTATTCTCAGTTACATTCATTTTGTAGCGTAGGGTTTGAGCGTGGGTTGCGGGTTGTTTTTGCATACCCGTTTTGGTTTTTGTATTTGCCTACTGTTAAAAAATATGTTGGTAAGGAATGCAAATTAACGTAGTTGCATCGGTTGACTTTAAAACCGATGCGACTAAAACTATTTGCATCAACATATTTGCATCGGTTGTTGGTGACAACTGATGCAAATTTGATTTTTTATTACCTATTGCTTTCCACGTACCAATTGCATCGGTTATTAAGACAGATCTGATGCAAATAGTTCTATTTGCATTAGTTTTTACTTCAACCGATTCAAATGAGGCGATGCAAATGGCCTGTTTTGTAGTAGTGTTACATCACAGGACATTGGAGTTGATTGTCTCTTAATTTTTCATTTAAAAATATGGATGAAAAAGAAAAGTCTGGACTCTGTTCCCATATCCAAATTACATTGGAGGTGGGCACCAAGTTTCTATTGAACTTCATTGCTAATGTACAGACTGCCTTTTCTTTCTATACAAGCTTTATCATCTATATTGCTAATGGAAAAAACATGATATGATTGTAGGCTGTGAATAGGCATTTGGATATATTGAGGCCTGCCATTAAAAACTATGGTGGAAGTGTAGAAGTAATTTCTATAGAGAATGGAACTTGCACTCTCTTTGGAAAAGCTTACTAATGAGAAGCTGATTCATCTACACAGTGTAAGTCAACCGCAAATTGCTTTTAGTATTTTTGTTAGTTTCAATTTTTGGGTGTTTATAATAAATTTCTAAATTGAATGAAAACAGGCAACAACTCGATCTAACGATCCTCAACTTGCGGACTTTGTGGAAGCTGAATATCTGGCTGAGCAGGTTCAACATTTTACTTATAAAATCCTTTACTGTATGCAAGTACTTCTAAAGTGGAGAAAAAGCTGAATTGGAGGTTTATTAAATGTTAATGTAAACATTCATGTGTATATTAGAACTATGTCGATGTAAACTTATCTAACTTTTTGGAATGTGTTGGAATTTTATGACTCGAGCTTTTAGTCTTTTCGTATGTGATTTTGGTTGTTTTATGATAATATTTATTACTCGCTAAATTATTCATTATTGGTATGATGTAGATGCTACTGTAATTTTTTTTTAAATTTGCATTTATTTTGCAACGGGCATTGCCCGTTGTAAAATATGGTCGATCTATTACAACGAGGCCTAATACAACGGGCGCATGCCCGTTGCGAAATGCATATTACAACGGGCATTGCCCGTTGTAAAATGCCTATTTTGTTGTAGTGAGTGTATATGAGCTTACATAATTCCAACTTGCATGAAAGGATCAACTAATAGTTGCATAAAATAAGTAAATGAACTTACCATGAAATACACATGTTTATTTTTAATTTTGTGTAGAAACAACATTTATATATATATATATATCTGTGTGTGTGCCTGTGTGTGTCAAAATAATTAAAAATATAAATTTCAAAATTATTCCTTGACCAAATGTTCAAAAAATTATCATGATTCAAGACAATGAAAATTCACATCAAATTACACACACAAACACACACACAGATATATATATATATATATATATATATATATATATATATATAGACACACACACACACATATCTCTATTACTAATAATGTAAATTCAATCCACTAACTTTCACGGTGTCTTTTAAAATTCCTAAAATACCCTTCGCACTCCCATCATGTTTATGTACCACACATTTCCGTCATCAAACCTAATAGGTGACTTCTCCCTAATTCACCCACATTCCCAATCGCAGCTCCTCGGGTCCCCAAATACATTCATTGTCATCATCTAAATCACAAAACCTAAAAACTTACCTCCACAAACATCGTTTTTCCTTATTTCTGAATCCGAACAAAAACTAGCAGCGTTAACGGAGGTATAAGCGACTGGATGAGCCACAACAGATAGCTCAGGCATGTTATCACCATTTTCTTTTTCTACAAGCTATATACATACTATATGTTTTTAAATTCAACCGTCTACAAGTTTTGATTAGCATAAACTTTTTACATCATTACTCATTTTTTTGTTTTGCTCGATCTGATTTGGAAATCTATAATGTGGAAGATAATTTTTCCAACTGATTTATTATTGAGGAAATAGAATTTGTTATAAAAAACTCTGAATCCTTACAACTTTGTAGTAAAATAATTTTATTGGAATACTTAGCGATTATAACAAATCCATTATCAGTGTTATGGCGTACAGATATTTTCAATGCAGTTTTCAATTGTTTCTATAAATTTATCGAATGGTTGAAATCTCAAGAATATTTGTTAAGTATATTCATATTTAAAGTGGTTAAGAATTGAAGACATTTAGATTAGAAGGCCGTATGGCTTCATCGCTTAACTATTTTTTGAATATCTCACTGTAAAATGTAGTCCAACCTCTTCTGTTGGTTCTATTATTAGCTATAATTATGTTTAGGATGGTTTAGTTTTCGTAAAGATCTATTTATATGTGTATATGTTATGCTTTTATTTGAGGTATATAAGCACAATATAGTGTAGCATATGTACTGCTTTATGAATGTTAGTGGAGTTGTACTAAGGATTAGGGAAAGCTACTTAAAGATCTCTTATCTGAAGGTAGTCACTATGGAGCAACTCCATCTAAAAGTATGTATGCTGTCAGTAAATTAGTAATGCTTTCTCATACTGTGGAATCCTCTATACATACCAATGTTAAATTGTGTATACATACACCGCCTATTATAAATGGCTCAGTTGTTTTTTTCTTTTGAATTACAAGATTTCTTACTGAAAGTGTTCGTTTTCTTTCCAGCTTCTTGCTGTAGCTTTTTAATGCATTTGTTTTTCCTACAGGAATTTGAATGACAGTTACATATGTTTCTTATCCTCTTTATAAACATTTTCCATTTTTAGCTTGATGCATTTTCTATTTCATGTTTACTAACTAATAAATATTACAAGTGCAATTTGTTTTTTACATGACTATTTGTTATGGATTTCTATGCAGTTATAGTTTCAGCAGCATTTTCAATGTCTACACTTTTAGCCCTTTGGGACAAACATTACTTAGTTATTTCAACATTTTATAATGTATTGTTGTTTTTAACTGGATTTAAGCACATGGTAATGCCCAATGTTTTGTTCTTCTAAGTTTATTAAGCAAAAAACAACTTCAATTTCTACTGCATTTTGGTCCTTTCAAAATAAAGTTAAAATCAACTAAGAGAATAAGAGAAATATAGAGTTAATTTAAAGGTCAACATAACTGAGAATATAGTGCTTTTGAATTCTAAATTTTGAACTGTCATTATTCATCATGTGCCAAGCAGTTAATAGCATGTCATATCAGTGATAAAGAGAACATGGATTATGAGCTGGTTTTTTTCTTTTAGATTTAGTTGAAAACATAGGCCAAATCCAAACATACTATTTCCTCAATATACTATATCTCTTTTATCTCAATTTACTAAAAGATTGCAAGAAGAAAGCGAAAAGGAAACAATAACTTGAACAGAAACCTAAGATGCAAACTTGCATTTTTAATGCATTGATTGTTTTGAATTCGGCTGCTGGGATGTCATGGCCCTCTTGACAACCATCAACTAGGAAGAGCTTTCATTTATGTTGGAGGCTTGGAGCTATTAATTGCTAAAATGTCATGATATATTCTATTTCCTGGAAACTTTATTTTTGCTCAAATGCCATGGTAAATCAAAGCGAGTTTCCTTATTGGATCAAAAAATTTGGGTTGCATATGAGCCATGGCCTGCTAGGTTAAGACTGTGGCTGCAATAATATTTTTTGCTGGAATGGGGTTAGCTGGACTTTTGTTGGGTGTTAGAGTAACTAGACGGGCTGATTTGTTTGCTAGGTTATACTAAAACAAATGCTATATTCTATTTCCTAAAAACCAAGTCTAATCAAGATTAGGTTAAGAAGAGGAAAGCTACAAGTCATGATTTTATGAAACAAATGCAAGATTATGTAGGAGAGATTTGAATGAGTTCTGAAAAAATAAGCTAATTCGTTTATGTTGTCGAATGTTTTCAATTTATTTTGCATATTTTGGTGAATGATGTCTTACCATCATCAATTGATGTTTTGTGAATTAATGCATGCACATTGTGATTAGATGCAGGCCCGCTTGGACGTGCATATATACTCGTATATATATATATATATATATATATATATAATTCAATGTTGCATAAAATACATACAAAAGAGATGATTCACAAATACATAAGTTCATAATCCAGAGATCAATTTCCATTGTTGTGTTTTTTTATTTGATTTAATTTATAAACAACACATGTAATAACTCAAAATTAATTAGAACACTAGTAATGTAAATACATATAACATACATAAATTTAGGTGAAGGGAAAACATGTTTAAATGTGCAAAAAAACATAAATCAACTGGTTGATGTAGTCCTTCGTGACACCTTAATTTAAGATTTCTCTTCAGATCCCTAAGTAGATTCACACCCAGCTATGTAAGAGAAGGATGGACCACGTGTATTTTATTTTATTTGATGTTTTACATTTTATTTAGAGGCGGGAAATTCTGGAATGGTGCAATGAATTTCAGCCATGGCAAAGAAGGTGAAGAGAAGAAAAGTGAATGAAGGAAAGAATGTTGTCGTTGAACTAGTGGATTTGTTTTAATTGAATGAATGAAACCTTTCACATTCAATTAATAAAAACTATCTTAACCAATTCCCTTAATTTTCTCTCTCTATCCACTCATAAATCTTAAATATGAAGCGGGCCATATCGTTGCTATCTTATGGCAATATCTTCCATAAATCCTTAATGCAATTATCTTTTATTTAAACTCATTATAAGTTACACTGATATTATTAATGCATGCAAATACAACTTTTATATATGCATCTAGAAAAATATAACCGACTCCAAAATATCAAATAAACTAACTTTTATATGTGTGCAAATACTTCTCAAATATTAATTAATTTAATTAATTTGCAATATTTTATAAATTAATTAAATTGTTTGGTTTTTCAAAGAATCCACAAATGTGGTTGTGTGACTCAGAGCTGTGAATTAAGTCAGTAATTAATATTGATCAATTCAAATATTAATGTTCACACATCACCTTAGCTTGTGGTGTGACAGTTTAGCCGAATTCATTGCTTACAGACCTTTTTGGTAAAATCATATTTTATAATTTCTTAAGGGTGTCATTTAATAATGATTATTTACACAAATTCTCTTTGTCAACACTACGTTACATTAGGACTTACGGAATTTGGTTCTAGTCAAAATTCCAGTATTGTCCATATTTAAATTGGTTAGTCCATAAACAAAGTCATTGGTCTATTAATAACATTTAATATTAACTGTACTACCCTGGCCGGAGATTTTTACTTTGAGTTGATTAAAATTGATCGTGATACTAACGTCATGCAACTGAGGAGGCGAATTCTCTACTAAATATTATTTCACTTCCAATACTTCAACTCGGACCTAATCGCAATTAAAACCTTTTACACAAAATAATTGATATTAAATCAAAATTACCGGGGAAAATTGCCCAAAAATTCCTAAAAATTGTAATTTAACTCTCTTATAAAATATAAAATTTTCAGAATCAAATAATTATTTTTCTTATTTTTAATAATTAAAAATCCAAAACTGCCTAATTAACTCAGGTCGTCACGATATTTGTTGTGCTATCTTGAGCCACTCCCTAGACTTCTCTGATAGCGGGCTTCTGATCCAATGCGATTGTTATCCTTATAAATACAAGCCATACAAGAACCAAGAGAGGATGTCGATTCTGCTATCACTACGCGGGATCTCCATCTCTTTTTTAACTCTTTCCTCTACACCATAGTCACCAAGGCAGCTACTCTAGGCAATTCTACGACTTAGTATCAGTCTAACCCTTGTACTTGTGACTAATTCTTTCTCAATCACCTTGTAATCTCATTCAAGCTAGATCAAACCGATAATCAAAGCTATGAAGTGGACGAAGGGTTAGTTAACAGCCGAACTGCTATAAAATTCTTTTGTCTCAAGTACTTTTCTGCTATTTTCTATTATATTTGCTCTGTTCTAACAGGGCTGGTGCTTTCACATCATACTCCAGGGTGTTGATCCTTTTTTGGGTTAACAATATCCAACTATAGGACCCATGTAATTATATACACTTGCATATAGGTGAAGGAATACCTAAGTAGAGTCTCATTCAATCTTTTAGGAGGGGTATTGCCTTGATTGCATTAGGCAATCTAAATGGGAAAATGAGCAAGAATCGGCGCTATGTCATTGTGTTGGCACCATATTAGGGAGTAGGAGCTGTACATAGGTTGAGAACGTCAATGATCCTAAGTGTTCAGCGGAAAGGTGAGGGTTACACCTAAATAGGCTACACCTCCTACTTGTGTATGTCACATTTAGGTCATGCACCGCCACAGTTGTTTGCTAGTTTGTTTATTATCAGACAATGTAGACAACCCTTAAGAAAGGTCTTTCGAAATGAGTTGGGTAGTCCGAGGAGCCAAATCCTTAATAGTTCGAGGAGTCGAGTCCTCAATAGTCCATGGAGCTGAGTCTACAATAAGAAGCAGACAAGCAGTAAATCCCCAAGGCGAGATAAGGTACGACTAAGCTATTGTAACACAGTTATTAGGCACTGCAGGAGTTCCTTAGTATGCAGGACGAGGAAGATGTGATATGACTTTGATGATGGATTCTGACGGGGTGTTAGTTGGGGTTACTAATGGGGATAGTATCTGGCTCCAAAGTGGGACCGTGGTACTTATATATATATATATATTTATGTATATGTATGTAGTTATGGTTTACCTCGAGTAAATGGGGCGTACCGTAAGCGTACATGGAGTCGAGAGGACTAAGGAAAATAAAAGGACATAATATGTGATGGAAGACAACCGGCATAAACTAGTGTCATGTGTAAAACGTATAATTTACTAGTCACCAGAACATTGTTCTAACCCCCTCCTCATTACAACCCATATGATAACTTTTGAGGGGCAGGTACTTGTGCAATGCGGAAATAGTGGAAGAACAATGTAACAACCCTGTATTTTACAATTATTTTTAAATTGATTTCCAGATTTAAATGCTTTATTTATGAAAAGAATAAATTTTGTTATTGTAAATATAAAAACATTGATTTTGTATGTGGATTAGAATTCCAAATATGACTAAATTTAATATTTCCAGAAAATGTGAATTTTGGTCAAATAGGCAAACTTCGACTTTTAACTTAAAATTTTAAAAGTTTAAGATTTTAAATTTTATATTTTATTATAAAAATAGATTTAATAACTTGAATACTGCTTTTCGTTTCGTTCAAAACGGATTTAAACTGCAAAAGTTATACTGTTTTCAATATTGTGTGTATATTGGGTTATTCAGCAATATTCTTTATTTTAAAATTTTATAAATGACATTTTTATTTGATATATTTTATTCTACTTTTTATATTTATGTTATATAATATATATTTTGGCTTTTAAATATTTTTAAAGTAAGGTAGGAATTTTTCCAGAGTTAGTAGTATTTTTCTTGCAAATTTCCATGCCCTGTTTGTAAATTTTAAACATTTTCTTTAATCCTTTTTCTATTTTCTCCAATTTAATTATATTTTTTTTTTTGATAAATAAATTATTTTAATTCAAATTTTCACTTCATAATATTTTTATAATGAAGTGTATAGTTTTTCAAGACTGACAGTGATTTATTTATAATTTTTGAACACTGTTTGGTATTTTTAAGTAATTTTCTTCATTCTTTTTATATTTTTCCAAAATTTATTATTTGTTTTCTCATATTTATAATTGATTTCGGTTTGTAAAGTATTTTTCTGAATATTTTTGTTTATATAAAGATTAAAAAAAAGGAAATATTAAAGGTTGTAAAACACTTTGAAACTTAAGCCCTTTTTGTCCAAACCCTTCATTTTCTTTAACTCCTCAAATTTTGCCCTAGCCATCTAAAACCCTAGTGTAGCCGCCACTTTTTTCTCATCTTTTCACATGAATCATACCTCATTCCATCTCATTTTCTCAGCAAGAAGATTGGGTAATGGCCTCTCCTTCTTTTTTTTCTTTTTTCTCTTCTTTTTCCATTGTTTTCCTATGGTTTTGCCTTGATTCTCTAGCTTGTTTGCTCGACCACCACTTGCTTGCCATGGCCACCACCTCCACTACCTCCTCCTTGTAACCATCACCCACCTACCCCTCTGATTTGACCAGGCCACACCACTCCATGATGAACAACTCTACAAAAAACTATGCAACATTCCTTGAAAACCCTTAACTATGCAAGTCATCACCTTATCACCTTCTCCCCTTCATTATACACCACGGCCACCACCTCTAGCCACCACCACCACCTTGCTACCACCACTATACATCATCTTAGCCTCTGTCCATATCTGAAATTGACATGGCCGAACCCAAGGACCCATGGCCGAACCATTTTGGTGAACCAAAACCATGCTATGTTGCATAAGCCCCTTCACCTTCATGCTTTGCAACTTCTTCTCCATGCTTCACCACTTTTGCTATGCATTCTTATGCCCATACATAAGCCATTCCCTGTTCAAACCAGAGCCAAAACCCACCCTTGACCATGCAAAAAAAAAATAGAGGAAGCAAGGCAAAAGATTTGACATTCAAATCTCTTTTCATTTAAAAGTTATTCCATTTCAAGTGCGTTGAAATTGTGTTTGTTTTGATGTATGTTTTGGGTTGTAATACAAGAGTTGTAGCTTTGGATCTGGCTCTCCACTCAAGTCCGTAGTCTTGTCATCGTGCTTTTGTTTCCATTGTGTCATTGTTTTTGATATCTCCAGCACAAACAGGTGAGTTATTCTCACCAGACAATATGTACATATATAACTAGTAAATTGACACCCTGCGAATCTGTAGAAATATATTATCATGTTATATATGCTTATATTACTATCATATGATGTTCACACCTGTTTATACACATGTTATATCATATGTTACTGTTATTTAATGTTATTCTGTTATTTATATCAGTTATCACCATTGCAAGTTCCCTGTAGACTAGAATCACTATGGGTTGAAATGATACATACCCTAACGGACTTTAGAATAGGGAAAAATTGTTATGGGCTGAAATGATAGGCCTGAACGATTTTTATTTAATTTATTTTAACTTGGGATTGCGGGTTTGAAATGATTGAACCCAGATTTTTCTTTTTTTAACTGCGGATTGAAATGATACATATCCGTATCACTTGACCTAGGTTAGAAAATTATATACAGGCCCGTGGTTATTTTAAAAAGTGTTTTGGATATTTTTAAGTATTTTAAAAAATTATAAATTTATGAAATTTGATTTAAATAGATTTTGAAATGTTTTAAAATAAAGAAATTATGATTTTTTTTCCATGTGTTAAAAATGTAATTAATGAATGGTTTAATTGGATTATTGAAATATAACTTAAGTTTGAAATTTGGAATTTTGGTTAAAAAAATGATATTTAAGTTATATGGATAAAAATGAAAATTTAATTATATTTGGAAAATGGTAAATATGATAATTTGATTAAATTTGAATTTAAACGATTTATTAAAGTATTATTGATTTTTCTATGAATTTAAGTGGTTAAATAAATGAATGTTTAAAAGTGATCTTTTAAAATATAACTTGACTTGGAAATGTGAAATTTGGTTTTATTAAAGGTTTAAGTTAATTAAATAAAATTGGAAATTTAGTTAAATTTGTGAAATGGTAATTTAAATTTGAAGTGTTAAGTTATTTGTTGAAATGTGAAGAATTGGAAACTTTTACACTTAAACTTATTAAGTAAATTGTTGAAAATTGGATTTAATTATAAGAAATTTATTGTGAAAAAGATATATGTTAAATGATATGTAAATGAACATTTTAAATGTTAAAATATGATTTTTAAAATGTTTACGTGTTTTAAATTGAAGTTATTTAATTGCTGGAAATACACTAACACCTGAAATCTACTTTTAATAGCATTCAGAAATGCTATAGTTCTGTTTTGAACTAAATTTGTGTAAAAAGAGCTATTACAGCATTTCTGAAATGCTGTAGTTGCTGTAATTGAACTTATAGGCTAATATTGAACTCAGGCCTATTATAGCATTCTCTGGAAATGCTATAATGGTCTGTAAGCTTTGCTGAAACCAAAAATAAAACCTTTATTTTGAAATCTGAAATACCGCAGCACTTCTGAAATGTTGTCTTTTCTGTTTTGAACTATAATATAACTAAAAACTGAGTTTTAACAACAGTTTTAAATGCTGTCTTTGCTGAATAAAAATGTTTTCAAGTATAACTTATAACAGCTTTTTTCTAAATGCTGCGAAAGGCTGAAATTTTAATAATTATGGTTTTTGACTTAGTAAACGAACTCGGAATGGTTTGAAACTTTGGAAATTGAATACTTGATTTGAAAATATAATAATTACACTTTTAAAAGGTTTAAATGAATTATTTTGATTGGAATATAAACTATTTAAAGGTGATTTGAAATGATAGTAAATGAACGATATCTTTGAATTTAAAGGGTATTTAAAGTTGAATTTTTGGTTTTGAACTGATAGGATATTTTATTATATTAAAATGATTTGAAATGAAGTTTTGGAAAGATATGATATTTTGATATATTGAAATGATTTGAAATGAAGTTTTGAAATGATATGATATTTTAAATATATGGAAATGGTTTGGAATTGATTTAATCTTTATTTTGATAAATATATGGTTTTGAAATGATATTTTATTTTGAAGTAAAGTATTGTTTTAAAAGTTATAACCACGGGTTATAATAACGATTGGTTGTTAAAGAGACCGGGATCGGATATGGACATACTCTCTGTCGATACCGAAAACCACTTTGACAACTGTGTATGCGGTGGAGTTTCCAGAATGAAGTAGGATGGTGGCGACGATCCTAAGGTATATACGTGGACCCAACTCCTGTGAGTTGGCATAAGGTGACTAAAACAGGAGCGATCTCGGGCCAGTGAGGTAGCACCTCGTATCGGACACACTTCTTCGATACCATTCTATTACTTTGTGATTTTTGGTGGCCACCCTTGATTTGGGAGTGTTGTTCGAGGTGGAACGGTAGTGGCTGCTATGCGTATCCATCAGTCCGTGTGCGTAATTGGTATATCTACCTTGGCATTGCCTTGTGTGCCGTGTCACCTACCATATCGAACCCACTACGATTATGATTTTAAGATCCGACCGCGTTAAGGTTCTCCATCCCCTTAACGCTATTTTCTATATAATTATACTTTACTAATTAGACACTACTGTATATAGCGTGTATTACTACATAGTAGATAGTTTAACGGATCCTTAAAGAATGGGCGATCCCAAGCATTCTTTAAGTTACTTGTACCTTTATTACAGTTCACTTGAGTTGGTTTACATTATATAAGTATATATTGTCCTGACTCGAGTGTTTTGTGTTTTGCTTTACGCTCGGGTCAGCCTGAGTTATTCATAGATTTGGATTTCCACTCTCTTGGAGATTTGAATCGCTGGAGATTATCTGCTTGTCTCGTCCTATCTACTTTAGTTCTGTTATCCTACTCAGCTTGTACTTGGTTATTTTATTGAAACTTCTGTTGTACTTTATTTCTTCTGTTGTATCTTGTTTAACTCTGGTATATTTATATAGTAGCTTCATGAACTACTATTTCTTTTACTTCCGCTGCATTATTTTACTCTGTGTCTGTGATCTGTGATTATATTTATTTACTGTATATTCTGATATTTGCCAAATTTTATTTACAACGCGGTATTTTGAGCAATTCAATTCCGGCATGAGTGTCTACCTATACTCTTATAATGGATGCGAATGGTTGAAAATACCGGGTCGTTACAGTTGGTATCAAAGCTTTGGCTTTGAGGCAAAACTTATAATGTATGGTAAATTTATTTACAGAATCACTTTCGTTCGAGTTTGAATCTCTTCCTTTTGATTCGATTTCCTTTGAATTTTTGGAACGTTCCCTACGGTTCCAAAATCCATTCTTGTCCCTCACTATTCATCTTCTTTTGATTCTGGAGTATCCCATAACTCCACTTCGAATGATCTTTATAGTGAATTGGCGGTCTCGCCAATATTCTATTTTTCTTGTAAAGGGGTGAAAATCCTTTACAATCAGCATCGATTCACCAGAGATTTATATTTATCCTTGGTTTAGATGCTAATATCTTTTATTTTTCCAAACTCTATCTCTTGAGATCGAACGTAGATTTGTCCCAGGAAAATCCACATCGATCTTATTCTTTAACTCACGGTTAACCCGGTTAAGGTTGTCCGCGGTTATCTAAGCTTACCCATCTCCCTACTTTGTTATTTAATCATCTTGTCTTTTGTTTCCAACCTACCTTCAAAACATTTTGAATTGTATTTGTAAATCTATAATTAATATTTTGTTTTATATTGTGTTGTTTGAGTTGTTGATGTTGATTTGGGTTTCCGATCGATTAGTCTGATCAACGCTATCGATAGGATTTCTAAAACACTTTGACAGAACAAACTGACACAATATTATATTATAAAAAAAATTTGGTTAATGAAATAAATTTTGATATATAATTTATGGAACTTAATAAATTGATTTAAATTGATAATTTGAAGTGATAATACTTGATTTATCATTTATTGTGCTACAAATGAATTTATAAATAGTTGTTTATAAATTTATTTGGGAACTGAAATGAATTTAAAACAAGAAATTTAAGAATTTAATTTCCGATGGATTCAAACCTTGTGTTAAAAGTTTTAAAAGGATATATTATTTAAATTATTTCCAAGTATAAATTTGTTTCTAAAGGATTTTTAAGTTTAAAAATTTAGCGCTCTTCTCTTTGTCGCTGGAAAATAATTTCGGTGATGACTGCAGCATCATCGACGTTCATTTTCAAGTTTCGAAGTGAAGAGACTGTTCTGTAGTCTTGCTACAGCTTTGTTTTGGGGAATTTAATTAATTTGAATTTCTAAAATATGACTTGATTTATAATATATATAGAGATACATGATTTAAATTTGATTTGACATATTATGTATATATAATTACTTATCTCCAAATGGTTTGAAGATGTTCGAAGATTCAAATTCTTAAACAAAAATTCTTAAAGAATAATTTCAATTATAAAAAGAAAAATCAAAAATTTGGATAAATGATTCAAAATTGAGATAATTGAATTGGAAAGTTTTATATGTATAACACACAATTTCATTCCAATATAACTTACCTAAATTACACAGAAGTTGAATATGTAATTGGATAATATACAACATAAAAGGGGTTTATAAATAAAATTTGAGTGGTTACAATAAATGTTATACACTTGAATTTTATGTTATAAATTGATTAATAGAGGTAAATAGAGAAAAAAAGGAATTTAAAGAGATTTTATTTAAATAACTTAATAATCAAATTTGATTTAATATGGAACCTTAAGTCTAACCTAGGAATTTTAATAAAGGTTATTTCCTGAAATGAATATGTTGTATAATAAATAATGTATCTTTGAATAGATAAAATAAAATACATTTGAATTAGACATTTTGTAATAAAGTTTATTTAACTTGAATTCATAGTTTAATTGATGTCTAAATGAATAAATGTGTAAAGAAATTTGATTGTTATATTTGCTATATAAATATTTTATTTATGAAATAGATATGTCTTGAAAAATGAATGATTATGATTTAAATAGTTAAAATGTATTTTAACATCACTAAAACTTGATAATTGAGAATTTGGTTTTCAAATGGAAATTTTAAGTGTAACTTATTAAAGGAATATCTATTTATGAAATGGGTATTTTAAATAAAGTGTTAGGGTATGTGTTAAATTTAGAGCTAAGTAAAATAGTGAGCTTTTGATTTAATAAACGAAGTATAGTTTAATTTGGATATTCCATTCATAAAAGTTTGTTTTAATAAGTCATAAGTTAAATGATATCCAAATGAATATTCTAGAATAAAACTGATTTGAAATATTAATATATCTACTGTAGCATTTTATAAGTGCTGCTGTTTTGAAAATACAATGTTTTGGAAATTTTTAAAATTGAATGAACTTAGAAATGTTACAACTTTACAATGAATATTGTTTGATCTTGGATTAAAATGGTTTAAATGAAGATTATTTTTAAAAGGTGTTATGATTTTCTAAGTATTTTTTTTTTTAAAGAACAACATTTCCAAGGTGTTATGATTTTAGTAGTATGATTTCCAAATGATAAACATCCCTAAATTGTTATGTTTTTAAAGCATTATGGTTTCAAATTTATTATCTTATTTTGTTTTTTTCCAAACTATCTTTTGGTTGTCCTTATTTCCCTTATCTTGTTACAGAATGGGAAGGCTATTGCTTATACCGGTCTGTTTAGAAATCTTTCTGTAATCTTTGATAATCTTTGTTACTCATCTGGATCTGAACACTATTTTTCCATTTATAGACCGTCGGTCAAGTGAAAAGGGAGATTCAGACTCTAGAGGATCGTTTTCGTGTTTGTGTTCTTGATTTGATCACCTCCATCTTGTTAAACTTACCTATAACAATAGTTATCAGGTGTAATTCCAATCTTCTTATCATCTTGTCTTAAATTCTATTTCATTCTATCTTTTTCTGTGCTTTCCCGTACCTCGTTCCTTTTCGGGGACGAAAAGTTTTGAGTGGGGGAGAGTGTAACAACCCTGTATTTTTCAATTATTTTTAAATTGATTTCCAGATTTAAATGCTTTATTTATGAAAAGAATAAATTTTGTTATTGTAAATATAAAAACTTTGATTTTGTATGTGGATTAGAATTCCAAATATGACTAAATTTAATACTTCCAAAAAATGTGAATTTTGGTCAAATAGTCAAACTTCGACTTTTAACTTAAAATTTTAAAAGTTTGAGATTTTAAATTTTATCTTTTATTATAAAAATAGATTTAATAACTTGAATACTGCTTTTCGTTTCGTTGAAAACGGATTTAAACTGCAAAAGTTATATTGTTTTCAATATTGTGTGTATATTGGGTTATTCAGCAATATTCTTTATTTTAAAATTTTATAAATGACATTTTTATTTGATATATTTTATTATAATTTGTATATTTATGTTATATAATATATATTTTGGCTTTTAAATATTTTTAAAGTAAGGTAGGAATTTTTCTAGAGTTAGTAGTATTTTTCTTGCAAATTTCCATGCCCTGTTTGTAAATTTTAAACATTTTCTTTAATCCTTTTTCTATTTTCTCCAATTTAATTATATATTTTTTTTGATAAATAAATTATTTTAATTCAAATTTTCACTTCATAATATTTTCATAATGAAGTGTATAGTTTTTCAAGACTGACAGTGATTTATTTATAATTTTTGAACACTGTTTGGTATTTTTAAGTAATTTTCTTCATTCTTTTAATATTTTTCCAAAATTTATTATTTGTTTTCTCATATTTATAATTGATTTCGGTTTGTAAAGTATTTTTCTGAATATTTTTGTTTATATAAAGATTAAAATGAAAGGAAATATGAAAGGTTGTAAAACACTTTGAAACTTAAGCCCTTTTTTGTCCAAACCCTTCATTTTCTTTAACTCCTCAAATTTTTCCCTAGCCATCTAAAACCCTAGTGTAGCCGCAACTTTTTTCTCATCTTTTCACGTGAATCATACCTCATTCCATCTCATTTTCTCAGCAAGAAGATTGGGTAATGGCCTCTCCTTCTTTTTTTTTTCTTTTTTCTCTTCTTTTTCCATTGTTTTCCTATGGTTTTGCCTTGATTCTCTAGCTTGTTTGCTCGACCACCACTTGCTTGCCATGGCCACCACCTCCACTACCTCCTCCTTGTAACCATCACCCACCTACCCCTCTGATTTGACCAGGCCACACCACTCCATGATGAACAACTCTACAAAAAACTATGCAACATGCCTTGAAAACCCTTAACTATGCAAGCCATCACCTTATCACCTCCTCCCCTTCATTATACACCACGGCCACCACCTCTAGCCACCACCACCACCTTTCTACCACCACTATACATCATCTTAGCCTCTGTCCAGATCTGAAATTGACATGGCCGAACCCAAGGACCCATGGCCGAACCATTTTGGTGAACCAAAACCATGCTATGTTGCATAAGCCCCTTCACCTTCATGCTTTGCAACTTCTTCTCCATGCTTCACCACTTTTGCCATGCATTCTTATGCCCATACCTAAACCATTCCCTGTTCAAACTAGAGCCAAAACCCACCCTTGACCATGCAAAAAAAAATAGAGGAAGCAAGGCAAAAGATTTGACATTCAAATCTCTTTTCATTTAAAAGTTATTCCATTTCAAGTGCGTTGAAATTGTGTTTGTTTTGATGTATGTTTTGGGTTGTAATACAAGAGTTGTAGCTTTGGATCTGGCTCTCCACTCAAGTCCGTAGTCTTGTCATCGTGCTTTTGTTTCCATTGTGTCATTGGTTTTGATATCTCCAGCACAAACAGGTGAGTTATTCTCACCAGACAATATGTACCTATATAACTAGTAAATTGACACCCTGCGAATCTGTAGAAATATATTATCATGTTATATATGCTTATATTATTATCATATGATGTTCACACCTGTTTATACACCTGTTATATCATATGTTACTGTTATTTAATGTTATTATATTATTTATATCAGTTATCACCATTGCAAGTTCCCTGTAGACTAGAATCACTATGGGTTGAAATGATACATACCCGAACGGACTTTAGAATAGGGAAAAATTGTTATGGGCTGAAATGATAGGCCTGAACGATTTTTATTTAATTTATTTTAACTTGGGATTGCGGGTTTGAAATGATAGAACCCGGATTTTTCTTTTTTTAACTGCGGATTGAAATGATACATATCCGTATCACTTGACCTAGGTTAGAAAATTATATACAGGCCCGTGGTTATTTTAAAAAGTGTTTTGGATATTTTTAAGTATTTTAAAAAAATTATAAATTTATGAAATTCGATTTAAATAGATTTTGAAATGTTTTAAAATAAAGAAATTATGACTTTTTTTCCATGTGTTAAAAATGTAATTAATGAATGGTTTAATTGGATTATTGAAATATAACTTAAGTTTGAAATTTGGAATTTTGGTTAAAAAAAATGATATTTAAGTTATATGGATAAAAATGAAAATTTAATTATATTTGGAAAATGGTAAATATGATAATTTGATTAAATTTGAATTTAAGCGATTTATTAAAGTATTATTGATTTTTCTATGAATTTAAGTGGTTAAATAAATGAATGTTTAAAAGTGATCTTTTAAAATATAACTTGACTTGGAAATGTGAAATTTGGTTTTATTAAAGGTTTAAGTTAATTAAATAAAATGGGAAATTTAGTTAAATTTGTGAAATGGTAATTTAAATTTAAAGTGTTAAGTTATTTGTTGAAATGTGAAGAATTGGAAACTTTTACACTTAAACTTATTAAGTAAATTGTTGAAAATTGGATTTAATTATAAGAAATTTATTGTGAAAAAAATATATGTTAAATGATATGTAAATGAACATTTTAAATGTTAAAATATGATTTTTAAAATGTTTATGTGTTTTAAATTGAAGTTATTTAATTGCTGGAAATACACTAACACCTGAAATCTACTTTTAATAGCATTCAGAAATGCTATAGATTCTGTTTTGAACTAAATTTGTGTAAAAAGAGCTATTACAGCATTTCTGAAATGCTGTAGTTGCTGTAATTGAACTTATAGGCTAATATTGAACTCAGGCCTATTATAGCATTCTCTGGAAATGCTATAATGGTCTGCAGTCTTTGCTGAAACCAAAAACAAAACCTTTGTTTTGAAATCTGAAATACCGCAGCACTTCTGAAATGCTGTCTTTTCTGTTTTGAACTATAATATAACTAAAAACTGAGTTTTAACAGCAGTTTTAAATGCGGTCTTTGCTGAATAAAAATGTTTTCAAGTATAACTTATAACAGCTTTTTTCTAAATGCTGCGAAAGGCTGAAATTTTAATAATTATGGTTTTTGACTTAGTAAACGAACTCGGAATGGTTTGAAACTTTGGAAATTGAATATTTGATTTGAAAATATAATAATTACACTTTTAAAAGGTTTAAATGAATTATTTTGATTGGAATATAAACTATATAAAGGTGATTTGAAATGATAGTAAATGAACGATATCTTTGAATTTAAAGGGTATTTAAAGTTGAATTTTTGGTTTTGATCTGATAGGATATTTTATTATATTAAAATGATTTGAAATGAAGTTTTGGAAAGATATGATATTTTGATATATTGAAATGATTTGAAATGAAGTTTTGAAATGATATGATATTTTAAATATATGGAAATGGTTTGGAATTGATTTAATCTTTATTTTGATAAATATATGGTTTTGAAATGATATTTTATTTTGAAGTAAAGTATTGTTTTAAAAGTTATAACCACGGGTTATAATAACGATTGGTTGTTAAAGAGACCGGGATCGGATATGGACATACTCTCTGTCGATACCGAAAACCACTTTGACAACTGTGTACGCGGTGGAGTTTCCAGAATGAAGTAGGATGGTGGCGACGATCCTAAGGTATATACGTGGACCCAACTCCCGTGAGTTGGCATAAGGTGACTAAAACAGGAGCGATCTCGGGCCAGTGAGGTAGCACCTCGTATCGGACACACTTCTTCGATACCATTCTATTACTTTGTGATTTTTGGTGGCCACCCTTGATTTGGGAGTGTTGTTCGAGGTGGAACGGTAGTGGCTGCTATGCGTATCCATCAGTCCGTGTGCGTAATTGGTATATCTACCCTGGCATTGCCTTGTGTGCCATGTCACCTACCATATCGAACCCACTACGATTATGATTTTAAGATCCGACCGCGTTAAGGTTCTCCATCCCCTTAACGCTATTTTCTATATGATTATACTTTACTAATTAGACACTACTGTATATAGCGTATATTTCTACATAGTAGATAGTTTAACGGATCCTTAAAGAATGGGCGATTCCAAGCATTCTTTAAGTTACTTGTACCTTTATTACAGTTCACTTGAGTTGGTTTACATTATATAAGTATATATTGTCCTGACTCGAGTGTTTTGTGTTTTGCTTTACGCTCGGGTCAGCCTGAGTTATTCACAGATTTGGATTTCCACTCTCTTGGAGATTTGAATCGCTGGAGATTATCTGCTTGTCTCGTCTTATCTACTTTAGTTCTGTTGTCCTACTCAGCTTGTACTTGGTTATTTTATTGAAACTTCTGTTGTACTTTATTTCTTCTGTTGTATCTTGTTTAACTCTGGTATATTTATATAGTAGCTTCATGAACTACTATTTCTTTTACTTCCGCTGCATTATTTTACTCTGTGTCTGTGATCTGTGATTATATTTATTTACTGTATATTCTGAGATTTGCCAAATTTTATTTACAACGTGGTATTTTGAGCAATTCAATTCCGGCATGAGTGTCTACCTATACACTTATAATGGATGCGAATGGTTGAAAATACCGGGTCGTTACAAACAAGTTTCCTTATGCAAGCTCGATACTAAAAACGACACTGGACATGGGATGCCAATCTTGGCCAGTAAATATATGATTTATTATATCCTACTATGAGTTATATCGATGGTGCTTTGATATGCATTTTTTTATTAATTTGCAGGATACCAAATCAACGATCCGAACTTTGGTGGACATGGGTTTTCGATTTAGCGAAAATTGAGGCCCATCGGGATGTGGGTTGTCACGCCTCGGATATCTAATGTCCATGTCAGTGCCGAGCATGAATGAGGGAATTTTCCTTCTCACCATTTCCGCATTGTACCAGAACCTGTTCTTCTAAATCTATCATATGGGTTCTAATGAGGAGTGAGTCAAAACAACGTTCTAGCAACTCTTAAATTACATATCTTATCAATAACACTAGTTTATGCCGATTGGGTTCCCATTACATGTTATATCTATTATTCATAGCTTAGTCCTTTTTGACTTCATGACACATATGATATGTCCAACCTACCCCTATGTATGAAATACACACACACACATGTGTGTGTGTGTGTATAAGCATCGCTATCCACAATGGACAAGAATGCATCCTCTACTATTATTTGCACCGGGCATCCACAAAAGCTTTAGGCCAAATTGCCAGGATGCATAAGGAACCTTCCGTTGGTGACTAATAATGGCATCATAGCTAATTATCCATATTATTAACTCCTTTCAAAGACTTATCTAAGGGTTAACTAGCCCACCTCCTACGACAACAAACAAAATTTGAGGCAACAGTGTATCCCATACGGAACCTATACCAGTAGGATGTGTAATCTATCTCTAGATGTAACCTAAGTTTTTCCAATGATCGCTTAAGGACCGATGACGGTTTCAACCTAATGTGTACAGTCCTACTCCTCGAATATATGGTACCAACAATGTTGACATAGGGTCAAGCTTTCACCCACCGTCTAATTTAGGTTCCTAACGCAGATCAAGGAAATGCCCATGTGGTTACTTAATACCTCATGTTGAAATTGAAGTAGACACTAAATTGGCCATATAAGACTTCAAATCCAAGGCGAACCCACTTTGGTATATTCCCTAAACCTATATTCGAATGTATATCCTCATGAATCCTACAGTTGGAGATGTCCTACATTAGTACAATTTATACACAACTACTGGTAGCCCCTTAAGGAAGGTAGACTTCTATTGTATAACATTACTGACCTCGTATCCCAACCCTTACTAATGACCATGTCATTTACAATTAACCTAAATATTGGGCTAGACCTAATAATCCACAACCGTCATAAATGTATTCTTGAGGCCATATAATTTCAACAAGAAAAATATTAGGTCTCACGAGTTCACTTATTTATATTCATTTACTTCCCCTGAACTTACTTCTTATTTCACTAATGCCGATAAATATTATTTATTGCTTCTTTTCTATTAATCCAATTATTCTTTTCAATTAATACAATTAAGTATCATTTACTGCTTCTATCCTATTTATACAATTAAGTATCATTTATTGCTTCTTTTCAATTGATGTCCATTTTAACTTGATTAATGTAACTTCTCAAATTCTTTAATTCGTTGTTTTATTCATATTTAGCGCTTATTTGTTTTCCAACTAATATTAATCACATGCCTTTAATTGTCAGCGGAATTATTATTATTATTTATATTTATAACACATTAATCTTACATTAAGGAATTCCTACATCTTAATGCATTGGAACTTAATCTTCCCAAAAAAGGAAATGTTATCACTGTAGTTTCGTGAAATTATTCATATGAGGAATTGTACTGTATTCTGAATTACAAAGAATTATCCTTTCTATTTTTACTGAAATAGACATTACAGAATATGGTAAACATCCGTATTTTGCACATCTCTTCCCACTGGGCATATTCCTTGTTATTCCAAACAACACACTTTTCATATATAATTGTAAAGTTGGATTATTTATAGAAATTAATAGGAACATTCTTCACTCCAATGAATTAAAATATAAAACTTAAATCCCAAATCAGATTAGGACATCTTAAATTCAGGTTTAACAACTTATAACATTAAAATAATGAAATCTGAAGTTAACATACAATCTTATTAATAACTTATCTTATAACATTTTGGGATTACTTTCATCGTTACATTATAGATTGAGGTGTATAAAGCGTTTAATCAAGATTAACAATCTATTTGGTATGTAGGCAAGAATCTCACCATGCAAGAGGCCAAGTATATTAATCCTTCCTCCGTGATGAACTGTTGGCACTAGTCCTACATTTTGTCTCTGTGGAGTTTATTTTATATATTTAGGCCTACAATTCCATTATTTATATTCAGACATAAAAGAAATAGATTCACTATAATATAAATCCAATATTATGTGAAAAATATAATTTTCCACTCACCTCCTAGCTTCCAAATCTTCAGATCTAGATCCGTTCTCCTTATTTGACTCCCTTTCTTTTTACCAAAATATGTATCAAAACCGCATACATATTTATTAGAATTATAGATATGAGAAAAGATTTGGATTAAACGCTGTTTAAATTTAAATCTAGAATTTACCACTTTTCACAGAATCGGTACACCCCTATTCTTTTTCTCTTTTATTTTTCGCTATTCTCTATAAATATATATATATATGTATGTATGTATGTAATATTTTATAATTTATATAATTCCTAAAATTAGTTGGGAGGAGAAAATGGCAGAGCTTCGCTCCTCGATTTATAAAATATGAGAAGAAAAGTGAGGGTCTAGGTATGTATTTATAGGCGCATGAATCAATTCCATATGTTAGATTTTAATTTATTAAATCCAGACTGTTAGGCCAAGGTTCATTCTCAACCGCCACAGCACCACCAGTCGACCGGTCAATAGGGGCGGTTGACCGCTAGGGGTCGATTAGTTAATGTTATTTAATTAACGTGAGTTGTTTCCTTTGATAATTTATTTCCTTTAATATATTTTGAATTATTTTCGATTCCAAATCTTTGAACGACTCCGATCATAAAACTTTATATATGAACGTTGATCAGAAAATCGCCATGAACACGATGGTGTAAGTTTCATAGCCTTCTAACATTTGTAAAATTTCTATTTTTGAGCATCAATACTTATTTATTAATTTTTTAATTAAATACTGTTCAATTTACGGGGTGTTACATTCTCTCCTCTTAAAAGAATTTTGTCCCTGAAATTTCTGAAGGACTGAATTATGTAACATAACATGCAACCATTCTAAGCTATCTAACCAATTAATGTACAACCAATTTTTGCAACCAATCGTGTACAAGTAAACGGTGTATCACGGCACATATGATATGAATGCTGAATAATACTAAATCAACGCCTCCAATATGATTGGATTCTTTAAAATAGTTTTGTAAATATGGTGCGAGCAACCTATATATACTGGCAGTTATATATATATATATATATATATATAAGTTTTCAAAAATCAAAATTCTTTTTTCACCCAACGATTTCCACACTCCTATGAATAGGAGTATGGTTCAATCAATTTTGCATCCAATCCCTACCATCCAATATCTAGCATGAAATTTCTAACATCCAAAGTTTTTGAAAATATAGTTTTCCTAAATCTACACTCTCATGCCAAAAAAGAATTTAGATGGAAATTTTTATATTTCCACCCTTCTTTTGTGTACCAATTTCGTTGTACCTTGGAACCTTTTTTCTTCCTCCAAATATTTTCTAACCATTTCAAGTACAGTTCATATAAGGTAGTTTATTTTCAAAATTTTAAAGCGGAAATATTCTATAAACAAGTTTTATTTTATCATCAACAAGGTATGGAAAATGAAATTCTTAAGTTGTGACAGCTTTTTCCCTTGTCATTATCTATGTTTTTCATATTGTTCTTGTTGAACAGTGAAATTTTTATTTGTTAACTCATCAACTTTCCCTATGCTAAGCATGTGGCATTTCTAAAGTCGGAAATTTTCTCGTTTTCCATTCAAAATTGTTTTCAGTTAAATTTGTGAAATAGTTGGAAAATTTAAAAAAAAAATCACTTTTCAAAACTTTTTCAAAAGTATTTCATATTTTAAAAATCAAAGATTTTTGAACAAATTTTTTAAAAGTATTAGTTTTAAACTTTTCAAAACAAATCAAGCCACGTCCCAATGTAGTTGGGATTCAAACAATGGTTTTACGCCCATGATTGACCTTAACCTATTACATAGTAAATGTTCGAATTTCAAAATGTTTTTTTTTAATTTTAGGACAACAATCAACATACAAGTACATTTATAAATTTCAGCTTTTAAGGCATAGGATAGTGACCTGTGGTTCTACAACAACCTTTCCCTATCCTTTGCTTGTTAAACTTTATTTCTCCAAAATTTTAATGCTTTTGGGACTTAAAATTATTTACTTTTAGTAGCAAATTCAATAAATTTCCTAATTTATATTATAAACTTCCAGTCTTACTTTGCACTATTAAGCGTCTTCATGAGATATTGTTTTCTAGTCTATATAGCAGTCAATTCAAAAAATCAACACAGTAATAAAAAGGAACATTTACCATAAATATCGTATGCGTTTTTATGCAAACAGAGATAACTAATGCTTAAAACCCAAAGCCTAAAAGAAAAGCAAATGATGGAAAAAAGATAACAACTGCTACAGCTACTAATCCCTAACAACTACCTATGAGCTATGAGATGGTCCTAACCGCTTGTGATAGCTCGAGCCATTGTCGTGACCCTTGAATAGAGATTGCATCGCAGCTATACACTTGAGCTCACGATCCTAGTGCTGCTGCTCAGCTCGTATCTCCCATAGCTCAGCCTCGATCCATAGATAAGAGTCTTAGATCGCTATAAGCTTAGGACTTTGTAATCCTGTAGCATCCTGACCTGGCATTGCTACCTCCTATGCCTACCCTGTGGCCCCCTGTTCTCCTGCCTCCTCTAGTGCCTCTATAATCCCCATTCTCTTAAGGAAGAACCTATCCAACGGGGCAAGAGTCTTCTTCTACACCTACTCTCCTCGAAGGCTCACCCCGAATTATCTAAAAATGTGAGTGAAGAGGTGATAGTACCAGATGTTGCTCCTAGGAATCCTAACTTCGGGCCTATGTGCTGACTCATAATAGCCTTAGCCCAGTTCATCGTAATACCACCAATAATGGCATATGCGACCTTTTGAACTGAGGGATGGATCGAACTCCCCGTCTTGGAGATGATATTGTGCTGGATGATGCGGGTGGTAAGACAGGGCTTTGTCCCTCATATTATCCGCTCTCCAGACCCCCACTCCTCTATGAAAAATCCACTGCAGGATCTCTGGGTCAGTGGTCTCAACCTCGTCCAAATCTGCCCCTGCCACCTTTTGAACCTATAGTAGGATTACCACCGAAATGAGCCATTGAGTTTCAGATAGGTTTAGTACCTGGAGCAGAACCAGTGAGTAGACCGCCAAGCAGGATGACACCTACCGAGATGAGAGAGTTGAAAGTGAAATTGGTAGATTGGGAAGGCAAGAATTTTATTAGACCAAGTAGTTCACCTTGGGGTGCAGTTGTAGTGTTTGCAAAGAAGCCGGACGGATCATTATGGTTATGTATCGATTATCGTAAGCTGAATGAGAAGATGATAAAGAATCGATATATGTTGCCTAGAATTGTCGATTTGTTCAATCGGTTGAGTGGAGCCAAGGTATTTTCCCAGTTGGACTTGGCGACAGGTTTCCATCATCTTAGAGTAGCAGAGGATAGTATTTCTTTAACGGCGTTTAGAACTAGACATGGATCGTATGAATGGTTAGTGAGGCCATTCGGACTAACTAATGTGCCTGCATTCATCATAGATTTGATGAACTGAATTTTCCAAGAGCACTTGGATAGGTTCGTGTTGGTATTTATAGATGATATTTTGATATACTCTAAGGATGAAAGGGAGCATGAAGTTCATCTTAGAGTGGTGCTTGAGACGTTGAGGCAGCATTAGCTGAAGGCGAAGTTTTCGAAGTGTCATTTCTAGAAGAAGGAAGTGAAGTTTCTTGGATATGTAGTCTCAGAGAAAGGGTTGTCAATAGATCCAACTAAGATCGAGGCAGTGAATAATTGGAAGAGACCTGAGACAGTGACTGAGATAAAGAGTTTTCTTGGATTAGCTGGATATTATTGAAGATTCATAGCAGCACCGATGACCAAGCTAACGCGAAAGGATGTGAAGTTTGTTTAGACCGGTAAGTGCGAGGAAGCGTTTCAGAAGCTAAACACTTACTGACTAATGCATCTGTGTTAGTTGTTCTGGAAGGGAATCAGGATTTGGTAGTATATACATATGCATGTGGAACTGGATTAGGAGCTTGGTTAATGCAAAGTGGTAAAATGATTGCCTATGCTTCTCGACAGCTTAGACCGCATGAGGTTAGATATCCAACGCATGATTTGGAATTAGCTGTAGTGATATTTGCGTTGAAGGTGTGGAGACATTACCTTTCGAGAGAAAGATTCTAGTTGTATACGGATCATAAGTCGTTGAAGTATTTATTCTCTCAGAAGGAGTGGAATATGAGACAGTAGAGATGGTTGGAATTTATAGCTACTTATGACTTTGGAATTGAGTATACACTAGGAAAAGGCAATAAAATTGCGGATGCGCATAGCAGGAAACATCAGAATGCAGTATTGGCAATGATAGCTGAGTTGAAAGATTTGGAAGCATTGACGACATGTAGAGTACAGTGGAGATCTGAAGCTGGATCTAGTGAAGAAACTGTAGAGTTGTCATGTTTAGAAGTTTGACCACTGATAATTGAAAGGATTGCTTTTAAACGGATCGAGGATCCGGTATTAGTTGAACGGATCAAGAAGTTATGGGAGGGAATAGAGAGCGATGATTTGAAAGATTTCAGTCTTAACCAGAATGGGTGGTTGCGAAAGAAAGGAAGATTGTGTGTTCTGAATGTGGGAGACATTAGGAAGGAAGTTTTGGAGGAATGCCATCGTTCGAAGTTCACTATTCATCCGGGAGGAACTTAGATGTATCAGGATATGAAGAGGAGTTTCTTCTGGGAAGGTATGAAGAAGGATGTAGGCTTATAAGTAAAGCAGTGTTTGAACTGACAACAAGTAAAGGCCAAACATCAAAAGCCAAGTAGGATTGTATTTATATGGATTTTATGGATGGGTTGCCAAGATCTAATAGAGGATATGAAGGTATATGGTCATAGTGGGCAGGTTAACTAAGAGTGCCCATTTCATTCCAGTTAAGTCAACTTGGACGACACCTGTTTTGGCTAAGTTATTTATAAAGAATGTGGTTAGACTACATAGAATCCCTATTAGCATAGTAAGTGATAGAAATTCCTTGTTCACTAGTGAGTTCTGGAGAAGTCTATAGGATATTTTAGGAACCAAGCTCAAGATGAGTACCTCTTACCATCCACAGACCGATGGGAAAATGGAAAGAGTTAACAAAGTCATGAAAGATTTGTTACGAGCTTGTGTGTTAGATTTTGGAGGATCATGGGAAGACCATTGGTCGAGTTTTCATATAACAACAGTTATCGGGCTAGTATAGAGATGGCACCGTTTGAAGCTTTGTATGGAAGTCCATGAAAATCTCCAGTTTGTTGGTTAGAAACCGACGATAGGTTGGTTCTTGGTCCGGATTTAGTTAGAGAAGTGGTAGAGAAGACTGAGTTGATTCGAGATAGGATGAAGGAACTCAGTCTAGGCAAAAGAATTATGCAGATAGAAAAAGGAAAGACTTGGAGTTCTCGATTGGAGATCATGTGTTGGTCAAGGTATCACCGATGAAGGATGTGATTCGATTTGGAAAATCAGGGAACTTGGCATCGAGATTCGTTGGACCATTTCGTATTGTAGAAAGAATCAGAAAACTCGCATATAGAGTAGAGTTACCGAATAGTTTGGCAGGAGTCTATGATATTTTTCATATTTCTCATCTAAGGAAGTGTATTAGAGATCCAGAGACTACTATAGCACCGACTGTGTTGGAGGACTTAGTAGTAGAGCCGAATTTGACTTAGTTAGAAAGCCAGATCGTATAGTCGCGAGAGATGAGAAGAGACTAAGGAACAAGACGGTTAGATTAGTTGAGGTCCAGTGGAGCGATGATGATAGAGACTGTACTTGGGAGACTGAGAACATGATTAGAGATGCTTATCCCGATTTGTTTGATGGTATGTTTTACCTTTTTGATTGTTTTGTTGTATACCTTATCGTAATTTCAAGGACGAAATTCTTTAAGGAGGGGAGTCTATAACGACCCTATTTTTGAGTAACATTGTTTAGGACATTTAATTAGCTAAATAAAATAATGTAAAGATTAGAGGATTGAGATTTGTGATTAGTAAGGGTAGCCGTGCCATGTTAACAAATGAATTAACATGAGTTAAAATAAAATAAGTTAGGGAAGTTAGATAAGGGGAAAAATAGGAATAAGTAGATCCTTATACCCTAAACCCTTACACTCATTCATGTCATATGTTCATTTGCAAAAATTAAAACTAAGAGGACGGCCACCATTAATCAAGAACAAGAGGAAGATAAGCAAAAGGAAGAAGCTAAATTAACTTAGTCCATTCTCAAATCTCAAACTCCTTAATCATAAAGCTAAGGTGAATAATAACTACAACTCATGTTTTCTAATTGTTCGATTTTAGGTTAAATCCGAATTATTTTGCAATGCTTTGCCATGTTTTGATTGTTAGAAATAAATATATATACTTGTTGATGATTTATGATATTTCATATTGATTTTATGATATGTTTTAATGTGAAAACCCTATTAAATGACATCCAAATGCCTTGCTATTTCAAATTTAGATCAGAAATGATATTTTAGAGATAGGTTTCAATTTTCATAATTTTCTAAATTAATGTGGTTTTTATATTAATTTTCTAGTGAGAAAAATGGATATTTGGGTTTAAAATAATTTATGGCTAAATTATATATATATTGGGTTTGAAATTTATATATGTTAGAAAACATATTAAAAATGATTTATAAGAATTTTTGTAGAATTTTCCTAAGTGTTTTCAAGGATATATAAAATTATTTAAGATATGAGACTTAAATGTTTTATATATTTATAAAAGGTGAAGGGGTATTTTGTAAATAATTTAAAATGTTTATTTCTGAAATTTCGACAGAATTTTAGAAAAGAAAATTAGCAACCAATAATATTTTGACAAACAAGGCAGGTTAGTTGAAAAGATTACTTTAAAACGCTAAAAATCAGATTTTGCATGCTTGTTACATGTTTCACCACTTTCGGCACCTAGGTTCCGACTGGGTACTTCCGCCTCCATCACCATCGAAACCAATGCACATAGTATTAATGATTTGGTAAATAGTGAATTGGATATACGCGGAAGGTATTGGGTCGAAATAAGGGGTTCCGATGGGGTCGAAGCGCTATTTGGCTTTCAAATGGAAATGTGCCTGTTTTGCTTTCGAAAGGAATGCTTTTGACTTAGTTGGCTTTCAATCGGGTCAAAATTGATTTAAAGAAATGGTTTCAAATGAAGTTGCGCCTTTTGTTTTAAGTAAATGCTTTCGAAGGGGTCAAAACCCCTTGCTGCCGCTTTCTACCTTTCGAAGCAAATGGTTTCGAAAGAATACTTTGTTTTTAAAACCTAGCCACTTCTCCAATGTTTTCGAAGGGTTGGTTTCAACACCATCACTTCTTTACTCAGGAATTTCTTTTGAAAGAGTGCTTTCGACTTAGTTGTTTTATGACCCTTTTGTTCCGTTGAAGGTAGAACCTAAAGGTATCGAAAGGAAAGGTTTTTAAATGGCTTCGAAAGGTTTTCACATGTTTTGCTTGAACCCAAACGCTTTCGAAAGGTTTGATGTTTACAAAGGATTTTAATGCTTTCGAAAGGTCTAAATGAAGGTTTCGAATGGGTGGTTCCCCAATGGTTTCGAAAGGTTTAAA
This sequence comes from Allium fistulosum, assembly GCA_030737815.1. NCBI lineage: Eukaryota > Viridiplantae > Streptophyta > Magnoliopsida > Asparagales > Amaryllidaceae > Allium > Allium fistulosum. Next base: position 560,847,323 of record CM060907.1, read on the forward strand.
AGGAAGGTTTCTAATGTTTTCGAAAGGCAATGTTAAAAGTTTAAAAGATAGGATGTCTAAGGTTTTAAAGCATTCAAATGTGATGTTTTTCAATGGTTTCGAAATGTTTATTATGAGGGGTTTCCAAAGGATATGTTTTGGCTTTGGCCTAAGGTTATAAATCAAAGTGGTTTACTTGGTTTCAAAAGGGATATTTTCCATGGATTCGAAAGGGGTACTTTCAAAGGTTTAATTTTCATCACCAAAGATTTGCGTAAAGTATATATAACATGGCAAGGTGATTTAAGTAAAGCATAAAATATATTTTTCCTTGTTTAAAGTATGATTTAAAGGTTTAAATCAATTTGAGAGAAAAGGTTTTTCAAGGAAAATTTTAAGGGAAGATTACTCTAAGTAAAATGACTCAGATATTAAAATACCAAATGGGACTGGTATGGGGTCGTGCTCTATACATTAGCTATTAGCCCCTAGCTAATTTAGTCCAAAATTCTAGCCTGTAGGGCTTTGTCGTGAGTAGGACTAAATTGATGCAACACACAGAAAGAAATATACGGTGTGAGGATAGGTTATCGGTGAACCCGCAAAACATTAGGATCAGTTGACCCTGGAGAATTAAGTTAGGTACAGACTGTTCAAAAAAGGAGTATCTAATAGAAGTTAGCTTATTTGTTTATATTGTCTGGTAGGCCCGAATCAGCCAAAGGTTAGTAGTTAGCTAAACAAAGCTATAGTGTTCGGACATATTCCATTTAATACCTGATTTGTATGCTTTCATGATATTGATATTATTGTTTTAACCAGTTTTGGTTGCAGGATTAAGATTTGCAAAAGATATGATTTAAAAGGATATTAGTGAGGGAAAATCTGTTTCGCTAAGCGGCGTGGTCTCACTTAATATCAAATAACCGAGATGTATAGTATTATTCACACCAGGCTTTATGTCCGACTCGAAGTTTATATTTTACCCTTAATCTCTCGGGTGCTCAAAATTGATTTGAGTAGGTTGAGAGTTGGGGATTTTCAGGTTTTAGTAGGTGGACGAATAAAGCTTCCGGGGACAAGCAGGAGATGTTTAGGAGCTGTTTTGTTTTTATTCCGCTGTGTTGTATTAAGTCAGTTATGACTATTTAGTACTCTATTCATCCAAGGGGGTATCTTCATATGTCGCTCTTCATATGTAATAATTATAATTGATCTGAACCTAGGAAACATTTGGGATTATGTAACTTGGATATGAAAAGTTGTTTTGAAATGTAATCAGAAAAATATTTTAATCCGTGATGATTTTATTTCATATTTTAAGTGCTTCTGATATTATGGATACCATTAACATTACCGTATATGGTCCCCTAAAGTTAATAATATGGATGACTACAGCATTTGTTGCGCTTAGCTTCGGGCCTCCAGATATGGGATGTTACACTATACCAGTAGGAAGTGTAGTTCATCTCTAGGCATAACTCAAGTCTTTCTAATGACCGCTTCATGACCAATGGTGTTCTCAATCTAAATGTATGGCCATACTCCTTGAATATGTGGTACCAACAACGCTGACATAACATTGCGCTTCCGCTTACCTTCCTATTTAGATTGCCTAATGCAAATCAAGGAAATGCTTATCTAGTTACTTAATATCTTGTGTAGGAATTGAAGCAGACCCCAAATTAGCCATTTAAGACTTCAAATCCGAGGAAAACCCACTTTGGTAAATTCCCTAAACCTATATGCGAACGTATATCCTTGTGGGTTCTATAGTTGGAGATGTCTCACATCAATACAATGTACACACAACTGTCGGTAGGCCCTTGCGGAGCGCAGACTTCTATTATGTAACATTATTGACCTTGCATTCCAACCCTTAGTAATGGCTGCATTATTTATAATGAACCTAAGTATTAGGCTAGACCCAATAATCCACACCTTTCATAACCGCATTCGTGAGGCCATATAATTTCAACGGGAAATTATGGTGCCTCCAAAGTTCAATTATTGGTATTTATTTACTTTCTCTAAACTTACTTATTATTTCATTAACATCAATAAATATCAATTAATGCTTCCTTTCTATCAATACAATTAAGTATCATTTACTGCTTCTTTTTAATTACTCAATTAAGTATCACTTACTGCTTCTTTCCTATTAATACAGTTAAGTACCATTTACTGTTTCTTTTCAAATGATGTCCATTTTAACTTGATTACTATAACTTCTCAAATACGTCAATTTATTGTCTTATTCATATTTAGCGCTTATTATTTGTTTTCCGACTTATATTTAATCACATGCCTTTAATTGTTAAGGGAAATAATATTATTTCTATTTATAACACTTTAATATTATATTTACGAATTCTAACATCTTAATGCATTGGAATAATATCTTCCTCAAAAAGGAAATGTTATCACAGTAATTTGCCATCAATTATCTAAAAGAGGAATTGTGCTCTGTTTGAAATTACAAGAAATTATCTTCTCTATTTTTATTGAAATAGACAGTAGAAGTATGGTACCCTATTTTGCATATCTCTTCCCCAAGAGCATATTCCTTGTTAATTCAAACAATGCACTTTTCATATATAATTGTAAAGTTGGATAATATATAGAAATTCACGTAGAAACATTCTTCACTCCAATAAATTAAAATTTAGACCTTAAATCCAAAATCAGATTAGAACGTCTTCAATTTAGGTTTAATAATTTATAACATTCAAATAATGAAATATGGAATTACATACAATCTTATTAATAACTTATTTCATAACTTTTTAGCAACTACTTTCACCTTTACATTATAGATTTAGGTATATACAACATTTAATCAAGGTTAACAGTCTACTGAATATGTAGGCAAAAATCTCAAGTTCATTTTATACATATAATTCACTACACCAAAATAGCAAATTTGGCACACCAGGAAGCAGAGATTTGATACGGCTCTAAGCCGTATCAAATTTGATATGGCTCAGAGCCGTATCAAATTGCCTTTGCGATCCACACCCCCCACAACACCTAAAATCTAACCCTACGTTTGAAAGGCCGCGGATCACTACATTTTGCTCGCGCTAGTTTTCATTTCCCACACTATTTTCATTTCGCTCCATCCCTAAATTACACAATCTCTAAATTAATGCTGACCGTAGGCATCGATGTAGAAGAAGGGAACATGTAATGTGAAAAATAGAGAGCAATACATTATTTTTTTTACTTTAATACATTAATTTGATACGGCTCAAAGCCATATCAAATTCAGGAATTTGATACGGTCCAAAGCCGTATCAAATTCATGAATTAGGCAATGCTTTGAGCCGTATCAAATTCATGAATTAGGCAGTGCTTTGAGCCGTATCAAATTCATCAATTTGATACGGTTTTGGGCCGTATCAAATTATTAACCACGCCAAAATTTGATACGGCCCAAAGCACTGCCTAATTCCATTTGATACGGCCAAAAGCACTGCCTAATTGGCATTTCTGGTGTAGTGTAAAACTACAATTTCATGATTTATATTTAGACATAATAGAAACAGATTCACAATGATATAATCTAATATTATGTAAAACACATAATTTTCCACTCACCTCTTAGCTTTCAAATCTCTAGATCTAAATCTCTGTTTTCCCTAGTTGACTTCCTTTCTTTCTACCAAAATATGTATTAAAAGTGTATACATATTTATTAAAGTGAATATTAGGCTCAAGTTCCTAATAAGTTTCAAAATACACAAAAACCCCAGTAAAAAAAAGTATGTAAATTAGGTCCTTAGAATTAAGTTACTAAGTAATTGCATATAGTTATGCAATTATTCACTGAATAATTGCGGACATTTATGCAATTATATTCAAAAGTTGCATAAATTTTTTGATATAATTGCATAAATGTCTGCTTATTCACTAAATAATTGCATAAGTGTATGTCATTATTCGGTAACTTAATTCTATGGACCTAATTTACAAACTTTTTTTTACTGAGGTTTTTGTGTATTTTGAAACTTATTAGGGACCTGTGCCAAACTGTCCCTTTATTAAAATTATAGACCTAATAAGGAATTAGAATTAAACGTAGTTTAAATTTAAATTTAGAATTTACCTCTTTTCGCAGAATCAGTTCACCTTTATTTTTCTTCTGTTTTATTTTCCGTTATTTTATACACACACGCGCACACACAAATGAATGAACCTAGTAATCACACCCCGTAATTCATTTTAACAAGGGTACAGAATATTTCTAGCATGGTTGATCCCCAGTGATGTTGAGATGCTGATTGAAAATTCAAAGAAACCAACAAGAAGCAACAGCCAAAATACTTGCAACAATTTGATTGAAAATTCAAAGAAACCGGCCTGCCTAACCTTTATTTCAGGAAAAAATTGTACATTAGTTACTATTGGTGATGTAGAATTTGGCATGTTTTGAAAGTCGCATGTTCAAGTTCTTTGCTCCAGTTGTGGGCGAGCACCACAAACAAACATGCAAAGATGACATGAATTGGCCTGCTACGTTGTACTCTCTTAAATCTGAACATGTACCTTGACTATTGCACTCATTCGCATGGCGTTAATTTGGATTTTTGTCATTTGACAAACGTAGCCCTCTGATCACATATTTAACAGTGATTCTAATTATCTTCTGAGGAGAATTAAAGTAAATGTAATCGAATGTTCAAAACCACGTCGTCCATGCATAAGAACCAAATCATCATGTCTTTAAACTTGGATATTTTATTAAAATAGGATGTAGTATGATATGATAGAAAGGTTATAAGGAATGTATTCAATATTAAAAATCGGATTTAAGTGGGCCAACATATGACTTTTAGCCCAACATCCAGCCAAGCGTATACATGCATATGAGATTTCAACGTTTGTCATCCATCTGATTTGATTTAATGTCGTCCTCTGTCTAATATACTTTTCAGATCCGACGGGATACATACTATGGTTAATTTGGAAGGGGCACGGGTAATGGTTCGCGAAAGGAAATGTGTTTGCTTTCCTTTTATGAATTGATAAAGTATTTATAATGATGTTCATCTTATTTTTTTCATTAACAATTGGTTGAGACGATGGAAAATAGTTATGTTTTAAGTTTACATTTTATTTTATTTTGATATGTTTACTTCTAAATCCTTTTTTAAGTTTAAGGTGGATGTGTGAAGTAATTTTTATGATTTAATTTTATTAAATGTTTAAGTGGCGTTAGAGATGTTTTGATAAGTAATTAAACTGCAACGCCCTTCCAAAAGGCTATTTTAATTGTTTTATTATTAATAACTATTTTTGTTATTGTATTTTCGTTTTAATAATTTTTTGGTTAAATAGTTAAAAAATATAATTGAACAAGACAACTTTATTAATCAATACCAATTTGAAATTGAAATAGAAATAAAACTAAAAATACAATGTAATACGACTGGAACTCCGGTCGTGTGTAGGCAACTGGGTAAGCAGTTGGACGTTCCATCATAAACTGCAGGTGGGTGGGCAATTCAGATCAATTTTTTGGACTTCGGTGAAAGAGTTTTTCAAAACAATTTCGACAATTATATAACTAAAAAAATTTCAAAAAAATTCAAAAAAATAATATAAGCTTAACGGAAATGAGATTGAGATGATTATATCAAAAATTACCCGATAAACTTTTGTAGATTTTCTGGGTTAAAGTTGGGTTAGATGTTGGTGATGACGAAGAGAAGAAATGAGTGATAAAACATAGGAGATAATTTGAACACTGTGGCGAAATTTACTGTTGGCATCAGATGCATCATATGCTTTTGACGCAAATCGGTAGATCTGGTATGTTGGGGCAAACGGTCCAGATGAGGGGTTACCACTACATACACGTTTGACGTGTCCAACCTGATGTGAAAGGGAACGTGACAAAAATGGACCGCGAGCGCTTCTCGGTTTAATCTTGACTACTTTGCCTTTAGCCCGAACAACTGCACAATCGTTTAATTACATAATTTCAGAAAAGGATTATTTAATGTAAGATCTAATTTTTTAACACGCCATTCTTGTCTTTTTCACCTACGATTCTATAAAAAGGAAACATACCCTCATTTTTTTTCTTATCCCATTTTACTCCAAAATTATCCTTATTTCTTTTATCTCTCTCTCTTTTCTTTCTCTCTTTTCACAACACTAAATAAAACCACTTTTCTAATGGTAGTAAACAAAAAATCTTTGCAATCGTAGATAATTTTGCATAATAATGCAACCTAAAAGAGAAAAATAAATTATGGTTTAATACCGTTCAAAAATGATGAAAAGCACATACAATGTATTTCACTACATTACATTGGGTTTAATATCATTTCAAGTGCACTACGCACTGGGTTTACTAATAATTTATGCAATACATAGGCTTGGTTGCCATCATATTCTAGAAATTAAACCAAAAAATTTATTCGTTCTCTTCCTAAAAGAAGGCGCAAGTTAGTAGATAATATACTAAAGATTCAATTTCATCACCATCTTAAAAGAAACTACCTTCCTCTAACAATTTGCCTTCTTAAAAAAATTTATCCACATTTTCGTCCACGTTTACCAATAGGAGCCAAACGAAGAAAAATTGGAGAATATAGGAACACATAAAACATCCCAGTCTAAAGAATCATAAGGCTAAAACAATCATCTATAATTTTCAAATTTTTAAATGGGATGAGAATGAAAAAAAATGTTGTATTAATAAAATTGACCTTAATGTAGTTTTTCATTAATTTTAGTTAAACATCAAATTATAAATATCGAAAAAATTGAATTATGAATTTGAATTTAAAGTTAAAATATTTGGAGATATTAATTTTAAATCTATGTATAAAATTAAAATTGGTTAGGACCACAACATAACGTTTTAGTGGTATGATGCTCTAGATTTATATTTTAATGCCTGAGACATAAAAATAAATGTTACATTTGAATGAAATATTACACTTTCCGTAAAAATTCAGTATTAAAATTAAATTTTGAATTTTTAATGAGAAAAGTCTAAATTGAAGACTTGAATTGGAAATTACAAAATATGTAAACCAAAGTGGAAACTTTAAACTGGAATTTGAAGTTTTAAAACTATAAGAATTGAGTTTGGATTCTGAAGTTAAAAAAAATTGAATTTGAAATTTATAGTCAAAAATTTGATTTATTTTTCAAAGTTTATATTTTTTGTCAAGTAAAAAAAGTTCAATTGGGAAATGTTCTTCGAGAAAGGAAATTTTTTTATGTAAATTATAACACTACAAGGGGGAATAGCGATTTCCGACGGTTGAAAACCGTCGGCGGCCGTCGGAAAAAGCAGTCGGAAGAGTCGTCGGCGGGAAGCAGTACTTCCGACGGCTTCCGACGGAAGTCATCGTACATATTTCCGATGGCTTCCGACATGTGCCGGGACCCGTCGGAATCTGTCGGAAAAAATGTCCCACAGGCCGTCGTTAGCCGTCGGAAACCGTCAGAAATCTGCTGTTTTTTTTATACCGCTGCAAATATAACCTTCCATCCACATTTCTTTTCAAAAAACTATTAAACCAATACTGCACAATCCAATACACATTATACCAACCACATATCAAAACTCAAAGTACACAAAATTAATCAAACATACAAATTTATCAAATAACATCAAAATAAAATATACATGCATATGAGATTTCAATGTTTGCCATCCATCAGATTTTATTGAATGTCGTCCTCTGTCTGATCTAATTTTCAGATCCGACGGGATACATGCTATGGTTAATTTGGAAGAGGAACACGAAAGGGTAATGGTGTGCGAAAGGAAATGTGTTTGCTTTTCTTTTATGAATTGATAAAGTATTTATACTTATGATGTTCATCTTATTTTTTTCATTAACAATTGGTTGAGACGATGGAAAATAGTTATGTTTTAAGTTTACATTTTATTTTATTTTGATATGTTTACTTCTAAATCCTCTTTTAAGTTTAAGGTGGATTTCTGAAGTAATTTTTATGATTTAATTTTATGAAATATTTAGGTGGCGTAAGTGAGTGTTTAGGTAAGTAAACCACAACGCCCTTCCAAAAGGCTATTTTAATTTAATTGTTTTATTATTAATAACTATTTTTGTTATTGTATTTTCGTTTTAATAATTTTTTAGTTATATAGTTAAATAATATAATTGAACAAGACAACTTCATTAATCAATACAAATTTGAAAAAAAAAATAGAAATAAAACTAAAAATACAACGTAATACAACTGAAGCTCCGGTGGTGTGTGTAGGCAACTGGGTAAGCAGTTGGACGTTCCATCATAAACTGCAGGTGGGTGGGCAATTCAGACCAATTATTTGGACTTCGGTGAGAGAGTTTTTCTAAACAATTTCGACCACTATATAACTTAAAAAAATCCAAAAAAATTTAATATATATATATATATATATATATGGTTAACGGAAATGAGATTGAGACAATTATATCAAAAATTACCTTAACATGCGATAAACTTTTGTGTATTTTCTGGGTTAAAGTTGGGGTAGATGTTGGTGATGACGAAGAGAAGAAATGAGTGATAAAATATATGAGATAATTTGAACGCTATGGCGAAATTTACTGTTGGCGTCAGACCCACATATGCTTTTGACGCAAATCGGTAGATCTAGTATGTTGGGGCAAACGGTCCAAATGAGGGGTTACCACTACATACGCATTTGACGTGTCCAACCTGATGTGAAAGTGAACGTGACAAAAATGGACCGCGAGCGCTTCTCGGTTTAATCTTGACTACTTTGCCTTTAGCCCGGACAACTGCACTATCGTTTAGTTACATAATTTCAGAAAGGGTTATATAATGTAAGATCTAATTTTTTAACATGCCATTCTTGTCTTTTTCACCTATCTATAAAAAGGAAACATACCCTCACTTTTTTTTCCTTATCCCATTTTATGCCAAAATTATTCTTATTTCTTTTATCTCACTCTTTTTGTCAAGTAAAAAAGTTCACGTTCTTCGTGAAAGGAAATTTCTTTTATGTAATTTACAATTTTAAAAATTTTAATTTTGATTTTGAAATTTTAAATTTTTTTATTTTAGTTTGAATCTGAATAGGAAATTTTAATGTTTTAAACTTGAATTTTTGAAATTTATGTTTTCAATTTCTTGAATGTGGAAATTGAATTTTAAAAGTGTGAATTTTGAATTTTAAAAGTGTGAATTTTAAATTTATGCAGACGTGGTAAAGTATATAATAAAAAATGAGCGGTAACAAATATAATATGAGCAGTAACTTACGAAGAAAATTTAAATCATGGAGCTCACCGATCAAAATTTGTAACCCCACCAATTTGAGAAAGCTACGCAAACACATTCCCCGTAGGTCACTGTAACAAGGAAACATAATATTCCTTGTATGGTCAGGGCGGCAAGAGTACAATTGCAAGGGAAAGCAACAGTACATAATAATTTACGAGGAAAACTAATTGTTTGTTAGTCATAATTTTGAATTTTAATAAAATGTAAAACCTAGTTAGATTTATCTGATCGGTAGAATTAATTTAAAAACAAAAATTTATATATTTTTAGCCTCAAGTACACAACCTCAATATTTTAAGCACAAATACAAACATTTTCTTAAAAATTAATCATAAGGATGCGTATTCTTTCAAAATTATTCATAAGGACAAACATTATTTCAAAACTGCCACCGAACTAAAAACTGATAACTACAAACTGATACCGATAACTACAAACTGATACCTAAAAACTGCTACCGATAACTACAAACTGATACATAAAGATAGTTGTCTTTCATGCTAAAATACTAAAGGTCTGTCCGTGAGGCTAAAACGATGAGAAATTTTGTTGGGACAATAATTTTATTTATTTGATATGTCACAACCTATATTTGTTTTACTATAATTAAAATAATTGCAACATGTCCAGGACAATCCAGTTGATAGTACCGTGGCTTGTCCATAGCGATACCGAGATGCTGTAAAGACACCTTAAACAGCAAATAAAACAAGCCTAATTTCATACAACTAATTGACTGAAAATTCAAACAAACCAGCAAGTAGTAAGAACAAAAATATCTTGTATAGTTGATTAAAAATTCAACGAAACCGGCTTGTGTAACCTTTTATTAAAAATTCTGATAAAATGAAGTCAACTGGTCTCATATTCACTTGTCCAATATGTCCGGTTAATTAAAACACAATTTTTATAAATTTGCAAAAAAACTCCGTTAGTGGAGAGTACTTTTTTATAAAAAAAACTTTGCTTTATAATATGGAACCAAATGGTTTCCTTCTCCAATGCAATACATACTATATTTAGTTTGGTCCCCCATTTATTTTGCTTTTTAGCTGGTATTAACTAGGACAACCACACAATGATGATGAGACAACCGACCGTTCATTGTGTGATTTAACAAAAATATTTAACAAGGTTTTTCATTAATTTAAGTCAAAATTCAAATAGTAATATATCTAGAAAAACGAATTTAGGAACTGAATTTAAAATTAGAATATTTGAAAATAAAATGTTCTAAAATTTGAGTGTTAAAATTGAAAAGGAAAACTAGCTCAATTGGTTGCTGGCATGACGCTCCAAACATACATTCTAGAGATTAATACATCAAAATTAGTGTCATGTTTGAGTAAAATATCACTTTTACAATCAAAATTAAAATTTGAATTTTTAGTCAAATAAGTCGAAGTTGATGATTTGAATTTGAAATTATAAAATATGAAAATAAAATTCCAAATTGGAGATTGATATTTGAAAATTTAAAGCTACTAGATTGAATTTCGGATTTCTGAATAAAAATAATGAATTTGAAACCGAATTTAAATTTTACGTTTGAAAATTTTCAAATTTTAAACTTTTATCATGTAATAAAGTTCAAGTGGAAAACCTTCCACAAGAAAGAAATTTTTTATGTGTTATTTATAATTCTATGCAATTAAAACCCCGTAAAATCACCTTTATAACACGTAACGCTCTTCGATCGCTACTTTTCTTCAATATACGCTATTAAACAGTAAATAAGCTATAAGCCCCGTAATTTTCCACTTTATCCGCTACACTAAGTCTTTTTAGCATCCGCTTTAACAACATTAATATATAAAAATGTGTTTTGATCAGTTCTCTTTTGAAGTAAATCAAAAAAGTTATGATAAATACCTAATTTTAAGGCATAAGCGCTCAATATATGTAAAAAAAACTATTATAGTCATAAAATTTGGACCGCATGAATCATGATATTTTTCGGTTTTTTTATATAAGAGAATAAACAATATTTCTTTTTCTTCCAAAATGATGTGATAACGAAAATAACTTAACTTCAAATATTTGGTTTTATATTTAATGAAGCTTTTTGCATTTTCATTATTTTCTGCTATATCCTGCTTTATTCCAATTGTAACTTTTTCCAACTCCACCACTATGGAACTGCTAAAGACTTTAACTGCACACTTATAATTTTGAAAATTTTGATTTATGGATTTCTAAAATTTTGAATTTTAAAATTTTAAATTTGGGTTCGAAATTTTGAAACTTGAATTTTTGAAAATTCATACAATCAATCTTTTGAATCTAAATTTGTATTCTAAAAGTGTGAATTTTATATTTGAAATTTTGAATTTTGAATTCAAAACCATTTAATATGAAATTCTATATTTTTTATTTGAATTAGACAAATTTTGATTTTATATTTGAAAATTTGAATTTTGAATCCGAAAATTAATAAGTTTAAAACAAAAAATTTGAAATTTAACTCGAAATCGATAAGTATGCGAATTTGAAAGATTGCAAAAAAAAAAAGTCCAAACATTTTGATAAGAAAACCTGTTATCATTTGAATATTAAACTAAGTATGAGAAAATTGATTTTATATTTATACGGAAAACAAAACAAATAGCATGGGAGATTTGTGGCAAGATTTAAGAAAACATGTTAAGAACAATCTATTTAATGTCTCATGTCTTTTTGACGTCGTACTTTTTAGTTTTGTAATTATACAGTAGATAAAACTTTTTATTGGTTGGTTTGCTAAAGCTGGATAGTTTATCCGGTTTACTTTACTTAACGTCTGATAAAAAACACAATCTATAATTTGCACGCATACGCATACATATTTATCTGACATTTTAAATGTCCCATGACATTGTTTACTAATCCTTTCTGTTGGACCTGACTATGTGAGAATGATGTTTTATATTACTCATGGTTCGTTTTTTACGAAGCGAATGGGACGTTTGAGTGGAAAATTTGATTAGGATATTTGAGTTGGAAAATTAGTTGAAAGGGGAATGCATTCGCTGATGTGAAAATAGTATTTGAACGGGGATTTTGAGCGGAATATTTTAATTATGATTTTTAATTTAATCGATTTACAGTTAATTAATTATTATTATTATTTGTTTAATATACGTTTAGTTTAATTGAAATGTACATGATCGATCGGTCCACCATTCTTCGCTACCTGAAACGGTTTGTCTTTGAATATACCAACCAGCAACAATTTTGTTGCATAAACTTTTCCATTTTATATATCCTCTTCTAAAACTAACGTATTTATGTCGGGCTTTGACTTCGTCTATCGATTCAAGGTATGGAATGTTTTCTACAATTCGGTTGAACTTATTCGCTATAGTTTTGTGCATTCCTTTTTTAATTACCGCAGACATGATACGTTTTAATTCCGCATTTCAGCAGAATATGAGTAGCGTCGGACGTTCGACTGTGTGGACTCTTTTGGGTAGACATTCTAAAAAATGGACAATTACAAAAAAAATTAAAAAATCCCTAAAAAGGTATATGTTATAGATACAAAAAAAATAAACACAAAACATAAAATTCTACCTGAAATGATTAGCGATTTGTTCCATAGAAATTGTAGAAGAACCGTATTTGGAGTGTGGAGGTAGAAGAGAGGAGAAGGGAATAAGTAGGTAGAAGGGGAAGTAGAGAAGAAGGGGCCGTTGATGGGTAACGGCAAGGAATGTCTGACGTGTTGAACGTCAACGTTCCATTTTCCACTAATTCTTCCAATTCAAATATCCCGTACAGAGCGTTGGACGTCGCGTGCGTCATCAACACAAATGGGGTATTGTTGACGCGTGCGACTCGTCGTCAAACGCAAATGGGACATTATTTGTTTGCACACGGTACCAATCTATCCGGGACACCTATTGTATATGCTCTTTGATATCTTTTATTTTTATTTTCTTTTACAAAGCCCAATGGTAAAACGTCTGAAAGAATGTATTTAATATAACTAATAATCTATTGTCACTCTTATTTTATTTTTGATCAATATTTATTGGTTGGATGAATAACTTTACAAGCGTATATATATTAAACTACATATGCATCATATTTTGCTTTGAATATGCAGATTTAATCTTATCCTCGTACCATTGGATTTCTTCTCTTCTTTTTTTGAATGGTTGACCTATTAATCAAAGTCCACGATGACAATGAGTGTTATTATTCAAGTGGGCCATCACATGACTTCTAGCCCAAAATCTGCCAGCGGCACAGGGACCTCATATGACTTCAACTTGTATATGTTAATTTTTTATTACTCACAGATAATGATTGAGGGTTCAAAAACTAATTATTTATTATTACAATAAATTTGTTATTATTAATTATCAATTATATAACCTGTTGTTTATTATTGTTAACCCTAAATGCTAACTAAGTTATTAAAATAACAAACATAATCTTGAATCTAAACTCAACTTCATAGTTTAAAAGGTTGAAAAATGCAATTTAATGAGCCATCTTTCGTAGAACTACCCCATGGAGCATAAGTCTGCATGTGGAAAATACTAAAAGTAAACGGATACTATATACAAAAAGAAGAAGAAAAGTGGGAAAATAAAATATATACTACAGATGAGCGTCCAACATAAATTAAGTATGCTGACCAAGGCTTAACATATAATTTACACCATATAATGTACACCACGTAGTAAAGCATATAATAAAATATGAGAGTAGTAACAAATATAACATGAGCAGGGACTTACGTATAAAATCCAAATCATGGAGTCCGAAGATCAAAAATTTGTAACCAGCCCTATTTGAGAAAGCTAGGTAAACACATTACCCGTAGTTCACTGTAACCAAGATGGTTTCCTTCTCCAATGCAATACATACTATATTTATTTTGGCTCCCAGTCTAGTTTGCTTTTTAGCCGGTATTAACTAGTACAATCAAACAACGATGAGACAACTGACAGTTGTAATTTAACAAAAATATTTAATATGGTTTTTCATTAACTTAAGTCAAAATTCAAATAATAATATATCCAGAAGAACGAATTTAGGAATTGAATTTAAAATTAGAATATTTGAAAATACAATATTCTAAATTTTGAGTGTTAAAATTGAAAAAAACCACTAGGTCAATTAGTTGCTGGCATGACGTTCTAGACATAAATTCTAGAGGTCAAGGGTACGAGCTTCTAATACATCAAGATTAGTGTCATGTCTGAATAAAATACCACTTTTACAATCGAAATCAAAATTTGAATTTTTAGTCAAATAAGTCGATGATGATTTGAATTTCAAATTATAAAATTTGAAAAGAAAATTCCAAATTGGAAATTGAAATTTGAAAATTTAAAACTACTAGATTTGAATTTCGGATTTCTGAATAAAAATAATGAATTTGAAATCGAATTTAAATTAAAAGTTTTGAAGTTTAAACTTTTATCATGTAATAAAGTTCAATTGGAAAACCTTCCACAAGAAAGGAAATTTTTATATGTTATTTATGATTCTATGCAATTAAAACCCTTCAAAATCTCCTCTATAGCACGTAACACTATTCGATCGCTACGTTTTTTCAGCATAACATTATCAAACAGTAGATCAGCTATAAGCCCCGCGTTTCTCCACTACATTCCGCTAAATAAACATTTTTAGCATCCGCTTTAACAATATTAATATAAAAAGGTATTTTGACCAGTTCTCTTTTGAACCAAATCAAAAAAGTTAGAATTACCTAATTTTAAGGCATAAGCGCTCAATATAAATTAAAAAATCTATTATAGTCATAAATTTTAAGCCGCATAAATCTTGATATTCTTTGGTTTTGTTATATAAGAATAAACAATATTTCTTTTTCTTACAAAAATGATGTAATAATGGAAATAAATTAACTTCAAATATTTGGTTTTATATTTAATAAAGATTTTTGCATCTTCATTATTTTCCGCTATATCCAACTTTATCCCAACTGTAACTTTTTGTGCCTCCACCGCGATGGAACCGCTAAAGACTTTAGCTGCACACTTATAATTTTGAAAATTTTGATTTTTGGATTTTAAAATTTTGAATTTTAAAATTTAATTTGAATTGTAAATTTGGGTTCAAAATTTTGAAACTTGAATTTTTGAAAATTCATACGATCAATCTTTTGAATCAAAATTTGAATTCTAAAAGTGTGAATTTTATATTTGAAATTTTGAATTTTGAATTCAAAACCATTTAATATGAAATTTAAAATTTTTTACTTGAATTAAAACAAAAACAAAAGTTGATTGTACATTTGAAAATTTGAATTTTGAATTCGAAAATTAATAAGTTTAAAACAAAAAATTTGAATTTTAAACTCGAAATCAGTAAGTATGTGAATTTGAAAGTTTGTAAAAAAAAGTCCAAACAATTTGATAAGAAAACCTGCTATCATTTGAATATTAGACCAAGTATGAGAAAATTGATTTAATATTTATACGGAGAACAAAACAATTAGCATTGGAAATTTGAGCCGAGATTTAAGAAAATATGTTAGGAACAATTTATTTAATGTCTCATGTCTTTTTGACTTCATACTTTTTAGTTTTGTAATTATACAGTAGATAAACCTCTTTAATGGTTGGTTTGCTAAACCTGGATAGTTTATCCGGTTTACTTTACTTAATGTCAGATAAAAAAACACAATCTATAATTTGCACGTATACGTACGTATTTTTCTAGCATTTTAAATGTCACATGACATTGTTTACTAATCCGTTGTGTTGGACCTGAGTGGGTGAGAATGCTATTTTATATTACTCAAGTCTGTTTTTTACGAAGTGAACGGGGCATTTCAGCGGAAGATTTAATTGAGATATTTGAGTTGGAAAATTGGTTGAAATGAGAATGCCTTTGTTGATGTGAAAATGGTATTTGAAAGAAGTTTTTGAGCGGAGTATTTTAAATATGATTTTTAATTCAATTGATTTACAGTTAATTAATTATTATTTTTTATTGTTTAATATACGTTTAGTTTAATTGAAATGTACACGATCAGTCCACCATTCAACGCTGCCTGAAACGGCTTGTCTTTGAATATACCAACCAGCACCAATTTTGTTGCACAAACTTTTCCATTTTATATATCCTCTTCTAAGACTATCGTATTTATGTCGGGCTTTGACTTCGTCTATCGGTTCAAGGTATTGAATGTTTTCTACAATTCGGTTAAACTTATTCGCTACAGTTTTGTGCATTCCTTTTATAAATTACCACAGACATGATACGTTTTAATTAGCATTTCAGCAGAATATGAGTAGCGTCGGACGTCCGACTGTGTGGACTCTTAATTCGGGTAGACATTCTAAAAAATAGAGAATTACAAAAAAATTCAAAAAAATCGCAAAAAAATATATGTTGTAGATACGAACAAAATAAATACAAAAATAAAACCGTAAAAATCTACCTGAAATGATTAGCAGTTTGTTCAGTACAAATTGTAGAAGATTCATATTTGGAGTGTGGAGGGAGAAGACGAAGTAGAGAAGAAGAGCGTTGGTGGATAAAGGTAAGAAACGTCAATCGTGTCGTCGGACGCCAACGTTCCATTTCCCACCAATTCTTCCAATAATCCAAATGTCCTGTAGAGAGCGTTGGGTGTCGCACGCATCATCAACACAAATGTGGTATTGTTGACGCGTCAGACTCTTCGTCAAATGCAAAGGGGACATTATTTGTTTCGAGGTACCGATCCAGACACCAATTGTATATGCTCTTTGATTTCTTTTATTTTTATTTTCTTTTACAAAGCAATGGTAAAACGTCGGAAAAAATGTATTAAATATAACTAATAATCTACTTTCACTATTATTTTATTTATGATCCATATTTATTAGTTGGATGAATAACTTTACAAGCGTATATAAACTGCAAATGCATCTTATTAACTTTAAATGCTAACTACGTTGTTAAAAAGATTTTTTGACAACATATGAGTTTGATCGACACCTTTTAACAAAAGGAATATCTTGTTGTTACATACGACCAAACTCATATATATATATATATATATATATATATATATATCACTCCACCTTCATTATTTTCACGATATGAGACTATTCTTTTTTCAATATGCGCCAATTACCCACACACAATATGAGACATCCCAACACGTGCATATAATGTCCTTTATTAAATCATTAAATTTAAATTTATATGTAGTTTTATAAAATAAATTGAAAAGTAGGAATAAAGGTTGAAGTGCAACCTTGTTTATGTTATAAATTTTCTATTTGAAGATAGATGTTAATTTCTATTGAAATAGAATTCAAACTCCCGACCTATTATTTGCATAAAAGAGTATTTTTTAAAACTTCATGGTCGGATCAAAATATTGTGTTTCTATTCCAACTATTAATAAAGAAGATAAACAACATAATCTTGAATCTAAACTCATGAATTTAAACTCAATTTCATAGTTCAAAAGATTGAATAGTGCAATTTAATGAGCCATCTTTCGTAGAACTACCACATGAAGCATAAGTCTACATGTTGAGATAATAAAAGTGAACGGATACTATATGCAAAAAGAAAAGAAAAAGGTAGGAAATTAAAATATATACTACTAAAGAGTGTCCAACATAAATTAGTATGCTGACCAACGCTTAGCATGTAATGTACGCAGTAATCCATATAATAAAATATGAGTAGTAACAAATATAATATGAGCAACATACCCAGTAGTTCACTGTAACAAGGAAACAGAATATTCATAGTACGGTCGGAGCGGCAACACAATGTTAGAAATCTGCTATTAGAAACTGCAATCGTTTCATTTACTTTTAACGTTATGTAGTTTCTAATCTTAATGCGACCCTATTAATTAGGTCATAAATAGAACGTTTCATTTACCTTTAACGTTATGCAGTTTCTAATCTTAATGTGACCCGATTAATCAAGTCATAAATAGACCGTTCTATAATTAGAACATTAGGTCTGTGATTAATCTTAAGCGTTGAATTGGTATATGATGGACGTACCAGATTTAGAGTTAAATGTTATATAAAAGATTGGGTCCTCTCTCTCCCATAAAATAGATGTATTATTCTCCATCAAGAAACGCATAAAGAAATAGGGTTAGAGAGAGAAACCGAATTCTGAGAAGAAGAGTAATTATTAGAAGTCAGAAGAAGAAGATGACAGTCATTACATCTTCCGATGTTAATCAAGGTACATCATCTTAAACAAAAAATCATATTATGTTTTGTTTGTGAAATATTCGGTATTGGTGATCCTTGGGCTATTACTTGAATTGTTCATCATTAATCATGAAAGATCGAACAGTAAAGAATTTCTGACACACAATTGCCACGGAAAGCAACAGTACACAGTAATTCATGGGGACAAATAAATGTTTATTAGTCATAATTTTGAATTTTAATAAAAGGTAAAACCTAGTTAGATTTATCTAATTTGTCACGACCTATCACTACAAGGAAAACAGCATTTTCCGACGGTTGAAAACTGTCGGCGGCCGTCGGAAACCGTCGGAAAAAGCCGTCGGAAAATAAGGCGTCGGGGCGTAGTGTTTCCGACGGCTTCCGACACAAGGCGCCGAACATTTTTTTGACGGCTTCCGACGGATTCCAACAGATTCCGACGGATTCCGACACCTGTCGGAAGCAGTCGAAAGCCGTCGAAAAAAATAGCCTATAGGCTGTCGGAAGCCGTATGAAAACTATTACCTGAAAGCCGTCGGAAATCTGCTGTATTTTTTTTAATTTCTGCTGCAATATAGCCTTCCATCCACATTTCCCATCCAAACACTATTATACCAATACTGCACAATCCAGTATACAATATTTCAACCAAATATCAAAACCCAAAGTACACAAAATTCATCAAACGCACAAATACATCAAAATAAAATACATAATATACATAACCATTCTAACATTCACAACAACCCCAACAACAAGTGTTCTACCATGTCATACATACACAACATAACACAAAATCATCAACATCCACATCATCATACAAACACATAACCAAGTGTATCAAATATAATCATACAAAAATCAACAACTACCTCTGTTTGCACCAAAATTGGTCACAAACACCCAATTATCGTTGAAAGCACCAGTTCACAATCACAAATCACAGATATCAAATATGTAGAGAAATAAGTATGCAAATCACTCAGGAAACTCAATAAAAACAGTAAATGACACAGGATTTATAGTGGTTCGGCGATCTTGCCTACGTCCACTCTGAAGCTTATAATTTTATTGATTCACTTGATTACTTCAATCTGATACAGCCGATTACAATTGATGATAGCTCTGAAATTCGAATACAACAATGATCATACGATGTAGAATTGAGTCTGGCAGAGTCTGGACGTTGAATCGCCAAAAAGCCGCTTTTTCTGTGGGCTTCAGGGGGCTATTTATAGGCGTAGGAGGCTGAGATCGCGCTCAAACTTCGGGAGACTTCTTCTGGCACGTGAGTGAGCCCACGCGCCCGGTCCCACCAAGTTTTGACTCAATCTGCGATCGATTCGAAACAACTTCGTATCGATCAAAAAATGCTCCAATTGAGCTGAAACTTGGCAGGTGGGTTCTTTACCTTGTATGGAAGCCACTCTATAAATTTCGTGGCATTTGGATTTATGGTTTGGGAGATATCGTCGATACGAAATAGGATCCTTCAGCATGTTGTCTGGTTCGAATCGACTAATTCGGATCGATGCTTTCGAATCGATCACCTCACGTGCTCTCGCGATGATGTGGCGCGCATACCTTGCATCGATCCATTCTTTACTCCGAGATGACCGGGTCGACTCCATGAATTTTGCCTTGCTCGTATCGAAGAATAACACGTCACCCAGGCTCGTTGACCTGATGGATACGAACAAGCCTCTGCTCATGGATTCGAACATGGTCCCATGATGGATACGAAGCAGCGAATCTCTGATGGTAGGTGATCGTTACGAAGTGGACTACTTACTGATGGATTCGAACAAGGAGCCATGCCGATGGATTCGAATAAGTCTCTCTGGACGAAGGTTGATCGATACGAAGCTCATCGATTCGATGACCTAGCCATTCCGATCGATACGAAGCAAACTCTATTGATGGATGCGGGTTGAGGATGGCTAATCGATGTGAATCGAGGCCAACTGCTGATGGATTCGAACAGGGAGACGCTGATGGATTCGAACAGAGGTGTTGCCTATGGATTCGAACGAAGCTCTATGATGGATTCGAACAACGTTGTTCACTAACTTGCATCGACCGTAGTTCGAGCGTACGAACTCGGATTGACTTGAAATTTGGAATGCTAGCTCTTATGGCTTTGCTTGATGTGTCTTATCAATTATAGCCAGATCCGGACTCAGACAAAATTCATTGATATCCACAGTGTTCTTGTGATGTAACTAATTTCCAGGACGGATTGTCATTGATTTCTAGTCAGTTTCTTGGTGTCACGGCCTTGCCAAAAGGCGGGATAACAACCTCCACCGTCTACCAAATCATATAAAACTAAAAAAACATACCTGAAAAAGCAAGCAATCAATCACTCTCCTCCAGATCCAGAGCCAGCAGAGGAAGGGAAGCGGCCACCATACTGCTACATGTACTCGACGATACGCTGGTCTAGCAACTGTGTGGTCTGTATGGCCTGTCGGTGGTTCTGCTCCTCCAGCTGGGCCACTCTAGCCCGCAAATCTTTGATCTCTGCTAGATCGAACTGAGCTCTAGTCTGCCGACCCCGTCTCTGACTGCTGGCCTGCAATAAATATTTAATTTAGTTGTGTGATCTCTGTAAGTGTATTTGAAGGTATGTGAATTTTAATGGTAATTCTAAACACACAATCATATGGCCTATTGATGGGCCATAGTGACATTACGGGAATAACTGTCCTAATGAAAGTCAAATGACTTAAAACTAGTAAATTAAATAGTTATTGGGAGAGGCGTAGGGATTTGGGTACAAGATGCTTGTATAAATCCCTACGATTTAATTAATTATGACTTAAATATCAAATTAGCAGTAAAATAAATTATTTACCACTTGATTGCCAAATCCGTATCGTCTGTCATGCTCTGATGGATCCGTAACGGACTCAAAAATAGCATCCTCCTCATCAGTCGTCAGTTGATCTCGACCCGTATCAGTAAGGAGTTTCTAGCACTGCTCCATAAACTTTTCCTACATTAACAAATTAATAACATCATATCTTATTTCATTATAGTTTAACAAGCAGAATAATTACTAATACTGCATAAAATGAAATATGCTTACATGGCTCCTGCTGGATTTATCATCGTGCCATGTATACGAAACAGTTCCGTCCGGATTTACATGCTCGACAACATGCGTATGAGTGAACACATCCATATAGCCCACGGGACCATGCGCCTCAGCTTCTTGAAGTTAATTTTTACATACAATTATTATACATTTAAAATTATATAGCATAAACTATTTACAATTATCATTCAGTAAATTTACCAGCCCTGTCGATACTGCTGAAATGACTTCGACCCTCCGCGATGAGTGACGAGATTTTTATTTCTGTTTGCAGAGTTTCTATACGACTCTGCCTGTCACTACACCATAACAGCTATTTGGCAACACTTATTTTTTTCAATTGGCAACACTTATTTGCGTTGTAAATTAATCACAGCAATATCCGTTGCTAAGTTAAAAATGTGTGGCTAAAAATACATATTTGTAATTTTTTTATTGCCAACATATATTTGCGTTGGAAAATCTGGTTAAATTGAAATTAACCCAAAAGTTGCTGGGGCAAAAAGGTAAATTAGCATGCTTTCTTACATCCGTAGCCCTAATACTTCTCAACGCTTATTGAATTCAATGGAATTCAACTTTGGCCGCCCTCCAAACAAATCGACTTCAATGGCGCTCCAAACGAAATCGTCCTCTCCTTTTCTTTTGTTAAAAAACGTTCACTGCTCCCACTCAAAAAATAATCGCCTGCTCCTAGAAATTACCGCCGAAGCTTGCGTATTGGCCTGGAATTGTTGGTGCCGCAATTTAGATTTGGAAACACGCTGGAGTTGCTTGCGACCTAGCTTGCTCGAATCGGAGATGGATCTGAAAAGCAGTGCCAATTTTTGGATCTGGAGATGTCGTGCCTGCTATGTGAGTTGTGAAATCTGAAGTTGCGAGTTAGAGTCCGACTTGTTGAACGAGATTGTACTCAAAGCAGTTTGTGCTCACTTGAAACTATGATTTGCTCATTGCTATAGATCCGTGAACGAGAAAAAAAACCAGTTACGTCTGTTACTTGTGATGCCTGGTTCCGTTTGTACTGATACCAATCGATGATGCCCTTGATACGTGAATGCAATGCCGAAGTTTGTTGTACTGCTTTCCACAATCTGAAAGTGCTCGATGTATGCTACTTAGTGATGGTATGATGCCTCTTAGTGGTGGAGGAGGTAACTGTTCTTAATATTTCATTTCGTCCTCTCCATCTAACTAATTCTTTCCAGAATTTCCTTATGCTTATTCAATGAATCTCCTTTTGGTTTGGGGAATATAAATGTTTATGCAAATATGCTGTACTTTTAAAAAAATGCACAAAAACTTTGAAATAAATATTTGTAATGCATTTTACAAAAGAAACTTTATCAATGTGAAGTCTGTAAAAGGAACCATGTCTATTTTCAAAACTTTGATTTTTCTATAAATTGGTCTTGTTTTCGAATTCTAGATTGGATGCTAGGTAAAAGGAAGAGGGAATTAGAGAAAATGACAAATTTAAAAGTGAGTTTGTTAGGATAAATTTGAAAGGAGAAGAAAAATCGAATCTAGATCGATTTATTTGGATTTGGCATTTTGATAAACTTTGCCTTAGAAAAAAGAAACTTTATAAATATTTGTAATGCATTTTACAAAAGAAACTTTATCAATGTGAATAAAAGAAAATAATAACAAATGCACGTGCACGAACAGATGTAGGAAATTTATATAAAAGAAGTATACATGAAGATCATTTATACAAAAAATTTAAACTTAAAAGAGGAGCTTTAAAATTTTAAATTTTGATTAAAATGTTAAATTTTGATTAAAATTTTAAATTTTGATTAAAATTCAAAACACAAATGGTAAAGGGTAAATGAGAATAGCCTCTGTGGCATTAAGCACCTACCCGAACTACTGAAACTTGAGTAAGTGTGTTCAGCACTTACTTGAGCTTCTGAACCTCGTATACGGTTATCGAGTGGCTAAATTCAGCTATTTGGTAGCAAGAAAATGAATAGTGATGCCCATATTCAATTCCTACTAGGATAAAAATGAGCACTCGATCTCCTCCTTGGACATCAAAAATTCTCAAAGAAGAGCATAGTGTTTCTTTCGTTTGACGTAAGAGAAATTATACCAGACGTAACCCGTAATTTTTTAAGCTTCACTTACTGTATTATTTGATTATGATATTAATTCTATGGTAACACGCTCATGCTTTATGTCTTCTTTTTACATTTATTACAGTAAATATGGTTCAGCGTTATTGCTGATAAATATTGGTTAATAACATCTTTCAAACCTTGTTTTCTCATTCGAATGCAGAATCTGTTTTGAAAATATGAAAATCTACTTGAGCCTCCTAGTGATAGCTGCATCTACTTTCAAAAACAAATGATCCATAGAATTGAGCAATTAGTCCCTTGATTCCCCATTATATTTTGAAGGTTCACGTGTCTGCCAAAGTATTGGGAGCATGGTTGTACCTCTTTGTTCAAATGGTGCTAGATCCAATCCAGGTCATCTGATAACTAGAATCCAGGGCCATGAACTGATGGATATGGTACTAGATCTAATCCACGTCATATGATAACTAGAATCCAACTGTAATAGTAGGGCCATGAACTGATGGATGCGGTGCTAGTTCTAATCCACTGTCCACAACCATGAAAGGTGATGAATATTTAAGCTTCCTTGTTACTTGTCCTTTTACTGCTACTTTCTTGTCCAAATTAGAAATGTGAACAATAATCTTTTGTCTAAATATTACTAAGAATTTAGATTATTAGCGAAATTTTCTTGGAAATAAAAACATAGCAAAAAATTAAATGGTTTCGATCAAGAATTGGAAAAGAAAAAAACTCACTATAAATTTATTTCGTTGGCAGAGACCTCAACTGGTTAAAGGAATAAGCAGCTTTTCTCTGTTGATCAACAATGCAGTCAGGCACTTGAAGCTCATGCCGCATCATTTGCCTCAATTAGGGGGTTACTTTGTGACATTTATGATATATCCCTTTCTTAGTAGAGAAAGCATGTAGGAAACCAATGGTCATTGACTCTAGTACATGGTTTCCAAATAGCCCTTGATAAACATACTGCCTAATCTGCTATATAAATTCTATGCATTAATGCATATCCATTGCAAGTTTGACTTTATAATTTGATTACATTATAGCTAGGCTAGTATGGTGCTACATGGTTGTCTTGAACACATAGGATGTTATGCAAGTTGGTAAGTAATACTAATTGACATGAAGTTTTGTTCATTTGTTTCCATTGCAAGTCATGTCTCTTGATTTAGCTTGTCGGGTGTTGCCTTTATTTATTAGCAACGTGAATCATTGTCCCAAATTTTTACATTTTTGATTGTAATGATTATGGTTTGGGTATAGTTTGAATCATAGGCCATCTATTTTCATGTTTATAACAATGCACTTGAATGCCTTTTATTTTCTTACAGGAAGAGAAAACTAGGTATGAAGAGAACCAGAGGATGTCTTACTAGATAGAAAACATTGCAAACCTGTTTATTTCATGATGATTTCAGCAATGTCTATGTAATACGACTATGATGTTTGAAAAGGTTCGTCAGCAAACTCTAAGCAGCACTTGTCTTTGATAGTTATAGTTTACCCTGTTGTGGACTGCAAGCTTTGTTTTTAACTGTACTAAATCCTGTTATTTTCATGCATCAACTATGTTGTATAAATGATATGGATATGAAGTTGTTATTTTGCTTCATAAATTCCATTAGGAGTTCAAGTGCAGTGCTTCGTCTCACCGAGAAGGGCCTACTTTCAGCTGAAACTATCATCCAAACTGAGGAAGCTGTCATCGCAAATTTGTTATATCATGTATGTTACAGACTCGTATTCTTTATCATACTTTCTTTTCCAATATTTTGCTGCATAACCTTCATGTGATCTATGCAGTACTGGGTTATCAACTGAGCAAAGAAAATGACTTACAATTGCAGTGAAGTTAGTGGCAAATCCTTCGATTATATTCATGGATGAGCCAACGTCGGGTTTGGATGCAAGAGCTGCAGCGATTGTGATGCGAACTGTACGAAACACTGTCGATGCTGGAAGAACTGTTATTTGCACTATTCACCAACCTAGCATTGATATATTTGAAGCATTTGGTGAGGTTTAAATTACATTTTTTTACATTTATTTATTTATTAAGGAAGTATCTTAGATTCTTATAATTATTCCCACATTTATCTTTTAATTTCCTTCTTTTTCTTAATTGCAGCTTCTTCTCATGAAGAGAGGGGGACAAGTCATATATGGTGGCAAGCTTGGTGTGAATTCACAAATCATGATAAATTACTTTCAGGTAAAAAATTCTTATAAAGAAGTATATACTATATAGTGTATACCTTATAGCAAAAACATAAGTGCATGTGCGCTTGACTATGCAGGCAATTCGTGGAGTGCCTCCAATTTCCGATGGTTATAATCCCGCGACATGGATGTTGGAAATCACCACCCCAGCGTGCGAAGAAAAGCTTGGTATAGATTTTGCCACTGTCTACAGAAATTCTGATCAGTCCAGGTAAATTCATCTTTTCATCTTTCTAAGATGTTATTTGTATTATTTTTTTACAATAACATAGCAACTGTAACATGTATTAATTTTTGAAGGGAAGTGGAAGCTTTAATACGTGAGTTAAGTACTCCAGAAGCATGCACAGAACCGCTGAAGTTCTCATCAAATTTCGCACAAGATTCTTTGACTCAGTTTAGGATATGCTTCTGGAAACAAAATCTTGTATACTGGAGAAGTCCACTGCATAACGTTATCGGCTTGGTTCCGACATGAAGAAAATTATTGTCGAGCAATTACTTCTACTTCTTCTATAAAACAAGTGAAGATGGCTCGAGCTGTAAAAGCTGTAACTGAAAAGAAGCAAGCCATGGATTTGTCTATTTGGAAATTGGAGATAGAAAGACAAGTAGCTAATCAAGTTAATAATGCCATCAATTCCAATTTGACATTGTTATGAAGTAGTTGATTATGTATTGAATTAACCAACTTAATTATGTATTGTACTTGTTATGAAGTAGTTGACTATGAAATTTATGTTGTTATTTAATCATGAATATTGTAAATTTTGGGTTCCTATTGAATGTAGTATAATAATGCATATCATGTTAGTTATTAATTGTTTATTAATGTTAAAATAATTGACTATATTGAGAATGAAAATATTTCAGCGTTATAAGCGTTGGCAATTAAAATTTACCAACGCTTATAAGCGTTAGCATAGAAAATTAAACAATGTTGGATGGTTAATTTGCCAACGTTTATAAGCGTTGCTAAATAATATACACCAACGGTTATAAGCGTTGGCGAATACAACCTTCCAACGCTTATTAGCGTTGGGAAACTAAACTCCCCAACGCTTATAAGCGTTGGCAATAAATTGCGACGCCCCTACAGCGACGCTAATAAGCGTTGCTGAAACTGTTTGCGACAGTTATACTCGTTGGGAATCACCTGTTTTGGTGTAGTGTACATTCAAAATTTGATACATTATTTTTCGATCACGTCAAATTAATAATTCAAAAAAATTTAGTATACTTGCCTTCGCCTCGTCAGTTTTCCAATATGTCAACCATGCTTGCCATACGCTCTCCCCCATCCACCGTGGTTTCTTACCAGATTTCTTAATTTCAGATATTGAGTCCCTATAGTTCTTGCGCATCTTCTTCATCCAGTATTCTCGTGCCAGCAACATATCATCTGTTTGGATGTCTATCTTAGCCTGTGTTTCAAGATAAAAAGCAAAAAAAAGATTACACTGTGGACGATAAACAGTAGAAAAACGATAAAAACGAATTAAAAATGGAAAACAGAAAAATATACATACTAGGACATCCTGCCATATACACTCTATGATGTGAGGAGGGATGTTATCCCACTTCGGCCAGCAAGCACTCATCCTACTGCGGTAAGAAGCTCTAGAGACATCCAGCACAACCTTCGAGGGAAGTAGGTCGAACCCCCTGTTTTTAAATACGATACAGATAAGTACGTACGTATATCATAAAAAAAATAAGATGCTGAATAAAAATCAATTCTTACCCCTTTGCTCTAGGGACTAACGAAACCACTGGACGCTGTGGATCTTGCGATGGGCCACTGCCATCTCCTCCTGATGATCGAGAAGAGCTCCTACCTCTATATGACATTATGATAAACCTGTGACATATATACACATCATTATATAAGAGAATAATAACATGATAATGAAATATATTTCATATGTAAATGACATCAACGGTATAAATTGCTTAATTAATGACTGAAATGGAAATAGAAATGGAAGTGTGTTATACCTGATTCATAATGGGTCTACTGTTCCGATGATAAGCAGATTTAATTGCATTTTTAATAAAAATTGCTAAATAAATGACAAATGGAAATGACATAAAACATGTAAACAATGGTAAACAGATTTGGTTTAATAGTCACATCAATTTCATAATACATCAAGAATTCAACATAGTTACATCAATTGCAAAAAAATCAAATTCAGATTTATATCAGTCATCATCGTCTTCTGATTCAGATTTGGTCTCGTTTTATACGATATTTTTCCTCTGCACTGTCAAACGCTTCTACCAAAACATTTGATTCATCGATCAAAGAACCAAAATCTGTATGATCGTCTGTAATTATTATTTTGTTATCTTGCTCAAGATCTGCCTAATAAGCTTGTTCCTTCGGAATATTCTTCTCATCGAATGTGAATCTGGCCTTTGTTTTAAAAACTACAGACCAATCTGCTCTTTTTAAAGACGGATAAGGAGCGTAATAAACTTGCAATGCTAGTTTGGCTAGTACAACGATCATGTACAACACTCGTCAGACGGGGCCAAAAACTCTCTAAGGGACATTTGTCAATTAGATGTGCGCATTTTACGAAAAAATACAGTTTTACTAACTGTTCACATTTACAAAAATATATTTTAATTTAACACATTTATTCGACGTATTACATCAACTTAAGGCTCGTTCGACGCATTTTTGTTGTTGCATAAGTCAATACGTGCACAATATAATATTCCTAGTTCGTGCATTCATTTTATCTTATTCCAACTAACACAATACAATGATAGCAGCGCTACACACATATACAATCGTAGAATCAAGGCATACACAACGATTTACATATACACGAACAACCACAAATTATACATGTTTTTCACAATTTCACGATAAAAGATGAAATAGGAATACCATGAAATGCTAGAAACTATTATAACACTATTGGAAACAATTTCAATCACCAATTAGCCCTAATTTAACAACTTATTCAAATCTGCATTTAGGATAAAAATTAGATTTTTGGTGAAAATAAGAGATTATATCTGAGCTAGAGAGCAATAGACGTTGATTACGCAGCCGGGGAGGATCCGAAAGCTTGAAATTGATGATTGGAAGCTTGGGGAAGAGATTTGGGTATTTTGGATTAAAAATTTTCGTATGAAAATGAGTAAGAAGGAGGCTCGGCTGAGGCCTGTAAATCGCGATTTTCCGACGGCCGCCGACGGTCCGTCGGAAGCCGTCGCCCTCCCCCCCCCCCTATTTAGCCATTTTCTAATAGTGTATATTTATTTTACTATGATTAAAAAAAATTGCATCTTGTCCAGAACAATCTAGTTGATGATACCGTGGTTTGTCCACAGCGATACCGAGATGCTTTAAAGACACCTTAAACATCAAATAAAACAAGCAAATTTCATACAACTAATCGACTGAAAATTTAAAGAAACAAACAAGTAACAACAAAGATATCCTATAGATAGTTGATTAAAAATTCAAAGAAATCGGCCTGTGTAACCTTTTATTTCAAGAAATAAAGGACATTAGTTACTATTGGTGATGTGCAACTTGGCATTGTTTTGAAAGTCGAATGTTGAATTTTTCTGGTCTAGTTGTGGACGAGCACTACAAACAAAGCATGCATGCAAAAGGCAGAATGGGGGATAGATAGGCGGGGGAATTAATTTAAAAGACAAAAATTTGTATATTTTAAGCCTCAAGGACACGACCTCAATATTTTAACCCTAAGGACAAACATTCTTCTAAAAATTATTCATAAGGACAAACATTCTTTCAAAATTATTCAAAAGGACAAACATTCTTTCAAAACTGATACTAGACGAAAAACTGATACCTAAAAACTGCTACCGATAACTACAAACTGATACCTAAAAACTGCTATCAATGACTAAAAACTGATACCTAAAGAAAGTTGTCCTTCAGGCTAAAATATTGAAGGTCTGTCCTTGAGGCTAAAATGCTGAGAAATTTTGTCCTTGATAATAATTTCCTGTAGATAGACCTGCTACATTGCACTCTTAAAGCTGAGTAAGTGTTTTTTTGGATGAGTATATATACATATTGAGAGAAGGGTCTACACCACCTCAATCTGTATATATTTTTAGCCCCAAAGTGACCTTAACTTCCGCTTAGTTGATAGGGAAGAATGAAAAATAATATCCCATGCGCAATTTTTGTTTGTTTGGTTTATTTCCTTCTTCACTTGTAGAAGTCTTGAAGCAAGTGTCGGGCTTGAGCTAGTCAGACTATGGCCGATTCTATATTGTTTGGTTTGTTGTTTTTAGTTTTGGGTTTTCGTCCATACAAAAATGTACATTACGTGTGTATATTGTCGAAAACGATCAATTTAGAAAACGAAGTTAACATACAAAATAGAAAACAATTTTTTCTTATTTTTCGTGTTTTGGAAAATAACACCAGTACGTGAAACAAACCATTCTTCCGTCATTCCTTTATCTCATTCATCCTCCTATCCGTTTTTCTTTCATTTTCTTCATCGTCCCTCCACTCTTCTCATATTTGATATACATATTGAAAACCGAAAACACAAAATTCGTTTTTAAATCAAAAACTACCTGGTATTGTTTGATTTTAAAACGAATTTTGGATTTTTTGATTTTAAATATGAGAGAAATGAAGTAACGTCGAAAGTGATAAAAGAAAATGGAGAGACGATGGAAAGGATGGAAGGACGTCGGAATGATGGATTGTTTCTTGTTCTTCTATTATTTTTCAAAACGAAAAAAAAAAATTGTTTTATATTTTATATATTAATTTCGTTTTCTTAATTGTTGGTTTTCGACAATATTTGTACAGATGAAAACGCAGAATTAAGAAATGGTTGAGTAATCGAGCTTCGTTGCCTGGAGGAATCGACAAACCTAACCCTCTAATCTCACACACACACATATAAAACATTTGCTGTAACTTTCGAAGACAATTTGGAAGTTGGTCTGGTCCGTCCAATTTGTGTCATCAAAACGTTGAAAGAAATGTAATCAAATATTCAAAACCGCGTCCTGCATGGATAAGAACCAGAACCAAATCCTCAAGTCTATCAAACTTAGATGTTCCATTGAATAAATTTATTTGAATTAGAAAAAACAAAAATTGATTTTACATTTGAATTTTGAATCCGAAAATTAATAAATTAAAACAAAAAAATTGAATTGTAAAAGTTTGAATTTTGAACTCGAAATCGATAAGTATGTGAATTTGAAAGTTTGCGAAAAAAGCAGTCAAAGCTGAGTGGGTGGAGAGTGCTCCTTTATATTACCTAAAAATGCCGATAGATCCCCTGCACCAATTGCATATGCTCTTTGATTTCTTTTATTTTTATTTTATTTTACAAAGTCTTATGGTAAAACGTCTCAAAGAATGTATTTAATACAACTAATAATCTACTGTCACTCTTATTTTATTTTTGATCAATATTTATTGGTTGGATGAATAACTTTACAAGCGTATATATATTAAACTACATATGCATCATATTTTGCTTTGAATATGCAGATTTAATCTTATCCTCGTATCATTGAACTCCTTTTCCGTTTCTTTTTTTTTTGAATGGTTGACCAAATTAATCAAAGTCCACGACGAGTGTTATTATTCAAGTGGGCCATTACAAGACTTCTAGCCCAAAATCTTGCCAGCGGCATAGGGACCTCATATGACTTCAACTTGTATATGTTGATTTTTTATTAAACTAATTTTTGATTACTCGCAGATAATGATTGAGGGTTCAAAGACTAATTATTTATTATTACAGTAAATTTGTTATTATTAATTATCAATTATATAACCTGTTGTTTATTACTGTTATTAGTAAATTAACCTTAAATGCTAACTACGTTGTTACAAAGATTTTTTGGAATGTGCATATAAAGTCCTTTATTAAATCATTAAATTTAAAAAAATTATATGATAAAAATAAACCGAAAAGTATATAATTTTTTATTATTTAGAATAGAGTTTGAACTTGCAGCCTTGTTTATGTTTCAAATTTTCTATTTGAAGATGGATGTTAATTTTTGTTAAAATAAGATTCGAATTCCCGATCTTTTATTTGCATAAAAATTATTTTTTGAAACTTCATGGTCGAATCAAAATATTGTGTGTCTATTCCAATTATTAATAAAGAAGATAAATAACGTAATCTTGAATCTAAACTCATGAATTTAAAATCAATTTCATAGTTCAAAAGATTGAATAATGCAATTTAATGAGCCATCTTTCGTAGAACTAACACATGAACCATAAGTCTGCGTGTCGAAAATACTAAAAGTAGACGAATACTACATACAAAATAAAGAAGAAAAAAGTAGGAAAATAAAATATACATATAATAAATGACTAATGAGTGTCCAACATAAATTAGTACGCTTACCGAGGCCTAACGTATAATGTACGCAGGAATCTGAATTTTTTAGTTTAGACCAATTTTAAAAACTAATTAAAAATTTAGATCAGTTTTATTAATTATTAAAAGAAAATTGACCACTTTATGCCACATTAGCGGCATACGTACTGAAGGCATTTCAAATGCCGTGGGTATATTTTGAAAAAGAAAAAGAAAAAAAATAGTACACGTGACGCTCATGTGATACAAAGTGATCTATTTTTGTAATAAGGTATAAAACTGGTCTAAATTTGTAATTATTTTTTAAAATTTGTCTAAATTAAAAAATTATGCTATAATAAAATATGAGCAGTCACAAATGTAATATGAGCAACATTCCCAGTAGTTCACTATAACAAGTCATAGCATGGTCAGGGCGGCAACACAATTGCCACGGAAAGCAAGGTGCAGTGACAAAAGAAATGTACAGTTCCCTCGGTGTAAAACTTATTTCCTTTATATCGGTTCTTTTAAAAATTATTTAATACATCAATCTCATTTATAATTCTTTTCCTTTTATATATTTCATTTTCAAATTTAAAAATGACTATTAAAAGTTGTATTGAACACGGTTATGAGCTATGAAAAATAATACCATGCAAATATGTTAATATTACTAAAATTATTCAAATATCTTTTAGGTTACATTTAATTTTTATTTTATGAAACAAAATGGTAAGAGACCTAAAATTTAGATTTTATAATCATAATAATGTATGTACAAAAATTATCCTTAGTTTAATGGAATGAACTGAATATTTATTAGTGGTAATTTTGTATTCTAATAAAATATAAAACCTAGGTTGATTTATATAATTTGTCACAACCTGTATTTGTTTTACTGTAATTATTGCTTTCTTTAACAAAAATGAAAATAATTGCACCCAGTGCATGAATCAGAACAACCCTACTATTGATAAGACTGGTTTATGTAC
The DNA here is from genome assembly GCA_030737815.1 of Allium fistulosum. NCBI lineage: Eukaryota > Viridiplantae > Streptophyta > Magnoliopsida > Asparagales > Amaryllidaceae > Allium > Allium fistulosum. Next base: position 560,880,503 of record CM060907.1, read on the forward strand.
AGCGACACTGAGATGCTGTAAAGACACGTTAATTAAACAGCAAGTAACAACAAAAATCTCATACCACTAATTGATTGAAAATTCAAAGAAGGCAACAACAAGTAAGAACAAAAATATGTTATAGCGAGTTGATTGAAAATTCAAAGAAACCGGCCTGCGTAGCCTTTTGTTTCAAGAAAAGAAGGACATTAGTTACTATGTACAATTTGGCATGTTTTGAAAGTCGCATGTTGAACTTTTTTGGTTAAGTTGTGGGCGACCAGTACAAACAAAGCAAGCAATGCAAATATCGAACGGGATAGACCTGCTCCAGTGCACTCTTAAAGCTGAACAAACACACACACAATACATACATACATATACATACATACATATATACACATACGTACATATATAATGTTAGTTGAAATTTGGCAATATGTGCAATATATTCTTTGCCGCCATCTAGGCTGGAAACCTGAAAAGATTGACGGTGATAAGCCGAAGGAAGGCAAGATCGATTATATTTTGTATGTATGTAGTTGAATATAACACTCATACACATGATGTTTGGATTTTTGTCATTACCGGATTTGACAAACCTGGCCCTCTAATCACACATACAATCAAATATTCAAAACCGCGTCCTGCTCGGATAGGAACCAAATCCTCAAGTCGATCAAACTTGGATATTTGATTAAAAATAGGATGGAGTATGATATGATAGAAAGGTTTTAAGGAATGTATTTAATATTGAATGATTGAATTTAAGTGGGCCATAATATGACTTTTAGCCCAACATCCTGCCAAACGTACACTTGCATATGAGATTCTAATGTTTGTCATACATCAGATTTGATTGAATGTTTAGTCCTCCGTCGAATTTAATTTTCAGCTCCAACGGACTACATCACCGGGTTATATTCTTCAAGTCAGATGACGATGAGTGTTATTGTTCAAGTGGGCCATTACATCACTTCAAGCCCAAAATCTTGCCAGTGGCATAGGGACCTCAAATGAATTCAACTTGTACATACCCTCCTTATTTATTTATTTTTAAACAGTAATCTAATATGATATACGGTGATGTGCGATAACTCTTCAAACAGTATATCCAGCAGCCATTAGGTATATATGAGCCACTTTTAGCACAGTCATTAGGTCTAGTAACAAATCCAGGAGCTTTGCCTGGTATACATTCTCGTAAAAAACAGTACTCGGATGTTATAGGTATCATTAGTAGAAGCGGACAAACACAACTTAATTCATCTTAGAAGTTTACCAATTCATCGGGTTCTCCTGAATATATTTAAAAAAATAGATTTTATTGCAAATCTCTACTTCCTAGTTGTAAGTTTGGATATCCATTCAAAATGTAAACGAAGTAACACACCAAATCTATAAACGAAAGTTATTTATGTTACATATTATTGGTTACTATATACACTAATTGTTAATAAAGACATGTAGAAACGATATAGAGAAAGAGGGGTAAGCTACAACATCAATGAGACGCATGAAACATCTAAGTTGCAGGATATGTCACAGCCATTAGGTATATATCCTGGATTTAGTAAAGGTTCAAAAGGTCCAATAAGGTTTTCTTACACACACATATATATAACCACTTTTAACGCAATCAGCTTTTGGTTATTGTGAATAATATCTTCAAATTAATTTGATTTAGTAGAGGTTCGAAAGATCTAACTAGATAAAGGTCTAGAATATTTCACAAAACTTTTTACTTAACATAAATTATATGAGTTAATCAACATTAAATTAGTACAATCGCACAATTGTGGAAAACCGATCGTTTGATGTCTAATTTCGCAAAATAAATATTTAATGCAATTTTTTAATTTAAATTAAATATATAATAATGATAATACACCTAAAAAAAATTAAAACATAATTGATGACACGAATCTTCACCGTTAAATTCCATTATATTCACATTGGGAATTGAAAACAGAATACAATATAATAGTTGAGATTCGTTAAGTCATCAATTGTGTAAATAACTTATGTTCCAACAATGGAACACACACGCGGGCCCAGGCATACACACTATTGAGACATATAACAAAACACAAAATTTGACGCAACAAGTATTGATTATTGTATTTCTTCGTTTTCACATGAAAAGTAAAATTTAGAGGGTAACCTAATTCTTAAGATCTCTTGTGTCTGATTTTGTATCATCAATTTGTGTTAAAATCGAATTTCAAATAGAATTTCGTATTTAATGCGATTGCGAATGCATTCGTAAGTATGAGTTTTGAATCGTTATTCAAATACTTATCCTTAAATGTCCCTAGCTATAGTGTATCGAGAAAAAGTTTTCGATACATCAATTGAGAATAATGTACGTAGCATTCTATGTACGGTGGACGGTGAATTACTTGTGAACATTGTGGATACGTACTTGTGATTGTTTGCAGCAATCGCAAATGACTCAAAAAGAGTCATTTATAGGTTAATACAACTAAATCGAAATTGAAAATCTCATGTAACGATGTGTGATAATCTTTATGCTTGAGAGTACTCTGGATCTTAAGTAACCAGACGATACTTTTACTATGATCAATGACATGATATCACTATTATATTACGACCATAGTGGAGTATACATTGAGTTACTTAAAGTGAATCACTACTTAAGAGAGGGTTCGTTTCCTCCGTTATAGAAGGTCAGTGTCACCGTAATTAGTAGTCAACTTAAAGCCAAAATGTAACACCTTATAGTACAAACGGTAATTAATAAACAATTATTATGGCCCAAAAAGGAAATTTGAGCAAACTTCAGAATTTGATCATGAAAATTACACAATTGTGTTCGTGACGATTTTTTGAGCTACTTTTATATATGAAGTCTTACGATTGGAGTTCAAACGAAGAAGTTATTAGTGTTTGAAGTTTTCGAAACGAAAATAATTAAAGAGGAATTTAAAAGGAAATAAATAATATTAACCACATGGACCCCCACTAATTGACCACCTCCTTGGGTCAGTCGATCGCTAGCGATCGACCGCCTGTAGGGACGCGGTTAACTGGTTGGAACGGCGGCGGCTAGTGTTGAACTTTGGTCAAACGATCCAGATTTAATTAATTTAAATATAATAGATATAATTGATTCGAGTGCCTATAAATACAGGTCAAACCTCTTCTTCTTATGTTTTATGATCAAAGCAGCAGGGCTCTGCCATTTTCCCTTTTTCGCTATTTCTATTAATTATAAAAATCATATATATTACATGTGTATGTGTGTGTGTATACATATAATCGGAGAATGTCAGAAAATAAAAGAGAAGAAAGGATCGAATCGATAGTGCGGAAAAAGGTAAAATTTATAGTTATAAATCTACTTCCACTTAATTCAAGGAAAAAGGAGTCAATTAAAGGGATGAGTTCGGATTTGAGAGATTTGGAAAGCTTAAACGATGAGTGAGAAATTATATGATTTATATATAACATTGAAATTTATATCATTGAGTTTCATTTAATTATTATGCATATGCAAGATCTGTTGAGTTGAAGGCTTAGAAAGAACGTATTAAATTGAAATCCACTTACATATTCTATAAGTTGGTGATTGAAATGGAATGGTATTTACACCATAATTTGGAAATTTGGAAATCAGTCATCAAATTTGTTAAAGTAGAATGTTGATAAGATTGCAGATTTATCCCAAATTTAGGATAATTGGGCTGTAAATTATTAGTATTAACTTGGTTTGCACTAAGTTGACTTAGAATGTGAATTTCGATATTTTAATTTATTGGAAGCATTGTGGATACAATTTTGTTGTATCTATTTTCATATAATTTCCATAATATATCTAATTCCACAGCTATGTTTAAAAATTGCGTCATTCAAAATAATAAGGAATGTACTAAAATGAAAAGAGATTTGTAAAGTACGGATATTATCCTCCGTAGTTTGTGCTATCTATTTAAATAAAAGAAAAGAGATAATTCCTTATAATTTTAAATGGAGCAAAAGTCTTGCTTTTGGCTAATTTATGAAAAGCTATAATGGTAATCCTTCTTGGAAAGGATAACTCTAGTATATTAAAATATGGCAATGAATATTCTTTACAGAATGTAAACACAAGCGTATGTCTTTGAATTCCTAAGCGTAAAAATTAATGAGTTAGGAATATATATATATATATATATATGTGTGTGTGTGTGTGTGTGTGTGTGTGTGTGTGTGTACGTATGTGCGTATGTATGTATGCACATACATGCATAACAAATGGAAAAGGATAGTTAATTAGGATGACTAGTTATTAATAGTGTAATAAATCATAGGACTAGGAGATTGAAATGGAAAAGGATAGTAACTCCAAAATTTATGAACAGTGATTGCAAATTTAGTAGCCAACAATTTTGTAGTTAATTAGGAGTTACAAAAATTAAATAGGATAAATGCGTTTAATGAGGCTAATTAAAGAATTTATTTTGGACTATGGGGGGTTTCCTTTAGGGTGGAAGATATTCAATAGCCATTGGGTCTGCCTCCTCCTCATATTAGAAGTCTTAAATAACCTGTGACGGTACCTAATAAGGAAATGAGGTCTGCTTCATTTCTAACAAGAGATATTAAATAACTAGGATGAATATTTTTTCTTGACTTACGTTAGATTAGTCTAAACTGGATTTCGGCTATGGGAGGTTGGTGGGTTATGTCAGTGTTGTTGTTGGACTTGTATTTAGCAGTAGAGCTGGCATATAGGCTATGACCACCAACGGTCCCGAGCGGTCGTTAGCAAAGACTTATGTTATGCCCTAAAGAATTTCACTTTCTACTAGTGTAGAATCTGTATGAGATATGCAAATACCTCAAGTTTAATTAGCTATTTGGTTGTCGGAGGAGGGCTAGTTAACCCTTGGATAAGTCTTTGAGATGCATTAGCAATACGGTTAATTTAATTATAAAACCTTATCTAGGAGTCATCAACCTTTGTAGCTAAGGACCAGTTGACTAGTGATTACGTTACGGAGGGCGCTTCGGGGTTGAGGTATTAAATGGCTTTTGGATCTGCCACCTTCCTATTCATTTAGTACAATGCTTAGATATATATATATATATATAGGCATATATATAGCTATACCTCAGAGAAGAATGGATATATCGTACGTGCAAATGGAATTAAACGGATAAGTCGTGAATAGAAGACATAACACTTAAATAGAAATCACTCGACATATAATTAGTGTTATAGTTAAAGTAATTTTCCAGTAACCAAAACGTTGTTCTGACCCCTTCCTCATTACAACTCACATGATAGATCTAGAAGGATAGGCTATTAGTGCAAGACGTGAACGGTAGATAGTGAAGTCTCGGCCCCCGTAAGACAATTAGATACTAAAGGAATAATATTGATTCCAAGGTAGTAGCCTTAGTCAGTGCATATGTTATATCATATTTTACTATTCCACCATGAGTTCATTCTCCGATATACTTATGTTTATTACAGGTTATAAAAACCAACGATCCGTATCCTAATGGGCTTGGGTTTCAATGTAGTCGAAATTCGGACTCATTAAAGTGCGGGTTGTTATACAAAATCTCTGATCAAAGTAAAATAGTTAATCGATAAATGTTGTCAGATTAAATAAAGGACTTTAAAATAGTTTATGGACTTACCTACGTATGTCATTAGAGTTTTTGACCTTTGACCAAACTCTATATATTTTAGTGGTATAGTGATGACTAAAAGAAAATTTTCACAAAATATCTTTATACGGTGTAGCTTATTAATAAAAATTAGAAATTGGATTGCGTCTAAATAATCTATAAGCGACCGAACTTGTGCCAGATATTATACTTCAGCAAACTTTGCAGAGACTTAAGTATTTAAATTGTTCAAATATTAACCGAGAACCAAGTTCATGTAGGGAGTCAATAACTCTGTTGTTAGCTAATTCCCTAGTTCATCCGATTCAAAATTAATTTATTATTGTTATAAAATAATAATAAAATTAATACAGATGTTATATTAAATTTTTATGGAATTTTAATTATTTATTTGTGGCCTTCAAATTTATTAAAATAATATATAATTGTCATGTATTGATTTAATTAAATATTTGAGGTTAAATGATTAATATATCATGTAGAGACAAAGTTACATAATATTCTTACCAATCTAGGGATAATATAAACATCACTATACATATCTTATGGCTTGAGTGTGCTCAACAGCCGTAGCTATGCATAGTACGAAATTTATATCGTAAATGATATATAACAACTTTTTTTTAAATTCATAATTTAAATAATATCAACCGAGTATTATCAACATATTAAGGGTGACGAGTACTATATAATGACATCATATGTCTGTACATCCAAAATATACTCACTTAAGTCTACATGGATTTTAACTTATTTAAACCTCCATTTTTCTTCATACATATAATATATGTATGACGGGGTACTTAGACTCGAGTTTACAAAGTGACGATGATTGCAAATCAGCCTTGGTATTCATATTTACCCTTAACGAAGGAGCCGTTAGTTGGAAAATTTTCAAACAATAGCTTATGACTGATTCAATCATAAAGGTTGAGTACATCACCTTAAATGATGCCGCAAAAGATGCCATGTGGATACACAAATTTACTAAAGGGTAATTAGTGATCCCAACCATTGAAGGTCCGATGCTGATGTATTACGATAATAATGCAGCAACATAGATTATAAAGGAACCGCGAGTTTACAAGAAGTCAGGACACATCCTCCCTAAGTTTTATATGACAAGACAATTTATCACTGATGGATAGATGGTAATCGAGAACTAGATGCTAAAGGTAACACCATATATCCATTCATTGTGGCCTTTCCTCGATCTGATTTAGTTGACTAATCAAAGGTACAAGCATGAGTGTAACGATCTGCCTTTTCGACCCTCAAATGTCGACACTAATACATCCACGGTATTCACGTGCCGGGTACCCAAGTGTTGGAAAGATAAATTGTTAAGGTAAAATAAAAAGGAAAAAAAGAACAAGAAAGAAGAGATGATTACATATAATGTTATAGAAGGTCATAGAAGTAATGATATACAATATAAAGTTTTCATTTGCTTTCAAAAGCAAGGTGGTCCAAAGTTATAACTTTAATTAGTTCATACATTACTTTAACTTTATATTCAAGCCCACGTGCATGTGCGCGCGCGCGCACACATATAGACAATATATCCTTGTTTAATGGTGAGTAAACACACCCAATAACCTTGTTAACAAACATGCATAAGCACTAGAACATGGTAGCGCTTTCTATCAACACCAAACTTCTAAAGATTCAAGCTTTGGCCTCTTCATGCTCAAGCCAGCCCTCCTACACCTCCATAATACTCCCGGTCTAGGGTAGGTTGCCCATTTTTCCATTTTCCTTCAACTTTGGCCTTGGTTAAATTTTGAATAGGATTGGAGTTGATTTGTTTAAAGAAAATGAAGATTGAAGAGAAGAGAGCTTGAATACTTTGATATTTTCGCAAAACCTTAGGAATAAATTATGAACACTTAAAGATATTTTACATGGGATTTAAATAAAGTAAAATGACATCCAAGGCCCCTCCATTGGCTGGTCAAAACACCCCACATGCTCTCCTCATGTGCATAGCTTTACACCTCAATTTTTGAAAGAAAATATCTTCTTCTTCCTCGATCAATTACCAAACTATCCCTCCTTCATACATGTCTTCTAAAACCTTCTAGAAGCTTTTATTTTAAAATTTATTTTTAGTTGCTAATTAATGAAACATTAGCTAATTAGACAATCACAATAAGTTCGAATAACTTCTATCAAGTAAATTTGTTTATCGATAAAACGTTTTCGGTCACATTATCGATATTTCTTCAAACTGCTTATTTTTGTAAACATTTTTCAAAAACAAGTTTACTTTCATTAGTTATTAATTAAAAAGGGTTAACAAGGTTATAAAATCACTTTAATCACATTTAGTCCAAGATTCAAATATTTAAATAATTCATATATTTAAATACGAAGTGTTCGAAATTCTAGGTTGTTAAAACGAGTCACCATAATTGGCCCTAAGTGCAGATGTGAGATCGATAAAGTTAAAGGAGTGTCTTAAAGGCAATTTTCTAGTTTTTTATATAACCTACCTTCTACATAAGAATCTTGCTCGAAATGAGGTATGCTTTTGGTTTAGTTTTCTATTATGTATGTTGTTTTATTGTGATATAAGTAATGATACGAGCACATAATAGATATTTAAGTAGAAAATCCTTAAGAAAAGTATTTTAGCAGTTGCATTTGTGAATGTTCTCACAACAATGGGCCTTGAAGCGATATTCAAAAACTTATCTTTAAATGTTCAAAATTAAGATGTATCAAGAAAAGGGCAGGAAATCCATAAAGACTAATATAAATATTGCTCTTTGAAAGTGTTAGGGGTATGCCCTAGGGACAATTTTGTAATTTATTAACTTCGAAATCAATTCTTGTTCGAAATAAAAGTGTTTCTTCTTTCTGTTATATATTTGTTGTAATGTGCTATAAATAATTAATGTTTAATTATAAATATATTTAACAGAAAATCCATAAATGACGTGTTTGTGATAGTAATTACAATTAGTTGTAATCATGAGTATTGGATCACATTGTTACAAAACACATCATTTTAAATGTTTCTATTCAAGATGCATCGACACTGGATATCGATGTATCCGTTGAGACTAGAGTACATAACGCTCTCAAAATGTTGGGCAGAGTATTACTCATGACCATTGGGGGCACCTAGAGGTTATGTACTGATAGTTATTGGATAGCTATAGAACAACTCACTCGGTAGTTTTCTGTTGGTTAATATAACTAAGGTCAAACATAAAATATCGATGTGACTAATTTACACAATTCTTTCGACTTGAGAATACTGTCAACCTTCACTATGAAAAACTCTGCTTTGATTATAGTCAAATCATGGAACGACATCCATCAAGTGATTATAGTTGGGTCGAGTGGAAGTATTGGAAGGAAGACACTATTCAAGAGAGGATTCATCACTTCAGTTATATGAGGTTAGTATCATGGTCAACTCAAGTCAACCCAAAGTCAAAATCTCTGGCCAGAATAGTACGGTTAATAATAATTGTTATTATTGAACCTAGGATTTTGTGTTTGGACTATAGAGTTGAATATGGACAATATTGAAGTTTTGACCATTACCAAATTCCATAATCCAAAGTGATACAGTTTTGACGAAGAGAACTAGTGTATATAAATGTCACTAACGGGTAACGCTTATTAAATTAAATAAGATTTTAATTAAAATAAATAAGCGATAAATTTGGTCATAATGTAACACAACTTGCTAAGTGACGTGTGAACGTTAACATCGAATAGCTCGGGCTGGCCCAGTTCCAACAATGGTATCAAAGCCCAATTGCCTATGCGGTCAAAATTAGTCATGTCAGGGCTAACTTATTAAGCTTGCCCACTTAGTACGGTGTCTAGAAAGGTAATGTCTAGGATTGGAATTGGTTAATCAAGTACCCTATCCTACCTGGTTACCGGCCTGGCTCGAAAGGTGAAGTGAGTCCAAAGGTTGCCTCTAATAGAAAAGGCCCAACTTAATTTGGGCCTTGGGCTAATTTTCAAAATTTTCTTGAAAAATAAAGTAAAGATTTTAAATTTAATTGTTAAATTTAAAATAAAATATATGTTTATTATAATAGTTATAATGTAACATATTTTTCAAAATGTTTGAAAAACAAAATAACATACTTTTCAAAAATTATAAATTTTATTAATAAGTTAATTAATAAAATGTATGTGCATGTAGTAAATATATTATGAAATATGTTATGATATTTTAAAACGTTTAAGATGTCATAAATATGCATGCATACATATGAATAATGATTTTCAAAATTAAGATAATTTAATTAAATGGTTAATTAATTGAAATTATAATTACACATGTATATGATATATGTGTTATACTATAAAGGTTATAGTACGTAATAAAAATAAATGTTATATTAATATAAAATTAATTAAAATGTTAATTAACTAAAATTAATTAAATATGATTTAATCAATATAATATTATACCAAGACTATTATATAAGTAACGTGAAATATAAAAACTATATAAATAAAAATTATATAATATGAATGTATAAAACCCATAATAGACTTAAGAAATAAACATATACGTAATCGTACGTATATCATGATTTTTGATGTGTTCGATACTTGAATCATGAGGGTAGTTCATAAGAATTACATTATTTCATAAGTCGATATCACTCAATTTAATGTTGTCCTCTACCATATATATGTTAATAAATTACTTGCATACTCCTTAGTTGTTGAGCAAACTCAAGCTAAGGATGTTATGTGTAGTATTATTAATATATTGAATAGATGAGGTAAGATAACTATATGTATTTGTTGAGCAAACTCAAGGTACATATACTATACTTAGGCCATCACGATGTGGTAGGTACGAGTGAATAATTTCATTTCGATTTGTTGAGCAAACTCAAGATCAATATGAAATTAGGACTAGGTTCCAAGGGTTAGGAGTTGTATGTGATGCAACCGATAAAAATTTATCCATTGTTCGTGGAGCTATGACTTGTTAAGCAAACTCAAGGTCGGAATTCCAAGATGGACAAGTCCTAACACTTACTAGTGAAGTCATAAGACTTTTATGTTTTGACTTAGGGTTTGGCGAAACATAAAAGACTAGTGGGAGCTTATTAGTAAAATGAAACATAGTGTTTAACCTTACTAATATTATAAGAACGTCTATTGTGTTTTGTCCTAGTAATCTACCATTTAAACTTGTAGAAAATGTCAGCTCCAAAACTGTTTTCTGAAAGTGACAAACTCACTAGACCTAACTATACTGACTGGCTAAGAGCAATTAAAATAGCATTGACTTACGAGCGCCTTTGGACTTCTGTTACATGTGAACCCAAAACAGAACCCGTTGATGGTGCAGACCTTAAAGAACGACTTTCTTATTTAAAGTGACAATCTGACTTAGAGATCGCCCAAGTATTCGTGTTGTCTACCTTTGACAAACCGTTGTAAAGGCAACACGAAAACATGTCTGTCCATGAGATTTTTAATAGTCTCAAAGCTCTTTTTGGTGAACAGTCCCGTTCCACAAGGTACGAGCTTTCGAAAAAACTGTTTAACACCAAAATGACCTAGGGACAGAAAGTGGACGATTATGTTCTAATGATGAAAGGCTATATTGATAGACTTACACAATTAGACAAAGAGATAAGCAACAAAATCCAAGTAGACTTGGTCCTTGGTTCTCTCACTCCATAGTATGAACCGTTCACACTGAATTACAACATAAACCAATTAAATGTGAATCTCGTGGAGCTCCTCAATATGTTGAGGTCAATCGAGTTAACGTCTAAAGATCAAGGTGTCGTACTTGCTGTGAAGGGAAATGCATCATCTTCGAAAGGTTCGAAGAGGCGGAAAAGAGATAGTAAGAATAAGAAAAGTAAGAAGACCGATGACAAGGGTGAATGTCACCATTGCCACAAGAAAGGTCACTGGAAGAGAAACTGCACTAACTACTTGAAGATTGTCAAGGAAAGGAAGCATAATGGTTCTGCTGCTCCATCAGGTACATTTATGATTAAAAAATGTTTGTGATCAATAAAATGTCATGGGTTTTAGATACTGGATCTGGTACTCATATATGTATTTCGTTGCAGGGGCTTAGGAACTGGCATCGCGTGGCAAAAGGAGAAATGAAGCTCCAAGTTGCTGATGGATCTATAGTAGATGCAACGGCAGTAGGAGACTATCATTTAGATTTTCCAAGTGGATTAGTATTAGTATTAAATAATTGTTATTATGTAAAAGACTTTATTTGTGGAATTATCTCTGTTTCTTGATTGTCTAAGATTGGATATATTTTTCATTGTGCAAATAATGTTATGAACATTAGTTTGGATGGAAATAAAGTCTGCAAAGGTGTCCTTGAAAATGGAATTTAGGTGATTAATACTAATTATGTCTATTCTATGAATGAAGTTTCTAATAAATTAAATGACAATTATCTTTGGCATTGTAGGCTTGGTCATATTAGTGAGAAACGACTACACAAATTGAAAACCGATGGTTTTCTACCGTCAATTGATTCTGAATTATTTGAAACTTGTAAGGCGTGTATTAAAGGTAAAATGACCAAGCACCCCTTCAGTGGGAGCAATGAAAGAGTTAATGAACTCTTATGGTTAGTACATAGTGATGTATGTGGCCCAATGCCTATATTAACCAAAGATAATAGTTCTTACTTTGTTACTTTCACTGATGATTTCTCAAGACTAGGATATGTATATCTTATGAAGAACAAATCCGACGTTTATGAGAAATTTGTTGAGTACAAAAAGGTAGTAGAAAATCAAACGGGCCGTAAAATTAAAATTATTCGATCAGATCGAGGAGGTGGGTATGTTGGACAGGATTTCCAACAATACTTAAAAGATAATGGGATTATCTCTCAGGTTACTCCATCTTATACTCCGCAACACGAGGGTGTGTCAGAGCGAAGGAATCGAACCCTATTAGATATGGTTCGTTCCATGATAAGTAAAGCTGAGTTACCTTTGTCCTATTGGGGATATGCGCTAGAAACTGCAACACATATGTTAAACTTGTTACCCACTAAATCTGTGCCCAAAACACCATATGAGATGTGGTGTGGTAAGAAACCCCAACTCAAATATTTGAAAGTATGGGGTTGTCCAACATACGTTAAGAACGTTGGTCCAAATAAACTAGAGGCAAGATCAGTACTATGTAAGTTTATAGGATATCCCAAAAACCCGATGGGATATATATTCTACAATACCGAGGAACAAAAGGTCATTGTTTCTCGACACGCCGTCTTTTTAGAAAAGGCATTTCTGTTAAAAGAAATTAACAACGAAGTTGTAGACTTGGATGAGATCCTAGAAACTAACACTGAAGCCGAAACAGTGGGAGAAACAAGGTCACCCGTATACGAAAAGACAAAACCTATTAGAAGGTCTAGTAGGAATCCCGCGCATCAGAGAGATACTACGGTTTTCTCGTGGATGGCGAAAAGGAGGACTTTGTCTTAGATGACGACACTCCTCTATCTTTCCAACAAGCACTGCAAAGTAAAGACTCTACACTCTAGTTTGAAGCTATGAAATCCAAGATGGACTCCATATACGAAAACAAAGTTTGGACTTTGTCGGACATACTCGAAGTAAAAAAACACATCGGCTGCAAATGGATTTTAAGAAAAAGCTAAATGCGGATGGAGAAGTGGAGACTTATAAGGCAAGGCTAGTTGCAAAAGGATTTCGTCAAATTCAAGGTGTTGATAATAACGAGACCTTTTCGCCCGTAGCCATGCTTAAATCTATTCAGATTATGTTAGCCATTGTCGCATTCTATGACTACAAAATATGACAAATGGATGTAAAGACGGTTTTTCTAAATAGTGATTTAGAAGAAATCGTTTATATGTCACAACTAGAGGGTATTGTAGTCAGTGGGAGTAAAGGTTGAGCTTGCAAGTTGTTAAAGTCCATTTATGGACTCAAACAAGCTTCAAGGAGTTGGAACAAGTGTTTTGATAAAGTAATCAAACAGTTTGGTTTTTATCAGAACACAGAGAAAGCGTGCATATATAGAAAGGAACAGTGAAATGCTATCGTATTCTAGGTACTCTATGTTGATGATCTATTATTGATTGGCAATGACACTTCATTATTGCAATCAGTGAAAGCTTGGCTTTCCAAAAACTTCTCCATGAAGGATTTGGGAGAAACAACCTATATACTTGGTATAAAGATCTATAGAGATAGGTCTAAGAGGCTGCTAGGATTGTCCTAATCTCTGTACATAGACACTATACTAAAATGGTTTAGTATGGATAATTCCAAGCATGGAAGTGTTCCAACGCAATCTGGAATTGTCCTTTCTAAAAAGGATGCTCCTCATACTGATGATGAGAAAGAGCGTATGAAGAGGATTCCCTATGCTTCAGCCATAAGATCCATAATGTATGCTATGCTATGTACTAGACTAGATGTAGCATACACATTAGGATGTGTAAGCCGATACCAGTCTAATCCTGGAGAAAAACATTGGATGACCGTAAAAGTATACTTAAGTATTTGAGAAATACTAAGGACCTATTCCTCGTTTTTGGGAATGGAGACCTCCTTATGAAGGGGTATATGGATTCAAGCTTTCAAAGTGATATAGATGAGAGTAAATCAGTGTTTGGCTATGTCTTTAAACTAAATGGTGGAGTTGTTTGTTGGAAAATTTCCAAGCAAGAAACAGTTGCTGATCCCATGATGGAGGCCGAGTATATCACCCTCAATGAAGCAGCAAAAGAGGCAGTATGGATGCACAAGTTTTTGAGTGAGCTCGGAGTGATTCCCGATACTGAGAATCCAATGACATTGTTTTGTGACAACAATGAAGCGATATAGATCGCAAAGGAACCAAGAGCACATAAGAAGTCATGACACATTCTTCGAAAGTTCCACCTAATTAGAGAATTCGTTGAGAAGAAAGAAGTTGTGATTCAAAGGGTAGATACCAAGGACAACATAGCAGATCCATTCACCAAAGGTCTAACTCGGCCATTTCTCGAGAAACTAATTGAGAGGATGGGATTGAGATTCCATAATTGATCCCAAGTGCAAGTGGGAGGTTGATAGTGTTAGGGGTATGCCCTAGGGGCAATTATGTAATTTATTTACTCCGAAATCAATTCTTGTTCGAAATAAAGGTGTTTCTTCTTTCTGTTATATATTTGTTGTAATGTGTTACAAATAATCAAATGTTTAATAAAAAATATATTTAACAGAAAATCCATAAATGATGTGTTTGTGATAGTAATTACAATTAGTTGTAATCATGAGTATTGGATCACATTGTTACAAAACACATCATTTTAAATGTTCCTAGTCAAGATGCATCGACACTGGATATCGATGTATCCATTGAGAATAGAGTACGTAATGCTCTCCAAATGTTGGGCAGTGTATTACTCATGACTGCTGGGGGGCACCTAGAGGTTATGTACTGATAGTTATTGGATAGCTATAGAATAACTTACTCGGTAGTTTTCTGTTGGTTAATATAACTAAGGTCAAACAGAAAATATCGATGTGACTAATTTACACAATTCATTCAACTTGAGAATACTGTCAACCTTCAATATGAAAAATTCTGCTTTGATTATAGTCAAATCATGGAACGACATCCATCAAGTGACTATAATTGGGTCGAGTGGAAGTATTGGAAGGAAGACACTATTCAAGAGAGGATTCATCACTTCAGTTATATGAGGTTAGTATCATGGTCAAGTCAACCCAAAGTCAAAATCTCTGGCCAGAGTAGTATGGTTAATAATAATTGTTATTATTGAACCAAGGATTTTGTGTTTGGACTATAGAGTTGAATATGGACAATATTGGAATTTTGACCATTACCAAATTTCATAAATCTAAAGTGATACAGTTTTGACGAAGAGAATTGGTGTATATAAATGTCACTAACGGGTAACGCTTATTAAATTAAATAAGATTTTGCTTAAAATAAATAAGCGATAAATTTGGCCATAATGTCACACCACTTGCTAAGTGACGTGTGAACGTTAACATTCGAATAGTTTGGTGTTAATTGCTGACCAAATTTACACCCAAGAGTTACACAAATGAAACCGTGAATTCCCTTAAGACCGAATGATTTAATTAGTTTATAATTGTTATAAATAAATTAAATAAATTAATATTTATGAAATATTAATTATAAATATGGTTTGAGAAATAAAAATTGTTATATATTTATAATAGTTATAAATGTATCAATCGATATACGATATCGATAAGCGATTAAATTAGATTTAATTGCATAGAATTTTGGCTTGGGCTTAAATGAGTTTAAAGCCCATCATTAAGGCTGCAAATTTTGGTTTTGACAAGTTATTTGAGACGGCTAAAACTTAGGATTAAACCTAGAGATGGATGGCTAAGATTAAGAGAGAATAAGTAATGAGATTGTCCTAATATCTCTCTTGTACAAGGCTATATATATGGATCTCTAAACCCTTAATCAAAAACAACTTTTAGTTGCCATAATTATCATGTTTTTTGGCCAAAATTAATCCCATATCAGTTCTATGAATCTCAAACCAATTCAAGTTAAGTAAAAACACTATTTGATAGAAAAGGTCAACGATTCCAGACTTGCAATCTAATGGATCGAGCATAACTAGAGAAGGGAATTCATTGATTTAAGTGGACTCAAAGGCATAATCAATTGGTATTTAATTTATATATTACAGTAATCATATCATATTTTATGATTTAATATTGATTAATCCTAAATCTGTAGATATATTAATGCTGTATATCTAAGTTAGGTGAGATTTTCGTAGGTATATGCAGTTGTCACAAATTAGTTTGGTTATATGCATGGTTATATTATTATGTGTTATAATTTATATATAAACAAATCTAATTTGCTGTAAAAAAATTAAATTTTGTCATTATTAAATATTTTATGTATATTTATATATTAATTTAAATATAGACAAATGTATATTTTAAACATATAATTACATATATGTATATATAATGTATAAACAACTTAGAATTTTTCCTTACACCGATTTATACATAATATGAATTATAAAATTCGAAAATAAATTTTTTATATATATAAATAATTTTAAATTATCTTTTGTTGATTATTTGAATTTTTTATTATATCTAAGCAATTATTGGATTGAAAATTCAATTTTATATTTTTTTAAATTACTACATCTATGCAGTAACCGATGGAAAAAAATTTAGAATTTTTTGTTAATATTTAATATTTTTAATAATTAAATTACTTTGGTTGAACATTTTTTTTATTAAAAATAATATTTTATTTCAAACAATCATGACAAAAATTTTGAACCTGTAATTTATGATCCTAAATTTTCATAAATTTTAAAATTTGATTTTATAATATTTATTACTAATATTTTTAATTATAATGATCAAAACTATTTAATATATATATATATATATATAATAATGATAAAATTGTAAAATTATTATTTTATGTTTGTTATGCTCATTTCTATCTGGAAATAATTTTAAAATATATATATATATATATATATATTTATATTTTAAGTATTTGAATGTAATTAATTATTCATATATATACATTTTATTTAACCTTATATATATAATTTTAATTATATATATGTATGTATAATTTTATATGTTTAATTATGTATATATATTTATACAATTGTTTTAAATTATATATATTTAATTTTGAGACTTTAAGTTATAAAATATATTTTAAATATATGTATACGTATCTATTTAAATATACTTTGCATTATAGATTTATGCGCATATTTAGACAACATACAATACATACGAAATGAGCTAATGTGTCTGTTGCGATGTAAATCCCAACATATATATGCGGGCATGTTATACTCTTCATGGATTATTATGTTACACATGCACACACATATGTATATTTATATGATACATGTGTATATATAAATTAAATCATTCAAATTAACTTTACATTACAAAATACTTAAATTTAAATAAAATACGTGATTTTATTTAAAACAAATTTAGAATTGTTCTAAATGAATTAGACTTTATAGGCCCAATAAAGATCCAATGTGATAAAAAAAATTGAAATACACCCACCACTACCGCTACGGGCTGGCCCAGTTCCAACACTCTTCATATGATGGACGGTGAAATACTCATGACCATTGGAGACATCAGGGGATTATATACTTGTGGTTGTTTGGAATAGCTCCGGAGTGACTCAATGAGAGTCTTCTATAGGTTAATATAACTAAACCAGAATAGAATATCTTATTGTAACGAAAGTAGTAGTCTTAAGACTAGAGAGTACTATTATCGTAAGTAACCTGATCATACTTTGACGATGGTTAATCATATGACATCACGACTGTGTTACGATCATAGTTCGGTACACCTTGAACTACTTGAGTGAAACACTACTAAAGAGAGAATTCTTCTCGTTTTTTTTGTAGAAGTTTACTATCATCACAATCGATAGTCAACTTAAAGTCAAAATCTCTGATCAGAGTAAAACAATTTTTTTACTGAATTGAACGAAGGACATTAAAATTGTTTATGCAATTAACAATGGATATTATTAGAGTTTTTGATCATTGAACAAACTTTAGACATTGAAGTGATATAGTGATGATGAAAGGAAAACATGTACAAAATATATTTACGTGCTGTAGCTTAATAAAGAAAAAAATTAGATTTCATCTAAACGATCCATAAGCAACTAAACTCATGCTCAATAATATACTTCACCAAAGCCCATATAGTAATTTATATTTAAATATTTTAAATATTAATTGAGGATGGAGTTCACACCAAGGAATCACACAACTGAGTTATTAGCTAATTTTCAGGTTCAACCAATTTTGAATTAATTTGTAAATGTTATAATTTAATAATAAAATCAATACAAATATTTTATTGAAATTTTATGGCATTTTGATTATTTATTGTTTTAATTTGATATATGGGAATACCTAATTAATTAAATAACTAATATATGGTATAATAATTAGGCCAAACACTGGCCAGCCACTACAAAGGCCTAGTTTAAGGCATATTGAGCAATGATAATGGGCATAAGAAAGGCATTTGACTTGGTATATTTGTAACAACCCGCCATTTCGACCCTCAGAAGTCGACACTAATACATCCACAGTATTCACTTATCGAGCATCCAAGTGCCGGAAAGACAGCTTGTTAGGAAAAAACAAAAGAAGAAGGGAGACAGAATCTCATAAAAACGTAACGAGTAATATATAATACTAAACAGGTCTTTACAAAAAGAAAGAGACTGTAATATACATACATAAATCAAAGTACAACACTAACCCATCATCAGCTTGGACAGTTATAACAATTTGTCCCTACAGTCACTGATAACTACAATAAGTACAAACAACGGAAGATAAAAAGAAAATACGGAAGTACGTCTTGGAGGTATCAAGCTCGTCTCCTCAAAGCTCCAAAGTGTCCAGCTAAATCTAGAAAAATATGCTCCGGCTGACCCGAGCATTATAAAAAAACAACGCCTGGATTACTTTGGTAAAACGAGCATGAGAAACACAATCAAATGTATTACTTAATGTTATAAAAACGTTTCAGAAATAAAGATATCTATTAAGATCATGCTGCACATAAACACGGATGCGTTTTTACCTTACGATAACCAAAACATTTATAGGAAAGCTAGTGATATTATAATAATGTCTAGAGATTTAAAGTAAATTATGAATATAGGCGGAATGCTTGCGTCTTATGTTCAGCATAGTTGGGCACAACTATATCCGTAAAGGCTCATATTGGATTTTGGATTTTCATCAATGACAAGGCTACTAGGGTACCGTCTGCCACAATACAGCTCTAGAAAAATGTACCGAGGTCGAACCTATCGACCCCTACGAATCAGAGCCGATCTATTTCTCTAACATGACAAGCCGAGTTACATCATCCCTCAGGTACTAGCTGTGGAAACCTATTCCAGACTCTGGCCCTACCCATGCACACATACCAAATAGTGAATATTGATTCTAGATCAAGGAATGATGCTCCTAATGGTAGCGAATCACATAGTTCTAAAGCATATCCCCAGTTTTAATCATTACTGAGTTATGAGGCTTGTAAGGTCACAATTACCTTTTTCCTCTCTTAGCAATTTGTAACACCCCTAATTTTTGATAACATAATTCAAGAAATTTAATTAGGTAAATTAAATAGAATAATGTGAATGTTAAGAGATAAGGGGGTTGAATTTGAATAAATATAATTAAGGCTGTGCTTAATTAACTAATTAAATGGGCTAAAGAATAGTTTTTAGGTTAATTAATTTTACATAAGGTATAATGGGAATTTGCTGCACATAACCCCTTGCCCTTATATGTTCTTATTTCTTACCATTTAAGTCTCATTCACGTCATTTTGAAAATAAAAACGTAAAGAGGAGTCGACCATTAACAAGAGGAAATCAAAGTAAAGTTAGGGATTCAAGCTTAAGGGAAATTAATCTCAATCCAATCTCCTTATCTTAATCAAGGTGAATAATAATTCCATCTCTAATTTGTTTTATAATCACATGTTTTCGGATTTAAGGGTAAATTCAATTTTATGATGAATTGGATAATGATATGCTTGAATTATAATTTTTTTAATTTAAACAAGATTGTTTAAATAGAAACATACATGGTTTTAGGGAAAAACGTATTTATGTTGATGATTAAATGCCATGGAAAAATTTTATGTTGTATAAAATATGATTTTAGAGTTGGGCTTTAATTTTGATAATTTTCCAAGCTATGGATAGATTACTATGAATTTTCAAAGAAAAATATGGTTAATCGGGTTTATAAATTTATTTCAGAAATTATATTGAAAGTGGGTCTGATATTTTGATATGTTAGATAACATGATTAAAGTGAATTTCTAGAATTTTTGGGGAATTTTCCTAGGTGATTTGCTATGCAAATTAAATTATTTTAGAAGAGGGACTTTTTTGCAATATTGGTTTTGCCTAATGAAAGGGCTTATTTGCTAACTTAACCATGGTTTAGATCTGAAATTAGTGGCAGTTATTTTAGTAAAGAATTTGAAAAGTTAAGGTAAACAATCTTGTATTTACACATGGCTGGTTAGTTAGAAAGTGCTTGCTTTAATTAGTAGTAAATCAGGTTTACCCAGAAAAGTTGGTTCCGCCTTCTTTAGAAGTATCTTTCAACTTAGAGCTTCTGCCTTCAATCAAGTCGAAACCCCACTAACCGGAACCAATACACATGGTATCACTTAGATGGTACGTAGTGGATTGGAGGAAGGCGGAAGGCATGGTGTCGAAAGCATAGCTTCCGATGGGGTCGATACCTTTTTGTTTGTTTTAAAAGAGAAGCGTCTGCCTTTGTTTTAATTAAAGCCTTCGAACGAGTCAAAACATATGTTTTCTAAAGAGGTTTTCTTAATACTCTCGAAGGGGTTGCCATCAACTTATGTTTTAAAGAGTAAGCTTTCGAATGGGTTTCTTTACTTATAAAAAATGCTTTTGAAAGAAGGGGTTCCGACCTAGTCGAAGCCTTGCTGTCGTTCTTTAGCCTTTCGAGTGTATTGAAGTCATCAATACTTTCGAAAGGTAGTTCTTGTTTTAAAGATGTTTTAAGCCTCTTCCTAAATGCTTTCGAAAAGGTCCATGGGTTTCGAAGGCAATGGCTTCAAAAAGGGGTTTCGATGCTATCCTTCAGTGTTTTGTTTAAATGGTTTGAAGCTTTCGAAAGGGAAGGTGTCGATGCCATCAAGTTTTCCTCCAATATTTTTACATGATAAAGGATGGTTTCGAAATAATTTTTTTTGTTTATCTTCACTTTGACCCAAATAATATTTTAAGTATAAACCCACTTGTTTCGAAAGGGGGACTTTCAATAGTTTCGAAAGGGGGACTTTCAATGGTTTTGGAAGGGATACTTCCAATGGTTTCAAAAGGGGTACTTTCAAGGGTTTCGAAGCTATGCTTCTAAAAGTAATAAGTAATGCTTTAATACATTCAAAAGGTTTCGAAAGAGAATTTTTAAAGTGTTTCGAAAGGCAGAGGCCTAATGTTTTGAAAAGAGATTTATATGCTTTCGAAGGAGGTTATCTAGTGAAGTCAAAAGCAATGTAGAAGGTTTGGACAGCCTTAGTTTTCAAAGCGAATAACCTAATCTCATTTTTGAAAGAAAACCATGGCATAAATATATAAAGTGTTTTGAAAAAGAGTTTTTGAAGTTTTCTTTGATTATAAGATTAAAGGGATTAACCAAGTTATTATGTATGCTTCTTCATATATGTATATATATTCACATTGTAATTGACCCATAACTGAATTTTAGGGAAGGGCAGAGTTACCAGTTAGGTTGACTCAGCAGTGAATATAAATTAAGTTAACTTATGAATGAGTAGAATTGCATCCAGGAGGCCAGGAAGACCAGAATATAAGATGATAAGTCACTAAAGAAAAAGATATTGTCAGGGGCCAATAGATTCTCAGTAAGCCCATGAAAACTGTGTATAGGAAAAGATATTGGCAGGGACCAATAGGTTCATTGTTAGCCCATGAAATCTATGTATAAATGAAGATGTCAGAAAGACAGATTCATACTAAGCCCATAAAAACTATGATTTGATACTGGCAAGGGCCAGTAGGTTTGTTAGCTCATGAAAACTATATCTGGATTAAGATATTGATAAATATCAATAGGTTCCTAGTTAACCTATGAAAACTAGGATAAGAAGAAAAGGTATTGGAGTTACCAATAGGTTCCTCTCAACCCATGAAAATTAGGATAAGTGTAAAGATATTGGAGTCACCAATAGGTTCATAGTGATCCCATGAAAACTATGTAACTGGGCAGGGAGTCCTTAAACATTTTACTGGTTATTAGTCAGCCCACGAAAACTAATAGGTTAATAGTAAACCTAGAAACTATAATTGAGATATATAGTCAGAATGAATGGGGATGAGTAATCCAAAATTGATTCATTTGTTTTGCATATCATCATATTATTTTGTTTTGAAATGGTTTAACCATTGTGGATGTAGGAGCACAGTGTATGGTTTTAAAAATGTTTTAGGATACTAATGAAGGGAAAACCCGTTCCGCTAAGCGGCATGGTCTCACTAGATATCTAAATGGTTTGAGTTGGTAGATTATTATTCATACTAGAATTTATGTCTGACTCGAAGTGTATGTTTTCCCCTTAAACTCTCGGTACTCAATTGATTTTGAGTAGTTTGAGAGTTGAGGTTTTCAGGTACCTCATTAGACGAATAAAGTTTTCGGAGATGTGCACGAGGCATGATAACTATCTAGAGTTATCTTTTATTTGATTCTGATGTGTTGTTTGTAATGGCAAAGTTGTTATACTGCTTGTATATACGCTGATCATCTAAGGAGGCATCTTCATATGTTGCTCTTAGGGTATGTTGTAATAAATATATTTCTCTGAATGTGGATAATGATTGTGGGATTATGTAATGAATCAAAAATGTTTTGAAATGGAATATGATCTTGCTTGATGTTTTAAGTTTTTTCCATATTCATGTGTTTCTGTGTATCAATGTATCTAATACCGCCGTATTTGGTCGTCGAGGATTAATAACTATGAATGACTGCGGCATCTGTAGCCGTTAGTTTTGGGCCTCCAAGTAGGGGGTTGTTACATAATTTCCACTTGGAATGCTAACACTACCTTCCAAGCACAAATGCAATGTTAGCATTCGTCCATACAAGTTGTTCAAGATAAGAACAAATGGAAGGCACTATTTCTGCTACATCCATTTTGGAATCACCCTCGGAATTAGTAGCAAGTAGCCCTTGCACTTCAAAGAGCTCCATCTTCGATTCCATCGTCTTCAAGATGTCTTCAATATGACGCTTGAGTTGGATTGAAGTGTTTTTCTGATAATTCATACATCTGATCCCGGTCTCTCCGAACCAACATTCGCTAGTTTTCAGTTAACTCAACTCCGGTTCTTTTGGAAATATACAGACAATACATAGGAGCGGAGATTGCCCCCTAATCGTTAAGTGGAAAGATCTCCTTATCATTTGCCTAGGAGAACATAACAAGATTTATATGCTCAGTATAACGTCATCGAAATTAATTATGCCATATAACTCACACGTTCCTCCTAAATATTTACATAGTTATATTTTGACCAATATTTGATAGTCGGTTATTTAACTATCAAATAAACAAACAATCAAACATAGATTTAATTCCCAATTGGATCCACCAAGCCTCTATTAATTAATCTTTCCATAAATGAAATCACTTTTCAAATATTTGATTTAAAATACCTTTACACTAGATATTTTCATAGACCCCTTATACTCATTTCATTATTTAGAAAACATTTATATACTTGTCTCACCGGTATAAGTATATTCCAAACCATTATATTTTCAATACCTAGAAAATATCCATATACTCATCTCAATGGTAAGTATATCAACATAGCTTGAGGGAGATTCCCACTTTTCCAAAATTATATTTTAAATGGTCCAAAACAAGTATTATTTAAAACATTATTTACTTTAAACTAAACCACTATCCTTCGGTGTTAAGTTTGAAAGAATGCTTTCATACCACCATAATTAAGAAGAATTAATGATCAAAATAAATCTCATTCTTTTATAAAATTCTCTTTTTATAAGTCCATTTCATATTTACAAATACTTTTTATAA
This sequence comes from Allium fistulosum, assembly GCA_030737815.1. Lineage (NCBI taxonomy): Eukaryota > Viridiplantae > Streptophyta > Magnoliopsida > Asparagales > Amaryllidaceae > Allium > Allium fistulosum. The sequence goes on from CM060907.1 coordinate 560,904,823, forward strand.
AGTGGAAATTAGCCACAAGGGCCTCTTTAGCAAGTGGAATTAGTTTCTAGGACACACAACTGAAATAATTACTTTCAATGACAAAACGTAAAATAATTAGTTTCTAGGGCCTAAAAACCTATGAAATTATGTCCTTGAAAGTAATTGGACTGCTGACTTTGTCCTTGAAAGTAATTATTCTGCTGACTTTGGCCTTGAAAGTAATTTCTTTGAATGTGTGTCCTAGAAACTAATTGGACTGCAAAGTTTGTCCTTCTGGTGAAATGCCCCTTTTATAAATCTTCAAATTAATTTATAAAATTTCCTTATAAAACTCTAATATGATTTATAAACTTCATATAAAATCTTCTACCAAATATCGTTTAAAATCTCCTTTACAAAATAACATTTGTAAATCTTCATAAATAAATCTATTTTACTAAGTATAATCCTTTTTATAAAACAATTCATAATTTATAAACATGTTTATTAAAATAATAACTTTATTATTAGAATAATTAAATAACTTACTTTAAAGCATCATTTATAAACACTTAACCTCAAATGGTTATACGATTGATGTTATTTTAAATCCTTAACTTTACAAATTCGGAAAGAGGCTTAGCGACCATAATGGTACTAAATCAAGTTACCATTTAAGTCGCATAACAGGTATATACATAAAATAATATATATGTAAATAAAACCAATTAACAATCACTAACTAAACCATCACTTGTCCAATATAAATTAACTGGCATACGGTCAATGTCCAAATCAATAGTAGCAGAACAGAGATTTATTTGTTAAAAGTATATTCAATTAATCTACTTAATTTAATTTTAGCAGAATGGAGATTTATTCTACCAAACAACTATCACTAATATTCTACCTAATTAAATTATAACATAACAGTATTTTATTCTGCTATACAGATGTCAAAGTTTAGTATAAGTTGTTCATATTTGTTTGGCTACTTAATGGCATAGACAAAGAGAATCCCTTGTTTTAAACTCATCCACTTATAAAAGAAGATTGCCTTTAAATAAAATAGACAAAGTTTATTATAAACCTTTATTTAATAATAATTAAATCTTAATTTACTTCTAATTAAATCATAATTAATTCTAAGTTAAATCTTAATTAAACTTAATTAAACTTAATTAAACTTAATTAAACCTTAATTAAATCTTAATTAATTAATTAACTAAACCCTACCTGATTAGTAATTAATTAATAATTAGACCTAATTAAGTAATAATTAATTAAATAATTAAACTTAATTAAATAAAAATTAATACTTAATTAACTCTTTACTTAATTAATAATGTACTAAAATACTCTTAATTAATTTATTATATACTTACGAACTAAATCATAATTAATTCTAAGTTAAATCTTAATTAAATCTTAGTTAATTAATTAGTTAAACCCTACCTAATTAGTAATTAATTAATTAATAATTAGACCCTAATTAATTAATAATTAGACCCTAATTAATTAATAATTAATTAATTAAACTTAATTAAATAAAAATTAATACTTAATTAACTCTTTACTTAATTAACAATTTATTAAAACACTCTTAATTAATTTATTATAATTAACTCGCTTAATTAATACTTAAGTACTAATTACCTTTACTTAATTACTAACTAACTACTAATTATCTTTGATTAAATAAATAATTATTAAACTCATACTTAATTAAATAATAATTACCTTTTTATACTTAATTAATGATTCGAAAAAGATTTCAAAAATATTTAAGACAAAACACTTTTAAATAGGAAAAGCGTTTGATTTTCCGAACTGCATCCATAGCGACTATCGCTATGTATGCCGTAACTTAGAATTAGTTTCTAAGTTAACACTTCTACTTTAACTCTTAACAACTTTACCCGCTTTATAAAACAAAGTAAGAGGTTTTGAAAAATATAATAAAGTTAGAAACTTTGAAATCCTTTTAGTAAATTAAAACTAGTAAACATTATTTAGTTTCCAAGGGATCTCAAGTCACCTTACAAATCAAAATGCTAACTTCCTTAGCTAAACAACACATAGGCAAGAGCACAACTTATGTATAAAGATGCCATACACCATACATTAAGAAAGATCATAACTTTAATATCACTTCACAATGAAACTACCATTTCAAGTTCACAACCAAGTAATACATATAATCTCATATATTTGCAACACCAAACATATATAATTTCATCCAAGAGCATTATAATAACTAGCAACATACAAAGTTTAAAACTTTTAAACTAAAAGGTGAGTTTTACTCACCAAAACCAACTAATATCAAAGTAAATTACCTCTACTTCCTTAGCAAACCTAGATCTTGGATTCTTTTAGAAAAAGACTTAATTTTTATGGACCTAAGACACTAGATGGGCTTGGCCTAGGGTCATATTGGCTCGGCCATGATGTGTATGGAGGGTTTTGGACTTGTTTTTTAAAGGAGAAGTTGTAGGGTAGAAAGATGTGTTTAGAATAGTTTTTAAAGGATTTTAAGATAGAAAAAGAAGATTTTAAACATTAAAAATTTGAGAGGCCATTAAAGGTCTTTAGCAAAGCTTGAGAAAGAAGATAAAGTTTGGAAAAGTTAAGAAAATGGAGTGAAAATGAGAGAGAAAGTTCGAAATTGTTTTTATATAAATTTAAATTAACAAATTTCTAAACTATCCTTTAGTACACTACCCTCCATTAAGAATTTGCCGCATCATCCCATCCACCTCCCTCTTCCCTTCCACATGCCACCTTCATAGCCTCACCCTATTATCCAACATAATAGACTCTACCTTGTACTATGATATGGAAAGAGAATGTGATGTGATATAACTTTTATTTTATTCAAATTTTAATTTGAAAAGTGTCACATCTTATTTCTTACTTAAGTAAACATATCTTTTACCTTATTATTTTATTAACCACACATTTGAAAACTTATTGGATAATAGGATGATCTTGTACCATGATGTTATGTGTTAATGTGACATTACATTATTTTATTTTATTTATATTTAAATTTTTGGTTATATGTCGCATCTCAATTTATATTTACTTAAGTAAATATAATTTACCATTTACTCTTATTAACCTTAACTACTCATGCTAGTTGTAAATGTGTGTATAGATATACCAAAGTGTTTACAACGTTTCCGACAACTTTTAGACTATGAAAATTGTAAATTCAAAAACAATTTTCGATCACATTTTCTATTTTTCTTTGAACTAATTATTTTTGTAGACACATTTTGAAAACCATTTCACCATCATTATTTATCATTTAAAAATAGTATTTTAATTATTAAAACCATTAATTGAATATTTAAAGTAAATTAATATTTACAAATCAAAGTGATAAAATTCTAGGTCATTACAATATTTGTCAAGATGAAATTTTGATTCAAAAGGGAGAGAAAGGTGGAATACATTATTTCTTATAGTGGCTATAAATAGTCCATCCTTCTTTCATTCCAATATATTGAAAAATAACCCTAGCCTACATTAAAGATACATGGAAGCCTTAATGATGGGATTTGCACATCAAGTTCAAGGATAATGAACAATGATCCGAAAAGGAATGACTAGCAATAGACGCATCGATAATCACCAGATCTAAAAGGTATGCATTTATTTTAAATATTGTAAAATTATTTATATCCCCATTGAAAGTGCAAGTGGGTTGTGTTATATGATTAATATAAATTAATAAGAGAGATATGTAGTAAAAATATAAATAAGAGTGTAACGACCCGGAATTTTCATCCCCAAAATCCCAGATAGTTAGGAAAAGAAGAAAGAGATAGAGGAAGAAGAAACAGAAAACACACCACAGATTCTCACATTCGCAGCGGATCAAAATATAATATCAAATAATAACAGTTTACAAAGAATACTATATCTGTCAATTTACATTTATAATACATCAGAGTTACTCTCATACACAACACTGAGCATATACAAATCAAATATATCTCAGATAAACAGAAATAATAGTCACAGCGGAACACTCCATACGTCCTGCCATCCAGCTCGCCATCCCTGAGCTCCAGAACGTCCTTACCTGAAAATCTGTAATACTCGGTCTGACCCGAGCATTACATCAAAGTAACACCCGGGTCAGGCTGGAAACCAGCGTGAGTAAACCCATCTAACATAGTATACAAAAGTCTACAACTTGTATAAACCCGGGGTACTTATATCAATTTACAACTACACAAGTTGCTATAGACATTACTTATTTCACACATAAATTTCTAAGTACCAAACTCAGACTAAATGGTCCAATTTACTTAAATCATTCCCTATCAGCATATTGATTCCACATATCAATCTACAAGGAATCGAAGTGGTTTCGGGTATTTAAGATACCCGACTCCGGTCTCTTCGAATCCAATGTCATTTAAAACCAAGTTATCCAATTAAATACATCTCAACTTTAATTATCGGATACATTTTACACATCAATTCCTAATTGATTTATAATCACATTATCAACGCCCATCCAACATATCATATCACATATCAATTCAAAATAGAGATATCCACCAATTCAAAGTACTCATCATAATTCAATCATTAATAAGCAAGATTGATCACCTTCATTAATTACATAAATTCAATAACCCTCTAATTACTTTTATTAGTAAATTATTCTTACATATCATATAATAATTAACCTTTAACTTAATTACATTTATTAATCAATCTTGATTATTCATCAATAGATATCAACCAATAGGTATCATCCAATTCAGACATTCAATAAGCAAGCATTATCAATTCATATCATAATTGATTTAAATACTTGTTTGTACCAAAAATGGGCACAACACTCTTCGGAAGTTTTTGAAGAGATAAAAGTGAAGAATGAAAATTAAAACTGTGGATTATCTAACAAAAACTCCAAATAACAGAAAGTAAATTGCAAAGACAAGCGATTTAGAGTGGTTCGGCGTTTTGCCTACGTCCACTATGAAGTTTGATGATTTTATTGCTCGATTACTTGAAGGTTACCATAGTTACTAATGTAATACAACTGAATTTAAATGCTAAGTGTCAATCTAAAGCAGCGGCGGTGTTCTGGAGTAGATCTGGCAGAATCTGGGCGCTCTTCAGTACTTAGAATTCTCCGACCCCTTTTCTGAATGACCAGGGGCTCTATTTATAGGTGTAGGAGGCTGATATTTCGCCTAAAATGAGGGGAGACCAGTTCTGGTACGTCAGGGGGCCCACATGGCCGAAATCTGGAGATCCGGGCCCACTTTGGGATCGATTCGACCCTTGGTTCGAATCGATCATGAAATCATCCAATCGAGCTGAAATTTGGTGTGGACATTCTTCATCATGTGTTTAAGCTTCTGTGAAAATTTCATGGTATTTGGACTTGTAGAACTCGAGATATGATCGATTCAATGTTGCATTTCTGGAGAACAGGGATACTTCGAATCGATCTTAGTTCGAATCGATTCGGTCGACTAGATGCTCGCTGCGACGTGGCGCGTGTCTCTCGCTTCGATCCGTTTTGTACTCCGGTTTGACTGGGTCGAATCCATGGCTTGGATTCGAGGTAATGGATTCGAAGGATCTCTTCCTTCGAATCGATGAAACTGGTGCTCGTTCGAATCGATCTAGACTTGTAGCTATAGACTGATTCGAAGTTGTCTTGGCCTGGGGATTCGAATGCATGGATTCGAAGGATCCTTCCTTCGATGGATTCGAACTACGGTGTATGCGAGGATGGATTCGAACTTAACGCATATGAGGACTTGCTTGATGGAGTCGAAGGCGGTGAATGCTTCAATGGATTCGAAGCTATCGGTTTCGCCTGATGGAGTCGAAGCAATTCTCCTTTGACCGATTCGAACCAGCCTCTTTTTCATGGATACGAGGCAATGCTTGTCTGATGGATTCGAACATAGGCTTCGCCTATGGATTCGAACTAAGGATGTCCTACTCCATCCTCTGTCGACAATATCTCGAGCATACGAACTCGGATTGACTTGAAACTTGGATCGTTGGTTCCCACGGCTTTGCTTGACGTGCCTTATCAATTGTAGCCCGATCCGGACTTGAACAAATTTCGTCGATATCCATAGCGATCCTTGCGTGTAACCGATTTCCGAGACGATCTGTCGCCGGTTTCTAGTTAAGTCCTTGGTGTCACGGTCTTGCCAAAAGGCGGGATAACATTCGCCCTCCAAAGTACGTCTTGTGTAAACATGACGTGCTTTGAAAAACTGCAGTCTCTCATTGGATAGCTACAACATGCTTTATCGAAAGTTGCATAGTATCGCAGTAATCGACTGTCGTATAATTGTGACTGGCTGTTGGGCTTTTGACTCATGACGAGATGAACATTTGATTCCTGTTGATGATAAAGACCAAAACATTAGTCAAAAATACGTGCATACGTGTATTATCTTGACCTTGGTTAACGTTGCGTGATCGCAAGTTGTTGTCAGTTCGGTTTGCTATCGAAATCTGCATCGGTCCTCTCTTGAACCGATTTGAGATTTGAGTTAAAACATTGCTTTTATGATTGTCTATGATCATCCTCTCATATCGATCCTCTCCTGAATCGGTATAAAGAGTAGACAAGCAATTTTTCACATTGAAACGGTTCGTCCATTTTCATTAGTGGTTGGTGATGGATTCGAAGCTGTGTTTGCTCGAATCGATGGTTTGAATCGCTGGTATCTGATGGATTCGAAACGGTCATTCAAATCGATAGCTTTTGAACCATCGCGTGCCAATGGTCGTGAAGTCAGTACTTCGAATCGATGGGACGCAACGACTCTAATTTAACTTTTGTTGAAAGCTTTGAATCGATGTAGCTCCGTATCGATGAGGCTTTGTAAAGATGCAGCCTTGATGGATTCGAAGTTTTCAGGGATTCGAATGCAATGAGCTCAGACGTGATGGATTCGAATGCGATGGATTCGAGTGGAATAGCGTGTGACCGGTTGGAGTTGGTCATTTTGACCGGGATACGAATCGCCCCATTTCCTTTGGGAGGCCCATATAAATACGCGATGCCGGTGTCACTTTCACTTTTTACTTTTCACTGCTGCTATAGCTTCTTCTTCAAATCGACCTCTCCAAGGCCAAGACGAACGTGCTCTCTTCGAATCGATCGAACCCCTTCACGCTCTCATAAAATCAGGTAATCAAGGGATCGATTTGAGATGTGAAAGATAGAACTTAGGATCTTTAGCAACGATTCAGTCTTTCCTTCTAAAAACTTCGAGGAGAGATGAGGTCTGAGCAAAGTGGGTCGACTCGATGGAACTGGGGAATGAAATCATTCGAGTCGTATTGATTAGAGTGTCGCCTTCCATTGCTTCGCACTGCTCCAGGAACGAGTCATTCGAATCGATTTTGAATGCAGAGCTTCGAATTGATTGTCTCAAGAGAAAGAAGGAAAGAAAGTTCGCGGCGATCGATTCGAAGTAGCGATAAATCGATCGATTCGAAGGATCTCAATATTGATTGATTCGAAGTCATGCAAAGATCATGGACTCGTAGTGCTTTTCCATCCTAAGGCTTCACCGAGTCGACCTTAATGGAGTCGAGGTGTGTGGATTCGAACGCCATCGATTCGAGTCAATCGATTCGAACGTTCTGATATCTCCTCTTCTGATTTTGCTCCAACATCCGAACTACGACCAATCTTAAGTTGAACTTTGACGAACATAATGAACTTTAGCATACTTGACTCCGACGAGCTTCGGCCTTGCATAGTCGAACTTGACCGAAAGATTTGACCTCCTTTTTGAAGCTCGTCGATGGAACTGTGACTTAACCAACAATATAACTGACTTATACTTGAAGTAGTTCGTAGTGTTTGGATGGCGTGGGAGTGACGGTCAGCGATGACGGTCATTTTCACTCTCAAATTCCCAAGTTTTGTTGCACAGACATCTTGTTTCAATCTGTAAAATCTGCTTAAGTAACGCACAGCACTCGTACTGCACGACACATCCATACACACCACACTGGGGAACGCACGGGCTGTTTATGAACTTAATGTTGCTTTATGATGAGTTAGTTAATTATGGAATCTTCGAGTTCCCAACAACAAGAGGTACAGAGCTCAACTCCTCCGGTGCTTGAGATTCCTGACATCCCTGCCGATGTAATCGATCCGGCTCCAGACGAATTGCCAGAGGCTATATTTATTGAGGACCCTGTTGATTCGGTTCAGTCTAACATCTCTGAATCCTTATTGGAACGAATATGCCTAAAGCATAACATATCTCTAGGTGATGTATTATTGCCCAGTGCCACTGATAGACCGCACAATCCGCCTGAAGGATATACAGCATTCTACCGTCATGCTTGTGCGGCCGGAACTCTTCCTCCTTTCAATCAATATATCAAAGGGATGCTATCATATTTAGGAATCGCTCCTTCACAACTTCATCCCAACGGGCACGCGTTGCTGAACAGTGCCTTTGTCATATTTATGGACTGTCTCTTTCGCCCGCCGAGGCCCTCCGAGATCAGACACATATTTAACTTCAAGAGTAGGGGTGATAGCCCGTCTTTTACATTTTTGGAGGCAGTTAGGAATTGCCAAGTTGTAGTTGGAGCTTGGAATCGACTGAGCTATTTCAAGAACGAGTGGTTCTACGTTCGGTGCCCTCCGGGTTTCGCTAGGCGATGGTTGTCTAGACGTAAGCGCCTTAACCTGTTTCCTTGACCAATAGCTCTTCGGTGTTAAAATTGACATTTCATTCCCTTTACAGCTATTATCTCCAGGCCCGATGGAGGGCGTTTCAAGGGTATCGTCCGGAGTCTTCAAGAAGTCCCAAGCGAGTTGAGGCATATTGATTCGGTGCTGAACGATTACAACTTAAGAGTTCTTGGTTTGATCGACATCAATCAAAGCATAGTCGTTGAGGGATTTTCAAAGTCCGCCTCCAAGAAGGAAGATAAGAAGAAACCCAAGAAGAGAAAAGCGAAGAAGTCACTCGGAATCAAAATAATCGAGGCGAGTGACGAAGAAAGAACCCATACGGATTCAGAGCCAATGGCTGACCTTTCGGGAAACTTGGAGGAATCGGGAGAAAAACGGAAAGGCAAGGCCGCCGTTTCCAAAAAAGTTAAGTCCAAGGGGGGAAAATCTGTAGATGTGTTTCTTCCCGCTTCCGGAGTTACGATTTCTGAGGCCGCCCCTTCTCATTCGAGAGATTCTCTCAAAGGGCTTGACGACATTCTTATCCCAGATTATATATCGATTTCTCATAATCCTGGGTTAGAGGAATTTCAAGATGTCCTAAACATGAACGAGCCCTTTCCTTTAAGTGCGGTCAACACTTCCGGTCGGTTTGGGGGTTTACACATTTACACACACTTCCACAGCACTTCATGACTTTGGCATAGTAAACATTGCTTTATGGGATCCTAATCCGCAATTCTTTCTTATCGCAGGTGAGATGTCAGGATGTGGCTCTACTCTGGATAGGCTTCGGAATGTGCGCCAATCTTCTCCATTTTACGATTCCCGCAGGAGAGAAACAGATAGGGATAATGGGCGAAGCTATTCAAGTCAAGAACGTTATGATAGAGATAGAGATTACTCGCGTAGCCGTTCTGGCTATGATTACTCTGACAGAGACCGGGGATACCAGTACCGACCCCGATCTCGCTCTCCTCCGCCTCCCAGGGCTCCAGTAGACCTCCCAGGGCCATCTCATCAGCAGCAGTTGCCTTCTCAATCTTCTCGGCCTGATGCTCAGCGGCCAAGAATGGAACCAACAGCAGCCGCTATAATTGAACAAGCTCCGGCTGAGTTGACAAGCGAGGGAGCTGCTAAACTCACCCAAATGAAAAATGACTACCCGGAAATTTGCATGGATGGCTATATCTTCCCTCCTAACTTTAAAAGAATCCCTCCGGAAGCTGAGACCACTGCTCATAGTTATATCCACGACTTCTACGCTCAGTATAAGGAGTGGTACAAGGCAGCCGTGAAGGCTTCTAGAGTAGCTTTTGACAGGGCGAAGATCATTGCTGAACGTGATGCTGACATTGTCAAGCAGAAACGCATCATTCAGGTTCTTCAATCCGAAGTGGAGACGTCCCGGAAGTCAGAGCTTGAAACACTTCAGAAACATGAAGGTGTCGTAGCCAAACTGGCGAGGATGCAGCAAGAACACTGCGCCACGGTGGAAGAGATGGGCCACCGCAACACCACCATTGCAGCTGAGCGAGACTTAGCCGTTAAAGAGCTGAATGAGCTCAAGGCCAAATTTGCTGAAATGGTGAAGGAGAAGGATGATGCGAACGCCACTGCTCAAGAGGCTTGCGACCAAGCAGTATCTCTCAGGACCGAACTTGCCGCGGCGGCGGTCAAGGCTAAGTCTGCGGAAGCAGAAATTCAGGAAAAGATCTTGGAGGAGAGGTCTAGGCTAGATGCTGAATTTGACGACCTCCTAGTCACGTATAACGCTAATGTGCTGGAACACAGAAATTTAGCGTGGCTGGGAGATGACTCCATGATCTTGTACAATGCTTGGACCCGGCTGGTGAATGAGAAAAGAGCAGTGCATCCAGATGGAACACTTGACGACTTTGAACTGGAGATGCGTTTGCTCACCGAGGATGAGAGGAAGACCCTTCATGAGGTGGTGATCTCTATGGCGAAAGAAAAGCTTGGCGTTCAATCTCTAGAGACATGCGAAGGCTCGGGGATCGCGCATCACGGGACAAGTGTTGGAGCCGTAATTCCAACATTGCCCGAAACCACTGGTGCGGTAGATCCCCAGTCTGTTCCTGCCTATAATCCTGACCAACCATTATTATCTTCTGCCGAGGATTCTGCCCACGTTTCAGTCCAGACCAAGGAAGGTATTTGAACGCTTCTCGTAGTTTAGTCGTGAAGAACCTTAAGCAACACACTTGGCTAACAACCTTCGTTTTGTCGCATTTCAGTGACTGAAGTTATTGTTTCTGCGCCCCTTGCTCTATCAGTTCCTCATCAAACACAAGGGGTTGTTTTTTATGAAGCCATCACGACTTCTACTTTGATTGGCGAGGAGGGAGATGCAAATATGTTTTCTTTCAGCGCTCAAATGATTGAGGAGCTTCTCAATGAACCCATCGATCCCTCTGTCAACCCGTCTGATGCTGTGAGTGGGGCTGCTCCGGCCGTTAGTTCATCTATGCCAGCTATTGGCACATCCGATGCGGCCCAAGTATCTCGTGAGGATGACATCATTGCTGAGATTGATGCCGAGATGGCAGCAGGGAATACTGGTACGAATCCGCCCGGGCCTGCCCCGTTAATGGTGATTTCACCGGGCGGTACTGTAGTGATTGAGACTGCTCCTGTCCCTCCTCCTGCTACTACTCCTATGCCTCTAGCTCGTCCTCCTAGAAGAATTTCCGTCGCCTCCAGCTCTGAGGAAGACGTCGACATTATATCGCTGCCGGAGGGCAAGCCTGAAAAGAGTAAGCGATTGAGGAAAAAATCAGGCAGTGGATCTGGTGGGGCTACCCCGAAGAAGAAGATAAGGAAGAAGAAAGATTGAACTCTTTCTTTAAATCTTTGTTGCGTAGGGTAGCATTTTGTTGATTTCTCTATTGCCGTGTATAGATGTGGATTCGGCTCCCACTAGCAGAATTTCCTTTAAACACTTTGTAATCAGATTCTTTTTTGTTGATAGTGGAAATGAAAATTTATTCCCTTTTGTCTTCAACTTGTTACGTGTTATGGTTCTGCCCCCAGTATTGGGAATAAGTGTGGAGTCGGCGTATGTTTATACTCCGCCTCGCACTCTGGGAGTATGGAGTTAAGGAATGTTTATACTCCCCCTCGCACTCTGGGAGTACGGAGTTAAGGAATGTTTATACTCCGCCTCGCACTCTGGGAGTACGGAGTTAGGGAATGTTTATACTCCGTCTCGCACTCTGGGAGTACGGAGTTAAGGAATGTTTATACTCCGCCTCGCACTCTAGGAGTACGGAGTTAGGGAATGTTTATACTCCGTCTCGCACTCTGGGAGTACGGAGTTAAGTAAAAAGTTGGTACCCAGCTCGCGCTCTCGGAGTACTCTGGGGTTTAGAAAAATGTTTATACTCCGCCTCGCACTCTGGGAGTACGGAGTTGAATGAAAGTTTATACTCCGCCTCACGCTCTGGGAGCATGGAGTTTAGTAAAATATTTATACTCCGCCTCGCACTCTGGGAGTACGGAGTTTAGTAAAATGTTCATACTCCGCCTCGCACTCTGGGAGTACGGAGTTTAGTTAATGTTTATACCCCGCCTCGCACTCTGGGAGAACGGAGTTAAGTTAAGTGAAGGGTTGTCGTGTATCAACCCATTTCTTGTCCTGATGTGATGGCTTGCCCCCGAGCTCGGGTTTCATTTAGCGAGTGGTTGATTGCTTCACAGCCACTTCCTACTTGAATAAATTCCACTGTGTGATGGAACTTAGCTCTTCGTGCATCGTGATGTTGTACATTGTATTTAATGAATCACAGCTCTGGCTCGAAGAGATGGCATTTTATTGCTGAAATAAGAAAATATGGCAAATCAGTTGCCTTATTACAACTTCTAATTTCGAAATGCAAAAGTAAATCGCTGAATAAAAAACATAATGAAATAAATAGAGCCTGTCATATGTAGTAGCGACGGAGACTCTCGCTGTTCCAGGCTCTTGGTAGAACTAGACCGTCCACGGTTGATAGTTTGAATGTGCCATCCCCAAGTCTTTGTGTAATCACGTACGGTCCTCCCCAATTTGGTTTCATGTGTGAAGGAACTGGGTAGATTCTCTTGAGGACAAGGTCACCGAGTTCAAAGGTTCGGGGTCGAACTTTGGTGTTATATAACCGGGCGACCCGACTTCGGTATGCGGCCGCTCTCAAGTCAGCTTCTTCCCGTTTCTCGTCCAACAGATCCAAAGAATCAGCGAGTAATATAGCATTTGTTTTTGGATCGTAATAAGTTACGCGGTGAGAAAATACTTCTGTCTCAACTAAAATGACGGCCTCCGAGCCATAGGATAAGGAAAATGGGGTGTGTCCAGTTGCGGTCTTGTGAGTTGTTCGATAAGCCCATAATGCCATAGGAAGTTCATCAACCCATTTGCCCCCAGCCTTTTCCAGTCGTTTCTTTAAGATGGATTTGATAACTTTGTTAACAGCTTCGACCTGACCGTTTGCTTGTGGATGTGCGACTGCAGAGAACTTTTTATGAATATGAAATCGTTGGTAGAAATTCTTGAACTCTGAACTCTCGAATTGGGTCCCATTATCGGTGATGATGGTGTGCGGGAGTCCAAATCGACAAATGACATTGCGGACTACAAAGTTTATTACTTTCTTCGATGTAATCGTTGCGAGAGCTTCGGCCTCGGCCCATTTCGTGAAGTAGTCAACTACGACGATGTCATACTTCGCACCACCTCTTGCCAGAGGTAAAGCGCCGATGATGTCGATACCCCACATAGCGAACGGCCAGGGACTGACCATTTGAGTTATCTCGGTAGGTGGGGCTCTTGGAATTCGAGCGTGTTTCTGGCACTTGTCGCACTTTCTGGCATAATTGGCTGTATCTCGGTTCACTGTCGGCCAGTAATATCCATATCGGAGTACTTTCTTAGCAAGCGCTTGTCCACCGGTGTGATCGCCACATTCTCCCTCGTGCACATCATGTAACACTCGTTTGACTTCGTCGTGAGCGATACACCGGAGGAGTGGAACAGAATAACCTTTTCTATACATGATCCCGTCCTGAATGATGAATCGCGAAGCTTTTCGTAGAACTTGCCTTTTCTCATTTCGGTGTTCAGGCAATATCCCATTCTCAATATAATTTCGATACGGAGTCATCCATGATTCTCTGCTAGGAAAGGTTTCCAACACATCATTCGTTTTTATTTGATCGATGCTTGGGGAGGACAAAGTTTCGACCGGGACAAGTCCCATTTGCTGTGCTTCACCTGTGCTGGCCAACTTTGCCAATGAATCGGCCTTTTGATTGCGATCTCATGGTATATAGTAAATGGCATAATAATCAAACTGATCCAGTGCTTCCTGAACTCGGGCTAGATAAGCAGCTAACCTTCGATCTCTTGCTTGATATTCTCCCCGTACCTGGCACACAACCAACTGTGAATCATAATAAATTTCTATAGCGATAATTCTCATATCTCTGGCGAGCTTTAACCCAGTCAACAGGGCTTCATATTCGGCTTCATTGTTGGTTGCGTGAAAATCAAACTTCAAAGCATAGCATATGGATCGACCTTCGGGGGTTTCTAGTACAACTCCAACGCCCGAACACCGATCGTTTGATGCACCGTCTGTATAAAGTTTCCAGACATGTTCAGGAGACTCGGTGGTTTCGGGTAAGTCGTCTGGAATAGTAAATTCAGCTATGAAGTCAGCTAGGACTTGCCCTTGAATGGCTCTCCGCGGAGCATAAGTAATGTCAAACTGACTCAGTTCGATATTCCACTTGAGTAACCTTCCAGACGTCTCAGGCCGCGTGAGGACCTGTCGTAACGGCTGATCGGTATACACAGTAAGCAGATGAGCTTGGAAATAAGGACGAAGCTTTCTCGAGGCAATGACCAAGCAGTAAGCCAGTTTCTCCAACCTGGGGTAATTTCTTTCAGCTCCGGTCAATCGTTTACTAACATAATAGACCGGTTTCTGTACTCGATCCTCTTCCCGGACCAGAGCAGCACTGATCGCATGCTCTGATACCGCCAGATAAAGGTATAATTGTTCGTGATCAATTGGTTTCGACAAGATCGGTGGCGTAGAGAGATGCTGAACCAGCGATCGGAATGCGCCTTCACATTCCATGGTCCATTCAAAGTTTCGTTTTCCCTTCCGGATTAGATCAAAGAAAGGAATGCATTTATCAGTGGATTTTGAGATGAACCTGCTTAGCGCTGCTACCTTCCCGTTGAGACTCTGGACTTGCTTTATGGTCTTTGGAGTTTGCAAATTCCTTATTGCCCAGATCTTTTCGGGGTTTGCCTCTATCCCACGAGCGTTGACGATGAAACCTAGAAACTTTCCGGATGCGACGCCAAAGTGGCACTTTAACGGGTTAAGCTTCATTCCATATTCACGTAGGATGCGGAACATTGAATCTAAATCCCTGACGTGATCTATGGAAAATCGGGACTTAACTAACATGTCATCCACATAGACTTCCATGGTCTTCCCGATCTGATCAGCGAACATTCGATTAACCAAGCGTTGGTAAGTTGCTCCGGCATTCTTTAAACCAAAAGGCATGACTCTGTAACAGTAGAGTCCCAGATCGGTCACGAAACTAGTATGTTCTTGATCGGGTAGATGCATGGGTATCTGATTATAACCGGAATAAGCATCCATAAAGGATAACAATTCGTGGCCTGCAGTTGAGTCTACGAGTTGGTCAATTCGGGGAAGTGGAAAACTATCTTTTGGACAAGCTTTGTTTAAGTCGGAGTAGTCGACACATGTTCTCCATTTCCCATTCGGTTTTCGAACCATTACCGGATTTGACACCCACTCTGGGTATAGAGCATCTCGGATGAAACCATTTGATTGCAACTTGTCAATTTCTTCTTTAAGGGCGGCAGATCTCTCTGGATCCATACCACGCCTCTTTTGCTTGACCGGAACATGTCGCGGATCAATATTCAAAGAGTGACTTGCAATGTTCGGTGAGATTCCGCACATGTCAGAGTGCGTCCAGGCAAAGACATCGAGATTCGCTTGAAGAAATTCAACCAATTCCTGTTGTATCTGTTTTCCCAGTTGAGATCCAACTTTTAATACTTTCGAGTCGTCATCCTCACTAACTGGGACGTCCACAGTCAGTTCGGCTGGAGACGCTTGATTCTCTTCTACTTCATCTTTATCTTCGTTATCTCTAGGGTCAAGATCTCTAAGGAATTGGTAGTGGTGCCCGGGCCGGGGCCCGGGCGCTAGTTGTCAATTATCAGTAAAACGGACGCAGAGAGATTCCTCTACGCCCTTTCCTTTCTCCTTCTTCTGTGCTTCACGCAACTCAGCAACATAACAGGCTCTTCCTACTGCCTGATCTCCTTGAACGATTCCTATACCATGGTCAGTCGGGAATTTTAAAGTCAAACACCATGGGGCAATGGCTGCCCTGAATTCAGCAAGGGCTGGTCGACCCAGGAATGCATTGTACGGTGAAGCGATGTCAAGAACAACGAATTGCAGCAGTCGGACTCTCCTGCATTCTCCAATCCCCAGTTCCACTATCCCAGTAGGTATTGTTGCACTCCCATTGAAGCCATGAACTCGGGATTAGCAGGGTTTCAAGTCTTTGGCTTCCATCTTCATTAAGTCGTAAGCTCGTTTGAATAGAATGTTTACAGAACTCCCACTGTCAACCAGGATCCTCTTCATCCAAGCAGGACCAACTTGGGCAGATATGACCAGTGGGTCAATTGTTGGAGCTTCGATTTTGTCAGCATCTCTGCTTCTAAATATGATATCGTCAGACATCGTTTTTTGTTGCTTAGCCGGGGTTCCATCCTCACTACTACAGCATTCGAAGCTCGCATGCCTGATAGAGCTAGCATACGACTCCATTTCCCTCCAGCTCCTGTCCGTTGGATGAGGACCACCACTTATGGTATTGATAACTAGCCTCCCGCCTGTACGAGCGGGTTCCTCTTGTCTTTCTTGGTCTTGCGCACGGTTCGGGTTCGAGGGGCCCGCACCACCAGACTGCGGCGCCCGCACGAATTGATCTAACTTTCTCTCCCTGATCAACTTTTCTATGAGATCCTGCAAATGGCGACAGTCATTAGTATTGTGGCCATAACTCTCATGAAACCTACAAAATTTTCCTGTCTGAATCTGCCTCTCCGATGACCGCTTCGGAGCGGGTTTCTTATACTGTTCAGTATTGCAAGTTTGCAGGTACACATTTTCCAGCGAAGTGTTCAATGGTGTATAACTTTCGAACATCGGAGCCCTACGCCGTGGGCCTGGATTCGGATCTCTCTTCTTATTTTGACCATTGCTACCTCTTGGCTGAGTTTGTTTGTTCTGTATGTTTAACTGAACTTTTCCGGAACTGTCACCGGACTGTTTAACAGCTACATTGCTTTGTATTCCCTCATTTCCAGGTTTCGCATCGTCCTGCTTCCTAGACTGTTTCGCGTCCTCTTGCCGTAAGAATTGAGCGGCTTTGGAGTAGAAACGGTCCAACGATGCGGGTGGTTTTCCGGCTAACCAATTTCCAAATTCAGAATCGGGATCAATTCCCTTTGTCAATGCCATTAAAATTGAGTTGTCGTTGGGATTACTAATTTCCACACATGCCGCATGGAATCTCTCCAAGTAACGCCTTAATGTTTCCCCACGAGCTTGGGTAACATTGGACAGGGTGTTAACATCTTTGGGTCTAGCGACATGCATACGGAATTGTTCAACAAATTTCTTAGCCAATTGGTCAAATGAAGAGATAGATCTTGGAGGTAATCTTGTAAACCACATTGTTGCAATTCCTCCCAGTGAGATGGGGAAGCTTCGGCATTTTACTGCATCGTCGGCCCTTGCGGCGCTCATTGACCATTCGTATTTCAATATGTGCTGATTGAGATCAGAACTTCCTTCGTACATAGGGAGAGTTTCCATTCTGAATCGCCGAGGAGGTTCAGCGTATAGTATCTCGTCCGTGAAAGGAGTATGGCTTCGAGAAATCCCCCAATCGTCATTGGTAAGACCTTGGCTTTCGCGGATCATCTGACGTATCATAGTCGAGATGTCTGGCATTGCTACATTTTGAGCATGCTGAGCTAAGGTGTGGTCGGGTTCCACAGTGCGAGTTTGGACCGGGCGCTATCGACGGTCCAAGTTTCGCCTCCTTGGCTCAGCGTCTTCCGGGACGTATGGTTCAGAAGTACGTCCCTGTTGTTGATTACTCGAATCTGGAAGATGTCGGGTATCAACCCTTGTTTCTACTGTGGCAGCTGTGACATGATTGTCCGTAGTATATTGTGGAGTACGACCACCTCGTGCTGATGGCCCAGCCTGGAAGCTGGTTGACGGTCCTACTCTCAATTGCCCGACAGTCAGGGCGGGTTGATATCCAGCAGTTTGAGCATGATCTCCGTCTAATCGGGGACGGGTAGATCTATGATGATAGTCAGATGAGGCAGAACTTTCAGTGGATGAGCGGGAAACATCATCCCTTCTGGACCTCCTACGGCCCTGGCGGTTCAGTTTGTTTGTTAATTCGATATTGGCACGCAACTGTTCGGCTAACTACTGCCGACTCTGAGTCAACTCTTGAAGCAACACCTGAAATTCTTGTCTAGTGACTGCCCCAGACGGATCCGAGTGGGCAGTGTTGTCTTGGTTGGATGGCTGCAGTTGAGCAGGATTCTGTCCATCCCTACCTTCTTGTCCAGCAGCTGTAGAAGTGGTTCTCGTGCTAACCATTTTGAATGATGAATCCTTTTCCTAGATTTTATGCAAATCTGAGTAGAATGGAAGGATTGTGAATCAAAGATCTGGACCTTCCTCTTGGATTTGTGCAATCCGGTATCGATGGTAGATCCAAGGAGCAGGAGAAAAAAGCTGGTTTTTTCTCAGTGAAAGCACCAAAGTGTTTGTACCAAAAATGGGCACAACACTCTTTGGAAGTTTTTGAAGAGATAAAAGTGAAGAATGAAAATTAAAACTGTGGATTATCTAACAAAAACTCCAAATAACAGAAAGTAAATTGCAAAGACAAGCGATTTAGAGTGGTTCGGCGTTTTGCCTACGTCCACTATGAAGTTTGATGATTTTATTGCTCGATTACTTGAAGGTTACCATAGTTACTAATGTAATACAACTGAATTTAAATGCTAAGTGTCAATCTAAAGCAGCGGCGGTGTTCTGGAGTAGATCTGGCAGAATCTGGGCGCTCTTCAGTACTTAGAATTCTCCGACCCCTTTTCTGAATGACCAGGGGCTCTATTTATAGGTGTAGGAGGCTGATATTTCGCCTAAAATGAGGGGAGACCAGTTCTGGTACGTCAGGGGGCCCACATGGCCGAAATCTGGAGATCCGGGCCCACTTTGGGATCGATTCGACCCTTGGTTCGAATCGATCATGAAATCATCCAATCGAGCTGAAATTTGGTGTGGACATTCTTCATCATGTGTTTAAGCTTCTGTGAAAATTTCATGGTATTTGGACTTGTAGAACTCGAGATATGATCGATTCAATGTTGCATTTTTGGAGAACAGGGATACTTCGAATCGATCTTAGTTCAAATCGATTCGGTCGACTCGATGCTCGCTGCGACGTGGCGCGTGTCTCTCGCTTCGATCCATTTTGTACTCCGGTTTGACTGGGTCGAATCCATGGCTTGGATTCGAGGTAATGGATTCGAAGGATCTCTTCCTTCGAATCGATGAAACTGTTGCTCGTTCGAATCGATCTAGACTTGTAGCTATAGACCGATTCGAAGTTGTCTTGGCCTGGGGATTCGAATGCATGGATTCGAAGGATCCTTCCTTCGATGGATTCGAACAACGGTGTATGCGAGGATGGATTCGAACTTAACGCATATGAGGACTTGCTTGATGGAGTCGAAGGCGGTGAATTCTTCAATGGATTCGAAGCTATCGGTTTCGCCTGATGGAGTCGAAGCAATTCTCCTTTGACCGATTCGAACCAGCCTCTTTTTCATGGATACGAGGCAATGCTTGTCTGATGGATTCGAACATAGGCTTCGCCTATGGATTCGAACTAAGGATGTCCTACTCCATCCTCTGTCGACAATATCTCGAGCGTACGAACTCGGATTGACTTGAAACTTGGATCGTTGGTTCCCACGGCTTTGCTTGACGTACCTTATCAATTGTAGCCCGATCCGGACTTGAACAAATTTCGTCGATATCCATAGCGATCCTTGCGTGTAACCGATTTCCAAGACGATCTGTCGCCGGTTTCTAGTTAAGTCCTTGGTGTCACGGTCTTGCCAAAAGGCGGGATAACAATACTCAAATTAGATTAACTCCTAAAAAGAATTAATCACTTAATCTTGCTTATACAATCGTTAATTAATTACTAACCTTAATTAATTAATCACATCCTTGATTAACTCAATTAATCAATTCCTAAATCCAAATTAATTATCCTTTATTTATCAATTAATTATTACTTAATCTCCTTTAATACAAAGAAATTAATCCTTAATTACTTCATAATCAATTAATTAACCTTTAATTAACCGATTAATTATTCATCAACTATCGATTTATAACCTTAATTATTAATCAATATCTTTTAATACAAATCAATTAATCCGTAACTACTTTTATGATTAATTAATTAATCATCAATTAACTAATTCATTATTCCTTAATTACTAACTAATAAACCTAATTATTAAATATTAATTAACAACTTAATTACAGTTTAAATTATTCTTTAATTACCCGTTAATTAATCATTTGATTAATCCTTAATTAACTGTTAACCCATCCTTAATTAGCAGTTAATCAATTCTTAATTACCCTTAACATATTTACATCATTTACCTTTAAAACTATCTTTACTTAATTTAATTATTAATTAAGTTTTTTAAAATAAAACAATCATTTAACTTGATAAATTAAAGTTATCAAAACACACTTTAAATAACATAAATATTTATCAATAAATTTTAAAAGCTAGATTCAATTTAAATTGAAAAAAACTTGTCTTTTATATAGACCTTTAAAATTACATTCATAACTCGATTTTTAAAATCAATTTAAAATTTCTTAACAAGTTTAAATTTAACAAACTTCAAAACTTCTTAAAATATGTTTAAGAAAACGTTTATTAAAACATCAAGTAATTTATATAAAAGCTTACTCGGCCATACCCGAGTTCCCTTCTTCCATCTTTTTTTTTACTTCGATTAAAAACTGAAGATTAACAAAACTACAGGCTAATCCTTACCCATCATACTCGAGAATGAACTCGAGCTTCCCATGCCAAAACCCGAACGCGGCTTCGAGACTTCTCAGCCAAACCCTTCTGACACACACCCACCATCACGTGCACATGCACGCCGCCGTTGGTCGCCTCCGACTAACTTCATTGCCTCCGGCAACTCACTCATCATCACAGAAACCCAATTCGACCACAAAACCTCACAAACGCGACTTCGATCAAAATTTACTACCCAGTTCGCCTGAACCCAACAAAGCTTCCCACAAACTTCTTTCGACCACCAAGCTCCGGCCACTAAAGAGTTTGCAACCATGGCCACACACTCATAAGCCCTCCATGTTGCTTTCCTTCCATTCTCGAGTAACTCGAACCACCCAAGACGCCGCAACAGCCAAAACAATAACTACGAGCAAACTGGGTGTTAAACCCTACCTTAATCAATTTCTAATGCCATGGTGATTAATAAATTCACATGCCATTTTTGCCTGAATCCCTACTTCCTCCTCCACCTCTAGTAGCAATCTCGACCACTCCAATTGCATCCGCCTCCAGAAATCACTCAAAACCCATTTTCCAGAAAAACCCAAATTTCTGATTCAATTCAACATCTTAAATTTGGATTATTGTCTTAAAAATCATAAATCCTTATGATGATTCGATATATAACATGAATCAATATAACTTAACATTTTATTTATTACATTATATAAGTTTTCACTGCAATATTCTTGTTTACAGGGAAATTCTATACTTATATTATTAAAACTCATTTTCATAATCAAAATGGAATTTAAACTCCACTAGTTTGTTTGAAACCCTAAGCTACCAAGTGTTTAGATGGAATGTTTGATTTTTTTTTTTATAAAACTATCAGCAAGAATGAACAGAGGAACAAAAACATTAGGCATGCAGTTTCAAATACAACCATACATACAGATTTATATACAACTATCTACACATGCAGGAATCAACATCACAGTATTTCTTAAGCAACTAATTTTATCCTACTTAAGATTTAAATTAGTTGTTTACTCACATGGTAAAAAAATCAGAGTAATAAAGTGGAATTTGGGTTTTCCAGAGGATAGATTTACTCACCATTTTAAACAGAGGCAAGATAACCAGATTTAAATTTTTAAACCAAAACTTGAATACTGGAAGGTATAAGCAGAGGATACTTTCAAGAAACAACACACAGTACTATACAAGAATATACACACAGCAGATTTCATATGATTCACATTCATTTTAGACCAGATAGCATGCAACCAAGCTCACCTGCTTCAGTTTTAAGAGTGAAGTTACTCACCTGGAAGCTAAATGAACAGAGCAAAATCTGGACAGACTTTAGAACTGCAAGTTGAAACCTTTTATTTTCTTGTTTTGCATTGATTGAGTTGTTGTTTGAGGTTTTGTTTAAGTTTCTAAGATGATGCTTACCTCAAATTAACCCAGTTTCGAATGAATAATCTGAATAAAGATGTTAATACTTATAAAACAAGCTACAGGTTGCTAGAAATTTTATTTTGTACAACAGGACAGAGATTTTTTTTCCTGTTTTGGTGGCTAAGCACATACTATTTCGGCTGAAATGATATTGCATGTTGTGCTTTGTGTGCTAACATTAATTACATTTGTCTTTATTCCATGTTTCATACATGTTTATAAAAACTATTATCTTCCTTTGCAAGCCAAGGAGGCTGAGATGATTCTAGTTTGTGCATATGTAGATATACATATTATTATTATTACTATCTTTATATTTTTTTTTCTATTTCAATTTTAAACTACCAAACACTTAATTTCCCCTCTATCATTTTTTTTCTCTTCTTTTGTAACGACCCGAAATTTTCGATCCCGAAAATTTCGGGTCGTTACATTTGGTATCAGAGCTGAAAGGTTAAGCGAGAAACTTGGCTCTGGTGGGTATACTCATAAGGATAGGGTCAATAGTACCCTAAATGGGTTGAGTGTATATATATATGAGAGCGTACTTGTTATTTTCATATATAAAGATTTTAAATGATTTTATATAAGAATATATTTTGATATATATAAAGCAATATTCCTTAACCAATAAATGTTAAGGTAATTGGTTGTTAAATTATTGAAATTTAATTAAGTGGTAATAGTAATACGACCAAATTGAAATTAAATCTGGAATTTGGAAAAGTTTCAGAATAAGTTAATAATGGAATATTTTATATAAGTATGACTTATAAATTGTAATTGGATGAAGATAAATTTGAAATGGATCCAAACTGAAATTAAAATCCTGAATTTGTAGAAATGTTTTCAGAATAAAGATGATAATGAATTGATTTCTAGATATGATAATCTTGGTTATTATCATAAATGGTTGTTGTATTTAATAATGGAATGTGTGTTAATGAGTAAGCAAAATAAAATGTGTTAAGGATATAAACTTAGATGAGTATAACTTGTACAGATTTAAATTATGAAGGTTAAACCTAAGTTTAGTAACATTTGAATTGTTTCAAAGTGTTAAAAGAAAAGAATAAATAATATTGTTTAGAATATACTTGAAGGTGATCTTATTTTAAAATAAGAGTTGTTTGAAAATTTGTAGGAACATGTTTTGAATTTAAAACCAAAGGTGGTTTAAAATTTAAAGTAATTTGGTGTGTAAAGGAAATAAATATGTATATTTGAAATAAACTCTAAGATTGAGTTTTGAATAATCCTAGGAAAGTGATGTGAAACCCAAAGTGATATAAGTTTTGAACTAATGAGTAAGAATGAATATTATTAGAAATTTGAAAATTTGAAGTAGAAATTCAAATTTGAGTAAGGTTGAATGAATGAATGAATTGAATTTAACTTAGGGGAAGTTAAATAAGAACAACCTAAATGGGAAATTTCAAGATGAAGTTAAAATTTTACTTAGTGAAGTTAAATGGGTTGTTTTGAAATGGGAGTTATGTGAGATCTCAAACGGATTTGAGATTTGGAAATGGGATATGTGTGTTATTAATGGATGCTGTTTTAAATAATCTGGATGTTTATTTACTTTGGCTTATCCCGATATCATCCTTTTGTTATTAATAATCCATGAAACTGTGAATTGGATTATTCTAATTAAATTAAGAAATGGATTGAGGTAATATACATCCATTGCAGAAAATTTATGGAATCACTTTGAACTTAAGAATTAAATGTGTAAAATTGTTTAAGAACTGGTTTCAAAATGGAAGATAAAATTGTTTTGAACTCTCATTTGAACTTTGAAATAAGTTAAGTAAAGATAATTTAAAATGGAATTTTTAGAATTCGACTCAGAATTAAATTGTTTAAAGATTTGGTTTATTGATTTAAAAATAAAGGTTAGTTTGATTTAAGGGGTTAAATCGACATTTGAAAATTTAACTCGAATATATATAATTCGAGATGGTTTAAAATTGAGATTTAAATTGAGTTAGTTCAAACTGAATTTGATTTGAATTAATAGGAAAATTTGAATTGGATTAATTTAAAATAAAAGTGAAGATTAAATGAGTTCTAATTCAAATGGGAAATTGAATTAAATCAAGTCCAATGGAATTTGGAGTTATTTGAATTGGGTCAATTTAAATGGAAAATTGAATTGATGAAAATTGAATCGTTGGGAAAGTGAACAGTTTTGACTCTGGACTATTTTCAATATAAATTGTTTTAATATAAACTTAATTTTCCAAGCTATTAAATATATACAACCTTTCTTTCTTAAAGTCAAATTATTTTATACTTGTTTTACAACTGTTTTTGGAGCTATTTAACCATTTTTCAACCGTTTTATAAACTAATTACTATTTCCAACTATTTTACAATTAATTAACTATTTTACAGCTATTTTGCAAACTATTAATTATTTTTCAACTATTTACCTATTTTTACATTTTCAAGTTATTTTCTAAATTAGTCTGGGTTCAAACTGTTATTGATTAAATACCCAACTGAGATAAGAAGTGAAGTGGTAATCCAAATTGGGATTAAGGTAAATGTGGATAAGTGAAAAAAAATCAAAGTGAAGGTGAATAGAAAGGGAATTGATTTAACAGATAATCAATGAAGATAAATACGTAGGATGTACGTATATTATTCTATTCGCAAAGTGATTTGATCCAGAGTCGAGCAC
Organism: Allium fistulosum; assembly: GCA_030737815.1. Lineage (NCBI taxonomy): Eukaryota > Viridiplantae > Streptophyta > Magnoliopsida > Asparagales > Amaryllidaceae > Allium > Allium fistulosum. The sequence continues at coordinate 560,929,881 of CM060907.1, forward strand.
AGAATTTTGAGATAATATTGACAATCCGAGTTGGGGTTTTTCGCTCGATTTGCGACGGCAAACCTGGATATGGATTTTTGATTGGTTCTAGATATTCTCTATCATAGATGTGACTATGCAAGGAGAATGACGATTTCTGATCAAGAAACCAAATCTGAGTCCGCACTAGGAAGTCGGGTGGACAATACTAGTTCGGAAGAGAAATTGTGTGATCGAGTGAGCGATCAGATTGATACTGCATACGGATGATATGTGGACATCGTACGAGTTTGGATAAAATTGATATTAAAAATTTATGGATAAGAAATGTAAAGTGATTTTTGAAGTGGAAGTATATTTGTGAAATATAATGTAACTGAATATTTTTATGGTTAAAATTTACTTTATGAAAGCAAGCAATATGGTGAATGACTTTACAAAAGAGTAATCAAAATTTGAATATTGATTTGGGCTAAACAAAGTTATATATCTTTGTTATATATGGAAAACTTCCTTAAATGAATCTATTGCCAGGAGAAAATGATTTTTGAAAGTATTTGAAGTGTAAAAGTGAATTTATACAAGTACAAATTGATTCAAAGACTTTTTCAAAACTTTTATATATATGTATTTATAAAAAGGATTTGTCAAAATGATTTTGAGGAAAGGTTTTTGGAACCTTTGAATTTTGGAAAGACTTTTGATTTTGAGTAAAATCAATATTCGAATTTGGAAAAGCCTATTTGGAGAATTATCGATTTTGGGAATCGATTTTGTGTAAAGGCACTTATATGTGATTCATACTCGGTGTATGATTTGGAAAATACTATATGTATATAGTATAAAGTGTTTTTGAGATTAGCTCTGGGGAAAAAGGCACTCCCTTGAATGAACTTCTCAGGAGTGCCACTGAGTGGTACTACCTTGAGCCTCTAAAGGGGAGGTTCTAAAGTTGATCCAGTGAGGAGTCCGGACAAAACTAGTTCCTGAGGATTATTTATGTAGCGAAAGTCGAGGGGCTGGTGCCCACAGAGGCATTTGGGTTATGCTGTGACGACAGTGTAACTCGATGTCACTGCGATCTACTACAGACCATAGCAAAAGTCGTGTGTGCCGCTGAGAGCCAACAGTCTATGTTTGATTTTACATCGTTAGACTGCGACACTATGGTAACATAGTGAAAGTCTTGTGTGCCGCTGAGAGCCAACAGTCTGCGTTTGATTTTATATCGGTAGACTGAGACCTATGTAGGAGTGGAGAAGTTTCATTTTGACAGCGAAAATCGTGTGTGCCGCTGAGAGCCAACAGTTACATGGACTTTTGCTGCGACGGCAACGTAACCCTGGATGTAACTGCGATCTGTCGTGAGTTCTATGGTGTAATCAGTTACATGGACTTTTGCTGCGACGACAACGTAACCCAAGATGTAACTGTGACCATGGATGGGTGTGATGATTTACAGAGCATTTTTACCAAAGATATTTCCTCTATTTTCAAAATTGTTTTCTATATTTTCAATAAAATTATTTTTCGAATATTTTCACTGGATGTTGAAATGAGTCTGCTGAGTACTTACAGATTTTCAATCCTACGCCTGATCAACGTATGACCGAATTTTTGTGAGAACAAGGAAGGACTTGTTGAAACATCGAGTTATAAAAGTATTTTTACAAAAGCTATTTTTATAATATTATATAGATTTTTAAAATGATTTTAAAAATGATCAAAGAATATTTGTCTGATTTTAAGCATTTTCATAAATTCTGGCTTCGTTCCTTTTCGAGGACGAAAAGTTCTAAAGGGGGAAGGAATGTGACGATCCGGATTTTAGCCCCGTTTATTTTAATAAATATTTAATCTAATTAAATAAAAAGTAAACTGATCATTTTTTAAAATAAATTCTCTTAATACTATTTATACTAAAATCTATCTTGTATCATTGAATTTAAAATACTTTATCTTGTTAACATTGGTGAAATTATATATATATATATATATATATATATATATAGATAATAATGTTTAAAATAAAATCAAAATCTATCAATATAAAATATAAATATTAAATATAAGTAAAACTTATGTATATAATATTGATAGTCAAAATATAAAATACAAATGTAACTACAAACAAGAAATAAAGTGAAATACAAAATACAGAATAAAATCTAAGGGCAAAGTATAGAATGAAAGCAAGGCCAAACTATGAAATAAAATAAGCAAGATAAACATTATTTAAGCTAGAAGTAACAAGTCAAATATATATAAGTGTAAATTTCTCAAGCAAGGACAAATATTCATAAACAAATATCTTCACCCAAGACTAAATCTATAAAGTATAAACCTGACCAAATATGTACATGAGAAGATAACAAAATAAATATTTTTATCTTCATTCACAAGCCAAGTCGTCTGCAAAGAGTAAATTGTACAAAATATCTTCACACAGTAAACATTTTAATAAGTATGCAAACAGTTAAGGAACAAAGCATTTAATTTCTATCAACTCAGCCAATGTTTTGTTCAAAAGCAAATATTTACAAATCTTTACTTTGCAGAAGAAAGATCTGGTCAAATAAAACATAGACAAGACAATAACAGTACCAATTACCACCTTCCCTTAAACAACCTGTTATCTTATATATGTGTCCATCTTTTTGTATAGTTCGATCAGTAACATATGTAACTTGAAAAAAAAAAAAGAAGAAGCAAATACTCGATTCAACTGCAGTTCAAAACTGAAAGCACTCAAAAACAGTTTCAAGGCAGTTCAAACTTCAGGCTTTCAAATGAAAATAGAAATTGTTCTGTTCAAAGGAATTTCTTGTGAGTAAACTCTTCTTTAGAATCTGTTTTAAATCCTTGTTTATTGGTAAATCTGTACAGAAACATTGTAATATGCTTTACATGGTAGTTTTATCTAGAATATATTTTAAACTGCTCTGTTTATATGTGTATATGCCTGAGTGTATATATATTAGACTCTGTTAGGATTACAGACTCAAGGATATAACCAAGGAATTCAAACTCTCCTTATATATATTCAAATTTAGGTTATGATCACCAAAGAAGAGATGATTGGATGAATATAATAATGCTTTAAGAGAAAAAGAAAATTATAAATCTAAGTGTTTATATTTCATATTTATTTCTGAACTGGTAAATTACAGTAACAATAAAAAATAAATCAAAATCAATTAAAACGATTTCATGTTTGGATTTCATAAATGGATTCGTGGCAGAAAATCTTGATTTTTAATGTAAGAAACAAAAATTTTTAGCCTGAAAATCAATTGGAATTTTGGAGTTGAACGGTTTGGCTTTTGGGTTGATTGCCGTCGATCGGCACGATGGATGGAGTCGAGTTTTTGGTCGAAGTTGGCTGGAGCGTTGCCGATGGTAGAAAAAATGGCAGTGTATTTTTCCAATGGCCATGGTGGCCGGGCTTGGATTATTTAGGGTTTAAGTGTAGTTTTTGTCAGGTGTGTTGTCGATGTGTTCTCGGCGTTTATGGTTTATCGGACTCGACTGCGAGGGTCGTGGTCGCCACGTGGTGACGTGGAGCAACTATGGAAGGAAGGCCGTGAGTTCCGGTTGACAAAATAGTCGATGATGGGTGGTTCTGCGATTCGAGTTTGGGGTTCCAGTTGGGATCGAAGTACTTGATTTCGATTCGGGTTAGAACAGCGAGATCGGGACAATGGGAGGGCTGATCGAAGTCATCGGTGATGTGTTGGGGCCATTGCAGTTGATCGGCGTCGCGTGCTTCGCCGTGCACTGTGCACGTGTACGTCTGTTACAGATGTTTTGAGATTGCGGGGAAATCGAGTTATTCTCGAAGACGTTCGCGTGTTTACTCGAAGAGGGAGGGTACGAGTGGCTCGAGTAATCGAGTGTTTTGGTTTCCAGTTTTTAAGTTTTTTTAAAAAAATAAAAATAAAGGGGTTGAAATTTTTAAAGGAATTTGATTTAAAACTCTTATATAAAGGAAACTATTATGTTTAAACTATTTGATTTAAAAGTTTATGCTTTGGTAAACTTCTTAAAAAAAATTTGAGAAATGTTAAGTATAAAGTAAAACGATGAAATGTTTTTGAAACACGTATAAATTTTAGGTAATTAAAGGTAATTGTATTATCTTGATAGTCAGTTAGGTTTTATGAATAAAGGCTACTTAAATGAATGAGGAAATTAAAATTAATAATTTGGAATTAATTAATTTATAAAGGTTGAAGTATTAATTAATTGTAATTAAGAATTAGTTAGGGTTAAGTAATTACTTAAGGTGATTGATGAAGTATAATTACTTAGCAAAGTAATTAATGGATAATTACAGACTGTAAATAAATAAATGGGTAATTACTTAATAGAAAGTAATTAAAGAATGATTACTTAGTGGAAGTAATTAAGTGTTAATTATTCAGTGTAATAAATTAAAGGATTTATTAATAAATTAAGATGTTAATAAATTAATGTAGTAATTAAGAATAATTAATTTGCTGAATATCATTAATCGAGGTTGATTAATGAATGTGGTAAATTAATTAAAGGCTAATTACTGAATGTAATTAGAGAGGATAATTAGGGAATGAATAATTAATGGGTTGTAACTAATTATTGTAAAGTAAGCAAGATTAAAAGTGATTAAAGTAATTAATTTAAATTAATTAGAAATGGTATGAAGCATTTATCTTCCTTATGAATAATTGAATAAAATTGTATGCCTAGATTGATTGATAACTCGGACATGTGATGCTACGTGATATGATATGTTGGGTTTAAACTGAGAATGTGGTTAACTATTGATGATGAATTAATGTGTATAGGTGACACACTGTAGTTGAAGTTTGAATTGTGTTTCTCGAATAATTTGGATAAGATGGCATTGAATTCGAAGAGACCGGAGTCGGGTATTAGTGATACCCGAAACCACTTCGATTCTTTATAGATTGATGAATAAGCTAGAATGGGATGATTTAAGTGAATTGGTCCATTAAATCTAAGTTGGTACTTAGAAATTTGTGATTAAAATAAGGGATATCTATAACAAATTGTGAATTTGTAAATTGACGAGTTACCCAGGTTATATATATATAAGTTGTATGCTTTTGTAATTCATGTTAGATGGGTTTACTCACGCTGGTTTCCAGCCTGACCCGGGTGATGTAATGCTCGGGTCAAACCGAGTATTACAGATTTTCAGGTAAGGACGTTCTGGAGCTCGGAGACGAGTTGGATGGCAGGAACGTATGGAGTGTTTCCGCTATGATATATTGATGTATATTGGGACATGTTGATTATATATGTCGAGTGATTGTGTATATGTTTTAACTCTGATGTATTAAAGTGTAATTTAACTGATACAGTTTTTTTGTATAAATGGTATTATATGATATTATATTTTGATCCGCTGCGAATGTGAGATTCTGTGACTTGTTTTCTGTTTTTCTTCTTCTATCTCTTTCTTCTTTTCCTAACTATCTGGAATTTTCGGGATCGAAAATTTCGGGTCGTTACATCTTTCATACTATCAACTCTTATTTTACAATTATTTATTCTTATACTTGTTAATATCATAATTTCTTAAGTCTATATATTTATATTTATTTTTAAACAATAATTGTTTTATACTTAAGTTTATATATACATAAGATTTACTTCATTATCAAATATTATTATCAAAGTTACATCCTATATATATATTTGTTTTAAAATGGAAAGCTGTATTTTAATTAATTCAATTAAATATTTATTAAAACAATACTGCCAAAAATCTGGGATGTCACATCCCTCCCCCCTTCAAACTTTTCGTCCTCGAAAAGGAACAAAGCCAGTTTTATTAAAATGCCTAAAATCAGATAAATTTTCTTTGATCGTTTTTAAACTACTTTAAAAAAAATCTATAGAATATTTCTAAAAACAGTTTTTATAAAAATACTTTTATAACTCGATGTTTTGACAAGTCCATCCTTGTTCTCACAGAAATTTGGTCATACGTTGATCAGGCGTACGACAGAAAATCTATAAGTACTTGGTAAACTCGTTTCCAACACCCAGTGAAAATACTTTGGAAAATAATTTTATTGAAAATATAGAAAACAGTTTCGAAAATAGAGAAAATATCTTTAGTGAAATTGCTCTGGGAATCATCACACCCATCCATGGTCACAGTTACATCCTGGGTTACGTTGCCGTCGCAGCAAAAGTCCATGTAACTGATTACACCATAGAACCCACGACAGATCGTAGTTACATCCAGGGTTACGTTGCCGTCGCAGCAAAAGTCCATGTAACTGTTGGCTCTCAGCGGCACACACGATTTACGCTGTCAAAATGAAACTTCTCCACTCCTACATAGGTCGCAGTCTACCGATGTAAAATCAAACATAGACTGTTGGCTCTCAGCGGCACACACGACTTTCGCTATGTTACCATAGTGTCGCAGTCTACCGATATAAAATCAAACGTAGACTGTTGGCTCTCAGCGGCACACACGACTTTCGCTATGGTCTGCAGTAGATCGTAGTGACATCGAGTTACACTGTCGTCACAGCATAACCCAAATGCCTCTGTGGGCACCAGCCCATCGACTTTCGCTACACAATAATACTCAGGAACTAGTTTTGTCCGGACTCCTCACAGGATTAACTTTAGAACCTCCCCTTAGAGGCTCAAGGCAGTGCCACCCTGTGACACTCCTGAGAAGTTCATTTCAAGGGAGCGCCTTTTTCCCTAGAGCCAATCTCAAAACACTTTATACTATACACATATAGTATTTTCCAAATCATACACCTAATATAAATTCCACATAAAGCTCCTTTACACAAAATCGATTCCCAAAATCGATAATTCACAAATCAGGCTTTCCAAACTTTCAAATTTGATTTTCCCCGAAAACCAAAAGCCCTTTTTAAATCCAAAGGTTTCCAAAACCCTTCACAAAATCATTTTCATAAAATCTTTTATATCTATATATAAAATAATCTTGAGAAACTTTTGAATCAATTCATATTTGTATAAATTTCACCTTCATACTTCAAATGCTTTCAAATATTTTAAAACCCTTTCTTCTGGCAATAGATTCAACAAGGGGAGATTTATCTTATATAACAAAGATATATAACTTTGTTTTTTCCAAATCAAATATTCAAATTAAATTACTTATAAAGTCACTTTCCAAATTACTTACTTTTATAAAGTAAATTTTAATCATAGAGATACTCAATCTCCATTTTACTTCATCATATATTTCTCTAAATATCCTTTCAATTTCAAAAATCATTTACAGTTCTTATCCACAAATTTTTCAATATCAATTTTTATTGAAACCCGTACGATGTCCACATATCATTCGTATGCAATATCAATTTGATCGCTCACTCGATCACACAATTTCACTTCCGAACTAGTATTGTCCACCCGACTTCCTAGTGCGGACACAGATCTGGTTTCTTGATCAGAAACCGTCATTCTTCTTGCATAGCCATAACTATGATAGAGAATATTCAGAACCAATCAAAAGTCCATATCCAGGTTCGCCGTCGAAAATCGAGCGAAAAATCCCAACTCGGATCGATAATACTATCTCGAAATTCTATGCTCGAATCTGGATCAAATCACTATGCGAATAGAATAATATACGTACATCCTACGTATTTAACTTCATTGATTATTAACCAAATCAATTTCCTTTCTATTCACATTCACTTTAATTTTCATTCACTTATTCACATTTGCTTTGATCCCCACTTGGATTATCACTTCACTTCTTATCTCAGTTGGGTATTTGATCACAAACAGTTTGAACTCCGACCAGTTTATATTTAAAAACAGCTTGAAAATAGATAAGTAGTTGAAAAATAATTATTAGTTTGTAAAATAACTATAAAATAGTTAAGAAATTGTAAATAGTTGAAAAATAATAAAATAATTGCTAAATAGTCGTAAAATAGTAACTGGTAATTAGTTTATAAAACAGTTGGAAAATTGTCAAATAGTTCCAAAAGTAATCGTAAAATAAATATAAGATAGTTTGGGGTTTTAGAAGAAAGATTATATAGTAAATAGTTTGGAAAAATAGATTTGTATTAAAACAATTTATTTTAAAAATAGTCCAGAGCCAAACTGTTCAACTTCCCAAACTCCATTTTAATCAATTTCCCATTCAATTGATCCTGTCTCAATTCAAGTTGAATTATCCACAATTTCTTTCCAATTTCAAATCAAATTCCATTTGATTTTAAACATATTCACTTAAATTACAATTCCAAATTATTCAAATCAATTTAAACTAATTTCAAATGGAATCCACTTCAAATTTCAAATTATTTCAATTTCTATATGGATTAATCCCAATTCCCATTTGAAATTTATACTTATCCATCTTCAATTTCAGTTTATTCAGACTAAATTCAATTTGAACTAATGAAACCTATATTTTAACTTTAAACCATCTCGAATTATATAAATTCGAGTTAAATTTTCAAATGTTGATTTAACCCCTTAAATCAAATCAACTTATATTTTTAAACCATTAACTCTGAGTTCAATTCTCAAAATTCCATTTCATATTATCCTTACTTAACTTATTTCGAAGTCCAAATAAGAGTTCAAAACAATTTTATCATAAAAAGTTCATTTATTACCAAATTTTATCTTCCAGTTTTGAAATTGGTTCTTAAACAATTTTAATTTTTAAATTCAATTATTAACATTTCAGTTCAAAATGATCTCATATCCTTAATTCAAATTAAATTTAATTTCCATTTAATTTCAATACTGGATATATTACCACGCTTCATTTCTCATTCATTTAACAAATCCAATTCACAATTCAAAGATTATTAATAATAATAGGATGATATTATCCAATTTTTCTAAATCATCCATCCATTTTCAATTTCCAAGTCTCAAACCCATTTGAGATCACTCATAACTTCCCATTTAAACCAATCATTTAACTTTCCCAAGTTAAATCTCAATTTCATATTGAAATTTCCAATACATGTTGCCTTTTAAATTATTTAACTTTCCCAAAGTTAAATTTAATTTACATAATCCAGTCAATTTACACAATTTGAATTTCCATTCAAATTTTAAACATCAGATTAATAACCTTCCCACTTAAGTTTAAAACTTGCTTCACTTTGGGTTTCACATCACATTCCAAAGAAAATCCAAAACTCTACCTTAGAGGTTATTTCATATTTATTTCCTTCACACACCAGGCCACCTTTAAATTTTAAACTACCCTTGGTTTTAGTTTCAAAACAATTCCCTTAAAATCTTCCAAACATTTCTTATTTTAAAATAAGACTATATTCAAAATAGTTTGAATTATATTGTTTGTTATTTTCTTTAACACTTTGAAACAATTGATTGTTTCTAGACTTAGGTTTTATAACTTCACAATTTAAAACCTACTTCAATTTAGAAGTTATACTCATCTTAAAAGTTTACTTCATTTGGCTTACTTATTAGCAAATATATCATTATTAAACACAATACCTATTTATATAATACCCAAGATAATCATATCTGGATACCAATCCATTTTTATCTTATTCTCACTTCTATAAATTCAAGATTTAATTTCAGTTTGAGTCATTTCAAACTTACCTTTATTTAATTTCAATTTGGTTGTATTTCCGTTACCTCTTAATTTAATTCTAATAATTTAACAACCAATTACCTTGACATTTATTTGATAGAAATATTACTTTATATATATATCAAAATATATTCTTATATGAAATCATTTAAAATCTTTATATATAAGAAAATAAAAAATACGCTCTCTCATATATATATATATATATATATATATATACTCAACTCATTCTAGGGTACTATTTACCCTATCTTTAATGAGCAATCCCAACAGAGCCAAGGTTCTCGCTTAACCTTCAGCTCTGATACCAACTGTAACGACCCGGAATTTTCGATCCCGAAAATCCCAGATAGTTAGGAAAAGAAGAAAGAGATAGAGGAAGAAGAAACAGAAACACACCACAGATTCTCACATTCGCAGCGGATCAAAAATATAATATCAAATAATAACAATTTACAAAGAATACTATATCTGTCAATTTACATTTATAATACATCAGAGTTACTCTCATACACAACACTGAGCATATACAAATCAAATATATCTCAGATAAACAGAAATAATAGTCACAGCGGAACACTCCATACGTCCTGCCATCCAGCTCGCCATCCCTGAGCTCCAGAACGTCCTTACCTGAAAATCTGTAATACTCGGTCTGACCCGAGCATTACATCAAAGTAACACCCGGGTCAGGCTGGAAACCAGCGTGAGTAAACCCATCTAACATAGTATACAAAAGTCTACAACTCGTATAAACCCGAGGTAATTATATCAATTTACAACTACACAAGTTGCTATAGACATTACTTATTTCACACATAAATTTCTAAGTACCAAACTCAGACTAAATGGTCCAATTTACTTAAATCATTCCCTATCAGCATATTGATTCCACATATCAATCTATAAGGAATCGAAGTGGTTTCGGGTATTTAAGATACCCGACTCCGGTCTCTTCGAATCCAATGTCATTTAAAACCAAGTTATTCAATTAAATACATCTCAACTTTAATTATCGGATACATTTTACACATCAATTCCTAATTGATTTATAATCACATTATCAACGCCCATCCAACATATCATATCACATATCAATTCAAAATAGAGATATCCACCAATTCAAAGTACTCATCATAATTCAATCATTAATAAGCAAGATTGATCACCTTCATTAATTACATAAATTCAATAACCCTCTAATTACTTTTATTAGTAAATTATTCTTACATATCATATAATAATTAACCTTTAACTTAATTACATTTATTAATCAATCTTGATTATTCATCAATAGATATCAACCAATAGGTATCATCCAATTCAGACATTCAATAAGCAAGCATTATCAATTCATATCATAATTGATTTAAATACTCAAATTAGATTAACTCCTAAAAAGAATTAATCACTTAATCTTGCTTATACAATCATTAATTAATTACTAACCTTAATTAATTAATCACATCCTTGATTAACTCAATTAATCAATTCCTAAATCCAAATTAATCATCCTTTATTTATCAATTAATTATTACTTAATCTCCTTTAATACAAAGAAATTAATCCTTAATTACTTCATAATCAATTAATTAACCTTTAATTAACCGATTAATTATTCATCAACTATCGATTTATAACCTTAATTATTAATCAATATCTTTTAATACAAATCAATTAATCCGTAACTACTTTTATGATTAATTAATTAATCATCAATTAACTAATTCATTATTCCTTAATTACTAACTAATAAACCTAATTATTAAATATTAATTAACAACTTAATTACAGTTTAAATTATTCTTTAATTACCCGTTAATTAATCATTTGATTAATCCTTAATTAGCAGTTAATCAATTCTTAATTACCCTTAACATATTTACATCATTTACCTTTAAAACTATCTTTACTTAATTTAATTATTAATTAAGTTTTTTAAAATAAAACAATCATTTAACTTGATAAATTAAAGTTATCAAAACACACTTTAAATAACATAAATATTTATCAATAAATTTTAAAAGCTAGATTCAATTTAAATTGAAAAAAGCTTGTCTTTTATATAGACCTTTAAAATTACATTCATAACTCGATTTTTAAAATCAATTTAAAATTTCTTAAGAAGTTTAAATTTAACAAACTTCAAAACTTCTTAAAATATGTTTAAGAAAACATTTATTAAAACATCAAGTAATTTATATAAAAGCTTACTCGGCCATACCCGAGTTCCCTTCTTCCATCTTTTTTTTTACTTCAATTAAAAACTGAAGATTAACAAAACTACAGGCTAATCCTTACCCATCATACTCGAGAATGAACTCGAGCTTCCCATGCCAAAACCCGAACGCGGCTTCGAGACTTCTCAGCCAAACCCTTCTGACACACACCCACCATCACGTGCACATGCACGCCGCCGTTGGTCGCCTCCGACTAACTTCATCGCCTCCGGCAACTCACTCATCATCATAGAAACCCAATTCGACCACAAAACCTCACAAACGCGACTTCGATCAAAATTTACTACCCAGTTCGCCTGAACCCAACAAAGCTTCCCACAAACTTCTTTCGACCACCAAGCTCCGGCCACTAAAGAGTTTGCAACCACGGCCACACACTCATAAGCCCTCCATGTTGCTTTCCTTCCATTCTCGAGTAACTCGAACCACCCAAGACGCCGCAACAGCCAAAACAATAACTACGAGCAAACTGGGTGTTAAACCCTACCTTAATCAATTTCTAATGCCATGGTGATTAATAAATTCACATGCCATTTTTGCCTGAATCCCTACTTCCTCCTCCACCTCTAGTAGCAATCTCGACCACTCCAATTGCATCCGCCTCCAGAAATCACTCAAAACCCATTTTCCAGAAAAACCCAAATTTCTGATTCAATTCAACATCTTAAATTTGAATTATTGTCTTAAAAATCATAAATCCTTATGATGATTCGATATATAACATGAATCAATATAACTTAACATTTTATTTATTACATTATATAAGTTTTCACTGCAATATTCTTGTTTACAGGAAAATTCTATACTTATATTATTAAAACTCATTTTCATAATCAAAATGGAATTTAAACTCCACTAGTTTGTTTGAAACCCTAAGCTACCAAGTGTTTAGATGGAATGTTTGAAATTTTTTTTTATAAAACTGTCAGCAAGAATGAACAGAGGAACAAAAACATTAGGCATGCAGTTTCAAATACAACCATACATACAGATTTATATACAACTATCTACACATGCAGGAATCAACATCACAGTATTTCTTAAGCAACTAATTTTATCCTACTTAAGATTTAAATTAGTTGTTTACTCACATGGTAAAAAAAAATCAGAGTAATAAAGTGGAATTTGGGTTTTCCAGAGGATAGATTTACTCACCATTTTAAACAGAGGCAAGATAACCAGATTTAAATTTTTAAACCAAAACTTGAATACTGGAAGGTATAAGCAGAGGATACTTTCAAGAAACAACACACAGTACTATACAAGAATATACACACAGCAGATTTCATATGATTCACATTCATTTTAGACCAGATAGCATGCAACCAAGTTCACCTGCTTCAGTTTTAAGAGTGAAGTTACTCACCTGGAAGCTAAATGAACAGAGCAAAATCTGGACAGACTTTAGAACTGCAAGTTGAAACCTTTTATTTTCTTGTTTTGCATTGATTGAGTTGTTGTTTGAGGTTTTGTTTAAGTTTCTAAGATGATGCTTGCCTAAAATTAACCCAGTTTCGAATGAATAATCTGAATAAAGATGTTAATACTTATAAAACAAGCTACAGGTTGCTAGAAATTTTATTTTGTACAACAGGACAGAGATTTTTTTTCCTGTTTTGGTGGCTAAGCACATACTATTTCGGCTGAAATGATATTGCATGTTGTGCTTTGTGTGCTAACATTAATTACATTTGTCTTTATTCCATGTTTCATACATGTTTATAAAAACTATTATCTTCCTTTGCAAGCCAAGGAGGCTGAGATGATTCTAGTTTGTGCATATGTAGATATACATATTATTATTATTATTATTATTATCTTTATATTTTTTTTTCTATTTCAAGTTTAAACTACCAAACACTTAATTTCCCCTCTATCATTTTTTTCTCTCTTCTTTCATACTATCAACTCTTATTTTACAATTATTTATTCTTATACTTGTTAATATCATAATTTCTTAAGTCTATATATTTATATTTATTTTTAAACAATAATTGTTTTATACTTAAGTTTATATATACATAAGATTTACTTCATTATCAAATATTATTATCAAAGTTACATCCTATATATATATTTTTTTTAAAATGGAAAGCTGTATTTTAATTAATTCAATTAAATATTTATTAAAACAATACTGCCAAAAATCCGGGATGTCACAAAGAGCAAGTGACTAAAAGAGCACATCATAATTTTATAATGGTTCATGCCTTTTGCCCTATGTCTAGTCCAGATGCTCCCCTTCGAAATTTCACTAACTCCAAAACCCTCTCTTGATCTAGTGGAATGAGTTTATACAACGGAAAGATACTAACAAGAGTTGTGTTCTTTTTTGCACTGATTTTGCCTTGTAGTACATCCTTCCTATATTCTCCACGAAGTGGTTTGAAGTGCATGTACTATGATTAAGAAGTATGATGATCATAAAAGTGAAATAAACTTGATGCTCTGTGCGATCGTTGAGAGTATGTAAATTGAAAGCTTTTATAAAGAAAGTGTACAAGAGTATAGATAGTAAGAGAGATAGAAAAAGTTGAATTCAAAATGAAATGGAAATATCTATTTATAGATGTAAAATGATGCATTAAATAGATATAATCTTTCATATAGAAGCCATAGTTTTTCAGTAGAAGATGCAACCTTTTAGGAAGATGATCAAGTGGCAACTTTTCCTAGAAAACACAATTTGAACAAAAAAGGTCATTTTAGGTTTCCTGTTGACTTAAAATTTAAGGAATTGACTGGTGAAAATGCAAAAATTAAACAAAAGAAGAAGTCCCATTTTCCCCTAGACTGAAATAAGATCTAGTCGACCGGTCTTATTCTCTAGTTGACACTACTGGGTATATTTTATGTACTTGCAAAGTTTTATGTTTTTTCTAATAAATAAAAAACTTTGTTAAAATGATGCGTGTATGTGAACCAATTTTTGGAAGATTGCAGATAGAAAAATACCCTCATCGACTCTTTTCAATAGCTTTTTTTTTCTTTGTCTTTAAGGTGAGTTCCTACACAAAATATCTTGGAATTCTATTATATAGTCGTTGTTGGAACCGGACTAGCCCGCAGCGGAAGTTATGAGTGAATTTCAAAATTTTTACCCTATTGGATCTTTTATTGGGCCTATGAAGTCAAACTGAATTAGAACATTTCTAAATTTCATTTAAATAAAATCATTTATTTTAAATTCAAATATATTAAGATATGAAATTAATTTTATTTGATTTAGTTTATACATAAATGTATCATATATATATATGTGTGAGTGCATGTGTAACATAATAATCCGTGAAAGGTACAATATGCCTATATGTAGATGTTGGGATTTACATCGCAACGGACATATTAGCTCATTTTGTATTTCATGTATGTTGTCCAAATATGTGCATGTATATGTGTTACAAAATACACACACACACATGTATGTATAAATATATTATATATAATATATGAACATAAAACATTTATATGTAGATAAATAAATATATAGAAAGAGAGAGAACAATTATTAAAAATTATTTATGATTCAAAATTAACTTAGTTTTGCAAACATAATAATTTTAGTATTTTAACTTGTATATATTATGAATAAAATAATGTTTTCATCCATAAATAATTAACATAAAATAATCTATTGATGAAAATTCAAATTTTACAATTTTTAAAAATTTATGATCATAAAATAGAGCTTAGGAAAAATTTGGAGATTTTTCAAAGCTGAATTATTATTTTTAAAAATAAATACATTGATTTCGGAAATAATTATTTAATATAAAATAATATATGATTAAAAATTCAAAATTTCAAAAATTCTAGGATAATGAATGAATGGTTACAAAAATTTTTGAAGAATTTTTCAATTAAATTATTATTTTTAATAAATCATAAACATTTTTTTTGAAATAATATTAATTATCTAAATAATAAACTTTATTGAAAAATTCCTAAATTTCTATATGTTTCTGAAATGATATAATATTTTCTTAAATATAAAATTGAATTTTTAATGTAATAATTATTTAATATATAATAAACAATTCAAAAATTCAATAAATGTTAATTTAAAAATATGAATATATGTATGATAATTAATTTTCGAATTTGTAAATTCATGTTATATATAAATAAGTGTACTAAATTTTTTAAATCATATACATATATATATATCTTATATATGCATATATGCTATTATGAGGGAGAAATATACACTAATATATATATATATATGTATGAATTTATTAATAAATATATATAAAACAATTATTAATGACAAAAATTGATTTTGTACAATAAACAACATTTGTCTATACATAAATTAAATAGTATAATAAACAAATTATGCACATAACCAAACTGATTTGAGACAACCACATCTACTTACAAAATCTCACCTAACTAAACATATAGTAGCAATATATTTAAACAATATGAAATTGCTCATTATAGGATCATAGAATATAATTTAATTACTGTAACATGAATTAAAATTACTAGTTTAATGATGCCTTTGAATCCACGTTGAAGCAATGACTTCCCTTCCTTTTACTGTTCTTGATTCGTCAGATTGCAAGTCCGGAATCACCGACCTCTAACTATCGAATATTATTATTTTAATTTGAAATATATTCGAGAATTTTGAAGTGGATTGAGAGCTATGTTTTAACCAACAATGTAGAAGATAATGGCGGCCAAAAAGGTTAATTTTTGTATTTAGAGACCCATATATATATATATATATATATATATATATATATATATATAAGGTTGTACAAGAGAGAAACGAGGAAAACCTTTTTACCCATTCTCACTTTATCTCAACCCATTATCTCCAAGCCAATTCCCTATGTTTTAGCCACCCCTAGACCTTCCCAAAACCGAAATTTTGCAGCCCTAATGATGGGCCTTAAACCCATCTAAGCCCAAGCCAAAATACTATGCAATTAAATCTAATTTAATCGCTTGTCGATATTGTATATCGATCGATATATTTATAACTATTATAAATATATATAACACTATTTATTTCTCAAATCATATTCAAATTTTATAATTAATATTTCATAAATATTAATTAATTTAATTAATTAATAACAATTATAAACTAATTAATTCGTTCGGTCTTAAGGGAATTCATCATTTCGGCTTTGTAACTCTTGGGTGTAAATTTGGTCAGTGATTAACATCGAATTATTCTAATGTTAACGTTCACACGTCACTTAGTAGGTGGTGTGACATTATGGCCAAATTTATCGCTTACTCATTTTCGGTAAAATCCAATTTTAGTTTAATAAGCGTTACCCGGTTGTGACATTTGTTTACACCAATTCTCTTCGTCAAAGTATATCACTTTGGACTTATGGAATTTGGTAATGGTCAAAATTCCAACCTCATCCACATTCAACTTTATAGTCTAAATACAAAGTCCTTGGTTCAATAATAACAATTATTATTAACCGAAATGCTCTGGCCAGAGACTTTGACTTTGAGTTGACAGTGATACTAACCGCGTATAACTGAGGAGACGAATCCTCACTTGAATAGTGCTTCACTTCCAATACTTCCACTCGACCAAACTATAGTCACTGGATCGACGCCATGCCATGATTTGGCTCTAATCAAAGCTTAGCTTTCATATTGAAGATCCACAGTATTCTCAAGTCGAGAGAACTGTGTAAATCAGTCACATCGATATTTTCTTTTTGACCTTAGTTATATTAACCAACAGAAAACTATCGAGTGAGCCGTTCCATAGTTATCTAATAACTATTAGTACGTAACACCTAGGTTCCCCCAGCAGTCATGAGTAATACACTGCCCAACATTTGGAGAGCGTTACGTACTCTAGTCTCAATGGATACATCGATATCCAGTCTCGATGCATCTTGACTAGGAACATTTAAAATGGTATATTTGTTTCGTTGTGATAAATTACTCACGGTTACAACACTTTGTAACTACTATCCCAAAATATAACATTTATGGATTTTTCTATTAAATATACTTTTAATTAAGTTAATTAATTAATATAATCACATTATATCAAGTATATAATAGGAAGAAAATACCTTTTATTTCGAACAAGATTGGTCAACGAGTTAAATATATGTAACAAATTACATAATTGCCCCTAGGGCATACCCCTAACTCTATCAATCTCCTACTTGCACTTGGGGTCAATTATGGAATCTAATTCCAACATCTCCAATCAGTTTTCTCAAAACCAATTAGGTCAGTCCCTTAATGAATGGGTATGCTATTATGTTTTAATTATCTACTTTGTCGATTAACTCTCTCTAACGCTAATAAACTGCCTTTATCATGTGGAACGATTCGAAGTATGTCTTTCGACTTCTAGTGAGATTTAAGTTCTACAATGACCAATTTCATGACATTGTTATCTTATAACAATATTATGGGATTCTCAACATTTGAAATCAGCTTTGGCTCAATTATAAATTTGTGCATTTATATCTATATACATTGGTTTATTGTAGCGCTATTCAAGTTAATGTTCTCAACATTTCGTTGAATCGACCACAATCACTTTTATTTTGAAACATTTTCAAATTAAAGATTTTAACTTGAATTTTATCATTGACATGTTATACTTAATATCACTTATAAAAGTTTATGTCCAAACGTTCCATCATAACGAGTTCGTTGTTTCTATAAACAATTCTCTAGTATTTCATAAATAGCAAAAACACCTTAAACAACCATTTAGTGATGTCAATTTGGATTTTATATTTTCTCCATGTATCAAATACATAAACAAAGCACAATATCATACAAAACATAACCTGTATGATAATTCCTATTGCTAATGCATAAGGAATCCAACTTGCATGTTCTCCTTTTAATAGGGTGCTCTTGTATATCGTTTTGGGACAATCCCTATATCTTTTATACTCACCATAAAAGACATCATTTACAATACAAAATTGAGTATTAAAACAACTAAAGTTGATTTTAATACAAGCATATTGTTAAAATCAACAACGTGTTGTTTACGTATAGTTTAGAAATATCAATGTACCTTTTAACGTTCTTTCTTATGAACACACGTTTCCTCTGCACTTTGATTGAAAATCAAACTATTTGATATTTCTATCAAAATACTTATTCAATCTTGATGGTTATAAAATGATACATTCGTATCATTTCTTGGATCATATCCAAAGACTCATAAACCCAATATCACTCCCACTGACTTCGAGGAATTTTTGGTTAATATGTGTAAACAGCTTACTCTAAACCATTATTTAGAATTTTCTATTTCAATACATAAGTACCAAACACTAAGTCTTATCGAGCAATAATTTTGTGAGTAAATCTGAATTAACTTGAGCATGTTGAATACCGAATCTATTATGCTAATTTCAACAATTGAAATTTACGATATTATTCTTATCAACATTGCTTATTTAATTCTAACCACATTAGTCTTTCCAATAAAGACACAATCTCGGCCGATGGATCACATCTCTTTGGTTACGACCACCAAAATCATATTTTAATAGCGTATTTGGAATTCTTTCAGATCTGCACATCATACCGTACAGAGTCAACAATCTTAATGGTTTAATTGAACAACCGAGGGTAATGTATATATTCGACATTAATAAGAAACTCATAGTTTCTTTTCGATGTACGAGAATACTTATTAGACATTCTAATGCTATGTGTTCATTTAGGTTAGTTAATTTCACTTCATCTCATATAATCAGTTCTATCTATGCATCAGATCCAACTCCATTTAACTACCAAAAATTTCACAAAGAAATTCCTTCACAATGAAGTTGATATATCTTGAAACAACAATTGTTTCTTAGTGCAAATATAATAGGGATTCATAAACGCTTTATGAACCTTTTTATTTATAAAACTGATTTTCGTTTACAAAAATTATGTCCAAAACATAAATATGTCATTTGATGACAGAACTTTCCAAAAAACCTTTTGTAGATTCATACAAGATCCCTCATGAACAATTATTACGTGTAATCTTTCGACTCGCACAACCTGCCAACTCCTTGACCTAGGATATATTGGGATTTCTTACAAACCCTTATCTTGTATGATTTTTTAAACTGTTGTTTAGATGAAATAATGTCAACCTTGTGTACTAATCTTAAGTACATGACCTTATAGAGAGAAACTAACTCAACTTCACTCACAATTAATCGTAAATTGTCCAATAATGTCTGATTACTCCTTATCGATGCATCATTATGTATCACATGGAGGAGTGATTTTGAGATTGAATCTATATTCATTTTTAGGTACATTTGGAACTCTTTCCAATATACTCACTTATTCGACCAAATCAAATCATTTTATTCTATTGCATGCTATTTTATTTACTTTTCTTTTATATTCTATGATTTTATCATAAACTTACTACATGTGTATCTAATACACATGTTCATGTTGGTAATAAATCATCGATGAAAATAACAAAGTATGTGGAACCCTTTTGGTATTAATAGACTTGTGATTGCATACATCAATATGTATTAATTCAAAGAGTTCATCAACTCTTATGATGCTCCCACTGAATGGGTGCATAGCCATTAATTATTTGAGATATAATTAACTTGTACCATATGATTCATAAACATATAGTAAAATTATTTCTCAAAACTACGGCTTAGTCTATAATTCCAAAACAATAGTAAATAATATTAGATACATGTGTATTTTTGTTGCCTCACTTTTACTATGAAAATAAATTCCATAATATAGTTCTATTTCATAATGAATATTCATAATACTCATATTGAAATATAGTTATATCTATTTTTCAGTCAATACCAAAAAATAAACATTATTTCACAAATAATGTTCGGTACATTTTACGAAAACAATTTTCGTAATTTGATGCAACATTAGGTGCTATATGGCATGCTCCCACTATTTTCGCCATTACTATAATAGCCTACTAAATTTAGAGGTCCACCATTCACTTAATATTGTTTACTTATTTCATATGATGCAACTAGTTTACAAAGGAGAGATCTTTGATCAAATATCTTGAACTCAAAGAAATAAATGTTATAGAAAACAATTTTCTATATGAAAATACATTTCGGAATAAAAATCATATTCCATATTCTAATATTAAGTATCAATTATTTTTACAATTCTTGTTTCCAATGTTTCTCTATGAAGCAGAAGTGACTATTCATTCTCTTCATTCTAACTTTACCTTAAATTACACCTATTCTTATACATTCGTTTTTCTTTCAAATGGTTAAACTATTCAAAAGAAAACCTTACTACAATATTATAACAAAAATTTTACAAAAGCGCATTCGATTATTCTTAACATTTAAGACTTCAAATATGTTGCATTTTATGTAAACCGATAAAGATGACATTTCAACGATCGAGTTCTTAGATGTATCTCATAGTTTATTGTAACGCCCTACCTCTATGCTCATAATAACAAAGAGTATTAAAAGAAATACTGTCTATTATTACGAAGAATAAGGCTGGATAGGAGCGACCATCCATAATTGGCCTTACACTAATATTGGTTATCTCGATAGGAGTGGTATATACTTTTTATTTTTCATCTATTATTTACTCCCATTGACATATCCAATTATCAGTATAAAACAAACTACGATAGTTCATAATAGTTTAGGACATTAGATATAACAATAACACAGATAATATAAATGCGGAACACAGATTAACAAAAATCTCATATATATATAACCGATGTCAGTTACACTATAGTTGACACGATACATATAATACAACTACAACTGTCGACTCTAGAAGTTATACATACAAGTACATTATCGACTAATATACATGAATACATATCGTTATATACAATGACACGACTACTACAAAATGACACTGACAACTTCAGAAGATGTGAAAAGTCTTCAAATCCCGAACAACAACTCAAAGAAGGAAATCTACAACCTGAAATAACTCGGGTCTGACCCGAGTATTACATTCAAAAGAAAATAATACACGGGTCAGTCTAATTCAAACTCAGTTATTAGTGCATAGAAGCAATAATAATCTCAACTAGATGACAGTCACAGAAATCACGTATATCTAACTTCTCAATAAGAGAATCGGGTAACGGTAGATATAACACTAAACAGTGTAAGTCAACAAATCAGCAATCTCAAAAAGATCAGTCAAATCAAATTTCTGTGTGGCTGCAGTACACGCACGCGTGCACTGCCTCGCCACACAGTACGTGAAAGCATCACAACAGTGAATACTAACAGTTATCAAAACTACAGGGGTCCATATAAATGAACCAAAACAACAGAATTTACTAACTCAAATCAGAAGAACAATTTACACACGAGTGCACAATGAAAGTTACATTCGTGTACAGTGTCAAACCCAAGTCTTTGAGACTGGATTCAACTCACTGTAACATCTCAAAAATCAACCTAAAACCATCAAGAACCAACAAACCCATCTCAACCAATTCAAGCAAAAAAAGAAACAGTGAACAAGTTCACTATCAAAGAAACAGTCGGAGTCAAGTGCTACAAGTTACCGCGTATTAAATATGCAAACCAAAGTTGCAGTAGAAAAATGCAACAAAATTGAATTGCAGCTGCAACATAATCACATGACAGAACTTCACAAAAAAAAAACTCAGCTGCAAGCACAAAACTCAAATGATCTGAGCATAAACAAGAAGGCTCAAAGCCCAACAGTGGAACCAAAAGAACAAAATAAAACAGAGAAGGCACATGGATGTGCAGATCAAAAGATGTAACTACAACAGTGTATCAATGGTGAACGGCACATAACAAGTTTAGCAATAACATGAAAATATCATGAAGGTGCTCAAATGCAACAAACCCAACATGTACTCAAACAACCTGTTTTACGAGTTTCAAATCAAGTGAAGTCGCAATGGACCTGCACTGGACAAGTGCAAACAATTAAACACCGTGCTACCCGAAATCAAACTACATCATGGCAAAAATATAACTGACCAGAGGTGGTAGTCCGTCATCCGACTAAACAGGGCACTCAAGTAAAATTCCAAAAATCAAGATGAAGCTCAGATGAAGTTAAGTGATTAGGTGGTCTGCCACAATGCCAAGTAACATGTAAAGAGTACATAATCAATGTGACACAAGAACTACAAGCTACAAGTGGGCTCTTCAAAAATGTCAGACTCGAAATAGAATAAGTACACCAAGAATCTAAGTTCATATGCAATTGGATAGTGCAGTGATGTAAATGCAGTGGTGCTATATATACAAAAGGGTCAATGGCTAACATATATGCTATCAACCTGAGGACTGTAATATAACAATGAAATCAAAATTCGAGTCAAGGCCGAAGTCGACAAATTATTGGCCACGGTCGAGCACAAAACAAATCAGCATTATCAGAAAATTCACGAAAACAAAATGCCCAAAAACCACAACCGTGACTAGTAAGGGAATCAACCCAAACCAGTGAAGTATAACAACAACATTCCAAAACATTAACTGTTGTAATAAAATCAGGCAGCAGTTTTGAACAGACATGCCAAAGCCTAGAAATCCCTTCAAATGAACGAAGTCACCAAAATGTCAGAAATTAAAACCACGGTTGGCCAAAGACATCAACATTTGGAATCATTTCAACCCCATGGTAGCAAATAAACCCAAGCAAAATACATACAAATTGAAACAAGGCAGCAACCATCTCGAAGACAGTAACCATCTCGAACATTCAACTAGGATCGAATGGCCTAGAATGGTGTTGTGGACTAAGCAGAGGTCAACAAAGATCAAAATGACCGTAGTCAACAAAGGACCAGCAAGTTCAAAGCCATGCGTATCAAATAAGCAAACAACAAAATCACGAAATTGAACAAGCCAGAATTTAACAAGAATCTGAATTAGATGTGAGTGAGGGGTCACTCACCTTATTCGAAGAACCCAACTCGAATCGCTGCCGATAGCATCCCCTTTTGCTCGCCTTTGCACGGTGCTCAAACGAAGCGAAGATGAACCTCACTCGAGCATATAAAGTTGCTATCCTCGATTTTCTTGAAAACCTTAATTTGCGCAAAGCCGAAGCCCTAGCGAATCTCGAAGAAGCAGAAGCAAGGCCGAAGCCCTAGCAAGCCTCACAGGAACGAACGCAATTTAGTCGATCGGAGGAAGAAAGGAATTACGAAGTCACCATTTTTTTTTCTTTCTCGAGAGAGGACTGATTCGGGTGGAGAAACGAACGAGTACGAGATTTGAAGCTGCCATTTCTTTTTTTTCATATGATTTAGGGTTACGAAGATAATGAATGGGTCGGGCCACGAACGAACCAAAAGGAGAATGGCAAGATAACAACTCGGCCACAACATACAACATGGGACACGATGATTTTTCTTTAAAGCCCGCTTCTACAATCGACAAATTTTACAAAAGAATTTCAAATCGATTCAGAACTGCAATAGCCATTAACCAACGATTTAATCGTCTAATGACGATGATTATTCGATATGAAACCCCGGGCTGTTACAGACTCCCCTCCTTATAAAAATTGCGTCCCCGCAATTTTCATAATTAAAGTCGTCAATAACAATTATTTTTCTACCATAAAATGGTTACGCTAGGAAAGTAAGAATCGAGAACACAAATACCAAAGAAATCTTCTAATTTCAATAAAGGAAATTTACAATTTACTCAACAAAGTCCAATTATCAAAAGATAATCAGAAAACAATCAAAACCGAATAAATGCAATCATCAGCAATATCCAATCACCAATTAGATATTCAGAAATACAGAAATCTCAAAATAGCAATATCTAATTATCGATACGATAATTAGAAAACAACAAAATATAATTATCAACAAAGATAATTATGAAGCACAAATCACAATTCGCAAACTGACAATATCCAGTTATTCAACAATTAACTGGAAAACACAAATTTCAAAATCAGTAAACTCTAACTATTAACAGAAATAGATAGAAAACAGCGATTCAATAAAATCAGCATATTCTAGAATCAATTGGAGACTAGAAAATCTCATATCAATAAAATCAGCAACCATCCAATTATCCAAACGATAGTCAGAAAACAAATCAAATATCTAATTATCTTGAACGATAATCAGAAAACAAAACAAATATCTAATTACCACAACGGTAATCAAATTTCAAATCAACAAATATCCAATTATCAAAAACGATAATCAAATTTCAAATCAACAAACATTCGATTATCAAAAACGATAATCAAATTTCAAATTCAACAAATATTCGATTATCAAAACGATAATCAAATTTCAAATTCAACAAATATTCGATTATCAAAAACGATAATCAAATTTCAAATTCAACAAATATTTGATTATCAAAAACGATAATCAAATTTCTCAAATCAACAAATATTTAATTATCAAAAACGATAATCAAATTTCAAATTCAACAAATATTCGATTATCAAAAACGATAATCAAATTTCAAATCAACAAATATTCGATTATCAAAAACGATAATCAAATTTCTCAAATCAACAATTATTCGATTATCAAAAACGATAATCAAATTTCTCAAATCAACAAATATTCAATTATCAAAAACGATAATCAAATTTCTCAAATCAACAATTATTCGATTATCAAAAACGATAATCAAATTTCTCAAATCAACAAATATTCGATTATCAAAAACGATAATCAAATTTCAAATCAACAAATATTCGATTATCAAAAACGATAATCAAATTTCTCAAATCAACAATTATTCGATTATCAAAAACGATAATCAAATTTCTCAAATCAACAAATATTCGATTATCAAAAACGATAATCAAATTTCAAATCAACAAATATTCGATTATCAAAAACGATAATCAAATTTCTCAAATCAACAATTATTCGATTATCAAAAACGATAATCAAATTTCTCAAATCAACAAATATTCGATTATCAAAAACGATAATCAAATTTCTCAAATCAACAATTATTCGATTATCAAAAACGATAATCAAATTTCTCAAATCAACAAATATTCGATTATCAAAAACGATAATCAAATTTCAAATCAACAAATATTCGATTATCAAAAACGATAATCAAATTTCAAATCAACAAATATTCGATTATCAAAAACGATAATCAAATTTCAAATCAACAAATATTCGATTATCAAAAACGATAATCAAATTTCTCAAATCAACAATTATTCGATTATCAAAAACGATAATCAAATTTCTCAAATCTACAAATATTCGATTATCACAAACGATAATCAAATTTTATATTCAACAAATATTCGATTATCACAAACGATAATCAAATTTCAAATTCAACAAATATTTGATTATCTCAAGCGATAATCAAATTTCAAATTCAACAAATATTTGATTATCTCAAGCGATAATCAAATTCCAAATTCAAAAAATATTATATTATCTCAAGCGATAATCAAACTTCAAATTCAACAAATATTTGATTATCTCGAGCGATAATCAAATTCAAATCAACCAATATTTAACTATCTAAAGCGATAATTAAATCTAAAATCAACAAATATTTAATTATCAAAAGCGATAATTAAAAGCAACAAATATCCGATTATCGAAAACGATAATCAGAACTCATATCAACAAATATCTAATTATCACAAGCGATAATTAGAAACAACAAATATCCGATTATCAAAAACGATAATCAGAACTCATATCAACAAATATCCAATTATCTGCAGATAATTGGAAACAACAAATATCTAGAAATCAATTAAGAAGACTAGAAAATCAACATAAAAGCTTGGATCGATCCCATCAGATGGCGAGTTTTTAATTCGCCGCACGTGCATCAACAAATGGCCGAAGCCTACCAAGTACTCAACATAATTTTGGCGCCCAACAAATGACCCGAAGGTCCGCGGAGTGACCCGAAGGTCTAGTACTGGTATTTGACCCGAAGGTCCATCAGAGTGGCTCGAAAGCCCAACAAATGACCCGAAGTCCAACAAATGACCCGAAGGTCCTCATAGTGGCTCGAAAGCACACGAAAGCATCAAAATATTTCAATTAACGAGTCCGGAATTAACCGAAATAGCAAACGCACATGTCCCATACCACTTGTTTTACTAAATCGTTTGATTCTCTTCATCGTTTCCTTGAAAGTGCAAAATTCATCAAAATCATCAAAACAACAGATATTCAATTAACGAGTCTGGAATTAACCGAAATAGCAAAAGTGTGGTTTCATACTCCGCACTTTTGCTAAATCGTTTAAATCTCTTCATCGTTTCCTTGAAAGTGCAAAATTGTGTATTTTGTAAAAATACACTTTACATTCTCAAACGGACAAGTCCGGAATTAAGCGAATCAGTAAAAGAAAGGGGTCATAGTCCTCGATTTTGCTGAAACGTTTAAATCGCTTCCTCATTCTTTTAAAATCGCAAACTGTAAAATTTCTGAAAACAATTTTATTTATTTTGTAAAAATAACAATTCACATTCTCAACTGGACAAGTCCGGAGTTAAGCGAAACAGTAAAAGAAAGGGGTCATAATCCTCGATTTTGCTGAATCGTTTAAGTCGCTTTCTCATTCTTTTGAAAACGCAAACTGTAAAAATTTATAAAACAATTTCCATTTTAAAACAATTTTCCAATCCCGTGATTAAAACAGCAAATCAGTAACAATTTCGATAAGGAAATTGTACTTCCCAAAATACCGTAAAAACGGTCACAAAACAGCATTGCGGAATAACCGCTTGAAAATCCACTTTTAAAATTTGACGGTTACTGAAGCCAAAGCGACAGTAGTTTTAAAACGTCAAAATCACATCAAAACAATCTACATCAAAATGTAATATCAGTGAATTCTCATTCATCAAAATGCCACAAAACACCGTGCTTCAAAATATAGCATTGGTGTAAAATCCCATTATAAAAATAACGGCAACAAATACGTTTCATAACCAAGCATTGGTTCAACGTAAAATAAATGCAATGATGTGTAACTCAAATTTGCACGCACATTACAGTATAAACAAAGAAATCATTCGAATGTATCTTCATTGAAGACAATTCAGAACAGCAAAAACTAAACAATAGATGATTAGTACGAAAGAAAGCCAGCGGAAATTTCAACAAAAAATCACATATCTGTAATTTCTTCGAATCCTCAATTCGGATTTGAAATTCTCAAAGAAACAAAATAATTACAGCTATGTAAACAACCAATGAAATTTATTTCAATTTCTAAATCAAATAAATTATCAGTTGTACCCAGCGAAGACAGTTTCACTGTTTCCGCTGCGCACTCTGATAAACAATACTCAAATTAATCAAATCATTTGAACACAATTTCACTATTATTTTTAAATAAAGATATTTAAAAATTCCATCCAAATTTCAAAACTTTAGTTTTGACTCAAAGCACAAATAAAAATCGACCAATAGTTGTAACATATGTTCCATCCGAGCTAAGTTTTATATTATGTCCATAAACCCCAAGCTCTGATACCAACTGTAACGCCCGACCTCTATGCTCATAATAACAAAGAGTATTAAAAGAAATACTGTCTATTATTACGAAGAATAAGGCTGGATAGGAGCGACCAGCCGTAATTGGCCTTACACTAATATTGGTTATCTCGATAGGAGTGGTATATACTTTTTATTTTTCATCTATTATTTATTTACTCCCATTGACATATCCAATTATCAGTATAAAACAAACTACGATAGTTCATAATAGTTTAGGACATTAGATATAACAATAACACAGATAATATAAATGCGGAACACAGATTAATAAAAATCTCATATATATATAACCGATGTCAGTTACAATATAGTTGACACGATACATATGATACAACTACAACTGTCGACTCTAGAAGTTATATATACAAGTACATTATCGACTAATATACATGAATACAGATCGTTCTATAGAATGACACGACTACTACAAAATGACACTGACAACTTCAGAAGATGTGAAAAGTCTTCAAATCCCAAACAGCAACTCAAAGAAGGAAATCTACAACCTGAAATAACTCGGGTCTGACCCGAGTATTACATTCAAAAGAAAATAATACACGGGTCAGTCTAATTCAAACTCAGTTATTAGTGCATAGAAGCAATAATAATCTCAACTAGATGACAGTCACAGAAATCACGTATATCCAACTTCTCAATAAGAGAATCGGGTAATGGTAAATATAACACTAAACAATGTAAGTCAACAAATCAGCAATCTAAAAAAGATCAGTCAAATCAAATTTCTGTGTGGCTGCAGTACACGCACGCGTGCACTGCCTCGCCACACAGTACGTGAAAGCATCACAACAGTGAATACTAACAGCTATCAAAACTACAGGGGTCCATATAAATGAACCAAAACAACAGAATTTACTAACTCAAATCAGAAGAACAATTTACACACGAGTGCACAATGAAAGTTACATTCGTGTACAGGGTCAAACCCAAGTCTTTGAGACTGGATTCAACTCACTGTAACACCTCAAAAATCAACCTAAAACCATCAAGAACCAACAAACCCATCTCAACCAATTCAAGCAAAAAAAGAAACAGTGAACAAGTTCACTATCAAAGAAACAGTCGGAGTCAAGTGCTACAAGTTACCGCGTATTAAATATGCAAACCAAAGTTGCAGTAGAAAAATGCAACAAAATTGAATTGCAGCTGCAACATAATCACATGGCAGAACTTCACAAAAAAAACAAAAACTCAGCTGCAAGCACAAAACTCAAATGATCTGAGCATAAACAAGAAGGCTCAAAGCCCAACAGTGGAACCAAAAGAACAAAATAAAACAGAGAAGGCACATGGATGTGCAGATCAAAAGATGCAACTACAACAGTGTATCAATGGTGAACGGCACATAACAAGTTTAGCAATAACATGAAAATATCATGAAGGAGCTCAAATGCAACAAACCCAATATGTACTCAAACAACCTGTTTTACGAGTTTCAAATCAAGTGAAGTCGCAATGGACCTGCACTGGACAAGTGCAAACAATTAAACACCGTGCTACCCGAAATCAAACTACATCATGGCAAAAATATAACTGACCAGAGGTGGTAGTCCGTCATCCGACTAAACAGGGCACTCAAGTAAAATTCCAAAAATCAAGATGAAGCTCAGATGAAGTTAAGTGATTAGGTGGTCTGCCACAATGCCAAGTAACATGTAAAGAGTACACAATCAATGTGACACAAGAACTACAAGCTACAGGTGGGCTCTTCAAAAATGTCAGACTCGAAATAGAATAAGTACACCAAGAATCTAAGTTCATATGCAATTGGATAGTGCAGTGATGTAAATGCAGTGGTGCTATATATACAAAAGGGTCAATGGCTAACATATATGCTATCAACCTGAGGACTGTAATATAACAATGAAATCAAAATTCGAGTCAAGGCCGAAGTCGACAAATTATTGGCCACAGTCGAGCACAAAACAAATCAGCATTATCAGAAAATTCACGAAAACAAAATGCCCAAAAACCACAACCGTGACCAGTAAGGGAATCAACCCAAACCAGTGAAGTATAACAACAACATTCCAAAACATTAACTGTTGTAATAAAATCAGGCAGTAGTTTTGAACAGACATGCCAAAGCCTAGAAATCCCTTCAAATGAACGAAGTCACCAAAATGTTAGAAATTAAAACCACGGTTGGCCAAAGAAATCAACATTTGGAATCATTTCAACCCCATGGTAGCAAATAAACCCAAGCAAAATACATACAAATTGAAACAAGGCAGCAACCATCTCGAAGACAGTAACCATCTCGAACATTCAACTAGGATCGAATGGCCTAGAATGGTGTTGTGGACTAAGCAGAGGTCAACAAAGATCAAAATGACCGTAGTCAACAAAGGACCAGCAAGTTCAAAGCCATGCGTATCAAATAAGCAAACAACAAAATCACGAAATTGAACAAGCTAGAATTTAACAAGAATCTGAATTAGATGTGAGTGAGGGGTCACTCACCTTATTCGAAGAACCCAACTCGAATCACTGCCGATAGCATCCCCTTTTGCTCGCCTTTGCACGGTGCTCAAACGAAGCGAAGACGAACCTCACTCGAGCATATAAAGTTGCTATCCTCGATTTTCTTGAAAACCCTAATTTGCGCAAAGCCGAAGCCCTAGCGAATCTCGAAGAAGCAGAAGCAAGGCCGAAGCCCTAGCAAGCCTCACAGGAACGAATGCAATTTAGTCGAACGGAGGAAGAAAGGAATTACGAAGTCACCATTTTTTTTCTTTCTCGAGAGAGGACTGAATCGGGTGGAGAAACGAACGAGTACGAGATTTGAAGCTGCCATTTCTTTCTTTTTTCATATGATTTAGGGTTACGAAGATAATGAATGGGTCGGGGCACGAACGAACCAAAAGGAGAATGGCAAGATAACAACTCGGCCACAACATACAACATGGGACACGATGATTTTTCTTTAAAGCCCGCTTCTACAATCGACAAATTTTACAAAAGAATTTCAAATCGATTCAGAACTGCAATAGCCATTAACCAACGATTTAATCGTCTAATGACGATGATTATTCGATATGAAACCCCGGGCTGTTTCATTTATGGTCTTGTGTTACATTAACACAATATGATCCTTTTGAAATCATTCAAGTTGAATACATGATTGTTTGCGCCAAAAATGGTCACAAACCCCAAATGTCGTGAAAGCACCAGTGTATGAACAAAAATCAACAATATATGATCACAGATCTCAGATCTAAGTATTATAGAGGATAAAAAGTGAAGAATAATAAACTTAAAACAGAAAGAAGTAGATAGAGACACAAGATTTATAGTGGTTCGGCGATCTTGCCTACGTCCACTTTGAAGTAGTTTGCTTTATTGATCTTCCTTTGATGTTTACAAGTGAATTCATTGAATTACAACAGATAATTATGATTTATAGTAGTGGAATTCGTTGGTAGCAGCAGCAATGGAGTTCAGATCTGGATCTGGCGAAGTCCGGGCGTTGGAGATCTCAAAGAGGAAGAAGAACCAAAAGAACCCCTTTTCTGTTGGCTTTGGGGGTCTATTTATAGGTGTAGGAGGCTGATATTTCGCTCAGATCTAGGGAGACCCTCTCTGGCACGTGACCAGGCCCGTATGCCCAAGCCCGTGAAGTTTCGGTCCGATCCATGATCGACACGAACAGATTTCGACTCGCTCAAGATTTCATCCAATGGAGTCGAAATTTGGCGTGGACATTCTTCAACATGCACGTATTCTTCTGTGAAAATTTCATAGCATTTGGACTTGTAGATTGGGAGATATGATCGATACGAAATGAGATCTTCCGTTGGCTGTTCTGTTCGTATCACTTTGCTCGACTCGCTTTCGTTCGACTCGGTGACCTTTAGTGGAGTCGAACTAGATGGAGTCGAATGGTGGTTCTGTGAAGGCTATGGAGCGAGTCGAAGAAGAATTTCTGATGGATGTGGAGTGGAGCGAGTCGAAGTAGACTCTTTGATGGAGGTGGAGTGGAGCGAGTCGAAGTAAGGTTCTGAGATGGAGTCGATGCGGAGCGAGTCGAAGTAAGTAGACGGAGCGAGTCGAAGCAAGCAGTCGGAGCAAGTCAAAGTAAGTAGACGGAGCGAGTCGAAGTTGTCATCTCTGTCTGTTGCGAAGCGAGTCGAAATGTGCACTCCCTACGGATTCGAACTGGAGCGAGTCGAAGGAGGCTTTTCTTGACCAATTTTGTATCGTTCACAACTTGAGCATACGAACTCGGATTGACCTGAAATTTAGAATGTTGACTCTCATAGCTTCGCTTGTCGTGTCATATCAATTTTGGCTCGATCCGGACTCGGACAAAATTCGTCGATATCCATAGTGAACCTACGTGTAGCCGATTTTCTAGACGAATTGTCTTTGGTCTCTAGTCAAGTTTTTGGTGTCACGGCCTTGCCAAAAGGCGGGATAACACTTGCCCCCCAAAACATGCCTGGTGCTAAAAAGGTGTGTTTTGAATAGTTCAGAATTCGATATCCAAAGTCCATAGCCATATTGTCCAAGTGCATCGTTCTTGACTACTCCGAGTCGACGTTTGATTCCAGATCCAATAACCAAAGCCTTAGCCAATTCCGTATCCATCCATACCCGATATTCGAGTCCTAATCCATCCTCATTCAATAACCAATAACCAATAACCGAATCCAGGACCTCTCCGGGTCGATATCCAAATCCGTAACCTCTCCGGGTTATTGCCAAGCGCAATCCACACTTGACGACCGTGGCCCAGTGTCCCTGGGCGTTAAATAATTACCATGGCTTAAGTCCTAAGCCGAATCCTGGTCGCTCTGGACCCTTGTCGAGCATAGTCTATACTCGACGACCTGAAATAGTAACCGATAATATAGGGCCTAAGTCCTAGGCCGAATCCTGGTCGCTCCGGACCCTTGCCGAGTATAGTCCATACTCGACGACCTGAATAAGCCAATTCGCCACGTTCGGACGAAGAGACTTACCCCTTGCCAGGCATAATCCATACCCGACGACCGTTTTCCAAAAACCAGATGAAAACCCAATCAAAATCCAATCCAAATCAAATCAGAAAACCAAAAATCCATATCAGAAATCCAAATCAATATCCAAAACAGAAAGCAATCACCCAAACAAAAGTTCAAACCAGAAAACAAACAAAACCAGGAGTTCAAACCAAACTCCAAAACCGAACCAGAAAAAGAAAATGTCCAAACCAAAAGAGAAAGCAGATTTCAAAAACCATAGCGTCCCGGTTTATCATCATTCAGAGCATGCCTAGGGGCCATCTCCGTCCCCGTACATGAGTAGATGACTTGGCCGTTTGCCAGTAGTATGCTACTTATTTCATACCATCCCGGTCAATTGATGACCAATCGACCATCATTCCTGGGTCTCGCACCATTGTGGTTTGAGGTAGATGGCGGTTGCTCTTGCTCCATCGCCGCATTCCGAGCCCCGACATATTGTTGTAATTGCCCACTCCTTACATGCTCCTCAATAATGTCCTTCAGATGCCTGCAACTGTTGGTATCGTGTCCGTCTAAATCATGAAAAAGACAGTGCCTTCCTGATGCCCTTTCACGTTCTAAGGGCTCTCTCCTAGCCAGCCTTCGATAGGGAAGGCGATTCCGAGTTTCCATGAATATCCGTTCCAACATTTCGTTTAATCCTGTGTAAGTGGAAAACTTTGGTTCCTTCCAACGCTTCCTAGCTTTTCCCGATTCATCATCCAGCTTCCTTTTTGCCTTATCTTTATCCGAGTCTCCGCCAGATGGTCCACCATCCTCAGCTGCGTTCACCTCTTTTAACTTCATATCCGAGCATGCATCTTCCTGCCAAAGGAACCTCTCAGCTTCATGAAAGAATCCTCCGAGATCCATTGGTGGGTCCCGTATTAGAGATACTTTGAAATCCGAATCCTCTCTGACTCTTGATACTGCCGTCATTAAAACCATCGATGGATCCGGCCGATCCACCGAAGCAACCGCTGCATTGAATCGAGTTAAGAAAGCTCTGAGTGATTCATCCGTCCTTTGCTTTACTGACATTAGCGTCATCACGTTCTTCGGCCTTTTGATATGAACCCGAAATTGTTTCAGAAACCTGTCCACCAATTCCGTCCATGTCTTGATAGACCCTTCTTCCAGCTGCCTAAACCACATAGCAGCTATATCTGTCAAGTACAAGGGGAAACATCGGGCCATAACCTCCTCCGATGCCCCCCAGCACTTCCATATGTCCTGTGTATCTCATCAAGTGATCAGTAGGATCAGCCTTGCCATTGTACATGTCCAAAGTAGGTAGCTTGAACTCTGGTAGATTCCGAGCAATTCTGATGTCACGAGTGAACGGACTCCTATTTACCCCTTCCAGATCCTTGTTTGTCAAACCTCCACGCATAGTTCGTCTGATAATCTCAGCTAATCCAGCGTCGTCCATCAAGGGTTGCCCCCGAGTCTCCGAGGGAACTCTAGTACATACTCCTCATCTTGCGCTCCTACATTCCTTCCAGGATCCTGTTGTGTGGCGCCACCTGGAATTCCTCTATGGATTGGTCCGTTGCTGCCGAGCGGTGTGCCCCCATGTCTGGATCCATCCAGGTTAGCGGTTGTGTGCTGATTAGGGGTCACGCCTTGTTGAGCTCCTCCATTCGATTGCCTGTTTGGTTCTTCTGTTCCAGCTCCGTGGATCTGAACTCCTGAAGCTCCAGCTGTTCTGGCTTGTCCAAATTGTCTGAGGAGGTTTTGCATCATTTCTTGTTGACTCTTCAACAATCTTTCATGAATTGAATCTGCCATAGCCTCCATCTCATCCCTGGTGATGTAGATCGAAGCTTGACCTGCTCCAGCTCTAGATAAGGCCTCTTGGCTTCCCTCTTGCGGGCTCCTTTCTCCTCTCTGTTTTCTTGTTGATTGCCTTGTCATAGCTCTCAGTATGAATCCTTAAGCCTTCAAATCTGAACTTCAGATCTGGTATAGCGGGTCCTGAGTTCAATTCTCAATGAAAGCACCAAAGTGTTTGCGCCAAAAATGGTCACAAACCCCAAATGTCATGAAAGCACCAGTGTATGAACACAAATCAGCAATATATGATCACAGATCTCAGATCTAAGTATTGTAGAGGATAAAAAGTGAAGAATAATAAACTTAAAACAAAAAGAAGTAGACAGAGACACAAGATTTATAGTGGTTCGGCGATCTTGCCTACGTCCACTTTGAAGTAGTTTGCTTTATTGATCTTCCTTTGATGTTTACAAGTGAATTCATTGAATTACAACATATAATTATGATTTACAATAGTGGAATTCGTTGGTAGCAGCATCAATGGAGTTCAGATCTGGATCTGGCGGAGTCCGGGCGTTGGAGATCTCAAAGAGGAAGAAGAACCAAAAGAACCCCTTTTCTGTTGGCTTCGGGGGTCTATTTATAGGTGTAGGAGGCTGATATTTCGCTTAGATCTAGGGAGACCCTCTCTGGCACGTGACCAGGCCCGTACGCCCAAGCCCGTGAAGTTTCGGTCCGATCCGTGATCGACACGAACAGATTTCGACTCGCTTAAGATTACATCCAATGGAGTCAAAATTTGGCGTGGACATTCTTTAGCATGCACGTAGTCTTCTGTGAAAATTTCATAGCATTTGGACTTGTAGATTGGGAGATATGATCGATACGAAATGAGATCTTCCGTTGGCTGTTCTGTTCGTATCGCTTTGCTCGACTCGCTTTCGTTCGACTCGGTGACCTTTAGTGGAGTCGAACTAGATGGAGTCGAACGGTGGTTCTGTGAAGGCTATGGAGCGAGTCAAAGAAGACTTTCTGATGGATGTGGAGTGGAGCGAGTCGAAGTAGACTCTTTGATGGAGGTGGAGTGGAGCGAGTCGAAGTAAGGTTCTGAGATGGAGTCGATGCGGAGTGAGTCGAAGTAAGTAGATGGAGCGAGTCGAAGCAAGTAGTCGGAGCGAGTCGAAGTAAGTAGACGGAGCGAGTCGAAGTTGTCATCTCTGTCTATTGCAAAGCGAGTCGAAATGTGCACTCCCTGTGGATTCGAACTGGAGCGAGTCGAAGGAGGCTTTTCTTGACCAATTTTGTATCGTTCACAACTTGAGCATACGAACTCGGATTGACCTGAAATTTGGAATGATGACTCTCATAGCTTCGCTTGTCGTGTCATATCAATTTTGGCTCGATCCGGAGTTGGACAAAATTCGTCGATATCCATAGTGAACCTGCGTATAGCCGATTTTCTAGACGAACTGTCTTTGGTCTCTAGTCAAGTTTTTGGTGTCACGGCCTTGCCAAAAGGCGGGATAACAATGATCTTAAAATACTGTTTATTGACTTACTTCGAATGAACTAACTTCATCGAAATATTGTACCCTATAAACTATGACTGTTCACCGTTTAACATTTCTATGTGAAAGTACATGGATCAAATATCCATAGTCTTGAATTGCATTTAGAGTTCAAAAACTCATAAAATGCAATACACGGTCTAAACCAAATAAACATATAAGTGACCAAATTACGAATGTATTAAGTAGTTGAAATTGGGCACTTGCATGGGTATAGAAACATTATATAACATGCAATTAAAATTATTAGTAAGTATATATTATATTTCTATTTGTCAACTTTCAATTTGATTTGATTATATATGTTAATTGACAAACGTTTTATCAATCATATTAAATGCACAAATTTATCATTGTAGATAATTATAACATTATATAGCATGTGTTCTTACAATATTAGAAAGGTTACACTACGCCATAAATGACCTTCTGCAACATTTTTGCAAGGTGTTGCCAGCTAAAATGTTGCGATAGATATAAAATTTTGGTCCTACTGCAACGTTGTATTTATGGTGTTACCTTAGCCATAAAAATGTGTTGCTCTAGCTAAAAAAGTGTAACACGATGCAACATTTTTATATAGTGTTGCTATAGATGTATTCAGATTAAAAAATTAATAAAATTAGCAATCCGCGTGAATACGATCCAACGGTCTACATTTAATCCGATTGTTAAACTGGATCACCACTACAATTTGCTCCAAATTTTCGTTCTCCCGCTTTACTTTCATATTATTTTCGTTCTCACCCCCAATTTCCAAATCCCTAATTTTCAAATCATATTTTCGTTTCTTTTTTTTCTTCCAAAAACAAAATCTCGTTCTTTTTTCAAAGGTTGGTAGTGATCTCAGACAAGCTTCGTTCCCCATTTCGTTCTCACCTCCAATTTCGCTGCTGTTTGCCTACATGTCGAGCCCCATTTGCTTTGCTGTCGAGATCTGGAAATGTCTGTTCGGCTTGTGAATCGGCGATTGTTGTTGGAGTTAGGTCATGATTGGACTGGGTTACGGTAGTGGGTGATTGCGATTGAAATTTCAAGCGATGGAGGTGAGGCCAATGGTGATTTAAGGTAGTTCTGGTCGATGGGTTGCTGAAATTGCAGTTGGTGAATTTGATATGGGAGGCGCTGGTGGGTTCGCGATTTGGAGAAGTTTTTAACAGGTTGGTTTTCAGTTTGATTGGTGAGGAAGTTAGGGTGTAGGGGTAGTTCGGGTTGTCAGAGAAGGCAGGTAAGTGTTTGTTGTGATGGTGAAGGCATAGGGTTAGTGAGGAGATGCGAATTGGTTGTGACAGATTGTAGAGGAAGGGATTTGTTGTGCTATGTGCAGAAATGGTTCGAGTTCGTTAGGTGATAGGGGCAGGAGTTTGTGGCTGATTGTAGCTGGATGGTGAATCTGGTTGTCGCAGTTTGCAGAAGTTGGATATGAAGGTGTGATGGAGGTTGAAGTATATGAAGTGATAGGTTAGAGCTTTGTTTGTTGTTGCGCGTTTGGGATGTTTTGGTTGTGAGATGGTAGTTTGGAAGAAAATGCAGTTTGCTGGTAGGGGTTTGGATAATGAAGTATGCAGTGGTTGCTTGAGAAGGTTGTTGTTGCTTGAAATGTAGCAGGGAGGAGTTTGGGTTAAGGCAGTTTGGATTGGTGAAAGAAAGCTGGTGGTGGAATGGTAGGTTGCTGTTACTGTTTTGTGGAAGGAAGGAATGGGTGGTTATGCTAGCGATTGTGATTAGGTGATTAGGCAACATGTTCGATGAAGGGTAATGTATTACTTATTAACATGCAACATGTTCGATGAAATGTCAATTTTTATTTATCATGGTTTCAGGTCTTTTACCAAGGCAGAGCTAAGAATGATGGCTGGAAAAAGGTCGGATGATTCAGAAGAAGCCATGAAAGAGTTGCAAAAGTCAATCATCGAGGAGGTGTTCATTTGTGCATCATTATACGTCGTTTCAAAGAAGGCTCGATCTTCCGAAATCGGATGAATCGGGCGGTGCCCCGGACCCCCGCCGGCGCTGCGCCCGGACCCGCTTCTCGCCTCGCCTTCGGCTCGGCACTCGGCTCGCCTTCGGCTCGGCATTCGGCTCGTCATATATTTGTCAGTGTCTGTATAAATTGAAACTGCATATGTAATGAGTGAACTGAGTGATGTAGTGAGGAATATCTGTATATGTGAATATCAGTATTATATATCATTGAATTGTAAAATAGTGGAGTCAGGAATTTGTACTATTTCAAATGTTGAAATAAAAAATTTATTTAAATAAATTACTGTTTGAATATCAAATTCTAATAGCATTTTATTAAATAAATATTTATTTCTATTAAAAAATCAAATGTGCTCTACATTGTGGGCCCCACAAATTCAGAAAGTTAATATCTATAGCAACATTTTTGAATGTTGCTACAGACACCTATGGGTGTTGCCATAGACCCAAATAGGGTTCTATTGCAACAATATTACTTACGTTGCCTTAGATAGTCAAAATGTTGCCTTTGAGGTCTAAGGCAACGGCAAAAATTGCATCACCCTAAAAGTGTTGCCATAGACCTATGGCAACATTTTTCGGGCCTGAGCCAACATTTTTTTGTGTTGCAGTAGGCCATTTATGGCGTAGTGTTAAATGTTACCATTTCATTTTTCTAATAAGGCTCCCACTAGTCTTTTATATTTCTCCAAACCCTAAGATGAAACATAGAAGTCTTACAACTTCACTAGTGAGTGTTAGGACTCATTTGTTTTGGTATTCTAATCTTGGGTTTGCTCAACAAATCATAGCCCCACAAACGATGGATAACTCCTTATCAGTTGTATCATATACAACTCCTAACCCATTTTTCCTTGTTCTAATCTCATTTCGACCTTGAGTTTGCTCAACAAATCGAAAGAGATTATTCACTCATACCTACCATATCGTGATGGCCTAAGTATAGTATATGTACCTTGAGTTTGCTCAACAAATACATATAGTTATCTTACCTCATCTTTTCAATATATTAATAATACTACGCATAACATCCCTAGCTTGAGTTTGCTCAACAACTAAGAAGTATGCAAGTAATTTATTAATATATATGGTGGAGGACAACCTTATATTGAAGATTCATAATCTTCAATATATATATTGGGTAATATCAACTTATAGAATAATATATTTCTTATGAAATACCCTAGTGATTCAAGTGTCAAATACATCAGAAATCACGGTATATGTACATTTACATATTTATTTATTTCTTAAGTCTATTTAGGTTTCTTTAATGTTCCACATTTAGTTTATGCACATATCATATAAGTTTTATTGTTATATAACTTTTATATTTCATATTACTTATATGATAGTCTTACGTATAATATATCATTAATTAAATCTTATCTAATTAATTTTAATCAATTAACTCTTTAATTAATTTTAAATTAGCATTCCAATATAAATTTTATATTGGACATCTACAATAACATTTATAGTGTATACTATAACCTTTATAGTGTAACACACATATATCATGTATATGTGTATTTTATTTAATTAATTAACCTTTAATTAATTTAGTTAATTAAACAATTTTTATTAAAATTTATTAATTTCAAAATTTATCTTGTATACATACATTATGTTATCTTAAACATTTTAAAATAACATAACATATACCAACATATGTAATACATGCATATATGCATTAATTAATTAACATATTTAATTTATTTATTTTATTAATCTTATTAATTAATTTAAAATTTGAAATTATTATATAAATATTTTAAAACATTTTGAAAATATCATTATCCTTTCAAACATTTTGAAAACTTATGTATTATTATAATTTTTATAATAAACATGTTTTATTTTAAATATAACTATTAAATTTAAAATCCTTAACATTAATTTTCAAAACGATTTTGAAAATTAGCCCAAGGCCCAAATTAAGTTGGGCCTCTTCTATTAGGAGCAACTTTTGGGCTCACTTCACCTTTAGGGCCAGGTCGGTAACCGGGTAGGACATGGTACTTGATTACCCAATTCCAATCCTGGACATTACCTTTCTAGACACCGTACTAAGTGGGCAAGCCTAATTAGTTAGCCTAAATATGACTAATTTAGACCACATAGGCTATTGGGCTTTGATACCATTGTTGGAACCGGACTAGCCCGCAACGGAAATTATTGGTGAATTTCAAAAATTTTACCCTATTGGATCTTTTATTGGGCCTATGAAGTCTAACTGAATTAGAACATTTCTAAATTTCATTTAAATAAAATCATTTATTTTATTTAAATCCAAATATATTAAGATATGAAATTAATTTTATTTGATTTAGTTTATACATAAATGTATCATATACGTATATGTGTGAGTGCATGTGTAACATAATAATCCGTGAAAGGTATAATATGTCCATATGTAGATTGTGACGACCCACAAATCTGTACCCTTTGAATCGACAATAAACCACACATGTCCGACCCAAAAAGCACAAAATGACGGAAAGTCATAAGAAAGAAAAGAAGAGAGAAGAATAGAAGAGAAGAAAGAGAGAAGAGAGAACAAAACAGAATCTCACATCGCAGTAGAAAACATATAATATCATATCAATGATCTTTACAAAATAGAAACTGTATAAACATACATCAATCAGAGTTCAACAATCAATCACTAATCATCAGGTTGGATAGTTATAATAACTTGTCCTTACAATTGCTGATAATATAAATAACAAAGCAACGGAAAATAAACAGATACGTGTATACGACATGAAGATCTCCAGCTCGCTTGCTGAAGCTCCAAAAGCACCAAATTTGAACCTACAAATATACTCGGTATGACCCGAGCATTGAAAGGAAAAAACGCCCGGATCAGTCTGGTAAACCAGCGTGAGAAAACACACTCAACTGAATTTATTTTAATTTTATCAAGCGTTCTTTTATCAAAAGAAAGGTATCTCGTAAGACACGCCCACACATAAACACATACATGTTTTTACTTTACGATAACCAAAACATTTCATATCAAATTCTATTATATTATAATAGTGTCTATTGCACAAATAATATTAATCATAGCCAAAATTGTTACATTGATTAAATTCCAGCATATAGCCCAAAGTGGGTAATACAATCAAAATGGCAAGCACGTAGCTGAGTTTGGATTTCCATACAAATGACCAGGTGAAGGGACTACCTTCCAGCAGTACATCTCTAGAGGAATGTACCGAGCACCATCACAAAGGATCCTCTACCAACACAAGACCAGCCTACCTCTATAACTAGGTAGTACCGAATATATCATCCTTTGGTCGTTACCGACCTTTCCGAGGACCCTCATAGCATACAAACCACATTAATTTACATCCCGAACGTCATAGCTGGAAGAAATATATCTATAAGGGGATGATCATATCCTAATTGGGAATGACCCACTTAGCCTTGCCGCATCTAACCCTGTTTCGGTCATTTCCGGTTGATGAGGCCTGAGGTAACGATTACCTTTCACATATCACATCACATCATCTTTGAATGCCACATTGCCATTTCCATTGACTACTAATTGCCTTCTACAAAAATACAACCCTTGAGCTCGTACGTATCAAGGAGGGTGTTAAGCTAAGAGAGTTTCCTTCTCCGCCACCACTGATGTACGTTTGTAAAAACCAATGTATGTAATCTTAGAAATGCAATGTCAGACACTCGTCCACACAAGTTGTCCAGGAATAGGACAAACGGAATGTACTTTCCTACCACATCCTATCGGTAAATCCCTAGGATTAGTAGCGAATAGTCCTTGCATTGGATATTTCATAACAAAGAGACTACTGCTACTGGATGTATATTGGGATTTTAACCCCAAACGACCAACAAGCAGTCATTCGCTATGAAAATCCTAAATATCAATATTATCACAACCTGCACAATCAAACGCATATACATTGGTCCGAAGTGGTTTTTAGATAAATCTGATCCCGGTCTCTTCGCACTAACAACGCAAAAGCATTTCTCAACCTCACACAGAAACTTAGTCTCATAGACTTATCACGTCTCCAACTTTCAACTTTCTATCCTTCGGCCAAGAAGGAAGCTCGATGGATTGGAGTAATCACTCCGCACTACACGAATCAACATTCTCAACACAAACGATAATCAAGTCTACACAGATGGCTACGTACTAAGTGTATGACTAAATAGTTTCCACATCAAGTCGAGGAACTAAAATGGTCAAATTTTATAGTCAATTATTTAACTATTAAAGCAAACAACAATTATCTAGCACCATAAGAAATCACTAGGCCCTTTTAGTTAATCTTTTATTAATTAAATCACTTTCCAAATCATTTACTTCGAATTATCTTTAAAAAGATATATTCTCAAAACCATTTCAATATTTGGAAAACATTTCCACATACTTATTTTAAAAATAAGTGAATTCACAATTTATTTTATTTTCAAACCATCCCAAACTCCATTTTAAAATATCACTTTCCAAAACATTTATTTAATTTAAAGGATTATTCACTGTCCAAAATCGTGAAAAAAATTCCTTTAATAAACTTTCATATTTAACTTATCAAATTAAATTGATTTCACATTTATAAAACAATCTTTATAATTCACATTTCTATTTTATGAAAACTTCCACTTATAAAATTTCTTTATTAACCAATTCCATTTATATCTCACTTATATGCCAAAATCAAATTATAAGTTAATTTACTTATAAATCTCTTATTACAAATTCATTCCTTTTATATCTTAATATTTATAAAATCCATTATAAATTCATTTCTACATTTCAATTGCAAATCCATATACAAATTTGATTATAGATCCATTTCTAATATTTATAAAACACCGTTTATAATTCCACTACTTTTTTTTATAAAATATCAATTTTATAAATCTTATATATAAATCATTTATAATAAGTCCAAAATCCCAATTTAACTTATTTTATAAAATAGTTAACTTCATATTTCAAAAATCACATTTCTATTTAAATAAACTTCTTCTTTTAATAGTTTACAACACATTATTTAAAATTATATAAGTTCAAAAATCACTTAAATAGCCTTTTTAAATCGAAATCATTATTTTAATATTCTAGAATTTCAAAAATAGGCCTAATGCTACAACAGCACTAAATAAGGTGATTCACATCAATCATATCAATCATCGCGTCCAAATCATCATATATCACATGATAACAGCATATATAACAAGTTCTAGTGGTCCAGTGGTTAAGACATAGTGGAGTTGCTACATTGTGTTGTAGTGGTACCGGTTCGATACCCAGCGGCCACAATAATGAGACATAGTGCACGGCCACTTATAAAACCGGCTTAACCAAAGGCTATGGAATACAAAGTATCCATGGCCCCAAAGTTTTCATACAAAGTATCCATGGCCCCAAATTTTTTTAAGCTAATCCTTTTAAAGTGTGAATAATGGCTTTCTTCTGTACGTTCTTTTGCACGATTCCTTCTTCCTCTTCTTGGTAGTTCCTTCTCGTCTCTTCCTTCACCCTCTTCTCCCGCCGTTCATCCTTCCTATGCATAGCCCTCCCTCTCGTCTTCCTTTCCTCCCCGATGCTCCTCCCCTTTCGCCCTCATCTACTAGATCTGGAAGAAGATTCAAGCAATCTGTGTCCACGTGTTCGATGCCTCCCTCGCTTTCTGATGCCGAGTTTCCTCCCCTGCCTTCAGTTATGTCTTCGATCCTTGCTCCTGTCATAAGTCCAGGCTTGCGACCTGTTGAGTTGAGAACTTTTGTTGGTCTTGATTCTTGTGTTTCAGTTCCTTCGGAAGTTTTTGAAGTTGATTCTGATTGTGGTGCTAATGATGTTGCCTTAGGAGTTGATTATGTTGCAAATGGTGGTGATTCTGTAGTGTTGGGTTGTGAGTTAATGCATCAAACTCCTGTTGGTATTTCCTGTTGTGCTAGATGCACTCCAGTTGTTCGACCGATTGCTCTTGAGAAAGTTGTTCCCAATCTCTCTGGTTCGAGATCTAGTGGTTCTATGTTAGTATGTCCTGCTGCTCCTCCCGCTTTTGGTTCCAAATCCTGGTCTTCACTTTTTACATCGTTA
Source organism: Allium fistulosum (assembly GCA_030737815.1). Taxonomy (NCBI): domain Eukaryota; kingdom Viridiplantae; phylum Streptophyta; class Magnoliopsida; order Asparagales; family Amaryllidaceae; genus Allium; species Allium fistulosum. The sequence goes on from CM060907.1 coordinate 560,974,635, forward strand.
CCTCGTAATGCTGGTGCTTATGTACCAATTAAGTTTGATATCGTTGAGGAAAATGGAATGATGATCCCTCCTCCAAATGTTATGCAAGTTGGTATCGACTTTTGGTCTGAATATTTGGTTGGTTTCTTTCTGGACCCTAAGCATCGCCTTCTTGACGCGTCTGCTGTTTGTCGTAGGGCCTGGCGACTGCGTGGTAACCTTCGTGTTAAGTTGGTTGACTCCATGTACTTCTTGTTGTTCTCCTCCCTTGAGGACCGCAGTCGTGTTCTTGAGGCCGAGCCTTCCTTTTTCGATGGGAAACCATTTATTATTACCCCCTGGACTCCAACGGTAGCAAGTGCCTGTGAGCAAGTTCTCTCTATCCCTGTTTGGGTTTATTTTTCTCAAATTCCTTCTGCTCTCCAACCGCTGCTTGGTTTGAACTGGCTCGCTTGCAATGTTGGTAAATTAAAATGTTTTGATACTAATACCGTTGCGCGTGATAAGCTGGTGTACGCTAAAGCTTTGATTGATATTTCTCCCTTTAAGCCCCTCCCATCCTCCATTCCTGTTCAGCTTGCCGTTGGCCACGTGGTGGATGTTCGTGTTCGTTACGGATGGGTCCCTGACATTTGTTCCACCTGTCACTCCTTTGGCCACTTAGATACTTCCTGCTCGCATTCTGCCGTTTCCCCTGCTCCTCCTAAGATCCCTCTGCCTCGGCCACCGCTTAGGAAATGGGTTCCCAAAGCTCAGGTTGCTCCTCCTCCAGCTGATCCTTTATCTGACCCTGATCCCCCGCCTTCTCTTGCTCGCCCTTCATCCATTATTCCTGGTGATTGTTCTACGGATGCCCTTGAAGTTTCGGATCTTTCTGAGTCTCTGCCTCATGTTGTCTGGGCTGAGACTGAGCGTTGTTGGGTTGACCTCCGATCTGACATGCGTTTCAACCCGGTGGATAATTCCTATTTTAGATATGTTACCGACAATCTTCTTGACCTTCGATGCCTTTATTATAGTCCAACTGGTGATTCCTTGGTTCTTGTCTTGGACGGTTCTTATGCTGGGGTTAATTCCATCCTGTTAGCTGATACTTCCTAGGATCGATCTTTTATTTACACTTCTGATGCCGAGATTTATGATCCTTCTCTTGCTGTCCTGTTTCGCCCTTTCTTTGGTTTGCTTGGGAAGGATTCTTCTCAGGTGGATGATGTTGCTGGTGTCTCTTCCTCTTCGGAGGAGTCCTAGTCTTGTTATTTACTTTTAGTAGTTGTGACATGCTGTCACACTCCTATGCAGTATTTTCTTTGTTCTTTTTAGTAGTTAAGGTGCCTCTACCTTACTCCTGTACTTCAACTTTTATTACGTTCGTAATAAAAAGTGGACGGCCCACTATAAAACCGGCTGGCCTTGCCAAAAAAATAAAATAAAATCAACACTAGCGAGGAATCCAGTTGGATCCATCCCACCTATCACCTACAACAAATATACATATGAGAAAATATGTGCAATGTCCCATTTGAGGCAGACGCGCATACAAAAGGTCACCCGCTCATACATGGAAACGTATAGGGTCTCATCCGCTAAAATATGCGGGAATATATCCAAACCAATCAATATATATATATAATATCTTATATCACCCAAACAATCATCAATCATCATAAATAAAATTTATTCTCACTTATATAAAAATATAAGCGAGTTAGAAAGAGTGAGTTGTACTCACTTTGCTTCCAATAGTCGTTGCAACGTTTTATTTCGAATAAAATTAAACGAGCGTTTAATTTTACCCAAAATTCCTAGCAGCTCCAAATCAATCCAATCTAGATCCATCGCGTAGTGTTCACAAATATGAACCCAATGCAACTTGTTTCGTCCGATTTTGACCTCGTATGAAGAAGTTATTGCAATTATAAGATCACACGATTTTATATAAATTAATTTCAATTTCTTTTTTTATTTTAAACCTTGATTCAATCCTGGCCGCATGATTTCAAGAAAATAGATCACGATCGCACTACATTTTCTTCCTCCATCACGTGTTTGAAACCCAGGTGACGTTCGAACCCAAAGCCTCCCTTAAACCCTAATTGCCGCGGCCTCCACAATGAATTCGAACACGATCGGCGAGTGCCACTCGAAACCCCAGCTCCAACTCACCTTCGGCCAGAGACCGGCTAAGCTCGGCCCCACCACTGCCTTGGAAATCACGTTCGAATGCGCACTATTCAAACTGAAATTGCTGCCAATCTGCCGCCTTGATTTCTATCATCACCGTTGATCACGTAGATCTCGACGTGCTCTATATTTTTCATGTAGAAGGTTTTCGACGATAGGTGATGGATCGAGAGAAAAAGAGGGAAGAATGATAGAGTTTTCTGGCCATCGAATATAATGGTGGCGGCTAGGGTTAGATGGATTAGGGTTTTGCAAATTGAAAAATCTTATGGCCTTATATAGAAAATATTCGCGCACTATTCATCCAAAAAAATTTTGAACTCCAAACGAAGCATGCCGCCGTGTGCTTATAATGTTTTACCTATATTTTGAACACCATGGAATATATATTGGAGGCCAATTCCATCATATTTGGAAGATAGATTTGCGAATCGAATTATTTTAATTAAAAATTACTTAAATAAATTTCTACGCGTTTCAACTTCGCACGACCAAACCGTAGATCCGATTGACACGAAATTTGAAATCCTATAATATTATAACATTACAGATCCAATGAAACTTGTTTCGTCGAAATCCGAGACCGTGTCAAAAATGACTATTTTTACGCGTTAATTAAATATTAAAATTTCCAATTTCTATAAATTAACTTTTAATTCAATTTTAAAAGTTTACTAACATCATTCTAATTCAATTAGAATTTCGATCAACTTTATAAATCATTTTCATTCACATTAAATTCAAATCTTAATTATTTCCACAATTTCAAAAATTTAATTAAAAAATTTAATTATCCAAATAAATTATTATATTTGAATTATAAATTATTCAACTTGTAAAATTAACTTGTGAATATTTAAAATCAATTAAATATTCGAATTTCGAATGACTGAAATTCTAGGTCGTTACATTCTCCCCTACTTAAAATAATTTCGTTCCCGAAAAACAAAGTAAGAAAAAGCCACAAAATCCATTAACTTTTCACAAACAAACCGTTCAAACTAGATTACCAAAATCATTTAAACCTTTTAACTTTTTCCAAAATCCATTAGTTAAACTTCTTATAAAAACTTTTTTAAGTTTCCAAATCCATTAGTTAAACTTCTTATAAAAACTTTTCTAAGTTTCCAAATCCATTTATAGTTATCTTTTCCAAACCATCTAATATCGTTTAAATTTTAACCCAAAATCAAAATTTTAGTTATCAAAATTTTTCTAACGCCTTAAATTTTCAAAAAATTCGCCATAGCCTCCTTTGCGTGGTTCGATCCGAAAAAATCACAATATATATATATATATATATATATATCACAAATATACATCTCATTCACAAATATACATCTCATCTTCGATGATGAGGCATCTCGTAGGGAAAAAATATAAAAATACGATATGTAATATATGATATGTACCTTATATATTATTAGCGAGCATATACAGCTAATATAGCGCGAAAGCGAGATCCAAATGTGAAGCATACACCATCCGCACCTACTAAACACTCAACAAACAATAAGTACATGTATATATGGAAAGTAATATCAATATACAACATATACCAATACAACAACTATATATGCCAATATAACAAATGCAATCAAAAGCAAAAAATTCAACCATCAAACAACTATCATCCAACTAACATCCAACAAACCAGTATCTATCCAATTAATCCATAACCAAATCAATATGCATTCATTTCTCATTAATATTTAATGAATTGGTGTTCAGTTTATTCACATTTGATTTATTAACATTGGATTTTACTATCATTCATTTATTTCATTATCAATTAGTTAACATTCACTAATTTACATTCAAGTTAGTTAATTTCCAATTCAAATCAAATTCAATTCTATTTATATTCACTTACTACCAATTTGAATTCAATTATATAGCTTTCAATTTTATTAATTCAATTTCATTAGCATTTAATGAATTTCTATTCAATCAACTAACATCCATCTAACAACCAATGCATATCCCACATAACCAAATTAATTTAATTTACACTCCATCATTCATATTTACTTCGCTTACCTTCAATTTGGTTTAACACTTTTAATTTCAATTGGTTGATATCTAATTGACTTTCATTCAATTATTCGATTCTCAATTTCATTAGCTTTTAATGAATTAACACTTACACCCATTATTCCATATCAATTCATTTACATTCGATTGATTAACATTCAATCCATATTTTATTTACTAATTCATTTCATTAGTTCAATCCAATTCATTCATTAATTCAATTGCTAATTCATTTTACAACTAAAGTTGAATTTCATTATATAACTCAAGTTCAAGTTCATTTAACTACTCTATTTCATTAATTCACTTTATTAATTCATTTTAATATCAATTTCAACTTCATTCAACATCACTTAAGTTATGTTTCATTTCAGTCTCACTTACATTTACTTTCACTATACAACTTAAGTTCACTACTAATTTAATTCAAATTCTATTTTATTTAACTCATTTCATTAGCTCATTTCTTTTTAACTTAACTTAGATTTCATTTCTAAAGTCATTTTATTTTACATTTACTTAAGTCAGATTTCATATCACTTATTCTAATTTAGATTTTGTTTTGCTTAACAAAATTGTTTAATCATTTTAATATTTGGTTTTACTTACATGTTCCCACTTTATAAGTTATACAACCTTTTTATTTAAACTTCCAAATTCATATTATATAATCACTTTACCACTAAAGCTTAATTTCCATTTCAATAACTTATCTAATCCAGTTCATTTTATTTAACCTCCCTTAAGTTAGACTTCAATTTATATAATTTACTTACTACCTCAATTCGATTTAACCTTACTTACGTTAAATTTTAAATTTCATATCTCAATTTCACACTTAATTTTTTTTTTGAAATTTCCTTTTCTTATTTATACTAATTCCAATTATAAGTTCAAAACTTACTTTAATTATATTTATCAATTTCAAACTTGGATTTTAAATTTAAATTTGTTTATCACAACAAAACTTAAATTTTCAATTTACTATTGGTAGCAAATCAATCACATAGAAACTCGAAAATGATACTGATGATGCTGCAGTCATCACCCTTGTTATTTTCCAGCAACGATAGTGAATTCAGTGCTTTATATTCTTTTAAAATATCCCTTTTTATATTTATAAATCACATTTACAAATTTTTACTTATGTAATTTCACTTATTCACTTTACTTATATAAGATCCAATCCAAATTTATTTATCTTATTTAGATTTATAATGATATAATCTCTTCAAACTTTGAAAAACACTGTCAAAATCAACGGGATTCAAATTCTCAGATTCTTAGTTTAAATCCATTTTTATTTATAACTAATATTTATAAATATATTCATATAGTTTCATTTCTTATATATAAGATTATTTCACAATTGTAAATTATATTAATTATAATTCCATACTTTATAATTCATTTGCTTATATAATTTATTCTTTTACAATTGTTGTTATTATTTAGATTATTCAAACAACTTTTATTAACTTATATATATTTACATTTCCAAACAACCAAACAATCAATTTATATACTATAATAATTTCTGAAAAATTATCCCTTTATATATAAAATATAATCGAGGTAAAATTATTTCATTTGCCCAATTTAAAAACAATACTATGTCGACTAGCTTCGTTTAAGTGTTTAGAAATCCCTATCGATAACATGGCGTCCCACATACCCACCCGAATTCATAAACAACTCAATAGATAAGTAAACACGATATAAAACATTTTTATATCACTAACAAATATGCGCTTATATATATAATACACTCAAACTCAATCTAGGGTGCTACTGATCCTATCTATACTAAGTACACATCAAAGCCTAGGAATATACTAAACCTAAGCTCTGATACCACGTGTGACGACCCGCAAATCCATGCTCTTTCAATCGACAATAAACCACACATGTTCGACCCAAAATGCACAGAATGATGGAAAGTCAAGAGAAAGAAAAGAAGAGAGAAGAGAAGAAAGAGAAAACAAAATAGAACAATACAGAGTCTCATATCGCAGCGGAAACATATCCTTACAATTGCTGATAATATAAATAACAAAGCATCAAATAATAAATAGATACTTGTATACGACATGAAGATCTCCAGCTCGCCTACTGAAGCTCCAAAAGCACCAAATCCGAACCTGTAAATATACTCGGTCCGACCCGAGCATTGAAAGGGAAGAACGCCCGGATCAATCTGGTAAACCAACGTGAGAAAACACACTCAACTGAATTTATTTTAATTTTATTAAGCGTTCTTTTATCAGAAGAAAGGTATCACGTAAGACACGCCCACACATAGACACAGACATTTTTTTACCTTATGATAACCAAAACATTTCATATCAAATTCTCTTATATTATAATAGTGTCTATTGCACAAATAACATTAATCATAGCCGAAATTGTTACATTGATTAAATTCCAGCATATAGCCCAAAGTGGGTAATACAATCAAAATGGCAGGCACGTAGCGGAGTTTGGATTTCCATATAAATGACCAGGTGAAGGGACTACCTTCCGACAGTACATCTCTAGAGGAATGTACCGAGGACCATCACAAAGGATCCTATACCAACACATGACCGACCTACCTCCATAACTAGGTAGTAGCAAATATATCATCCCCTGGTCGTTATCGACCTTTCCGAGGGCCCTTGTAGCATACAAACCATATTAATTACATCCCGAACGTCAAAGCGGGAAGAAATATATCTAGAAGGGGATGATCATATTCTAATTGGGAATGACCCACTTAGCCTTGCCGCATCTAACCTTGTTTCGGTCATTTCCAATTGATGAGGCCTGAGGTAACGATTACCTTTCACATATCACATCACATCATCTTTGAATGCCACATTTCCATTTCCGTTGACTACCAATTGCCATCCACGAAAATACAACCCTTGAACTCGTACGTATCAAGGAGGGTGTTAAGCTAAGAGAAGTTGCCTCCTTCGCCGCCACTGATGTACGTTTGTAAAAACCAATGTACGTAATCTTAGAAATGCAATGTCAGACACTCGTCCATACAAGTTGTCCAGGAACATGACAAACCGAAGTTACTTTCCTACCACATCCTATCGGGAAATCCCTAGGATTAGTAGCGAATAGTTCTTGCATTGGATATTTCATAACGAAGAGACTACTGCTACTGAATGTATATTGGGATTTTAACCCCAAATGATCAACATGTAGTCCTTCACTATGAAAATCCTAAATATCAATATCATCACAACATTCACAATCGAACGCATATACGTTGATCCAAAGTGGTTTTCAGATAAATCTGATCCCGGTCTCTTCGCACCGATTCCATCATATTTGGAAGATAGGTTTTCGAATCGAATTATTTTAATTAAAAATTACTTAAATAAATTTCTACGTGTTTCAGCTTCGCATGACCAAACCGTAAATCCGATTAACATGATATTTGAAATCCTATAATAATATAACATTATGGATCCAATAAAACTGGTTTCATCGAAATCTGAGACCGTGTCAAAAATGTCTATTTTTACACATTAATTAAATATTAAAATTTCCAATTTCTATGAATTAACTTTTAATTCAATTTTAAAAGTTTACTAACATCATTTTAATTCAATTAGAATTTTGATCAACTTTATAAATCAATTTCATTCACATTAAATTTAAATCCTAAATATTTCCACAATTTCAAATATTAAATTAACAATTTAATTATCCAGATAAATTATTATATTTGAATTATAAGTTATTCAACTTGTATAATTAACTTGTGAATATTTAAAATCAATTAAATATTCGAATTTCGAATGACTGAAATTCTAGGTCGTTATATAGATGTTGGAATTTACATCGCAACAGACATATTAGCTCATTTTGTATGTTACATATGTTGTTCAAATATGTGCATGTATATGTGTTACAATACACACACACACATACATATGTATGTATAAATATATTATATATAATATATGAACATAAAACATTTATATATACATATATATATACATATATATACATATACATATATATATAGAAAGAGAGAGAACAATTATTAAAAATTATTTATAATTCAAAATTAACTTAGTTTTGCAAACATAATAATTTTATTATTTTAATTTGTATATATTATGAATAAAATAATGTTTTCATCCATAAATAATTAGCATAAAATAATATGTTGATGAAAATTAAAATTTTACAATTTTCAAAAATCTAGGATCATAAAATAGAGCTTAATAAAAATCTAGAGATTTTTTAAAGTTGAATTATTATTTTTAAAAACAAATACATTGATTTCGGCAATAATTATATAATATAAAATAATATTTTATTAAAAATTTAAAATTCAAAATTTCAAAAATTCTATGATCATGAATGAAAGGTTACAAAAAAATTTGAAGAATTTTTCAATTAAATTACTATTTCTAATAAATCATAAACAGTTTTTTTGAAATAATATTAATTATTAAAAATAATAAAATTTATTGAAAAATTCGTAATTTTTTTTATATCTTTTTGAAATGATGTAATATATTTTAAAAATATAAAATTGAATTTTTAACGTAATAATTATTTTATATATAATAAACAATTCAAAATTTTAATAAATGTTAATTTAAAAATATGAATATATGTATGATAATTAATTTTAGAATTTTAAAATCATATTATATATAAATAAGTGTACTAAATTTTTTAAATCATATATATATATATATATATATCTTATATATGTATATATGCTATTATGAGAGAGAAATATACATTATATATATATATGAATTTATTAATAAATATATAAAAAAACAATTATTAATGATAAAAATTGATTTTGTACAGTAAACAACATTTATTTATACATAAATCAAATAGTGTAATAAATAAATTATGCACATAACCAAACTGATTTGTGACAACCACGTCTACTTACAAAATCTCACCTAACTAAACATATAGCATCAATATATTTAAACAGATATGAAATTTCTCATTATAGGATCATAGAATATAATTTTATTACTTTAATATAAACTAAAATTACCAATTTAATGGTGCATTTGAATCCACGTTGAAGCAATGACTTCCATTCCTTTTATTGTTCTTGATTCGTCAGATTGCAAGTCCGGAATCACCGACCTCTAACTATCGAATAGTATTATTTTAATTTGAAATATATTTGAGAATTTTGAAGTGGATTGAGAGTTATGTTTTAACCAGCAATGTAGAAGGTAATGGCGGCCAAAAAGGATAGTTATTGTTTTTAGAGAGAGATATATATACACACACACACACATATATATATATACATATATACATATATATATACATATATATATATGGTTGTATTAGAGAGAAACGAGGAAAACCTTTTTACCCATTCTCACTTTATCTCAACCCATTATCTCCAAGCCAATTCTCTATGTTTTAGCTACCCATAGACCTTCCCAAAACCAAAATTTTGCAGCCCTGATGATGGGCCTTAAACCCATCTAAGCCTAAGCCAATATACTATGCAATTAAATCTAATTTAATCGCTTGTCGATATTGTATATCGATCGATATATTTATAACTATTATAAATATATACAACATTATTTATTTCTCAAATCATATTCAAATTTTATAATTCATATTTCATAAATATTAATTAATTTAATTAATTTATAACATAATAATTATAAACTAATTAAATCGCTCGGTCTTAAGGGAATTCATCATTTCGGCTGTGTAACTCTTGGGTGTAAATTTGGTCAGCGATTAACATCAAACTATTCTAATGTTAATGTTCACACGACACTTAGCAGGTAGTGTAACATTATGGCCAAATTTATCACTTACTCATTTTCGGTAAAATCCAATTTTAGTTTAATATGTGAGAAATGTGGATTACAGATTTTAAGGCTAGAATTAACACTAGAGAAGGGGGGTGAATAGTGTTTTAAGGAATTACTAATTTTTTTTGGATTTATATTAATTTGAACACAAATGTATGCAATATTCAGACACAGATATGATCACAGATGCAGATATAAAGTAAAAGCAATAAAGGAAAGAACACACCGAATTTTATACTGGTTCAGAGTTACCCTACATCCAGTCCCGCAACACAAGTATAGATTTCCTTTCAAAATCAATTCTTCCAATTACACCCTCGATTTCAAGGCCACGAGGTACACCACTCCAGATTCACCATCCTCTAGGTAGAGATACTTGATTTTACGGGCAACAAGTTCACCCGATTGATTTTCCAGGCTACAATCACACTTTTTCTCGCTCAATTGAATACAAAGAAATCTATAACTCTAAATAGCACTGGGATCTTGTTGAGATAGTGATAGAGAATCAAACCAAAGATGATCTAGTTAGATTCAATGGTGATTTCGGCAAAGTAATGGTAAAAATGTATATAAAGAAATGTGGAAAAAGAAGAGGAGTGAAATCAGAGAAAATATGATTATAAATTTGTTTAAAACAGCCCCTATTTATAGTAGAACAACAGCCATGTCCATTCGTGAAAGGATACGACAAATAGACACTTCCTTTGAAATTCAAACTTTTGAAATAAACTGTCACCTTGTCGACAAGGGGTCCTTGGGGTTGTCGACGGGCCTTGGTTATTTTTAGTAATTTGTTTTTCTTTGAAAATAACTTCTATATTGTATTAAAACTATTTTAAACTTTATAAATATACTTAACTATAGTTAAAATACATAAATAAGTATAGAGAATAATATTTTGGTATATATAAAATTTTACTATAATTTTATATTTAAATCTAAGTATAAATATTAAAAGTTAAATATATTATAATTAAAAGATAGTTTAAAACCAAGGATAATTTGATATTGAAAATAAAGATTATTTTGAGGCTAAAAGTATTTTAAAACAAGGATAGATATTTTTGATCTAAAAAGGAAGATTTTGAAATTATTTTGAAAACAAGATATAATTCTGTAAAACATTTGAATAAAAGTTAGTGGATACAAAACAATGTTCCACTAGATTTTTCGTAGGTTCCATCCTACTTAGGGTTCCATCCCTCGAACGGGCTCGAAGTGGATTCCATTTCACGAATAAAATGGATTTTAAGATGTCAATGCTTTTTTAGTAGTTTTAACAAAATTCTTAATTAAATTACATATCTTTAAATCTTGAACTCTTGATAATCTTGATACTCATGAGTCTTGAATCTTGATATCTTCGATCTTGAGTTCATCAGTTCTTGAATCTATATACTGTACAGTCTTCATTCTTGGTACATGCATGTTTATATTCTCCATATACATATATATCTAGACCATAACGTTAGTATTTATATTTTATAACAAGACCTAAGGTTGTTGTCATCAAAACCATCATCTCAAGGACTAACAATCTCCCCCTTTTTGATGATGACAACCTATGTTTATAAAATATACTTCACCTTCACTATAACTCCTCCTAAAACTGATAACTCCCCCTTAATCTAAGCCTAACTACTCTATTTTATAATTCTCCCCCTTTGTCATCAACAAAACCATCCTAAAACCATAAAACTATAAAACTCCTCCTTAAACTAATACTAGAAAAAAGTATAGTAAATGGAATGTGAAAGACATTAACATAATTATATTATAATTATTCAATACATAAATATGTATAAGTATATTTCAGACAATCCAATCAACACACACATCAAATCCAATCATGTCAAACAAGTCAAACAAATCAATCAAATCAATCAAGTCAAACAAGTCAATCAAGTCAATCAAGCCAATCCAATCAAACAAGTCAATCAAAACATACCAAACAAATCAAAAACTAATAACCCTATACTTTAAGACAATAATATAAACTCCCCTTAAATAAAATACACTTGTTATGTGTACATGTATGCAATATGTAGTTTGTAATGTAGTATGAATTATATGACATATGCAATGTAGCATGAGATGATATGCAGAATGATGTGCAACTTATGATGCAAATGATTAAGATATTTCATGCATTGTAATTTATGATGTAATATGCAATGAAATGTGATATGAAATAGGATGCATAATGATATGTAATATGAACTAAAATGATAACGAAGTAAAAATAATAATATGCAGAATGATATGATGATATATATACTATGGTAAGAGATATTCATATTATAAGATAAACATGAGTGATAAGTAATATCTAATTGACAAGCATATATATATATATATATATATATATATCTGTGTGTGTGTGTATGTATAACTATTTATTATAAATCACTTCAACCAAACAAAGGTAATACACACCAATTACTAGACTTTGGTTAAGGAAACTAATGAATGGGACTGAATGAGTAGTAAAGACAAGAGTTTAAAGGTAATAAATGATATTAAAACTATAACATATTCATGAAAGGTAGTAATCAAACTCAATATCAAAATCAAATTGCTAAGAAATATGGGTTTAAACTATATATATGATCAATATGGTTTATTAAAAATTAATACCCTCCTTATTTAATTTCTTTAAAATAATATTTTTTAACTTAATTGTTTTTTAGGAATCCAAACTTCCATGTTTATAAAATACTTAACTTACTAATTAAAACCTATATAATAAATTATTATTGAAAAATATTTAGAAACATGTTTAAACACCTTTTAATAAAAAATATCATAATGAAATATTAAATAAAATAACAAAGATTGAAAAACTAAAATAAACATGTGTTATTTTAAGGCCCCTTACATTAAAAAATTTAGTTAATTATTAAAAAATATTTAAACATGAAATCAATTTTAAAATATTCGAATATAAGTTAGAACACAACTCTAAAAAGAATAGAGAAAATTACTTAATTTAAATATCATTTTTACATAGTTTAAAGTTTCAAATAGAAAAGACAGCATTTACAGAATGCTATAAAAAGTTTTTGCAGTAAAATATATTCAAAACATTATAAAACAAAAACTGCAGCATTTAACAAATGTTGTGAAAAGTTTCTGAAACACTACAGCGTTTCATAGCACAGTAATGCTATAAAAACGAATTTGCAGTGCTTAAAAAACGTTATCAAAAGCAAATACAGTATTTCAGAAATGCTATCTAAAGTTCTGGGCCTGTTTTTAACATGATTTTGCACTAATTTTATGACTAGATTTTGACTTGTAAATAATTGATTTTTGACCCAATTTTTATAGTAGTTAATATAATTAAAGTAAATAAAAAAACATAAAGAAAAATAATGAAAAAAAACATGTGTAAAGACACTTGGCATTATGCATGTAAAAATGCTTTTATTAAAGAACAAGTGTAATGACATGTGTCATATGATGTGGCGTAATCTTATTAAATAAAGAAATCTATAAATAGAGCCTTATTCTAACATTCTAAATTCATTCTATTAATTTCTTAAAGACATAAAATTAGTATCTTAAAAGAAATAGAGTACGAGAAGTAAAGACAACATTAGAAAAGTTGAAATCACGAATGAAGATATGCTTTTCTACTTAGTATAGTTGTAATAAATTAGTAGTAAGATTTTATTTGAAAGGAAACACATTTTAAAAGACTTTAAAAAAAATTTAGATCGGTATATCGATATGTATACCATGGTGTGTCGATATATGGACCAAAATATTAAAACTTATAAAAGAGATAAATTTCTATACCTAACTAAATGTATAAATATATATTCCTAAATGCAACAATAAAGACGAAATAATAGTAAAGAGTACCACTTTTTGCACTCCTCTATCCTTCTAACTTTGTTGTTCTTCCATTGTCATGAACCACACATTTATACCTTTCAGAATTTGACGACGAGATCCGTTCTATTGCGACGGGCATGTTTTTTTGATCATCGTAGTATATTCATTTGCTGAATTTGAAGACCGTATGAGAAAGATACAGATGATTTAGTAGATTGACCAACTTGGCGCCAAAACTTTGAATTTGAATTTTGAATGAATGGACACTTCAACCACTATAAATAGGACCAACAGTCACCACTTTTCATAAAACTCTCTTCTTCTTCTTCTTCCCGTTTTTCTATTTACTATCAAACTTCTAGAAGGCATATCTCCTTCGTTTCTTTACGAAATTGGATGAAACCAGCGGAAAATCGAAGAGGAAGGCAAGGGCTACCATATAGTAATAGTTTGGTGATGAACTTGGACTGTATTGTGGTGCAACAGGTCAAACAGTAAGAGAAATGTAGAAAATCCCGTATACAGTTTTCAATTTTGGATAGCCAACTTCAAACTATCATATCTCACTCACTTTTGATCAAAATTTGATGATCCACCCATCAAAACGACCGTGAGAACAAGAACTACAATTTAGAAAAGGAGTTGGGACAAAATACTCAAATATCTGGATGCAATTTGAAGAATACCATTGACAGTTTTGCTTTCTTTTTCTCTTTGTCCACCAAAACTTCATTTGACCATAAATTGGTCATTTCTTGACGGATTCACACGAAACTAGTGGCATTGCGAAGTAGATGGAGAGAAGTACAATATCAAATCAAGTTGTAGATGAGAATCAAAAGTTTTGTATTGATCTGGCACCCATTTCATTGTCGATTGCCATTATATATCCATTTGTTCTTCTTGATCGATGAATGATTATCTGATATCTTTTAACCAACAGTCATTAGATATAACTCTTCACCTGCAAAACAACATAACTTTTTAAAGAATCAAGTGACTTTTCAAAATAACTAAATATAGTTTTAAACGACAATATCATGATGATTCTGTGACATATTCATATGAAAATAGTGTTAATAATTTTATATAAAAAATTGCCATTTTAAAAATTTTCAAAAATCAGATTATGAAAATTTTGAAAACCAATGCTTTGATACCAAATGTGAGAAATGCGGATTACGGATCTTAAGGCTAGAATTAACACTAGAGGGGGGGTGAATAGTGTTTTAAGGAATTACTAATTCTTTTTGGATTTATATTAATTTGAACACAAATGTATGCAATATTCAGACACAGATATGATCACAAAATCAAACATAGATGTAGATATAAAGTAAAAGCAATAAAGGAAAGAACACACCAGATTTTATACTGGTTCGAGTTACCCTACATCCAGTCCCACAACACAAGTACGGATTTCCTTTCAAAATCAATTTTTACAATTACACCCTCGATTTCAAGGCCACGAAGTACACCGCTCCAGATTCACCATCCTCTGGGTAGAGATACTTGATTTTACGGGCAACAAGTTCACCCGATTGATTTTCCAGGCTACAATCACTCCTTTTCTCGCTCGATTGAATACAAAGAAATCTATAACTCTAAATAGCACTGGGATCTTGTTGAGATAGTGATAGAGAATCAAACCAGAGATGATCTAGTTAGATTCAATGGTGATTTCAGTAGTGTAATGGTAAAAATGTATATAAACAAATGTGGAAGAAGAAGAGGAGTGAAATCAGAGAAAATATGATTATAAATTCATTTAAAACAGCCCCTATTTATAGTAGAACAACAGCCATGTCCATTCATGAAACGATACGACGAATAGACACTTCCTTTGAAATTCAAACTTTTGAAATAAATTGTCACCTTGTCGACAAGGGGTCCTTGGGGTTGTCGACAGGCCTTAGTTATTTTTGGTAATTTGTTTTTCTTTGAAAATAACTTCTATCTTGTATTAAAACTATTTTAAACTTTATAAATATACTTAACTATAGTTAAAATACATAAATAAGTATAGAGAATAATATTTTGGTATATATAAAATTTTACTATAATTTTATATTTAAATCTAAGTATAAATGTTAAAAGTTAAATATATTATAATTAAAAGATAGTTTAAAACCAAGGATAATTTGATATTGAAAATAAAGATTATTTTGAGGCTAAAAGTATTTTAAAACTAGGATAGATGTTTTTGATTTAAAAAGGAAGATTTTGAAATCATTTTGAAAACAAGATATAATTTTGTAAAACATTTGAATAAAAGTTAGTGGATACAAAACAATGTTCCACTAGATTTTTCGTAGGTTCCATCCCTTTAACGGGCTCGAAGTGGATTCCATTCCACGAATAAAATGGATTTTTAGATGTCAGTGCTTTTCTAGGAGTTTTAACAAAATTCCTAATTAAATTACATATCTTAAAATCTTGAACTCTTGATAATCTTGATACTCATGAGTCTTGAATCTTGATATCTTCGATCTTGAGTTCATCAGTTCTTGAATCTCTATACTGTACAGTCTTCATTCTTGGTACCTGCATGTTTATATTCTGCATATACATATATATCTAGACCATAACGTTAGTATTTATATTTTATAACAAGTCCTAAGGTTGTTGTCATCAAAACCATCAACTCAAGGACTAACATAATAAGCATTGTTGTGACATTTGTTTACACCAATTCTCTTCATCAAAACTATATCACTTTGGACTTATAGGATTTGGTAATGGTCAAAATTCCAACCTCATCCACATTTTACTTTATAGCCAAAATACAAAGTCCTTAGTTCAATAATAACAATTATTATTAACCGAAATGATCTGGCCGGAGACTTTGACTTCGAGTTGACTTGAGTTGACTGTGATACTAACCGCATATAACTGAGGAGACGAATCCTCTCTTGAATAGCTTCACTTCCAATACTTCCACTCGACCCAACTATAGTCACTTGATGGATGCCATGCCATGATTTGGCTATAATCAAAGCGAAGCTTTCATATTGAAGATCCACTGTATTCTCAAGTCGAGTGAACTGTGTAAATCAGTCACATCGATATTTTCTGTTTGACCTTAATTATATTAACCAACATAAAACTATCGAGTGAGTCGTTCCATAGCTATCCAATAACTATTAGTACGTAACCCTTAGGTGCCCCCAGCAGTCATGAGTAATACACTACCCAACATTTGGAGAGCGTTACGTACTCTAGTCTCAATGGATACATCGATATCCAGTCTCGATGCATCTTGACTAGGAACATTTAAAATGGTATATTTGTTTCGTTGTGATAAATTACTCACGGTTACAACACTTTGTAACTACTATCACAAAATATAACATTTATGGATTTTTCTATCAAATATACTTTTAATTAAGTTAATTAATTAATATAATCACATTATATCAAGTATATAATAGGAAGAAAATACCTTTTATTTCGAACAAGATTGGTCAACGAGTTAGATATATGTAACAAATTACATAATTGCCCCTAGGGCATGCCCCTAAATCTATCAGTCGTCACTATCAAAACATCCAAATAAGACTTACAATACCTATATCTTCATTTTGTTTTTGACCAAAACATAAAAATAAATTCGAAAATAAAATAATAATTAGAAATATTTAAATAAACCAATGTAAATATATACATTAAATTATACTCATATATAAATTATATATATATTTTTTGCATCAAAAATGGACGTAAACACTCGGTTGTATGCGAAAGGTTCAATATCGAGTACTCAGATCCAAACAGAGAAATATAGATTCACAGATCACAGAACAAATTGCAGAAAAGTAAATGAACATGCAAGTTTTACAGTGGTTCGGCAAATTCCGACCTATGTCCACTCCAATAATCTTTTATTTATCCCGTAAGATTACAAGTATAGTTGTTTTTGCCTTGTTTACTCGGTTGTATGAGAGGCAGGGGTACAGATATAGGGACCCTTTTTCGGGAGAACTCCAGGGAGACTCTGCCATTTTTTATACTCTCCTCTTTTAATTCAAACTGGTATTCCAGTGATTGGTTTACGGATTGGTTCTGTATTCAAGTGATTGAGAAAGTAATAAAGATTTCATTCAAAGTGGACGTAGGCAATTACGCCAAACCACTATAAATCTGGTGTTCTCGTTCTTGTTGTCCTTTTTGCATTCAATTACATTATTTCTCTATTTTAATTTACTCTCTTCATTAATCTCTCTACATAACTCTACTCAAGGGTGTTAGTGACCAATTTTGGTGCTAACATTTTAGTGCTTTCACTGAGAATTGAATTCTCAACTTGATTGGATCTCATCGTCTACTAGTGGATTTCCCTATTCGCGAGATAGATCCAGTTGTTTACCAGCAAACTTCCTATTCTACTTAGATTTGAAAGAAATCTAAAGGAAGTTGATAGCCATAGTCAGAGAAACTAATTCTACTGCCCCCTGTTTTTGGAAGATTTGATTATGCTAAGTTTCTTGTTTAGAGTTAAGCAAGTGCTTATGCTCATGTGAAAGGGTTGGATTCACTGATGTACGCAAGATTTGTGGATTGGATGTTGAGGTTTGCACTCAAGTTGAATGAAGGCCGACCCCCACCCCTCTGAAGGCAATTCAGCCGATCTCTCATATGGCGGAACCCTCACCAAGGCAAGCACACATATACCGATCGCTCCAAAACCTCTATATACCGATCGGTCCAAAACTGTTGTATACCGATCGCTCCAAAACCTCTATACACCGACCGACCCAGTGTATGCCGAGCGGGACTATGCCGACCGACCCAGTGTATGCAGAACGAGAAATGTCGGTCGAGAGATGCCGAGCGACGACCCCTTAACTAAAGGTTAAATGTTGAACCTCCCTTCAAAGTTGAACGTCATTCAGGCTGAACCGAAATGCCTCGGCCGAATCACACATCTATGCCGAGCGAGGCATGTATGCCGAGCGATGCGTTTATGACGAATGAGGCCTTTATGCCGAGGGAGGCCTCTATGCCTAGCGAGGTGTTTATGCCGAGAGAGGCCCTTATGCCGAGCGAGGCCTCTATGCTGAGCGAGGCATCTATGCCGAGCGAGAATATACCGAGCGACCCAATGTATGCCGAGCGAGAGTACACCGAGCGACCCAGTGTATGTCGAGCGAGAGTACACCGAGCGACCCAGTGTATGTCGAGCGGGACTACGCCGAGCGACCCAGTGTATGCCGAGCGAGAGTACGCCGAGCGACCCAGTTTATGCCGAGTGGGACTATGACGAGCGACCCAGTGTATGCCGAGCGGGACTACGCCGAGCGACCCAGTGTATGCCAAGCGAGAGTACACCGAGCGACCCAATGTATGCCGAGCGAGACTACACCGAGTGACCCAGTGTATGCCGAGCGAGAGTACGCCGACCGACCCAGTGTATGCCGAGCGGGACTACGCCGACCGACCCAGTGTATGCCGAGTGGGAGTACACCGAGCGAGAGTATGCTGACCGATCCATGCACTGTATACCGATCTCTCTCTCAAAAAACAATCTGACCAGTCCCTATTCAAAAAACTCAACTTAATAAAGGAACATTCTATCCACTTCCTTGAGATCCCATGATCGACCAGGGCATAGAGGATCTAGCGGCAGCTTATGAACATCATTAAGGGAATGGACAAGCAACCGCTATTCAAATGGTACTCCCAAAGGTTGGAGAACATAGATGATATGACTCTAGCAAACTCCAAGATGACTCCAAGCACCATTCTTCGCTGACCCAGCACTTCGAATTTAGCGACTCCAAACAAACCAATGTTTGGGTCTAAGTAATTTATTCCAAATACTAATAAGGATATCATACTGATCGCGTTTGAGGAGAGTCGACCTCCAGATATATTTTGGCAGCTAGTTAGCTGAAGAGCCTCCTACGACTATGGATCATTTCTTTTACAAAATGAATCAGAACCAAAGTGAGGAGGAGTGGAGCAGACTAGGAAAAATAACAACGCGGGCCCGTCGACTAAGGGCACTGATTCTAGTAGACAAAAACAAGATCTCAAAATTTGACTCATATGCTCTTTGGTAGATTCAATCGATAGCCTCTACTTGGAAGCTCCTGACTCAAAGTGGTACTAAAAACCAACCTCGAGAGAGTCCACCAAAGTCTAGAGAAAATCAGGGGAATGTTGTATATTCCAAGATGCACATTGATCCTAACACTGGCGATTACAAACACCTCCGAGGTGTGATCGAAAAGGTTTATCGGAAAGTAAAGCTTCAATAGTACGTGCAAGCCTTCTAGAAGGGCGAGCCAGGAACTGTGGATGCCCATCAATAAAGAACTCTAATTAATAATTGAACCGTTAGTAGTCGACATCCCACTAGAAGGGGCTAGGGGCAGAGTTGAAAAGCACACAATGCTGCTCCACTTATCAACGAGATTTATACCAATCTTCTTCGGATTATTTCCATTTCAAGTTCAATTGTGCTTTAAATTATGACCGACTTAAACTAAACTTCTTCCAAAATGATGCAGGTGTCCAAGTACTCAGAGTTGGCCGCCAACCAATCCACGCAAACCTTAATCGGATTTGTGGAGTTTCATCAAGACGAGCATGATTCGATCGCTCATCATCAACCATGTGCCTTTGATTTGGGGCCAAGGACTAGAGATTGAAAAGCTCATCACGGTAAGAGCCCAACACAAAGCCAACATGACCGACCATCCATTCATCGACCTTCACATTTGCCTTGGAGACCTAAACAAGGCTTGGAATGAATGTGGCTCGATCATCCAATCCTCGGGTCATAAAGTAAAGTTCGATAAAATACATATGCCTCTCATGGAGCTCAGCGATGCTGGGATCTAACAAGAGCGGACATGATTTGATCATCTACACATTAAATCCTACCCTGAACACAAAAGGTGGTTCGAAAGCCCGACTTGAAGTAGTTGTGATAGACTGCCTACTCGTTAACCATCGCTCTCAATTCATGGACGCGACTTCACCTTGAAACATATGCAACTTACTTTGTCTACCCAGTAATCCATCATCCTCGTTTTCTAGAAAGAGATACGAAGAAAATTGTGTGAGACTTGATTATCCAACCCCAGCATCGATGTGATCCAACCATCTGTCGTATACCTCCTTCCTTGACTTGATTGGAAGAGCTATAATCACCAAGCGGATGAGAATCGACCGTCCATTTTTAAAGTTTCATCCTTGATGCTGGGGGCAGAGTCCCATTCCATGAGCAAACGTGGTTTGATCATTTATTCGACAACATTAGCCTCGATACGGTAAATAAAATACAAATCAAACGGGTGGGAATACAACTGCTCTCCATAAAAATCTAAGTCCCTGAAGCGGATTAGAGTACTCTGAGTCCCCAGAGCGCGGACTAGAGTATAAACGGCTTTAGAAAAATCTCTAAGTCCTTGAAGCGGACTAGAGTACTCTGAGTCCCCAGAGCGCGGACTAGAGTATAAACGACTTGAGAAAAATCTCTATGTCCCTGAAGCGGACTAGAGTACTCTTAGTCCCCAGAGCGCGGACTAGAGTATAAATGGCTTCAAAAAAATATCTAAGTCCCTGAAGCGGACTAGAGTACTCTGAGTCCCCAGAGCGCGGACTAGATTATAAACGACTTGAGAAAACTCTCTATGTCCCTGAAGTGGACTAGAGTACTCTGAGTCCCCAGAGCGCGGACTAGAGTATAAACGACTTCAGAAAAATCGCTAAGTCCCTGAAGCGGGCTAGAGTACTCTGAGTCCCCAGAGCGTGGACTAGAGTATAAATGATTTGAGAAAAATCTCTAAGTCCCTGAAGTGGACTAGAGTACTCTGAGTCCCCAGAGCGTGGACTAGAGTATAAACGACTTAAAAATCTCTAAGTCCCCACAGTGCGGACTAAAGTACTCTGAGTTCCCAGAGCGCGGACTAGAGTATAAACAACTTAAAAATCTCTAAGTCCCTAGAGTGCGGACTAGAGTACTCTGAGTCCCAGAGCGCGGACTAGAGTATAAACGACTTGAAAATCTCTAAGTCCCCGGAGTGCGGACTAGAGTACTATGAGTCCCCAGAGCGCGGACTAGAGTATAAACGACTTGTAAATCTCTAAGTCCCCAGAGTGCGGACTAGAGTACTCTGAGTCCCCAGAGCGCGGACTAGAGTATAAACGACTTGAAAATCTCTAAGTCCCCGGAGTGCGGACTAGAGTACTCTGAGTCCCCAGAGTGCGGACTAGAGTATAAACGACTTGAAAATCTCTAAGTCCCCAAAGTGCGGACTAGAGTACTCTGAGTCCCTAGCAGTGTTTTAAATCTCGGATTTTGGCCAATATCTCGGGAAAATATCTCGGCTATCTCGGGCGATATTTAAAACACTTATAACTAAATAGGCTGTCAAATCTCGGATTTTGGCTGATATCTCGGATTTTTCATCTCGGCCATCTCGGGGAGATTTAAAAGCCTGGTCCCTAGAGTGCGGACTGGAGTATAACGACTTGAAAATCTCTAAGTCCCCAAAGTGTGGACTAAAGTACTCTGAGTCCCCTGAGCGTGGACTAGAGTATGAACAACTTGACAAAAATCTCTAAGTCCCTGAAGTGGACTAGAGTACTCTGAGTCCCCACAGCACGGACTAGAGTATAAACAACTTGAGAAAAATCTCTATGTCCCTGAAGCGGACTAGAGTACTCTCAGTCCCCAGAGCGCGGACTAGAGTATAAACGACTATAGAAAAATCTCTATGTCCCTGAAGCGGGCTAGAGTACTCTGGGTCCCCATAGCGTGGACTAGAGTATAAATGATTTGAGAAAAATCTTTAAGTCCCTAAAGCGGACTAGAGTACTCTGAGTCCCCAGAGCGCAGACTAGATTATAAATGACTTAAAAATCTCTAAGTCCCCAGTGCGCGGACTAGAGTATAAACGAATTAAAAATCTCTAAGTCCCCAGAGTGCGGACTAGAGTACTCTGAGTCCCCAGAGCGTGGACTAGAGTATAAATGACTTAAAAATCTCTAAGTCCCCAGAGTGCGGACTAGAGTACTCTGGGTCCCCAAAGCGCGGACTAGAGTATAAATGACTTGAAAATCTCTAAGTCCCCGAAGTGCGGACTAGAATACTCTGAGTCCCCAGAGTGCGGACTAGAGTATAAACGACTTGAAAATCTCTAAGTCCCCAGAGTGTAGACTAGAGTACTCTGAGTCCCCAGAGCACGGACTAGAGTATGAACAACTTGACAAAAATCTCTAAGTCCCTGAAGCAGACTAGAGTACTCTGAGTCCCCACAGCACGAGCTAGAGTATAAACGACTTGACGAAAATCTCTACGTCCCGAACTGTGGACTAAACCATAAACCATTCGACAAATCTCTACGTCCCCGGAGCATGGACCGAAGCATGAACATAAATTGGGCACGAGCCAACTGGGGGAAGAATAACTCTAAGTCACTAGAATGCAGAGTGGCGTATAAACTTTGATAAATAGATGAGTGGATTCCGACCGTTCTCTATTCTGCAAACTTCGGCCTAAAATCGACAGGAGGAGTATTAACTCGCTAAGGATGGAGTTCGACCATCCGACTTGTGGCCTTGCCAAATCAATGTTGGAAGCAGGAGTACAAATCACTAAAAGCTGAATAAGTCAGCTCATTGTAGCTCTAGCTTCGCATTCTTTACAACTTAAGGCAACAACTGCAAGGAGGCCTCAATACAGAACCAATCAGAATGACATCCGAAGCTACGAATGACCGACTATATCATACCTCAGATCGAGGGTCAATATCGATCCGCACCAAGCACATACGAATGTGACCCGAATGTCCCTTGAAAAACTATAACCACCAGAGTGTGGAAAGGAGAGTAAACCATGAAAACTTAGTCATTGATTATCCAGCACCCACCTACGATCCGTCAGGAGGAGTATGAAACTGGATGAGCGTGACTTGACTGCTCTTGGGCCAACTTTATCCCGAGATATGATTACAGAACATGAATCAAACTGGACGTAGTTGACCGTCCAGTACCCAACTTACGCCTATAAACTGACGAGGCATCGAAGTAATCCCTTTGGAATGAAAAACACAATACAATTCAAGATAGGTGAGACTCAACCTCCCATCAACTGACCTGATCCCATGATTCAACGAGAAAGAGAGTAAAGCTGAAGTGGGCATGGCTGGCCTTCCTACTTATCCGTATATGCCCCAGACTTAGGGGCACGAGTGAGAAGCAGGATGAATGTGAACCAACTATTCATTGACAACTCTATGTCTTTGGAATATAGGTGGGAGTATAAACATAGCTAGGACGAGACTCAACCGTCCACACAGTACATTTATCAACCCGAGACTGGGAGCAGAAACGTGATCATCCAAAGCTGGCTACGATAGCTCAATATTGAAACTTATATATAGTGTTTACAACTACTCAAGGCTACGACCGAAAGAATGCCTAGCGATAGAATCATTGAATCGATGCCTAAGCTCATTGGCAACTGACTATCACTCCAACCCTAAGGATGGATAAAAGATCATGAATGCATTGAATAGAAAGTGCGTTGCTCGAATATACAAGCAACTTCAAACTCAAAGTAAAATCCAACTATGCAGCTTCACGCAACTTGAGGCTGACCCCTACTCGACATTTTCTTCAACGTGATTCTAAGCCTGATCTTTGGCCATTTGCAGATAATCGATCAGAGCATTCAGAGCCCTTCACTATCAGACTTAATAACTCATGACAAGACTCTAAGATTCGACCAGAGCAACCATCAACATTGACCATCCCAACCATATTTCACATTGAATGTTACGCAAAATAGTTATATCTAAACTCGAAGAATCCAAGATTGCACCGGCTAAACTGACAATCGACATTACAGTTAGCCATGGCGACCCTTCACGGGTGCTGAAGATCGGATCACAGCTCAATGCAATGATGATAAAAGAATTAGTTGGATTTCTCTGAATAAATGATGATATGTTCCCTTGGACCCATTCTGACATGCGTGTGTGATTTCACCGACTATCGTGAGCCATGTATTAAATATTGACTCGAAGCTACAAAAGCTAGCATCATACAACAACCTGAGACGTTTGAAAGACTACTTAAATAGAATATCGAACTAGGCCAATTCAATATCGCTTATTTCTCTTGAAGAGCTATCCAAAGACGAAAGTTAGCTGACCTCATATCTGAATTCACTACATCTGACTACTACTCGAAGAGTAGTGGAGAACCAACTAACAGATGGAAAATGTACGTGGATGGAGCATCCAGCGATCAGTGTTATGGCACAGGAGTCATGTTAATGACTCCTGGGAAACGATCGATCTGTTACGTCCTGAAACTCGATTTCCTTGTAACAAACAACGACGCTTAGTATGAAGTTTCGACCCCAGCCTCAAACTTGCTATAGAACTTGAAGTGGAAATTTTACATATCTTTTATGATTCCTAATTGGTAGTATGCAAAGTTAAGGAAGTTGATCTTGCTAGGGGGCATTGTCTTGCTCCTTATCTCGGCCAGGTCCAAGAGCTACTGGCCGACTTCACGCATTACATCATTGCACACATCCTCAGCGAACGAAATGAAAAGAGTCAAGTCACTGGCCAAGCTGGCCAAAATGGGTCATGGATGACTCCTATCAAAGTCTATCCACAATGAGGAATTCTTACTGAACAGAGGAATTTAAAACGACAGATCCTCCTCAAAGCTTCATGCCAAATCATCCAAGAAGAAGTCGTGTGTAGGAAGGAGTTTATCCATTCCCATGCTTCGGTGTATCACCCATGATGATATCAAATGAGTCTTGAGTGAAGTCTATGAAGAAGAATGTGGCGATTACATCGGGGGGCAAACCCTGACCAAGAAATACTCTGCTATGGGTTTTACTAGCCGACTATCAATCAAGATGCGGTTGATCATGCTAGACAAAGCGATGAGTGTAAGATGTTTGCAAAAAATTCGAAAGCCTCGTCGATGGAAATTACTCAAATGACTAGTCCATAATCGTTTGCCACTTGGGGGCATTGACATCATCGTCTCCTTGCTGATCCCAAAGGTGGTGCGAAATACATCATCGTAGCAGTTGATTACTTCACCAAATGGGCAGATGCAGAACTTTTAACCAATACCAAGACTTAGAAAATAATCAACTTCACTGTCCAGTACGTCATCTGTCATTATGACCTTCCACAATCCGTTATAACCGATCGTGAAGCTCAATTCAACTACGCTAAATTTGAAAACTTCTACCGTCGGCATCATATTGAAAAGAGATTTGCGGTATTTGCTCGCCCTCAAGCAAATGGACAAGTTAAAGCTGTCAACAAAATCATAAAGTCTATTCTGAAGAGAGGTTTTGAAAAGGCTATAGGTAAATGGGTGAATGAGCTCCCAATTGCTTTATGGGATTGCGGAACTACCCGAGAGTTCGCGACTAGCCATACTCCATTCGCCCTACTTACGGCTCCGAGGCCATCATCTACGTAAAACTTGAAGTCCCCTCTCATCGAGTGGCGGATTACAACCAATATTTCAAATATATATATATATAAACAAGGAATTGCAATCGAATTGCAATTAAACTAGAAGGAATTAGTGACGACTCACAAACATATAAAACACATCCGGGAGCCAATGGCAAGAACGTGTACCTGAACATGCACGTGTATATTCAAAAAAAAATTCGACTTCTTGAAATCAACAGAAATTGAATTTTCACTTAAGGTTATTAAGAACAGACTAGATTAGCACTACAAGAAAACTAGCTTTTAGTTGCATTTATTGGTAGCGTTTCAAGGCTTATGCAACCGTTGATCAAGTTAACACATAAAAATGAACAAATAAATGCCGCCAATTGGTTCCCGCCAACAATTCACGAAATTTTTCCTAAAATTTTACGTGGCCGCTTTTATCTCTTTTAAACACTTAAAAAAATTTCCTCGTCGTTGAAACTCGTCGCTCCATATCTCCTATCTCGTTTTAGTTTTCTAAATCAGCCGCCTTAGTCATCACAAAATTCCCCATCTTCGTCTTCAAAATCTTCCTCTTTGCCATCGATCTACTAACGAAGCACGGAAACCTAAATCAATTTTCAACGATCTATTTGGCTACGATCTACTAGCAAATTACACTCGAAAACCCGCCTCGTCGACGGAGCGTGCGGTGTTCGTTCCATCTCCGCTGCTGATTTGAGGATGTACGGCTTCGATGAGTCAATAGTGTCGCACACGTTCGAGCAGTTGTCGTCTAAGGTTGCTGCTGTTGTGCCACGTGGGAAAGGCGAGGAGTTGTTTTATGAAGACAAATGGCTCCAATCCAAGGTTGGTGAAAACAAGATTTGATTTTGAGCTATAGTCAAACTATTTAGTGAACAGTATATGCATTATTACCATTACTTAGTGCAATACAAAAGGTAAGATTCAAGTATTTTCCATGTTATAGGCTTTTAACATTGTTTACAAGGTAGGTTTTGTACATGTATTTTCTTTGGACTTCATGTTACGCTTGACCAAAAAAGTTGTTTCGCAAAGTAAGTGGATGGAACCATATCTTATTTGATTGATTGAATTCTCATGTTAGAAGTGAGTGCTAAGCTTAATGCCAATAAATGGTGTAGATTATAGTGTCGGTGCTTTTGATTTATCTCCAGGATCAAAAATCCATATCGAGATTTATAGCATACGCACTATGTTCAGCGGAAGAGGCTCTTAAAGATGCAAACTGGTTACCCAATCAATTAGAAGATGTGGAAAGAACGGTACTTCATTTCCTAATTTTTCCACAGTATGCCTTTTTTTTCTTCTGCTTGTATGTATATTGTAAGTTAAATTCATCAGGGAGTTTCAATTGGTGCTGGTATGGGTAGCATAGCTGACATACTAGAGGCATCTAAAATGATATGTGAGAAGGTAAGTTTTTCAGTATTTTTTTCTTCTTCCCTTTTTCAAACCATAAACAAACTAAGTTTTCCTATAATATGGGTGGCATAGCTGACATACTAGAGGCATCTAAAATGATATGTGAGAAGGCATCTAAAATGGTTTGTTTTTGGTCCAAATATGAAATGCTAAAATATGTTGATGTTGTATTACATTGAACAAATGTAGTTGTTGCTACTGTAATGGATTGGAATCATACAACTTTTCATCTCACGTCCTATTCATATATTCCATTTAGATATGTGAATCAACACCACAATTTCACCTATGGCATGATGCAAGTTTGAAAGTGTTGTCTTACATACAAATTGATTGTCCTTTGTTATATGACCAGTGTTGAATTGATATTCTTCTTTTATTTCTAGAGGATAATAATCTACAACTAGGAATCCTACTCTTATGAATGTACGAATTAATTTTACAGAACCTAGCTAATATAACAGAATCAAATTTTGAAAAAGGAGTAGGAGACATAGAAGTTCGCAAGCATAGAGTGGTTTTTCCTGATTTCACTTACTATGGAGAGATTAGAGTTGAGGTAACTTTTACCTTAAAGGTTCTGTTATCAAAATATACATAATCTCATTTATGTACTACTACATATGTTGATGTTTGAACTGCTCTACAAATTGATCAGGTAAAGGAGAAATAAGAAGAATTTAGAAGGTGGGGACAACTTTGGTTTTCAAAGGATGATGTAAACAACTTATTAGTTAGCCATGTTAGATGACTTGGATGATGATGGAGCCCTGCCTAAAGTTTTGTTGGAGTTTGACAAATAAGTTAGCCCATGATTTACCAACTTTTTTCACATTTGAGGCTGCTTCTCAATTATTTGAAACCAAACGACTTATTTGACTTGTGGTTCAATGGACCCGTTCCATTTGCTTCATGTCCTTTCAGTACTATGTGTCGGATCTGTTGTACTGTGTGTGAGCAATGTTTGTACTATTTGTACCAATAACTATGCTCCCATAGACTGATGTATTCAGCAACGTATTCATAGCTAATCTTATTAGGATCGACAAGCAGCAAGGAACGCATATTTTGACAGTGTACCACATTTCTCTCGTGAAAAGGGTATAGATTCATTTGAATATAACAACTCCAAATGTTTTGATTTCATGTACAATAGTACTTGTAGGAACGACAAGTTTGCCTCAATATTGTCACAACTCCTCGCGTAAAACCAAAGACAGTGTTATGCTATCATCATCTCCAAATTCTAAACTTCCCACTGAATCTGCAAGCTCCCCTCTAGTTGATAGCGAAGAAGAAAAGTTGGCACTACCTTTGCTTGCAGAGAGCTATAGTCAAGATGGCAACCAGGGTGCAGCAGAAACTTCTAAAACAAGTGTGAGGAAACAGCCTATTGCTTGCTTGATAAAATCGGTTAGTGATGATATTTTATTATATTTGTGTTAACATGGTTATAGTATTTTTAATTTTTGTTAATTTACATCTAATTTGGTCTTTCAGTCTGAATATTTCATTGAACATGGCTTTCTACATCTTTTAAGTGATTTATAGTTCAAAGTTATATCCATGCCTTTTGCACATCATCTGAATTTATTTGGCTATGTGATTATGGAATCACCATTTTTGGCTAAACCTAAATTTATTTTCAAGTTGCTACTGGGCTTGCTTTGTGACATAAATTTCATTTGATGGTTAAGCTTAATAGTAAATACATATTTGTTTGGCATAGAGATAATGTTGTTTGAAAAGTTAATCGGTTTGCATTCTTATACTGACAGATATATAGTCAACCAAGTGTTATTTTTCTCGTCCATTAATTGTACGATTTAAAATTATTCTTCAGTTTCTATCACTAGAACTTGAGTACCTTCACCCAGCCATTGACAGCATTGAATCACTTGTTGCTATGAATGATATGATACCAATTTCGAAGTGTGGCTATGGCTATAATGGCAGTATGATTGAGGATATTGCTGAATTGACAAATTATTGCCCACCATCAAAGAAAATGAAATGGGACATAACCGCCATACCCCAAAATGTTTCCTCAATTGGAAATGTAAATGGTGAATTTAAGCAGAAGCTTGATTTTATATCATCATAAGTCAAATCTACCGATACAACCTTTGTTAAAGGCATCAAATATGAGGTAACATTTCATCCTAATCGATTTGAGTATTTGGTTTCAATACAAGGAAGTTCAATGCCTCCTTTTAATTTGTACTTGTATTTTTAAATATTTGTTATTTGTTTGTTTGACTATCTGTTGTGCTTTCACTTGTGTAGGCATCGGACTTTTGAAGAGAGCAAATTTGGACTTGATGATGCTAGTTTTCACTTGTGTATGCTATAAAGAATTATGGGTAATCAAACATTTTGTTAGCACTAGTTAAATATAACATTTATTAGTACCCGATGTGTAAATTTGTATACAAATGGTTATTGTATGTGAGTTAGGTCATTTTGTCGAAAAACTATTGTATTGGAATGGTTATGGATATTTTATTTGATTATATGGTTAATGTGTTTTTTAACTTATTTGAATATGATGATTATGTGAGTGATTGTTGATTGATATAATATAACCAAAATAGACCATTAACATGAAATAATAGCATGAAAAAATGGTGTAAAATAATAAACAACTTTTAGTAGCGTTTCAAAAACGCTAGTGAAATATATATAGTGGCGTTGAGTAAATGCAACCGTAAAACAGGGGTAAAGTTGGAAATTCTATTAGTAGCGCCAAAAAAATCTTTTGGTGGCATTTTCTTAACGCTACAAAAAGATTTATGGTGGCGTTTGAAAAACGCTGCCAAAAATGAATTTATAGTGGCGTTAAAATAAATGCAACAAAAAATCATGGATTTTTAGTGGCATGTTTTCTCGTAACGATTATCGGAACGCCACTAAAAATACGTAGTGGCGTTTTTTAGGCGCTACAAAAAATCAGTTTTCTTGTAGTGTAGATAGCCGAAGCCTACGAGTCCTGTAGAACCGGATACAGATGACCACTGATGAACTACAATCCTGAATTTATACTATTGGGAATCGACCAAGCGTCATGGCGATCGAAGAAGGATACGACACTTTAGGAGGATAAAATTGAAGGATAATGACTATTCAGGAAACATGATTGATTTATTTATGGAAACTCTAACTTACTTCGATTCAAAGCACGTCATGTATGCAATAAGACGTACTTTGGGGGGAAAATGTTACTCGGCTACTTGGCCCGGCTACAAAGCGACAGTTGTAGAAGTTATAGTTAGCATTAGACAAGATTCTGGCCAAGAAGAGACTAGAGATATAAGGGTTTGATGCAATTGATATGGTTTGGCATGTATGCATGGCTCGGTGAATGCAAATTGCTTGCTTTGGGCCGACGTACCTTGTTCTTGGGCTTACGCAGGGAGTCCAGCCTATCTTCGTCTATAAATAGAGAGGCAGGGGTACAGATGAATGGACCCTTTTTCGTGAGAACTCCAGGGAGACTCTGCCATTTTTTATACTCTCCTCTTTTAATTCAAACCGGTATTCCAGTGATTGGTTTACGGATTGTATTTGTATTCAAGTGATTGAGAAAGTAATAAAGATTTCATTCAAAGTGGACGTAGGCAATTAAGCCGAACCACTATAAATCTGGATACTCTCTTCATTAATCTCTCTACATAACTCTACTCAAGGGTGTTAGTGACCAATTTTGGTGCTAACAGTATGTATGTATGTACATATGTATATATGTGTGTATGTATATATGTATGCCCACGTCCTAGTCATATACATATATAAAGTATATTGTTTTCGGTTTATAAAAAAAAGGAATTTTTTATTTCTTCGCTGATTTAAAATAACATTAAATTTTTTTATTCTTTTAATTTAAAAGAATTTTTTTTATTGTTGGTTTTTAAATATACATTTTTACATATATTATGCAGTTATATATTAAACAAAAAATTACTCTCAAAATTAAAATAAAATTTCTTTTATGTATATTTGAGTTTGTCAAACTTGATTTAAAATTCCAATTCCAAATATAGTATATATTTATATATACTTTAAACTTAAATATATATATATATATATATATATAATTATACATATAATATAAATATTTTTTGGTTACTATAAAAATATAATATATATTTAGTTTAATTTTACACACACAAACATACATACATACACATACATACATACATAGGTACATACATACATACATACATATGTGTGTGTGTCTGTGTGTGTGTCTGTATGTGTGGAAGTACATGCTATACTACATGTCATAGGTAGTATATGATATACTACAAGTCAACATATATCTAGTAGTTCGAATCGTATACTATGCCGGATTCGAAGTTGTGACCTAATGGATAAAAGAAATTTTTTTGATTTTGGCTTTCTTATCTAAGTGGCGATGTAAAGATCATCTTTGTTTAAGAGTCTTAGGGAGAATCACCTTCAAGCGATTGTTAAGGTTAGGATCAATGATCGTACAAGAAGAAGAAAATGATCCTTGTAATTGGTTCTGTGAAGGTTGCAACCGTAATGGAGTTAGCCTTCACCCTAACCGATTGTCGACATGACACCACTAGAGAGGTTAGGGTGTGGAAGTTTAAGGATCTGTTTCATCCTCAGGAATTTTCCAATAGTGCCTGGTTCAATTAATTTATTGTTATCATTAATAAAAGTGTTAGAAATGTCGATGTGGCTATGTTGAATCTACATTCGTAGAGAGCATTTGGGCTATATCTCATTATAGTTTTTATAAGTAGGACTTCTAGAAATGATAAGTGAACCAAAGTTGATATCCACACTTGTGGAGGAATCACAGTCATTATGAACGCTCTTCAAGATGTCTTTAATAATGTGATCAGACAGTGAATTGCTCGTAGATTTTGTTTAGCTTTGCGAGTTATTCATCATCTTAGTGTTACTACCCATTTCATAGGATGAGTAAAGATCCTTGTCATCGTTAAATAGTCCTTCTTTGTACCAAATTCTTTTAAATGAATTGAGGAATGAAGCTTTAATCAAAACGACCGTAGGGAGGTTTGGCTACTATCAGATGAAATTTTTCCTGTTTTCCTCGTCTCCATTCAGATTTCGAATTCAGATTTGACTCTTAAATCAACGTATCCAAAACCCTAGCTACCTTCCTATCTGGCTCTCAAATCGACATTGCACGAATTTGTTCCAACCCTAACCTCCAAGCTGCATTGCCTCCACCCATTTACAACGTCCTCCGCTAGCTGCACCTCCCAAATCCTTTGTCGCACCTCCATTTCTTTACTCTGCCCCACCTCCTTGCCTTTGCTCTACTGCATCACTAACACTGAATTTTTGTTTTACTAATTTTATTTTTAACAATTTCTATTTTGGAGATGATTTTTCCTATATAATTTTGTATTTAAGGTCTTTTAGGTCGGATTTATTCTAATGGGTCAAGATCAATTCACTTTTTCGGAAAATGCGGTAAATTATTTTTAAGCTTTATTCGGTTATTGCGATAATGTTTAGATCTATCTAGAATGTATACCAAGTTTTCTTTCTCTGGGGTG
Source organism: Allium fistulosum (assembly GCA_030737815.1). Lineage (NCBI taxonomy): Eukaryota > Viridiplantae > Streptophyta > Magnoliopsida > Asparagales > Amaryllidaceae > Allium > Allium fistulosum. Next base: position 561,007,962 of record CM060907.1, read on the forward strand.
CTTTACCATGTAATGTTTCACTGGATTAGAATAAAATGTTAGTCCTTGAGATGATGGTATTGATGACAACAACCTTAGAATAGATTATAAAATATAAATACTAACATTACAAGTTTAGATATATATATGTATTTGCAGGATCTAACCATGCAGGTATCAAGAATGAAGACTGTACAATATAGAGATTCAAGATACAGAGATAGAAGACTCATGAGTATCAAGATTATCAAGAGTTCAAGGTTAAGTCTGTTTTATTAGGAATATTTGTTAAAACTCGTAGAAAAGCACTGACATCTTAATATCCAATTTATTCGTGGAATGGAATCCACTTCGAGCCCGTTAAAGGGATGGAACCCTAAGTAGGATGGAACCTATGAAAATCTAGTGGGACATTGTTTTGTATCCACTAATTTTAATTCAAATGATTTTACAAAATTATCTTGTTTTCAAAATGATTTCAAAACTTTCCTTTTAAAAGATTCAAAACTCTCTATCCTGATTTTAAATAATTTTAGCCTCAAAACATCTTTAATTTCAAAGTCAAAATACTCCTGATTTTAAATGTCTTTTCAAATAATATATTTAACTTTTAATATTTATACTTAGATTTAAATATAAAATTATAGTTAAATTATGTGTATATTGTTCTTTATATTTACTTATGAATTTCAACTATATTAAAGTATATTTATAAAGTTTTAAATAGTTTTTATATAAGATAAATATTGTTTTTATAGAAATTCAAAATGTCACTTTTGGCTGAGGGATGTCGACATGCCCCTAGGTAGTATGTCGACATAGTGACAATTGAAGTTCAAATTCAAATTTCAAAAGAAGTGTCTATTCGCCATAACTCTTCATGAATGGTCATGGCTATTGGTTTTCTATAAATAGGGGTCAGTTTCAACGAATTTTCAATCATATTTTTCTGATTTTCACTCCTCTTCATCTTCCACATTTCTTAATACAAAATCATACCATTACTTTGTCGAAATCAACATCGAGTCATACTCGATTACTTCTAGTTTGATTCTACATCACTATCTCTACAAGGTTCTCAGTGCTATTCAGAGTTATAGACTTCTTTGTAATATATTAGCGAGAAAATGTGTGATTGTAGCCTTTGAAATCAATCAAGCGAGAAAAGGTGTGATTGTAGCCTTGGAAATCAATTGGGTGAACTTGTTGCCCCGGAAATCAAGTATCTATACCCAGAGGATTGTTATTCTGGAGGGTGTACCTCGTAGCCTTGAAATCGAGGGTTGTAATTGTTGAATTGCTTTTGAAAGGAAATCCGTACTTAGTTGTACGGGACTGGATGTAGGGTAACTCCGAACCAGTATAAAATCCGGTGTGTTCTTTCCTTTACTGCTTTTACTTTATATTTCCATCTGTGTTCATATCTGTGTCTAATTAGTGTATACATTGTTAATAAATTTAGATAAACTCAAAAGGATTAACAAATTTCTTAAAACACTATTCACCCCCCTAGTGTTAATTCTAGCCTTAAGATCCTTAATCCGCATTTCTCACATAAAATAGTTGATGCTTGAAAAGTATTACTTCGCAAATGAGCATCTATTTCGATTGTTTGATGCAATATTTTAGTTTTTCCAGTTAAATTTGATTTTTAGGTATCCTTGTGCACACAATAGATCTTAGGTGAATTCTGTTTGCACATTACCTTTTGTCTTTTTTCTCTACAAGCATAATAATTTTTTTATCCATTGTATCGATTGAATTGAGCAATTTTTTTGATATTTTTCTATGCCCAATTTCTACGACCTGGACCATTTGCTATAACCTACCGTTATTTCTCATTTCGCTTTTGATTTTGGATTGCATCGATTAATATAAAAATATTGTAAATATGAATTTGTAAGTAAACTAGGTCTTTAAAGTTAGCCTAGTACATTAATCTTTGAATGTAATAGGAAAAAAATGTTACCCGGGGTACAAAATTTGTGTCATATTTATGGGGTAACGGAAGCAATTTTTGGTCAGAATGTGAATGACGAAAGAGAGACATGTCCTGATTTTTTCATGGATTACATATATCAGCTGGTTAACTGTTCAAACCCTATGTAAGATCAAAAAATACAAGGAAATAGGTATATGCATGAGACATTATAGATTGCTCACATTTACAAATTCAGTTTTACTTACAAACCGTAAGAGCAATTAAACAGTTTATATAACCTACCTTGCAGATCATAACAAAGTAGACTACACCTGGATTCCCCGCCTTCCTAATAAATTTGTATCTACCTTTGGGTGCATATTGGTGCTGACTCACATCACTAGTTACGGAGTTGCGATTCCCTTTTCCTATAATGATTTTGATGAATTCCATTTCATGCATTATTTTCTCATAACCTTGCTGATTATATACTGACACAAAATTTGTTTTTTTGGTTACTGTAGATGGAAGATTTGATGATTAGTACATTCCGCAATCAAATGAGTCAAATTAGTTTAGAAAAGAGTATGAGATGCGCAAAATGAAACAGGCTAGTTATTGTATTATAAAGTAAGCATTTTGCATTAATCCTCAAAACTTCAAGTCATTTACTAGTGCGCAAAAGTAAACACTTATTCAAAAGTTAAAAAAAGTTGGTAGTGGTCAAATAAGTCAGTATTAGGAGATAATTATCTATTATCATATGTTGTGAAAATTGTTGGATTGAGGTTTTTCTTTAAACCGTTAAATTTTTTTGATAACATGAGTGATACTCTATTCAAGAGCAGAGCACTCTCTTTTTAATGTCTCGGGGGCTCGAATCCATGACCTTTAGAATCTCTGTCTAAAGCGCCACACCCTAACAACTTAAGCTAGAGATCCTTGACTTCTATAAACCGTTAATTTATTTATTATCATATTTATTCTGATGAATTCCAGTTCAGTTTTATTGTATTCAATCTCTTTTGTGAAGCAGGCAATATGAAAAATATATTGGTAGTATTGTACATGGTTCGCAGGAACAAGGTTTGGATGTCATAGCTGAAGGACTGGATATACTGAAGAACATGGCTCATGACTGAATGAGATTGGTCCCATAACTTTGTTTCCCTTACATTTCCTCTTTCATCCTATCAATATGGCTATAATTTCAATTGATTTTTTTCTCTTTAAGTTTTATCACATATATTTATAGGAAATTGACAGGAAAGTCCCATTAATGGATGAGATAGACTCCAAGGTAAACATCATGACAAATATATATATATATATATATATATATATATATATATATATATATATATGTATGTATATGTATATGATCAATATGATTATATTTTTTCTGCATACAGGTGGATAGAGCCAATGCAGATTTAAAAAATACTACCGTAAGACTTAAAGATATAGTCAGCTAGATAATAATCATGCTTAGCTACTGTAGATCTTGTATTCATATACAGAAATAAAAAGTTTGATAGCTATTAACTTTTATTAAGCTTTGTTGTTAAATGTCTTTCAGCTGAGATCCAGTCGGAACTTTTGCATTGACATTGTCCTGATTTGCGTAATCCTTGGAATAGCTGCTTACCTCTATATGTGAGTTTATTTACCAAAAATACAGTACAATTTTACCTTCTTTTTTGTTGATAAAAAATCTTGTGTTTATTTTGATTCACCCGATCCTTTAGTTTATTGGAACATATTGCAAAATCATTGGTTTTATTCTTCATTCATGCAGTGTATTGAAGAAGTGATTGTGCATTGTGTGTGTAATTGTTTCGGCTTCTCCTTACCATGCAATCTTTTTTTACCTAATATTCATTTGTATGTGATCATGCATGCTAGTTATGTGTTAGAGCTAATTCTTAACAATTTGATGAAAACTCTAAAAATATGGATTATGTAAAGGTGCCGAGCATATATTGGGAGCATACCCACACCACAGGTTCCTCTTAATATAACACTGCCTTATTCTACCATACAAAATTGCATTAATTGAAGTAATTCCAAGATAATTGTCCTAATTGATTTTTTAATGTTTTCTAGAATTCAGATCCTGACAATTTGTTTACCTTACTGTGTAATATATATTACTTCAACTTTTATGCATCACACTTTTGTTTTAAATAAATTGTCTACTGTTGATGGTTTTCTTCCATTTGCAATGTTTATACAGTTGAAGTTGACAAGCCCAACAACAAATGTACTCGGGCTTGGATTGATGAGAACTTTGACTTCAGATATGTGAAAACTTCACTAGAGCCAGCAAATACTAAGATGAACAATGTATGTTAAGGTTCATGTTTTTCTTTAGATGAACAAAGATGAACAATATAAGTATGTTAATTATCATTTGTATTGTTTGTATTCAGCTTCTTTTATATAAGTTTTGGCTTGAACAACAACAATTTGTAATTATATTAAGACTTTACAAACGATGTGAATGTATAATTCGTTTTGGCTTTTTAGTAATTCTTTTTGTACGTGTGATTTTGGTTGTTTTATGACAATATTTATTAGTTGTTAAATTATTAAATATTGGTACATGCGTAATGTAGTATAGAAAATGCAGTTAATTGTTCTTTTTTAATTTTACATTTATTTTGTAACGGTCGAAAATAGTTGCAAAAGATAAAACGACAACGGTTAATGCCTATTGTGGTTGAGGCATATTGCAACGGTCTATGCCTGTCGTAGTTGAGGCGTATTACAGTGGTATTAAAACGTTGTAAAATCTTTTGTGTCTATTACAACATCGCATAATGCGATGTGTCCAGGCTTATTGCGAAACCCCTAGTACAACGGATATTGCCTTCTGTAAAAAGTATATTTTATTTTAGTGATTCTTGTATCACACATTTATTCCTTTTTTGAATAAGGTTTGCCAATTGAGCTTTTTTATTTTACTGATTTTTTCAAATATGAATTTTCAAACACAACTTTTATTATTCAAAGATTCAAAATTCAAATCTTTTATGATTTCAAATTCAAGTTTCAAGTTTGAAATTTGATTCTCAAATTCTAAAATTTCAAATTCAAATCTACAATTTTGAATGTTCTGATTAAAATTTAAATTTGAAATTCATATTTTCATATTTTCAAATTTCAACTTTAAATCTCAGTTTATTTTTTTCCAACATATTATCACTTAATGTTTAAGTAATATTAACGAAAATTTGAAATATATATTCCTTTTCAAAATTATACAACCGAACGGTCGGTTTCTCCACCGTTGTGCGGTTATAGTAGTTTTAGCCACTTACCCCTTTTGGTTTCCTTTTCTTTTCCCTGGGTTGCGCACTAGTTTTTTTTCCTATGTTTTCTTGAGTGTGAGTAGTGGATTGGAATTGGGCTGTGAAGCCGATAACGAATTGGTTAGTATTACGACTCGGATCCATCATTGTGTAATCCAAGTTTAAGGTGTGTGCTACCCTCGGAGAAGGTTCATATCTAGTATGGTCGAGTTGGCGTAAATGGGTTATGCAATAATTTTGCTACCATTTAAATTTGGTTGCACCGGGTCACAATTCACACCATATGGATAATCAATTACGAGTGCGGCTGTTGAGTTGTGAACTGGATATACTTTTACCATTTTGGTAGTTGCAAGTTATTCTGATCTAGTGTGCGCCGAGCTGTTGGGCCGTGACTTGTTTGGTTGGTTTAGGCTGCATGTACCATCAAGTGATTTATGTTTTGTACGTTGAATTTGGCCTACTTCTGGGCTGATATGTTACTAATATGGGCAGGGTGATTTGGCAGCTTCAAAGATGGTGGGCAGGGTGATCGGTTGCGCTTATCTATATGGGACCGACGAGTGAGTAAGTGCATGGTTTTGGCATTGATTAGTTTGAGGAGGCCAAACATACTAGCTTGTATTATGTGAGAAATTTATTATAATCTATGTGGATTTTGAATACCACAATCTATTGATTTATGTCCCAATCTCAATCGCTTTTCAAAAAAAAAAAATTAAGGATATTTTCATATATGATGTTAACCCGCTTTATTTTTTCACTATCTTTGAGGAAAAATATCCATATTAAATTTTTAGAAATATCCGTTTCAACATAAAATCTAGCTAAACTTGGATGATTATGCTTGACAAAAGTTTCGTTCATTTCAAGGGGATTACTTAACGAATGTGCCATATGCGTCGCTCGGTCCTTGTGGAAAAAAAAATGCATCGATAATGCTAGTAAAGAAAACCCATATTGGAAGAATAGTGCAGTCTGCTGGAGGATCGAAAGCTGAAGTCTATTTGAATGCTTTCATTGGCATCTGAAAACCATCTGGTATTCCTTCAACCAAGGCCTCATAAAATCTTCTTCACGGTGCAACCTAAGAAACATGTGCTTACTGTTAAAGAATCAAAATATCATTTCCAACATTCAGTGAGAATTCTTCAAATGTCTTTCTTATTGCATCCATGGTTGGTTTTTTTTCCGTGAATATACAAATAAGCACAAAGTTGAGAGGTTGTGTAAATCTTCCATTTTCATCATCCCTAAATTTAATCGAGACTTCTCCTTTATAGAAAGTTGGAGGCTTTAGAATAAAAGGAAATGATGAATCTTTAGAAACTATCGATGTAAAACTTTTAGCATCTTCTCTCGATGTGTCAATAGCAGAGTTCAATAGCAGAAAAGGACTGGGTGGATCAGGTCGGCCAGAAGCATGGGTACTAGGTGAGGACAAAAGGTAAGTTGTCAGATTCAAACATGAGATAAAGGGTGGAAAACTAGGAAGGCTGAGGATAGATCGATTGACATGTTGTGATTAGGAGGTAGATGAAGTGGATATGATCAGTATAAGGAGATGTTGATGAACCTTGAAGAGTAGGATGGTAGGTGTGATGTACAGGACGAGGTCAAACAATAAGGCATCAGATCCCATGTGACGTAGAGAGGGTGGCAGATCTGTGGAGATAAAGCCATGTCTAGAGGTAAGGAGACGTCGGATCTGGAGGAGCTGGCTGATATGGTGTAATGAGGTGGCATTTGGGATGGATCCGACCTGTAGGCAAGCTGTGAATGGCGGATGAGAACTGAGAGGAGATGACAAGGGGTAGATTCGCTTTAGTACCACCAATCATAGTTATAACTAGGTCTGTCAATGGTACGGGTTTCGGTCACAGCCCGGTCCTAACCCGCCCTATTTATGCAGGTACGGGTTTTGTCTTTTACTACCTAAGACCGAGTCAGGCCCGATCCGGGTCGGGTACGATTTTATCAAAACCCGGCCCGGTTAGGGCCCTATTCGACTATTGATTTTTCATCGTATCAAAACATGAGTATGTATGTTATTTATTTACCATTTTGTTTGTTTACATGTAGATGTTTTTGCATACTTTTGTTATGAGTTTGACTACATCACCGTCCAATTTATAAGTTAACATTGTCTATATACAAATTTTACCAAAGTTGCAGTTTTAAAATATGGTTTTAACATAAATATTCTGAGTTGGGTATATAGTTATTATCTAGCGGGCTTAAAAAGCCCGACGGGCCGGGCTCGGATATTGGGTTGAAATACCATGTGGTCCGGACCGGGCTTGGATTTTAATTATTGTAATTGGACTCGAGTCCGGGTTTTATAATACCCGAACCGAACCCTGTCCATTGACAGACCTAGTTATAACCTTGTATCACACCAATTATTTTGGTAATGAAAAAACTACACCACTACCAACCAAAATAATCAGTAAACCAATACCATGGGTTGTATTTGGTGATTTTCTATAACAGTTGATAATGGGTCTTTACCGTTTGAAGTACATCAATTACTTTTGGTTAATTAGTTAACACTATTAAATTAGAGACAATTGTATTGTGGATAACATTAAAATAGGATAAATGCATATAGCTTTCCAATTAAAGGTTAAAAGGTATAAAAATAATAATAATAAAAGAACATAGTAATTTCATTAAATAATTACGCTCTTTATTTATGGTTGTTGAAATTGATGAAAGCATTGTAAAATAAAATAATATAGTTGTTGATATATCTGGTTGGTTATGTTAATTACCGTTGCCTAAATTTCTCGCCAACCTTGAAATAATGATTTGACATGGATCTTTGGAAAGGCATCTTACTAAAACCGTGATCAATAATGTAAAATGAGGAATAATTAAGAGAGCAACGAGTATTGCTAATGTAAAATGAGGAATATTTTTCATCGTCATCGCTGTCTGAATTCAGATTATCCGTCATTGCATTAAAAGTTACAAATTTCTTCTCTATTGCTTTGCTTTCTCTTATGCCCTGCATTTGTGTTTCAAAGACATTAAATTGCCAAATAACTCTTCAATATTTAGAGTACTAATGTCATTGGCCTCTTCAATTTCAGGATTCTTTTGATCCCATCGGGAGTAAGTGAATTAAGAATATTTCTAACTTGATCCTCTTCAGAAAAACTTTTACCCAGTGCAAAAAGTGAGTGTACTATATCTTAGAATATACTATACATATCAGATATGGACTCATTTTGAATAATTGAAACTGGTTTGTTAACATGAAAATTTTGGTATGTTTAACTTTACTTGTGTCTTCATGTGTAATTTGCAAAGTTTTCCAAATTTCAAACTCAGACTTACATATGGATACTCTATTAAATTCATTTCTCTATAGTGAACAAAATAATAGTTTCATAGCCTTAGAGTTACTTTGTGCAACTGCTTTTTGGTCAATAGTCCATTGTGCAAAATTAGTCTCGGGTTCAGTGTACTCAGTTTGTGTGATATTCCAAGTGTCTAAACTAATTAACTGTAAAAAAAATTTCATTCTACGCGACCAATATGTGTAATCACTACCATTAAAAAGTAGAGATCTAGCAGTAGATTGTCCTTCGATAAATGAGTTACTAATAAGTGTATTAATAGTGTTACTAATAGTACTATAACTAGCGTTAGTAGCCATTTAAACTTTTTCAAAAATCAGATGATGAATACTTTGAAAACCAATGCTCTGATACCAAATGTGAATCGGCGGAATATGGATTTTAAGGCTAAATTAACACTAGAAGGGGGGTGAATAGTGTTTAATGGATTATATGAATATTTTTCAAATTCTTTAAGATTCTACTTGGAATGATGTAATTAACAGTCATAGAAACAATCACAAGATCAAAGTACAGATAAAAGTAAGGACAATAAAAGTAAAAACAAAGAACAAACTAGGATTTTATATTGGTTCGGAGTTACCATAAATCCAGCCCCGCACAATTCCTTGTACGGATTTCTTTTCAACTAATAAATTCAAATAAAATCTCGATTTCAAGGCTATGAGACACACCCTCCAGAATCCTGACGTCCGGGTGGAGTCACTTGATTTTCGGGCTACAAGCACACCCACTAGATTTATGGACTACTAAGCATACCTAATTGATTTTACAGGTTACAACCACACCTACTTGGATTTTAGGATAGCAAGCATAACATGGAATATAAGAGTATGATTTGATAGAGTTTACAGATTCAGATCTTCAATCTTGATTACAATTGATCCTATAACTCTTGAATAACACTTTGATCTTTGTTTGAGTGAGAGATATGAAGAGATCAGAGAGTAGATAAAGGAGAATCAAATTAGTAATGATTGAATTTGATTATGCTTGAATTTTGGTAAAAATTGACTTAGAAATCAAGAGAGTGAAAAAAGGAGAGAAGAATAAAAAAGTAGTTGATGGAAATTCACTTGGAAGTCTGATATATATAAGAAAACAACGGTCATGTTCATTCGCGAAGAGATATGACGAAAAGACACTTCCATTCAAATTTGAACTATGAATTTTACGGTCACTATGTCGACATACATGAATAAGATATGTCGACGTATCCCTTTGTATTTTGAAAAACACTTTAAAAAATATTATTTTGAAAATCTGTTGCTTTGTAATTTAATTTGATACTTTGTAGAATCATTTAAATATAGTTTATACACATTTTAATCAAAATATAACTCAATAAAACTTTATAAAATAATTTTTGAAATATTTAATAAGAGTATTCAATAATATACATAAAAATCAATATAATTATAACCTTTTTAAAATATAAACAAAAATTATATATATATATATATAAATATAAATTTAAAAACACTAAAATAATATTTTTATAAATACAAGGGATTAAAAATTATTTTGAAAAATATTTTGAGAAGATTATTTTAAAACCAAAATATTTGAAAAACAATTTAAAACAAAATTAGAGAAGGCGAAAGAGATCAGGAAAGTGCTATCAAGGTTTTAACATAAATTCTACGCCTCTATAACTTATCTAGAATATCTTGAAACCTTAAACTCTTTAATACTTATGAGTCTTCATTCTTGAACACTTGAAACTTTATATCAGCATTTTGAATCTACTCTTGATATCAGCATCTTAATACTGCGCAGTCTTCTTAATCAATACCTCTCTAATATCCTGCACTATATACTATATATATCTTGATAAACCATTAGTATCTATATTTTATATAATTTTCTATAGTTGTTATCATCAAAACCAATATCTAAGGTACTAACATGAATATCTTCGTTGATATTGAAAAAATAACGAGCATGTTTTCATACAAGTATGGCGAGGCGATCAGCCGTTTGCAGGTTGGGATACAAAAGTGGATAGGCTATTGGGCTGGAGAAGATATTGGTCGAGATGTACTAAGCGAGCCTTTTATGTTGGGCTTTGAATCTATTTGGCATGTTTACACTTTTATGAGAAAAATGAGTAGTACTTTTCTCCAGAGTCCCCCTTTGTGATTAGGGTAGGACTTCTCTCACTTGGAATTATTGCAAAGGACACATTTCGTGCATTCATTGATTGTGGTTATTCTTTTCTTGAGACGATTTCAAAGATGTGGCATTTGATTTAATAGGGCACTCGATTAGAATTCGATGATCCAAATTGTTTCTCACTCATTTTATCCAACAGTCAAGGTCGGAGACCAAAACCTACATAAGGACCGAGAGAGCTTCTTTGGGCCCTTCACTGAACCATTACAATTAGACTTGTCATTATCTCTATCAATCTCTCAACACACAAGAGATATCTGACTTCTTCACCAATTTTGATTTTATCAAAAGTGTGTAATCCTTCTTCGCTTTCATTTCTAGCTATCTTTCATGGTTTTAACAAAATTCTTTTTTGCATTTCGTGTCAATGTTTTGGCATGGTTCCTTTTTTGTTCTTATTTTTTATTGAAATGTTTGGATTCAGATCGTAATTATCTCGAACTTGGAAGTTATTCGATCGGTGTTGATGGGTCGATGTTGATCATCCAACTCCAAAAAAAACTTGGTTTATCCGTAAAGAATTGAAGAAAATCATTAGATTATTGAATTATCCCTCCATTTAAGATGAAGAAAACATGTTTGATATTGGGTTGGCGTACGTTTGGCTATTAGAAGACTATGCTTAACTAGATGAATTACATAACACCAAATCAGATATTTTGTAACTCTTATTATTTAAAATTTGCAACGGTTACTACTGTTATGAATTACCAACAGTTATTTTTGTTGGTTAAATTTTACAACGATTATAACCGTTAGAATATTTGGTACTCATGAAATTAAGTTGAAGAATGAAGGAAAAATTAGTAATTTTTCTTTTTTCCTTAGTTTCCCCTACGCATCAACCACTTTCTTTCTCACCTCATCGTTTGAATCTAGGGTTGTCTTTCTACTCTGCCACCTTTAAGCTCAAATTAGTTTTTTTTGAAATAATCAAACAGTTCCTCTCTTATTCTTTAGCTAAAACAAAAAAGAGGATAAAATTTTATAACCCCAGTCTTAGTCCATGAGTACAAACTCTAAAGAAGAAAAAAGAACGAGGCAGGGTCGTGATTCTCTATCTTCTTGATAATGACAAGGCTAGTTCCAGAAGATGAAGCATGATGTGAGATCAGTTTCAATTTTCATGGGTTCGAGGGTCAGATCCGGTTACTAGGCGAAGGCTAGGTTGTGAGGCTGGGGCTGTGCATATCTGGCGGTGCAAGGCAAAGTTGAAGTTAAGGGTTTTGGTTGTTGATAGATTTGGCGATGTACAATGGTCTGAGATGGATTTGACTGCGGGAGGAGTTTCAAAAAGAGGGCGAGGTTGTTAGGGTTGCAGGAGGGGTTTTGGTAAGAGGGCAGGTTTGTTTATCTTTCTTAATTTTTAGTCTTAGTCAGTATTATATTTGTTACATAGTACATCCAATTTTTTAGAAATTAAACATTGATCATTTCTGTAACAAATGTTGAGCATTATGTTTGATTTATGTCCATCATCCTTCTAGTTGTTTTATGTGTTCGGTGATTACTCATGGCTTACACTTGTATAGTTACACTCCAGAAACTATTATGTTAATCATTACTTGTGCTTTGCATGTGCATATGGTACATATGCATAGTTTAAGATTATGATGTCTTTGCCAAACTGAAGTCTGAATTGCTTATAAATAGTTTATCTATGTTCCGTTCTATTTTGTTTGTCAACTATTTTTTATTTATACCCAGTACCGTGTCATTGAATTTAGTTTTGACTCTAATTACAAATAACTTCATCTTGTAATGCGTTTCATCTTACTATCATAATAATCACATGGGTAATGTATGCAATGTTGGAATTTACTGTTGTTCTCCCTCTGCTGCGTGGCTACAAGCTCTTTTTTTTTTTTGCTATAGTCAGTGTCAAGTGTAGCTTATAGTAGTATTAAATTATACACATAAAATAGTTTTAGCTTATTCTATTATATGCATAAAATTGTGTAAACATTAAGATACTGGATTAAAATGAAGAAGAGTTTAAAGGGGATGGAACATAGTGGATATGATGCTCTGCTATGCTTGAGTGTGACATTAAAAATAGTTTTAACTTTTGAAAAAAAGACTCGTCAAAACTTAGACCTATGACTGGTACTAAAATATATTTTACCTTAATTGTGCGCAGAATCTAACCCTTGTTTTAAAAATTTTAAAACCTCATTTTTTTACACACATGTTTCATAATGCTGAATTCATTCATCCGTAAGGCTAACCAGGATAATGGATTATGGATTATAATATTCTTTATAATATTTATAGAGAGAAATAAAAAGGTGTATTCATTGTGAATTTACAATCTTAAATGCACCATACGCTAAAATTGTCTAATTAACTCCACTAGACCTCTAAATTCTAATTAAATCGAAGGTATATTTATCTAAAAGTACTAAATGCAGGCAGTTCCTTGTAGTAAAAGTGTAGACTCATGTACTCCATATGTACTAGTGCATATGCATACTTTAATTATGCCAAATTGTAAAGGTAGCTATTATGAACTCTAATAGGCAGACAAATATGTTTGACTAAATAAATTTAGCAACAAACTACGGTAAGAAGCTCAAATTCTACTTTATTCTAGTGTTATTTTCATTTGGCTTTTTATTTAATTTTATCCACTGTGATTTGATATCTTATTTAGATCTTTGATCTAAGCCTATGTTTGCTGCTTCAAATTTTCGGTTCAATCGAATTTTTAGTTTATTATTCAAAAAATGCCGAAATGCTGCCATGACTATTCAAACTTGCGAGATGTATAGCCCATTATGTTATCGATGTTAATGTTGGTCTAACATGTACTATTCCAAATGCTGGCGTAACTGCGTGATCTATGTTGCTTGCTGTTTGCTCCTTTTTTATTGAACTATGCAACTTATTATAAATTACTGCAAGCACACAGGCATGGAGTATGCAGGTTGAACATAGAGATTTGATTGAAAATTAATAAAATTTTAATTTTATAACATTAGGCAAGTTATAAATGATGTAGAGGATGGTAGAAAGATTGTATTAGAAATTGAAATGTAATTTAAAACAAACCGATTTGAATCAACAACTAAAAGAGAGTTATCAATTTAAAGAGAAGTAATTTAAATTCCTGATCTTTTTGAATCTAAAAAGAAAAGGCTATTGTAGAAATTAAGTTAATTAACTATTTCGAATACAAAGATAAATCAAAACAAACTTGAAATTGAAAAAAGTAGATGAACGTTAAAATAAAACACTAGAATTGCAAAAAATAAAAATTACATAGCATAATTAAACAAGTGCAAAGTAAATTAAAAATAAAATTAAGATTACCATCAAAACTAATTGTATGGTTAATCACTCATAAGAAAATGAAAATTAAATAGTAATTGTATTCTAGCAAATTTAATTGACTAGATAACATAATTGACTATGAAAGAAAAATGCAAAGTAGGAATGAAGGAAAGAAAAATAGAATTTTATTAAAGAAGATATGAAAATTCAAGCATACATTTACAATGAACACATTGGGCATTTATAGTGAATGAGGTCTTCACTGTATATGCACATATTACTCTAATCAAATCCTTCTACGTATTCAGTTTACAAAAAAGAAATATATTCTCTTCATTGTCGTGGATTTGAGAGTTCAAGTTAAGATTCCTGCCTTCCGATATTCAACATGTGGCAGCATTAATGGTAGAGGGTAAATGTGATATGCTGATTGGTATGAATTTAATTGAAATCAAGAATTATATCTTGTTTCCATCAGAATATCTTGTCCAATCTTCAAGTCTATGAAAGATGAGATGGTGAATCATTTGTAAATGTAAACTATTCTAATGTTCCAAGAAGAAATTAACATATGCATATATTCCAATTATCTTCATTTGTTTTTGTATATATACATACACACATACACATGCGTTTACATATGTATATATGACATATAAACACAAATGCCTATGTATTTTTAGCGGTTCATAGGCGGCAGGTGCACAATATCCGATCTTTTCGTTTTTCAAAAAAATAAAACAATCCCAGGGATCGAACTTGACAAACTTTGACAAATTATTCAACCTTTACTAATGAGCTACAACTTCCTTTGAGCAAGAACCTATAGAGCATGAGTCTTCATTGGCGTTGACATGGAAAAACAACATTTTTATCAACAATTGTTCTTTTATTAAAGTGAAGATGACTTTGATTCATCTATCTGCAAAAACACTATAAATACCCAGTGTGACAATTTATTAACAATAAAGATAAATATGAGCATAAAAATAAACACTTTTAAATGTTAATCACTTGCATGAGTTGGTAGAGACGAAGGTGCATTGATTGAGTATAGCACTAGCAATGTTGTAGTTATATCTTTAATATATAATTTCGGTAAATAATTAGGGCAATCAGAAAATATTACCGACACCGCATTAGTCAGTTTTGTGTAATCATTTATATAGGCTACGTATAGTTATGCATGGTAGTTTTCATAAATGCATGGCTGAGTACTTTACGTGTGGAAGTTCTTCCAATTATAATAATTTGTAAGTTTTTCTTAGAAACTATCGGAACTTTGGTCTATACTCGTGTCGAATCAATTAGGAGAGTACACCAAAGTTAACATAAATTGAAATATCTTGTTTAGTATCCAACCAGCACTAGTGGATGCCCTTCCAACTAGAACATTGTTACCTTCAAAATCAAATCCCTCAAAACTACATCTTGCATCATCGGCATCAAAATTAAAAAATAATTTTGTGGATGAGAAGTGGGATTAGAAAAAAAAATTTATGGGAGAATGTAGTGAATGAAGTAGATATAAATTGAAGTTTGTGGATGATTTTATAGATTAAGGGAGAAAGCAGCCATTTAAATAGTCATTGGGATAAAGCCATCATTAGGCGTTGGTTGAATAGTAGCACAACAACCGGGCACCTGATGCCAAGCGCCTATTCAATAGGTGCCTGATTTCCAGGCCGTTGTTCAAACCGCACCCAACAGAATTACATATATAAAACCATTTTTCCTAAAAATGTAACCGATTAAAAAATGTTATAAGCTATTGGACCGAGCTTAAAGGTTACATATTACATTTTGTAAAATGTAATCGCCTACTGTAGATGCTCTAACATGCTTGCCTTTTTTATGTAGTTGTCCTAGGGGATTCACAGAAGGATCAATCCAGTTCTACAGCCGGATTGATGCAATTTTCAAAATGGAGGATAACTGAAGGAATGTGACACTCATATTGATGGATGTAGACTTATGCTGGGTCAGGTTGCTGGGTCCTATCTCGAGTATGTTGAGGGAAAGCATTACAGGGCTAAAGCCCAAGAGAGGAAGGGAAGTGGTTGACATGGAGGTTAAAATAAAGGTGAATAGTGGGTAGGCCTTGATGGATGGAGACACGAGGGTGACTGGGGTAGCCTTGGACCATGGCATGGGGTTAGACTCAAAGCATGGGATGTGGGCTAGCTTGGCAGTAATAAAATAAGGCGACAAGGGCAGGTGGCTATTGCATGATCCCTGCTTATACAATACAATGGAAAAGTAAATATTAGGGACACTACCACCGAGAACGAGGTTCTACGGACATGTATTCAAGTCATTGAGTGTAGTGCCTTTTAGTTTAATTATGATAGAACACCTGAGACCTTGAAGGCAGAGAAGATCAGAGCGAAGGCTATAGTCCCACACCTCAAAGGGCACCGACTCCTCTGTAGAAGAACCTCTCCATATCGGGTCCATCACCCAACCTGTAGATGTGCCTCAACCATTTGTGCATGCGAAGGAGGCTGAACTGATGGATGGCCTGAAGTCTTCCATTGACATTTCTGATGTCTCTTTCATGTGGGAGCTAAATAAGGATTGGTTGCAAAGGTTATTCCTCATGGTGACTGAGATCATGATAGAGGTGGTTGACCTAGCTTATCGGCCAAAGTCGAGGTGGCCGTTTAATGAGACTAAAGCCATCCTTAAGACTAATCTATGGGAATGGTTTTTAGTAAGTTTTGAGGATTTTTTCCAAGTATTTCCTTCATAGTTATTTCTAATTTGTGCTAACTATTTTCTATTGTAGGTCAGAGCCTATGCTCTCCACATTAGGTGGGAGGGGTAGTATTAAAGAAGCAGACCATAAAAGATGCCAAAGCGCGGGGTCATCGAAGAAAGGAGGTGGGTGGTCGCCACGAAGAAACTATTTAAGAGAGGAGGCAGTAGATAGGTCCATTGAGATGGCGGCTAGGGAAGTGACAGAGAAGCTAGGGATGTAGTAGAGAAGGAGCAGTAGGAAGAGATCTCTACTCCATTTGGAGCTACGGCGGGAAGTGCAGTAGTTAAAAACACAGCTGAAGAAATATGCAAAGGAGGTTGAAAACATCAAAGTTTCCCTCCTTAAACACTAGAATTACCTGACCATCGATGTTATCTAAGAGTTAGTACCAGAAGTAAAGAAGGTCAAGGATCTACAAAACATGAGGCTGACCGCTATGCTGAAAAGGTTAGGTCCTGTTTGGCTTGTCGTTTTTAGTTTTGTGTTTTCGTCTATACAAAAGCGCGTCCGTTGTATGTATCGTTGAAAAACAAACAATTTTGAAAAATGAAATTAACATGTAAAATAGAAAACAAGTTTATTTTGTTTTTCGTGTTTCGAGAGATAACAAAAGCACGAAGAACAATCTAACTCCTTCGTTGTCCGTTGGTCGTCGCAATGACTAAGAATTATAAATCTTCTTCTTTTATTTCTTGCTATTTCTAAGTGCAAGTTGAAAACACAAAACTCAAAATACAAAATGAAACCAAACGGGCCCTTAATTGCTGCTAATTCCATCTTTCGTTAGTTGTAACTTTCTTCTCGCTCTGGCTTTCAAGCAAAATAGCTAGGCGGTAGGGAAGGATATGATTAACAGCGGTCAAACTCATCCCTCCATCCTTGAGTCGGAGCAGATCACTTCTTTTGTTGATGCTCTCAATAATCAAGTCTCAAACTCGGGTGTCCCTAAGCAAATGACCCATGATTACATTTCCATGCAGTGGGGACCTCTACTTAAATTTATTTTTCTACTTCACTTTTTTGTAATGGGTATGGCCAGCTTTCTGGAAAGACAACCTTTAGTTATTATTAATGAGAATTACTTTTTGTTTAATCGTTGAGTACATTATGATGCTCATTTATTTCTAAGTCTGTCTATTTATGTTTGAAAGTTGAGTGTTGTGTATGTGTGTATTTGTCATATTTTTGCAGGCAACATGTGTAATGCTTAGAGTTTAATAATGCTTGCCGATAATAAGCACTTAGAGAAACTTGAACTTGTGTGTGAGAGGAGTTAAGGTAAAATATTGTATGAGATGCTTGTGTATAACTTGTAAAAAGTTAAAAAAGGATTTAAGAGTTTTGAACATAGCTTCGTTTTTTGTCCCCATCATGGGCAGGATGGATACTGACGAGCACGCTATTAGCTCTTGCGTAAGCCCCCAAGTGGTCGGGCATCTTATTGTTTAGACATTTGTTCCTATATGAAAATGTACTCGGGAACTTTTTGTAATGACATGTTTACCTGCTTAGGGTGTTCATTTTTGGTGCCGAGCACCATCATAGTGGCACCACACCATTGGAGAGAGAAAGCAAAGTCTTATGTGCCAGGCCCCATCGTGGTGGTGCCACTCTACTAGAGGGAACATGAATGTTCTTTATGACCTAACCCATACTGATGGGGCCGCTCAATCGGAGTTAGTGAATGATTTTTTCATGCGTAACCACATCATGGCAGGGCCACTCCAACTTGGTAGGGCAGGAAACACTACGGATGCAGAATCGAGACTACTACATGAGTAATCCAACATATCTTTGCACTAGTTCCATGTTCCTCTCTTCGGTGATCAGGAATCATCGCAGATAAAAGAATTGAGGCATAAATTTTAGTGCTCACGCCATTAGTTCATCGATGCCCTATTTTGCTCTTGGAAGAATGTGCAAATACATCATGGATGCATGACTCGGGACTACTCTTCATTGGTTGCCATCTATATATTGGTGCCACCGGGAAGGTGTCGCTTACGAGTGATGCTTAACTTCTAGTGCACTCTTGACCATGTGCGCTAAACTTGCATGGCTTCATTATTGGTATGTAACATATTCATAGAAGAATTTCTTTTATTTAATGCGTAGTGATTACAAATGCTAGTTATCATATAGTCCATCTTACAAAAAATATTAAAAATAACCTCAAAATTACAAAAGTATTTACACATAATGGGTTTTGAGGTACTCCAGGTTGTAAGTCCAGGGGATATTGGTATCGTTTGGGTGTTTGAGGTGGTATGCTTCATTGGTTAGGGTAACACTAGTTATGTACAACCCCTCCCAATTGAGTCCAAGAACACCATCAGTCGAGTCCGTTGTGTTAGCAAAAACTTATCGTAAGATGAGGATGCCTGATATGAAGTTCCTTTGTTTGACCATATAGTAGTAGTGTTTGTTGAAAATGTAAGAATGAAGCAATCAAAGAAAATGAATTCATCACAAATCAAATGTACAGCTGTTTGAGTTTATATATGCACACAGCCACACAGCAGGCGTATGCACACTACACAGCCAAAATACCAAAAGAAGACTATGTAACTACATTATGTACACAGTTATATCACTAATACACTCCCTCAAATCAAACTCTCTTTTCATCTGAATCCTTCCTTCTCCTTTTCTTCAGCTACTTCCACATTCAAATCTTCTCTCATCTTAAGAAACCGATTCGATGACAAGGATTTAGTTAATACGCCTGCTCTCTGATATAATGCAGGGATGTGGTTTATGCAAATATCTCCTTTCGCCACTTGCTCTCTCACAAAATATAAGTCTAGCTCAATATGCTTAGTCCTTGAATGAAGAACTGGATTAGCAGCCAATGAAGCAGTACTTGAATTATCACACCACACTGTTGAGGAGCCTGTTGTACAATTCAGCACCTCTGACAGAAGAGACTTGAGCCACATTATTTCTGAAACTACAGCAGCTACACTACGATACTCTGCTTCGGTAGAAGATCTTGAGACTGTAGTTTGCTTCTTTGAACACCACGATACAATGTTCTTTCCAAGATATACACAATAGCCACTTACTGATCTCCGATCATCTCTATCTGCTGCCCAATCTGCATCTGCAAAGGCACTAATCTTCAGTGTTTCAGTAGGGTAAAGCTTCAATCCATAGTGTATTGTTCCAGCTAAGTATCTAAGCACACGTTTAACTGTTTTCCAGTGTTCACTTCTTGGACATTGCATATATTGACAAATTTTATTCACACTGAAGGATATTTCTGGCCTTGTGATAATGACATATTGTAGAGCACCTACTATGCTCCTATAGTGATGAGAATCATCTACTGGATCGCCAGAATTCTTGGTTAATTGCTGATTCGTAGCCATGGGTGTAACTGCAGCTTTTGCCTTGTCCATCCCTGCTCTCTTAAGTATGTTTTGAATATAGTTCATCTGATTCAAGTGAAGTCCCCCATCTTTAGTTTTTCTGACTTCTATGCCCAGAAAGAAATTAAGGTCACCAAGTTCTTTTAATCTGAATTGTTCATTCAAATAGTATGTGAGTTGATTTATTTCAGATAAGTTGCTTCCTGTTACTATAAAGTCATCCACATATACCAAAATATACATAATACTACTACTACTTCTCTTGATGAATAATGAACTATCAGATTTTGTAGGACTGAACCCTAGTCTCATCAATGTGTCTCTAAGCTTTTCAAACCAAACTCGAGGCGCCTGCTTCAAACCGTATATTGCCTTATTTAGTTTGCATACCATTGAAGGTCTACTTGTATCTTCAAACCCTTTGGGCTGTTCCATATACACCTCTTCCTCTAGCTCTCCATTCAAGAAGGCATTATGAACGTCTAGCTGTTTAACTGGCCATTTGTTGTGTAGGGCAATGGTAAGCATAACTCTGATTGTAGTAGGCTTTATAACAGGTGAAAATGTTTCTCTAAAATCGAAACCAGGTTGTTGAGTGTATCCTTTAGCTACGAGTCTTGCTTTATGCTTAGCTATGGTTCCATTGGCATTGTGCTTTAGCTTGTAAGTCCATCTACATCCTATAGCAGTTTTGTTTCTTGGCAAAGTTACTAGCTTCCATGTGTTATTGTTCATTAAAGCTTTGTACTCCTCTTCCATGGCTGTTCTCCATTTAGCATGCTTCACTGCTTGCTCATAGCTTTCTGGTTCTGATGTCATACCTTGTATTGTATATATCTTTGGTTTGAAAATACCACTTTTCCCTCTAGTTATCATATGATGTCCCTGCTTCTGTACCTGTGGTTGAGACTCGTCTCTGATTGTTGTTTCTTTTGAAGTTTCATCATTTCTACTACCTGAAACATTATCCATTGCTAATGATTGATGTATGTCATTCATATCTCTATTATCTTCCTCTTCAAAACTTTGAGTGTGTGATCTATCATCATTTATGTTGCCAACTGGTGACGCAATTGACTCTGATTCACTATGAACATCACTTTCTTCATCTCTGGTTATTGATACATGCTGTTGTTCTTCTCTAAGGATATGTAGTGGTATGGGTAGGATAGATCTCTGAGCATTGGTTACTTTGCTTGTCTTCTTCATATTGTTGTTAGTGAATGGAAAAATTCTCTCGTTGAACATAACATGCCTTGACATAATCACCTTTCCCTCTTGAGTTAAACACTTGTACCCCTTCTGTTTTGTTCCATAGCCGAGAAATGTGCAAGGACTTGATCTGAAATCAAGTTTGTGTGCATTGTAAGGTCGTAGCAGTGGGAAACATAAACAACCAAATGCCTTCAATCTCTGATAATCTGGTTTGGTACCATATAAAACTTCATGTGGACTGCTGTCTTTCAAAACTTTTGTAGGCAAGTAGTTTATCAAGTACACTGCAGTGGAGAATGCCTCCGGCCAGAATTTTAATGGTAGATATCCTTAAGCTAGAAGAGTTAACCCCATCTCTACTATATGCCTATGCTTCCTTTCAACCATTCCATTTTGCTGAGAAGTATATGGACAAGTGTGTCTATGAAGTATTCCTTTTTCATTAAAGAATTGCTTTAGTGACTTGAATTCAGCTCCACCATCCGTCTGAAATACTTTAAGTTTTCTATCAAACTGTCTCTCTACTTGTATGATAAATTGCTTCACAGCCTCTGTAGCTTCAGATTTCAATTTTAGAAAATAGATCCATGTATATCTTGTATATGCATCCACAAATGCTATATAATACTTATACCCATAGTCTGAATTTATAGACGCTGGGCCCCATAAATCACATTCAACTAGTTCAAGTGAGTTAGTGTAGATTGTTTGTGACTGATTGAATGGTAGTCTATGACTCTTGCCTAGTTGACATTGAGTACAAAAGTATGATCTGATATGAGTTAGATGTGATAAATTTTATTTATTCAAAACAACTTTCATTACACTTGCATTAGGATGTCCAAGTTTCCTATGCTATACATCATATTCATCTTCTTTATTAATAGAAACAGTATTACAACATACCATATTGCCATCACCTTTTTCTTCAGTTTTGAGGTTGAGTTTGTAGAGTCCATTATGCATTTCTCCCTGTAATAGAATGTCTCCAGTCAAGCTGTCCTTGACTAGACATATATTTGGATGAAATTCAAAGAATACGTGATTGTCACTTGCAAATTGAGAAACACTAATCAAATTCTTCTTGATTTGTGGAACTCTTAATAAGTTTCTCAACAGTAGGCTTTTGTTTCTATTGGTAGAAGTAAAATGTGCATTGCCAACATGTGAAATATTAAGTGGTGTACCATTTCCCATGTGAATAGAATTTTTACCTCTGTAGGAAGCTCCTCCTAAGTTCAGATTGTGAAGATTATTAGTAACATGATGCGTAGCTCCTGAGTCTGGGAACCAGAATGAGTTCTGATGATCATCATCTTCAGTTAAATTGACTTGACTCTCACTTTGATGATCTTGATTCTTTGAGATAACTCCTGCATCTCCTTGAATCTGACTTAGGTTTACATTGTAAGAGTGAGATCTAGATGTACCTTGATTAGGAGAGACTTGTTGATTTCCACTGTAATTAGATTCAAATTTGAAGTAGCATCTGATAGCTGTATGACCAATTCTTCCACATATTTGACATTTAGGTCGATTATTAAAGAATCTTCCTCTTCCTCTGCCTCTGTTTGGTGCTCTGCCTCTTTCATATGCATAGTTTCCTCTGCTGCCTTGCTTTTCTGGATAGTTAGTCTGTGATAATTCAGATCTGGGATTAGATTGTGTACCTTTGTTCTTTGCGTTAGTAGTAAGATTGATTGAAAATTCTGATGTAGTACTGTTCTTCTGCTCCAGCCTTCCTTCATGTGCTAGTAAAATGGAAGTGACATATTGTACTGAGGGAGTTGTTTCCTTTGATGTTATCACAACTATGATTGCTTCAAATTCTTCACCTAATCCATTGAGTATGTTGAGAATATGTTCAGTTTCACTTATTTTATGTCCAGATGATTCTAATAGGTCACAGAGGGTCTTGATCTTGTTTAAGTATTCACGAATACTCATATTTTCTTTTTTGATATTTTGTAACTGCCTCTTGTAGCTCATAATTCGAGCAGCAGCCTGAGAATTGAAGTTTTGATGAATTGCATTCCATACTTCAAGTGATGTTTTACATCCAATCACTGATGATAAGAGATTAGGGCTAATCGAAGACAAGATCCAAGAACTGTAAACTATCTTGCCTGGTATATATCATAAATTCTGTATTTGCAGACAATTGTCCCTGTTGATTCGTAGCAAATTGTGGTGGTATTGTTGTTGATGAATCTATAAATTTCTGCAATCCGTATCCCTTGATTGCCATTTCAATCTGGAATTTCCACAAAAGAAAATTGTCTTCATCTAGGGTTACAGTGATTAATTGAGTTTGGGGATTGATAATTGATTTTAGCGATTCTTCAAAGGTTTTTGATGTTTGTGTGACTGCTGTATTTGCAACATTGGTTGATTCTTCTCTTGATTGAACATCATCATCTTGCTCCATTGGTTTAGGTTGATGCGGATTTGAATTTTATAGTGGAGGGAAAAATTGAATTGTAGATTGAGGAACAAAGATTAAAGAATTGTGATGAGAAGGAGTAGCTTTCAGATCAGAATCTGGATCTGAAAAGTTATGATGGAGAAGAAGTAGATTTCAGATCTGGATCTGATATGCCGTTTGGCATGGTGCTCCGATACCATGAAAATGTAAGAATAAAGCAATCAAAGAAAATGAATTCATCACAAATCAAATGTACAGCTGTTTGAGTTTATATATGCACACAGCCACACAGCAGGCGTATGCACACTGCACAGCCAAAATACCAAAAGAAGACTATGTAACTACATTATGTACACAGTTATATCACTAATAGTGACCTATTTTTATAGGATTCTGTCTGTAGCTTTGCTTCCGTTCTTTGCCCATCTTGATCATTAATAATTAGCCGCCACAATTCTTCATTCTACTTAGCATTGAAGCTGAGGCGTCTTAGAGAGGGAACATCCACTTCTATGGGAAACATGCTTCATGTCTATAGGGTAAGGAAAAAGGAGAATTTCCTATTGAAATATAGGAAAAGCTTTTATACAATAAGAGAATGAGAAGGAGATCTTCGACCAAGTTTCCTTTGGCGGTTGTTATGCGCTTCTTTAGTGCTGGTTTCATCATTTTATTGACTACCTCCGGTTGTTTGTTCGCTTAAGGTAGGCAATAGAGGAGAAGCACTTCTCATTCCCATTTCTTTCATGGAACTTTAGGAACTGGCCATATTCAAACAAGGTGTCATTGTCAGTGATAATCTTCTTTGAGAGATCGAAACGACAAAATTATGTTCTTGATGTTGAAATTGAGGATTTTGGGCATAGTAATGATAGTAAGGCGCTCCACGTCAACCCTTTAGGTGATGTATTTGATGACGATTGTTGCATGATTGTATCTTTCCTTCACAATAGGGAGCTTCCCATTGAGGTCGATCCTCCACGTGTCAAACGACCACAGGTAGATCATTATAGTCTATAAGTTTGGGGAAGCTCGGTGTACATTGGCGAACCGCTGATAGTGGTCGCATTCCTTAACGTGGTCCATTAGGTCTTTGATCTTGCTCAACCAACAGTACTCTTGTTGCGTGGCCTTCCTAGCAAGGCTTTACCCTCCACTGTCATCTCCATGGAAGTCTTCATGTATATCTTTAAGGACTTGTCCAACTTCTGCTTGAGTGATGTAGCGTTGGGGAGGGGTGGGATATCCCCTCTGGTACAGTTTACCATCCATGACTATGTAGCTGGGTGCTTGGTATATAAATTTTCTAGCCTCTTTGCGTATACTAAGTAGTTATCAATATTTCAAGATCGAAGTTACCCATGCTCATTGCTGATTTCCATGGCAATCACCCCATGTTCGATGCACGAGGAACTTCGGAATTTTACTGGACCCAAGGGTTGGTCTCTACCAAATTACTTGCCATCTTGGCCAACTGGCCAACCTTGGCATTCTCCCTTGGTATTTATTCTAGCTTGAAATCAGAGAAGGTGTCAGTGAGTTTCTTGGATTTAGTGATGTACAAGGCCAATGTTTTGCCCTTTGCTTCAGCCATTGGTTGATTTGGTTGACTACCAATGAGGAGTTGCTATATACTTTAATTAATTCAATTTTAAGCTCTTTAAGCATCTGTAGGAAAGCCATGTGGTCTTCATACCCCACTTCATTATTGGTTGTCTTGAATTCTAATCTTGTAGCAAAACAAATGTCTAGTCCATCTGCGATGACAAGGACCATGCTGGCCTTTTCCCCTTCTCCTTGGTAAGACCAATCAACATAGAGTTGCTAGAGTGTTGATTTATAAAGCCTCCTCCTCCCTGCTATCCAAGCTAGAGAACTCCCCAATTAGTTAGAACAATATCTGACCTTTGATATAAGTGCGGTGGTGGAAGGTTACGTGGTATTGGCCCAGTTCCACTGCCCATTTTAGTAGGCAAACTATTGTGTCAGGCTGGCTCAAAACTTGCTTCAGGGGTCTTTTTATGAGGATTTTGAAAGGAGGGCCTGGAAGTACGAGTGGAGTTTGCGAGCAACAATGAGCAAGCACTATGCCAGTTTCTCTAGCCTGGCATATCTTGTTTCTGGATCCAACAAACTTTTACCGACATAATAGATTTTTCCCTGAATGCACACTTCCTCTCATACTAAGGTCGCTTTAATCACATGGTCAGTAACTGTGAGGTATATATGGAGGTCGTCCCCATTCATGGGCTTTGAGAGGATTGGTGTAACATCCCCATTTTGAGGTTCGAAAATAAGTGCTACTGATGCTGCAGTCATCAACTGTAAAGACCCGGAATTTGATCACTTTAAGAATGGATATTTAAATATAATTCTAATAATTAATTAATGGTATTTATAACTAAAATAAACTCCTTTTAATATAGTAACAAATAGTGAAATCATTTTCATTTTTTTTTACAAAACTAATTAGTTCGAAGAAAGATTGAAAATGTGGCTAGAAGTCGTTATTCGAATTTTCATCGGCTAAAAGTTATCAAAAATGTCGTAACACTTTTTAACATACATGCACACATTTATAAACCATTTTAATCATGTCTGAATAGTTGTGTACATGTATATACATTTAAGAATGCCATTACATATATATTTATATGATAAGATTTTGTTTTAAAAAGTTAAAAATATATATAATATATAAGATGCTTCTTCCAACATTTAGTACAAATGGTGTCATAGCATGTTTCCTTTGACAAGATAGGATGGTGGCTAAGGAGGGGCTGGAAATTTGATGGGAGAAAGGAGGGGGTGAGGTGGCAAAGGAAGAGAGGGGGAGGGAGGTATAGTACTAAGGGCATTTTCATAATTTCACTTGTTAACATATTATAAAATAAAATTTTCTTAATTTATTTTCATTTTTCCTCATTTTTATCTTCATTTTCAAACCTTCCTAAGCTCTTAAGAAATATTTCGTGACTACCTAAAATATTTCCTAAGTTATAAATTTTAGTTTTCTACTTGAATTCCTTAAAAAGCTTGCTAAAAAAGCACTTCTACATTCTCTTCTTCACTTCCTCTTCCACAATCAAGCCCAACTCCACTCAAAAACTATAAGGCCTTACCCTATGTGCCTATGTCCAAGCCCTCTTGATAATAAAACCATCTAAATGACTTCATTTTTCCAAATTCAAAGGTTTAGGTCATTCTCAAGTTCGAGGAGAAAATACTTTAGTTTAGTCGAATTTCGGTGAGTAAATTCAAATCTTTCTGGGAAAGAACCCATCTTTATATATATGTTGTTTTGTGTATACATATATGATGTTGTTGTACAAATTATAGCATGGTTTGGATGTATATGTATGTGCTAATGTGTGGTTAGTATTAGGATTTGAAGTGAAAGGCTAAAGTGATGCCTTGGGTTATAAAGTTGTGATTTTGGATATGTTATGGAAATGATATTCTATGTATGTGAAACTTGGATTTTTGGTTGGATGATTATGGAAGTTAGTACTTGGAAATGTTGAAAGGAATTGTGATCCTTTTTAAAGTCAAATCATATTATTTAGTTTTGATTTATTAAGTGTTTCAAAAGGAAAAAATAATATAAAGTTTCTAACTTTGAATTAGAGTTTTCAAAATGATGATTTTCAAAAGTAAGGAAGGTAAGAGATGAGGTTTGGAAAATAGCTTAGAAAGTAATTTAAAGTTATGGCATCCATAGCGATAGTAGCTATGGATGCAGTTTGAAAATATACGATTTTCAAGTTTTCAAGTTTTCTTTTAAAAATTGTTTTGAAAACCATTTTAAACATAATTACGTATTATAAACTTAATTAACTTTTAATTTATGAGTTAAATAATTAATCTATTTATTAAAAATAATTATTAATTAATTAAGTAATTAAGTTAAGTGATTAGGGTTTAAGAAGTAATTAATTAAGTTAATCATTTGTAGTTAATTAAGAAGCTTTAATTAATGACTAGTTAAGTTAAGTGGTAATTATTTTAAATAATTTTGTTTAATCAAGTTAATTATTTTTAAATTAATTATTTTATTAGTATTTAATTATTTAATTAATTATTATTTAATTAAGATTTATTTATTTACTTAATTATTAATTAATTAAGGTTTAATTTATAATAAATGTTTATTAAATAAAGTCTAATTATTTATTTATTTACTAATTAGGGTTTAATTATTATTCAATTAGAGTTTACTTATTTAATTAATTTTTGATTAATAAAGGGGAATTATTAGTAATTAATTAAAACTCAACTAACATTAATTAAAATTTGAATTTTGATTTAAGTATGATTAATTAAAGATTAATTAAGCTTTAATATATGATTTAATAATGATTTATTTATTATTTTAAAATATTTTAGACTCCAACAGTTCTTTATTCTTGAACTAACCTTCTTCTCTCAGTGAATTGTTTTTAAACCAAGGATCTCTTGTCCATGTCATTAAGTAGTCAAACAAATTAAAGTAGTTATAGTAAAACGTTGACATGTTTATTGAAAGTAAGTCGACTTGTACTTATCACAAGGACCACATTTCAAAAATGTGATAAATGCAAGGGAGTTAATTCCGGTAAGCGGGTCATGATATCTTAAGCATATGGAAGGTAATTACATATGTAAATCTTTACACCGTGATAGTGGGATAGTCCACTATAAACAACTTGACCTTTAAAATTATCGAATATTGGTTTGGAGAGACGGAGATCCGATATTAGTTGTTATCTGAAAACCACTTCGAACCAATGTAAACGTTCGAATTGGAAATGGTAAAGGCAAGATCTAACAAGAAGACTTTGAAGTGCAAGGACTATTTGCTACTAACCCTGAGGGTGATTCCAAAACGGGTATACTGGAAGTTGTGTCTTTAGTTCGTTCATCTCCTGAACGACTTGTATGGATGAATGCTAACATTGTGTCAACCTGTGTAGTTAAAGCGCTCGGCAAATTCAATGCGGCAGAGGTGCAAAAAGTCATAACAGGGATATAACGAGGATATAGTGGGATATAGCAAATGACTCTAAAATAGCATATACAACTCATACTTAACATTTTTACAAATATATAAATGGTAATTAAATGAAAATTTAACATTAAATTGAATTATAATAATACATAAATAATTTTAAATAAAAACTTGTGCGGATATACTGTAAATAAATGTAAAACTGTTATATAACATAACTAAATTTAGTAGAAGATTAGAGTATTTTCATTTCTGAAAATATATTAAAAATTCAATTAAATAAATTAATTTCATAATTTTTATAATGTATAAATGTCATATTTCAATTCATTTCTTTTAAAGAAGATATAGCGGAAATAGCGGAATATAGCGGGAATAATGAGATATAGCGGAAATAGCGGGGCTTAAAGCGGAAAGGCTATATTTGGGGCTATATGGAAAAATCGTAGCGGCAGAAATCCACTATGAGATATAGTAGGTTTATAGCGGGGTAATAACGGGGCATTAACTGCATAGGTGTCAACATATGGAAGTCAATGTTAGCATTCTAAGTGGAAATGCTATAATAAAGGTAAATGTAGCCTCAGGCCTTATCAACCGGAAATGACTAAAATAGGAAAGATGCCACAAGGCTACGTGGGCCGCTCCCATTAGGGTAAGGTTAGCCTTATCTAGAGTCCCTACCATTAACTCATGTATGCTTGTTGATCCCAACCGAGGGGTGATCTTATTCGGTACTATCCAGCAAGGGGTAGGTCGATCTTGTGTTGGCAGGGGATCCCGGTGAGATCCTTGGTGTTATTTTATCTAAAGATGCACCGTAATGGGTGGTTACCCGGTAGGCCAGTCATTGTATGGAATCCATTTTCCAATAAGTGCCTTCGATCTTAGTTGTATACCTATTATGCTAGAATTTAATTAATGTAACAATTTCGGCTATGTTAATTATTTACTTGAAAACCCTAGACATTATGATAATATCACTGAATTTCTATAAAAAGTGTTTTGGTTATCATAAGGTAAAAACCCGTCTTTGTTTATGCGGCGCGGTGTGGTCTTTTGAGATACCCTTGATTTTAAAAGTGTTTTAAAAGTAATAATTCAGTTGTTTGAGTTTACTCACACTAGACCCATATCTGATCTGGAGTTTTACTTCTTCCCCTAAAACTCTTGGGTACTCAAATTTTTATGAGTAGCCAAGTGATCCAGGTTTCTCACGATTGCATTTTGGAGGAGCTGGAGCAGGTGGCTTCAACGTTAGCTAGCTACTATCTTATTCCATTGTGTATATATGTATGTATTTTATATAGTAATGTAAGAATAGGTAGTTATAACTGCCCCATTTTGGAACTTGTACTATTATGACTCTGATGTACTATTATGGTAATATCTCTGTAAAATCTTATGTTGATTAATATATGTTGTTTCATTCCGCTGTGAGATTCTATGATTGTGAAGTTTCTTCTTATCTTTCCTTTTCTTCTACCTTTAATGACTCGTCTTTCAAAGTAAGAAAGGCGGTTCGTTACATTTGGTATCGGAGCATAGGTTAAGCAAACATCTAGGCTTTGGGTTATGTTCAACTTCGAGAGACCGTATTTGTAATTTTTATTCGTATACCTATATATATATCGGATATTTAGATTAGCTTTGATAGGTTTGGTTGGTGACATTCCTTTAAGATTATCTCGTCTAAATATTCTAAGAATTACCATGTCTAAGTAGTAAGACATGAGTAACTGAGGCAGGCGAGGTAGGGGAGAGGGTAGCATTACGACTAAAATGGTCGAACCCTAAATCCTGGAGGAGTTTGAACTATCGAAGAGGCTACAACAGAGCAGCTAAGAGTGAATTTCGCAACCTTATGCAAGGATTACACTAATCTAGGAGGGAAACCGTTTAAAGAAACTGAGTCTGTCATGGAAGTACAAGCTTGGTTGTGATCTTGCGAAAAGATTTTTAAAGGTCTTGGCTTATCACATGAACATAAAAGTCTTTAGCAGCACGACAATTGCAGGAGGGGGCAGCAGCTTGGTGGGATTTCCTCGCTGCAAATGTTCCAGAAGAAGAGTTTTCGTAGGCCCGATTTAAAGAAGTTTTTGAGGATCGGTTCCTACCTGCAGTTGGAAGGACTAGGATGTATAGGAACTTCATGGACTTGAAGCAGGGGGGTCCATCCATAGCAGAATATGATACGAAGTTCAACGAGCTATCTTGTTTTGGACCAGAATTTATCAATACCCCATTTAAGAAAATGAGATGTTCATTATGGGCATGAGAGAAAGTTTCTACGAGAAGATGACTGCTCATATCTATGGTTCTTTTATTGATTTAGTAGATATGGCTCTAAGGTACAAGGCCTTGGAAAAGAAGAAGTCTACTCCAGTAGCACCTAGTGGAAATACTATAGGAACAATTCTAACAAGAGGAAGTTCAATCCAAATTGGAGGAATCAAGGAAAAGGGAAGCAGTGAGAAGGTCAAGGAGGCAAGCCTAAGGATAATGGTTGCTATATTTGCAAGCAGAAAGGACATATTGCCAAGTATTGTTCGAATCGTGAAGTTCCAAAGCAGCAAAGTGGACCTATCTCTCCAATGGTTTAGAAGGCCTTCTATTTTAATTGTCATCAGCCCGGCCATATAGTGAAGGACTATCCACTCATGAAGAAGGTGTAGTATCCCAAGGTGTACGCTATTAAGAATGAACCGTCGGCTTCAACGGATGTGAAGAGAAAAGGCGTCCTTGAAGATACTTTACTGATTAATGGTATTTTTGTTCGAGCATTATTTGATACTGGTGCCTCTCATAGTTTTATCTCTTTAGAGTCAGTAGATAAATTTCATCTTATTCTGAGTATTGTAGAAAACCCTATGTCTGTGCCTAACCCCATAGGCGGAGTAACCCATTTGAATATGTTGTAAGAATGTGCCAATTTCCTACCTTTCTTATCACTTTACTTGAAATCCATATGTCTTAGACTTTAAAGGATTTGACATTATTCTTGGTATGGATTAGTGATCGAGATATGTCATTAGTAAGCAATTTAGGAAGAATTGCTAAAGTATCATGTAAGGAACTCAGTATCCATATGTGTAGTTTCTTGTATGCCCTAGAAGCATCCTAAGAAAATTTAGGGTCTATTGAAGTTGTTAAGAATTTTTCTGATGTATTCGAGGAGGTTAAAAGTTTACCCCCGCACCAAGAGATAAAGTTTCGCATTGATTTAGTCCCTGGTGCAAGGCCTATGGTTCAACCTAAGTGAAGGATGGCTCCAAGGGAGAGAGAGGAGTTGGTAAGGAAAACCAAGGATCTGTTAAGGAGAGGATTTATTAAAGGGACAGTTTGGCACAGGTCCCTAATAAGTTTCAAAATACACAAAAACCCTAGTAAAATAAAGTTTGTAAATTAGGTCCCTAGAATTAAGTTACTGAATAATGACATACACTTATGCAATTATTCAGTGAATAATTGCAGACATTTATGCAATTATATCAAAAAATTGCGGAAAATTCCGCAATTATTCATCCAAAAAATTGCGGAAAATTCCGCAATTATTCACCCAAAAAATTGCGGAAATTTACGCAATTTTTTCAAAAAGTTGCGGAAAATTCCGCAATTATTCACCAAAAAAATTGCATAACTATATGCAATTACTTAGTAACTTAATTCTAGGGACCTAATTTACACACTTTTTTTTACTGGGGTTTTTGTGTATTTTGAAACTTACTAGGGACCTAAGCCTAATATTCACTTTATTAAACCCAGTCGTTCGAGCTGGGGGTCTGCTGTGACGTTTGTGGCTATGTCTAATGGATCTTTAAGGTTGTGCATGAGTTATAGGGAGTTGAATAAGCTAACCATTAGGAATAAGTATCCCTTACCCCGCATCTATGATCTTTTTGACCAACTTGATGGAGCATAAACGTGTTTGGAAGTGGTATTGAATAAGCATATTTTGTAGATATCATGAATCGTGTTTTCAGAGACGTTCTTAACAAATTTATGTTAGTTTTCATTGATGACATTCTTATCTGCTCCAAATCTAAGGAGGAGCATAAAAATCATTTAGAAGTGGTGTTGGAAACATTGAGGAGACATGTCCGGAAGGCGAAGTTTTCTAAGTGCCATTTTCAACAATCATAGGTAAGGTTTTTAGGGCACATTGTATCGAGAGAAGGCATTTCGATGGACCTAGTGAAAGTGGCGTCTATTCAGGAATGGAAGCAATCACGGACTCCTGCCAAGGTTCGCAGTTTCTTAGGTTTGGCGGGATACCATAAGAGGTTTATTCAAGAATATTCTAAGATTTCCTCCCATTTGACAAAGCTAATAAAGAAGGGAGAGAAGTTTGTATGGACTCCAAAGTGTGAAGAAGCATTTCTTGAATTGAAGAAGAGATTGACCAGTGCACTACTTTTGGCTGTTCTAAATGGAAATAATGGATTCACGGTTTACGTAGATGCTTGTGGAGTGGGCTAAGCGCTGTTTTGATGCAACATGGTAGAGTGATTGCATATGCAAGTTGATAGTTGAAGCCTCACGAGAAGAACTATGCTACTAATGACCTAGAGTTGCTGGCTGTTGTCATTGCATTGAAAATGTGGAGGCACTACTTGCTGGGTAAAGATTATTCTATCACTTCTTTAGTTTCTTTCTAGTCTTTAGGGATTTTTGTGAGTAAGTTTTCTTTCTTTAATTAGGTGAAAAATTCGAGCTCTTCACGGATCATAAATCCCTGAAGTATCTTTTTACTCAGAAGGATTTAGACCTGAGACAATAGAGGTGCTTAGAGTTTCTGGCATCCTAGGACTTGGATATTCTCTATACACCAGGGAAGGCTAATGTGGTGGCAGACGCTTTAAGCAGGAATGCAGTCTTGGCTCTTTTGGAGGTTACCCCGACTCTTCTAGAAAGTGGACAGAAGCTTAGTGGCGATCATCAGGAAGGTTAATGAGGGACGGTGTACAAGTTTTAAGATTGATAATCGAGGAGTTTTGAGGATGAATGATGAATCTGTGTACCGAATGTCAACGACCTTAAGCAGGAAGTTTTGTCAGAATGTCATCGTTCTAAGTTGATCATCCCTCCAGGTGTCTCAAAGATTCATAGGGACATGAAGCAAATGTTTTGGTGGAAGGGAATGAAGAGAGATATCTCCATCTTTGTTAGTAGGTGTTCGTGATGTCAACAAATTAAAGGTGATCATAAAATGGCAGCCGGATTGTTACAACCCCTGGAAATACCTAATTGGAAATGAGAAATGATATTAATGGATTTTATCGTTGGTTTGCCCAGAACCAGAAAATAAAATGAAGGAGTATGGGTTATTGTGTACCGGTTAAATAAGAGTGCCCATTTTATTCTGGTCAAGCCAACTAGAACTACAGCCTCATTAGTAGAGATTATATAAGGGAGATAGTTTGACTACATGGAGTACCAATGAGTATAACAAGCGATCGAGATCCTATCTTTACAAGTTAGTTCTGGAGAGCCTTGCAAGTTTCATTGGGAACAAAGCTGAGTCTGAGCATTGCCTAACACCCTCAAACTGATGGACAAACTGAGAGGGTTAACCGCATCTTGGAGGATATGTTGAGGGCCTGCATCTTGGATTTTGGAGGGTCTTGGGAAGATCATCTGCATCGAGTGGAATTCTCCTACAACAATAGCTTCCAAGCAAGCATCGGTATGGCACCTTTTGAAGCTCTCTATGGAAGGCTGTGCAAATCACCAGCCTGTTGGGTAGAGTCCGGAGATTGTCTAGTGCTAGGGCTAGATGTGATTCGAGAAGCGAATTAAAAGGTTTCAATGATTAAGAAAAGGATAAAGGCAGCCCAAGATTGCCATAAGGGTTATGCTGATAGGAGGCAAAGATATTTGGAATTTGATGTTGGAGACCTTATGTTCGTTAAGATTTCACCAATAAGAAGAGCTGTTAGATTTGGGAATGCTGGAATGTTAGCTCCAAGGTATACTGGACCCTTCCGTATTCTTGAAGAATTAGGTCTCTTGCTTAAAAGGTTGAGTTACCGGAGAGATTGGCAGGTGTTCATAATGTATTCCATGTGTCGCATTAAAGGAAATTTGTGCATGATCCGACCTTGATTGTAGAGCCGTTTGAGTAGGAGGAACTGGAAGTGGAGCCAGACTTGACAATGGTTAGACATCCAGTCTATATTGTAGATCAGGATGAGAAGTGGTTGTGCAATAAGGTAGAGCAATTGGTTAAATTCAGTGGAGTGAGGATCCTAGAGACTGCATGCGGGAGACTGTAGACCACATGAAGGAGGCCTATCCTGAGTTAATGTTAGGATAGCTAGTTGTTGTATGTATAGTTTAAGCATCGTTTGCTATGGATGTTTACTATATGTCTTTTGTATGTGCCTTATGATATGGATATATAGCTTTTCAAGTACTTGAGTTATCTTCTTATGTGCTAATTTCGAGGACGAAATTCTTTTAAGGAGGAAGAGTGTAACGAGCCGGAATTTGATCACTTTAAGTATGGATATTTAAATATAATTCTAACAATTAATTAATTAATGGATTTTATAAATAAAATAAACTCCTTTTAAAATAATAAAAAATTATAGTGAAATCATTTTTCTATTTTGTTTATAAAAATAATTAGTTCGAAGAATGATTGAAAATGTGACCGGAAGTCGTTTTCCGACTTTTCGATTTTTCGTAGGCTAAAAGTTATCGGAAATGTCGTAACACTTTTTAACACACATGCACACATTTATAAATCATTTTAGTCATGTTTGAATAGTTGTGTACATGTATATACATTTAAGAATGCCTATATATATATATGACAAGATTCTGTTTAAAAAGTTAAAAATATATATAATATATAAGATGCTTCTTCCAACATTTAGTACAAATGGTGTCATATCATGTTTCCTTTGATAATAGAGGATGGTGGCTAAAGAGGGGGTGGAAATTTGATGGGAGAAAGGTGGGGGTGAGGTGGCAAAAGAAGATAGGGGGTATAGTACTAAGGGGATTTTCGTAATTTCACTTGTTAACATATTATAAAAGAAAATTTTCTTAATTTATTTTCATTTTTCCTCATTCTTATCTTCATTTTCAAACCTTCCTAAGCTCTTAAGAAATCTTTCATGGCTACTTAAAAATATTTCCTAAGTTATAAACTTTAGTTTTTAACTTGAATTTCTTGAAAAGCTTGCTAAAATAACACTTCTACATTCTCTTCTTCACTTCGTCTTTCACACTCAATCCCAACTCCACTGAGAGACTCTAAGGCCTTACCCTATGTGCCTATGGCCGAGCCCTCTTGATACAAAACCATCTAAAATACTTTATTTTTCCAAGAAAAATTCAAAGGCCTAGGTCATTCTCAAGTTCGAGGAGAAAATACTTTAGTTTAGTCTAATTTCGGTGAGTAAATTCTACTCTTTCTGGGAAAGAACTTACCTTTATATATATGTTGTTATGTGGATATATATATATATATATATATAATGTTTTTGTATGAATTATAGCATGGTTTGGATGTGTATATATGTGTTAATGTGTGGTTAGTATTAAGACTTGAAGTGAAAGGCTAAAGTGATGCCTCAGGTTATAAATTTGTGATTTTGGATATGTTATGGAAATGATATGCTATGTATGTGGAATCTTGGATTTTTGGTTGGATGGTTATGGAAGTTAGTAGTTTGGAATGTTGTAAGGAATTTTGATCCTTATTAAAGTCAAATCATATTATTTAATTTTGATTTATTAAGTGTTTCAAAAGGAAAAAATAATATAAAGTTCCTAACTTTGAATTAGAGTTTTTAAAATTATTTTTAGAATAATATTTTTCAAAAGTAAGGAAGGTAAGAGATGAGGTTTGGAAAATAGCTTAGAAAGTAATTTAAAGTTATGGCATCCACACGATAGTAGTTATGGATGCAGTTCGAAAATGTACGATTTTCAAATTTTCTTTTAAAATTATTTTGAAAACAATTTCAAACTTAATTAGGTATTATAAAACTTAACTAATTTTAATTTATGAGTTAAATAATTAATATATTTATTAAAAATAATTATTAATTGATTAAGTAATTAAGTTAAGTGATTAGGGTTTAAGATTTAATTAGTTAAGTTATTCATTTGTAGTTAATTAAAAAGTTTTAATTAATGACTAGTTAAGTTAGGGGGTAATTATTTTAATTAATTTTGTCTAATCAAGTTAATTATTTTTAAATTAATTATTGATTTGTATTAATTATTTAATTAATAATTATTTAATTAAGAGTTATTTATTTACTTAATTATTAATTAATTATGGTTTAATTTACAATAAATGTTTATTAAATAAAGTCTAATTATTTATTTATTTTCTAATTAGGGTTTAATTATTATTCAACTAGAGTTTAATTATTTAATTAATTTTTTATTAATAAAAGAAAATTATTAGTAATTAATTAAGACTTAACTGAGATTAATTAAGGTTTGAACTTTGATTTAAGTGTGATTAATTAAAGATTAGTTAAGCTTTAATTTATGATTTAATAATGATTTATTTATTATTTTAAAATATTTTAAACTCTAACAGTTCTTTATTTTAGATTAACCTTCTTCTCTTAGCGAATTTTTGTGAACCAAGGATCTTTTGTCCATGCTATTAAGTAGCCAAACAAATTAATGTAGTTATAGTAAAATGTCGACATGTTTATTTAAAGTCAGTCGACTTGTACTTAGCACAAAGACCGCATTTCGAAAATGTGATAAATGCAAGGGAGTTAATTCCGATAAGCGGGTCATGATAACTTAAGCACATGGAAAGTAATTCTATATGTAAGTCTTTACACTTTGATAGTGGGACAGTCCACTATAAACAACTTGACCTTTTAAATTATCTAATGATGGTTTGGAGAGACCGGGATCAGATATTAGTGGTTATCTGAAAACCACTTCGAACCAAATAAACATTCGAATTAGAAATAGTAAAGGCAAGATCCAAGTTGAAGACTTCGAAGTGCAAGGGCTATTTCCTACTAACCCTGAGGGTGATTCCAAAACGGGTGTAGTGGAAGTAGTGTCTTTGGTTTGTTCATCTCCTGAACGACTTGTATGGATGAATCCTGACATTGTATCAACATCTAGAAGGCAATGTTAGCACTCCAAGTAGCAATGTTATAATAAAGGTAAACGTAGCCTCAGGCCTTATCAACCGAAAATGACAAAAGCAGGGGAGGTGCAGCAAGGCTAAGTGGGTCGCTCCCATTAGGGTAAGGTTACTCCTATTTAGAGTCCCTACCATTAACTCACGTATGCTTCGGTACGGTTGATGATCCCAACCGAGGGATGATCTTATTCGGTACTATCCAACAAAGGGTAGGCTGGTCTTGTGTTGACAGGGGATTCCGGCAAGGTCCTCGGTCTTATTTATCTAGAGATGCACCATGATGGGCGGTACCGCAGTAACCCAGTCATTATATGGAAT
Source organism: Allium fistulosum (assembly GCA_030737815.1). Classification (NCBI taxonomy): domain Eukaryota; kingdom Viridiplantae; phylum Streptophyta; class Magnoliopsida; order Asparagales; family Amaryllidaceae; genus Allium; species Allium fistulosum. The sequence continues at coordinate 561,046,205 of CM060907.1, forward strand.
CCATTTTCCAATAAGTGCCTTCAGTCTTAGTTGTATACCTCTTATGGTAGAATTTAATTAATGCGACAATTTCGACCATGATAATTATTTACATGAAAACCCTAAACATTATGATAATATCAGTGGATTTTATATAAAAAGTGTTTTGGTTATCTTAAGGTAAAATCCCGTCTGTGTTTATATGCAGTGTGGTCTTACAAGATACCCTTGATTTTAAAATTGTTTTAAAAGTAGTAATTTAGTTGTTTGAGTTTGGTCACACCAGACCCATGTCTGACCCAGAGTTTTATTTCTTCCCCTAAAACTTTTGGGTACTCAAATTTTTATAAGTAGCCAAGTGATCTAGGTTTCTCACGATTGCATTTTAGAGGAGCTGGAGTAGGTGGCTTCAAGGTTAGCTAGCTACTATCTTATTTCGCTGTGTATATAGGTATATATTTTATATAGTTATATTATAACTATCCCATTTTGGAAGTTGGACTGTTATGACTCTGATGTACTATTATGGCAGTATCTCTATAAAATCTTATGTTGATTAATATACGTTGTTTCGTTCCGGTGTAAGATTCTGTGATTGTGAAGTTTCTTCTTATCTTTCGTTTTCTTCTGCCCTTAATGACTCGTTTTTCGAAGTAAGAAAAGTGGTTTGTTACATCAATAGTATTATTTCTCGGTGATTAAATGAGATCCGTTAATTGTATCTATAATATCAAGAGCACATGATTATGAAAAAGTTTCAAAACATATTTCATTAATGACTTTCATCGTTACAAAATCCCATTACATAATCCCATCGATTCCACATTTAGAGAAAACATAATAATACTTACAATTATATTCCAAGTGCGACATATGAAGGTGCCACCTTGGGCGATCAGAATCTAACCACTTGACGGTTGCAATTCCTTCAACACATCCATTCAAATAAAACATAGGCTTCAAGCATTGTAGCGGAAATAAACTCCTAATATTAGGTAGCTTTCCTCTTGCACGTCTCCCGAAGCTTATTCGTCTAACCTGAAAATCCATACTCCCGACCTATTCGATTGATTACTTGAGAGTTTAGCGAGAAAAACAAAAACTTCGGACCAAACAGAAAGTCTAGTGTGAATATACCATCTCGAACCAAAATAGATATCTAGTGAGATAACGGCGTTGAGCGAAACGGGTTTTCCCCTCACTAGTATCTTATCCAAATATGTCAATCTCAAATAATGCACCTGCAACCATAAAGGTTAGAACAAAAAATAACATAATCATATGCATGCATGCAACATGGGAAAGTCTGACCAGTCTGTCATCCTAGGATTATGCATACCTAAGGTTTACCCTTCCCAAAAATAGACTGTATGTCTCAAATCATAGATTTTATAAGGTCATCATGAACCTAATGGTTTTGTAAGCTAACCAACAAATAATCGAGCCAGCTCAGGCCAAAACTTTAACCAGATATTCAAAATCTCCAGATACATTTAGGAGAAAACTATTCTAACTATCCGAATCATAGTTTTCTTAGGGCTACCATGAACCTAATGGTTTTGTAGGCCAACCAATAACCTTTTTCTGTGAGACTATAAAGCTACTATATCCCTTCTTACGTAAACATCATTTAGTCTCACTAATGACAAGCCCTATGCACCTGAATCGCGAACCTTTACCAATCCGGGGCTAACGACTGAAGCATAGGGCACGACCCTACACAAATCCCACATTTCCACTTATTATCTGGTTTTAAATCCATGAGTCATATCTTTTTGATCAGTTCAAGGCATCCTAACACAATTGATCTATCAGATCTCATGGACGCAATTCTATCACTTAGGAGTTTAGTTTGATCACTCACTGCTAGAACAATCTAATTGGTAATTCTTCTCCCAAATCCCAAGATGCAATGTTGGATCATAATAATGTGAGTACGACAATGATAAATATGAAAATTTAACTTATCAAGTGATAACAAGAACATATAACATTATCCATCAAAATATGTTCAATCAATGGTCACATTCATAGCAAAATTACTCAAGTTTAAGTAATAATTCCTTTTACAAAATCCATATAAAACTTGGGCTAAAACACCATTTTATTTCCTTGAAAACATTTGACCTTATAAATGATTGACCACTTAAAATCATTAAAACAAGGAAAACATAGCCTATTACTTAGCCAAAATCTTGTGCCAAAATACAACCATCTTTAAATAGCTTTTATAATCTTTCGGTATAAAAAACGAGGCTGTCGAACCTCTAAAACATAAGGCTATTGAACCACTAAACAAAGCTTTCCGGTTTGCAAAATATAAGGCTAGCGCACCTATAAAAAATAGGCGTCGATTTTGTAAACATATGGCAACTATGCTGCAAAACATAGTTAGACAAGAGGTTTCGAGCCATTAAAACATTAGGGTTATCAAACCCTTAAAAACTCAGGGGTGCCGAGCCCCTAAAACTTGTTGGTGTTGAAACTCTGAAAGCTTAAAGGTATCGAACCCATAAAACAAAGGAGATGCTTAACCTTTAAAAAGAACAATATCAAATCTCGGAACCATAGGTTGTCGAGCCTCTGCAACATTGGGATACCGAACCCTATAATACTTGGTGTCGATGTTCTATACAAGCGGATACATCACTTATCTACTAAGTAGATATCGCATGCATCAACCCATATAAATGCTGAACCTATAAGTTTTATACCTCATATAACTATAAAGTAGTTATTCCAGGTATCGTCTATTATAGATGTTGAATATCAATATAATAGAGGTGCTGAGTATCTACAATGGTGTTTCAATAAATAAGTTTAAAATTGTTTTATTTTCTTTTTAAGCTAATACTTTCCACTAACTCTTGCCTCTTGTCAAAATTACGTTGAATAACAAATTACTTTACATTTTCTTTTCAAAAGTTACTGGTAGACCACGTTCTACCTTCCCAAAATAATTTGCAAACCTCTAAATTAACATTATTAATTAAAACTTTTCTATCATTATAAATTTATAAAAAATAATAACCACTTAGGAAAAATCCTTCAAAAATCACCAAAAATCCGAAGTCCTTCTTCTTTCATGTAACATCCCAGATTTTTAAGCTATTAAATTTTGGACATTTAATTCATTTTAAATGTTCACTGTGGATTTTTAATTAATTTTGGAACAAAGAGAATCGAGTTCAATTTATAAAACAAGTTATAGAATTTAAAATATGATAATTCGATTCAAATTTGGAATAGTAATTTAATATTGGATTGAAACAATTTGGGAATCTGGATGTAAATAGTGATAAAAATGGGTTTAAAATTTATTTAGAGTTATTTGAGAGTAAATAGCATGGTGGGAATTTTAGATGAATTTTAAAGTTGATAAATTAATATTTGGGATTTTATATTAATTTAAAAATGAATTTAATATTATTAAAATGCAATTTAATCAGATTTTGGTCTGGACTGAGCCAGAATGATTTTTAATGTGATTATAAATTTTATGTAATTTATTTTTAAGATAGTAAAATTTTAAAAGTGAATTTTTAAGCGTTTCTGATAATTTCAGAAAATCGCACGATTTAATAGACGAGTTAAAATAGCTTTCTGGGGCGCAGTCTCGGAATTCGACGAAACTAGTTCTATTGGATCCGTAATAGTTAGTTATTATCGGATTTCAATTTTCGTAGCAATCGGAGTTGTCGTTTGACCGTGGCAGCACGAAACTCATAGAAATCGATTTAACCGATTTAATTTTAAATCGATCGTATTATTCCGTATCTCATGCATACAATCAAATTAGCTTACGAAACCTGTTCCATTGTGTCCGGAACGCGGAAAAACCCCAGGATAGCCTATTAGAACGTGAGAATTGGAGGCCGTTTGCATTAACTGTTAAATTGAGAATTTTATTAATAAAATAATATTAAAACAGTATATTATATTTATAATCAAAACCCTAGATTCATTCGTTCAGAGCCGCCGTTCTCTTTATTTCTATGGCCGAAACTTAGTTTCGATTCTCCTCAAAAATCTCTTGATCCAAGCCTCGATTTCGAAAATTTTCAACTGGAGAATCGAAGGGGACTTCGAGATCTTTGAAGTGAACGGCTATGATGGAGAATAAGGTTCTGGATTGAGGGCAAATCGTGTAGGAAGGTCGCACGTTCCTTCACGAAAATCGAGATGATCGTGGCACCGCGTTTCGTCGGATTTGGGCCGAAGGGGGAGCAAGGCGTGCGCTTTCGGTTGGCGAGTCCCGATCGTGTTCTAGAGGGGAGTGGTGGTTGCGATTTTAAACCCTAGGGGCGGCCTATGGGTTCGATTTTACTGATGGGGATCGCGTGAAGGAAGATGAAGCAGGAGAAGGGACGGCCGCATTTTCTTTTTGGTATAATATAAAAAAGAAAAAAAAAGAAATTTGTTTTCAAATTGTCAAACTTCAAAAATTAATATCTTGTCTGTACGATATCATATTTCGATAAAATTCATGGCGTTGGAATCGCAAAGACGGACACTACGTGATGGTGCAGATCCGGAGTCATTCCGGGCAAGTAGGAATTTGGGTTAAATCGAACGTTGTTCGGTTTAATTTAAATTTCGAACGCTCGTCGAAACTCAAGGTGAGTATTCTCACTCACATCTGGATGCTAGGCATTTTAAATAGTTAATATTTAAATATCTGTGTGAATGGTTGAATATAACTGTGGTTATCAGTCTGGATTGATAATTATATATGTGATGTGCTAATATTTGTGATGCAGGGAGAAACAGGTTGGAGGGATCCAACTGGATTCCTCACAATGTAGTAATTATTTTTATAATTGATAATGATGCATGTTTATGTATTGTGATTGATAAATTTGGAGTTAAATTGTATTGTGATATTGTTGGATAAACTATAAACCCAGAATGTAAATTATAAAGAACTTTGGAATTTTAATTACAAAGAAGATAAATTGGGTTTTAAGAGAAATCAAGAAATGAAAAAAAATAAAGAATTTAAAGGAATATAGAAATGGGAATCTATTTTGAATGAGAAAAATGAAATTGGGAAAAATTGGGATTTTAAAAAAACTGTGGGAAAATTTATCAATCGATAAATGTGAAATATAAATTTCTGGAAATGAATTTTATGGAAATTATAAATTGTTTAAAATATGTTAAATGAAGCTTCCGAATATAAATTTACAATTTTAAGTGTTAATAGAATATGTTGGAAAGCCGTTTCTTCATTGGGATTTCATTTGAGCAAATTGTAAATATGGATTTTAAATTAATAAATTCTCAAATGTTTTATTTGAAAATGATTTAAACCTATATATTTAAAGTGAATTTCCGGATATGGAAAATTGAGTTTGAACTTCGGATGGAGTTATAAATAAGTATGGAATTGGGAATTTATGTTATAAACATAAGTTGAATTGAAATAACTCGGCTCGATTTATGAGACGGGTTTTTGGGATGTTTGAATTGGAATGTATTTCCCTGGGAAAGAACCAAGTTAGTGTTTTAAAAGATTTTATTTAATTAAAAGTTAAGTTTTAAGTTGTTTAAAGAGTATTGTTAAGAAGTTGTTATTTTCAAAGTAACAAATTAATAATTTAGAAATCATAATGATTTGAGAATATATTAGTAATTATTTTTACAAATGGATTTATTTAAAGGTTGGTTTTGACTTAAGCTTTGAGATTAGCATTTTTTTTCCTTTTTATAACGCTATTTTGAATTTAGTTGAACTAAAACCCTTATTTTAAATCAAAGTATATATCTTAATAATAGTTTTCTTCACGTATTTTAAATTTATATTTGAGTAAATAGATAGAAGTAATTTACATATTTTAAAGTATATTTCAGTATAAAGTATTTTAACTGGTTTTAAATGCAAAATGTTTAAGCTTGGTTTTTCCAAATGGAAATAAATGGTAAGGCTTTACCATGTAAAGGAGGAATTTGGGAATTCGTTTCAAAATGAGTTTTGAAATGTGAAAATATATCTTTTAAAGATATTAAAGGGAAAGAATAAATAATGTGAGATTATTTATTGTGTGATGGATGCTTATGGATGCTTGTGAATGTGAATTGATAGTTAAATCACCGACTATCAATATTGGCCAAATGCGCTGATCGTTTCGAAGAGACCGGGATCGGGATTTATTTCTCGAATACCACTTCGATCCGGTTTGTTCGTTTCGTGTAACGTGTTCAGAGTCAAAGATGGAGCTGTGAAGTGCAAGGGCTAGTCGCTACTAATCCTGAGGATATTTCCAAAATGGATGTAGTAAGAGTAGTGCCTTCGGTTCCGTTCGGACCCGGGACGGACTTGTATGGACGAATGCTTTCGAGACATCGTCAGGTGGGCGATGGGCATTCTAAGGGATATGTGCTATAAAGGTAACGCTTAGCCTCAAGCCTCATCAACCGGGAATGACTGAAAATCAGGGGTTATGCAGCAAGGCTTCGTGGGCAGCGCCCACTGGAGAGTATGGTCATCCCTGTCTAGATGTCCCTTTTATTTCAGCTTAGTGGTGCGGTTGCTGATCACAACCGTGGGGTGATCATATTCGGAATTGCCCATAGGTGATTCCGGACTTGTGTTGCAGGGGACTTAGGGTGGGTCCTCGGTACGCTGATCTAGACCAGGTACTGTGACAGGTGGTACCCCAGTGCCTAGTCATTCGTTGGAAATCCATTCTCCCTACGTGCATTGTACGAGTTTTGTTTGTATTACCCACGTTGTGGCTAGTATGCTGGAATTTAATCATGTAACAATTTCAGCTATTTTAATAAGTATTTGTAAATAGACACTATTATAATATCAGAGGATTTTGATATAAAAAGTGTTTTAGCTATCGTAAGGTAAAAACCCGACATGTTTATTTGTGGCGTGGTCTTACGAGATGCTTTTGATTTTCAAAGATTTTTGAAACTTTAATAATCAATTGGGTGTATTTATGATGCGCTGGTATTCCAGACTGACTCGGGTGTTATTTTATTATAATGCTCGGGTCAGACCGAGTATATTTACAGGATAGGATGCTATGGAGCTCAGGAGAGGAGCTGGAGTTCGAGACGTATTTCTCGTACTTGTATTATTCCGCTGTTGTGATTGTTGTATTGACTGATTGACTGGTTATTGATGATTGTATTATGATATACTCTGATGATGATGTATTGTATATAAAAAGATATAGTTTTCATTTGTGTAAAGATCTGTTCTATATATTATATTTTATCCGCTGCGATTGTGAGGTTCTGATTTGTTTAGTTCTTTCTTCTTCTACCTACTTTCTTATTCTCCTACAATCTGTCTTTTCCGGCATTCGATCGTCGGCATAATATACTGTTGAGTATTTTGTGTCGATTTTCAAGGGTCGAGAATGGCGGGTCGTCACATTTCACCTATAAAAATTTCAGGACCAAAATATTAGTTTAATTGTTTTTAATAATTAAAACCCAAAATATACACCTTTTTTCTCTTAGGAAATTCATAAAATATTTATATGAACTTGAAAAATTTTGAAATTAAAAATTCATCTCCAAAATAATGTTTTACATAAATACTCAAATTTCAAGTCAATTGGAGATCAAAAACTTATATTCTTACCTTTAAAAATATGTGAAAACAATTCCATAAAAATTCCAATAAATCACAATTTAATCAAATGATGATAATCATCAATCAAAGCATGACATATATTCGCAATCAACTCAGAAATCATTCATAGATCTAAAAACAAGCATAAATAATTGAGATGGATACTAATATTCACCTTAGATTGGATAAGAGAGAATGAGATTTGATGTTGATTAATCCTCTTAAGCTTTTCCTTTGATTCCCTTTAGATTTCCCTTTTTTTCTTACTGGGTAATGGTCGACCATCTCTTATGTTTTGTTTTTGATTTGTAAAATGAAATGCGAATGAATAAGAGAGGAAGGGTTTGGGGAATGGATAAAAGGAGTTATTTCCATTATGCCCTTCTTATAATTTTCTTTCTATTTTACGTTCAAATCAATCTTATTAATTGGTTACTTAAGACATGACCTAGTTAATTAACAAATCTAATTCTCCTTATCGTCCTACATTATTCTATTTAATTTATCTAATTAAATCTTCCGAATAATGTTAAAAAAAATTAAGGGTGTTACAATTGGGGGTGTTTCCAAATAGTGCTTTAATTTCTTTAAATGCTTTGGTGCACTCATTCTTCCATGTGAAGGACTTTCATCTTTTATTATGTCAAAGAAAGGAATGCATCTATCTACTGCCCGGGATATGAAGTGGCGGTCATCACACATTCAGGCTTTATACTTGTTTGATGGTGCGAGAGATCTACATGTCTTATAAAGTTGAATTTTTTCGGGGTTGGCCTTTATCCTTTCGGCACTTACAGGAACCCCAAATTTACCAGAATGAATAAAGAAGGAGAACTTATTTGGATTTAGATTCATGTTATATTTGCAGAGAATGCTAATGGTCTTGGCAAGATTTCGCACCTGCCCTTTGCCTTTTTTGATTTCATCAATATGCCATCGATGCAAACTTCAATCAGCCTTCCAATCCACTCTACAAACATTTCTTTCCCGATCCTTCAATTGGTTTTCCCCCATATTTTGAATACTGAATGCCATCACTTTATAATATGAATGAAGGTGCATTACTATACTGGTCTATGCATTGCAATCTAATTGTACGTGGAATATGCATCCATAAAAGTCAACAACTTGTTTCTACTGGTTTCCTAAATGAATTGGTCGATGTGCGACAATATGAAGCTCTCGTTTAAGTAGGCTTTGTTAAGTTTAGAGAAATTAAGGCATGTTTTCGATGTCACGTTAGGTTTTCGGACTATCACAAGATTGGCACCCATATTAGATACTCGGACTCTTTAATGAATCTATTATTGAGAAGATTTTCCATGTCTTCTTTTGACGAGTTGTACCTCAAAGGGTTGAGTGGTTTTTCAATGAACTTAGTGATTTGTGAGGTCAATGTTTAAGGCATGACATATGATAGAGGGATCTACACCCCCTATATCTGTTGGATCAGGTGCACTTGCAATAGGGTAAAAAGAGGAAATTCCAAAAAATATCTCTTTTTTAATTTGTAGTAGACCTTATTTTGTGCTACATGAACAATATAGTTACAGTAAATCGTATTTAGTGATTATTAATAAAGGAGTTTGTTGTTTTAATTTTAATTAATTAATTTATGTTCAAACTTAGTGTATGTATACTATGATTTAGATCTATTAAATATATTTGTAAGTTACTATTTCAATTTATTTTGATTTTAATTTTATACATTTAATTAATGTTTGCATTTATAATGCAACGATTATAATATAGTAAATAAATGTAGCTAATCTAGGGTATATAAATGTCAAAAATTGTTGATAACAATTGGAATATATGGTTATATTAAAAGGAATAATGTTAAGAGATAAAAAATTTAACATACACAATATCACATATTGACATAAATAATTTTATGTTTAAATGATATTTATATTAGACACACACACGCATGCACACATATATATAAGTTTATGTGCTTCGGCCTATATATCTAAAAATTTGATTTTTTTTCAAATTTTATTCTATATGTATATTTAATTATACAAACACAAATATATATTATTTTAATTTTAGATTTCAATTTTTAAATATATGTATTAAAAGCAAAATAAAAAAGTTGTTTTTTAAAAACCAAGAAACAAAAAAAAAATTTAAAGCTATAAGCATAAAATACATATATATATATATATAATTTTAGTTTAAACTATAATTTATTTATGAAAGGGAGTGCGGATTAAGGATCTTAATGCTAATTTAACACTAGAGGGGGGGGTGAATAGTATTTAATGGATTCTAAGACTTATATGGACTAATTTAAAAATTATGATATAAATAAATGCAGAACTTAATCACAGAATCAAACACAGATGCAGAAAGTAAATAAAAAGCAGTATAAGGAAAGAACACACCGGATTTTATACTGGTTTGGAGTTACCCTACGTCCAGTCCTGCACCAAGGCAAACACCTCATATAGATTTTTATTATACCAATGTCAAGATTACAATCCTCAATTTCTAAAGGCCTTGAGGTACCCTCCTGTCTTCGAGTCCGAGGCAAACTCTCTTGATTTACGGGACATAAGATCACCCAATTGATTTCCATGCACAACCACACCTTATAGGGAGACTCGATAAACTTTTGATTATAAATTGATCCTATAACTCTGAATAGCACTTTGATCTTCGAGAGAGGGCAGAGAATCAAACAAGAATGAGATTCTAATTTGATTCACTTGAGAATTCGGCAGAATTTCGGCATGATCTTAAAAATATGAAAATTTTAGAATATGGATTTGTGGAGAAGAAGGAGTGAAGAAAATAAGAAAATAGTTAGTTAAAAAATTCGTTTGTGAAGGCTATTTATAGACCAGCAACGGTCATAACCATTTGTGAAGAGATTTAAACGAATAGACACTTCTTTTGAAAATTGAAACTTTTGAATTTAACGGTCACCATGTCGACATGGGGTATCCCATGATGTCGACATCCCTTAGTTAAAAACAATTAAAAACAATGTAAAATTTGTTTTGAAAATGGTATTGAAAGGAAAACAAGATGAAATGATTCTGGAGTAAAATAAACTAATTTTCCTATGATTTAAAATAAAGAAGAGTAGAAACATATATTTTTAGAATGTATATATAAATTTGATTTTAAATCTCAAGTATATATATATATATATATATATTATAAAAAAAATTAAAAATCAGAAGATAGTTTAAAAACAAACAAAGTTTAAAACAAGAGTTTATTTAAAAACAAAAACAAAGAATATTTTAAGGCTAAAACATCTTTTCGAAAATCATTTGAAAAGGTAATTTTTAAAGCTAAAACATTTTAAAAAAATGTTTTGAAAATCATTTTAAAAAACCATTTTGAAGTAGTTTTGCTAGCTTCTTCCTGCAGAATATTTCATCACATCAGGACTCGAGAACTTGTTCAAAACCAGAATGTTCGTGGGTTTGTAAGCCACTTGTCGTAGGTTTGTAAGCTACTTATCATGGGTTTGTAAGCTACTAAGAAGGTAGAAATGGGTTCTATCCCAAATGAAATTTGGAATGAAGATTTGCATGCTATTATGAACTTTTAACAAAACTAGACACTTATCTTGAAATCTTGATCTTAATACTCATGAGTCTTCAAACTTGATTTTTTCATTCTTGATCTTTATACTGTACAGTCTTCAATAATCAGTACCTGCCTTATATATATCCTGCATAATAACATTCATATATATCTAGAAAATAGTGTTAGTATATAAGTTATAATAAAATAAGTTACAAAGGTTATTGTCATCAAAACCACTATCTCCAGTTCCTAACAATCTCCCCCTTTTTGATGATGAACCTTATAAAATATACTTACCACTTCAATCATACCATAACTCCCCCTTACACCAACAACTCCCTTTTACTCCAAGTCTACTATTTTATATAACTTCTCCCCCTTTGTCATCAACAAAAATAACCTATAAACCTTAAACTTAATAGAAAATGAGATAAACAAACATATGACATAAGAATAATAACTATGTATGAGTGAAATATAACATCCTAAGTTAAATGGAATTGAAGATTTTATACACCAAAGATTGTTTTTAGAAGAACATTAATTAATATAACACTTATATAAAAATTAACAAACCAATATACAATCAAGAAAGAGAAAAACGAAAAACGCTTAATGAGGACCCTTAACTATTAGTGATTTATGGACCGAACAATTTGGATAGTGGAGAATTATTTCTTTTTCGATTGATTCTTTTTCGATTGATTCTTTTCCGATCGAGATGTATGGATCCATGGCACAAAAGTTTCCACGTTGTTCGACCAAGTTCCCATTAGCGTCAAAAAGGACCTCTCCAACACAAATCACGTCATCGCCTTCGTCCATATGAACATCCGGATTCGGCAGAGGATGTTCTTCTTCTTGATCCTCTTGTGGTTCTTCTAGAGGCTTTTCTTCTTCAGAATCAATGGCTTGTGATGATTCTTCAATGACAATGGGATTGGCATGGTTATCCATAAGGAAGTTTTGTAAATTCCTAAGGATTCTGCCTTGCCTATCTTGTTCTCTAACCATTCGTAGTTGACTTACTTAAATTTCCATCATCATTTGAAGAAAAACTTTCATTTTCTCTTGTAATTTGATGACTCGTACATGTGTGGAACGTTGAAAAGGGCTAGAATGAGGAGAAGTGGGTAAAGAAGGTTCATTATTAGAAGAGGAAGCCATTAATTTACTGTTTTAGAAGTTTATTACAGAGAATAGAACAGAGAAAAGGAGTAAAAGTCGAAATATATAACCAAACAACTAATTTTAGAGGGAAATTTAAATTTGAAAATATCGGCCTGTATGTCGACATAGGGGGATGGGTCATGTCGACATGCCCAGTTCAATTTTTGAGAAATTTTTATTTATATTAATTTTTAACTATACTTGTATTATTTATAATTTATATTTCAGTTAATGAACATATACCTAATTCTCTTCTAAATTTAGTAAAGTTTTGTTCATTTAATGGTTTGGTTAATATATCAGCAATTTGTTTTTCAGTACCAATATATTAAAGACTTATGACTTCTTTACTTATATTATCTCTAAGAAAATGATGTCTAATATCAATATGTTTTCTTCTAGCATGATGAGTTGGATTTTTAGATAGGTTTATTGCACTAGTATTATCATAATAAATTGGTGATTTAGTTATAGTTAATCCAAAATCTTTTAAAGTTTGTTGCATATATATAACTTGAGAACAAGCCAAAGCAGCAGATATATATTCTGCTTCAGTTGTTGACAAGGATATAGTGTTTTGCTTCTTACTAAACCAAGAAACCAGAGAATGTCCTATAAAGTGACAAGTTCCACTTGTACTTTTTCGGTCTGATTTACAACCAGTGTAATCAGCATCACAATATGAAATTAAATCAAATACATTATTTTTAAGGTAAAATAAACCATAATCTAAAGTATGTTTTACATATCTTAAAATTCTTTTAACAGCTTTTAAGTGAGTTTCTTTAGGTTTAGATTGGTATCTTGCACAGAGACAGACACTATGCATGATGTCAAGACGACTTGCTATTATATAAAGCAGCGAACCAATCATTCCCCTATATAATTTTTGATCAACATCTTTTGATTTATCTTCTTTACTTAAAGCTACATTAGTTGTCATTGGAGTTGGTTTCCCACTAGAAGTGGTCAATCCAAATTTATTAATTAAATCCTTAGCATATTTTTCTTGACTAATGAAAATTCCTTTATCTAATTGTTTAATTTGAAGTCCTAAGAAGAAACTTAGTTCTCCCATATGACTCATTTCAAATTCTTTAGTTATTATATTTGAGAATTCTTTATTCATTATGTTATTAGTTGACCTAAATATTATATCACATATATTTTTACTAATTGAATATCATTTTTGTTTCTTTTAATAAAAAGAGTTGTATCTATTTTACCAATTTCAAAACCAGATTGTAGTAAATAAGATCTTAGTCTTTCATACCAGGCTCTAGGAGCTTGTTTCAGACCATATAAAGCTTTCTTTAATTTATATACATGATTTGGAAATTTATTATCTTCAAAAAGTGGAGGTTATTCAACATAAACATCTTCTTTTACAAAACCATTTAGAAAAGCAATTTTAACATCCATTTGATATAACTTGAAATTATTGTAGTTTGTGAAAGCAAGTAGAATCTTGATAGCTTCTAGTCTTGCTACGGGTGCAAAGGTTTCGTCATAATCAATTCCTTCTTCTTGACAATAACCTTGCGCGACTAAACGAGCTTTATTTCTCACGACCTCACCATGTTCATTCATTTTATTTTTATAAACCCATTTGTTTCAATTATACTTTTATCCTTAGGTCTTGGAACAAGTTCCCAAACATCATTTCTGGTGAAATGATTCAATTCTTCTTGCATAGCAAGAATCCATGAATCATCAAATAATGCTTCCTTTGGATTTTTTAGGTTCAATAGTTGATATAAAAGCTACATTACTCATACTATTTAGTTGATTTCTTGTTTTAACTATAGATTCAATATTTCCTAGTATATTTTCTACAGGATGATCTTTTAATAGCCTAATTATTTTATTAGGTTGAATGATTTCACAATTAGTTTCATTAGGTTCATTATTTAAAGTTACAAAATCTTACTCATCTTATATTTGTACAGTATCTTTAAAATTTTCATCAAAAGATACATGAACTGTTTCTTCAATAGTGTTAGTTCTTAAATTATAAACTCTAATGCTTTACTTCTATTAGAATATCTGATAAAGATACCTTTGTCGGATTTAGGTTCAAATTTATCTAAATTATCTTTTGTATTAAGAATAAAACACTTACAACCAAAAACTTTAAAATAAGCTACTATGGGTTTCTTATTATAAAGTAATTCATATGGTGTTTTATTAGTTAATGGTCTAATTAAAATCCTATTTAATATATAACAAGCTGTAGCGACTGCTTCAGCCCAAATGTTTTTAGGTAAGTTACTATCAGAAAGCATTGTTCTAGCACACTCTTAAATCGTTCTATTCTTACGTTCTACCACTCCGTTTTGTTGTGGAGTTCTTGGAAAAGAGAAATTATGAGTAATTCCTTTTTGATTACAGAAATTCTCAAAATTTTCATTTTCAAATTCTCCACCGTGATCACTTCGAATAGTTTTTATTTTTAAAGAAAGTTGATTTTGAATTCTTTTAGCAAAATTCTTAAATAATTCAAAAGCATCACTTTTAAGTTTAAGAAAAATTGTCCAAGTATATCTAGAATAATCATCTACAATTACAAAAACATATTTATTGTGATTAATTGATTAAACTTGAGATGGACCAAATAAATCTAAATGAAGTAATTCTAGAGGTTTAGAAGTAGAAATCATATCTTTTAATTTAAATGAACTTTTCTTAAGTTTTTATAATTGGCAAGCATCACATATACTATCTACTTTAAAGTTTAACTTGGGAAGACCTCTAAATAAGTCAAGTTTTGATAACCTAGATAACATTTTGAAATTTAAATGACCGAATCTTTTATGCCAAATCCAAGGGTCACTTATATTATCCAAAAGACATAAGTTATCATTTGAAACTTTCATACTAAGGATGTAAATGTTTTTTTTCCTAATTCCTTCAAAGATAACATTTGACTTATTATCTTCGATGTGACATTTATCTTTTTCAAATTTAATTTTAAATCCTTTATCACATAGTTGACTTATACTAAGCAGATTATGTTTTAAATTCCTAACTAGCAAAACATCATAAATAAGAGGAGTTTTAGAATTACCGACATTGCCGATGCCAATCACATATCCTTTTGAGTTATCTCCAAAGTTGACCAATCCACCATCTTGATATATAATATCATTGAGTAACTTGGGATTTCTAGTCATATGCCTTGAACAACCACAATAAAGTATCCATTTATCTTTCTCAATTTGCACAGTTTGTCCATTGGTTGGTTATTCTTCAAAAGCCATGTAACATGTCTGTTCCTGCATAACAAACCAATTTGGTAGATAACTTGATTTTTCATAAAAACTATATGCAGACTTATAATACTTTGATGAAATGCATAAATTCAAACTAGTATTAACAAAATTTCCTAAAAATGGCATTTTTAACTTTTCAAGTTTCAGATTATGAAAACTATGAAATCCTATGCTCTGATACCAATTGAAAGGGAGTGCGGTAAGGATCTTAAGGCTAATTTAACACTAGAGGGGGATGAATAGTGTTTAATGGATTCTAAGACTTATATGGACTAATTTAAAAATTATGATATAAATAAATGCAGAACTTAATCACAGAACAATCACAGAATCAAACACAGCTGCAGAAAGTCAATAAAAAGCAGTAAAAGGAAAGAACACACCGGATTTTATACTGGTTCGGAGTTACCCTACGTCCAGTCCTGCACCAAGGGAAACACCTCATACAGATTTTTATTATACCAATGTCGAGATTACAATCCTCAATTTCTAAAGGCCTTGAGGTACCCTCCTTTCTTCAAGTCCGGGGCAAACTCTCTTGATTTACGGAACACAAGATCACCCAATTGATTTCCAAGCACAACCATACCTTATAGCGAGACTCAATAAACTTTTGATTAAAAATTGATCCTATAACTCTGAATAGCACTTTGATCTTTGAGAGAGGGCAGAGAATCAAACAAGAATGAAATTCTAATTTGATTCACTTGAGAATTCGGCAGAATTTCGGCACGATCTTAAAAATATGAAAATTTTAGAATATGGATTTGTGGAGAAGGAGTGAAGAAAATAAGAAAATAGTTAGTTAAAAAATTCGTTTATGAAGGCTATTTATAGACCAGTAACGATCATAACCATTCGCGAAAAGATTTAAACGAATAGGCACTTCTTTTGAAAATTGAAACTTTTGAATTTAACGGCCACCATGTCGACATAGGGTATCCCATGATGTCGACATCCCTTAGTTAAAATAATGTAAAATTTGTTTTGAAAATGGTATTGGAAGGAAAATAAGATGAAATGATTCTGGAGTAAAATAAACTAATTTTCCTATGATTTAAAATAAAGAAGAGTAGAAAAATATATTTTTAGAATGTATATATAAATTTGATTTTAAATCTCAAGTATATATATATTATAAAAGAATTTTAAAAAATCAGAAGATAGTTTAAAAACAAACGAAGTTTAAAACAAGAGTTTATTTAAAAACAAAAACAAAGAATATTTTAAGGCTAAAACATCTTTTTGAAAATTATTTGAAAAGATAATTTTTAAAGCTAGAACATTAAAAAAAATAGTTTTGAAAATCATTTTAAAAAACCATTTTGAAGTAGTTTTGCAAGCTTCTTCCTGCAGAATATTTCATCACATCAGGACTCGAGAACTTGTACAAAACCAGGATGTTCATGGGCTTGTAAGCCACTTGTCATAGGTTTGTAAGCTACTTGTCTTGGGTTTGTAAGCCACTAAGAAGGTAGAAATGAGTTCCATCCCAAATGAAATTTGGAATGAAGATTTCCATGCTATTATGAAGTTTTAACAAACCTAGACACTTATCTTGAAATCTTGATCTTGATACTTGATTTCTTCATTCTTGATCTTTATAACATACAGTCTTCAATAATCAGTACCTGCCTTATATATATCCTACATAATAACATTCATATATATCTAGACAATAGTGTTAGTATATAAGTTATAATAAAATAAGTTACAAAGGTTGTTGTCATCAAAACCACTATCTCCAGTTCCTAACAATTTATACATACACAAATATATGGCATGATTTTTTTAAATTAAATACATTATTTATATATATAAATAAATATATAACTATTTTCCTTTATTTAATATTATTGTCATTATGTCCCAAAATATTCATAGCAATATAAAATGATTTTCAATATAGAAATGTATAGAAAATGAGATATTTAGTTTTTTACGATCCTATTGGTTATTGAGGTTTTAATGATTAGCTATTTCCTTTACCGACTCCTTATTTCTTGTCCTTGACTACTGCGTGCAGATCCTGTCTTCTAGTCTTTACCAATTCCTTTTAACATAAGCTAGGATTTTGTTCTATGAATTTAGAACAAGAATGAATGAGGGCTATTTATAACCATCTAGATATCAAAATATTCAACAGAATTCTCTTTAGATCCAAAGACCAAGTCATTTGCCCCTGTATTGCCTCATAGCATGGTCAATCAAACCTTAATAAGTTAACGAACTTCGGGCCTAATTAATTTGTCATATAAATTAATTATCTAGTTAATTATTTAGCACATATTTTAATTGAATCAATATAGAATAATTACATTATTTTAATTATTTTTAAGACTTCGAATAAATAATTAAAATGTAATAAAAATTCATACAATATTTTTATTAAATTTATTATTAATTTATAACATTTATAAATTAATTTTGAATTGGTTGAACTCGAAAATTAACAAATAACACGGTTGTATTGATCTCCTAGTGTGAATATAGTCCTCAATCAATGTATAATTTAAATATTGAAGCATGCATGGATTTTGCTAAAGTACATTTTCAGGTATAGGTTCAGTCACTAGTGGATTATTGCGAAATCCAATTTTTAATCTTTAATAAGCTACACCTTGTAATGATATTTTTTGTATGCTTTCTTTCATCATCATCGTATCACTATCATATCTAAAGTTTGCTCAGCAATCAAAAATTCTAGTACTATCTGTAGAAAATTGCGTAAAATAATTTAAAGTTCTTGGTTCAATCCGATAACATTTATCAATTAATTGATTTATTCTGGGCAGAGATTTTGACTTTAAGTCGATTACAAATTACAGTGACACTAACCTTCTATGGCAAAGTAGAAAAATCCTCTCTTAAGTATTGCTTCACTTCAGCAGTTCAACATATACACAATTATATTCGTAATGATAGAGTTATGTGTGTGCTCTATGGGTAATTATGTAATTTGTTACATATATCTAACTCAATAACCAATCTTGCTTGAAATAATAGGTGTTTTCTTTCTATTACATACTTGATATAATGTGTTATATTAATTAATTAATTTAATTTAAAAGTATATTTAATATAAAATCCATAAATGATATGTTTTCTGATTGTGGTTACAAAGTGTTATAACCATGAGTAATTTATCACTATGAAAACAGATATACCATTTTAAATGTTTCTTTTCAAGATGCATCGAGACTAGATATTGATGTATCCATTGAGATTATAGTATATAGCGCTCTTTAAATGTTGGGCAGTGTATTACTCACGACTGCTAGGGGAAACTAGGGGTTGCATACTAATAGTTATTGGATAATTATGGAATGACTCACTGATAGTTTTTTTGTTAATATAATTAAGGTCAAACAGAAAATATCGATGTGACCGATTTCCATAGTTCTCTTGACTTGAGAATACCATCGATCTTCAATATGAAATCTCCGCTTTAATTATAGTCAAATCATGGCACGTCGTCTATCGAGTGACTATAGTTGATTCGAATGGAAGTATTGGAAGTGTAATACTGTTTAAAAGAGGATTCATCTCCTTAGTTATATGAGGTTAGTATCACAGTCAACTCAAGTCAACTCAAAGTCAAAGTCTTTAGCCATAGCATTTTGGCTAATAATAATTGTTATTATTGAACCAAAGACTTTATGTTTGGACTATAAAGTTGAATATGGACAATATTTGAATTTTGACCATTACCAAATTCAATAAGTCCAAAGTGATATAGTTTTGATGAAGAGAGAATTAGTGTAAATAAATGTCACAACCGGGTAATGCTTAATAATATAAAATGGATTTTTAACTAAACTAAGTAAGCGATAAATTTGGCTAGAATGTCACACCACCTGCTAAGTGACGTGTGAACATAACATTCCAATAGTTCGATGTTAATCGCTGACCTAATTTACACCCGACGAGTCATACAACCGACCAAACGATTTAATTAGTTTATAGTTGTTATAAATTAATTAAATTAATTAATATTTATGAAATATTAATTATAAATTTTGAATATTATTTATGGAATATATATTATTGTATATATTTATAATATTTATAAATATATTGATCTATATGCGATATCGACAAGAAATTAAATTAGATTTAATTAATAAAATTTATATGACTTAAATGGGATATTATCCCATGAGTTAAGATGTTATTTCGATAGCAATAGGGCTTGTAGAAGGAGGTAAAAACGGCTAGAGGGGTTTGGAGATGGATGGTTGAGATTTGATGAGAAATGGTATGAGATGTGATTTATATTTCTCTCTATTTATTCCATTATAAAAGGACCCCTAACCCTAATTCAAAAGGAAGTTTTTGGCATCCATTTCCCCATCATTACTAGCCGGCCTCATCATCAACTAATTCATCTCAAATCAATTCAAAGAGCGATAGTTATTGGATAGCTAAAGGCCCACGGTTCAAGGATTAGCAATCGATCGAATCCAAAAGATTTCAAAGGAGGGAGAATTCACCTTACAAGGTGTGCTCTTAGGCATTAGCATTAGGTATGTATTTTTTATACTAATTTTTGGATAAAATTATATTATTCAAATATATATATATATCATTATTATATTGCTAGTTAGGTGAAATTCTTATATGTATCATCAATGTTGTGACATATTAAATTGGTTGTATGTATGTTTTAATTTATTTAAAAAAACAAATTATATATATATAGATCTTAAGTGCACAGCCAAATAAATATTATTTTAATTATTATCATTTTATTAATTTATATATATATATATATATGTATGTGTGGGTGTGGGTGTTGTGTGTGTATTGATATACTAACTAATTTTAGTTATATGACTTGTAGTTAATTATATCATCATATCATGTTAGTAGTTGAACCTATATTTTATAAATGCATATCTAGATAGATTATATTTTTTGGTGGTTGCAAATTAATTTTTAACATTTATTTACTATTATTTGATATTATTTAAATCAAGATACTAATTAAATAAATCATATAAAATTAAATATGTTTTGAATATTAGATTTTAAATTTTTAAATTTTTTTAATCATATAAACTCTCGGACAAAAAAATCAGAATTTAAAATTATATTTTATATTTTTAAAAATAAACTTAATGAACGACTGAAATCATTTAATTAATTAAAAATATTATTTTAACTCATAAAATTTGAAATTTTTTTCATAACTTTAAAATATCATGCTTGATTTTCTAAAAATTTAAAATTCGAATAATATAACATGAAAATATTTTTTAGTATTATTTTATTGTATTTTCAATAATTAATTAATATTTAGATATTTTAATGCAACAGAATTTAAATAATTTTTTTTGTGCTATACATTTGATCTAGGAAGGTTTTAAAATATATATATATATATATTTTAAATACATAATTAATATATATATATACATGTACATAATTAGATATTATAAATATACTTATATATATATATATATATATATATATATATATATATATATATATATTTTAAAAACTTAACCCAGAGCCCTGATGAAATCGAAGGGATGGGAGGAGCCCCCCTGCTTGGTCCGACCACAGAGGAGGGAGGTTAGCCAGCCCAGCACAGAGATTTATTATCCCTAACCAGTTTTTTAGTTTTAATGGAGACCCACCACCGCGCCTTTAAATATAATAATAACAATTTTGTTATTATATGTAATACCCCAAAATTTTGTGAAAAATCATTTTTGTAAAATGATTTAATTTTGAAATATTTAGATTTAAATATGGTGAAATTTCTGGAATAAATAGTGTGCAAGTATATGTGTGCACGTGCACACTGAAATGGCACAAGAAAGAACTCCAGATTTCTTGGATTTAAAACAAGAATTAAAGAGCAATACAAACATGATTTTGCAACATGGTTATTTGATTTCTGAGATTTTATGGGTCATCTTAGAAAATAAGAAAAGTAAGTTTTACTTTAGATCAGTAAACAAATTTATTTAAAACCCAGAAAAGAAAATAATATATATATATATATATATATTTGTAAACTTGTATACATATAGGTGCATATGTTTCTGAATTTAAAAGAGGAATTAAAATAAGCCTAGATAAGATATGTATACAAATATACATTTTTAAATACTGAAAAGTACATATATATATATATATATTAGCAAGTGAAACCATAACATTAAAATGACATGAAATGTGATACAAGTCAATATGCTTGTGTAGGCAAAAATAGCAAAGGGGATTTTCAGAAATAATTAAAATAAATAGAATAGTCACACTTTTGACATGACTAAGTGAGTGGCCATTTTCTGAAAAAGTAAAAGAAAGAAAATGCAGCCTTTAAATTGGTTAATATGGCCGGGGTAATATGAATGAAAAATGCATGATGCTAAGCCAGGACAGAAATGGAATTCTGTTTCAATAAAACCCTAGAGGAAAAATGCTTATAAATAGGCAGTTTAGCCAGTAGAATTATTTTACCCCGAGCTGCATAAAAATAAGAAAAGAAGAAGAAAATATTGAAAGGAAGGAGAAAACACTCAAACAAGAATTTTCTGGATTAATAAGAAGAAACATTTAGGTGAGTAATCTCACTGAGTTCATGGCATTAAGACCTGAGTTGAGGCAGCCACTTTTTATATTGCCATTTATGTATTTCTGGTTTTGATGTATATGATTTCATCAATGCTTTTTGGATGTTTTATTTTAAATCTGATATGATTTAATATGGATGATTTTGATGATCTTTGATTGGTTGAGACATTTGTCTTTGGATGAGTATCATACTGTTTTATTTATACTCATAAATGTTAAAGTTTAGGATCTTAAAAATTATATAGAGAATACTCTCAACTGTTATAGATCTATGGCATGGAAACCTTATAAAAATGATTGGAGCTGCATTATACTTGGTATAAGTGCTGAGGCTTGAAAAGAAAAATGTTAAGGGTGCAATAGAAATTTTCTAAGTGCTGAGCCCTTAATCAAAAAAAAAACCCACAAGCTAAAATTATGATTGAACCAGATCTTGAATCTGAATCAATCATAAAGGCTTGCAGATCAGTATAACATGCCATGCCTCTTTTACAGTTGAAAATGTTCTTATATTTACTAAGATCAAGACATATTGACCCCATTTAGGAAATGACTGTCTGATTATTTCTGAGGGGAAATTATGCTAGAAGAAATTATGAATGTTTCCATGTTTGCAGTGACATGTTCACTTAGCATATTTGATGTTAGGATTTAAGACAATACACTAGTAAATAAACTAGGGAAGGGAAGGCCAAGATGACTGCTGGAATGCTTGTCATATTTGAAGTATGCAAGTTGGCACATGGTTTGTTTAAGCCCTGAGATCTTTGTGCAATGATGTGAATTAGTTCATTGCAATGTGTCCCAGTGATTCCTTAATAGCAGATGAGGCAGGGATTTAAATTGAATATTACAACCTGTAAATGAAGAAATAGGAATGTGGATATTTCTTAGGTTGAATGGTATGGAACCAAGATGATTCCAGTAAATGAAATTGATGCCAATAGATAATCATGTTTGCATGATTATGTATGCAAGTGAAGGAATGATAAGTGAATATATCATACCTGAATCAACTTAATTATACTATGCTAAAATATTTGATTGCAGAAATTTGCTTAAATAACAAGTTAGTACCCTTATATTCTCTATTGCTTAATATCATGAATGAATTGATGTTATTCATACCAGATCATAGATCTGACCCTTGTTTGCTCATGGCATCTGGGGTGTCTCATTTTAAAATGAGGCAGCCACTTATGTTCTTTCAGGTAACCCAGGCACTAAGTAAAAATGAAGTTATGGCTTTTATGGAGGAGTGAATGAACATGCTAGCTAGTCTCAATAAGAGTTTAAATTGATTATATCTGCATGTATTCAGGAAAAATATTATGTTTCTAAGACTTCCAGTCATGTAATGAATTCTATTATGGTTAGATGAACTAGTTGTATCATGTTAAATATATTGTTATGCACTAAGGTTTAAAATCTCAAAGGAAAAATCTGACTGGGAAACAATGAAATGATTTTAATTATTGATATGAATGTTTGGAAGAGAAATATGCACATGTAGTTGAGCTACTGTTTTGTATAATTTATATTATGTATTAGTTAACCTTGAGACATAACAGAGCACTGAGTTTTAGAACTAAAATCTGGATTTAGCAAGAAGTAAACTTAAAGGATTTTTTTTTTTACTGAAATGCTTTGTAAATAAATCTGAATTCATTTCTGAATTGAATTAGGAAAAGAAAAATGTTTTTCTAAAAGCTTCAGATAGAATGAAATGAAAGGTATCTCCCTTGTTTTTGAACTAGTGTATAGCATATACAAGACTCATGAGTTAACCAGCCTCAACTAAATGAAGTATTGGTTGATCATGATAGACTGTATCTTGAAAATATAGATGCATTTCAAAGCATAGTACATTTAGCAATTGTTTCACTCAGTTTTCTGGAAACTGGGCAAAGATAATGACATGTACATAAATACCTGTGTACATGTTGATAAATTGGGCAAAAATATAAATTTAAATTCTTAAAACAGTTGTAGGAATGGGTTTTAAAAATAGTTATGTAAAAAGAATTGTTTTGTATGATAGGTTATAGGCAAAAAATCAAATATATATATGCACAATTATAGGTAGGTATCAGATTTCAACCATACAGGAGAAAAATAAAAAGAAAAACCAAAAATTGTGTTTGAACCGACCAGCATAGCACTCGAACTCGTGACCTTTCATGTATAAGTTAGGCGCGTTTCCATTACGCCTAGATGTTGCTTGTGTTCACTTAGGATCCACTTACTTTTATACTGAATTTGATATTATCCAGACTTTAACATAATCATCTATATTAAAAGCTTGTTTACCACTGATTATTACTTGATCATTTCTTAATCCTAATGACAGACTAAAGTACATGTTTCTAGTGGATATTATGGCCAAAAATCTGAATACAATAATTTATCTGAATTGCTAAAAATCTAAATCAAACAGAATGTTCTTGTACAAAAAAATGAAGTATACACTCTGAACTTAGATAAGAAGATCACATACATCTTCATATGTATGTGTATGTTATTAGATATACACTGATATATTTATATTGGTAAGTTATTTTGATCCAGGATATATTTTGTTTATTGGAAAAAGAAAATGACCTTGGAAAAGATATTTGCAATGAATGATATATCTATATATCATCTCTTAGCAAAAAAAAAAAATCCTTATGAAATTAGGGTGGAAATAGGAGGGTCATTTCAGTTGGTATCAGAGCACTTGGTTGCATTGATTGTTAAGTATTATAGAAATGTATAATGTCTGTTTGTTTTGGATGAAATAATTTAGATAAGAAATTAGAAATTATAGAAGCACTCATAATATACTAATACCATTTACCCAGAATTTAGTTAGCAGAACATGGTAGGAAGAGGATCTCATCACAATGCAGGAACCAGTGCACCTCAAATGCTTGATATGCAAGAATTTGTGAGGGTTTTAAGAGATGGAATTGGGCATAGGCCTGAGAACCCACATGAAGAGCTTTCAAAACTACTGAAGACTTATTCCAATTTGGGAGGCAAGAGTTTTGAAGGAACAGAGAGTGTGATGGAAATTCAAGCATGGTTGAGAACACTTGATAGGATTTTCAATGACATGCAGTTGGATGACCAAAGAAAGAGGCAAGTAGCTTCTAGACAACTGAAAGGGGTAGCTTTAAGCTGGTGGGAGGTGATCATAGCTGGAAGAAATGAAAATGAAATCACTTGGAATCAGTTCAAGGAGATGTTGGAGGCAAGATTTGTACCAGCATCAGCCAAGACCATTTTGCTTGAAGAATTTATCAAACTTAGGCAGGGAACTTTGAATGTCACTGAATACACTCAAAAGTTTGAGGGGCTATCTAATTATGGAGCAATGCTAGTGGCAGATGAAGCATCCAAGAATGATAGGTATATAAAAGGGCTGAACCCAGGACTTAGCAGAGCTATGCTACCATATGCAGATAGAACATTTGATCAAGTAATTGATCTGGCTTTGAAACTGGAACAACATGACAAAGAAAGAGAGAAATATAGGAATTTTAAGAGCAACAACAAGAAGGATAAGGGAAGATATCACCCTTATGATAAAAAGAAGGAGGAGGCAGACAACAGGAAGAGTAAAGATACTAAAGCCAATGATACTAAGAAGAAATTGGTTTGCCATCATTGTGGAAAAGAAGGACACATCAAACCAAGGTGCCCAGAGTTAAAAGGAGGAGCCTTCAAATGCTACCTATGTGGGAAAGAGGGGCATATGAAGAGGAACTGTCCTGAGAATAAACAGCAAGGGAAATTGGCAACTTTGGAAGGAAAAGGCAAATCTGCAGTGAAAATTGATGCTGAAAATCATGGCCAAGTGGAAGGTACATTACTCATTTGTGCCATACCCATACCAGTAGTATATGATACTGGAGCAACACACTCTTTGATTTCCTATGAATTAGTTAAAGTGTTAAAATTAAACTGCAAATTGGTTGAAACCCCATTGCTTGTACAAAGTCCCCTAGGGAGTTCTAGTGTTTTGAACATGAATTGTGTGGATGTGGAGTTAAACATAGGAGGAAATATTTTTATTTCCAATTTATATGTTTTAAATTACCCAAATATAGGAGTTATATTGGGGGTAGATTGGTTAAGGCAATTTAAAGCCATAATTAATTTAGACTCATCCACCATATCATTGCAAGATTCTAGAGGCCAGAGAATCACAGTTCTATGTGAAATAGCTAAGGAAGGGAAATTGTATCATTTAGTTGACTTAGAAAAAGATCTGAGTGAACTAACCATTGAAGAAATTCCCATAGTTAATGAATACTTGGATGTGTTTGGGGAAGTTAAGGGTGTTCCACACCACAGACCAGTTGAGTTCCAAATTAATCTCATTCCAGGAGCAAGTCCAATAATCAAGAAACCTTATAGAATGGGGCCAAGTGAACTGAAAGAATTGAAAAATCAGTTGGAAGAATTAGAAGGCAAGGGATTTATAAGGCCAAGCAATTCTTGCTGGGGTTCTCCAGTAGTGTTTGTGAGAAAACATGATGGTACCTTGAGAATGTGCATAGATTACAGAGAACTAAATAAAGTAACCATCAAGAATAAATACCCATTGCCTAGAATAGATGATCTCTTTGACCAACTCAGTGAAGCTAAAATATTTTCTAGGCTAGACTTAGCATCAGGATTCCATCAAATGAAGGTTGAAGACTCAAGTGTTAAGTATACTGCATTTAACACAAGATATGGCTTATATGAATTTTTGGTCATGCCATTTGGTTTGACAAATGCTCCTTCATATTTTATTGATTTGATGAATAGAATATTTAGAGATTATCTAGACAAGTTTGTACTGATTTTTATTGATGACATTTTGATTTATTCTAAGACAGTGGAAGAGCATAAAAATCATTTGCATTTAGTTTTGTCAAGACTAAGGGAAAATGATTTAAAGGCAAAATTTTCAAAATGTGCATTTTGGAAAGAAGAAGTGCATTTCCTTGGGCATGTCATCTCTGCCAAAGGAATATCAGTAAACCCTAACAAAGTAGTGGCAATCCAAGCATGGAAAAGGCCTAGCACCATCAGTGAGATTAGATCATTTATGGGGATGGCAGGATATTATAGGAGATTCATAAAAGATTTCTCAAAAATATCATCACCACTTACCAATTTAACTAGAAAGAACCAAGCCTTTGTATGGACAGAAAAATGTGAGCAAGCTTTTATCAAAATAAAAGAAGCCCTGATTGATGCACCAGTATTGAGAGTGCCAGAAGGAAATGAAAATTTGGTTGTGTACACTGATGCAAGTGGCTCTGGGTTAGGGGCTGTGTTGATGCAGCAAGACCAGGTGGTAGCCTATGCATCTAGGCAATTAAAGCCACATGAAACCAGGTATGCAACCCATGATCTTGAACTAGCAGCAGTTGTGTATGCTTTGAAACTTTGGAGACATTATTTGTTAGGTGCCAAATTCATTTTGTACACTGATCATAAGGCACTGAAATATTTATTCTCACAAAAAGATTTGAACATGAGGCAACATAGATGGGTAGAGTTCCTAGCTGCCTATGACCTAGATATACTGTATACACCAGGCAAGGCAAATAAAGTTGCAGATGCCTTGAGTAGACAACATGCCAAGGTAGCCATGTTGATGATGGAAGAGTTTAGGGATTTGTCTATACTTACTGATTTGGAAATTGAGGAAAACAGTGAGGAACAAATGATGCCTATTGAAGAAGGTAAAGGTAAAGGAAAATTAAGTATGATATCTCTGCAATCAGATTTACTTCTTAAGATTGGACAAATGCAGGAACAAGACTTAAACATGATGGAAAAGAAAATGCTCATATCAAAAGGGGAGGAAGTAATAAATTATCAAATTGATAAAAATGGTTATTTAAGGAATAAAAATAGGATATGTGTTCCAGAAAATATAGAATTGAAAGA
Organism: Allium fistulosum; assembly: GCA_030737815.1. Lineage (NCBI taxonomy): Eukaryota > Viridiplantae > Streptophyta > Magnoliopsida > Asparagales > Amaryllidaceae > Allium > Allium fistulosum. Next base: position 561,074,288 of record CM060907.1, read on the forward strand.
GGAAATATTAAATGGGTACCATAGGAGTAAGTACTCCATACACCCAGGTAGCACCAAGATGTATCAAAATTTGAAAAGAAATCTTTGGTGGAAGGGGATGAAGTCAGATGTGGCCAGATATGTTGCAAGGTGCATGACTTGCCAACAAGTCAAGGCAGAGACACAAAGGCCATCAGGACTATTGCAACCCCTTAGTATACCACAGTGGAAGTGGGAGGATATATCTATGGATTTCATAGATGGTCTTCCTAGATCTAAGAAGGGAAACACAAGTATATGGGTAATAGTGGATAGGCTAACTAAGGTAGCACATTTTATCCCAGTTAAAACAGAAAGAAATGCTCCAAAATTGGCTCAAATATTCATGAAAGAGGTAGTAAGGTTGCATGGCATACCCAAAACCATTGTGAGTGATAGGGATACCATCTTCACCTCAAGATTTTGGAAAAGTTTTCAAGAGGCTATGGGGAGTGAATTGTGCTTAAGCACTGCCTACCATCCACAATCAGATGGTCAAACTGAGGTGGTGAACAAAGTCTTAGAGGATTTGTTGAGAGCATGTACACTGGACTTTGGAGGCAACTGGGAAGACCACCTCCATCTAGCTGAATTCACCTACAATAACAGTTACCAAAGCACCATAGGGATGGCACCATTTGAAGCCTTATATGGCAAGCCATGTTTATCACCTATATGCTGGGTAGAGGCTGGAGAAAGGGCTATTCTTGGACCTGAATATGTTAAAGAAACCACAGAGAAAATTGGGTTAATAAGAAAAAGAATAGCAGCAGCTCAAGATAGGCAAAAGAAATTTGCAGATAGGAAGAGAAAGCAAGTGGAATATGAAGTGGGAGACTTTGTTTTCATCAAGATTTCACCTATGAAGAAAGTCATGAGATTTGGCAAGCAAGGTAAGCTTACACCAAGGTATGTTGGACCCTATAAAATTCTGGAAAGAATTGGTTCATTGGCTTACAAATTAGAACTACCAGAGGAGATGAAAGCAATGCATAATGTTTTTCATGTGTCCCAACTTAGAAAATGGGTACATGATAAGGAAGACATTTTGGAAAAGCCTACCAAAATTCAAATAAATCCTGACTTGGTTTATGAAAAAGAACCAGTGGGGATTATAGCCAAGGAAGAAAAGAAATTAAGGAGCAAAACCTTGAAACTAGTTAAGATCCAGTGGAGTAGTGATCCTAATGACTGCACATGGGAGTTAGAGGATAAGATTAGAATGGATTATCCTAAGCTTTTTGCAAATTAAAAGGTAATTTTTTTTTTCTTCTGGAAAAATTATTTGTTATGCATGGTTGATATGGTTGAATTTGTTTGCTTATGCATATATTTGATAAGTTTTCAGAAAAGAAAAATGATGCTTACTAAATGTTAGAAAAATTGTGAGGACACAATTCCTAAAAGGAGGGGTGAATGTAATACCCCAAAATTTTGTGAAAAATCATTTTTGTAAAATGATTTAATTTTGAAATATTTAGATTTAAATATGGTGAAATTTCTGGAATAAATAGTGTGCAAGTATATGTGTGCACGTGCACACTGAAATGGCACAAGAAAGAACTCCAGATTTCTTGGATTTAAAACAAGAATTAAAGAGCAATACAAACATGATTTTGCAACATGGTTATTTGATTTCTGAGATTTTATGGGTCATCTTAGAAAATAAGAAAAGTAAGTTTTACTTTAGATCAGTAAACAAATTTATTTAAAACCCAGAAAAGAAAATAATATATATATATATATATATTTGTAAACTTGTATACATATAGGTGCATATGTTTCTGAATTTAAAAGAGGAATTAAAATAAGCCTAGATAAGATATGTATACAAATATACATTTTTAAATACTGAAAAGTACATATATATATATATATATATTAGCAAGTGAAACCATAACATTAAAATGACATGAAATGTGATACAAGTCAATATGCTTGTGTAGGCAAAAATAGCAAAGGGGATTTTCAAAAATAATTAAAATAAATAGAATAGTCACACTTTTGACATGACTAAGTGAGTGGCCATTTTCTGAAAAAGTAAAAGAAAGAAAATGCAGCCTTTAAATTGGTTAATATGGCCGGGGTAATATGAATGAAAAATGCATGATGCTAAGCCAGGACAGAAATGGAATTCTGTTTCAATAAAACCCTAGAGGAAAAATGCTTATAAATAGGCAGTTTAGCCAGTAGAATTATTTTACCCCGAGCTGCATAAAAATAAGAAAAGAAGAAGAAAATATTGAAAGGAAGGAGAAAACACTCAAACAAGAATTTTCTGGATTAATAAGAAGAAACATTTAGGTGAGTAATCTCATTGAGTTCATGGCATTAAGACCTGAGTTGAGGCAGCCACTTTTTATATTGCCATTTATGTATTTCTGGTTTTGATGTATATGATTTCATCAATGCTTTTTGGATGTTTTATTTTAAATCTGATATGATTTAATATGGATGATTTTGATGATCTTTGATTGGTTGAGACATTTGTCTTTGGATGAGTATCATACTGTTTTATTTATACTCATAAATGTTAAAGTTTAGGATCTTAAAAATTATATAGAGAATACTCTCAACTGTTATAGATCTATGGCATGGAAACCTTATAAAAATGATTGGAGCTGCATTATACTTGGTATAAGTGCTGAGGCTTGAAAAGAAAAATGTTAAGGGTGCAATAGAAATTTTCTAAGTGCTGAGCCCTTAATCAAAAAAAAAAACCCACAAGCTAAAATTATGATTGAACCAGATCTTGAATCTGAATCAATCATAAAGGCTTGCAGATCAGTATAACATGCCATGCCTCTTTTACAGTTGAAAATGTTCTTATATTTACTAAGATCAAGACATATTGACCCCATTTAGGAAATGACTGTCTGATTATTTCTGAGGGGAAATTATGCTAGAAGAAATTATGAATGTTTCCATGTTTGCAGTGACATGTTCACTTAGCATATTTGATGTTAGGATTTAAGACAATACACTAGTAAATAAACTAGGGAAGGGAAGGCCAAGATGACTGCTGGAATGCTTGTCATATTTGAAGTATGCAAGTTGGCACATGGTTTGTTTAAGCCCTGAGATCTTTGTGCAATGATGTGAATTAGTTCATTGCAATGTGTCCCAGTGATTCCTTAATAGCAGATGAGGCAGGGATTTAAATTGAATATTACAACCTGTAAATGAAGAAATAGGAATGTGGATATTTCTTAGGTTGAATGGTATGGAACCAAGATGATTCCAGTAAATGAAATTGATGCCAATAGATAATCATGTTTGCATGATTATGTATGCAAGTGAAGGAATGATAAGTGAATATATCATACCTGAATCAACTTAATTATACTATGCTAAAATATTTGATTGCAGAAATTTGCTTAAATAACAAGTTAGTACCCTTATATTCTCTATTGCTTAATATCATGAATGAATTGATGTTATTCATACCAGATCATAGATCTGACCCTTGTTTGCTCATGGCATCTGGGGTGTCTCATTTTAAAATGAGGCAGCCACTTATGTTCTTTCAGGTAACCCAGGCACTAAGTAAAAATGAAGTTATGGCTTTTATGGAGGAGTGAATGAACATGCTAGCTAGTCTCAATAAGAGTTTAAATTGATTATATCTGCATGTATTCAGGAAAAATATTATGTTTCTAAGACTTCCAGTCATGTAATGAATTCTATTATGGTTAGATGAACTAGTTGTATCATGTTAAATATATTGTTATGCACTAAGGTTTAAAATCTCAAAGGAAAAATCTGACTGGGAAACAATGAAATGATTTTAATTATTGATATGAATGTTTGGAAGAGAAATATGCACATGTAGTTGAGCTACTGTTTTGTATAATTTATATTATGTATTAGTTAACCTTGAGACATAACAGAGCACTGAGTTTTAGAACTAAAATCTGGATTTAGCAAGAAGTAAACTTAAAGGATTTTTTTTTTTTTACTGAAATGCTTTGTAAATAAATCTGAATTCATTTCTGAATTGAATTAGGAAAAGAAAAATGTTTTTTTAAAAGCTTCAGATAGAATGAAATGAAAGGTATCTCCCTTGTTTTTGAACTAGTGTATAGCATATACAAGACTCATGAGTTAACCAGCCTCAACTAAATGAAGTATTGGTTGATCATGATAGACTGTATCTTGAAAATATAGATGCATTTCAAAGCATAGTACATTTAGCAATTGTTTCACTCAGTTTTCTGGAAACTGGGCAAGATAATGACATGTACATAAATACCTGTGTACATGTTGATAAATTGGGCAAAAATATAAATTTAAATTCTTAAAACAGTTGTAGGAATGGGTTTTAAAAATAGTTATGTAAAAAGAATTGTTTTGTATGATAGGTTATAGGCAAAAAATCAAATATATATATGCACAATTATAGGTAGGTATCAGATTTCAACCATACAGGAGAAAAATAAAAAGAAAAACCAAAAATTGTGTTTGAACCGACCAGCATAGCACTCGAACTCGTGACCTTTCATGTATAAGTTAGGCGCGTTTCCATTACGCCTAGATGTTGCTTGTGTTCACTTAGGATCCACTTACTTTTATACTGAATTTGATATTATCCAGACTTTAACATAATCATCTATATTAAAAGCTTGTTTACCACTGATTATTACTTGATCATTTCTTAATCCTAATGACAGACTAAAGTACATGTTTCTAGTGGATATTATGGCCAAAAATCTGAATACAATAATTTATCTGAATTGCTAAAAATCTAAATCAAACAGAATGTTCTTGTACAAAAAAATGAAGTATACACTCTGAACTTAGATAAGAAGATCACATACATCTTCATATGTATGTGTATGTTATTAGATATACACTGATATATTTATATTGGTAAGTTATTTTGATCCTGGATATATTTTGTTTATTGGAAAAAGAAAATGACCTTGGAAAAGATATTTGCAATGAATGATATATCTATATATCATCTCTTAGCAAAAAAAAAAAATCCTTATGAAATTAGGGTGGAAATAGGAGGGTCATTTCATTATAATACTTACATATATATGTATATGTGTAAAATGATTTAAAAAGAAGAACTAATATTATGTACATACATACATACCTATATATATATATATATATTTAATATTTAATGCAATTGTGTGTGTGTGGGTGTAAATCACTAATATTTTTACATATAAATTATATATATACATACATATATATTTACATGGTTTTTAATATTTATAGAAATAATATGTTTACATACATACATATATTTAGACAACATTCAATGCGTCTAAGGTGGGCTAACATATCTGTTGCGATGTTAATCTCAGCATTTATATACAAACATGTTATGCCTTGCATGGATTATTATGTTTCTCATGCACACAAATACATATATGTGTATGATACATATGTGTAATATTATATTTAATTAAATATAAATTAAATTGAATTCCATCTGTAATTTATAAATTTAAATGAAATAAGAGATTTTATTTAAATTAAATTTAGAAATGTTCTAAATAAATTAGACTTCATAGGCCCAATATAGATCCAATAATGGAAAACCTTTTGAAATTCATCCATATTTTCGTTACGCGCTGGCACAGTTTGAACAATGTTATCAGAGCCCAAAAGCCTATGTGGTCTAAATTAGTCATGTTAGGGTTAACTATTAAGCTCACAACCAAAACTTCTCCCTATTATAAAAGGCCCAAATTTGAATTGGGCATTGGGCTAATTTCAAAATTATTTTAAAATTAAAAATAAAAGTTCTAGTTTAGTTAAATTTAAAAATAAGAAAAGTATTATATATTTTATAATATAAAATTTAAAAATTGTTTGAAAATTAAAAATATAATATTTTAATTTTAAAAGTTAAATTTAAAATAAAATATAAACATATTATAAATGTTATAATATAATAAAACTTTCAAAATGTTTGAAAATTAATACAAAATATATTCAAAAATTTAAAAATTTGTTAATAAGATTAATTATATTAAATAAGTTAATAATTAATGAATATGTACATGTATTATATATTATGATATATGTTATGTTGTTTCAAAACGTTTAAAATAACATAAGTATACATGTATGTATAAGAAGTGAATTTTGAAATTAATATAATTTAATTAAAATTGCTTAATTAAATAAATTAATTAAAAGCTCAATTAATTAAATATTATACACATATATATGATATATGTGTTATACTTTTATACTAAAATAATAGAAAATTAATTAAAAATTAATTGTTTAAGATTTAATTAACATAATATTTTACACAGAGACTATTATATAAGTAATATAAATATAAAAATTATATAATATGAATATATAAACTAAATGTGGAACATCATAGAAACCCTAATTAGACTTAAAGAATAAATACATACATATATATACATATATCATGATTTCTAATGTGTTCGACACTTAAATCACAAGGGTATTTCATAAGAAATACATTATTCTATAAGTCGATATTACTCGATATAATGTATTGAAGATTATGAACCTTTAATATAAAGTTTCCCTCTATCATTTATATTCTAATAGATTACTTGCATACTCTTTAGTTGTTGAGCCTTCCTCAGACTATGGATATTATGTGTAGTACTATTAATATATTAAATAAACAAGGTAAGATACTGCACGTATTTGTTGAGCTTTCCTCAATGTATGTTCTTTATATTTAGGCCGTCGTGAAAAGACAGGTCCAACTGAATAGTCTCATTTTACTTGTTGAGATTTCCTCAAGGTAAAGGTAGGATTAGGACAAGAAATAGGAGTTGTATGTGATACAATCGATAAGGAGTTATCCATCATATATGGGAGAATGATTTGTTGAACTTTCCTCAAGATTGGAATCCCAAGATATATGAGTCCTAATATCCACTAGTGAAGTCAAAAGACTTCTATGTTCCCCTTGGGGTTTGGTAAAACATAAAAGACTACTGCGAGTTTTATTAGAAAAATGAAATAATAACTAATATTGTAAGATCATATGCTATATAATGTTATAATAATCTATATTGACAGATTTGTGCATTCAATAAAATTGATAAAACGTTTATCAATTAAGATATACAAATAAACTGAATTAAAGATTGATAAATAAAAATATAATATATACTTACTAGTAAATGCTTCTTGCATATTAATGTTTCAATACCCATGCAAGCGCCTGATTTTACAACTACTAAGTACATTCGTAATTTGGTCTCTTATGTATTTATTTGGTCAAGACCATGTATTTCATTCTATGAGTTTCGAACTCTAAAAGCCATACAAGACTATGGATATTTAATCCATGTACTATTGCACATAAGTATTATATAGGGAACGATCATAGTTCGTAATGTATGATACTTCAGTGAAGTTAGTTCATCCGAAATAAGAAAAAAACTATAATGTAAGATTGAATATTCAATTTTATTTATTACAATAAAGATCATTTTGTGTTAAATGTAACACAAGACCAAAACTACAATATAGATCTAAGAACTTGATCGCTGAAATTTGATCAGTTTATGCAAAGTGCAGCATATTTGATGTCCTTAAATGTTAAGGATGATCGACTGTGCTTTTATAATGAGTTTGTAATGATGTTGTAATAATGATATTCTTTTGAATAGTTCGACCATTTAAAAAGGAAAATGAATGCATAAGAGTAAATGTGATTTAAGGTACAGTTTGGATAAAGAGAGCGAATAGTCACTTCTGCTTAATGAAGAAACATCGAAGTTGTAATAATAATAATAATTGATACTTAACATTAAAATAAGAAATATGATTTCTATTCAGAAATGTATTTTCATAAGAAATTGTTTTCTATGTGACTTATGTCTTTGAATTCAAGATATTTAATCAAAGAACTCATCGTTGTAAACAAGTTACATTATATGAAATATATAATTTATATAAGTGAATGATGGACCTATTATAGTAATGGCAGAAATAGTGGGAGCATGACATAGAAAACTTATTAATTGCTCAAGTTATGAAAAATGTTTTTGTAAAACATACCAAACGTTATTTATGAAATAATGACTATTTTTTGGTGCCAACTGAGAAATAGATATAGTTATATTTCAATATAAATATTATAAATATTCCTAATGAAATACAATTACAATATGGTATTACTTTCATAACAAAAGCGATGCATTAGTAAATACAGAAGTATCTAAAATTATTTGCAATTATTTTGGAATTATAGACTAAGCTGTAGTTCTGAGAAATAATATTATTATATGATTATAAATCATATAGTATTGGTTAATTATATCTCAAACAATTAAGGGCTATGCATCCATTTAGTGGGAGCATCATAAGAGTAGATGAACTCTTCAGATTGATACACATAGATGTATGCAATCGTAAGTCTATTAATTCCAAAACGGTTCCATGTACTTCATCATATTCATCGATGAGTTATCACAAATATGGACATGTGTATTTAATGTGCATGTATAAGTCTATGGTAAGCCTATATAATATACAATGAAGTAAATAACAGAACATGCGATAGAAATGATTCAATTTGATCGAATGGGTGAGCATATTGGAAAGAGTTCTGAACATATCCAAAAATGAATGAAGATTCAATCTCAAATGTCACTCCTCTATGTGATACATAATGATGTATCGATTAGGAGTAATTGATCTTTGATGGATAAAGTATGATTAATTATGAGTGAAGTTGAGTTTATTTCTTTCTATAAGGTCATGTACTCAAGAGTATTACACAAGGTTAATATTATTTTCTAAATAATAGTTTACAAAATCATACAAGATAATGGTTTATAAGAAACCCCAACATATCTTAGGTCAAGGAGATGGTAGGTTGTACAAGTCGAAAGTCTGCACGTAATAATTGTTCACGAGGGATCTTGTATGAATCTCCCCAAAAGGAGTATGAGAAGGACTGTCATTAGATGACATATTTTTGATTTGAACATAAGTGTAAACTAAAACCAAATCAGTTTTATATATAAGGAAATTCATAAAATGTTTATGAATACCTATTCCATTGCACTGATAAAGAATTATTTTTTTAAGAAACACCAACTTCATAGTGAAGGAATTCTTTTGAGAAATTATTGGTACTAAAATGGAATTGGATACGATCCAAAGATAAAATTGATTACATAGGGTGAAATGAATTTAACTAACCTAAACGAACATATTGCATTAGAGAGTATTCTTGCATATTGAAGAGAAACTTGAGTTTCTTATCAATGTCAGAAATACGTTATCCTTGGTTGTTTAATTAAACCATTAAGAGTATCGACTCTATGATATGGTATGATGCACAAATTTGCAAGAATTCCAAGTACGATATCAAAATATGATTTTGGTAGTCATAACCGAAGAGATGTGATCCATCGACCATGACTGTGTATTTATAAGCAAGACTAATACAGTTGGAACTAAATGAGCAATGTTGATAAGAATAATCTCGTAAATTTCAATTGTTGAAATTAGCGTAATAGATTCATCATTCAACGTGATCAAGTTATTTTGGATTTACTCATAAGATTATCGCTTGATAAGATTTAGTGTTTTCGTACGTATGTGCTGAAATAGAAAATCTAAATAATGATTTAGAATATACTATTTGCACATAACAACCAAAGTGTCTCGAATTCAGTGGGAGCAATATAGAGGTTGTGAGTTTTTGGATATGATCCAAGAAATAATATGAAAGTATCATTTTATAAGTATCAAAATTGAATAAGTATTTTGATAGAAATATCAAATAGGTTGATTTTCAGTAAAAATGCAGAGGAAGCATGTATTCATAACAAAAAATTTTAAAAGGTACATTGATATTTTTAAACAATAAGTAAATAATACATTGCTAATTTTTGACGATGTATTTGTGTTAAAACTAGCCTTAGTTGTGTTAATGCACACCACTGGATTTGTAAATGATGTCTTTTATAGTAAGTATAAAAGATATTGGGAATGTCCTAAATCGATACGAATGGATACCTTATTAAAATGTCTAATGCGGATCGTGTAAGATGGATTCCTTATGCATTGGCAATAGGAATTAGCATACATGTTATGTTGTCTATGATATCATGATTTGTTTATGTATTTGATACATGAAAAATATATCAAATCCAAATTGATATCACTAAATGATTATTTGAAGTATTTTCATGTATTTATGAAATAATAGAGAATTGTTTATAGATACAGTGAACTCCTTATAAAGGAATGTCCAGACTCAATTTTCATAAGTGACATAAGTGAAAATGTTCATATCCTTGCCCTATAAGCAAGCTAAGTTAGAAATCCAAGAGCACTGCTCTACACCAATGATAGAACTGCAAATCGTCTATAAATACAAAGCATACACCTTAACAAAAGGATTTGAACTCAAAAAACCAAAATGCATATTACTCGGCTCATTTGTAATCATAGCTTTCCTGTACTTTAGCTCTTCTAAGAAGTTATTAATGGAAAACAAAGCCAATTGGATCCTATACAGCTATTTACAGCTCATTTGAATATGAAACAAAGACTTAGCTAGTGGACGTAGGAATCTCTCCCCGAATCACTATAATTTCCCTATGTTCCTTGCTGACCATTCAAAACCTATTTCCTTACTACTTTTCGCTTAGGTACTTCGCCTTGGGTGGAATTTTGCTTTTATATTACCATGTCTGGAAATAACTTCCGGGCTTTAGGTGTCAGCTTGTGAAAAAATCATGCTAATATTTTTGGTGCTAGAAGGAGGGCCTCCAACCTTCGATTCAACATACTACTTCCTATCCCTTAATTCCAATCTACTTACTATTTGAAAATCCATAATCTCTGACAACTAAGGAAGATGCTCTTGAAATGCCTACCAAGAATGTAAATAAAAATACTACTAGAGGATCTTCCCCTCCACTTTCTGCCAATGAATAGTTTTGGCAAACAATGTTTGCCTTTATTAAAAATACCACCAAGTGCTTGGATGATCACCAGGCCAAAATGAAATGGACATTTGAGGATATGTAAAGAAGAGTCGTCGTCGATATTAATGATGAAAACCAGCCTCTAACAGTTAGCCAAAACCCTGGGAAATGGTAAATGACCAGGGAAGAAATTAGGGCCGAGTTTATTAGAAGTATTGTTAATACAACCAGGGCCGAAATACCCAAAGTAACTAGAGAAGTTTAAACCGAAAAGCTTCCAATACACCGAGCTCTGAATGGATAAGCCTCATGGGCTAACCATGTTCTAACTCGAAATCATAGATGTTGAAGTCGAACCAAATGAACGACTAAATCTCAACGATGACTGAAATATGAAATAATTTTTTGTTTAAATAGTCCGAGCTAGTTTAAAAGCTCTAAAAAGAAAAGTTTTTTTCTTCTATAGAACTGAAAACCAAGAAAATTCAACCATTTTCTGCTGATATTATGAAGGCCCCACTGCCCATGGGGTTCCGAATCCTAAAACTCTCTTGTGATGGGTCATTTGACCCAATAGATCACATTACCTTGTATGTAATACAAATGCAAGCCATCCGAGCTTTGGATGAAGTCAAGAGCAGGTTTTTACCTGCCATTTAGTAGGCTGGCATTAAAATGTTTCCAAAATCATCCTCTGGATTCAGTCTATTCTTTGGATAAATTAACAATGGAGTTCATGACTCAGTTCTTTGCATCAAGAGACACCTGAGCTTAGGTGAGTTTGCTTGTGGATATTAGACAATGAAGAGGTGAATCCCTAAAAGATTACTGTAAAAGATTCAATGACATTTCCACCAAGGTAAGGGCATGTCGGATGAATCCAAATTAATTGCCATAACTTCTAGACTATGGAGGAACATACCATTTTGGAATGGTTTAGGAAGGCAAGAATGTAGATCACTAAAAGAATTCTTTTACACGGCTCAAGAAGAATTAGCATTGAGGAGCCTAAGAAAGCTTTAAGCAAAAGTTAAGAATGGGCACATAAGAGCCAAAAGTTTATTCCAGCAAAAAGCAAAATCGAGAGCTTTAAGTTGTGGAAACTATCCCATTAACGAATTCTTACACCCATATATATGCTTTGACCCGAGATAAATTTTCATACTCCTCCACCAAGAAGACAAATAATCCAGAGCCTAATCGAGGGGCCGAATGTTGTTCTTTCCATAAACAAAATGGCCACAACATAGAAGAATGTAGATTTTTGAAAATTTTCATTAATAGACTTGTGAAAACTGGAAAGCTTAATGAGTTTTTGAGAACTGGTAACGTGCAGGGGGCACGCCAATGGTTGAAACTGAGACCGCATAATAATCAGGCCAATCGTCAAGAACATTGCCAGTACCTCATAACTTCATCAATATAATTATGGGAGTCCCACATGTATCTGTTTCCAACAACAATGGCCGGAAGAAATACATTAATGAGGCTAAAAGGTAAATATAAATAGCGTTTGAGATAAGCAAGTATGGAAAAGTTAGGAAGTTAGAACTAAGGGTTACCTTCAAGACTTTGATAAGCGGGGTGTTTTCCACTCTCACAATGATCCTTTAAAAATCATGGTGTAAACTAAACTTTTGAAGTATAAAAAATAATAGTTGATGTAGGAGCTACTATAAATATGAGTACATATGCACGTCCAGGTGGGCCTGCATTTAACCACAATGTGCATGCATTTTTATTTGTACCCGTGGAAGTAGATTTGATGGTAGCATCCCCACATTTGAACGCCGCCTAGGCAGAAACCGTTATTTTTTTGTTCTGACTGCAATAACTTCTTTATACTAACTCGGAATCAGGCAAAACTTCGACCAATGAATTCTTAGCTAAATTATAGACAATATGGTACACTCGGATACTTCATCTTGTGAACGCACACTGTAGGTCTCCAAGTGAACTGACAGTTTACTTGGAAAATAACATGTCACAACATCCTCATATTTGAACTCCGCCTAGTGCAAAAGCCGCTATTTTTTTTATTCAGACTGCTATATTTTCTTCATACTAACTTGGAATCCGGCGAGATTCGACGGATTAACTCCAACCTAAATTACGGACAGTATGGAACACTCGGATACTTCATCTTATGAACGCACACTGTAGTTCTCCATGGGGATTGACAGTTGTACTTAGAAAATAACAGGGTACCACATCCCCATATTTGAACTCCGCCTAGTGCAGAAGCCGCTATTTTTTTTGTTCAGACCGCAATATTTTCTTCATACTAACTCGGAATCCGGCGAGACTTCGACTGATTAACTCCCACCTAAATTACGGACAATATGAAACACTCGGATACTTCATCTTGTGAACGTACACTGTAGTTCTCCATGGGGACTGACAGTTGTACTTAGAAAATAACAGGCTATATTCCCATATTTGAATACTATTTCTCTATAAGATGTAAAAGGGTATATTTGGAATTTCAAAAAGACACTGAGTAAATCTATTCAATGAATTCTCCTTATTAGTAGTAATGATAGAGTGAACGATTTCCATTATTATAATGAGGGGTATTTCTGGTATTTCAAAAAGACACGGTTGAATTCCTATTCAAGGAATTCTCATTATTAGTAGTAAAGATTATCTTTGAGCATGTCTTCGACAAAATTAGCCTGCCTGAAAACATTTTCGAACCAAGCCAGACCCTAATATATGGCTTTAGTGACAAAGGATCTATCCCCTTCGGAGAATGCAGCCTTATGGTAAAAATTGGCATTGCGGCATGTTCAAAATTTTTTGAGACTACATTCATGATTATGGATGTACCATCTATCTGTAACGCCTTCTTCGATAGGCCATCTCTTGATGCTATTGACGGAATGTGTCAACTAAACACTTGCAAATCAAATTCCCTACCGAGTATGGTGAGGAAAGTGTGAGAGGAGAACAATGGGTCTCTAAGTAGATGTATTATGCTAGTTTAAACATGGTTAGTAAAGGGAAAATTTCTACTTATGTGATTAATGTTAAACTAAAATACCTCACCATTTCCTTTAAAAATAAAGAATAAGTCAAAAGATTAGTTAGTGATGCTAATTCTACAACCATAAGCTATTGCCAAGTTCCTAAGAATGCTATCGGGACAAGAAAATAAAATCATAGGAAAAACGGTTGAAGTTTCAAGTGACAGAAAGTAATTCAACAAAATGCAACTAGGACAAATCAACAAGTCTTTCGATAGAAAAAGGAAATTGGTTCACATAGTATAAAAGGTTATGGAAGAAGAAAAATGCATTGAAGTTGATCTAGATCCAAGAAACCAACATTAAGAAAGGAATAGCTACCAAAACCATTGTAGTAGTTTATGTCCATTCAAAGGACCAATGTTAGACTATTAAGATTGGAACCTACCTTCATCCCACAATTCAAGAAGAGCTAATTCCTTTTCTTTAACACAACTTCGACATATTTGCTTGGTTCCATGATAATATAGTGGGAATATACCATTTGGTCATGTGTCTTTGTCTGAATGTTGATCCTAAATGTCCTACTATGAGGCAAAAGAGACGACCTATCAGTAAAATCCGATATGCTCCATTGCAGGAAGAAGTAGAGAAGGTTTTTAAGAACAATTTCATAAGAGATGTCCATTATCGAAAATGGACTACTAACCCGGTACTGGTAAAGAAGTCGAATGGTAAGTGGAAGTCTTTCATAGACTTTGTTGACTTAAACAAAGCTTGTCCAAAGGACTGGTTTTGTTTGCCTAGAATTGACCAACTAGTTGATGCCACCAGTGGGAATCAGTTACTTTTGTTTATGGATACTTATCCCGGTTGTACTAAGTTCCCTAGGTTCAAGCCAGATAAAGAACATACAAGCCTCATTACAAATACATGATTGTTTTGCTACAAAGTCATGTCTTTCGGTCTCAAAAACACAGGGCAAATTACCAAAAATTAGCAAAACAAATGTTTACAACGTAGATAGGTTGAAATATGGAAATCTACATTGATGATATGGTGGTGAAATCCAAGCAAGCCAATAGCTATTTGTTGGATTTGGCTGAAATGTTTGAGGTCCTTTGGAAATATCATATGATGCAAAACCCTGAAATGTTCTTTTTGAATCCGAACCACAAAGTTCTTGGACTTCATGGTACATTATAAGGGAATTGAAATCAATTCGGACCAAATCAAAGAAATAACTAACATGAAAGTGCCTATTAGTGGAAAAGAGCTAATGAGCTTAAACGAGAAGAGGTAGCCCTAAATAGGTTCTTAAGCCAACTAAACAAAAAGTGCTTTCCACTATTCAACTTACTTAAGAAGAAAATAGCATTCAAATAGACAGTCGAATGTCAGAAAGCCTTCAAAGATTTACAAATGCACCTCAGTACCTTCTAATTCTATCAAAGCCAATAAACGGAGAAGATCTCTTTCTCTATTTAGCAGCTTTGGAATAGACTGTATACTCATCATTAGTTCGAAACGATAATAGGGCTTAGCGTCCTATTTTTTATGTCAGCAAACAGTTAAGTCCAACTGAGAAGCATTATCCAGCCATTGAAAAACTTGTCTATGCTTGATCTTTACAGCTAGAAATCGCCTTATTTCCAAGTCCATCCTATCAAAGTTTTGACAGATCAACCCCCATGACTAGTATTCAGCAAACCTGAAACTTCGAGAAGGCTCATAAAATGGGCTGTAGGACTCAGCCAATATGATATTTCATACGTTACTAGAACTACTATTAAGGGACAAATACTGACTAATTGTATCTCTAAATGTATAGCTTTTGATGCTAATACCACAAGCACCGATAAGGCTAAACAACTCTCTTGGCAACTTTATGTTTATGGAGCCTCTAATGAGCAAGAGGTAGGCGTAGGTCATGTTCTAGTCACTCCGGATAACCATCAAATTTATTATGCCATCAAACTAGCCTTTCTGATGATAAATAATATGGCCGAATTTGAATCTTTAATAGCTGGAATAAAGAGGAAATCTCCATCAATGTCTTGAAGATCATAGTGTATAGTGACTCTCAACTAATCATCAACCAAGTGCTCAACAACCATTAAGCCTAAAATCAGAGACTTTCTTTATATGCAAATAATTCAAGAAACTTTTCGAAGCCTTCAAAAATTATGATATTTTAAGCATCCCTTGAGACCGAAATGCAAGATCTAATGCTTTAGCTAAATATGCCAGTTCCACGGATGTGCAAGAATATAAGTTCATTTTGCTAGACGTCCTCAAAAAGCCAAGCATACAAACACCAGAGGAAGTCTTGGTTGTAAATCAAGCCTAAGCAGCATGAAATAAAGTTGCATAACCAACTATTGCTGAAGATAATTGGATGACTCCATACATTCGATATATATCCGAAAATACCTTTCCTTTAGACAAGGCTGAAACAAGACGGATTCGGTACAAACGTCCTGACTTTACCATAATTGATGGAATATTATACCAAAGAGGCTATGCAAACCCTTATTTATGGTGTGTAACCACCACCAAAGGTTAGAAATTAATAGAAGAAGCCCATGATGGTATATGTGGGGACCATTTCGAAGGCTAAGAGTTGGCCAAAAATACTCAAGAAAGGCTTATATTGGCCAACATTAAACCAAATGCACTGGATTATGCTAAATAATGTGATAAATGCCAGTTCTATGCTAAAATTCCAAGAGCTCCACCTAGCGAGCTTGCTCTAACGATTAGCCCACGACCGTTAGATGTTTGGGGGCAATGATCTCATCGGCCCTCTTCTGACGCTAAAGGAGGGGCTAGATTTGCGATAGTTGTGATTGACTAATTCACAAAGTGGGTAGAGTCAGAACCCTTATCAACGATAGCAGCACATCAAGTCATTAAATATATTGTGAATAATATTATGACAAGATATTGTCTTTCACACAAGATCATCATAGATAACGGAACGTATTTCGAGAGGCAAGTAGAGTACTACCAAGGTCATTGCACGATCAAAAGTTTCTCCTCAGTTTCCCATCCATAGGTCACCGGTTCCATTGAAGCAGCTAAAAAAATAATTAAAGCTTGCTTAAAGAAGCCCCTAAATCAAGCTAAAGGCAATTGGGTAGATGAATTAACATTTGTTTTACGGGATTATAGAACAAGCTCAAAAACATCAATAGGGCATATTCCCTTCTTTTTAGTTTATGGCTACGAAGCCATGCTTCGAGTAGAACTTGAAATATCCTCTCATTGTAGACTCTATTACAACACTCATCGGAATACAGAACTCCAAAGAAAGTCCTTAGATTTTCTACCCGACCTTTGAGACCAAGCAGATTTAGGAATGAAATTGTATATTCGTCGAATGAATAAGTATTATAATCAAAGGGCTCGAACATGAAAATTCAGAATAGGAGATCTAGTCTTCTGAAAGATCATGCCAAATACCAAAGATCCAATGGACAGACCGCATAGTCAAAATTGGGATGGGCCTCTAATCATCCATGACATAATTCCTCAGAGAGCTTACCCGACTAAAGATGCCAGATGAAAAAATCATTCCTCGAACATGAATGTTGAGCAGTTGAAACATTACCACACATACAGTTGCCATCAAAATAAAATTTTCAAATCTATCATAGATTTCAAGTAACTTCAAATATATGAAGTATTTTTTTAGCCATGATCAAGCAGTATTATGCAAATTTTGAAAGTTGTATTAAGTATTTTAGCCATGATCGAGTGGTATGATGCAAATTTTAAACTGATGTCAAGTACTTTAGCCACGATCGAGCAGTATCGTGCAAATTTCAAAGTTATATCAAGTATTTCAGCTATGATCAAGCAGTATCATGCAAACCTCAAAATTATATCAAATATTTTAGACATGATCGAGTAGTGTCATGCAAATCTAAAAGTTATACCTAGTCTTTTAGCCATGGCCAAGTAGTGTCAAGCAAAGAAAGAGAGAGCCATGGCCAAGTAGTATCATGCAAAGAAAGAATGAACCACGGCCAGGTAGTGTCATATAATATAGGCATAAAAGCTGCAACAACTAGTTTTCCAATTGACATAAATGTAAGACTCGTTCACAATGTCTGGAGCATGATGCCAAAATTTTCTTAAAAAAATCTCGCCACTAGGCTGGCTATTTTTTACATAATTTTCCAATCAATTTTACGGTTTATGGAACTAAGAACCTAAATCCAAAATGACATTGCTTTTTATCAGTGCAACCTTAGTGAAGTTATGATCACTTTAAACGATGGCTTTGAGTCATTCGACATTAATTATTGCCCAAAATCTCTAATTATAAAACTATTTCGGCTCCGGCCACCAATAAGAAAACTTTAGAAAGGTTGCATTTTGACTTTGCAGTCCATATAACAAGCCAATGAGTTCGAATAAGATGGAACATCGTAGTAATCCTGGAGGACGAGCCTATACATAATAAATAAAATTATATTCGTGGTTAATTCTATACTCCAAGTAGAAGTTCTATCATAATATTTCAAAATTAAAGTAAGTAATTACAAAAGTCGGGATGATCAACCGATTAAAAAGATTGGGACATAGATCCTTGTGAGAATTCTTGTTTTCCTAGAATATCTGAAAAAACATAATGGGGCCATCTACATAAAATCCTCATGGATTTCGATAAACAATCCCAGGAGTAACACCCTGGAGTGGCATGGATCGGTCTCCCCTAATAGTCCAACTAGCACAAACCACATTATGGTGTGCCATGGTTATCCTTCCTATGGTTGTAATTGATATGTCCCTTATGCTTTGAAACCCTCACGAATAAGGTAAAAACCCTCATAATGACGTATAAACCCTCATAATGTAGCAAAAAGGTTTTCAAAGTCTATTTTCCACAAACCTTCATAAATGAGGCAAACATTTTAAGAGTTATCTTCCAAACCCTCATAATGAGGCAAAACCCCTCACTACAACGATAAATTTTCAAAATCAATTTTTAAATCCTCGTCATAAGGTAAGATTTCAATGTCATTTTCAAGTCCCCGTTTGTTAGTGATTATAAATTACTTTCACCTATTACGGCACTCTACTATACATAGCCTTTGGCTTAAAATGATTTTCTTCTATTACAAAAATATACTATAGATAGCCTCCGGGTTAAAATTAATTTCTCCCTTACAGGTATAGCATCCCCCATTTGAGGCCCAAAACTAAGTGCAACAGATGCTGCAGTCATCCATAGTATTAATTTCCCGTGACAAAATGCGGCCATGTTAATCATTTTGCTAATACCAGAAACATATGAATATGAAAAAATAATAATTAAACACAATTTAATAACAAATTTTCACTTTACAAATGATTTTTTATATTCATTACATAATCTCATTTGCAAACCCTGTTTGGGGAAATTATAATTATTACAAAATACTCCAAGGGCGACATATATATGAAGATGCCTCTTGGTTGATCAGAATCAAATACTTGGCATTACATAACTTGCTAATTATATCCAAATAGACAAAACCAACCAACACAGCAGATTCGTTAGGTACTGCTAAATAGCTAGATTGCCTTCAGAACGTCTCTGGAAGTTTATTCGTCTAGCTGGATACTTGAAATCCCTTACTCGCGACCTACTCAAATGAGTACATGAGAGTTTAAGGGGAAAAAAATCTTCAAACCAGATAACAGACTGGTGTGAAAAATAACCTACCATCTTGAACCAAATAGATATCCAGTGAGACCATGTCGTTGAGCTGAATAGGTTTTCCTCTCACTAGTACCTTAACCAAAACATATTAACCATATATCGTGCTCTTGCATCCACAATGGTTAGCATATAGTAAATAACCTTTACAATCACATAACTTAGGCAAGTCTAACTAATCTATCTTCAGAGGGTCACCCACACCCTTACCCAATCCCCAAAATCATATAATGGATTATCCATCCCAGTTTAATTGACAATCCGTCTAATTTCAAATGACTATCCGTCTTAATTAATTTGACTACTAGTCTTATATATATGTGGACTATCCATCTCATATATGAACATTTTTTTAGATTATCTATCCCCTCTCATGTGGACAACCCATCACACATGGTTTCAATAACAAAATTATATGGACTATCCATCTCATATGTAATTATTATTTGGATTACCCATCCCTTACCGTATGGACTACCCATCATACATGGTTTAGCTATTTAAATTATGTGGACTATCCATCACACATATTCCATTTATTTAAAATGATGTGGACTATCCATCACACATCTCATAGTTTTCCTAGGTCAAGTATGAACCCTTCATTAACCTCATAGAGACTATCCATCTTCGACACAATATGGACTATCCATCTCACCAATAGTTTTCTTATGATAACTATGAATCCATCACTTATAAATTTAATACATGTTCAGCTTACATGTCCAACCTATGTCTATTGGTGTCCCAATTAGGTTGTATACCCCTTAAACTTATAACATCTCAAAATAGTATGCATTGGTATCTCTAATGATCTATGTTGAACTTATTAAAGAATTTTTTTACATTAGTATCCCCAACGATTAGTGTCGAAATTCATAAAGTAAAATACATTGGTACTCCCAATGAATAATGTCGAAATCATAAAACATATTGCTCACCGTCATTTGTTAAGATAATATAGAACATTTTCGGTATTAAAACAATGGATACCTTTATCCAAGGCCGAAAAATGAAACTTAAACTCTTTTAGGTATAAAATTTCATATCGAAAATGATGTCGTCGACTTACATGTGCTATAGGTTATCCACCTAGTAAAACAAATTTTTTTAAGAAGGCATATAAACTGAGCAATATGTCTTTTAAACTCCAACATCGCACCAAGATTCACAGTGACAATGACGCACGACATCATTACCCAAAACAATGCAAAAGAAACCTTACCGGCCTTGATGAGTAGCTGCAACAGGACTAGCGGCGTCATTATAAAATTTTGTACTTAGCTTACTTCGACTATTATGCCGCTAAATATATAGGTGCAATGTTAAAGACAAGCGGCATCAGTGCCACTTATATAGTTGGTGTCGAAAGCATTCAAAATAGTGGTACACGACATCGATTAGAACAGGGTAAAACCATGAGGCACCTTTGATAGTGGCATTAAAGCTTTAAATGATTAAATGAATCATGATAATGAGATGCCGCCAATGATGGGTTACTGCCGATTTCCATTTCGACTCGATTGGAATTATTTCATAACTACCTAAGTAGTTATCATATGCTTCCCTCCTTATCGACGTCGATACTCATAGATGTAGGTTTTCTCAGGCTCGACGACGATACAAGTGACATGACATTGTCATAATTATCATGAAAATAGATTTATTACTACTAAAAGCAAAAACTTTTCACAAATCTTAACTCTTGCTCAATTTCTACAGGATATTACAAAACTTTATACAATACTTTTCTAAAAAACTGCCGCATCAAGTTTTAAAGTTCCAAAACATTTTTCAATATTAATTAACTAATATCATTAATTATTTATCAATCTAAATACTTATCTAGCATAACAAAACTCACAATAAATCTGGGCATTAGCTGTTGTATTGAAAATTAGTATGTCAGTGATCTGGGCAGAAAGGAATTCCATGGTTTTTGATAATGTTAGAAGAACTGATGCCTTAATTTGGAATGAAGTCAAGTCTCGAACTCAGACTCAGCTGAAATATTGTGCTAATGGTTTCCCAATTTCAATTGTTGATGCTTGGGGATGAGTTTGTAATTCTTGTAGCTTTTGTTTTTTTCTTTTTTCCTTCTTCTTCTTTTTCTTTATGTTGTTCTTCTTTTTTATTGTCATGCAATAAAACTGGTAGGGGCCCAGTTAACCCCGCTGGCTTTGCCAAAAAAAAAAAAAAAACTCACAATAAATCACAATTACTAAGGAAAAATCATAAAAATTCACAGAAATTCAAAATTATCATACTGTTTACCATATAAAAATTTCAAGGCTAAAAATTATATTTAATTATTTTTAATAATTAAAACCAGAATTAAACTCAATTTACACATTAGGAAACTCATAAAATATTTAATTTAACATGGAAAATAACGAAATTTAAAACCCATCTCCAAATTATTGTTTTATACCAAATACTAGAAAACCAAAGCATTTAGAGATTAAAAACTTTGGTTTTACTCTTAAAACCCTTTCAAATAATTTCATAAAATTCCCATAAATCATTATTCTATCCAAACAATGATTAGAAAACCATAACATGACAAAAATCAACAAAATAATTCGGATACTACCCATAGTCGAATTCAAGAATAAGGAAATAAAGATGAATCATGTATTATTCACCTTAGATTAATTGTTGGAGTTGAGATTTGATATTGCTCTTGAATCCTTAAGTCTTTCCTTTGATAAGCTCTACTTTCCTTTTCTAATCTTCTTGTTTAATGGCCGACCTCTATCTCCTTTCTTTCTGATTGTTTTTAAGTAAGTGAAATGTAAATGATATAAGGGGAGGGGGTTTAATGGATAAGAGGTAGATCTATTCCTATACTTCCCCTTTCATATATTCTTTTCTTAGATTAAGTTTTTAAACAATCTTACTTATTTCAATAGTAATGGCTTGACCTTAAAAATTTTCAAATCTCATTCTCCTTAAACCATTTACATTATTCTATTTAATCTATCCAATTAAATACCCTGAATAATGTTAGAATAAAATTAGGGGTGTTACAGGCTCTCCTCTTTAAAGAATTTCATCCTTGAAATTAAGTACAGATTACATAACAAGCATATCAAACATGCAAATAAAGCTAGTATACCCTACCAAATACAAAGTCTGTATACAAAAAATATAAAACGTACCATCATAATAACTCAGGATAAGTATCCTTAATCTTGTCTTTTATCTTCCAAGTATAGTCTTTCTCGTTGTCACTCCAATGAACTTTCACTAATCTGACTGTCTTGTTTCTTAACTTCTTCTCATCTCTAGCTACAAAATGAACTAGTTGTCTTATCCGGTTCCACTACTAAATCTTCTGGTGCAGTCAAAACAATAGTAGTTTCTGGATCATGCACATACTTCCTAAGATGAGAAACACGAAACACATTATGGACTCCTAGGAAGCTACTTGGTAACTCTATATCCAACATATCTTGGTGCCATTTTTTTCGACTTTTCAAATCGTGCCATACCCTTCATCAGTAAAACCTTAATGAAAACATGATATCCAATAGAGAACTCTATATCCTTACACCTCTTATCTACATAAATTTTCTGCCTAGACTGAGCTTCTCTCATACTAGCTCGGATCAACTCAATCTTTTCCATGGCTTCTCTAACCATATTTGGACCGAGAACCAATCTGTCTCCGGTCTCTAACCAACATGCCGGTGATTTGCATGGCCTTCCATACAAAGCTTCGAAAGGTTCCATTCCCATACTAGTCTGATAACTATTATTAAAAGAAAACTGAACCAAGTGCATTTTCCATGACCCACCAAAGTCTAGTACACAAGCTCTCAACAAATCTTCAAGTACCTTATTGACTCTCTCTGTCTGCCCATCCATCTATGAGTGGTAAGCGGTACTTATCTTAAGTTTGTACATAATACCTGGTGTAGACTCTTCCAGAATTCACTAGTGAACAAAGCATCTTTGTCAATAACTATACTACTAGGAATCTCATGCAGTCTAATAATATTCTTCATAAATAACTTAGCCAATACAGATGCCGTCCTAGTTGACTTAACGGGAATGAAATGTGCACTCTTTGTCAGTCTTTACACTATGATTCAAATACTTTCATTTCCCCTATTCGACATTGGTAAACCGTTAATAAAATTCATGGATATTGAATCTCATTTCTAAATTGGTATATCTAAAGGCTGATGCAATCCGCTCGACTTTAACTTGCTGGCAATTCATACATGCTTCAGCCACAAGCCTACTTCCCTTTTCATACATTCCCAGAAGAAACTTCTCTTCATATCCTGATACATCTTAGGTCCCCTAGGGTTTATAGTAAACAACGATTGATAACACACCCTAAGAACTTCCTTTGTTAGGTCACGGAAATCCGGAACACATAACAATCCCTTCTTCCTTAACCATCCTCTTTGGTCAAGACTAAAATCTTTCAAATCATCAATCTCGGTTTCAATTTCTAACCTTTTAATATTTTCGACTAACAATGGAGCATCTTTCTGCTTAGAAGCAATCCTCGCGATCAATACAGGTCGAACTTCAAAGCAAGACAACATGGCAGTACTTTGACTAGAACTAGCAGTTGATCTTAACTGCACACTACAAGTAGTCAATGCCTCCAAATCATTCCATTCTGCCAAATTATCGACTAAGTGCATCTGTAATATTATTTCTTTCCCTAGTATATGCTTAATACCAAAATCATAAGTTGCTAAAAACTCCAACCACCTCTGCTGTCTCATGTTCAACTATTTCTGAGAGAATAAATACCTCAAAAACTTATGATCTGCATAGTAATCGAATCTTTCTCCTAAGAGGTAGTGTCTTCACACTTTAAATACGAATATCACCTCTGCCAACTTCAAATCATGAGTAGAATATTTAACCTCATGTGGTCTGAGCTGTTGAGAAGCGTAAGCAATCAATTTACCCATTTGCATCATCATTGCTCTTAATCCAGTTCCACATGCATCTGTATACACCACCAAATTCTGATTCCTCTTTGGAACAACTAATACGGGCGCATTGGTCAACAAATGCTTTAACTCATGGAACTCTTTCTCACATTTATCAGACCAAATAAACTTTACGTCCTTCCTAGTTAGTTTAATCAGGGGTGCTACTATCCGCGAGAAATTCTTAATGAATCTTTGGTAATAGCCAGCTGATCCAAGAAAACTCCTTATCTCTATCACCATCTCGGGTCTCTTCCAATTATTTACAGCTTCAACCTTAGCAAGATCTATTGACAACCCTTTCTCTAAGACTACATGACCAAGAAACTTCACCTCTCTTTTCCAGAAACTTCACCTCTCTTTTTCATTTACAGTTTCACTTTTAGTTGATGCTACCTCAACATTTCAAGCACTATTCTAGATGAATCTCTTGCTCTCTTTCATCCTTAGAATATATCAAAATGTCATCGATGAACACCAATACGAACCTATCCAAGTGTGCTCGGAAAATCCGATTCATTAAGTCCACAAAGAAAGAAGGCGCATTAGTCAATCCGAATGGCATTAGTAACACTCGTATGAATCATATCTCATTTGAAATGCCGCTAAAGGAATAGTGTCCTCTGCCACCCTCAGTTGATGGAACCCTATCTCCAACTCCAAATGGAAAAATACTTTTGCTCCACTCAACCGATCAAATAGATCATCAATTCTTGGCAAAGAATATTTATTCTTTATCGTCTTCTCATTTAGCATATGATAATCAATACATAATCTCAACGACTCGTCAGGTTTCTTCAAGAATACTACGGCCGCTTCCAAAGACGAACTGCTTGGTTGAATAAAATTCTTTCCTTCTAAGTCCACTTACTACATCTTTAACTCCTTCATCTCGGTAAGTGTCATCTTGCTAGTTGGTCTACTTACAGGTTCAGCTCTAGGTACAAGATCTACTCAAAAATCAGTAGCTCGTTTCGGTGGTAGTCCTGTAACCGGCTTAAAAACATCTACAAATTCTCTTGTAACTAAAACCCTATTTACTTAGTCTTCGACTTCCATTGCACATAACAAAATACAAACATTCACACTCGAGTTTTCTACTGAGTATACAATTCGGTCACTACTATTAGGGTGTCTAACTAATATTTCCTATCTTGACAGAATAACCTAGCATCAAATTTGCTCAACCAATCCATACCCAAAATAATCCCGATACCCGCAAAATCTACTACATACAAACTGTAGGAAAAAGTATATCTTAGCACCTCAAATTCTAGATGGTCACATCTCTTCCCGAGAGTTGCGTACCTTGCTATTGGATTATCCACCCTTAAGGAAGTAACAAGGCATAATGGTTCTAAACATAACTTATCTACCAAATGTTGAGAGATAAATGAATGCGATACATGGGTATAAAATAATACTCTAACTGGTATGCTATGAATCAATAGCGTACCTTCCATCACAGACTTCCCTTTCTCAGCGGTAGTTAGTTTTATTGCAGATGGCTCCAAAGTAGACACTTTTCCTTTATTAGCCTTGGCTGCTTCTTGACATTTTTTCTTATAATGCCCCACTTGGTCGCAATTAAAGCACTTTACTTTCTTCTTGCTCACAACCATCTTGCCATCACTCGGTCGACACTCATTAGCATAGTGTTATCCCGCCTTTTGGCAAGGCCGTGACACCAAAAAGTTGAACGGAAAACTAAAGACGGTTCGTCGTAAAAGTTCGTTATACACTGTTTCACCATGGATATCGATGAATTTTGTCCGAGTCCGGATCGGGCTACAATTGATAAGACACATCACGCAAGGTCAGGAAAAGCAACGTTCCAAGTTTCAAGTCAATCCGAGCTCGTACGCTCAAGATATCATCGACGCAAGTGGAGGACATAGCCTTGGATTCGCCTCCATATGGGTCGAATCCACTGAGATCGAATCCATCACGTTCGATTCCATCAGGATCGAATCCATCTACTTTGGACTCCATCAGGTTCGACTCCATCTACTTCGTATCCATAAAGCTACAGGTCGGTGTTCTTCGACTCCATCGAAATGAATTCCTTCGAAACCACAAAGGCTAATCACTTCGTATCCTTCTGATGCCATTGATTTGATTCCATCCTAACAAGACAACTTCATAGCGATCAACTATTGTGTACCCTGATCGATACGAATGAGCATACTGTCGAATCCATTGCCTCGAATCCACCAGGTCAAAGCAGCTAAAACCATGGATTCAACCCAGTCAACTCGGAGTAAAAGTCGGATCGATGCGAAGAAGGCGCACCACGTCATCACGAAGACACGTTGAACCATCGAATCGACCCTATCGATTCGAATGAATGGAGTCAAAGACATCGATTCGAAGAAGCCGGATTACGGAGGAACGATTCGAAGAGGATTCACAACCGATACCATGATCTTGAATCGATCATAACTCGAGTTCTACAAGTCCAAATGCCATGAAATTTTCACAGAAGCTTGAGCACATGATGAAGAATGTTCACACCAAATTTCAGCTCGATTGGACTCTTTCTTGATCGATTCGAACCAAGGGTCGAATCGATCCCGAAGTGGCCCGGATTCCCAGAATTCGGGCATGTGGGCCCCCTCACGCGCCAGAAGCGCTCTTCCTGAATTTTAGGCGAAATATCAGCCTCCTACACCTATAAATAGAGCCCCTGGTCATTCAGAAAAGAGGTCGGAGAATTCTAAGAGCTAAAGAACGCCCAGATTCTGCCAGATTTACTCCAAATCACCACTACTACCTTAGTTTCAGACTTAGCTTATAAAATCAGTTGTACTACATTATAAGAAATTGTGATCTTCAAGTATCAAGCAATAAAGTCATCAACTTCAGAGTGGACGTAGGCAAGATCGCCGAACCACTATAAATACTGTGTTATTTACTGTTTTTTATTGGTTTTCCTGAGTGATTTGCATACTTATTCCTCTACATATTTGATATTTGTGACCCATGATTGCGAACTGGTGCTTTCAACGGCTATTGGGTGTTTGTGATCAATTTTGGCGCAAACATTTTTGGTGCTTTCACTGAGAACTGAACTCAGGAGTTCTATCATTTGAAAGTTGAATCAGAAGGCTAAGGGATTTAGATCCGAAGAATCATGACAAGACAAACAATTAGAAGGCAGAGGCCAGAACAAAGTCAGCATGAAGGGAGTCAAGGGGCTTCCTCAGGGGCAAACCAAGCATCGATCTTCATCACCAGGGATGAGATGGAGACAATGATGAAGAGATAGGAGGAAATGATCCGGAATTTGCTTTAACAAATTGGACAACTTGGAGCGCAAAATCAAGGAACGACCAGAATCCAGAACAGAGCAGGACCATCTGGCGCAGCGCCGGAGCTGGGGGGAACACACTTAGAGCATGTTGATCCAATCCCAGGAAGAGATTCAAGGACATCCGAGCAACCTGGCGGAAATAGAGGGATGAACGCTCAGCCGGGGGGCAGACACCCGAAAGCTCACACGGACTTGAGGGGCAGATCGAAGGTAGTGAACGAGGAATACAGCTTGGAGACAATGATAGATTGGCAGAGATGGTCAGGCGAGCCATGAGAGGCGGATTAGTAAACTGAGATCTTGAAGACGTGAACAGGAGTCCCTTTTCTCCTGCGATTAGGTTGGCTAGGAACCCACCAGAATTCAAACTGCCAACAGTAAAAAGGTATGATGGAAGGACATACCCTGCGGTCCATCTAACGAGGTACATAAGGCACATGGAAGTGTTGGGGGGCATCACAGGAAGTCATGGCCCGATGCTTCCCATTATATTTGATAGACATAGCAGCTCTATGGTTTAGACAGCTAGAGAGCGGCTCCATTGGGACATGGACCGATTTGATTGAGAAATTTATGAGGCAATTCAGGGTTTACATTTCAAGACCCAAGAATGTGATGAGTTTGGCAACGCTAAAGCAGAAAGCTGGGGAGTCTTTGAGGAATTTCCTGACGCGGTTCAATGCGGCAGCAGCATCGGTGTATCGGCCAGATCCATCCATGGTTATGATGGCAGCTGTGTCCGGAGTAGCTGACGGCATAGAATTCAAAAATTCATTAACTAAGGATCCGCCTATGGATCTAGGAGAATTCTATCACGAGGCAGAAATTTTTTGCGATTGGAAGACGCTAATGCTGAAAGAGAAGAAGGAGAGGGAATAGAAGTTTATGCACTTAAAGACAAAAAGCCTTTTGAAAAGGATTCAGACCAGGATAAAAGAAAACGAAAGGCTGAGGACAATAATGACAGGCCAAAGCGACTGCGGAAAGAGCCACGATTCACCACTTATTCAGAGCTGAATGAGAGTTTGGAGCGAATCTACCAGGATACCCGAGAACAAGTCCCCTACCATAGGCCAATACGAAGGGACCCCATTGTCGACGAAAGGAAATCAGACAGATATTGCTTATTCCACGAACTGAATGGTCATTACACCAACGACTGTAGACATCTGAAGGATGAGGTGGAAGGGCACATCAGGAACGGTATGCTACATCAGTATGTGAGGAGGCAAGCTCCAGCGGTGGAGCCAGAGCGACCACCGTCTACATCAGCCAGGGGTGCCCCCGAGCCGGGACATCGTATGATTATCAATTAGTTGAAATAACGATGGACAAGTCGTAAACCTCTCACCAACACTGGTAAGTCATTTACACATGTGCGAGATCACGAGCGGTCCATAGGCATGCTCTGAATGACTATTAACCCTATCGTTGTGGGAGTTTACACTTTGACATCCTTGCTTTGCTTTTGTTTCATCTTGATTTGAATATTTGAAATTGATTTTGTTTAACATTTCTGCTAAAGACTTATTTTCAGTGAAAAAATGCTACTTGTGATTTCATAACGACTAAGCCACTTACACATGTACGGGATCGCGGACGGTCCCTAGGCATGCTCTGAGATGGCGATAAACCGTTGCAACAAACAATCCGGGAATTCACCCGAACGTGAAACCTGGTATTGATGATACTAAGTCCCTCCCCGGGCACACTCAATTCGCCACAAACGGCACCCGACCTCGAACGGTCACAGTTCGCCACGAACGACACCCGACCTCGAACGGTCACAGTTCGCCACGAACGGCACCCGACCTCGAACGGTCACAATTCGCCACGAACGGCACCCGACCTCGAATGGTCACAATTCACCATGAACGACACCCGACCTCGAACGGTCACAAATCGCCTCGAACGGCACCCGACCGCGAATGGTCACACTTCATCTAGTATAACATTCGATCGCGAACGATCACACTCTGCCTCGTACGGCACCCGACCACGAACGGTCACAATTCACCAAGTATGACATTCGATCGCGAACGATCACATTTTGCCGCAAACGACATCCGACCGCTAACGGTCCCATTTCGTCATTTGCCGCGAACGGCATCCGGCCTCGAATGTTCACACATCCCCTCAAATGACATACGATCCCGAACGATCGTCATTCATGGTCAGATAAAAGCTATTAATTTGCAGGTCATCAACAAGATATGAACATCTAGCTTATGGCATTTCAAAACACACCTTCCTATTGCAAGGTATGTTTTAGGGGGCAAATGTTATCCCGCCTTTTGGCAAAGCCGTGACACCAAAAAGTTGAACGGAAAACTAAAGACAGTTCGTCGTAAAAGTTCGTTATACACCGTTTCACCATGGATATCGATGAATTTTGTCCGAGTCCGGATCGGGCTACAATTGATAAGACACATCAAGCAAGGTCAGGAAAAGCAACATTCCAAGTTTCAAGTCAATCCGAGCTCGTACGCTCAAGATATCATCGACGCAAGTGGAGGACAAAGCCTTGGATTCGCCTCCATATGGGTCGAATCCACTAAGATCGAATCCATCACGTTCGATTCCATCAGGATCGAATCCATCTACTTTGGACTCCATCAGGTTCGACTCCATCTACTTCGTATCCATAAAGCTACAAGTCGGTGTTCTTCGACTCCATCGAAATGAATTCCTTCGAAACCACAAAGGCTAATCACTTCGTATCCTTCTGATGCCATTGATTCGAATCCATCCTAACGAGACAACTTCGTATCGATCAACTATTGTGTACCCTGATCGATACGAACGAGCATACTGTCGAATCCATTGCCTCGAATCCACTAGGTCAAAGCGGCTAAAACCATGGATTCAACCCAGTCAACTCAGAGTAAAAGTCGGATCGATGCGAAGAAGGCGCACCACGTCATCACGAAGACACGTTGAACCATCGAATCGACCCTATCGATTCAAATGAATGGAGTCGAAGACATCGATTCGAAGAAGCCGGATTACGGAGGATCGATTCGAAGAGGATTCACAGCCGATACCATGATCTTGAATCGATCATAACTCGAGTTCTACAAGTCCAAATGCCATGAAATTTTCACAGAAGCTTGAGCACATGATGAAGAATGTTCACACCAAATTTCAACTCGATTGGACTCTTTCTTGATTGATTCGAACCAAGGGTCGAATCGATCCTGAAGTGGACCCGGATTCCCAAAATCCGGGCATGTGGGCCCCCTCACGCGCCAGAAGCGGTCTTCCCGAATTTTAGGCGAAATATTAGCCTCCTACACCTATAAATAGAGCCCCTGGTCATTCAGAAAAAAGAGGTCGGAGAATTCTAAGAGCTAAAGAACGCCCAGATTCTGCCAGATTTACTCCAAATCACCACTGCTACCTTAGTTTCAGACTTAGCTTATAAAATCAGTTGTACTACATTATAAGAAATTGTGATCTTCAAGTATCAAGCAATAAAGTCATCAACTTCAAAGTGGACGTAGGCAAGATCGCCGAACCACTATAAATCCTGTGTTATTTACTGTTTTTATTGATTTTCCTGAGTGATTTGCATACTTATTCCTCTACATATTTGATATTTGTGACCCGTGATTGCGAACTGGTGCTTTCAATGGCTATTGGGTGTCTGTGACCAATTTTGGCACAAACACGTAGAGCCACTTTTTATCACACTTATAACAAAAGAAATCTGCCTTGCCTTTCTTAGCAACTCTACCCATCTGAGCTCCCTTTCCCTTAAGGAACTTCCTCTTCTTATTCTGAGAACTCTGGGTTCCAACTGGCTTTTCCCTTCCAAAAGTAGAAAGCATCTCCTCATTCCTAATAGCAATTTCCATCATTACATTTGACGGATCTTCGAGATGCAGCATGGTTGCCCTAGAAATCTTCAGCCTCAACCCCCGGATAAGCTTCTCATTCCTCTTGATAACAGTATCAATAGTGGCATACCCATATCTGGACAGTTCGTCAAACTTAGCAGAGTTTTCCAATACTGACATTACCCCTTACTCAAATTCTATGAGTTTCCCGAGCAAGGCTGACTCGGCTACCTCAGATAAAAATCTTTCTTCGAATCTCCTTTGGAATTCTGCACAAGTCAATTCCTTCTCTTGTACCACTATGGTCACCCCATTCCATCAGAATAACACAGCACCTTACAACTGTCTCGAAGCAAACCTCATTTTCTACTCATCATTCAAGCCCAAACCAGCAAAAATTCTTTCACAATGTAATAGCCAATTCTTTACTTCAATAGCAACTTCAGTTCCGAGAAAAGGCTTCCCACCAAGACTTGTATAATCTCGGCTCAGCTTGGCATAGTTATTGGCAACTGGCACTATGAGATTAACTCCTCCTGCATTAGCACCATTACCTCCAACTTTTCCTGCAACTGCTCTAGCTTGCATCAGGTTGATGAAGAACTGATACATAGTCCTTATATCTACTAGTGGGTACGATACCTACATTAACATTTTTGTTTTGATTAGCATTCACCCATCAACCTTGGTTCCTTCTGGTATTGGGTCGAACATTACCGATTGTTATGGTGCTTCCGCCATCTAGATTCACTCTTCCGCTTCTTGCTTTCATACCTTGCTTTCTGAGAATCTGCATACGAGCCTTAGTAAGATACAGAAGAATGGTATAAGAAAGGGGGGAGAATAGAGATGGAATACATACTTATATAAAAGCAAATACAAGTACGTTACTATAGCGTTATCTCATACCCCAATCTTATTCTCCAATTCACTAGGATTATGTTTTCAAAAATCTTTTAATCTTTTAAGTTTTACATTAACTTATGCTCTGATACCAACTTGTAACATCCCCCATTTTGAGTCTCTAAATAAAGCGCTACAGATGCTACGGTCATCCATAGTATTAATTTTCGATGATTAAATGCGGCTATGTTAATCATTTTGATAATACCAGAAACACATGAATAAGAAAATTTTTTAAACACAATTTTATAACAAATTTTCATATTCTATTTCACAAATGATATTTCATATTCATTACATAATCCCATTCGTAAACCCATGTTCAAAGAAATTATAATTATTACAAAATACTCCAAGAGCGACATATGAGGATGCCTCCTTGGTTGATCAGAGTCAATTAATTGGCATTACACAACTTTCCAATTATATCCAAATAGACAAAACCAAACAACACAGCAGATTTGTTAGGTACTCTTACATAGCAAGATTCCCTCATGCACGTCTCCAGAAGCTTATTCGTCTAACTTGATCCATGAAATCCCTTACTCCCGACCTACTCAAATGGGTACACGAGAGTTTAAGGGAAAAAATCTTTGGATCAGATAACAGTCCGGTGCAAATAATAACTTAACATCTTGAACCAAATAGATATCCAATGAGACCATGTTGTTGAGAGGAACAGGTTTTCCCCTCACTAGTACCTTAACCAAAACATATTAACCATATATCGTACTCTTGCATCCACAATGGTTAGCATATAGTAAATAACCTTTACAATCACATAACTTAGGCAAGTCTAACTAATCTGTCTTCAGAGGGTCGCCCACACCCTTATCCAATCCCCAAAATCATATAATGGATTATCCATCCCAGTTTAATTGACAATCCGTCTAATTTCAAATGACTATCCGTATTAATTAATTTGACTACTAGTCTTATATATATGTGGACTATCCATCTCGCATATGAACATTTTATGGATTATCTATCCCATCTCATGTGGACAACCCACCACACATCGTTTCGTTAACAAAATTATGTGGACTATCCATCTTATATGTAATTATTACTTGGATTACCCATCCCTTACCGTATGGACTACCGATCATACATGGTTTAGCTACTTAAATTATGTGGACTATCTATCACACAAATTCCATTTTAAAACGATGTGGGCTATCCATCACACATCTCATAGTTTTCCTAGGTCAACTATGAACCCTTCATTAACCTCATAGAGACTATCCATCTCCGGCACAATGTGGACTATCCATCTCACATCCCATAGTTTTGCTAGGATAACTATGCATCCATCACTTATCAATTTAATACATGTTTAGCTTACATGTTCAACCTATGTCTATTGGTGTCCCCAAATAGGTTGTACACTCCTTAAACTAATAACATCTCAAAATAATATGCATTGGTATCCCCAATGATCTATGTTGAACTTATTAAAGAATTTTTTTACATTGGTATCCCCAATGATTAGTGTCAGAATTCATAAAGTAAAATACATTGGTACTCCTAATGAATAATGTCGAAATCATAAAACATATAGCACGTCGTTATTTGTTAAGAATATAGAACATTTTCGACATTAAAACAATGAAGGCCTTTATCCAAGGTCGAAAACAAAAACTTAAACTCTTTTAAGTATTAAATTTCACATCGAAAATGATGTTGTCAACTTACATGTGTTATAGGTTATCCACCTAGTAAAACAAATTTTTTAAGAAGGCATATAAACTTGCAATATGTCCTTTAAACTCCAACGTCGACACCATGATTTACAGCTACAATGACGCACGACATCATTACCCAAAACAATGCAAAAGAAACCTCACGGCCCTTGATTAGCAGCGACAACAAGACTAGTGACATCATTATAAAACTTTATACTTAGCTTACTTCGGCTATTATGCCGCTAAATGTATAAGTGCAATGTTAAAGCCAGGCGGCATCACTACCACTTACATAGTTGGTGTCGAAATCATTCAAAATAGTGGTATGCGACATCAATTAAAACAAGGTAAAAACATGTGGCACCTTTGATGGTGGCATTAAAGCTTTAAACGCTTAAATGAATCACAATAATGCGATGCCACCAATGATGGGTTACTGGAGATTTCCATTTCGACTCGGTTGGAATCATTTCATAACTACCTAAGTAGTTATCATATGCTTCCCTCCTTATCGACGTCGACACTCGTAGATATGGGTTGTCTTAAGCTCAGCGACGATACAAGTGACATGACATTGTCATAATTATCATGAAAACAGATTTATTACTACTAAGAGCAATTACTTTTCACAAATCTTAACTCTTGTCCAATTTCCATAGGATATTACAAAACTTTATACAATTCTTTTCTTAAAAACTGCCGCATCCAATTTTAAAGTTCCAAAACATTTTTCAATTTTAATTAATTAATATCACTAATTATTTATCAATTTAAATACTCTTCTAGCATAATAATTTCATAATAAATCACAATTACTTAGGAAAAATCCAAAAAATTCAAAATTATCATATTCTTTACCATATAAAAATTTCAAGGCCAAAAATTATATTTAATTATTTTTAATATTTAAAACCCGAATTAAACCCAATTTCGACATTAGGAAACTCATAAAATATTTAATTTAACTTGAAAAATAACGAAATTAAAATCCCATCTCCAAATTAATGTTTTGTACCAAATATCAGAAAACCAAAGCATTTGAAGATTAAAAACTTAGGTTTTACCCTTAAAACCCTTTCAAACAATTTAATAAAATTCCTATAAATCATTATTCTATCCAAACAATGATTAGACAACCATAACATAACAAAAATCAACAAAATAATTCGGATACTAGCTATAGCCGAATTGAAGAACATGGAAATAAAGATGAATCATGTATTATTCACCTTAGATTAATTGTTGGAGTTGAGATTTGATATAGCTCTAGAATCCTTAAGTCTTTCCTTTGATAAGCTCTACTTTCATTTTCTAATCTTCTTGTTTAATGGCCGACCTCTATCTCCTTTCTTTCTGATTGTTTTTAAGTAAGTAAAATGTGAATGATATGAGGGGAAGGGGTTTAAGGGATAAAAGGTAGATCTATTCGTATACTGCCCCTTTCATATATTCTTTTCTTAGATTAAGTTTTTAAACAATCTTACTTAGTTCAATAGTAATGGCTCGAACTTAAAAAATTTCAAATCTCATTCTCCTTAAACCATTTACATTATTTTATTTAACCTATCAAATTAAATACCCTGAATAATGTTAGAATAAAATTAGGGGTGTTACAGGATCTCCTCTTTAAAGAAATTCGTCCTTGAAATTCAGTAAGGACTACACAACAAGCATATCAAACATGCAAACAATGCCAGTACACGCTACCAACTAAAAAGTCTATATACAATAAATATTAAACATACCATCATAATAACTCAGGATAGGTATCCTTAATCCTGTCTTTTGTCTCCCAATTATAGTCTTTTTCGTTGTTACTCCAATGAAATTTCACTAATTTGACTATCTTGTTCCTTAACTTCTTCTCATCTCTAGCCACAAACGAACTGGTTGTCTTATCCGGTTCCACTACTAAATCTTCCGGTGCAGTCATAACAATAGTAGTTTCTGGATCATGCACATACTTCCTAAGATGAGAAACATGAAACACATTATTGACTCCTACCAAATAACTCGGTAACTCTATCTGGTACGTGAGTTTCCTGGTCCTTTCTATAATAGGGAACGGTCCAACATATCTCGATGCTAGTTTCCTCGACTTTTCAAATCGTGCCATACCCTTCATTGGTGATACCTTAGGTAAAACATGATCTCCAATAGAGAACTCTATATCCTTGCACCTCTTATCTACATAACTTTTCTACCTAGACCGAGCTTCTCTCATACTAGCTCGGATCAACTCTATCTTTTCCCTGGCTTCTCTAACCATATCTGGACTAAGGACTAATCTGTCTCCGGTCTCTAACCAATATGCAGGTGATATGCGCGGCCTTTACAAAGCTTCGAAAGGTGCCATTCCCATACTAGTCTGATAAAAAACTCAACCAAATGCATTTCACATGACCCACCAAAGTCTAGTACACAAGCTCTCAACAAATCTTTAAGTACCTTATTGACTCTCTCCGTCTGCCCATCTATCTATGGGTGATAAGCGGTACTCATCTTAAGCTTCACTACACCATAAACGATATTTTGATACGGCTAAAAGCCGTATCTAATCTCATTATATGCGGCTAAAAGCCGTATATAATCTCATTAGATATGGCTAAAAGCCGTATCAAAATATGCCGAGCTTAATATTTTGATACGGCTTTTAGCCGTATCTAATGAGCCAATTAGATACGGCCATTAGCCGTATCTAACTGACACATTAGATACGGCCAGAAGCCGTATCTAATTGACAATATGCAGCGTTTAATGAACCAATTAGATACGGCTAAAAGCCGTATCTAATTAGTCAATTAGATATAGATATATAATCAATATCCAATATATAATATTATAGAGCTATTCATATCCAATATATAATCAATAATCATTCCGAGACATCAAAACAAATAATATTATAGATAGTGCACATTCAAATGATTCAATAATCCGCATTACAGTGCGTAATAACTTAACAATATCATTACATAATACTAGCATTTAACACATTAATATATCACAGTAGCGGATACTAGAAAACACTATCGCTCCAGTACCAAGATCCAAATACACAACAATAATACAAATACACAACATAAATAGAAAATATGCCTGCTCCATCATCTAGATATATCGAATAAGACACTTCGGATGGCACACATATCCATCCACTCCAACATCAGCAAAGGTCTCTGCAAATTGATGATTCATTTTGCTGGTTCTCTCATCTGGTAGCAGTATACTGTCCAACACCACTTTTTCATGTGTGGATGGTACAGATTTCCCATGGATGTTGGACAATGTAGAATCTCGGCATATAGTACATGTTGCAATAAAAGGGAATATTTATTATTATTTAAGTTTTCTACTTATTATGTCATAAATGTTTAAATGTTAAAAATACCTGTTCCTATTACTTCTAAATCAGAGTTGAGGATTTCACATTTTTGATTGTTCGTAACATTGGTCGAATCCTGGAACTGCGAAGCAATGAATTCAGGAGCATTGAATTGTGTGGCGCGTACTCCATCAGAAGAATTGACCGGTGCACGAATTCCCTGTTCAATATTTCCCAACATGTTGATCAAAACCTCCTTTTGCCCAGACAAATTTCCCACTGTACCCTCCAAACTTCCCACCCTCATTTTCAACTCATCCTGCTCGCCATGAACATGTCGGAGTCGTTTCTGTGCAATGACACAAGCCTTAACTTTAGTCTTTGGTATAACGGTCCCAACACCGCGGCTCCTACCCCTTGCATCCTTACTAAGCACTTGTGATAAGATGTCTTCATCCACTATCAATTTTTCTTCATCAATATCAGTGATCTTTTCCTTTGCTTTCGCAATTTGATCCTGTAATATGATAATACTTACATGAATAAGGAATTTTAAAGAATATGCAAGTTAATATTTGTTTAACTTACAAAGTATGAAGAAGTGGCATCTGATATGCTACCATCTTTTTTCCTGTGTGTCTTCTCCCATACTTGACGACGACTGATATTTGTTGATGGACTAGCAACGATCTACAATACAAGTTGATGCAAAGACATGAATATCCAATCACAATGTGTAAATCATTTGAATGAAAATGAATATAAATTACCATTTCTTGTTCTATTTTAGCGTGACTTTTACGTCCTGCATGATGAGCATAACTAAGCAATGCTCTATTCTTTTTGCCTACCTCCCTTCTTCCACTCGCTTCAGGCGTTGCTTCATTATTTACGAACTCTGCCCAATCTTCTTGAGCAACGGTAGGTGGGCAATTTTTCAACCGTTCTTCGTCATTGTTGAAAGGGTCATAATAAACTACTCTCAAGTTTTTCTTGTATCTCCTAAAAGCCTCGGCCATTATCTTTAAATACATTTCCTTTGAAAGCAGATCGAGCTCATAAATTTTCTGCAAAAAATATATTAAATTATGTGTTGTGCAAAGAGTTGAAACCATAAGGCTATTGAATGAAATAGTTGTTGTCAAACAGATAAGGATACTTACCACCAATTCGTTCCAAATGTTGTCCTTGTATATTCCAGGTACTTTATTCCAACTTATATATGATATCGGCACATGAGCTCTTACTAGTTTACCGAGCATAGTAGTGAATTTTCCAGCGTTATCTGAGACCGGAATACCAAGTAAGTTTTGATCAACTTTCTTCGCCTCTGAACATGACGAATGTGAAGATGGTGGATTTTCTGACATAGTTTCCTGCAAAATATAATATTACTAATTATTTTAATAAGTCACGATAATAATTATACATGTATCAATGTCAACACTCCATAATATAACACACTTGCACATACAAAATTATTAAGTGACAACACCTGGAATTGCCCAACAACAAACCAAGAAGCTTATTAGCACAAAATGGAAGAAAAATAATGTTCTCTAAGAAGAAGTGCCTAGTCTTACAGACTGACCAAAAAGGAAAAACAAGCTGAACAAAGAAACTATATGAAGCGCAAAACTACGCTGAATGCAAAGTCTAAACTAATATGTAACATATAGTTGGACTAATGATTCATAACTCCTAAACGGAATACAGATATTCACAGAAAACAGTAGATAAGATGATTGAATTTCAGTACAAAATTTACTTGGTGCACTGCTAATGCAATCTAACTAAGAGAAAACAGAAATATCACTACAAGTACTAATTTTAAGCTCATATGTTGATCAATATATCAAAATATGATTAGCTAATTATCCATTAATTTTAAGCTCATATGTTGATCAATATATCCACTGATAATAACTTGCGCTGCTTATTATCCATTAACATATTAATAATAAACTTTATAGAAATTAGATACATCAGAACCGATTCTATCCTAAGTTCTACTGACATATTGCCAACCATCTCTAGTTGCACTAAAGTTTTCACTTTCACAAATACATCGGAATCGCCTTCTCAACAAGACCATAAACGTTATGGTCTTTTGTTCCTCCTTTCCAGTCTCCGTACCTCTAAAACTTCAATATACAATGATCGAAACATTCTTTCTCCTCTTATTTCCATGGTTTCAATCAACCTCTTTCACAGTGTTCGTAGAACAGGCTACACATGTTATTTCTTACTAGACGACTATGAAGATGACGCAAGCACCATGAACTTGCTACCTTCATGGTCTCACTTGCAAATTGTATACGACATCCTAGCTCTCTTAGTATCCAGGTTAGACGCGCCTACTCTTCGTTCTCACCTTGATCGATCTTTCCTTACCAATTTTCTAAACTTGTTCCAATCCGAAGATCCAAGAGAACGAGATAGGCTGAAGAACATCTACCACACCTTGTATGCTAAACTAACAAGTGAAAGATCATTCATGCGTCGTTCAATGAACAACTTATTTCTAAACTTTGTCATGGACCAGCAATATTCGAACAAGCGACAAAACTGTGGAATAGGAGAATTATTGGAAATATATGGGGTAATCTGTTCAATGCACACTCATCACTATATACCTTGTCAGAGCTCCAGATATTGTAATCTGTTTAACCACACTCATCTCAACAGGCACTCGAGCTCAGGGGTATGGCAACATCTCTTAACCGGTCTGTCCCTTCTCATATGGAACAAATGATCATCAACTTCAACACTGAAGCCCTTCAGCATGCACACTCCTCTATGAGGCATCAACTTGCATCATTGAAACCCTACTCAACTTTTCAACTCTTCAGCCCATCGACTTGCAACAACTTCGATTGCCTTTAGATCAAGCCTTCCAGCAACTTGCAACATATTCAAATACACATTGTAGTTCATAATTTAATCAACTTCAAGCCAATTAATCGCTAGCCTTGGTATAGCATATTTAATGCATCATTTCCTTTATAGTACACCTCGCCTGCGTAGCCTCGATATTTCACCTTCAACTATTCTACACTTCTTGTTGCTGCTATGTGTTCAGTTGATGGTGGCACCTCAAGATTGCATCAAGTCAAGTACAACACATACTGTCTGTTGCTCTTCAATATTAACTAACTGCTGCACCTTGGGATACCATTTCAGCATCCTCGCCTCTGGCACTACCATGCATGTCATCAAACAACAACATCTTCTCTCTTTTTGTCATGCAACATAAGATGCTATTGAGTTACACTCATCGCCCAGCCTCTTGAACACATGCCTCTTCACTTATTGCTACTATTTCATTGTTTGGATTCACCACAGTACCCATCTGCTAGATATTCATCCTCTAAGTTGGTGTAGTAACATCAAGTGGATGATTCTGAATTTTTGCTGGTACATGTAATAGTAAAGAGAAATAATAAATATTTAAATTGAAACCCCTTCATAGCAGTCACAAGTTTATACTTAATATTTGATTTATCGAAGAAAGAGAGAGAAAAATCAATATTTGAATAGAAATTTGTGGTTGATAGGAAGCCACGAAATGACCATGATACAATTAAGCATGTGATTTAAGAGTAAGAAACTGACATACGAAAACAGACCTAATCTAGTATCTGTCCGGAGTTGAAAAGCTTATAAGTCATGCATTCTATTATTCTGGATGACAAAACGACGGCGAAAGTGGAGAATTAATGGAGAAATATTAAGCTATGCTTCTTTAATATCATGGACTATAGCAAAGTAACCTTTTGATTCATTCAGCCAATGCTGTAAAGTAGAAGAAGGAAGAAATGAAGACTAACTTATAATCATCTATAAT
Source organism: Allium fistulosum (assembly GCA_030737815.1). Classification (NCBI taxonomy): domain Eukaryota; kingdom Viridiplantae; phylum Streptophyta; class Magnoliopsida; order Asparagales; family Amaryllidaceae; genus Allium; species Allium fistulosum. Next base: position 561,115,765 of record CM060907.1, read on the forward strand.
TTAACAAAAACATACAAGAGAACCATTTTAAAATACAAAGGAATATTAAAAAAGGAGAAAGAGCTTCTATTATAGTTCAATCACGTTAGCACAATATATTTATAACCACGTAACGTAGAATTTAATTATATTACAGCGCATTTATTTCATTCACTAAATTAGCTACTCTGAGCCCTCAAACATAAATAACAAAATATAATAATTTAGCGCCACCATCCCAATTAAATCTTTTACATGCAAGGTGGCAGTGGTGCACCACACAAACACTTATTATGGAAATAGGAAGATTGATCAAACTTGGCCGTAACACTGCCAACAGATATCTCCCTACAAAGCCTGTTGTAACTTATGTTAAACGCGTAAAGATCAACCAACTGATTAATCTACGCCGGAATCGATTCTATCCTAAATTTCCAAAAAATTTGACATTACAGCGGCGTCATTTTGTAGCACCGGAGTAATGTCTATGCATTACCCCTCTCCTGATACTTGGCTTGCGCCATTAACAACAATTTTATCCACTTATACAACAATGTCAGAACAATATACAACATTAGCACTAAACTGTTTCCAAAAAATTTGCCATTACAACGGCGCTATTTTGTAGCACCGGAGTAATGTCTATGCATTACCCCTCTCCTGATACTTGGCTTGCGCCATTAACAATAATTTTATCCACTTATACAATAATGTCAAAACCATATACAATGTCAGAACCATATACAACATTACTGGTTGAAAACCGCCACGGTGACTATAAGATAGACACAGATAGATAAATTATTCAAGCAATCAAATTTAATTGATTAATAGATAAATAGGAAATCGTAATAAATCCACTCTAGAGCTAGCTAGATTAATTTATAATTGTCCCACAATCCCAAGAATGTGTACATTCAGTTTAATACTGATTTTACTGCTCAGCGATATATTACAATGATTTCGTACGACTAGCGAAGTATTTGATGAAGTGTAAAACCTTGGTATCTTATTGATTTTAATGGGGAGCATAGTAGTACTGATATCTTTCCAATATTCAGGGGAGCAAGAAACAATGAAATTAAACTAGATTACTGAGTGGAAATGCATAGGTTAATTTACTATGAAGCAATCCATCCAAAATTTATATGTAATTATGAATGCATAAGGAAACGTTATATGAAAAACAGGACTTCAATACAAAGTGCACTAACACATTTACTAAAAACAATCACTCCACATTACATGCAAGAAACAAAGAGATCATTTTTCTAATAGTTATCATCAACAAGTTATACAACAAAATGAAAATCCAGTTAGCTATAATATTATAAACTGACCAAGAGAAAAACAACAATTTCCGAAAGCTGAGGAAAAATTTCAGATTATTTTTGAACTCAGCATAGCTAGGCACTTGACAAACAGTGGCGAACATATATCAAAATAGACGTGCTTAGAATTGAAATTCTAAAAGGAGAAATCGAATACTACCTAAGAAATTGAATACTTGTGCGTCGATGTTGTCGTGCAATGCTGGACTCGAGATGGATGCGGTGCGGTAGGGCAGAGTAGAAGCGACGGCATAGCGGAATGATGTGGAGCGGAGATCGACTGGGAAAGTTAAGGGTTTGGAGGAGCGCTATTTCTAGCTTTCATTTTTTTAATTAGACAAAAGGAGGGAGGGTGTGCGTTTTGGGGAAAATTTTCCCATGAAAAGAGGCACAGATTTTGATACGGCTATAAGCCATATCAAATGTTAATACGGCTTACAGCCGTATTAAATAATATAGATACGGCTATAAGCCGTATTAAAATTTGATACGGCTTATAGCCATATCAAAGGTGCCGCTTAAGGTTGCGCCAAAATCCTATCTGTGGTGTAGTGCTTGTACCTAATACCTCCTGTAAACTCTTCCAGAATTCACCAGTGAACTAACTAATCATCTTTGTCAATGACTATACTACTAGGAATCTCATGCAGTCTAACAATATTCTTCATAAACAACTTAGCCAATATAGATGTCATCCTGGTTGACTTAACTGGAATGAAATGTGCACTCTTAGTCAGTCTATCCACTATGATTCAAATACTTTCATTTCCCCTATTCGACATTGGCAAAACGTTAATAAAATCCATGAAAATCGAATCCCATTTCCAAATTGGTATATCTAAAGGCTAAAGCAATCCGCTCGACTTTAACTTGCTGGCAATTCACATATGCTTCAGCCATAAGCCTACTTCTCTTTCCATACATTCCTAGAAGAAACTTTTCATATCCTGATACATCTTAGTTCCCCCAGGATTTATAGTAAACTCCGATCAATGACACAGCCTAAGAATTTCCTTTCTTAGGTCATGGACATCTGGAACACATAACAGTCCCTTCTTCCTTAACCATCCTCTTTGGTCAAGACTAAAATCTTTCAAATCATCAATCTCGGTTCCACTTTCTAACCTTTTAATCTTTTTGGTTAGCAATGGATCATCTTTCTGCTTAAAAGCAATCCTCTCGATCAATATTGGTCGAACTTTAAAGCAAGGCAACATGGCAGTACTTTGACTAGAACTTGTAGTCGACCTTAACTGGACACTAGAAGTAGTCAACGCCTCTGAATCCTTTATCCAAGGTCGAAAAAAAACTTAAAACTCTTTTAAGTATAAAATTTCACATCGAAATGATGTTATTGACTTAATTGTGCTATAGGTTATCCACCCAGTAAAACAAAAGTTTCAAGAAGCCATGTAAACTTAGCAATATGGTTTTTAAACTCCAACGTCAACACCAAAAGTCACAACGACAATAACGCACGACATCATTGCCTACAACAATGCAAAAGAAACCTCACTAGCCTTGATGAACAGCGACAACTAGACTAGCAACGTCATTATAAAACTTTATACTTAGCTTATTTTGGCTATTGTGCCACTAAATGTATAGGTGCGTTGTTAAAGACAGGCGGCATCAGTGCCTCCTATATAGTTGGTGTCGAAAGCATTCAAAATATTGGTATGCGGCGTCAATCAAAACAAGGTGAAAACATCCGACATCTTTGATGGTAGCATTAAAGCTTTAAATGCTTAAATGAATCACGATAATGCGATGCCGCTAATGATGGGTTATGGCCGATGTCCACTTCAACTCGATTGGAATCATTTCATAACTACCTAAGTAGTTATCCTATGCTTCCCTCCTTATCGACATCGGCACTCGTAGATGTAGCATTGTCTTAGGCTCAACGATGATACAAGTGACAAAACTTTGTCGTGATTATCATGAAAACTGATTTATTACTACTAAAAGCAAATAATTTTCTCCAAATCTTAAATCCTGTCCAATTTCTATTGGATATTACAAAACTTTATAAAATCCTTTTCTAAAAAACTGCCGCATCCAATTTTAAAGTTCCAAAACATTTTCAATTTTAATTAACTAATATCATTAATTTAAATTATTTATCAATTTAAATACCTGTCTAGCATAATAAATTCATAATAAATCACAATTACTTAGGAAAAATCCCAAAAATTCACAGAAATTCAAAATTTATCGTATTCTTTACCATATAAAAAATTCGACCGTACAGTTAAAGTGCTCAACGGGTCTATAGTGGTGGAGATGCACAAAGTTACAACGGGAATAAAGTGGGGATATTGCAGAAATAAGCAGAGATGTGTATTGCTTTATTTTATATAAACAAAATATTTAAAGTTAACTTAATTCTTGTTCTCACACCATTTGTGTTGGAAAAAGAAATATTTTTTAATCTTATGTAACAAAACTGAAGAGTATTGTGATTTATGCAGACTAGATTCGGTGACTATAATATATTTCTAACTTATATTGAGCACTTATGCCTTAAAATTAGGTCTTTAACCTAACTTTGTTGATTTAATTTAAAAGAAAACCACTCAAATCAACCTCTTTATATTAATGTTGCTAAAGCGGGTGCTAAAAGGCCTTGATTTAGCGGGTGTAGTAGAAGTGGAGCTTAAAGTGGATATACTATTTAATAGCGCTAAATTGAAATAACATAGAGGTTGTAGATCATTATGCGCTATAGCGGGGATTTTGCGGGGCTTTAGTGGGGCTTTAACTGCACAGGCCTATGGCTACAATTACTTTCGCCTATTATGACACTCTACTACACATAACCTTCGACTTAAAATTACTTTCGTCTATCATGGCACTCTATTATGCATTGCCTTCGGCTTACTATTACTCTCGCCTATCATGGAAGTCTACTATACCACCTTTCAGCCTACAATTACTTTCACCTATCATGGCATGCTACTATACTAGCCCTCAGCTCATAATTACTTTTTCCTATAAAGAACCCTACTATATGTAGCCTTTAGCTCATAATTACTTTTTCCCATAAAGGAACCCTACTATACGTAGCCTTCGACATTCAAATCTAGAGGCTCGGACCTTTAAGTCCTCACCATGCAATGAGGAAAATCCAAAGGCTTAGACCTTCCAAATCCTCATTATACGACGAGGTTAGATTTTCAAAACGCTCAAATGAAGTAAGGATTTCCAAATTCTCACTATACAATATAAGGTTAGATTTTCAAATCCCTCAGAATAAGGTAAGATTCCGAATCCTCACTATACGATGAGGTTAGATTTTCAAAACCCTCATAATGAGGTAAGATTTCCTAATCCTCACTATACAATAAGGTTAGATTTTCAAAACTCTTATAACTAAGTAAGGTTTCCAAATCCTCGTTGTACTAAGAGGTTAGATTTTCAAAACCCTTATAACGAAGTAAGATTCGAAATCCTCTATAAGATGAGGTTAGATTTTCATAACCCTCAATACGAGGTAAGATTTATAAATCCTCATTATACGATGACATTGGATTATCAAAATCCTCATAACGAGGTAAGATTTCCAAATTCTTATTATACAATATGGTTATATTTTCAAAACCATCATAATGAGGTAAGGTATCCAAATACTCGCCATACGATGATGTTGGATTTTTAAAAATTCTCATAACAAGGTAAAATTTCCAAATCCTCACTATACAATAAGGTTAGATTTTCAAAACCATCGTAACAAGGTAAGGCTTCCAAATATTCACTATACGATGAGGTTATATTTTTAAAACCCTCATAACGAGATCTTCAATACACAATGGGACTCAATTTCCAGATCTTAATGGAAATTGGTTAATTTAATAATTATAAAGAAAGAATAAGCTTCCTAAGAACAAAGTATGATTTAATCTTCTTCAATCCAAAGTTCACTTTGCATTCATCATACAATGTAAACTTTGGAGGGCATGTGTTCTACCATAATTTTTTACTCATCATGAATATCAAAAGACATAATCTTTAGCTTATGCTCGAAAGCTATATAATGTATATAGTCCCTCATATGGATTAAGTACCTAGCCAACGTCCCAAGGATAATAGCATGCAAACCAAAAATTTAGGGGAAAAAATCAAATCGAGGGCCAACTATGTTACTCAAACCGAAGGCATAGTCCAAATAAGGGGCCATTAATAGAAAGACTAAAAGCACCCAAGCATGCTACATTTCTAAGGCTACAAACCGCCTTCAACATACATTCTAAAAACTTGCTATAGTCATTACCCCAAAAAATGGCCTCAGTCGACCGTAATCGACTATACAGGCCAAGGGCGCCTAACTCAATATATAAAACTAGGATTAATGGCATAGATAGCCTCCACGTACATCAACTATTCTGATAGCCTAAAGCTTATATAAAGAATACCGTTTACAACGCTCGAAGCTACATATAGAAATGCCACCTTAGCAATTTTTGCCAATCTGCAAGTAACCAGATGATGACACATGTTCAAATCTTAGCCCTATACGCGGGTCAAGTTAGTAATCCAAGAGAAGCGCTCTGTACCAATGCTAGAGCTATAAATTGTCCATAAATACAAACCATACACCTATACTAAAAGGATTCAAACTCTAACTGCTCGATCGCATACTATTCAGCTTATTTGTAAGCATACCTTTCCCATACTTAGGCTTTTCTAAGAAGCTATTAATGGCGTATAGAGCCAATTTGATCTTGTATGGCTATTTACATCTTATCTGACAACAAAATAAAGACTTAGCTATACTGGACATAGGGATCTCTTTCGAACCACCGTACTTTCTCCATGTTCCCAACTATTCAACACTGTTTCCTTGCAACTTTTGGCTTAGGCTCTTCATCTCTTCTTGAATTTTTTCTTTTATACTGCTACTTTCGAAAATAACTTTCGAACTTTGGCGTGTTAACTTGTGATGAAAAATCATGCAAACAAGTATGTAGTAGTCCTAAGTGTTTAGTAACTCTTTTATTGCTCCCACAGAATGTCTCTTTCACCATTTTACCTTTAAGACATGACGTACAAGTATCAAATAATGGTAAAAACCATTGGCTTCTTAGCTCATACAATTATTTCTTACTTATATGGCCTAATATACAATGCCAAAGATAGTTGTCATTTATTTTAAAGGCATCATTGTGTTCAACAACAAATACGCAATATAGTTAGGTAATAAATGCCATACTTCAAAGTACTAAAGCAAATAGTTTTATTACCGTAATAAATATTTGTGAGATTATCGTTATTAATAAGACAATACTTATTATTCATCAAACAAGAAACATGTCCACTAACAAGTTTAACAGTGTAATCTTCTACTGCGATGGCAGCTATAGTAACTCGATTTACAACTTGTAATTTCATCGTCCCTCTTATAATGGGTCACTTGTTCCTAAGTCCCTATAAAGAAATTATAAATATGGTTCTTGATCTAGTATCCAAAACCCAATTCAAAGCACTTATAGATAAGCAATTTTCTATTAGGAAAATACCTTTAGGAGCAGAATAAAATTCCTTCCCCCTGAGCCTCTTTAGATAGTATGGACAATTCCTCCATCAATTCCCTTCTAGGAGTAAAAGTGGCATTCATCCTTCTTTTCTTTAGGCTTTGCTTTTTCCTTGCACCTTTCTACCTACACTTTCTCTTCTTTAAATCTTTTGAGGAAGATGCACCCTTTACCATAAGCACCATACTTAGTTCTTTTATGAATGTGCTATCAGCATCCTTAAAATATTAAGGAGATCCATGATAGTGCACTTCAATGGTTTTATATTGAAATTCAATATGAACGAATCAAGCTGTGGAGTCAGCAATCCAAAAATTTAGTAGGTTTGTAACTCAGTGTCAAGAGTTTTTCCTAACTCAGCCAATCTTTTATGTACCTAACCTTATTGAGTATGTGATCATGGATAGGAGTTGAGTATGTGATCAATGATAGGAGTACCTTCATATGAAATAATTTCCATGAGACCTCGTACCTTATGGTACAAGGCTTCTCACCGTATATCTTTTGTAGATGTTGAAATATGGATCGAACATCTATATTCTCGCATTGTTTTTGGAGCTTAGTGCTCATTATCGATAGTACATAGCATTGAGTAAGCTTACATTCTAACGAGCATGACTCGTAGGACAGCCTTGTTCAAGCGTGGCATTTTCATAGGGTTCAACCTGAGGCTCTTTTGTGATCGCATTCCAGGGTCCTTATTAGGTGAGTGTGATTTTTACATTTCTTAACTAGTCCTTATAGTTCATGCTAGTTAGTGAATTTTCTCTATAGAAATAGCTTCATTATTTCCATTTAATCTATGCAAGATTATTAGAATAAATTAGATAACATTGCATCTGTTCTTATACTTATTAAATTGGTTTATTATATTTATCTAATAAGGCTCCTACCAAATTCTGCATCTCCTAAAAAACCTAAAAATGATATAGGAATTTTTTAAATTCCTTCAATGGGTATTAAGATCCTTTTATCATGCCACTATAACCTTGATAGTACTTAACAAATTGCAGTCACCATAAATGGAAAGTAACTATTTACTAATTATATCTTGTATAAAATTCCCAACCATATATACTTTCGTTCACGCCTAATCATCTTTAAGACCTTGAGGATGCTCAACAAATCATAAAGTACATTAGATGCTCTAGACCCATCATTTCTGGATAGCGTAAGGGTAATTATGTTACCCTTGACAATGCTCGACAAAGTTACATAATATTCTTACCAATATAGGGACAATATAAATATCACTATATATAATCTAGGGCTTTAGGGCTCAACAACCATTGGTATGTATTGTACTCTTTTTATATTGTAATTGATGTAGAGCAATTTTATTTCAAATTCATAATTTAAAATAATAATAACTAAGTATTATCAGCAATACAGGGGGATGAGTATTATCTCTTAACATCATATGTCTCTACATCCAATGTATACTATGTTAAGATTACATGGATTTTAAATCATTCAAACCTGTAACAACCCGCATATTTTACAATTATATATTTAAATGTTTTATTTAAATATAGCATCGTTAGTTGAATTAAATTCCGAAATGTGACTTTTTGTAAGCAGTCGAATCAGACTTGAGACCACTTCTATTGAGTTTACAACTTGTTTAAGTATAAACATTGATATGTTTGGAGTTGATTAAGATTTTGGTATTTTCATTTGGGCTTGGGTTGTGTTCTAGCCCATTAACTCAATAAAAGAACCCAAACCTTCTACCAAATACCTCCCTCTCCACTCCTCTTCATTCATTCCATTTTTAATTTCCTAATACACTCAAGCCCTAGGAAAAATGATGGGAAGAGGAAACTAAAATTCCTAAGCCCTAGTTTCTCTTAGGAATTCAAATTCAAGTTCCAAAATCAAGGAGAAGCTTAGGTAAGCATGCTCTTCATCTTCTCCATCTCAATTCCTCTTTAATTCTTGATTTTTCCTATAACCTAACTTAGGAAATTCATTGCGTGTGACCATAGATTGAAGGTTCTTGAAGTAAAGTTGAAGAGAGATTGATCTTGCTTTGTTTTAGAGCTTCTCATTCCTTGTTTTTCAGTTTAAAGATGAGTTCTTTAACTCACATATATGTCTATAGCTTTCATTGTTGTTAGGTATGAATTCCTAACATCTATTTCATGTTCAATTGCTTTTTGAATTGAATTGGTTTGGTGAATTTTCCAATTTTGGTATTTTGAAGTCAAAATCTATGAAATCCTACTATGGATGTTTGGACATGTTGTTTGGAGTGTATTGAAGAGCCTATAGGGCTGGGTTGTCACTTGGTATAAATCCCTAGCCACCATCGCTCATTCGATCGCTTTCGAGTTGATTTGGCCATCAATGGTCTAGGCAAATTCTGCCCTGAGCTTTAGCTCGGACGTCTAGGAAAACCTTCAGACGTCTGGGGCTTAGGAATAAAAAATTCTAGAACCTAAAGTCAGACGTCTGAAGTTCATCCCTAGACATCTGAGCGACCCGAAACGAATTTCCAGACCTTCAGCACTAACGTCTGGGAAAACCCTCAGACGTCTAGGACTGTCAAATTCTACATATTTGCCTATTTTTATATAGATTTCCAATTTATATCAATTTATGATGATCCTATTAGTCATTGTCATTCATTATTGACTTTGATGATTTCTTTTCTGGATTTTTGGTGTTTCCATTTGATGGATTTGATATCAATTTTTGTGTTTTTGATTCATGTTATTGAAATGTGGATTTTTGGTTATCGATTGTTTTTACAATCGTTTCTATGATTTGTCACTTAAAATACAAAGGTTTCTATACTAGTAGTAAATACTCAAACTCTTTCACAAAAATGATTTCAACATTTCTTTTAATACAAAGCTCATTTTTAAAACTGTTTTCCAATCTAGTATATACCAACCTTTACCTCATTCGTATGAGAAATCCAATTAAACGACTTAGCAAAACAAGTGGTATGAAACGCTTGCGTTTACTTCGTCGATTAATTCTTAGACTTATTCGATTAAAATCTTGTGACAATTTTCTAGTGGAAATCTACAATTTGTTCGTAAATATTTAAGTTAAGCAAGTGGTTATGGGACATGAAACCTAACTCATTTATTTACTAGCTTAGTGTAATTTACACTTACTGATCAATGATGATCATTTTGTGATTTAGACTAGCGATGTGCGATGTCTCTTTGTCCGCGTGGGGGACTAAACCCTGTTTCGGTGGAGCTTCGGCTCAATTTGGTGGAGTAGCAACCCATGGTATTTGGGCCGTTTGTGGAGCTTCGGCTCAATTTTTATGGGTTAGCGACCTATGGGATAGCGTCCCATTTGTGATACACGTGTAGGTGAGTTTTCATGCTCCCGTTTGTGATAAGCCTCCCCCTTTGTGTTTTCTGGATTTCTAAATATTGATTTCTAGAATTTTGTGTTTCACTAATTTTTGTGATTTGCATTGATAAGCTCTATCAACATTTGTGATTTGGTGAATAAGAATAATGAATATGATATTCTATTTGGTGTTTGAGAAAATTTGAGATATTGTATGATTTTCATTGTTATCAAATATATACTTGTTACAACATGGTATTATTGTTATCATATATTTTTGTCATATCTTTTATCCTATCTCATCTTACATGATAATTATAGCTAGACAGATCTGTTTATTATTTTTCTTCTTAAATAATACTCGGGTCAGACCGAGGTGTTTCAGGTGCTTCCACTTGACTTCTTAGCAGGGACTAGCTTCTGACTTTTGGCTAACTACTTTAGCTTAGTAGTTTTAGTCTTTCATATATCCGAGATAGAGACTCTTTGATGTATACATATTATTTTGTGAAGTACATGTACCTATTCTTTTATGATGTGGTGGATCTTGTATGACCACAACTATGATGTTCACTTCTATATGTTATATTTATATATATTTCCGCCTTAGTGATATGTATATCTGTGACTGATTTTTTGTTATGCTTATTTTATATTTTTCTCCGAAGGCCACATAGCCACTGTGTAGTAGCTTTGAGTTTGTATTTGATATGTTAGATTTCCTCTTGAAATGAAATGAATGACATACTATCTGACATATTGGTACTCGCACAAAGCAATTACACAGATGGTCGCTCCTCAACAACCTTATTCTTCATGATAGTCGACGGCATTATCCTGTAGTGTTCTTGGCTAGCGTGAGTATAGAGGTGGGGCGTCACAGCTTGGTATCGGAGCAAAAATTCGGAACAATGTAGAATAATCTAGCAAGGATCATTGTCCTAAGTCTCTCTTTGGAATCATGCCTTAGGATTTAATCCGAGTCTTAGGACCCGTTCTATCCTATTTTCTTTTATGATGCTTTGTTTTACCAATTAAGCTTATTTGAATTTTTTCTGAGAATAACCTTTTTCCTCTTCGTTCTTTCTTTCTTTCTTAAAGTAGAAGAGATGGTTAGACCTGGCAGTCCTAGCGCTGGTCAATCCAATGGTCCTCCTCTAGATGGCGTATTCATGTCTGCCCAACAACTTTTGGATCTTGTAAAGAATCAAAGGTTTATCCATGCTTTGAATAAGAACCCTAAAAAGGTTTTACCTCTGAAATTAGAAGTGCCTTTCGACCAGCTTGTAGATATCACTCTTCGACTTGAAGAGGCCGATAAAGGAAGTGATAATGATGTTGGAGGTGCCAAGAAGAGCCTCAATAACAACAAGAAAAGGCATATTAAGTTCAAAAGCCATAATCCCAACAAGAAAGGGAAGCAATGTAACTTTGGTAGCAAAGACTCCTACCCCTAGTCGTGGAAAATGCTATAATTGTGGTTCTAAGGACCATTATGAAAATAGGTGTCCGAAACCCCTTTATTGTCGCTATTGCAAAAGTTCGGGTCATCTTATATCTTTATGTCCCAAAATTCAAGGTAAGAAAGAGGGAAAGCTGAATGTTGTGCAAGCTTCTAGTAACCTTTCTCTTGGTCAAGGTATTTCTCATTCTATCCTTGATGGCATTATTTTGTTTCGTGATCATCCTATTCGAATTCTTTTTGATACGGGTGCATCTTATTCTTTTATATCAAAAGAACTCGTTGATACTTTTTCTTTAAATATTATGGGCTTGATGACTTAACTAAGAATTGCAAATTCGGTTGGTGGATCTGCAACACTCAGTTTACTTTGTAAAAATGTCGAGATTATTTTATGTGATTATGCTTTTTGAGCCGATTTGCATGTTATGCGCTACTTAGGTTTCAGAATGATTTTGAGAATGGATTGGCTTAACCGTTATGAAGCCCATATCCTATATCCCGAAAGGACTATCCATCTTCGATATCCTCAATCTGTTAAGCAGATTTCTATTGTTCTTAAAGATTCAGATTCCAATTCGGTAGCATCCTTATATTCTCTAAATCCGTATGATCACGGTAATGATGATGAGGAAGATGTCATTTCCCTCATTCATGTTGTTTGTGAATTTCCCGACATCTTTGAGCCTATTTTAGGATTACCACCTAAGCGAGCAAATGAGTTCAGAATTAATCTAATCCCTGGAGCTCTTCCTAATTACTCGTCCTCCTTATCGTACGTCCAATAAGGAAAATGCGGAGATGCATAAACATTTATCCGAATTGGAAGCAAAATTGTTTATTCGTTCTAGTTCCTCTCCATGGGGAGCTTCAACTATCTTTGTAAAGAAATTTGACGGTACTCTTAGGCTTTGCATCAATTAAGCTTAACGAGTTGACCATTAAAAATAAGTATCCATTGCCCAGGATCGATGATATGTTCGATCAATTGATTGGTGTTAAGGTCTTTTCTCAGCTTGACCTTGCCACCAGTTTTCATCATCTACGAGTTACGGAGGATAGCATTCCCCTTACCACATTCTGCACTCGTTATGATTCTTATGAGTGACTCGTTATGTCATTTGGTTTGACGAACCCTCAAGCTTATTTCATCAATCTTATGAATCGAGTATTCTGTGAATATCTCGATAAGTCCGTCCTTGTAATCATTGATTATGGGTGAAAACAACAATTTAAAATTGCAAATCTTTCTAATAAGGTATATTTATAAGTATAATTGGATTTTTTTCTTAAAACGAGCAAAGAATATTCGCAAAAAATTTAAGAGACATGTTTATCATATAGAAGATGATTTTGTGTTGTATTGCCCATTGAGTGCTTTAAGAATTCTGGTCGATGCGCCTGATCAACGTTATCGATATGAGTCTCCTAAATGCTATGATGAGACAGTCAGACACAGTCAATTGACTTGCAATAATTAAATTTTTCTAAAAAGATGATTACATAAAGTTAATTATAATTTTGAATGTCTTAGCTTTTCCGGAAAGTGGATCATGAAATAAATGATTTAGCATAGAAGCTGCTTTTCAAAAATTAAAAGAACTCCTTTCCGATGCTCCTATTCTTGTGATTCCCGAAGGGAACTAAGACTTCACTATTTATACCGATGCTAGTCTTATTGGTTTGGGAGCCATTCTCAAGCAAAGGGAATGTGTTATCACTTATGCTTCTAGACAATTAAAGCCCACCGAGACTAGATATGCCACTCATGATCTAGAGCTCACAGCTATTTTTTCGCCCTTAGAATTTGGCGTCATTATCTTTTGGGAGAGAAATTTGTTCTCTGCATCGATCATAAATCTATGAAGTATTTGTTCTCTCAAAAGGAACTTAATTTGCGTCAACAACGTTGCCTCGAATTCCTTGCATCTTATGATCTTGATATTCTTTATACTCCCGAAAAGGGAAATCGTGCTGCCGATGCCCTTAGTCTTAAGAAATAAGCGGTTGTTTCCATGATGATATACGAATGGAATGATCTCGAGACCTGGTCCACTTGTGAGATTCGAGATCGTGAATCCGATTCATGTTCATCTCTTATTTTATGTAGCCTTGAGGCTCGCCAATCTCTTTTAGACCACATTCTTGAAGCTCTAAAGCATGATCCCGAATTGGCTCATCTTAGCCAAAGTTGTAGGGATATAAATATTAATGGTTTGAAAGACTTTGAAATCGATGCTCGTGATGGCATTCGAAAATTTGGTAGACTTATTATGCCAAATACTAGTGATCTTCGTAAAGACGTTTAGAAGATTCTCATCATTCTAAATTTACCATTCATCCCGGTGAAAGTGTACGTGTAGTACTAAGGATCGTGTAATATGGTATATAAGTGCGGAAACTGATAATAGCAGTAAAATAAAAATTAAAGTAAGCACACCAGGAATTTTTATACTGGTTCGAACTTCCCGTTCTACGTCCAGTCCCAGAATACCCTCTGGATTTAAACTAACCCCTCACTTAACCCAGAGGAATAGGTATACAACACCTGAGCAGCCGAACAGGAATTTTTCCGCCTCAACAACCGAAGAGGACTTCAACTTAATACAATTAGTTTGTTGACGAATGTGTTCTGAATAACACTGATTGTCTTTTGATAGTACAACTTTCCTATAATCAAATCCTCAAGAGTATATATGTGTGTGAAGATTTAGAAAAATTATAATCACGTAGAATCGAAGTATATGAAATAATTCAAGGATTCTAGTGATATTGAATGAGAGTGAGTGCTTTTAATTGCAGAAATAAATAGAGATTAGATTTCAGAAATATAAACAAGAATCGGTGATTGTAGAAATGAATTGAATGTGTTTATATAATTGTAGAAGAGTTATAATCTTTCATGAAGAGTTTCAGTCTACAGTTGTGTCCATATCTCTTGAAACAGAGGACATTCCTCTTCATGAAATGATCGCATCTCTTCAGAAAACTAGCCGTTGTTCTCTGGTCGGTCGACCGAAAAACCTGGCCGGTCAGCTGAGTTTGAAATCGGATACAAAACAGAAAGTCACTGTGCACATAACACAGGGTCGGTCGACCGAGGATCCTGGTCGGTCGACCGACCTGGTGTTACTTGCACAGTGTACACAGTTTTATTATAAATTGTTTTGTGTGTGTGTGTGACTATTTGAGGAATGATTTTAACAATATTCTAAGACTCAATAAAATAAAATATTCATACTAATCTCTGGATTGTAGTCTTGTCTCCTTTGTAGTACACAATATGCACTTATTCTCTTTTTGTCGCTTTCGTATAGTATTCTCGTCGTATGATCTCTGAAGCTTGTGTCATGAATCAAAACTCATGAATCAAAATTCTCCCCCTTTTTGATTGATGACAATACTTATGTGACGAAATAAAAAACTTATCTATATTATAATTCTCCCCCTGAATATATGGCGACTTTTCTGCAAAAAATATGTTAGCTCTCATACATTTTTCTCCCCCTTTGTCATCGACAAAAAGGAATACTTACTAGATGTAATATTACGAAATATTGAATGTTAAATAGTACATGTTCAAACCAAAATAGGAATAATTAAAGCTGTTTGCTTAATACATAACATAATAACAAAAAAATAAATGTTTCATAAGGAAATTCTTGAAAATGAAATGTAAAACACTATAATTACTCCTCATCATCATCAGAATCTGAAAATTCCGGACGAATATTTTCATCCAGAGGAGCCGGTTCCTTACCCCGTCTTTGACTGGTAGGTGCGGGAGTTGCCGATGTGCTGGAACTTGTGTTATCGGATGTAGACCAAGAGAAATTTGATGCTGGTCTTTTTCCAAGAGCAACAAATGAAGCACCGGCTTTCGAAGTACATGATAAGGCATCCCATAAATTTATGAAGAAGCCTTTGATCTTCTTGAAACGCCCGTCAATTTTTCGAAGTCGAGAATCCAAAGCTAGTTGATTTCGAGCCAAAATATCAATGGCAGCCGCTGTACTAGTACCGGGAGGTGGTCGTTGAATTGAGGTTTGGCGAGTTATACGTTCCGTAGAATGAGTGGATGGTTGAGGTGTAGAATAGCTGCGACGTAGTTGTTCTCGCGGAGTAGTACGCCATTGTTGAAAAGTTGTAATTTGGGACGGTGCATCGGGTAACTTCATTAGTTTTATGGTTCGTGAGTCAAAGGTATGAACTTTGGATGTTTCGGATTCCGGAGCATGAGTGACAAAGTTATTAATCAACCGCATTATGTATTCTCCATAATAAATATGGAGCATCTTTCCTTGGTTGAAGGTAAGAAATTCATCCATAAGAAGTTGTGTCCAATTTACTCGAATATTTCCACACATAGCATATAACGCCTTGAAGTTTTCGGGATATACTAAGTGGTATGACCCTCCTCTTGGAACAATAGACTTCATCATGAATCGATGAAAGAGTCGTGCTTTAGGTCGGAGGGATGAAGTTTGCCTTAAATCGGTAGCATCATCTTCAAAAAATAGATGACTTAGACGGTCACGAGTCGATGTATTACAATCTACATCATGTAAAGAAATTCCACCCGGTCGAGCATTTAAAATATGGTTAATTCGATCAATGGATAGAAAAATCGAAGTGCCACACACCGATGTCCAAACACAATTTTCAGTGTTTCTTGGTGGATTGACAAGATTGAGATTCGCTAGAAATAACTTGACCATTATATGATTTATTTTCAAGTTATTTTCCTATGGTCAAGAAATGTATCAAGACCACTTTCAAGGGCGGCATTTTCAATACCGTAGGAAGTAAAATCAGGATAACTTACGAATGATTCCTCAAAAATTTTGGCATATTGAAGCCTTATCCATCTTTCTAAAGCTTTTTCACTTACTAGCCAAGAAGCAATTTGAGAGTCTACAGGAGTTGATGAAGATGAGCCAGCAGTAGTCTTAGATTTCTTCTTGGGGGCCATTTTTCTTTGAAGAATTTGAAGAAGTTTGGGAATGTTGTAATGGGGGCTAGGGTTAAAATCTGTTTTGGGAGAGTAAAAGTGAAGAGGTGAGATGAAAAGGTGAGTGGATGGGTTAAATATGTAGACAATTTGTAGCAGAATAGCACACTCGGTCGGCTGAACGACCTGGGTCGGTCGACCGACTTGATGTTAAAAAACTTTCAGGAAGAGCTTCGGTCGACTGGTGCAGGGTACTTGGCTGACCGACTTAAAAAATGTTCTAATATTTTTCGGGAAACAAGTTCGGCTGACCGACTCAGGTGGTTCGGTCGACCGACTTGACAAAAATCTATTTTTTAAAACTTCTCGGGATAGCTTCGGTTGACCGACTCAGTCTCTCCGGTCGACCGAGGCCTATGAACAGACAAATTTATGCTGTTTTTTGAAAAAAGAATTATAGAAATTTAATTATATTATTACATCATTTATATCTATACATCTTATTCAAAAATAATAACATATATATATATATATATTAATTATAGCCATGGTTCATCAATATCTACGTTCCCATGAGTTTGGAGATGGAACATTTTCTATTGGTGACCATCTTGGAGCAATTGGAGTTTGAACGGGGTTTGAAGGTGATGGAGATCTGTAAGAAGGTTCAGCAACATCATCCTTCTTAGATGAACAGATTTTCATGGCAATCTTTTCAAGAAAACTTAAGCGTCTTGCCATGACTTTTTGTTCGTAATAGAGTTCCCGTTGCATACTCATTTGCTGTTGTTGGTAGTGATGTATCTCATCAATTTTTTGCTTGGTTGATGGAGAAACTACCATTGTACTTTTCCCTTTCTTCTTTTCAGGTGTATAGCCTGTATGGGAGTCTTCCCATGGTTTCCACCTATGTCGGGGTTCATTATCGGGAGAGGAGAATTCTAGAACACGGCTAGGCATTGGAAAAGTAGGATAGGGACCATTTTCGGGGATACAATCAGAACAATCGTCGTCCGGAGATGTGTATGAAAGATGAGAATTTTCAGAATTATAGACATCATTGTTAGAAGACATTTTTGTTTCAAGTTTTGTTTTGTAAATTTTTTTTTTTAGTATATGTTCTTAATCAATAAACATAGTGTATATATATACCCATATATTTTCTGAAAAATTAGTGGTTTGAAACAAACTTTAATTGTAATCACAGAATGTTAAGAAAAAAATTGTTTCTATATGTATGATTTATAATTCAAGAGCTAAATATAGTTAGTCTTAAAAACAGATTAAATAAATCTTTTAAAGAGAGCTAAATAAGAAACACCCATAGCTCAAGTGGCTATAATACAACATCTAACAAATAAGTCAGAGGTCATGAGTTCGAGTTCCGCTTTGGTCAGAAATAAAATATTTTTTGTTTTTCAATATTTTTGCAAATTTTTATTCATAAATCTTTAAATGACATTATACTTAAATCACGTCTTAGTTTTATAAAAGTATTTTCATTTAGCGGTTTAGTAAAGATGTCAGCTATTTGATTTTCAATGTTGATAAATTCTAAATTTATTAATCCTTTTTCCAGACAATCACGAAGAAAGTGATGACGAATATCAATGTGTTTTGTTCGTGAGTGATTGACCGGATTTTTAGAAAGATTTATTGCACTAGTATTATCACAATAAATTATTGATTTTTCAAGATGACAATTAAAATCTTGTAGTGTTTGTTGCATATATACGACTTGTGCACATGCCAAAGCAGCAGATATATATTCTGCTTCACACGTTGATAAAGAAACACAGTTCTGTTTCTTACTAAACCAAGAAACTAAGGAACGTCCAATGAAATGACACGTTCCGCTCGTACTTTTTCGATCCGTCCGACTTCCTCCAAAATTAGCATCGCTATAGGAAACTAATTCGAAAGGACATTCTTTCGGATAAAATAGTCCGAAATCTTTGGTTTTAGTTAGATAATGAATAATGCGTTTAACTGCTCTCATATGTGATTCTTTGGGATTTGCTTGAAATCGAGCACATAAACAAACACTCATCATAATGTCGGGTCGACTTGCTGTTAAATAAAGTAAAGAACCTATCATACTACGATATAGCTTCTGATCAACACTTTTGCCATCTTCATCTCTATCGAGATGAATTGTTGTGCTCGTAGGAGTTGGTTTGGCAGCAGTGTTTTCCAGACCGAAACGTTTGATTAAATTATAACAATATTTTTCTTGATTAATAAATATTCTATTTTCAATTTGTTTAATTTGTAATCCAAGAAAATATGATAATTCTCCCATATGAGACATTTCAAATTCATTCGTCATTATAGTTGAAAATTCTTGACACAGTTTTTCATTTGTCGAGCCGAAAATAATATCGTCAACATATATTTGAATTATTAAAATATCTTTATTAGTTTTCTTAATAAAAAGTGTTTGATCTACTTTACCGATTTCAATACCAGATTCTAATAAATAGCCTTTAAGACGATCATACCAAGCACGTGGTGCTTGTTTTAAACCATATAACGCCTTTTTGAGTTTATATACATGATCCGGAAATTTTTCATGATTAAACAAAGGTGGTTGTTCAACAAAAACATTTTCTTTTATGAATCCATTTAACAATGCACTTTTAACATCCATTTGATATAGTTTAAAATTATGAAAACACGCGTAAGCTAATAATATTCGTATTGCTTCAAGTCGAGCGACCGGAGCAAACGTTTCTTCGTAATCAATTCCTTCTTCTTGATTATATCCTTGTGCAACTAATCTAGCTTTATTCCTCGTAATATTTCCTAGTTCATCAGCTTTATTTTTGAAAACCCATTTAGTACCGATGACTGATTGATCACTAGGTCTAGGGACGAGTTCCCAAACTTCGTTTCGTTCGAATTGATTTAGTTCTTCTTGCATGGCAAGAATCCAGTAGTCATCAGTTGAAGCTTCTTTTATATTTTTAGGTTCTATGTTAGAGAGAAAAGCTACATGACCAACTTGATTTAGTTGATGTCTTGTTTTAACATTCATATTAACTTCTCCAATTATATTTTGCACAGGATGATCTCTTAAAATTCTAGGTGGAGATTTTATTATATTAGGAGTAACGTTTTCATTGGTTTCATGAATATCAAAATTTTCATTTGTATTACTATTTTCATTCTGAGTAGTTTCATCATCAGAATCAATAGTAGCAATTGGATTTATATTTTAAAATTTTCGTTGAAAGAAACATGTAAGCTTTCTTCAATAATTTGAGTTCGTTTATTATAGATTCGATAAGCCTTACTTCGTTCCGAATATCCAACGAATATTCCTTCATCGGATTTTGGATCAAATTTTCCTAGTTGATCTTTAGTATTTAAAATAAAACATTTAGAACCAAAAACTTTAAGATATGAAATATTTGGTTTTCTTCTATTTAGAAGTTCATATGGGGTATTCTTAGTTAATGGTCGAATAGAAACGCGATTCAATACATAACAGGCAGTAGCTACAGCTTCTGCCCAAAAGTTTTTCGATAAAGTGATTCCATTTAGTAAATTTCTTGCACATTCTTGTAACGTTCTATTTTTCCTTTCTACAACTCCATTTTGTTGTGGTGTTCCAGGAAATGAAAAATTATGGTTAATACCTTTCTTGTTACAAAATTGTTCAAAAACTTCATTTTCAAATTCGCCTCCATGATCACTTCTTATATTTTTAATTTTCAATGTTTTAATATTTTGAATTCTTTTAACAAAAACTTTAAAATTATCAAAAGTATCACTTTTATTTTTCAAAAAGAAAATCCAAGTATATCTAGAGAAATCATCTACAATAACAAAAACATATCTATTATGATTAATAGACTGTACTTGAGTTGGACCAAAAAGATCTATGTGTAAAAGTTCAAGTGGTTTTTCTGTAGATATTACTTTCTTTGATTTAAAAGAAGATTTTGTTAATTTACCTAATTTACATGCATCACAAAATATGTTAGTTTTGAATTTTATATTGGGTAAACCTATAACTAATTTATTTTTAGCTAGTTTGTTGATGGTATTGAAATTTATGTGACAAAATCTTTTGTGCCAAAGACAAGAATCGTTTTCTTTAGCTACTAGACATAAATTTGAATCATTATTAACGTTCATATTTAAGATGTAAATATTTTTATCTCTTTTTCCTTCGAAAATAATGTTATGATTTTTATCAAAAATGTTACATTTATTTTCTGAAAAAGTTATATTAAAACCTTTATCGCATAGTTGACTAATACTTAATAAATTATGTTTTAAATTTTTAACTAATAAAACATCAGTTATGAGAGGTAAATTAGATGTACCGTTGCTATTGACATTGCCTTTGCCGATGATATATCCTTTTGAGTTATCTCCAAAGGTGACTGCTCCTCCTTTTGAGTATATAATGTTTGACAACATTTCTTTGTTTCCAGTCATGTGTTTTGAGCAACCGCTATCTAAAATCCATTTTCCTCTCTTCTTATGTGGTACCTGCAAAAAGTTTATAAAAAGTTGGTACCCAATCTTTTTAGGGTCCTAAGAG
This sequence comes from Allium fistulosum, assembly GCA_030737815.1. Classification (NCBI taxonomy): domain Eukaryota; kingdom Viridiplantae; phylum Streptophyta; class Magnoliopsida; order Asparagales; family Amaryllidaceae; genus Allium; species Allium fistulosum. The sequence goes on from CM060907.1 coordinate 561,136,895, forward strand.
TTAGATCTTAGGAAGCCAAACCCATACGGGTTCGGAATTGCCTTTATAAACATAATTCTTGTTATTATGAACAGTTTCCATAAATATTTTGATATGCTTATTCCTTATCAAAATATTATTTGTTTTTGGAATCCATATTTTGATGGTTTTAGTATTTGGATAAACTGTTTTCTTAATATCTTTCTTAATAATATTATTAATCCTACTTTTAGTGAAATTATTTTGTTTCTTAAATCCTAGTCCAGATTTATTGTTAGAGGATTGAGAGTTTTCTAGTATACTAGAAAGATTTTCTCTTCCTTTATTGAAATTAGAAACATTTTTAGAGATATCATCAAATTTTATTTTAAGACTAGATTTTTCTAACTCTAAACCCTTAATCTTAGATTTTAAACTATTATTTTCAAAAAATAAAACATCATTTTCATTTTTCTGAATTTCTAGTTCTTCAGATATTGAAGTAATTTGAGAAGATAAGTTAGAATTTGATTGTTGAGAAATATCAAGTTCTTCTTCCAATATTATCTTCTCATCTTTCAACATATCTACTTCTAAAACTGTTCTATCTAGATTTCTTTGCAACTCCTTATTTTTCTTTTTAAGTTGTTTCGTTAAATTTACTAATTCAGAATTTATTTCAATTAAATCTTCAAAAGTAAAATCACTTACATCGTCTGACGAAGCCATAAAGCACACATTTGCTTGTTCATTATCACTTTCACTCTCTGATGAGGATGATGAGTCAGTGTCGTCCCAAGTGACTGAAAAAGCTTTTCGTTTGGTTTTATCCTTCTTGAAGTTATTCTTTTTACGATCTGGACAATCCTTCTTCATGTGTCCTTTCTTATGACATTCATAACATTCCATTGTTGAAGATGATGGTTTGCTGCTGTTGGAATTGTTGTTGGAATTATTTTTGTTTCCCTTGAATTTGTTTCTGTTGAATTTCAAAAACTTTTTGAAATTTTTAGCGATCATTGCCATATCTTCATTATCTGAGTCGGAATCATCTTTTTCTGCTTGGAATGCCACATTTTTCTTTTCTTGTGCTCCATTTCGTTTTGTCTGCAAATTTACTTCGTAGGACATTAAATTACCTATCAATTCTTTTGGTTTTAATGTTGACAAATCAGTTGCTTCTTCAATAGCTAGGACTTTTCATTCCCATTCATCAGTTAAAGAATTTAAGATTTTTGTAACAACATCAAAATCAGTAAATTTTTGTTCTAATGATAATAAAGCATGATAAATATCTTGAAATCTAGAGTACATGTCATTTATAGATTCATTTGGCCTCATTTTAAAATTTTAAAATTGGTGTTTCAACATAGAAATTTTGCTTAATTTAACTTTGTTTGTTCCTTCATGCGAAACTTTAAGAGTTCTCCAAATTTCATAACCGGAAGTGCACATACTAACTCTATTGAATTCATTTCTATCTAATGCACAAAATAAAATATTCATTGCTTTTGCATTTGAAGTAGCATCTAGTTTTTGTGTGTTACTCCAAGTTGAGTATTCTCCAGTAGGAGTTGTATACTCTCTTTGTATAATATTCCAGATATCAAATCCACTAGATTGCATATAGATTCTCATTCTAGTTGACCAATAATTATAATTTATACCATTAAAAAGTGGAGGTCGTGAAGTATATTGACCTTCTGTGAAACTAGAATTAGTGTGAGTGTTAACATCGTTAGTTTGTGTGGTTGCCATATTTCTTAAGAATAAATATCAAATAACTTTATGACGGTTATAGGATTTCCTTGCTCTGATACCAAATGAAAGTGTACGTGTAGTACTAAGAATCGTGTAATATGGTATATAAGTGCGGAAACTGATAATAACAGTAAAATAAAAATTAAAGTAAGCACACCAGGAATTTTTATACTGGTTCGAACTTCCCGTTCTACGTCCAGTCCCAGAATACCCTTTGGATTTAAACTAACCCCTCACTTAACCAGGAAGAATAGGTATACGACACCTGAGCAGCCTAACAGGAATTTTTCCGCCTCAACAACCGAAGAGGACTTCAACTTAATACAATTAGTTTGTTGACGAATGTGTTCTGAATAACACTGATTGTCTTTCGATAGTACAACTTTCCTATAATCAAATCCTCAAGAGTATATATGTGTGTGAAGATTTAGAAAAATTATAATCACGTAGAATCGAAGAATATGAAATAATTCAAGGATTCTAGTGATATTGAATGAGAGTGAGTGCTTTTAATTGCAGAAATAAATAGAGATTAGATTTCAGAAATATAAACAAGAATCGGTGATTGTAGAAATGAATTGAATGTGTTTATATAATTGTAGAACAGTTATAATCTTTCATGAAGAGTTTCAGTCTACAGTTGTGTCCATATCTCTTGAAACAGAGGACATTCCTCTTCATGAAATGATCGCATCTCTTCAGAAAACTAGCCGTTATTCTCTGGTCGGTCGACCGAAAAACCTGGCCGGTCAGCTGAGTTTGAAATCGGATACAAAACAGAAAGTCACTGTGCACATAACATAGGGTCGGTCGACCGAGGATCCTGGTCGGTCGGCCGACCTGGTGTTACTTGCATAGTGTACACAGTTTTATTATAAATTGTTTTGTGTGTGTGACTATTTGAGGAATGATTTTAACAATATTCTAAGACTCAATAAAATAAAATATTCATACTAATCTCTGAATTGTAGTCTTGTCTCCTTTGTAGTACACAATATGCACTTATTCTCTTTTTGTCGCTTTCGTATAGTATTCTCGTCGTATGATCTCTGAAGCTTGTGTCATGAATCAAAACTCATGAATCAACACCCGGTAGTAGTAAAATGTATGCGAACATGAAGCGACTTTATTATTGGGATGGAATAAAATCCGATATTGCTAACTTTATTAAGCGTTGCATGACTTGTCAAGTCGTAAAGGCCAAGCATCAAAGGCCTAGTAGGTTATTGCAACCTTTGGACATTCCCATTTGGAAGTGGGATCAAGTTTCTATGGACTTTATTAACGGTCTTCCCCGTTCTCGTTCGGGTCATGACAGTCTATGGGTGATTGTAGATAGACTTACAAAATCCGCCCATTTTATTCCCGATCGGTCCAATCGGACCGTTCCTCTTTTGGCCAAACTCTATATTAAAGAAATTGTTAAATTGCATGGAGTTCCTACTTCTATTCTTAGCGATCGTGATCCATTATTTACTAGTAGATTTTGGAAGGGTCTTCAAAAAGCTTTGGGAACAAAGCTTAATTTTAGCACCGCTTATCATCCTCAATCCGATGGACAAACAGAGCGTGTGAATCAAACTCTTGAAGATCTTCTTTATGCATGTGTTCTTGATTTTGGTGGAAGTTGGGAAGATCATAATTCCCTTGTCGATTTTTCTTACAATAATAACTTCCAATCTAGTATTGGTATAGCACCTTTCGAGGCACTCTACGGAAGGCCATGCCGATCTCTTTCGTGTTGGCTTGAAGTCGGTGATAAGTTAGTTTTAGGTCCAAATTTTATTCATGATGCCACAGAAAAGATTGACCTTATTCTTCATAGGATGAAAGAAGCTCAAAGTAGACAAAAATTCTATGCCGATAACTGAAGAAGGAATTTGGAATTTTCTATGGGAGATTTGGTATTCATTCGTGTTTCACCTATGAAGGGTATTGTGCGTTTTAGTTGATCGGGAAAGTTAGCACGTCGATATATTGGCACATTTCCCATCACCGAACGCATTGGTTTCGTGGCATATCGCCTTTCACTACCGGCTCAATTTTCTGTTATTCATGACGTATTCCACGTTTTTCAACTACGGAAATGCCTTAGAGATTCCGGTTCTATTCTTGAGCCCGGTGTTATTGAAGAAATTGAAGTTTCACCTAATTTGACTTATGAGCAACATCCTATTCGTATCATTGCTACGGAGATTAAACGCCTTTGAAATAAAGATGTTCTGCTATGAAAGTTCAATGGCCCGCAAATCCTAAGAATTGTTCTTAGGAATCTAGAGAATTCATCGAGCGAACACATCCGGACTTTCTCTCTCGTGCTTCTTAAGGTGAACTTCTCACTTCAAAATTTTCTTTTGTGTTGTTATGCCTTAGAGTGGTTGTTACTCTTTATTTTCTTCTTAAGTATTGCGAGGACGCAATTTCTTTAAGGAGGGGAGTCTTTAACAACCCGCATATTTTACGATTATATATTTAAATGTTTTATTTAAATATAGCATTGTTAGTTGAATTAAAGTCCAAAATGCGACTTTTTGTAAACAGTCGAATTCGGACTTGAGACCACTTCCATTGAGTTTAAAACGACGTTTACAACTTGTTTAAGTATAAACATCGATATGTTTGGAGTTGATTAGGATTTTGGTATTTTCATTTGGGCTTTGGGTTGTGTTCTAGCCCATTAACTCAATAAAAGAACCCAAACCTTCTACCAAATACATCCCACTCCACTCCTCTTCATTTATTCCATTTCTAATTTCCTAATACACTCAATCCCTAGGAAAAATAGTGGGAAGAGGAAACTAAAATTCCTAAGCCCTAGTTTCTCTTAGGAATTCAAATTCAAGTTCCAAAATCAAGGAGAAGCTTAGGTAAGCATGCTCTTCATCTTCTTCATTTCAATTCTTCTTCAATTCTTGATTTTTCCTATAACCTAACTTAGGAAATTCATTGCGTGTGACCATAGATTGAAGGTTCTTGAAGTAAAGTTGAAGAGAGATTGATCTTGCTTTGTTTTAGAGCTTCTCATTCCTTGTTTTTTAGTTTAAAGATGAGTTCTTGAACTCACATCTATGTCTATAGCTTTCATTGATGTTAGGTATGAATTCCTAACATCTATTTCATGTTCAATTGCTTTTGAATTGAATTGGTTTGGTGAATTTTCCAATATTGGTATTTTGAAGTCAAAATCTACGAAAATCCTACTATGGATGTTTGGACATGTTGTTTGGAGTGTATTGAAGAGCCTATAGGGCCGGGTTGTCGCTTGGCACAAATCCCTAGCCACCATCGCTCATTCGATCGCTTCCGAGTTGATTTGGCCATCAATGGTCTAGGCAAATTCTGCCCTGAGCTTCAGCTCAGACTTTTGGGAAAACCTTCAGACGTCTGGGACTTAGGAATAAAAAATTCTAGAACCTAGGGTCAGATTTCTGAAGTTCATCCCCAAATGTCTGAGCGGCCTGGAACGAATTTCCAGAACTTCAACACATACGTTTGGGAAAACACTCAAACGCTGGGACTGTCAAATTCTGCATATTTGTCTATTTTTATGTGGATTTCCAATTTCTATCGGTTTATGATGATCCGATTAGTCATTGTCATTCATTATCGACTTTGATGATTTCTTTTCTGGATTTTTGGTGTTTCCATTTAATGGATTTGATATCGATTTCTGTGGTTTTGATCCACGTTATTGAAATGTGGATTTTTAGTGATCGATTGTTTTTACAATCATTTCTATGATTTGTCACTTAAAATACAAAGGTTTCTATACTAGTAGTAAATACTCAAACTCTTTAACAAAAATGATTTCAACATTTCTTTTAATACAAAGCTCATTTTTAAAACCGTTTTCCAATCTATTAGTATATACCAACCTTTACCTCATTCGTACGAGAAATCCAATTAAACGACTTAGCAAAACAAGTGGTATGAAACACTTGTGTTTACTTCGTCGGTTAATTCTTAAACTTGTTCAATTAAAATCTTGTGACAATTTTCTAGTGGAAATCTATAATTTGTTCGTAAATATTTAAGTTAAGAAAGTGGTTATGGGACATGAAGCCTAACTCATTTATTTACTAGCTTAGCGTAATTTACACTTATGTATCAATGATGATCATTTTGTGATTTAGATTAGCGATGTGCGATGTCTCTTTGTCCGCATGGGGGACTATACCCGTTTCGATGGAGCTTCGGCTCAATTTGGTGGAGTACCGACCCATGGTCTTCGGACCATTTGTGGAGCTTCGGCTCAATTTTTATGGGTTAGCGACCCATAGGATAGCGTCCCGTTTGTGATACACGTGTTGGTGAGTTTTCATGCTCCCATTTGTGATAGGCCTTCCCCTTTGTGTTTTCTGGATTTCTAAATATTGATTTCTGGAATTTGTGTTTCACTAATTTTTGTGATTTACATTGATAAGCTCTATCAACATTTGTGATTTGGTGAATAAGAATAATGAATATGATATTCTATTTGGTGTTTGAGAAATTTTGAGATATTGTATGATTTTCATTGTTATCAAATATATACTTGTAATAGCATGGTATTATTGTTATCATATATTTTTGTCATATCTCTTATTTTATCACATCTTACATGATAATTATAGCTCGACCGATCCGTTTATTATTTTTCTTCTTAAATAATACTTGAGTCAGACCGAGGTGTTCCAAGTGCTTCCACTTGACTTCTTAGCAGGGACTAGCTTCTGACTTTTGGCTAACTACTAGCTTAGTAATTTTTGTCTTTCATATATCCGAGATAGAGACTCCTTGATGTATACATATTCTTTTGTGAAGTACATGTACCTATTATTTTGTGATGTGGTGGATCTTGTATGACCACTACTATGATGTTCACTTCTATGTGTTATATTCATATCTGTTTCCGCCTTAGTGATATGTATATCTGTGACTGATTTTGTGTTATGCTTATTTTATATTTTTTTCCGAAGGCCACATAGCCACTATGTAGTAGCTTTGAGTTTGTATTTGATATGTCAGATTTCCTCTTGAAATGAAATGCATGACCTACTATCTGACATATCGGTACTCGCACAAAGAAATTACACAGATGGTCGCTTCTCAACAGCCTTATTCTTCGTGCTAGTCGACGGCATTACCCCTTAGTGTTCTTGGCTAGTGTGAGTATAGAGGTGGGGCATCACAAAGCCTCTCATTTCTTTATACGTATATACATATATACATGCATACATATACACACACGTGCATGCATGCATGCGCATGCACACACTGATATGCATTACTTAATTAACTAAACCTTTTAGTTAATTTAATTATAACATTTATATTTATATAAATTTAAAAAAATTAAATTTGCATTTTATAACCGTTATCCGGCCTTTTGACCCGGCTATATCAAGACTCATTGGAGAAGTTGGACTTAATGATAGACAAGTAAAGTGTCCAGAGAGGTGATCACAGAGATCGGAGATCAAGTACAGACGAAGATATGATGTAAAAATCAAGCGAGACCTGGAGGATATACTCTCTGGAATAATCTAAGTATGGATTTATGCTTCCCCTAGGCAGGAGATCAATACTATCCCTTCCCCTAGGTAGGGGATCAGATCACATCACAGTAGTCATGAACAACATGAACCAATAGTTTAACTCAACGAAAAATCGGTCAATGTTTCTAAAAGCATGAAGGCAACTATGCAAACAACTTTGAAAACATGAAGATAACATAAAGGAGGACCCACCGTAGTGATCACAAGTTACCACATGGATATCTTAACCGATCGGTGCCGATGTGAGCCACCCGGCGATTGAGGAGCACAATCAATGCGGTGAGCCACCTAGCAATTGAGGGGATTTTTAGGCGTAGCGACGCCCACAGTGCCTATACCGCCGTTATCCCCAAAAACGATAGGGGAATAGGCACATGAGGGCGCATAGAGCTACACACCAAAAACAATATTCTTCGAAAATGGCTATAATAGAGTTTCTGTTATTCGTATTAACAGCTACTCCAGGAGGAATGTTTTTATGTGGTGCTAACAATTTAATAACTATCTTTGTAGCTCCAGAATATTTCAGTTTATGTTCCTACCAATTATCTGGATACACCAAGAGAGACATATGGTCTAATGAGGCTACTATGAAATATTTACTCACGAGCAGCCTTAGTATTGGGAGTTGGCCATGAAATTTTCAAGGTGACCTCATCTACATCTGGAGATTATTTCGATGAATTTTTAGGAAGATATTCGATCGTCTACCCATATAAATACAGAGTCCATAGTTCATTTTAGGGGGCTTTTATGATGTTATTTTGTTTGTACTCCATTCTATTTACGGATTCCGATCCGATCCCTCTTGGACTCGGAAATTCAAGCGATCAACAAATTTGTTTCATCAAAGTGGACGTAGGCATCCAATGCCGAACCACTATAAATCTTTTTTTCATTGTTTGTAATTTAGATTTCTTTATTTATTTCTCTACATCATTCTACTGGGTGTTTGTGCCAACTTTTGGTGCAAACATTTTGGTGCTTTCACTGAGAACTAATTCTCAAGTTGATTGGATCTCATCATCTACTTATGGATCCTCTTATTCGCGAGATATATCTAGATTTCTGCCGACAAGTTTCCATTTCAACTCAGATTTGAAGAAGATCTAAAAGGAAGCCATTAGCCATGGCTAAAGGAAAGTCTACTACCTACCATGCTCCTGTTGAAGGCAATGATGATGCTAGTGTGCAACAAGTTGATCATAGCATACAACCGGCTGTTGCCATTCCCTAGAATATAGCTGACTACATCACCAAAGAATACTTTGAAGTCCTAATGAAAGAATTGATGGATGACTGTCAACAGCTCAACCAGCAAATCCAAGCTAACATCGACCTGATGAACTAGTTGAAAGATCGGCATGGAAAGACAAGGAGGGAGCCTACTCCATACTCAGGATCAGAGAACTCCTCCTCATCTAGTGACTATCACAAAAACAGACTCTACAAAATGGATGCATATGCAGTTGGAACATTGGCATGGAATAAGACGATCAACTATGGTCGATCGATATCGATCGGCACCGAACCCTCTAGGGGATTAGCACTGAACCCTCGAATCATAAGGGCAGTCAACATGTAGGTAGAGGAGCTCATTCTAGAGGTGCCGTGATCGATCAAGGTGTTGGAGCTGAGGCGAATGTAGTTGAACCACAATTGAGAAACAACGATAGAACTGCTACTCGGGAAATGGATCGAGAGCAAGAGGAGCCAAGGAAATGTGGCACTACCTGGAGGCATGCATCAGGTCATTTATGTAAGGTGGAACATGACTACCGCCTGGCACTAACTCTTCAAACACCAGACTTAACAGCTTTGGTGATATAGCTAGTGAAAGAAAGTCAAGACGTGACCAATGATGTTTGGATACTCACCAGAAATCATACTCCATTCACCGACAACATTCTACAGGCATAATATACGTGGCGGTCCCATATGCCTACGAGGCCTACCTATGTGGGAAAAACCGACCCCATGTAGCATCTCTTGAAGTACGAATGGCACATGGACTTTGCTCGGCCACTGCAGTCAAGTGCAGGTGTTTTCCAATTTTTTGGAAGATGGTGCGACCATGAGTTTCACCAAGCTACCACCACGGTCAATCTCTTCATTTGATAAGTTAGCAAAGACATTCCTAGAGCAGTTTTGCATGCACACGACTTACCATAAGGATGTATTGTCACTTTCCAACTTGATTCAGGGACGGGGGAGTCATTGAAATATTTTCTAAAAAGTTTTAATACAACTATTACAAAAGTCAGTAATAGGAATTATGATTCAATACTCATGGCACTAACTAGGGGAGTCGAACCCAGTTCAGAGTTTGGTGATTGGTTAGCAGAAAAGCCTCCTTCTGCATTGGAACATTTCTTTACAAAAGCAGCTCAGTTTCCAAGGAAGGAGGAGGCAAAGCGATCCAGGAAGAGAGATGTTGTAGGCCCAAGCACCGAGGGAGTACAAAGTAATGTGGCAGTGAAGCGGTTTGGTTATAATTCCAGGAAAATTAAAATAAATATTTAGAACAAACCATATGAGAAGAAGAGAGGCGGTGATAGAAACCGTGACTGAAGACGGGATTCCAAAAGAGGTAAGCCAACGATCCTATCATTTGATACATGCAAGCCATTGAATACGCCGCTAGAAAATGTTTATCTATCGACTTGTAACACTATACAGTATAGGAAGCTACCTTCGAAGGAACCAACGGAGAAACAGAGGCAATCCTGAAAGTAATGTAGATTTCATGAAAGTTATGGACATACGACGGACGAATGTCGCCACCTCCATGATGTTACTGAGAAGTTAATTCAAGAAATAAAGTTGCAGCAATTTTTTAAAACCACATAGGATGGCGATAGGGGACATCCGACACTAATCAAGGACAACCTCCACCCAATGCTGATGAACCTTGATAGATAGGAGGGAGATTAGTTATTAATACCATTGTTGGAGGACCACATCTAGCCGACAAAAGCTGAAATGAAATACAACGTTACATGAACGCTATCAGACATGTTGACATTGAATGTTGCTCGTACAGAGAGGATGGTGCTCCAGCAAAGTAAGAGCGAACTATGATAGATGATATCGTATTTTAGATAGAGATGCAGACAAGGTGAAGGCCCCTATAATCGACCCAATGGTGATCTCGACCGCAATCGGCCCCGCCTTGGTCAGAAAGATTCTGACTGATTGTTGAAGTTTTGTGAATATCATTTTCAAGAAGGCATACGACAAGATATTATAGAGGCCAAAGATTTGAAATCGTGCAAAGCCCATATTCATGGCTTTAACGGTATTACAACTGAAGTGGTAGGCTATGTCAAGCTACCAATGGAGTTAGGAGACGACAACCAAAGAAGTGTGCTGGTGTTGCTGTTTGTTGTGATAGATGTGAACTCTCTGTACAATGCTTTTTAGGCCAATCGGCCCTTGTTGAATCAGGGCAGCTATCGCCCCTTAGTGTTTGACACTCAAATTCTCGACAAATAATGGCATGGAAATTATACATAGAGATCAGGTGACTGGACATGCATGTTATGTGGCTGAGTTAAGAGACGCTCGGCGAAAGGAGAATAGAAAGGATGTGGATAAGTCTCTCATCATCAAAACTAATGAAACTTAGCAATTAGCGTCTAAGCCTTGGCTTGGGCACCACAACCAGCTATAAAGATATAGATATGAGAGTTGAAGAAGGGGAGCCAAAAGAAACCAAGCTACACCCAATGAGCTGACGATTGACATCACAGTCAGTCGGGACAACCCATTTGGTATTAGAGCTGAAGGTTAAGCGAGAACCTTGGCTCTGGTAGGGATTACTTATTAGAGATAGAGTTAGTAGTACTCTAGAATGAGTTGAGTGTAAAAATAGATATGAGCGCGTATTTGTTAGTGAATATAAAATGGTTTTATATTGTGTTAATTTATCTGTTGAGTGGTATATAAATTCTATTCGAGTAGTGGGACGCTACTAAATCGATAGGAATTTCTATACACTTGAATAGAGTAATTCGACACGGTATGGTTTTGAAGCGGGTAAATGAAATAATTTTACCCAAATTATATTATGATATAAATGGAATAATTTTATGAAAATTATTATAGTGGAATGTTTGGTTGTTATTATATAATCAAAATAAGAATTGAAATGGTTATATATAAAACCAAATTAGATTGTATAAGTATGAATTTTACGAATGGGTTAAAAACTACAAATGGGTCCAAACCAGAATTTGGAAAAATTTAAATCCTAGAGATTTTTGGAAGTATTTTCCAAATTTTTTGAAAATATATAATAGTAATATTATTTTGGAGATATTTTTGAAGAGAAAATAGTTTAAATGGATTTTGGAAGTAATATAGCACTGAACTCACTTCAGTCGTTGGAAAATAATTCTGATGTTGAAGGCCGCATCATCAGTATTCATTTTCGAGTTTCTAAGTGATGGATTGCTACCATAGTGAATTGATATGGAGATTTTTGGTAAAAAAAGGGTTGTTTTGAAAATTCCAAAAAGGAATTTTTTTTGGGTAAAATCAGGTTGATTTTAAAATTCGAAGGAAGTGGTTTGTTAAACCAAAATGAGTATATATGTATATATTTGATTTCAAAGTGATTTGAAATATATACCGGGTTTTTAAAGAGGGGATGATTTCAATAAGAAAGGAAAGTATGGAAATTGAGTTTTGAGAAATAAATTTTAACTTAAGTAAGTTAAAATAGAATTGTGTGAATTGAATTTAACTTAGGGAAAGTTAGATAAATTTATTGGGAATTGAGATAATAAATTGCTATATGAATATAAATAAGGAAGTGGAAAAATTAGAAATTGGAATTGAATCCTTACTTGATTTAAATTGAATGGATTAAAGATAAAATGGTTTGGAGTGAAATTAATTTGAGTATGAATAACTCGAGTTTGGTTTTGAAATGTTGGTTAAAAGGAATTAAAATGTAAATAAAAAGGGGAGTTTGATTTGAATCATATGGAATTGAATTAAATTATGTAAATGTGAATTATAAAGTAACTCTATAACTATAAGTTATAAAATTGGGTTGGATTAGTAATAATATTGAATTTAAGTAAATATAAATTTTGAGTTTTGAAATGATTATATAACCATAAGGTATAAATTTTAAATGAGATAAAATTTAAGTGAAAAAAATAGAATTGGGAATAAATAAGTTACATAGCTTATAAAAATTGAAACATTTGGAATAAAAGTATATTTAAGCTATAAATAAATGTATAATCTCGAGAGAAAAATTTAATGTGAATATATTCGAGTATAGAATTGATGGAAATGTGAAAAATAAGTTGTGTGAGTTATAAAAATTGAAAAGTGAAATAGAAAACCCAAAATAAAATTGTTTTATATTTTGGTAAAGGAAATTAAATCCAAACTTGAATTATAAAAAGGAATTTGAACTCAAGAAAATTAGAAGAAGTGGTTTTTGAGATAAAAATCAAATATTGAGTTATAAATTTGAAGTGAACTAATTAGATAATTAATTAGTTAAATGAATGTGAGATGGAATTTAACTTGGCTAAGTTAAAATTGGATTATGGAATAAAAATGGATATTGGAAATAGAACTTGGGTTGTAAATAAAATTCGACTTAGATGGTAAGCGAATTAATTATAATTAAAAATAGTATCGAATTAAATAGAAATTGTTTGAAATTGGGACGATTTAAGTTATAAATAAATTCAATTTGAGTATAAATAAATGGAAGATGGCCTTGATATCAATTTAATGAATTCAAAAATGAATTCGAATATGAAATTGAATTTGAAGTGGATTAAGTGGAGAAACTAACTAATTAATTAGTAAACGAAATGGAAGTTGATTTAAATAGAAATGAACTTAAGATATAGAGTTGAATAATTTAAAATAAACGGATTAACTTAAGCTAATCTATCTGAATGAAGCTGGGCTCAAATAAAATTGTGAAATGGTTATCAAATAAAATAGCATGGAATTATCCCAAGTTTAATAAAATGGATTTGGGTATAATGAAAGTGGATTTGAATGGAATGCAAATAAATTGATTTAGAATCAATTTGAAATGGAGTAGAATTGAATATAAATTAAGTTTCAATCAATTTAAAATTAGCTATGAGCTTAAGCGATTGTTTTATTGAATATATATCATTGAATTTGCATGGAAATATCGTCGTTTGACGTAAATGGAAGTAAATAAAATTCTATGAATCAATAAGAAGTGAATAAATGGATTTTAGATCAATTTGGAATGAATATAATTTTTTTTAGTATAAATGTGAATTGAATGCAAGTTAGTTTGGTTGTAAATCATTCTGAATTGAATGAACAATATATGGATTGATTGAAAGTAATCAAATTAATGTCAGAACCTTATAATTGCTTATAATACATGTTTAGCGTGATGGATTATTGAAATTCATGTGTTGTAATTGTTTAAATAAGTGAAATGTTATTGAATTTGACGTTTTGGTACTTACGTGTTTAAATTGAGTAAGTACAGGTACCTGGAGCTGTTTTGTTTGACTTTGGTTGCGCAAATTGCAAAATAAAATAATTCGCTCGCTTAAAAATGCTAAATAAGGTACGTTTTAAGATTAAATATTGCGGAATTATATATATATATATATATATATATATATATTGATATGTATATTTTGTTTTCCGATCGTGTGGATCGATGTACATATATTTATCTCTCTTGTCATATTGCAAAAGGTCCTCCATACAAAGGAGACTCTGCCAAAAAAATTTGAAAATTTAGGGTGTTAGAAAAAAAATTGAAATTTTTTGGAAACGACGAATTGATTTCAAATTGGAATTGAAATAAAGGATTTTGGATATGGAATTGAAAACTAATGGTTTTGGGCGAAACAAAGGATTAGAAAAGTGAATATCGAATTTTCAATAAGTGGGTTTTGGAAAAGTTAATGGGTTTGGGGCATTTTTCCTGCCTTAGCAATTTCGGGGACGAAATTCTTTTAAAGGGGAAGGAATGTAACGATCCGGATTTTTCTGTCGTTTAATTTTAAATATTTAAATGGTTTAAATATTGAATTTGGAATTTTAATTTATATAATAAGATTTTAAAATTGAAATTTCAAGCGGTTTCGAATTTTTTTGAAATCGTCAATTTAATCGATGCGTTAAAATAGCCTTTCGGGGCACAGTCTTGGATTTCGACGAAACGAGTTCCATTAGATCCGTAATAGTGTATTATTATCGGATTTCAAATTTCGTAGCATTTGGAGTTATTGTTTGAACGTACAAGATGTAAACACACTGAAATTAATATCTAAAATTCAATATAATAATTGGGTCCAAAAAGCTATCTTCTCCATACGATCGAATTAGGACTTGAAACCTTTTCCACTACGTTCGGAATGGGAGTATAACGTTATGAACGTCTAGCGGCACGCCTCGATAGGATATCGAAATTTTAAGTTATATAAAGTGAGATATTTATAATTAAATAATATTTTAATCTGCTAAAGACAAGACCCTGCCTTCTACTACACGCCGTTCCCTCAACTTTAAATCATGTCTTCTCCCCTCAGTTCAAAAATCAAATCGAGTCATTGCCCTTTCACTTTTAATTCAAATTTCACGACAATCCTTCTCCCCCTTCAAATCAAATCGATTCGTAAATAAAAAAAGGAAGAACGAAGGCGGAGTGCACGAGGCCTAGGGAAGAGCGATGTGAATCGCGATGGTGTTGATTAGTCGCCCGGAAATCGAGAGGCCGGGGGAAAGCAAGGGAAGTCGTGGCGAAGTCGTGAGGTCTGGGCAGGCGTGGAGTAAAGCGTCATCGTTCCAGGCACATAAACGATTGGGGGAGACGATGCTGGGTGGTGCGACACTTCGAGGGTCGTAGGATGAGGTGGATGTCGCGTCTCGAAATCCAAGCACGGACTCGATGTCGATGGTTTCGGGGAAGGCGTGACTGTAGAGCGAGGTAATGGGGAAGCCACGTTTTCAAGAAAGGATGTGTTTTGTTATGGGGGTCGGCGAATCAAGGCTGGTCGTGGTGGGTGCTGGAGAGGGAGAAAATGGGAACGAGGTGGCTGGGCATGCCATAGTGGTGGTACAGCAACAATGGAGGAGCTAGGTGCAGGGTTGTGAGGGCTCGTCGCGGAGAGAAGAAGGTAATGAAATTTATTTTAATTAAAGTTAATAAAAGTAATTAACTAGCAAATGATGGATTAGTGAAATTAATTTGTAATTTAAATTGTGAATCTCATAAATGCTATTATTGATTTACATGAGGTCAAAAAAATCATGAACGAGTCGAGTGTGGCTCGTAGCGGTGAAAATCTACACGATAGGATTAGTTTGGGATTTTCGGAGATGCTTGGAAAGGAAAAATATAAGTTTGGGATGGATTGCAAATAAAATCAAGGTGAGAACATCTCACTCTTTTTGGATCGCTGTAGTTAATTTAAAATAATTGAAATCAAATTTTGGATGTTTGGTTGAATTTATAAAACTGTTATTTGTTGAATGATGTTGTATATATATAGTAGTATATATACTAGTATTTGGAGTGATATTCCCGCACATTATAATGGATGAGACCCTATGCACCCCGCATAATAGCGGATGACCATATATACTGCGATATCCCCCTCGAAGCGGGATTTGTATTTTTATATGTTGTATTAACATTTGTGGATGCAGGGAAACATGTTGGAGGGATCCAACTGGATTCCTCAAAATGTTGATTAAATTTTCATATATTGTGATATATGATTAGTGTGAATAATTTGTTATAGATTATTGCTTTGATATTGAATTATTAAATGCTATAGTAGCACGGACCTTAAATTTGGTATTTTAGATACCATAAATAGTTATTATAGAAATTTAAGGAATTAAAAGGGAGAATTTGAATATAAAAATATTTATAGGGAAATTTGAATTATTTTAAAGGAAACTAAGTGGAATGAAAAAAAATTGATTTGGGTTATACTTAACTATTCGAAAATTTGTTTAAATAGAGATTTTAAATAAAATTATATAAAGGAATTTGAAAATGATATTTTGAAAGTATGGAAAGGAGTTGAAATAGATATAAAAAAATAGATTTGAAATTAAAATGGATTTATTAAGGAAGGGATTTATAAAAAAATGACATGTTATAAACAAAATTGGTTTTATAAATAAATGAAACTCAAAGGAGTTTATAAATTTATAAACGAGGTTTATAAATAAGGAAAAATGATATCAAGGGATAAGTTGGAATATAGGTTTACGATGTGAATTTATATCGAGTTATGGGAATCTCTGGGAAAAGAAATAGTGGAATCTATTTCTAATGTGAGAATGGTGATAAAATTAAAATATAGCCGATGTGATACAAATCGAGAGGGATTATAAATTGGAATTGGCAATATTGGATTTTTAAAATAGATTTTTGTCGAGAGATTAAAATTGTTTTAAATGGGATTTTAAATTACTATGCTATGTAACTTAAATTGAGATTTAGAATATTCCTTAGATTTATTATTCTAATATTTAATATTTATTGAAATAAATTCTAATTTTATTTATCAGCTTAGTAAATTGATTAGTTGTTAAAAATGATTTGGATATGAGTTATCGATGTTATTTAGAATGTTTTGGTTTAGTTAAACATATTTTAAAAATAAACAACTATTCCTTAAAAATACTTATTTTATATATATAGTTTTAAAAGATTGAATTTATTTATAAATCTTCTCGAGATTGGAAGTGAAGTTTGTTAAACGAGTATGATTTGAGAAGAGAAATTTTATGGTGGGATTCTGAGAACTTAAGGAAATTACAAAGTGTTAAAATATGAGAAATTCGGAAAATGAATTAGAATTCATAAAAGAGGTTAGAAATAGGTATTTGGATATATAGACAAGTGCATTCGACTTTGGAAATATTAAGGGGTTTTACAAATAAAATTTGTAAAGAATTGTGAGAAAAGGAAATAAATGGGCTATTTCTTAAATATTGGGATAAAAAGGACCTTAGGAAATATACGTATAAATATTCCTAAGTATTGGACGAAAATGATTTGAAAATAGTTAACTTTGAGATTTGAATATAGAAAATATTTTCAAAGGGATGAGTTATAATTGGAAGCGAGAAAAATATTCTAAGTATTGAAATGACTTGAAAAAAATATCCTACTAAGGGTATAAGAAATTCAATTTGATTTCCACTATTGAAATATTGGAAGGGTTTGAATATATATATATATATATCTTATAAAGATATTTTGAGAATATTTTTTGGAAAATTATAATAAGGCCAGATGATTGTTTATGGATGTTTTATTGATAGTTAAATAACCGACTATCAAATTGGCCAATTTCGTTAATCGTTTCGAAGAGACCGGGATCGGATTTAATTATCTGAAAACCACTTCGATCTGATTTGAACGTAATGAATGAATACCGTGAAGATGATGAAGACGGTGATTCGGTTTGTCCAGACCCAGGACAACTTGTATGGACGAATGCTATCAGAACATCGTCATTGGAGGACGATGAGCATTCTAAGTAAAACTGTTCTTGAAAGGTAATGATTAGCCTCGAGCCTCATCAACTGGGAATGACTAAAACAGGGAGATGTAGCAAGTCTAAGTGGGTTGCACCCAATTAGGGTATGTTATCACTTTTCTAGATGTCCTCGGAAACCTTTATATTATGGATATGGTTGTGCATGAAAGAAGGAGCTCTCGATAGTAAGTGTGGGAACACCCGGGGTGATAACATATTCGGTCTATCCAGGTAAGGGATAGGTCGGTCTTGTGTAGCAGGGGATCCCAGCGATGGTCCTTGGTACATTGTTCTAGAGGTGTACTGTGATGGGCGGTACCCCAGTGGCCCAATCATTCGTATGGAATCCATTCTCCAATACGAGCCTTACGGTTTTGTTTGTAGAGCCTAGTATGCTGGAATTTAATTAATGTAACAGTTTCAGCTATTTGAATTAGTATTTGTACTTAGACACTATTATAATATTAGAGGATTTGATATAAAATGTTTTGGTTATCGTAAGGGAAATACCCGTCGTGTTTATGTGTGATGCGGTCTTACGAGATACCTTTGTTTTCAAAGGATTTTGATAACTCGAATAATTCAAATTGAGTGTGTTTTCTCATGCTGGTTTTCCAGACTGACTCGGTGTTATTTTATTATAATGCTCGGGTCAGACCGAGTATTACAGATTCAGGTTAGAATGCTATGGAGCTCAGGAGACGAGCTGGACGACAGAGACGTATCTCCGTACTTGGTTATATTTCTGTTGTGTGAGGGCAAGTTATTATAACTATCTAGATTGATGTATATATTTTTGTACTCTGATGATTGTAAGTATAAAACAGTTACAGATTCTTTTGTATAAAAAAAAGTCTGTTTATATATATTATATTTTGTTTCGCTGCGATTGTGAGATTCTGTGTTGTTTATTTTTCTTCTATTTATTTCTTCTTCTTTACCCTAGTTATTTGCTCTTTCGTACACTTTGGGTTGAGCGAGGAAGAATTATTATCAACCCAAGGGGTTCGGAACCGCGGGTCGCTACAGCATGGATAGATATAGATGGACCTGCAATTTCATGAAGACCAATGGGTAAGCCCATGACTATCGGGCACGAGATGTAAACCTTCTCGAATGTCGGAGAAGTAAGAGACATAGCTTCACCAGATTGGTCTTTAGTCATAGCTGGACTATAGCCTTGCAAAATCGAAGACAACCTAAAATATCTATGCATCCCTGGCTGATCTGGATCATAGGCCGCATCCTTTTACGCGGAATGATAAATTTAAGCACCGGTTGCTTGAGTAGTATGAGGGTCTTGGGAGCCAGATCCCAAGGCTTCACCACCATCTTTCTCCTTTTCGACGATCGCTGGTTTACTGGTTAAATTGAGTCGAGCATCCCTAAGTTCATCGGGCTCTTCATCGCGCAAGATTTAGCACATGAGCTGTTCTTCATCCACATCAGCACTACTAAGGCACTTCTGCTTCAGATCTACAATATGGTCCCAGGCTTCGACAAGCGAATCAAGATACCTCTCTCCAAGGAAGCGGAGGTTGTGATTCATGAGGACACATACATTTTAATATATCACCAATGGATCAAACTTTTCCTTTATCTCTGTCTGACCAGCCTCCCTAGCCTCTTCCTTGAGGGCCTTTATCTACGGAAGTTGTCTGTCTGCCTCTATTTTAGTTTCCCGAACCTTGACGATCTCCTTGCAATATCATTGAGACTCTAGCTGAGCCTTAAGTTTTTCTCGCTTTTCCTTCTCAAGCTCCTCGTCAAGCTTTTTAATATGAAGGGCTAAGGCATTATTGTTATTTTTCATCACATCCTTCTTTTATTGTAAGATGTCTTTTTCAGGGCTAAAGTACCACTACGACGAACGACAGTGTCCAGTTCAGCTTGGTGCACTTCCAATAAACGCTTGACAGCTTCAGAAGGCTCACTGGCTCTTTTCTCAGCATTGAACAGCTTTGTACCTAACCGCTTGACCTCCTCGTCTAAATGCTTCATGATATCATTGTCGTTCCTCAAGAGTTAAGTGACCAATTTCATATTTCCTTTCCATCGACACCTCAGAAATTTTCTCATCTACATGGAGAGTTTTGGTATGTTGGATATAGATGTCATTTCCATAAGAGAGCACTATATTTTTGGCCTCTTCGAGAATCGGCTGCATAGGAGGAACGATCATGAAATCGTCAAAACATAACTTAGGAAAAGTGGACTGGAGCTTAACTATCTTTTCTGTAGCAGTGGCATCAAGAACAGTTAGAGCTACAAGGGGACGTTTCTCATGCCTGCGGGATGATGCACAAGACCTACTGCACCAGATTGGCATTTCGAAGATCGATGGGCATTGGAAGAACCCAAATGTTGCTCGAGCGCAATAGCTAAAGTAGGAGCATGAGGCAGTGGCCTGCTGCAGTTATGGATAGTAAGGTGTGAATTACCACCCATGTGTTGAGAAGACTGTGACTTTGACTTATGCTTGGATGATGAATATTTAGAGTGATGGCTTAAGTCTCGGTCCTCCCTTCCTTCATGACCCTCTCTCTCTCTTAACTAGGGTCCAGACCTCAACTAGGCCTAAAATAAGATGGCTGAGAGTATGTAGATCTCTTCAAGAGATCATAGTTGTGGAGGTGTCCCATCGAGCCTGTAAACAAAATGAAAGTGTATAAGAATCACTAGAGTTAAAGGTGGATAAGTGTTGTGTAGTGTAGTGCACATGATCATGAGTATCCTAGTGTCCCCCACCGGACCAGTTACTGGAGCTTTGCTAGCTGGAATAATCTCTACCACACTTGTGGAGGAATGTCGGTGCCGAATCGAAT
The DNA here is from genome assembly GCA_030737815.1 of Allium fistulosum. Classification (NCBI taxonomy): domain Eukaryota; kingdom Viridiplantae; phylum Streptophyta; class Magnoliopsida; order Asparagales; family Amaryllidaceae; genus Allium; species Allium fistulosum. The sequence continues at coordinate 561,157,514 of CM060907.1, forward strand.
AGGAGATTCATAGCCCCCAAGGATTAAATTGGCGAAATCATAATTGCCAACATCATCTAGAATTGAGATGTTGATAGCCCTTTAAATAAATTTTCTAGATGCAGAGAGCAAGATTGATCTATAGCTGCAGAGGTTGACTAGAATTTCTTGAAGACCTGCCCTCTACGAAGCTTATAAATGAGCCTTTTTATCGTTCTCTTCTCTGGGGTGGGAAGCTGTGGGTCTTGGGAGGATCCGACCACAGACTCATGACTTGAGCTCAAATCGTTATGACCAGACTCATTAGGATCGCCCCTCACCTCGCCTTCTTCGATGACATCCTGATCTACATTAACTGGGTGCATGATAGGATCAACTTTGTCACCTCCCTGCCCAGCGACGTCCCTTCTTTCTACCACCTCACCCTCAGTGTTCCTTGGCAACCTGGTACCGCGACCCTCTTCTAGTAAGCCGAAGATAAAAACACACTCGTTGGTAAGATCTGATATCCTTATCCACCATTGGTATATTTTTGAGTGTTGAAATCGCCCTTGAATATCTATTATCATTGGGTCATGGATGCCTGCCTGCAATTTTCAATAAAAAACTACTTAATTCAGGATATGACTTGAATAAAAGCACTTAAAGTTGAGTTTGAAGTGGCACTTACGTCCTTCGAGCCACCGTCCTGCAAAACTAGATGGACGACGCCAATAGAACCATTCATTCTTAAAATTGCTTGGTTTGTTGCAAGCGCTAGATATGACCTGACAATTAATGATTGACTCGAGGAAAGTGTACGAGAGGCTTCCCTTTCGCCACTTGAGATTGTAAATGAATCTGATGTTCTGGAGTCAGCTCATGATATAAGAATTCAAGGAATATTATATACATGCAGTGCAGAAACACGGCTGTTGGATGCAGCTGAGCCGACGCCAGTCTTAAATAATGTAACGTTTTCTGCACAAATGGATTGAATGGCAGAACACAACCTGCCCAACATATAAACTTTTTGCATGCAGTATACCCTTCTGGGGGCAAGTGAGCCCTATCATTAAGAGACGGGACTCGCACATTCTCGTATGGCATCCTGTGTTTAATGCATAGTCTACAGAGAGAGGCCTTATTGACCGTTGAACCTATTGAATCCTCAAGATCATTTGAAAATACAACATCTTCTAAAGTATTAGGAGCCGACTTGATTTCTACTTCTAAATTCAAAGCAATTTATAGCATCTGTTGAGAACTTTTGGGCTATTCAAGTTGATGGCCTGGAGAGTTTCAAGCGGATATTATTGCAAAGCTTGACTCAATGTCGGGATTGTCATAAGAAGAAGTTTGTTCGGTGCCCATAGCAGCTAAATGCTCCGAGCGTTTGGAACCTATAGCTAACAAAATTAACAAATAATCATTGTTAGAAAAATGAATATGTACCCCTCGTGTAAAGTGTAAACTATTGCAGTGCGGTGTAGTGTAGTGCAATGCATTGATGTAAAGTTCAGAATTAGGCGACGGTTGTGATGAGACTCTGGAATTCGATCGGAGTGACCATCATCGCTGATCGTCCCAATCGGCTTGGTTGCGGATTTCATATAAGATTGGGGAACAGTTGTCGGCATACTGGAGTACTATATTTGCATTCAAGTCCATTCAAGTTTGAAGTGGAATGCACTCAATTTGAGAATATATGTTATGCGTTAGTGCAAGTTTCTAATCCATGTTCGAGCTCAAGTCAAATATTCACGTTCATGTTCAAGTTCATGCGTTCATTCTAAAGTCCAAGTATTAAGGTGTTCAAGTTCACTCAAGAAAGAAGCAGCTAAGTCCCCCTACGCAAGGGGATCATACCTGATCCCTTACCTAGGTGGTCTCGTCTTATCCACTTTCAAGCCCCACTTGCCTACAACAGATCCCTATACCAAACATCCATACAACTGATCCCGTACTTTACTTCGTTTACACTTCCAATAACCGATCCCATTCTCAACCTCTCCTCCTCATCATCTTATCCTACCACAACCGATCCTACACCTAATGCAATTCAATCTCCCACAATAACACCACTGATCCCCTCCATGGCCACAATTCCTCTTCGCTTTCCTTCCTAAAAACCAATACCAAACCCTAAACCGGCATTAATCCCTGTATCCACTCATTATTGCTCTTTTCGTTCATGACAATCATCTAAATCCCATTGTCTCACTGCGCTAAAATGCAAAATTACAAAATCACCCACCTATAAATGCAGAAACAAGGTGCAAACTAGGACCAAAGATTGGGTCGACGTGGGGGTAATGAAGGCAATTCGAATGCGGGTTGGAGTCTAAAGTTGAATCGCTGAAAAGAAGGGTAACCCGACCTGGAGAGGTGAGTTGATTCATATAGGGAATTGGAGGTCTCGGAGGGAATATGGATGAGAAGCTCAGGTTCAAGAGGTTGGTAATGGGAGCCGTAGAGGAGAAAAAGTGATCAGTTGCAAAGGAAATAAAAAAATGAAGAAAGTGAAGTAAAAAAAGCTAAGTGTTTAGCTATATATAGGGAAAGTCGGCCCGCCCCCTAAAGTCTAAAATAGACTAAATCCACATGCACTAAGGGATCGGTTCTGAAACTACTGCTTAGGGGATTGGTAACGAACCTCTTATTCAAAAAAGTGGAAAAGAAAATAGAAAATAGCAAAGCAATCGCATTTGAACTACGAAAAATTAGCAATGACCCATAAACATGTGAACATGTTTGGGAGCCATTCACAAAGTGTGTACATGAACGTGCAAGTGTACATCCCAAAAATTCGATTTCTTGAATCGACAGAAATTGAGTTCTCACCTAGATTTCTTAGAAAGGAAGTCAATACAGATAGCTGAGGCCTAATAGCTTAACCAACAAGCATAATGGAACCGAGCATAGATAAAGACCAGGGTTTACACTACGGATTTATACCGATTAATATCGACCAAGCGTCGCAACGAACAGAGAGAGATATGACTCTTCGGAAAGACACTTTCATGAATGGGTACCGACTGTTCAGAAAAACTAAATGGAATCCTTTCCGGCGACTCTAACTTGCTTCGATTCAAAACACATCATGTTTGAAATATGACGTACTTTGGGGGGTAGGTGTTATCCGGCCTTTTGATCCTGCTATATCCAGAATAATTGGATAGGTTAGACTCGATGATAGATAAGGAAAGCTGTCCAGAGAGGTGATTACGGAGACCAGAGATCAAGCGCAGACGAAGATATGAAGTAACAATCAACGGAGACTAGGAGATATACTCTTCGAAATACTCAAAGTATGGATTTGTGCTTCCCTTAGGTTGAGGATCAGTACCTATCCCTTCCCCTAGGCAGGGATCCGATCGCATCACAGTAGTCATGAATAACATCAACCAACAGTTCAACTCAACAGAAATCAGTCGATACCTCTAAAAACATGAAGCCAGCTATGCAAACAACTTTGGAAATATGAAGCTAGCATAGAGGGGGACCCACTATGGTGATCGCAAGCTACCATGTCGACATCTTAACCGATCAGTGCCAATCCCTCAGTATTAGGAGTTGGGCCACAAATTTTTCTAGGTGACCTCGTCTACATCTGGAGATTCTTTTGGTGAATTTTCAGGAAGATATTTGGTCGCCTACCCCTATAAATATAGAGTTTATAGTTCATTTTAAGGGACTTTTACGGTGTTATTTTGCTTGTACTCCATTATATTTATGAATTTCGATCTGACTCCTCTTCTACTCAGAAATTCAAGCGATCAATAAAACTCTTTCATCAAAGTACATAGGCATCCAACACCAAACCGATATAAATTTGGTTGTCATTGTTTTTACTTGTTTTTATGCTTATTTCCTCTATTTTAATTTGGATTTCTTTATTTATTTCTCTACATTCATTCTATTAGGCGTTTGTGCTAACTTTAGTGCAAACATCTTTTCAAAATTTTGCAATATTTTGAATAAATTTATAACAATTCTAAATTTGATTTATAGTATTCAAGTACACTTATTTGTATCAACCTAAGAAGCAAAACACTTTTGAGTCTTCCCTAGGTATACCTTTGAGACGAACCATTTCGACAAGCTATGGAAGGGCCAAGAGATCAAGAGATTTTCCATTGATAATGATTTTCCTTAATCAAAGTAACATTCTCTGTAGTTAAACACCCTTTCCTTCGGCAATGTTCTAATTGGATTTTTCTAGTGACTACACTACATGTAGATAAATTATTAATGCGAACAAAATGCGAGATTTCATGCTCTTATTGGATCAGGTGCACTGACAACAAAGTAAAAGGAAGAAATTTCAAAAATAAAATTTCTTTTATTTATTTGCACTAGATCTTATTTTATGTTTACATGAACAATGTATTTGGACTAAATCATATTAGGTGATTATTAATAAAAGAGCTTATTATTTTAAATTTAATTTAATTAATTTATATTTAAACTTAAGTATGCATATAATGGTTTATGCCTATTAAATACAATGTAAGGTATTATTTCATTTATTTTAATTTTCATTTTGTATTTAATTTATTAAACGATCAAATTCATAAAGAAATATTATAAAATAGTAAATAAATATGGTAGACTAACATAAGGAATATAAATGTATAATGTCAAAAGTATTAATAACTACTAGGATTTACGGTTATAATTAAGGGAATAATGTTAAGGGATAACAATATTAATATAGAAATATCCATATTTCTAGTATATTTATATTTGTATATATGAATTATATATATATATATATTCGACCATTAAATAATTTTAAATATGTTTAAATGATATTTGTATTTTAAATATTATATTTATATATTTATGTTTGTATAAGTTTATGTGTTCATTATACATATTAAAAATGTTTTTTTTTTCAATTTGTATTTTATATGTATTTAAATATATTAATATATATTAAATATATTAATACATATACTAAGATATAAATAATTAGTTCAAAATTTAAAATTCTTTAACTTAGTCAAAAATATTTTTTTTCTTACAACCTGAAAGTAAATTATATATATAGTTACATATATATATTTATTATATATATATATATTTGTGTTACTTAAATTTCAAAGTAGCTTTAAAATATTTAAATATATTCATATTAAATTTGAGATAAAAAAATATTAGTTTTTGTTAAACTAAGAAATAAGAAAACACTTTTTATATAATAAAAGTGATACTTGATTTTATCAGAGTACTCATTTAGGTCTCTTGGGAGATCAAACCCAAGACCTCTATAATCACGGTTTAAAGATCTTACCACTTAAGTCAGTGGTCCTTGATAAAAAAACATTCGTTTTTAAAACCATATATATAAAATACACACACATATATAAAATCTAATTTTAATATAAAAAAAATATATATGCATACATACACGTGAATGGTGGTGAAATTAAAAAAGAATACATTTATATCATCTATTTTTTATTTAATAATATTATTATAAAATTTTATTTGAATTTTTCTAAATACATATTATGGTCAAAAATATTCATAGTAATATAAAATTATTATAATATAGAAATGTATATGAAATGAGATGTTAACCTTTTTATGTTCCCGTTGGTTATCGACAATTCAGTGGTTAGTTATTTCCTCTTTGGACTCTTTGTTCGTTGTCCTCAAATATAGTGTGCTAATCTCGTCTTCTTGGCTTTACCTGTTCCTTTAAATGGAGGCTGAAGTTTTGTTCTCTCTATTTAAAACAAGAAAGAGTAGGGATATTTATAGCCATTTAAATATCAAAATTCCAACTCATTTCTCTTTAGATCCGACGACCAAGTCTTTTGCCACCTTATTGCCCTATAACATAACATACTAAACACTTATAGACAATGGACTTCGGGCCCAATTAAATTATCATACAAATTAATTTTTTAATTTATTATTTAAGCTTAAATTTCAATTAAATTAATATATATATTATTTTAATTGATTTTAAGGTTTTAAATAAATAATTAATATTCCATAAAAAAATTAGTACAACTTTTATATTACTTTTATTATTCGTTATTAGCATTTATGAAGTAATTTTGAATTGATTGAACTCAGAAATTAGCTAATAACACGATTGTGATTGACTCCCTTATGCGAGCCCGATCTTTAGTCTATATTTAAACAATTTAAATACCGAAGCCTGTTCGGACTTTGATAAAGTACAATAGTCGACACAAGTTCAATCGCTTACACATCATTTGGCGAATTCCAATTTCATTTTTTTTTGAAAATGGGTACACTATTTACTTTAGAAAATATATGTACAAAGATTCAGTAACCGGGGAACGAATAATGATAAGAGTGTTACATTGTACACTTACTCAAAAACCACTACATGATTTCGTAAATACTATGCCAACTAAAAAGAAAAATACAAAAGATAAATGAATACACCCAACATTTTGTACTATACACCACTACTATCTACCACGTGATTCTATCCCCTAAAGTAAAACGAAAACCACTTCCATAGATGCTCATTATTCCTATTTAACACCCTAGATCTATCATGGTGGTTTTAGAATTTCATCACTTTTGCATCTCTCAAAATGTTGCTCCCATTTATTTAGACACCAAGTTACTTCTTCCTTCAAATATCCTCCACCAGTCACAGTGAAAACCATGACTGGGCTTCAATTCGACGAAGCATGACCAGAGCCAATGAAATTTCTATTTGAATCGGCTTGTTCAAGGGAAAAAAAATCCAAATTCAGCAAGGATATGTTATTTACCTTTAATTTCAACTTCTTTAGTTCTCGCATCTTTTAAAAATTGTTTAAAATCTTGAATTATAAGATCTAATCTTATGTTATAATGTTTTTTTAATACTTTGAAAAATTCTAGAGTTATGTTCCCCAAACATTCCAAATAATAGACGTAATTACTGTATCATGAAATTTCAAAACAAATTTACTAATAATATTGCTTGAGAAAACAAAGAAAGAAAAATTCATTAATATTGCTATAATTGTTGGTTTGGTTTTGCAATATTCTTATGATGCTTTGCCAGATAATATTTATTAAGCTACACCTTGTAACAATATTTTATGCACGTTTTGTTTTCGTCATCATTGTATCACTAAGATATCTAGAGTTTGGCCATTGGTCTAAAACTCTAATAACATCCATAGTTCACTTTACACACTACCAATCTAATAACATTTAGATTTACCCTAGGAAAGAATTTTGACTTTAGTTTGACTACCAATCACGATAATACTTACCCTTTACAACGAAGGAGAGGGATCCACTCTTGAGTAGTGTTTCACTTCAAGTATTTCTGCGCATACCTAAATATGATGGTAGTATAACTGCGAAGTCCTGTGATTGACCATAATCAAATTATAGTCTAGTTACTTAAAATCCATAGTATCCTTTAGTCTGAAGACTATTGCACATCGTTACATGATATCTTTTATTTTGACTTAGTTGTATCAACAGATTGAAGACTCTTGTTGAGTCGTTGTTTACGGAATATTTATTGTAGTCTTGGAATTGACTTAGAAACTGGAGTACAAAATTATGAAGGAATGAGTCATGAAGCTTTGGTAGATGTCAAGTTTGAAGAAATCAAAGATTTAGCTAAATTTCAAAAATACATGATTTGCTTAGCATCGACATGATTTGGTTGGTACCTACATGATTTGAATGATATCGACTTGGTTTGATTGGTATCGACATAATTTGAAAACCATCAAGAATAACAAAACGAAGAAGTGCAAGGGAATCAACCAAGGTCTAGCTAAAGAAAACAAGGTCAGTATCGATCATATAATGCTCGATACCGACCATATTTGCCATCTTAGAATGCATCAAGATGAGGCAGGGACCCACCATGAAGCAAAATCTAGAGATTAGCTAAAAAATAATTTAGTATCGACCATTGAGTTGTTTGACTTTTTCATGATTTGTGCGCGATGACTCATTCTTCGTACTGGAACTTCACATCTTGAGAAAAAGACTGTTCTAGGATTAGTCTATAAATACCAAGTACTTCCAACTAAAAAGGAGGTTGGCACTCTTGACTCTTGGATCGATTTTCTTTACCTCTCCCTCTTAAACCTTCTATGCAAACCCAAGATCTACTAAATTATAGTCAGAAATTGATTGTGATTTATTGTATTTTAGGAGAGAATTCATCCAATAAAAGGATTAAGTGGACATAGGCTAGAGATTTATCAAACCGCTATAAAAACTTTGCATTTTGTTCTCTTTTACTTCATTTTCATCATTTTAATATTTATCTGATTCATGTTATATTGATATTGGGGTATTGTAGCAATTTTTGGTAAAACAATTTTGGTGCTTTCACCAAGAAAGACTTGAAATTTGATTTGGAAAAGATGAAGATGCCTACTACAAGAGCTATCGCAGGAGAAAATCAACTAGGCAGGAGGGCAGCAAGGAGGTGTCTTCAGGCTCTAATCCACCTTCTACCTATATTACTAGAGGGGAGATGGAAGGAATTATGGCAAGGATGCAAGAGAGGTTGATGGCTCGGCAAGAGGAGATGATAAATGAATTTTTCCAGAGAATGGAGTAGCAAATGGCAACCAGACTTATTGGAAATCAGAGTCAGAGGCTAGAAGGTAATGCAGGTTCTTTGGGAGATGGGATAGAAACAAGTTGGACCAAACCCTCTAAAAATACAACAAGTCGGTACCGACTTGTTCAAACAAGTCGGTACTGACCATAATGGTCAGTGGGCACGGTCAGCTTATGTTTTAATCAAGATGGGATACTAGGAATGGGAAATGCTAAAGTCAAAGGTGGAGATCAGAATAAAAATTTACGGTAGCAAGGATTAGGATAGGTAGCTTCCCCTAGGAACGGGGGGAGGGGGCATGATAAAGATTTGAATTAAGGGCATGTAGAGCCACAGAGATTTCAACTGAATGATAATGATAGAGTTGCTAGTATGATAACATAAATGGTTCGAGGTGGAGCTCCAGATCGAAGTTTGGAGGATGTAAATAGAAATCCATTTACCCTGAAATCCGATACACTAGGAATTTGCCCAATGTCAAGATACTAACTTTGGAGTCATATAATGGAAGGACAGATTTGATAGTATACTTGATGAGGTATATCCTCCATATGGGAGTGTTGGGTGATTTTGAGGAAGTGATGGGATGGTGTTTCCGACTACACTTGACTAATTTGATAGCTATTTGGTTTCGCCAATAGGATAATGGATCCATTAACATGTGGACCGAATTAGCGGAAAGATTATAAACCATACGACCAAGAAATGTGACGACTCTCTCGAATGTGAAACAAAAGGAATGTGAAACTTTGTGAAGTTATTTAACTAGATTCAACCAAGCAACAATGGCAGTGCGGAAACTAGACTCAACGATTATTCTGATGGTAGCGGTTTCTAGAATCTCTAATAAGACCGAGTTTAAGAAAGCTTTTGAAAGGGATCCATCGGTGGATCAGGTAGATTTCTACTATCAAGCTGAGAAATATTAGGGTCAGGAGGATGCAAAATATAAAAATTGTAAAGTGAATTATGTGGAAGATGGAGGACCATCTAAAGTGGGATATGGAAAGGACAAAGGAGAAAGAAAAGCCAATAATAGCTTCAAAGGTCTAAAGCGACAAAAGAAGGAATCAAAGTTTTCCTCTTACACTGATTTGACTAAGATCCCAGAGAGGATCTACCTTGATTCTAGGGAGCAAATTCTCTATAGGACACCTGCTAGGAGAGAGCCCACCGAATAAGAAATGAAATCTGAAAAATACCGACAATACCATGAGCTAGATGGGCATGAGAAAAAGAATGCAAATATCAGTGAGATTTGATTGAGGAGTAGGTTTGGAGTAACTGTTTGCAAAAATATTTTAGGAAGTGGATTACAGAGATACAGGCTATAGTGGTGTCCCAAGGGTGACCACCATCCGTAGTGACTATACCTGGTATATAGATCATGTATATTAATCCCTTGATCGGGATGGGTCAGAGTAAGGTTTATTTTATGCACTTTGTTTTTTCTCTAAATGAACCACGAAGGATTACTATCAGGTTGCTTACACATGTATGGGATACAGAACGGTCCCATAAGCATCTTCTAGGTTAACGTTTGGGAGTAGTTCTTGATTAGATTGGATGTTTTGATTTATTGATGCATTTTGATTTGAATAAGAATGTGTGAACAGTCTGATAATGGACAATAGATGATATTTGATTTCAATATAATTGATTATCCTTTGTGTTTGATTGATAAGAAGATGGGCAACAATTTCCCCGATAGAAGAGACGAGGTGGCGTATTTGGAAATGCAAGTCCCCTTGCTGGAGAGCGAACGATAGTAAGTCCCCTCACCGAACAGTGAGAGAATGGACTTGCTTTGGATATCAAGTCCTCTTGTGGAGAGGAGAAGAAGGGATTAATTAAGGACTATGGCTATATGATCCGGAGAAATCAAAAACTAAACTTCAGGGTTTGAATGCCTTTTGATTTGAAGTGACTGATAATGATTACTAAATGATTAGTGACTGTCATTGCCTCAATTCAGTTATGCATACTTATGATGGGTTGTTGGGCGACACTATATAATTTGTAAGTAAAGTTCCGATCAGGAGTAATATACTATTATGATTAATGATGTATGATTTGTCTAAGATAGTTAAATTCAAAAGGAACACAAGATGAATATGACTTACGATTAGCATTTAGGCAAGGACTTGGGTTCTTGGTCGTAATGGATCTAGTATGACCTTTAATTTGCATATAATCTGAAGGAACATAATGATTCATCATGATTGGTCCAGTAGATGGTTAGAGAGCGCAGCTGACATTTTGCAAACATTGATACATATTCTTGATCAAATAATACTTTGTTTCCACAAAAGCATGCTTTGGAGGCAAATGTTTTCATCAAATTTACCACAGTCTTGGAAATGAATGAGTTAAGAAGTTTGGAATACCTCAAGACTGAAGAAATCAAAATTTTGGCTAAGTTTCGGAAATGCATGATTTGGTTGGTACCAAGGTGAATGGTATCGATATTATTTCGTTGGTATCACCATGATTTAGTTGGAACTTTGATTTGATTGATACCAACATGATGATACCGACATGATTTGGAAGCCATTAAGAATAAAAAACAGAGAAGTACAAGAAAATTGAACAAGATTTGTCAATTTGGCCAAGAAAACATACAATATTTTGCCATCATGGAATGCACAAATGAGGTAGGGACCCACCATGGAGTAAAATTTAGAGATTTAGCTTAAACAATAAGTCTGCACTGAGTTGTTTAATGTTTTTAGGATTTGTGCATGACTACTCGTTCATCGTGCTAGAACTCCAGATTTGGAGAATAAAACGCATTTAAGCTTGGAATTCTAAGATTTGTGCTAGGATTCGTCTATAAATAGCAAGGGATCTGGGACTAAAAAAAGGATTGGCAATCTTCACTCTTGGATCGATCTTCTTTACCCCTCCCTCTTAAACTTTCTAGGAAAATTCAAGATCTAATAAATTGCAACTGGAAGTCAATTGTAATTTGTTGTCTTATGGAGAGAATTCACCAAATAAAAAGATTAAGTGGACATAAGTCATAGATTTTGTTGAACCACTATAAAAACTTTGGGTTTTGTTCTCTTTTACTTCATTTTCATCATTTTAATATTTGATTGATTTGGGTTCTATTGATATTTGAGTGTTGTACCAATTTTTGATACGATTGTCATGATATGATTATTCCAAACAACCACAAGTACGTAAACTCTTAGTGTCCCTAATGGTCATGAGTAATTCTGTCCATCATATGGAGAACATTTCGTATGCAAGTCACAAAGAATGTATCAATATCCTTTTCTCAATACATTAGGAGTGTGAGAACATTTAAAAATAAGTATTTTAATACTAATCTAAATCTCATGGTTATGAAATAATTGGCAATTGCAATTGATAAAGTACTTTTCCTAATGATTTTCTACTTATATATAATTAATGTAGATAAAAAATTACTTATTTCCAATATAACATATACAAAAATTAAAATAAAACAGAAGGTATACTTTATTTTGAACAAGATTTTTTTACAAGAGTTAAGTTACATAACACTGACATAATTGTCCTTATGGAACTCCCTTAACTCTATTAATATTTACGTGCTCCCAAGAAAACACTTCTCTATTTCACCTGAGGAATTCTACCAACTCTGTTCTCACTACTGGTTCCATTATAGTGCTGATCTAGATGGTCTAGCTTGAGTCATCATTATTTAAGGTCTGTGGTTGGGCGCCGTCTGGATTAATGTCACCCATGTATGGGTTTAGGAGGTCATCATTATGACTTTCTACATTGATCTCTTGCTTATACTGATCCAGTACACATATTATATGCTCCATGAATTCTTGATGGGGAAAGACATTTATGTGTGAACATGAGGGGTCAGCTCTCCCTAATCTCTCTCAAACGAGATTGGAATTTAGAGGGATGGTGTTCTTGTACCACTTGTTCTAGCTTGCTAGTGGAGTTGGACTTGTTCATTCAAAGCTGCAATGAGTTCTCGCGTTCTAGCTTGACTAGCAAGGAAGAACTGATCTTTTATGCCTTCGATCCCAGTACGAATGGGAACTTGAGTGGCTCTCGCATTCTCTCAGTTATGGACTCATTATATAGAGGTGGTTTATTTGTTGTGAATGGTCAAGGATTCTGGCATGGACGGGAGCATTTGTTAGCTCTCACATCCTTTTAGAAACGTTGACTTGACTTAGCCTGGGCCAAGCAAAAACCACGAAGTTTTCATACGCTCTCTTGGATGCTTCAATTTGCTTAATGTTCTCAGCATGAGTAGGTGATCCTAGGGGTTATCGTGCTCTCTTAAAGGACTATAATTGTGACACTCCACCTCTATACCCATACTATCCAGGAGTATTATAGATTGATACTGTTAGATAATATAGAGAATGAGGCTATATGGGGTACACATGTGAATATTCCCATGGACTAATTCTGGTACATATTGAAACACCAAACAAAAATCTCATCTATACGTATACAATATTGGTACAAAGCAATAAACACATGTCCCTCCAGGACAGATGAATACATAACATATAGTGAATAACAGAGAACACAAAGTCAGCCACAACGATAACATATGATATATACGATATACAATATTGCTAGACTATAAAACATCTCATGTCAGAAATCTCAATATAATATGATGTGTAGTTAATATACAAATCGGTATCAAATAATATAGTAAATCAATGCCATACAAGTTTCTAATAACAATCCTAATATAATACTCCTCTAAGTCCAATAAAACAAATGCTAGACATGTTGTCTCTGTACCTGAAATGTCTCGAATTGACCACGGTATTGTAAAATAACACATGGGTCGGACTATGTCTAATCAAGGATTATAAATAAGGTGATAAGTACAAACAAGGAAAAACAATATAATATAACCACCAAAGATACTCAAAACCTCAAATGGCATATCAAATTGTGTGTGTGTGTGTATGTATGGAGTATCTATATAATGACGTAAATAATCCTCAAGGCATCATATCACTCAAATAACTCGAATCCATATGAAACAATCAACACTGATGTCAAAAGATGTCATCACCTATATAGAAACACATCAAATCAAAAATCACTAAATAAACATAAATGGGTGGATCATACATATCCATAATAATCGCTAAATCCAGAAATATCAATAGATGAGATATCACCAAGTATAATCAGGTTAGCACGAAGCATAGCCTAAATATATCCCTCAGTCTTATCTGATAAAAATACCATCATCAATGACCAAAATCAATAAGAAAGATTGAGCCAGCTCATAACAATATACAAATATAATCAATAATAAGTAAGTCGTCTGCCTAAGAAGGATGCGGGGTTAACCATACTCTGAACACAATCTCAGGTATAATCTCATATATACATAATATATGTCTATATACCACCCACATGCATACCCATACACCAGAACTAGATGGGAGACCGACAACACGTCTGCTTGCTTCAGGAGCCACACGTGGTCCATATGACACGACTTCTATAGTCATTGGTTACCATTACCTTTCCCGTCTCGGTATCGTGACAATTATCCATCGTAGGCTCGACAACGCGTAGCCTCTTCGACCATGACTACCAACATATGCCCTTATGGTAACTGAGTGCTGGTCTATGCGATACAAGGGGCTACGAACTACCAATCTCATAATGCACATCAAATATTATAAACAATAATGGTGTCATGGATTTGAGACACGACCCTACGATTAGACCATTAGGGTGGATACTGGCCAATCTGGTTCATTCCTGAAATATAAAGGGAGTTGGACAATAGGTAGACAAACATATAGTATATATATAATCTAAGGTTATGTCTAGCCTCCACATATGCTCACTACAACGAGTCGCCCAACATACCCCCATATAAGCGTCATCCACGAGCAAATAATAACTGATAACACAATCGCACCCATACCATCGTGTGTTACTAGTCTATTATTCAGTGCTCATACATCACACTCGCTCCTTCAGTATTCTATATAATAAGTCCAAAGAATAACCAGTAAAATGTTACCGAAAGTCTCATACCAGATGGTATCGCTAAACCATTTATACTAATTTCTCGTCAAGTAGAATTATAACACTAAATCATATCAAAATCATCAATTAAACAAATATCAATGGTGAATCATTCATATATTTTATATATGATTAAACAAGAAAAGAAACATTGGAACAGAAATATAAAAATATATTATTCAAATAAATATAAAATAAACAAATCTATATTTAATAATGAGTCATTCCCAAAATATAATTTCATATAATAAAATAAATACTAAGAGAAGGATAATAAATACATGTCCCAAAATAGCAAGAGCTAAATACTACATACAAAAATTATTTCATGTATTCCAAATAATTGTACTTTAAAGACTAAACAGAAAAATTATGAAATGGATTATCCGAATTTAATATAATTATAAATAACTAAATTGTTCTTAATAAAATCATTCACAAGATTTTATCCCATAAAAGAGAATAGATATTTATAAATAAGAAAAATATACATGAATTAATAAGTAATAGACTTAATGGCAATCTTATTATTTATAATAAACAATTGATTTCTCAATCTTTAATATACATAAATAGTAGTTAGATATTTATTAAATATATTAAATAACTCATTATAATCATTTTTAATACCCAAACAATTATAAAAACTAAATGTTACATATACAAAATTCATTTCCTTATTTCTTTATAATCAAATATTATTCTTAAATAATTCAAAACCATACAAACAATTTAATATTCCCAAAATCAAACAAATCATTCAATCAAAACATAGATTACACACACACACAACATACACACACACACATATGTACCAAAATTTACTATAATAAACTTTGAAAATACTTAAATATCAATTGAAACAATGTTATATTTTTACTTTATAATTTATAAGATCTATAAATTAGTTTTATATTCATAAAGTATTTAGATAAAGCTTATGTAAAAATTTAAGAACCTTATTCTAGTTTATTTAAGTGAAATTACAAATGTATATAGTATTAAAAAATTATTAAAATATGCTCACCATTGCAAGACCAAATACATACACAGAACAACATATACACACCAAGTATTTACATATAAATGCACTGATATATGCACATACAAAACACATAAAAATATCAAAGCATAGGGTAGTTGGAAATAAAAGAAAAATCTTGAACACACATCAACCCAACACAATAGCGCACAACATACATGTATAAACACAGCGAACGCAACATAAGAAAACAAAATGCACGTAAAAACTCTCATGGACAGTTTGACCAAAGCTCTTGGATGGTCAAACTATAAAGGTCGACTGTGGCTAGGGTTTGGTCGACCTAAATGGTCGAGCCTGGAAGCATTTTCCAGTTTCTAAAGATCGGATTTCCAACATAGAAAACTCGAACCATAGATTCAAAGCGAGATAATGAACCACATACTTGAATTTGAGAATTTTATTAAAAAAAATTATGATTTGATTTTTGAAATAGTGAAAGTTGGTTTCATCGGCTTTGAAAGAAGAAGGATGTGTGTGATAAGGTGTGAATGCGTGAATATGTTGGTGGAGGGAAAGAAATAAAAGAAAATTCTAGAGATGATTTTTGGGCTAGCAATTGGGCTTGGGCCAATATATATATAACCTTTTATTTATAAACAAGATTCCACTTAAATTTTAATTTTTAATAAATATACATTTATATGTGAATTTAGTTCTCTACCTAAATAGCATCATATTTCATCTATAATACTTAATAAATTATTATTTTTTCAATTTATAAAAGTAATCCTAATTTAAAATAATTCAAATTTCAAATTCCTAAATTCATTTCTGTACCAAACAAATATTATATTTCTATTAGTATTTTCCTTACATTTTCACTATTTAAAAATTTTAATATCATTTTTTCACAACTTAAATCCTTTTATTTCATAATTTCAAGGCAAATTTATCAAATAAATCTTCAAATTCTAGTTTAATGAATTAAATTACAATTATTAATTTCAATCAATTATTACTTAAAAATCGGGTTGTTACAATGATGTACTAAGCGCACCCTCGTATAGGTAGGAACAACTGAGTGCTTTTGTACCCTCTCAAGTTGGCCACTGTTGAGAGCTACTTCTTCTTTTTGCAGCATAAGAACTCATTTTGGCTTATTGTAGTGAGATGTTGCGGCGGTAGCTGATGGCTTGTTGATTGCTACAGACATAGCCGACTCCATCCTCAATGGTTAATTTCATTATGAGTGGCTAGTATGCAATAAATGCATCCATATCGACCAATACCGACATACCAATGGGAATAATTTAGTCAAACGGGCAGTCCACCACAATAAAATTTACCTAAATGTTAGTGAGCAATGTTCCTCACCAAAGGTGACCACATGCAAAGTCTAACCCAGAGAAACAATCCCGATGCTACCGAACCCATAAATGGGCAAGGCGCACAAAGTGAGACTTGATGACGAGAGCTTCATATGGTCAAAGACATTCTTGGTCATAATGTTCACAAAGCTACTTCGGTCGATGAAGACTAGATGCACTTCAGTGGTAGAGATGTTGATGGAGATGACCATGAGGTCATGGTGAGGGTAGCTTATGCCTTTTTTCTTTAACTTTAATGGTAATTCCAGCTTCATCATTCTCCACTCTTAATGATTTCGAGGTTTGGAGCTCCACTGAGTATATTTGATTAGTGCACGAGATCTCTCATGTATCAAGCTTGGCCCCCTATGCTGCTTCTGGCCGTGTGCGGGTTATTGCATACTGATAAGTTTTTTATGTTAATGGTGGCAATGTTGTTTCCATCTGCCTATTGAGGTTGGGTGAGGAGATTTTATTACTCATCTCTTTGATCTACCGGTTGCCTAATATATTGCACAAGTATACTTTCGTAGATCAACCACTTTATCTCATCCTATAGGTAAGGACACTCATAAGTGGTGTAACATTTAAGTTGGTGGAATTTGTAATATCTCCCATCACCATTGTACTCCTCCTTTCATCAAAAGTAAGCATGAGGAGGCATGTGGTATGAGGCATGATCCCTAGTGGCTAGATAGATGGTTTTCATATCGCAATTTAATGAGGCATAATTTTCATACCAGGGATTGAATTGGGGGTTGTACCCGAAGTGCCTTTTGTTATGCTCCTAATAACCATTCCTTTTATGGCTGCCCATGCCACACAAGTTGTGTTAATATCCTCACATATGCTCCTCATCGCTGTCAAATAGGTCCGCCTCTTCCAGCCTCATAATGTGGTTGTCCCTTTGAAAGAATTCTATTAAAGACGAGGCAAGTTGTTTGTGTAATTACTTCCAAATCTTGAAATGGTACCTCACCCCGAGAAAACGACTACCAGGTTGCTCTTATCCGCCCTTGACTTATGCTAACACATTTTTGAAGTAGTTGGCATAGGAGCAGAGTGGCTCACTTGGTCCTTTTCGTATGTTGTGAAGCTTGCTAGCTATCATAGTTCGTGTTCAGGAGGCAAAGAAGCGAGTTTTGAACTTAGTGCACAACTAGTCCTAGGAGTGGATGTTGCTTGCTTATAGATGTAAGAATCAGAAAGAGGTTGGATTGATCAACGTGGAGGGGAATAGGAGGTACTTTAGCATTGTTGGAGATTTGATCGGCTTAATTAATGGAGTTGAAAGTCCTAACATGGCCAGATGGGTCAGTGCTCCCGTTATACTTTTAAATGGGATGTATAACATACTTCCGATAAACGTAAGTTCTTATTGAGAGAATTAGGGGTATGCCCTAAGGAAAATTATGTAATTTGTTGGAAATTATCTACTTTGTATTCAACCTTTTTCATAACAAAGATGTTCATTTTCTATTATATACTTGTTATACTTTGACATAATTAATTAAGTAATTAATTTAATGTATATAAAAAAATCCTTAAATAAAATGTAATGAGATTGTAGTTGACATAGTCACAATTGTGAGTAACTAATCATAATATGAAATAACTTTTTGTTTTAAATATTGTTGGTCAAGATGTTCTGAGAAAGAAAATCGATACATCTGTTGAGATCACAGTATGTAACACTCTCCAAATGCTGGGCAGTGTATTTCTTATGGAAGTTGGGGCACCAAGGTGTTATGTACTTATGGTTATTAGATAACTATAGAATGACTCGACCGAGAGTTTCATATTGTTTGATAACAACTAGATCAAATAGGAAATCTATGTGTGATAATGTTACAGAGTTCTCTCAACTTAAGAATATAAGGGAACTTCAATATGGATACTCTGTTTTGATTATAGTTAAATAATGGCGATAAGACAATTGAGCAACTATAGTCGAGTCTGAGTTGAACATTGGAAGTGAAGCACTATTGAATAGAGAATTTACCTCTTTAATTTTATGAGATTACTATTATGGTCAACTATAGTCTATTAAAAGTCAAAATCTCCGGTCAGAGTAGAACAATTAGTTATTACTATTAATGTACCAAGGAATTTGTTTATGGATAGAACAGTTGAACATGGATATTATTGAGTTTTAAACTATACCAAACTCCATATGTTCTAAAGCGATGTAGTGTTGACGAAGAGAACATGTGTAAAATTTTATCACTTAGTGGTATCACTTAAGGTGATGTAAAATACGATTTTACTAAAAAGATCTATAAACGATGAATTGACCAAGTGGTCTCCACTAGCTATGGTGATGTGTGGACATTAATATTTTAATTTTTCAATATTAATCACTAACTGAATTTATACCTCTGAGTTACATAACTGTATTTGTGAATTATCTGAAATACCACATGATTTAATTAGTTTATAAAGTGTTATAAATTAAATAATATTTTAAAAATATTTATTACTATTGAATTTGATGTATAGGGTGTTATTATTAAATGCAATAACTCTTATAAATTTTTTGGTTGTTGTTAGTAATTATTTGTATGTATACATAAATGTTATATGTTTACGTACCAATATACAATATCAAAATATATTTAAATAGACTATCAATATGAATAGTTATTTACATGGGCATAGATATTTTATTGGTACATCTACGACTGAGTATGGATGACTGTAGGACAAGTAGGAATATTCTGGATCTAGATCTAGATCTGTATTTGAGATTTAATTGGTAAGAGAATGTGTAAATAGCAGTTGATTTTTTCTCCTTTTTCTCTCTTTAGAAACCAAGCTATTTAATCTCATTTCAAACATTTTGCTCATCTTTACCTGGCAGCCATCTCCATACCCTACTCCCCCTTGATCAAACTCACATCTACCCAAACAACATCAAGTACAAATGTAACAAAGTGGTTCATTCGATCTTATCGACATAGGGTGGTGATTGAAGGAGTCTAGTAGGCAATTAACAATTCGAAGTGTCACAAAGAGCCAAATCTTCTAAGGTGTAATTTTCATATTCTATTTTACACATATCCATATATTATATGCAATATCGTAATCCACCATGTTATATGCAATATTATAAGCTACCATATTATATACTTTAGATATTTATTCAAATTATTTTTTTATAAATATAATATATATTAAATAATATTTTCACTCATATTAATTATTTTAATTTCGGTTTGTTTAAAATAAATTTTTTGCACTCGGCTCTGTTTAAAATTAAAAATATTAATTTAAATACTTAATTTTAATGTCGAAATCAATTTTAGGTAATTAATAATATTTATATAATACATATAATTATATCTAATATATATTTACATATACGTTATTAAAATTTTAGCCTGAATATAATACACAGACACACACACATACACACACACACACATATATATATATATATATATATTACATTTATATATTTGAATCACTTATATTCGAGATTTTTATTTTAAATATTTTAAACTTGAGATATTTTGAAATGTTATTTTACTTTGAATTTAAACTTAAAGTGGTTTGATTTGGTCAAAATTGGATTTTGGATTTAAAGTATTAAGTATTTTTAATTAAACTTATATGTTTTACTTAGTCAACCAAATTTTAAATGTAAATGATTATAGTTATATATTTATTTCATAAAATATATATAAATAAAAGACTATATATATATATATATTTGAACTATTTATGCGTAATACTATTAATATGTGTATCCACAATATTTACATATATTATAGTATATTTAAACGTATGTATATACTTAGACATTTATATTTCCATGATATGCATATGAATTTATCATTTTTGTATGTAATTATAATTTATATGTATATATAATAAATACAAATCCCAATGTCTAATGTGTGTGTAATTGTACACATGTTTATATTTATTATGCTATCATGTTACTATATGAATATACTTGATATATTCAAAATAAACATTAAATAAATTATATTAATATGATTAATTAAATAAATATAAGTTATTTAAAAATTTATACGATTTTATTTTAATATATAGATAGATCTAATGCTAGTTAATTGAATTTATAGGCACAATAAAATCAAATAGAGATTTGTTTTGAAATATACCAATTTCATCCATTATTAAACGAGCTAGTTATAACAATAAAATCAGAGCTTGTATAGTCTATGCAATCTAATTAGTTAGCATTTAGGGCAAAACCATTAAAATTTTCTACTTGACTAATGTGATGGGTGTCTATAATAGTAGCGTTTTGGCTTGAGTTCGATACAACTTATTCTATACTCCCTAGCTACTAGCTTAGCCCAATAGGTGGACTAAGCCCGAAATTTTGGCCAAAATGCAAGGTCCAAAATTATTTTGGACCTTGGACTAATTTTCAAATTAAGATTTTTAAATTTAAAATATATTTTAAATTTATATATTAAAGGAAATTATAAAAATCTTATAAAATAAAATTAAAACTTATCAAAAGTATTTTGAAATAAATTTAATATTCTATAAAAAAATTATAAATATATAGTTAATACGATCAATTAAATAATTAATTAATTAAAACTAATTAATATGTATATATATATGTACTAATATATATATATATATATAACTATAAAGGTTATAGTTGAATATTTATGTTAAAATTGTTTTAGGTAAATTAAAATAAAATTTATGAAATTTATTAAAATGTTAATTAAATAAATAATTAATTTAATATATAATTAATTAAAGACTAATTAACTATGATGTGTTTATATACTGATGTACATATAAACTATAATGGTTATAGTTAATTATTCATCTTAAGTATTTAGGACGAGTAAAATAAAATTTCTAAAATTTAAAATAAAATTTAATTGAATTAGTTAATTAATTATGAATTAAAATTAAATATGATTTAACTAATAAGATATATATAAATATATTATATAAGACTAACTAAGTTATAATAGTTATAAATAAATTGACCTTATATAATTATATATGTATAAACATAATATAAGTGGAACTATAAGAAACCTAAAATAGTTTTGGAATAAATACATATGTATGGTATGTATATCATAATTTTATATATGTCCGACACTTGAATCACGAGGGTATTTCTTAAGACATACATTATCTCATAAACTGATATCACTCAAAATATATTAAAGATTATGAATCTTTAATATAGTTACCCTTTATCATTTATATAAATAGATTGCTTGTATACACACTAGTTTTTGAGTTTTAAGCTTAAGCTAGAGCTGTTATCTTAATACTATTAACAAATTACCTAGACGACGTAAGTTATATGCATGTATTTGTTGAGCACACTCAATCCAGATGTGTTATGTGTAGTACTATTAATACATTTCCAAGATAAGGTAAGATACATACATGTTTATTGAGCAAACTCAAGGTACATGCATTATACTTTGGCCATCAATATAAAATAGGTACGAAGGAATAATCTTTCTTGATTTGTTGAGAAAACTCAAGGTCATGGTCAGTATTAGGAAAAGACCATGGTTAGGAATCATATATGATACAACCAATAAAGAGTAATCCATCACTTGCAGGCTTATGATCTATTAAGAAAACTCAAGGTCTGAATCTCAAGGCTATCGAGTCCTAACATTCAATTGAGAAATTGAAAGATTTATGTATTTCCCTTAGGGTTGAAGGAATATAAAAATCTAGTTGGAGCCTTATTATAAAAATAAAATGGATACATTTAATCTTTTAAATATTATCAGAACATTTTCAATAAAACTATACAAATCCACTTGAAATAAATTTGTAGCAAACAACCAACTTAAGATTATTTTTGAGAATGACAAGCTCACCGACATAACTGCATAGATTGACCAAGAGTAATAAAGATGACGTTAACCTATGAACATTTATAGTCTATCATAACTAAATATTTCAAAACTAAACTCACCGAAGGTGCGGATACGGAAACGGTAAAGGCTTGTAACACTTGGGTTGTTGATTGTGACATAGCCCAAGCCTACGTATTGTCTACATTAGACAAACCATTGCAAAGGCAACACGAGAAAATGGATGTCCAAAAAAATGTTTGATAACCTCAAAGCTTTATTTAGGGAGCGGTCTCATTCTGTAAGGTATGAGATTGCTACGAAATAGTTCGATATGAAGATGAGTAAGGGCTGTGATGTGGAGGACTACATCATAATGATGAAATGCTAATTGATATACTTCATAAGCTCGGTGCTATGTTTGTTGAACAACTGTAAGTAAGTTCTTAGGCTCATCGAGTTTGCAGTTTGAGTTATTCATATGGAACTTCAGTATGAACCAAATGAATGCGAAACTTGTCGAGTTACTCAATATGCTGAGATGGTTGAAGATTCATTTAAGGATCAACGTAAGGTGTTCACTATGAACAAAAGGCATCATTTTTGAAAATTTAGAAGAAGAGAGAGTGAGGTAGTAAGAAAGGTAAAAAGGATACCTCGAATGACACGGATAAATGTCACCATTTTTATAAGAATGGGCACTGGAAAAGAAGTTGCACAAACTACCTAAAGACAATAAAAGAGAAGAAGGAAACAGTTTCCTCAGTTCCTAAATGCATATTTATGATTCCAAATTACTTTGCAATCAATAAAAATTCTTGGGTTTTAGATACAGGATCAGGAACTCATATCAGTAATTAGTTATAGGGACTTAGGAATAGAAGTCCCATGACTAAAGTAGAAATGAGCCTTTAAGTTATTGATGAATCTACTATAGATGTAACTACAATTGGATACTTTCATTTACGTTTACCTAGTAGATTTGTTATTGTTTTGAATAATTTTTACAATGTACAAAATTTTATTTGTGGAATACTATATGTGTCTAGACTGGTTGAGATCGATATGATTTTCATTTTAATAACAATGTTATAAACATTGTGTTTGGTGGAAATAACATTTGCAATGCTTTTTTGGATAATGGCATATGTGCACTTAACTATAAACATATATTCGCTATCAATAATTCTTTTGCTATTATTGTTAAAGATACTTATTTATGATATTATAGGCTAGGTCATATAACTGACAAAATAGTACACAAAGTAAAAGCCAAAGAGAATTTTCCATCATTTGACACTTGTGAGTCATGTCTCAAAGGGAAAATTACCAAAATCCCCTTCAATGGAAGCAACGAAAAAGTTAAATAACTTTTAGATCTTGTACATACCAATGTTTGTAGCCCATGCTTATAGTGACTAAGGATAATTCCACTCATTTCATAACTTTTACTGATGATTTCTCAATACAATGGTATGTATATGTTATGAAGAATAAATGCGATGTTTGTGAGAAATTTAAAGGTTATAAGCATGAAGTTGAAAATCAAACAAACCATAATATTAAATACTTTGATCTGATCGAGGAGGTGAGTACATTGAATAAGAGCTCCAATGATACATAAAAATAATGGGATTATCTATCAAGTCACTCTGCCCTATACTCTAGAACAAAACAGTGTTTCAGAGAGAAGGAATCAAATCTTATTAGATATGGTTCAATTTATGATGAGCGTGGCCAAGTTATCTCTTTCTTACTGGGGATGTGTTAGAATATGCAGCGCATATGCTCAATTAGGTGCCATCCAAATCCGTGCCTAAGATGCCATATAAGACGTGGTATGGGAAGAAACCCTACCTAAAATATTTGAAAGTGTAGGGTTGTCCAACCAATGTTAATAACATTGGCCCAAATAAGCTTAAGGTAAGCTCAATGCTATGTAAGTTTATAGGTTATCCAATAGATTCTACTGGATATATTTATATAACACAGAGGAACAAAAGGTCATTACTTCTTGGCATGATATCTTTTTAGAAAAGGAATTCCTATTGTAGGAAATTAATAGTAAAGTTTTAAACTTGGATGGGATCTGGGAAACTAATACTGAAACCAAACATTTGGAAGAATCAAATTCATAATATACGATAAGACGCAACCTATTAGAAGGTCTAATAGAAAATATCATGCATTAGACAAATACTATATCTTCTCGTGGATGGTAAGAAAGAGGATTGTGTGCTTCAAGATGGCACTCCTTCCATCCCATTACATCAAGCATTGTAGATAAAGTCTCAGCACTATGGCTTGAACCTATGAAATCCAAGATGGATTCTACGTAAAAACAAAGTATGGACTTTTGTTGATATACCTAATGAGATAACACCTATAGGCTAGAAATGGATCTTTGTGAAGAAACAAAACACCATGGAAATGTAGAGACCTACAAAGCAAGGCTTGTCGCCAAAGGTTTCTGTTAAATCCAAGGTGTTGATTATAACGTAATATTTTCACCCGTAGCCATGCTTAAGTCCATTCGGATATTACTTGGTATCGCCGCATTTTGTGACTGTGAAATATAGAAAACAAACATGAAAATAGCATTTCTAAATGGTGATTTAAAGGAGACCATTTACATATCGTAGCCCAAGGGTTTCAAGGTCAATGAGAGTGAGGGAAAGGCTTCTAATATATTACGAAAATATACGGTCTTAAATTACATTTAATTAGTTTATAATGTCTCGCAAAGGTGACGCTACCTCCAAGATTTATATATATCAATTTATCTGAAGTGCTATTTCAACGAAATCACTATCATAAACCTATTAGGTGATACAACCATCTTCTTATCATTATGAGTGTCAACATCGAGGAGGGCTTCAACTCCTTGCTCGAAGATCTCCTAAGGATTCAATGGGTTTATAACAATGAGTTCATTGAAACATCACTTCAGATAAGTTGACATCTACAATGTTTGAGTATTTGTAAATTCTCTGAATGCCACATGATTTAATTAATTTATAAAGTGTTTTAAATTAATTAAATTAACTAGTATTCTAAAAATATTAATTATTAATGTGTTCGATATTTAGGATGATTTTAGTAAATGGGTAACACCTATAATTTTTTGGGTGCTATTAATAATTATTTGGATGTATATATAAACATGATATGTGCATGTGTTGATATATGATGTTTATATATATAAATAGTTTTTAAATATGAATAATTATTTAAGTAGGCTTGGAAATATTTTGGTCCATCTATGACCAAGTATGGATGACCATAGGAAGAGGTGGAATGGTTTAGATCTGGTGGATCTTATTTTGAATCGGTAATAGAGAATGACTAAAAGATGGTATCCCATTTCTCTTTATAAATACCAAGTTATTCAATATCATTTCACACTTTTTACTTGTAGCAACACGATGTTGAGAAACAAGTAATTAAAATTAATAATAGAGATTTAATTAATTAAATGAGTTTTAAATGATAAATTGTGAATAATTAGAGGTCAATTTATAGTATTGGAGATTTTTAAAGATTTTGAAATAAAGAATTTATTTTTGATTTAAATGGTGAAGTATATTCTGAAGTTGATGATTTTGGTTGTAGAGTATATATTGTTGAGATTTGGGGAAAAGATAATTTAATTGATGATATTTATATTGAAAGAAATAATTTATAAAATGATTATTTAATGAATTATTTTAGTATTAAATGTTTTAAGAAATAAATCATTAGTAATTGTAAATTTAGGCTTTTTGAAGAAATGCTGGTATTTATAAAGTATTGATGATTTTAATAGTGCATTACAAATTAGATTAATGACTTTATAAAATCAAATAGTGTTAGATAAAATAGTTCTGGATTTTGTTACAATAGAAAATGATTTTTTTTAATCATTAAGGCTAATAATTGATTTTTTTTACTAAATGTGCTAAACATTGTTATTTTGGAATAATTCTTCTAAGGTAGTGGAAATTGTAAAATGTTATTTTACAAAAAATACACGATATTAGGAAAATACTATTGCTAAATAATATGATTTAATAATTATTGAATTTATATGTTAGATTTTAATGCTTGTTTGTTGAAGTTTAGTGCTTTAATTCATGCCAATAAGAAGGGACTAGTGTAGGGAATCGATCATAGAAGATGAGAGCTTGAAAGATCTCAAAATGGGTCATGGCGTGGGGATTCACTACCCAAGTCATCACGATCGATTAACACCCCATGGAGGGAGTGGTCAACCGATCATCACTTGCCTAGAGGAGTAAAGCTACAAGAAGTGAACCCTTGCATGTTTAAAATAGAAAATTCCTCCTTTAATTTTGAAAAAAATGACACCTTGAATTAAGAATTGGACGAATTCCATACATGAGATTATTTTTGTGAATTTTTTGTATTGATTAAACGTATTTGAAAATAGTGAGAAATTGTTTTCGGTTTTAAAAATTCCATTAAAAGAATATTTTTCTAGGAAATTAAAGATTGATTTCCAAATGCTATTAATTGACTTTAAAGGTGCTTCCAATGGTTTTTGAGTATAAAGAAAAGATTTTAAATATATTCTATTGTTTAAAATAAATAGAATTTGGTTTCTGAGGCTTATAAATTCATTTAAAAGTTGTATTCGATTACAAAAAATTATGGGATGATGCTTACAAATGGTAGTTGATTATAAATGGATTTTCTATTATTTTAAATATGGAAAAGAGATTTAGAAATGTATTAAACAGGTTTGAAATCCTTATCTTTGGTTTTAAATAAATGAAGAAAATTATATTTGAACTTTTAAATAAAAGCTTTTAGAAATTTTGATACATTTTTATAAATGAAATCTACTTTACGAATGAATGATGTGCATTGTTTGATTGTATTTTTTATGTGATGAGAATATTGAATAAATAAAGTTACAATACCATTTGGTTTGGGACTTATGGTAATATCTCTTCGGTTATTCTTTGAACTTGTTACGTAGAATTACCGTATACAATGAGTGTAGTTTACGAGCACTGAGTAAAAAAGCGAGTAGCACCAGGCGTTATAGGACACCTGAGCTGATATTTGTTCGATTACTTTTTGTAGTTAGATATCACTCATATAGGGTTGAGTTATACGTGGTATTCATATACATAATGTTTGCGAATTGAGAGTGAGTGGGCTGAGAGCCATAAGTGTGTATATCCATCAAGTGTGTTCTTCCATTATTTTGGTGAAGAGTAAACCAAATTAGGCTAGTATCCATCCTAGCGGCCTGATTGCAGGGTCGCCCCTCGAATCCGTGACATACCTTTTTGATGTGTATGGCTGAGAGCGAAGGTTGAGAGCCACTGCCCCATGTCACATAGGCTAGTTGCATGTTTCCATTTGGGGCACTTGCAGGACCATGACGATTGCATAGTGTAGACTTACACCTGATGGATATTGGATCATGATGGTCATCGAGATAACTAAAGATTGTTGGAGTAGCTCTAACAGCATGTGAGGAAGGCTTCTAGAGTAGGCTAAGAGCTACCTGTCCCCCTTGTTGTTATTAATGAGATGCTATAGACAAATACTTATTTAGCTTAATGAGATTATTGAGTGTGCAGCTGAGTGCCGACCTGATCAGCTGATTGGACTGATCCTAGAATACCTATTTATGAGGTCGAGAGCCTATACTACTATCAAGGCATTAATAAGTGCCTGGGGCTAGGGCTCAAAATAGAAGTAGAGTAGGGAATCAATCGAAGAAGATGGTAGCTCAAAAGAGCTCAAAATGGGTCACAGCTTGGGACTTCACTACCCAAGCCGTCACGATCGGTTGACACCCCTTGGAGGGGATGGTCAACTAGTTGTCACTTCCTTGGTGGATTCAAGCTCTAGGCAGTAAACTCTTGCATATTTAAAAAAAGAAATCTTCCTCCGATGATGATAAAAAAATGACTTCTTAAAGTAAAAATTGGACGAATTCCAAATACGAAATTATCTTTGTGAAAATTTTTCATTTTAATTAAATATTAATTATTTAATTAATTATGTTTGAAAATAGTTAGAAATTGTCTTGGGCTTTAAAAATTCATTTAAAAAATCTATTTAATTCTATAAAATTAAGGAATGATTTCAAAATGCTACTAATTGATTTTAAAAGAGTAATTAACAATTTTTGAGTATAAAGAAGAGATTTTAAATATATTCTATGATTTAAATAAATATAATTTAGTTATTGAGGCATATAAATTCATTTAAAAATCATATTCCACTATGGAAAATTATGGAATGATTCTTATAAACGATAGTTAATTATAAAGGGGGTTTCTATTATTTTAAATATGGAAAAGAGATTTAGAAATGTATTGAATATGTTTGAAATCCGTATCTTTGCTTTTAGATAAATGAAGAAATTTGTATTTTAACTTTTAAAGAATATAAAAGCTTATAGAAGTTTTAATACATTTTTATAAATGAAATCTCTTTTAAAAATAAATAAGGTGCATTGTTTGATTATATTTTCTATGTGATGAGAATATTGAATAAAGAGTTATAATAGCGTTTAGTTTGGGACTTATGGTAATATCTCTCTGGTTGTTCTTTGAACTTGTTACATATAATATTATCATATAGAGTGAGTGTAGTTTATAAGCATTAAGTAAAAGAACGAGTATCATGAGGTGGTATGGGATGCCTTTGCTGATATTTGTTCAATTACTTTTTTTAAGTAGATATCACTCATAAAGGGTTGAGTTATATGGGGTATTCATATACATGGTGTTGCGAATTGAGAGTGAGCACGTTGAGAGCGATAAGTGTGTCTATTTATAAAGTGTGTACACCCATCATTTTGGTGAGGAGTAACTCGAATAGGCTAGTATCCATCATAACAACTTGATTGCAGGGTCATGCCCCAAATCGATGACATACCTTTTTGATCTGTATGGTCAAGATCACATAGGAGAGTAGGCTATTACCATTTGGGGGAACTTGTAGGATCATGACCATTGCATAGTGTAGACTTGCACTTGATGGATATTGGGTTGTGATAACCGTCGAGGTAACTAAAGACTGTAGAAGTAGCACCGATAGCGTGTGAGGAAGGCTCTTTTTGCAAGATGAGAGCTTTCAGTCTCCCTTTTGGCTATTGATGAGATTCCATAGATACATACTTATTCACCTTTATGAGATTATTGACTATGCAGCTAAGATTCAACCTGAGCATCGGATTGGATCGATGCTAAAATAGTTAGTTATACGGCTGACAGCCCACAATACTATTTATAGGATCGAGAGTCCAAAAGAAGGTCTATGCAACCGAGAGTTGAATTTTGAGGGGAAAAGTTCCTATATGGTTATTCACGATGTTGAGAGCCAAACTATTAATTATAAGGTCAATAGTTCAAATGATTAGTTATAAGATTATGGATTATTCATGAGATAATGTTCGCGAATGAGTGTAACCTCTTGCATATCTATTGTACAGCTACCTAGGATAGTTATGGATACTTGGAGCAAGGAGTTATACCATGTACTTATCTTTTATATGGTTATCTGAGTGATAACCTTGGCCATTGAGTGTATGTCATGTTTGTGTTTTATGTATGGTTGGTTTGGATGATTATTTATGTTTTTCCATGGGTTGAGTATGACAGACCCAAGGCATGTCCACTTTATGATTATCTGAGAGATAATCTTGGCATTGCCAAGTGCATACCATAAGTTACTTCATGATACTTATATGTTGATATGATTGGACGTTTTTTGCTATTTATAGTTCTGTGGTTGTATCATCCATTTTTCTTATGAGCTTTGTGATGAGATTATAAATTCGTTTATTTATTTAGGTGATGATATATGTATATGGTTTATGATATAGGTTGATATCTTTGAGATATTTATATGCCACTTGTTATACACATTATTATACCATGCCAGTCATTATGGTATATTAATATCCACATTTTGGACATAGTCTGACCCGCGTGTTATTTATATAATACGGGTCAGTCCGAAACATTTCAGGTTCAACGATGATGTGACAAGCTTGTGGTTGTTGGGCATGGTTGGAGGCTAGTATACTTGTAGATGAGTGTTCCATTATCTTGATGTAACCTTTTATGTATTTATGTTGATGGGATGCCTGTGTTGGACATAGTTTGTATATGAACTTATGTATTTCATATATTGTATATTATCACTTCATTATTGACCATGTGTTCTCTATTTCCTATTTTATATTGTGTATTGTTCTATTATGTATATGCGCATGTTTATTACTTTGTCCCGATACCGTGTACGTATAGGTGAGTAGTATGTAATTTTTAAATTTGTATAAATGTTAGCCCAAAGGAATATTCACGTGTGATAGTCCAATATCGCCACGCTCTCTGTATTATCAGACAATATTACCTAGTAATGTTGTATGGTAGGATGAGTATAGGGTGGGGTGTTACATCGACCCTCTCTTTATGGTAGCCATCTCCTTACCCTACTTACCCTTGGCCAAACTCTTATTTACCCAAAAAACAATAAATATAAATAAAACAAAGTGGTTTATTTGATCTTGGCTACATCGGGAGGTGATTCAATAAGTCTAGGAGGTAATTCGCAATCGAAGTGCCATAAAGGATCAGATCTTCTATGGTATAATTTTCATATCCTATTTTACATATGTCCCTAAAACCCAAACACATATACGTACGTAAGTACATACATACACACACGCGCGCATGCTCACACACACACATATACGCATATATATATGTATGTATGTATATGTACACATGTATAGTACCAACCACATTAATAATTTTATTCATTAATTAGGATTTAAATTTAAATTTATTTTGTTTAAAACTATAAAGTAAAACTGCAAATGAATGTTGTTTATATTATAGTATATTACATATATATATATACACACACACGCACGCACATACACACATATATTCTTATACACACACACACATACATACATATATGCGTGTTCAACATTATAATCATCCATATTATATATTTTATACATTTATTTAAATTAAATTTATTTCTTAAATACAATATATATTAAATAATATTTTTGGCCATATTAATTTTATATATTAATTATATTGTTTCCGATTTGTTTGAAAAATTGTTTTGCTCACGGCTTTGTTTAAAATAAAAATAGTTTACCTTTTTGATTTTAATGTTGAATATGATTTTAAATAATTAATAATTTTTATTTAATACATATTTACATATGTATATACATGTATAAATACATATGTATATATTATTGAAATTTTAGGTCTAATATAATATTAGATATATTTGTATATTTAAATCATTCATATTTTAGATATTTAATTTAAATATTTTGAATTAGAGATATTTTGAAATTTAAATATAAAATATTTTGATTTAGTCAAAATTGGGTTAGAATTTAAAAATATTTGATATATTTTAATTTAATTTACATGCTTTACTTAGTCAACCAAAATTTTAATATATTTAAATTTGATAACATAAATATTTTTGAAAAAATATATTAAAAATATAAATAATATGCAATATTATATATATATATATTATACATATATATGCCTAAGCTATATATATAGTACTATTAATACGTGTATGTAAACAATATATATTATATTTAAACATATAGACACACACACACACTTAGGCATTTATATTCCTATGATATGCATATGAATTTATCATTTGTATATGTATGTATTATATATATATGTACAAACACATATAAATTTGTATATGTATGTATATGTGTGTGTATACTATAGATATAAAATTGGATATATATATATATATATATGTGTGTGTGTGTGTGTGTGTATAGTTATATACATGTTTTTTCTCTATTATACTATCATGTTATTGTATGAATAGATTTGATATATTCAAAATAGTCATTAAATTTGAAGTTAATCAATATGATTATTCAATAAATATAAAATATTTTAAAATAAAATGTGACTTTATTTTATTATATAGATAGATCTAATGCTAATAAACAGATAACATAGACCTGTTAAGATCCAAATATGGATATATTTTTTGAAATTTACCCATTTCACCCACTTCCAAAACGAGCCGGTTCCAACACTGAATATGTCATATGAGAATATTTTCACATTCTCGTCACTGGAGAAAACCCTCGGCAACTTGGTTTTTGGTTTGCATTATGAGCACCTACTGCCTTAACAACTGTGCAGTTAAAGCCCAACTAAAGCCCCGTAAAATCCCCGCTATAGTGGATAGCGCTCTTCGACCGTTACGCTATTTTTGTTTAGCACTATTAAACAATAGATCCACTTTAAGCCCCGCTATTTTTGCTACATCTGCTAAATCAAGGCTTTTTAGCATACACTTTAGCAACATTAATATAAAAAGCTCGATTCGACTAGTTCTTCTGTAAAAAAAATCTAAAAAGTTAGGGTAAAGACCTAATTTTAAGGCATAAGTGCTCAATGTAAGTCAGAAATCTATTGTAGTCACTAAATATAGTTTGCATAAATCAATATATTCTTCGCTTTTGTTATATAAGATTAAACAATATATTTTTTCCAATACAAATGTAACAACCCGCATATTTTACGATTGTATATTTAAATATTTTATTTAAATATAGCATCGTTAGTCGGATTATAGTCCGAAAAGCAACTTTGTGCAAACCGTCGAATTAGGACTCGAGACCACTTCCATTGAGTTCAAAATACCGTTTGCGACCTTTTTGAGTATAAACATCGATATGTTTGGAGTTGAGTGAATTTTGCTATTTTTCACTTAGGGCTTTGGGTTTGGGTGTCAGCCCAATAACCTAACATAAGACCCTAACTCCACCCCCCTCTTCTCTTCATTCACTTTCATTTCCTAATACCTTCAAGCTGTAGCAAAATGAGGGAAGAGAAAAGGAAATAGAAATTCCTAAGCCCTAGTTTCTTTTACAAATCCAAGTTTTAGCTCCAAAATCAAAGAGAAGCTTAGGTAAGCATCCTCTTCATCTTCTCCAACTCATTCTCTTTTCAATTTCAGAAATTTCCTAGACCTAACTTAGGAAATGTTCTTCTTTTGAGCTTAGATTTAAGCTTCTTGGGTTGAAGTGAAGAGTGGTTGATCTTTCCTTTGTGATTAAGCTTCTCATTCATTGTTTTTGGGTTTAAAGGTGAGTTCTTTAACTCACATCTATGTCTATAGCTATCTTTGTTGTTAGGTATGAATTCCTAATACTTGTGCATATTCATTTGCTTTTGCTTGAATTGATTTGGTGAACATTTCAATTTTTGGTGTTTTGAAGTCAAAACTTTGAAAATCCTAGCTTTGATTTATCAACATGCTTTTGGTGGTGTATCGAAGAGCCTATAGGGCTGGGTTGTCGATTGACAAAAACCCCCAAGGCCCATTGCTCATCCGATTGCAAATGGTGAGAGTTTGCTCTTCAATTGATAGGCTGGAAAACAGTTTCAGTGCCAGCCATTTGACTGGCCTCTGCAGTCAGTCGACTGACTGCAGGAACTGAAATTTTTGGGTTTCTGGATCAGTCGACTGACTGTAGAGGCTAGTCGACTGACCTGCTTGTTTTTGCCTATTTTGCTTGAGGTTCCAATTTTTATCGATTCGTGATTATCCGATTTATTGTTATCATTTATTATTGACTTTGATGACTTCTTTTTAGGGACTTTTGAGAATATCTATTTTGATGGATTCAGTATCGATTTCTTTAGATTTGATTCACGTCTTCGAATGTGAATTTTTGATGATTGATTGTTTCTACAATCATTTATGTGATTTGTCATTTTAAAATATAAAGGTTTTCTATACTAGTAGTAAATATTCAAACTCTTTCACAAAGATGATTTCAACTCTATTTTTAATACAAAGCTTGTTTTAAAACCATTTTCCAATCTATTAGTATATACAAACCTTTACCTCATTCGTATGAGAAATCTAATTAAACGGCTTAGTAAAACAAGTGGTATGAAACGCTTGCATTTACTTTGTCGGTTAATTCTTGGACTTGTTCGATTGAACTCTTGTGACAATTTTCGATTGGAAATCTACAATCTTTTCGTAAATATTTGAGTTAAGCAAGTGGTTATGGGACATGAAGCTAAACTCTTATATTTACTAGCTTAGTGTAATCGACACTTCTTGATGATCGATGATGATCATTTTGTGATTTAGACTAGCATTGTGCGATGTCTCTTTGTCTGCGTGGGGGACTATACCCCGTTCTGTTGAGCTTTGTCTCATTTTTATGGGCTAGCGACCCATGGTCTTTGGACCGTTCGTGGAGCAATCGGCTCATTAAGTCGGTGCATGGGGTGTATCTTTTTAGGTGCATTGATGTTCGACTAGGCATGGGGTGTATCTTTTTAGGTGCATCGATGTTAGTTTATACATGGGGCGTATCTTTTCAGGTGCGTCGATGTTTGACTGTGCAAGGGGCGTTTCTTTCTAGGTGCGTCGATGTTCGTTTTATGGTTAGCGACCATGGAATAGCGTTCCGTTTGTGATACACGTGTTGGTGAGTTTTCATGCTCCCGTTTGTGATAGGCCTTCCCCCTTTTGAGATTTCTGGATTTCTGGTTGTGATTTCTAGAATTTGTGTTTCACCAATTTTAGTGGATTGGCATTGATATGTTTTGTCAATATTTGTGTTTTGGTGAATTACTTAAAGAATGTGATTCTTTTTGGTGCTTTGAGTTGATTTGAGATATTGTATGATTTTTGTTGTTATTTGATGTATGCTTGACATAGCGTGACATTTATGTTATCATATGTTTTTGGTCGTATCTCTTATCCTATATCATTTTATCTGATATTTATAGCTAGACTGATCCTACCTCTAATCGTGGACAATGCTACAATTGTGGTTCTATGGACCACTATGGGATTGAATGTCCAAAACACTTTTCTTGTCACTATTGCAAAAGGGTGGGTCATCTTTTATTTTCATGTCCCAAACTTCAAAGTTGAAGAGAGGGAAAGCTAAATGTTTTTCAAGCCCCTAGTGATACTTCTCTTGGTCAAGGTATTTCTCCTTCTATCCTTGATGGCATTATTTTATTTCGTGATTTTCCTATTCGAACTCTTTTGATACGGGTTCATCTCCTTCTTTTATGTCAAAAGAATTTGTTGATACTTTTTCTTTAAATATTATGGGCTTGATGACTTCATTGACAATTGCGAATTCAATTGATGGATCTGCAACACTCAATTTACTTTGTGAAAATGTCGAGATTATTTTATGTGATTATTCTTTTCGAGCCAATTTTCATGTTATGCGTTACTTAGGCTTCGAAATTGATTTTTTGAGAAAGGATTGGCTAGATCATTGTGAAGTCCACATCCTATGTCCTGAGCGGACTATTTATCTTCGACATTCTCAACCTGTTAAGCAGATTTCTATTGTTTTTAAAGATTTCAATTTCCAAATTCGGTGGCATCATTTTATTCTTTAAACCTACATGATGTGGAGAATGTTGTTTCTCTCATTCAAGTAGTTTGTGAATTTTCCGGTATATTTGAGCTTGTCTTAGGATTATCCCCTAAGCAATCTATTGTGTGGTGCTAAGGTCTTTTCACCTCGACCTTGCCACCGGTTTTCATCAGCTACGAGTTGCGGAGGATAGCATTCCACTTACCGCATTCCGCACTCGTTATGATTTTTGTGAGTGGTTCGTTATGTCATTCGGTTTGAGGAGCCTTCTACCTTATTTCATCCATCTTATTAATCGAGTATTCTGCGAATATCTCGATGAGTTTATCCTTGTGTTCATTGGTTATGGATGAAAACTACAATTTAAAATTTGCAAATCTTTTTAATAAGATATTTATAAGTAAGAATTGGATTTTTTTTTCTTAAAACGAGCAAAGAATATTTGTAAATTTTATAAGAGGCGTGTTTATCATATAAAAGATGATTTTGTGTTATTTTGCCCATTGAGTGCTTTAAGAATTCTGGTCGATGCGCTTGATCAACGTTATCGATGGGAATTTCCTAAATGCTATGATGAGACAATTAGACATGGTAAATTGACTTGGAACAAGTAAATTTTTCTAGAAAGATGATTACATAAAGGTAATTGTAATTTTGAAAGTTTTAGCTCCTCGGGAAAGAGGATCAATTAAAAGAACTCTTTTCCGATACTCCTATTCTTGTGATTCCCGAAGGGAACCAAAACTTTACTGTTTGTACCGATGCTAGTCGTATTGGTTTAGGTGCCGTTCTCTTGCAAAAAGGGAATGTGCTATCACTTATTCTTCTAGACAGTTAAAACCTGTCGAGACTAGGTATGTCACTCATGATCTAGTGCTCGTGGTTATTGTTTTCGCTTTTAGAAATTTGGCATCATTACTTTTGGGAGAGAAATTTGTTCTTTACACCGATCATAAATCTTTGAAATATTTGTTTTCTCAAAAAGGAACTTAATTTTTGTCAACAACGTTGGCACGAGTTCCTTGCATCTTATGATCTTGATATTCTTTATACTCCGGAAAAGGGTAATCGTGTTGCCGATGCCCTTAGCCGAAAGCAACAAGCGGTTGTTTCTTTGATGATATCCGAATGGAATGATTTCGAGACTTTGTCCACTTGTGAGATTCGAGATCGTGAATCCAATTCATGTTCATCTCTTGTTTTGTGTAGCCTCGAGGCTCGTCCTTCTCTTTTGGACCATACCTCTTTTGGCTAAAGTCTATGTCAAACTAAATTGCATAGAGTTCCTACTTCTATTGTTAGCAATCATGATCCATTATTTTGCTAGTGGATTTGGTAAGGTCTTCAAAAGCTTTGGGAACAAAGCTTAATTTTAGCACCGCTTATCATCCTTAGTCCGACGGACAAACCGAGCGTGTGAATCAAACTCTTGAAGATATCTTTCGTGCATGTGTTCTTGATTTTTGTGGAAGTTGGGAAGATCATACTCTTGTTGAGTTTTCTTCCAATAATAGCTTCCAATCTTGTATTGGTATGGCACCTTTCGAGGCACTCTACAGAAGGCTATGCTGATTTCCTTCGTGTTGGCTTAAAGCCGGTGAGAACTGGTTTTAGGTCCAGATTTTATTGGTGTTCATCTATGTTCACCTATGATGGGCGTTGTGCGTTTCAGTCGATCGGGAAAGTTGGCACCTCGATATGGTGTTCCCTTTCCCATCACCGAACGTATTGGTTCAGTAGCTTATCGCCTTTTTATTACCGGCCCAATCTTTTGCTATTTATGACATTTCCCACGTCTCTTTACTGCGGAAATACCTAGGGATTCCGATTTTTATTCTTGAGTCCAGTGTAGTTGAAGAAATTGAAGTTTCACAAAATTTGACTTATGAGCAACATTCTATTCGTATCATTACTTCGGAGGTTAAACGCCTTCGAAATAAAGATGTTCTTTTTGTGATAGTTCAATGGTTCTCAAATCCCAAGGACTGCTCTTGGGAATCCAGAGAATTCATCGAGCGAACATGTTCGGGCTTACTCTTTCGTGCTCTTTATGGTGAACTTCTTATTTCAAAATTTTCTTTTTTGTTGATATGCTTATATGGTTGTTACTCTTTATCTTCTCCTTAAGTATTGAGCGGACACAATTTCTTTAATGAGGGGAGTCTATAACAACCCGCATATTTTACGATTGTATATTTAAATATTTTATTTAAATATAGCATCGTTAGTCGGATTATAGTCTGAAAAGCTACCTTTTGCAAATAGTCGAATTAGGACTCGAGACTACTTCCATTGAGTTCAAAATATCGTTTGCGACCATTTTGAGTATAAACATCAATATGTTTGGAGTTGAGTGAATTTTGCTATTTTACACTTAGGGCTTTGGGTTTGGGTTTCAGCCCAATAACCTAACATAAGACCCTAGCTCCACCCCCTCTTCTCTTCATTCACTTTCATTTCCTAATACCTTCAAGCTTTAGCAAAATGGGGAAAGAGAAAAGGAAATAGAAATTCCTAAGCCCTAGTTTCTTTTACGAATCCAAGTTTTAGCTCCAAAATCAAAGAGAAGCTTAGGTAAGCATCCTCTTCATCTTCTCCAACTCATTCTCTCTTCAATTTTAGAAATTTCCTAAACCTAACTTAGGAAATGTTCTTCTTTTGAGCTTAGATTTAAGCTTCTTGGGTTGAAGTGAAGAGTGGTTGATCTTTCCTTAGTGATTAAGCTTCTCATTTATTGTTTTTGGGTTTAAAGGCGAGTTCTTTAACTCACATCTATGTCTATAGCTATCTTTGTTGTTAGGTATGAATTTCTAACACTTGTGCATATTCATTTTCTTTTGATTTGAATTGATTTGGTGAACATTTCAATTTTTGGTGTTTTGAAGTCAAAACTTTGAAAATCCTAGCTTTGATTTATGAACATGCTTTTGGTGGTGTATCGAAGAGCCTATAGGGCTGGGTTGTCGATTGGAAAAAACCCCTAAGGCCCATTGCTCATCCGATTGCAAATGGTGAGAGTTTTCTCTTCATTTGATAGGTGGAAAATAGTATCAGTGCTAGCCAGTCGACTAGCCTCTACAGTCAGTCGACTGACTGCAGGAACTGAAACTTTCGGGTTTCTAGATCAGTCGACTGACTGTAGAGGCCAGTTGTCTGACCTGCTTGTTTTTGCCTATTTTGCTTGAGGTTCTAATTTTTATCGATTTGTGATTATCCGATTATTGTTATCATTTATTATTGACTTTGATGACTTCTTTTTTGGGACTTTTGAGAATATCCATTTTGATGGATTCGGTATCGATTTCTTTGGATTTGATTCACGTCTTCGAATGTGAATTTTTGATGATTGATTGTTTCTACAATCATTTATGTGATTTGTCACTTTAAAATATAAAGGTTTTCTATACTAGTAGTAAATATTCAAACTCTTTCACAAATATGATTTCAACTCTATTTTTAATACAAAGCTTGTGTTAAAACCATTTTCCAATCTATTAGTATATACAAACCTTTACCTCATTCGTATGAGAAATCTAATTAAACGGCTTAGTAAAACAAGTGGTATGAAACGCTTGCGTTTACTTTGTCGGTTAATTCTTGGACTTGTTCGATTGAACTCTTGTGACAATTTTCGAGTGGAAATCTACAATCTGTTCGTAAATATTTGAGTTAAGCAAGTGGTTATGGGACATGAAGCTAAACTCTTATATTTGCTAGATTTGTGTAATCGACACTTCTTGATGATCGATGATGATCATTTTGTGATTTATACTAGCATTGTGCGATGTCTCTTTGTCCGCGTAGGGGACTATACCCCGTTCTGTTGAGCTTCGTCTCATTTTTATGGGCTAGCGACCCATGGTCTTTGGACCGTTTATGGAGCAATCGGCTCATTAAGTCGGTGCATGGGGTGTATCTTTTTAGGTGCATCAATGTTCGACTAGGCATGAGGTGTATCTTTTTAGGTGCATCGATGTTGGTTTATACATGGGGCGTATCTTTTCAGGTTCGTCGATGTTCGACTGTGCATGGGGCGTATCTTTCTAGGTGCGTCGATGTTCGGTTTATGGTTTGCGACCATGGAATAGCGTTCCGTTTGTGATACACGTGTTGGTGAGTTTTCATGCTCCCGTTTGTGATAGGCCTTCCCCCTTTTGAGATTTCTGGATTTCTGGTTGTGATTTCTAGAATTTGTATTTCACCAATTTTCGTGGATTGGCATTGCTATGTTTTGTCAATATTTGTGTTTTGGTGAATTATTTAAAGAGTGTGATTCTTTTTGGTGCTTCGAGTTGATTTGAGATATTGTATGATTTTTTTTGTTATTTGATGTATACTTGACACAGCATGACATTTATGTTATCATACGTTTTTGGTCGTATCTCTTATCATATATCATTTTATCTGATATTTATAGCTAGACTGATCCGTTTATTATTTTCTTCTTAAATAATACTCGGGTCAGACCGAGGTATTTCTGGTGCTCCTACTTGACTTCTTATCAGGGATTATCATCTGATTGTTTTGGCTAACTACTTTAGATTAGTAGTTTTTGTTATTATACATTTGAGATATGGACTCCTTGATGTATAATTATTCTTTTGCCTAGCACTTGTATCTATTCTCTTGTGTTATAGTGGATCTTGTTTTACTACTACTTTGCTGTACACTTCTTTGTGTTATATTCATATCTATTTCCGCCTTTGTGATATAAATGTTTGTGACCGATTTGTGTTATGCTTATTTCTATATTTGTTTCCGAAGGTCCACTTAGCCACTATGTGGTAGCTTTGAGTTTGTATTTGATATGTCGGATTTGAAATGAAAGTTATATTTTCTGACATATCGGTACTCGCACAAAGCAATTACACAGATGGTCACTCCTCAACAGCCTTATTCTTCGTGCTAGTCGACGGCATTACCCCGTAGTGTCCTTGGCTAGCGTGCGTATAGAGGTGGGGCATCACAACAAATGTGAGAATTAGAATAAATTAGCTTTAAAATTTTGTTTTTAAATCAAATAAATCTTTTTGCCACTTCGCTATTTTCTGCTATGTTCCCACTTTCTCCCCGCTATAACTTTTTGCACCTCCAGT
Organism: Allium fistulosum; assembly: GCA_030737815.1. Classification (NCBI taxonomy): domain Eukaryota; kingdom Viridiplantae; phylum Streptophyta; class Magnoliopsida; order Asparagales; family Amaryllidaceae; genus Allium; species Allium fistulosum. The sequence continues at coordinate 561,198,782 of CM060907.1, forward strand.
GCTATAGAACCGCTAAACGGTTTAACTGTGCAGCTTAACAATGCCATTTTTTCCTCAAGACCTACATTTTCTCCCTACGGATGATGCGAGGTTCTTACTGGGGATGGGCTCCTTCTATACCTTAGGAGGAAAGAGATCTTTGCCATCGATAAGGAGATAGTGAGCTACAATAGAAAATATGTGTAAAGGACCTTATGTTTCGATACAAAAGGAGTCCTAAAGTAATGGTCTCTCCTCTAACAGCAACGTGGCCTTGGAACTTTCCGTTGATGTCGAGAGTGAATAGTGAATTTCCTAAAGACATCATTTCTTGCTCTTCCCTTTGCGGCTTAAGCCGTTGAGACACAAATCACGCCCCTTATCCATTGGCCTTAGTCGTTTAGAAAAAGATAGTCTTTCAAGGGATGGTGAGAAACAAGCAATGGGAGCCTTGGGTGGTGGAAATGGATGAAACATGGCAATGTCACAGATAGAGTAATAAGTGAGTGCAATATGCACGTCCCTCTTATGGGCAGGAGCAACCCCGATAGGGATCTCGAGCACGACCCTCTCCCAAGCATCGTGCAAGATTTTGAAGGTACCACGAATCTTGAGGCAAAGTAGGGCCTAGTCCATAGCATCCCCAACTCTAGGACCACAATTAATAGTTTCATGGGCCTCCACCCGAGCATGAAGATAATTTAGGTTATGGGCTATTTTTCCAATGTTTTCAATTCATTAATTATGCAAAGCCATATGTTGTTGCTCATGCTTGGAATGGAGCCGATGGCACTAACCCTGGTGCCATTGTAGGTGTTATTGCCATTAAGTTGTTGGCCTTAGTTCCACCATTATTAGCTTGCATGGTGAACACCTTTTGGAGAAGAATAGGCCTATGAAAGGAAGGAAGTGTATAGAGTTGAGAGCTTTTAGGAGAGGCACCCCTTCTATGCCAAAATATCGACTATATTTTTGGCTAATCTTGAAATAATTATTTGACATGAATTGTAACAAAGGTTGCTAACTTAAACCTTGTTCAAAAAGTAAAAGAGGTAACTAAGAGAGCAAGGAGTAGTGTTATTAAAGTATATGCACAAGATGTAGAGTGGTTCAATCTTTAGCAAAGTTATACATCCACTAAGGTAAATTTTCTTATTATATAGACCTTTTGATTACAAGTGGAATTTTAATGGCTATTATAAGAGCGTAAAGCTAACTAAAATATCTTTTGGGAGTAGAGAATTCAATCTTTATACAGCTGAATAGGGATCTTTATTTATAGTTGCAGAGATCATGTTTTGAAGGGCTAAGGTTAATGCCCTGAATGTTAAGATTCCTAAAAACCATTGACCACGATCTGTTGGCCAGCTAGAGCTCTACATGGAGGGGATGCTTTAGATGCATGCCCATTGGCGACCTATATTTCTGTGTGCTTATGTCAGAAGGACATCATGGCATAGGGAGTGATTGTTGTACAATGGTTCTTTAGCCATGTAGGTGGTAAAGTATAAAGCGTGGTTGTTGTATAATGAAGCTTTTTTAAAATAAACATTGTCATTATGGTGCCTTTATCAGAAGAACAATATCGGGTTGTCACCTCTTTTATATATGGCAACCAGATGCTTTTGTCAAAGATCTGGCCAGTCATGATAAAGTGGGGGCAGACATGGGTGTTGACCGACAAGAGTCTTCGATGTTCATAGTAACAAACATATGGGGCTCCTGGGTAGTTAGGTGGTCTTGGCGGTTGGCATAGCCTCATGGTGGGTTGGTTGCAAACGATGTGGTGAGGGGATGTACAAAGGATGGTGGGGAAATGTTATCCATGAGGCTTGAAGCTCTTTATTGATTTAGTAAAATAGCAACCATGGTTTTGGACAAGTATGGCAGGGCTTTAAGATTTTTATGAGAAGGGATATAAAAAGCGGATATGCTATTGGGTTGAAGGAGATATTGGTTGAAATGTACCACACGGGCTTTTGTTGTTGGACTTTGGATCTGACACCTTTACAAGACAAACAATCATCAATTACCATTACCGTAATCATATTTTCATGTGGTTCGGTAAATTACACCGATCAATTTGGTAATCAAATTTTTGGTTCTGTTTGTATTGGTATCGATCGGTGATAGTTGGTAAATAACAATATGGTAGCAATGTCGATCGCTTAGTGAAATTAGGGTTTGGGTATGTATGGGTATTGATGTGGAGTGAAAGTTGAGAAGAAGAATTCAGAATCAGTTTTTGAAGAAATGTAAGACTTCCAAAATATAAAGTGCTCAACAGCCAAGCTCGGATCGGGTGAACCAAAATTTTATAAATAATTATATTATTAAAATTTTGACTTTGAATTTCATTGCGATAAAAATAAAATCCATTTTCAATATTATAATCCTTAAATAAACAATTTTGAAATTACCAATTGTGCTAATTAAAGCACACAATGTACTAAAGTAACCTTCATGATACAATAATAACAAGGTTATTAATAATTTAATTGTTAATGCAATTGAATAAATTAATAATAACTATATAACTAATGACGGTAATTAGTATAAAATAAATATACAAATAAATGCCAGAAAACACATGACCATAACAATATATAATTTAAGATTATATTTTTACATCGCCTAAATGATTCTATTTCTTAATAGTATATTTTAAATTTTTTTACAAATAACTCATCAGTTTATATAGTGCATGTTTAGTCTAACATTCGAATTTTATAAATAATAAATATGCTATTAATTTTAAAATTTACCTATATTTGCAACAAAATCGATTTTAATTATTATGGTCATCGAATGAATGATTTTGAAATTATTTTATTTTACTTAAGAAAATAATGTCTTAAAATCATCATAATATAACAAAAATATCATTATTAATAACTACAATAATAATACTACTGAATAAGTTAATAACAAATATATTGTAGGTAGTAAAAATAATTATAAAATGTTATTAATAAATACTATAAAAAATGCTCGAACTTTATATATATATATATATGTGTGTGTGTGTGTGTGTGTGTGTGTATTTCACTGTATGCATGTATACATATATCAAGTTATATTTTTATATAGCCCAGCAAAGTTTATTTTTTAAAATATATATAGAAGAATTTTTTGTTAAAAATACTATGGTATTTTTTATAGAATGTCATCACCCTATTTTTTGTAATTTTCGAATAATAATATATTATTAAATTTTTAGACTAAAACATATTGCGATAAAATTGATTTTTAACCACATCATCGTTGGATGACCAATCTTGAAATGTTTTTTATTTTGAAGTGACCTAAAATATGTAATGTGGATTTAAAATTATTATTTTTACAATTTAACCATAATTTCTTATTTTTAAATATACTTATCTAAGATGATTCGGTTTACAATAGTACCTAATACAATAACTGGTTACATGCTAGTTCTATAGGAAATACAACTACAAGAGATTCTCTATAGATGAATGGAGGAAGAAGAGGAAGAAGCTGATGATGTCAACAATAAGATTTGCGTAAGTAACATATGATGGTATTTTCTACAATTGCATCGGTAAATAAGCATAAAAATAACTAAAATAATTGATCAAACTTATCATGTGAGTTCAATTTAGCCTTATACCGCTTTGTATGTCAAGTTTCGTATTTTATATAGTGAAAGTGTGCTGCTAAGGGCATCTCTATTTACTCTTCCTAATATCGTGATAATTATAAGAACGATATGCTTACTAATATCACCTCTTTTATTATTTTACTCGATCGAAAATCACCATTTGGTAGTAAATAACCATTAGTCATTGATAGTTGAAAAATCATCATACGATGATTTATAGCTATAGATTTTTACCATAGATGACAAAAAACCACTTTTCGGTAATAAATTGCCGTAGGCGTCTAATATGGTAGCCCCAACTTTTTTGGTATTAAGAAGCTAAATAACATATTTTGATGGTATTAATTAGAAAATGGTATTGCGAAGAAGAAACTATGGTGCCCATAGTAGCAGGCTAGAGAAATAAGTTTGATATTTCAAAAAACATACAAAATATTTTGTAGCATGATTTTGATGACATAAATATTTGAGGAGAGCATTTCTTTGGCTTAATAATGTGTTGGTTCTATGTTGTGAAAGTTGGTCTATGGAGAATAAAATCAAGGTGGATAGATACTAACTTATTAAATTTTAAGTAGTGGTAACTTGTTATATATACACCTAAGAAAATAGAAAAATTGTATTTCAATAGATGGACTTGAGGGAGCAATATATTGACATAGGTGGGTCATATCAAGTTTTGACACAATCTCGGCCTTCTTTCACATGGCAATATTAAAATATCAAAGTATTCCATATATTGAAATATTAATATGAAAGTATGTATCATAGTTTTTTTTGGATTTCATGATGTTACGCATTGCCAAGAAACAAAGAACATAGAAAAGGTGATACTTTTGAGTAATGATATAAAACATATTTAAAAAACTCATTCCATATTTCCAAGCATATGAAATTCAAAATTGATAACGAGAAATGCTAGTAGTACTTTGCCTTTTAGGGAGAGTATTGCTACAGTTGGCTAGTTATTGGTGGAAATGGCTGTTCTAAACTCACTCGCACAAAGAGTGAGTATCATCAGTGATTGGCACATGCTCTTTATTATTTAGTATTTTAATATATTGTGGGTTCCATTAAGTATAAATATCTAATCCATGAGCAAGCAGCTGCAAGGTTGCTACTCTCATAACAATTGTGTTGATGGAAATTAATGGATCTCATGTTGTAATCATTAATTCCTACATAATCACTATGTAGGATCCCTTAATTCCATAATAAGGTAATAAGTGTACATTACTCTTTCTAAATGAAACTATTCTAGCATTTCACTAGAATTTAATAAGAAAGTTTAAGCAAGCTAATCAATAACTGTCAAACCCGAAAAAATTTATGAATTAAACTTGTCTATGGCAAGTTGAAAAGTAAATACGTGAGATAACAGGAAGTTCTTGTCATATTTGATCGATACATCTTTTGCATCGACGCCTATCTGATAGATAATATAAAAACCATCCCGAAGTTTCAAAATACACAGCTGCCTCCCTTTAAAAACAAGTTATGAAAAAAAAACATTTTAAAGCTTCATGATATTTTAAGAGAAGTCTACAAAAATTTATGTTTTTTATAAAAAAATTATGTTTTTTATCATAGAAATATGTGATTAATGTTTAGTTTTAATTTGAAAAAAGGAATTTTTTATTGAAATTAAAAATAGGAGTATTTTAAACATGTTTTAGGGAACGGTTTCTCGCCTGACAAATTTGAAAATGAGGGACGAAACCAAATTTTCACTAAATATATATTAAATACACTCGTCCTTTATGAGTACTTGCTTAAAATATGGGGTGAAACTAAATAAATATTAAATCCAGTTGCCCTTTATGAATAGTCGCTCAAAATAAGGGATGTAACCAAATTTCCACTAAATTAATAGGAAAATGTTATCATCATGTTAAAGTTGGTTAAATTACCTAATTGAGCCATGTGAATTCCACTTATTTTCCATATTATAAGGTCGAATATGTATTTAGAATAAAGAAATTCGTCCCTTGGCATATAAATAAAACATTAACATATACCCTGGGCACTCATTAACAATATGTAATATAATATTAAATCCACTCGTCGCAACTACTAATAAAAGCAATTATTTTTCTTTAGAAAAGATGAAAAGTGGATCCTGGATATTGATTATAGCTTAATGTAATAGCGAGTAGAAGCATAATCGCCATTTCCGCAACCACTGTTGCCAACAATTTCCGAAGGTGAAATATGAGGACTAATATTTCACCGCTAATACCAAAATCAGTGTAATTGTTAAGATATATTCATTACTAGAAGAAGTAAAATACGATAGAAGCAAGATACCAACTAAGGTATTACCAGTTCGATAGTACAGTACAAAAATAATCATAACTATTTTTAGAGCTTTTCGGTTATAAGACGAAATTTTATGGCTATTATAAGAGCTTAAACCTAGCTAATATATCTTTTGAGATTAGAAAATTTGATCCTTGTACAACAGCATGTCAATATTTATTTATAGCTGCAGAGATCATGATTTGAAGGGCTAAGATTAATGCCTTGGATGCTATATATCCTCATAACCATTGCCGGCGATATACAGTCTAGATAGAGCCATCTCAAATTCTGCATGGATAGGATGGTCCAGATGCGTGTCTGCTGGCAACCCGTATTTCAGGATGCTTGTGACAAAAGGACAACAAAGCACGTTAAGTTATATTTGTACAGTTATTCTTTAGTCGGGTAGGTACTAAAGTACATAGAGTGGTTGTTGTACATTGTCACTTTTGTAAAATAAATAGTACCATTATGATGCCTTAGTCAAAGGAATACTACTAGGTCGTTGCCTTTTTTTGCTAGGGTAACCATATGCTTTTGTCAGAGATATGGCTATTCACGAAAAAATGGGGAGGACATGGGTGTTGATCGGCTAAAAGTCTTCGATGTCTAGCGAGACTAATAAATGGAAACACTTGGAAATCAGGTGGTCTTGGGAGTCTGCGTTGCCTTATGGTTGCTTAGTTGCAAATGATGGGGTGATAGGATGTACGAAGGATGATGGGTAAATGTTGCCCGCATGGCTTGAAGCTTTTCATTGATCTTGGGAAATATAGGGCTGGGTTGCAAACAAATATGGCGGGGAGATTAGACTTTTACAAGAAGGGATATAAAAGGAAGACAGGTTATTGGGATGAAGGAGATATTGTTCGACATGTATTACACGAGTTTTTATAGTTGGGCGTTGGTTCTAACGGGCATCTTCACACTTTTATGAGAAAAACGAGCAACAATTGTCATTACCATATCACGTATTTTATGTGGTTTTTGGTAAACTATACTAATCAAATTGATAACTAAATTTTTGGTACCATTTGTATTGGTATTGTTGGTAATGGTTGGTAAATGATAGTATGGGTGCAATGTCCATCCCTAGAGATGGTGGTAGCTTAGTGAAATTACGGTTTGGGTATATATGGGTATTAATGTGGAAGGAAAGTTGAGAAGAAGAATTCATAATCGGTTTTAAAAGAAATGGGGAATCCGTAGATATAAAGTGCTCATTAGCCTAGCCTATGTCGGGTTAACTGATGTTTTACAAATAATTGTACCATTAAGATATTGACTTGGACTATCATTGTGAATTAAATGAAATCCACTTTAAATATTATGATCCATAAATAATTTTTTCTGAAATTATTATTATGCTAACTAAAGCAGACAATGTATTAAAGCAATCAGCATAATATAACAAAAATAAGGTAATTAATAATTGAATTGTTAATGACATTGAATAAACTAATAATAACTATATAACTAAGGTTGTAGTTACTATAAATAAATATAAGTAATAGTTATCGAAAAACACATCAACACAACAATATATAATTCAAGGTTTTACATCGCCTGAATAATATCTAAATTTTAACAATATATGTAAAAAAAATCAATCAATTCTATCGATTTGTATAGTATACATTTGAACTATAAATAAAAAATATTGATATAATTTTTAAATTTGACTATATTTGCAATAAAATCAATTTTAAATGTTGTGATCATCAATAAACAGTTTTAAAATTATTTAATTTTACTTATTTAAGAAAATAATTTCTTAAAATCATCATAATATATATAAAATATCGTTAAATAATTGCAATAATAATACTGAATAAGCTCATAATAAATATATTACTGATAGGAACAACAATTATATAATGTTGCTGATAGATACTATAAAAAATACGTGAATTACACACACATGTGTGTGTACAATTATTTTTTGCATCTTCTAATAACTTATTTTTAATGTATTTGGGAAGAATTTTTTGCAAAAAATCCTATCGGTTTTTTATAGTAAATCATCAGCCTACTTTTTTGTAATTTCAAATAGTAAAACATTATTAAATTTGTTGACTTAGACATCTTGTGATAAAATTGATTTTAATCACATGATTATCGGTGGCCAATCTTGATGGTTTTTTTAAATGGCCTAAAATATAATATGAATATTTAAAATTATCATTTTACCATTTAACTGCAATTTATTATTTTTAAAGATATGCATCCAAAATGATTCTTTTTACAATAGTATCGCATGTAATGACTGGTAGCACAGTAGTTTTATGGGAAATGCAACTACAAGAGATGCTCTAAAGATAGATAGAGGAAGAAGGGGAAGAAGTATTAATTAGAGGACAATTCAACAATAATTTTGACTTAAATAACTTATAATGGTATCGTTTACTATTGCACTTATAAATAAGCATAAAACAACTAATACAGTTGATAAAACATACCACGAGTTAAAATTAGCCCTATGCAGCTTTGTATGTCGAGTTATTATACTTTATACAAAGAAAGTGTATTGTTAAGGGCACCTTTATTTACTCTTTCTAATACCATAATTTTTTTATATAAACAATATGCTTAGTAATCTCATCTCTTCTATTATTTTACCAGGTTAAAATCAACGTTCGGTAGCAAACAATTATAGGGATCAGTCATTGAAAATGGAAAAATCAGCCTATAACGATGTATCATCGTAGGTTTTCACCATAGACGGCCAAAACCCCTGACCGATAATAAACTGAGCGTCTAATATTGAAGTCCCTGCATTTTTGGTATTAAGAAGCATTGTATCAAATTTTGATGATATTAATTAAAAAATGATATTGGGAAGAAGAAACTATGAAGACCTTAGCAGTAGGCTAAAGTAATAAGTTTGATATTCAAAAGAACATATAAAATATTGTATCGTACGGTTTAGATGACGTAAATATCCAAGGAGAGCATTTCCTTGGCTCAACCATGTATTTGTTCTATGTTATGAAAGTTGGTAATGGAGAATAAAAATAGAGGTGGATATGATACTAATTTATTACATTTCATGTAAGGTTAACTTGTTATATATATGCCTAAGAAAATAGAAAATTTGTATTTCAATGGTCCTGTGGGAGCAATATGTTGATACGGGAGGGTCATATCAAGTTTTGATATAATCTTATTCTTCTTTTAGATGACAACATTCAAATATCAATGTATTCCATATGTCAAAATTTTACTACTTTCATGATTTTTTTGGATATTAGGATGTTACGCATAACCAAGAAATTAAGAGTAGTAAAAAGCAATACCTTTAAGTAATGATATAAAACACCTTTAAATCAAACTATTCCATATTTTCGAGGATATGAAATTAAAAAATGATAACTAGATAAAATTTAATAGAGAAGTTCAAACAAAGAGAATATATAATAAGCTAACCAAGAACTATCGACATGAAAACCTTTATGAATTAAATTTAAATACGGTAAGTCAAAAAGTCGGGAGACCGAACCGTGAATCGAACGGTATTAGTGCAAGTTAAAGGTTCTTGTGGTTCAATTGGACCGTAAGAACCACGTTGATCATTGTTTTTTGTTTTATGGATTTAAATGTAAATTTATTTCAGTTAATGTAAAAAAAATTACTAAGTACCATAATTAATATATATTAAATTAAAAAATTCTATAATAATTTACTTAGTGCAAACGTGTAAATTTTCTAGATTTCTAATATAAAAGAGGTTTGGTCCAATAATTGTTTTTAAATGTACATCAGTATTGTATTATATCATCAAAAATTGATGATGTAATCCAATATTTGTTATTAAATTTTTTGTTATGAAATTTCAATAATTGTTATGAAATTTTTTGGTTTGAAATTTCAATAAAAGAGGTTTGGTCCAATAATTGTTATGAATTTTTTTGTTAATTTTATTATGTGAGAAAATGATGAAAGAAACAATAGTTTTTCCACTAATTTTAAGAACTGTGCAATTTAATGAGGTTGGTTTAGAGGGTTTATAAGGTTTTGAGGTTAAATCGTTGATTCAAACATGCACAAGATTATTTCGTTTTCAAAACTATAGTGCTTCAAGATCGACGGTTAATCTTGGTTAAAATGTGGTTGTGTTCGGTCTTTAAAACACTAAATATAGTAGAAATTTCTTATCGGATCTGATCGAAACATCTTTTGCACCAACTCCTATCTGGTATATAAATATATAGTAAAAACAACCACTTAAAATATTAGAAGGTGGAATCCGAGGACTAATATTTCACTACTGAAACCAAGATCACTATACAGACACACACATATACTATATATATATATATATATATATATATAAGAAGTAAAATACGGCAGAAGCAGGATATCGGCTAAGATATTTCCAGTTTGACAGTACAGTATAAATATAATCACAATTAACACTTTAAAATCGTGATATAAGCACAAGATCTAACATAGTTGAAGAACAAGATATAACAATATATAAATCAAACATTACTGAACAATAAAAAATCATAAACATCAACTATACATTTCAATAACTTTTAGGTTCATTATTCAAATGAACCAACAAGAACAGACTGAGAGGATCTTTTATGCCATTTACAACCATAAAAGAAGTAGAAGTTGTGATAACCTTATGCAAAAAAAATGTCAAAATTCTCTGGGCTCCTTTGGATAACTTTGAAAAAGTTACTCTACCAAAATTCAAAAAAAATCAATGGTGATATGAGAAAATTAATGACTTTTAATGTAATTTTTAATTTTATTCAAGTGTGCTACTATTAGTACATAGTTTTTTCTTTCGGCCACCATTATAATTTTATTAGACATCGGTATCGTTTATATACTTCTGACTACCATATTATATTTTTTCAATCAGTTTTCAACAAAACTTATGTGTTTATCAAAGGTTACAAATCCTAACCCGGACAAAAAATTTTTTTTTGCCTAATAGATGATGGAAGGTTGGAATATAATTCCAATTGTGATGATCACAAAGATGTTTGTATCTTTTTCATGTGTCAAAGTTTATTTCTCTTCAACAAATCAATCATAGATATGTTGTTTAGAGTTATTTGATTTTTCAACATATCAATTAACCGCGATTAATTCAACAGCGATTTGAAAATATAGGTTTTGAAGAAAAAACCGAAGGAATTCTTACTCGATAAATGCATAGGTTGTTGAGTGGCGGTGAGCTTCTGACTTGCTGACAAACGACTTGATTTTTTCATTTTTCGTTCATCGTTCTGAAAGATAGAGAAAAATAAGTGTTTTTAATTTTGAGCGTCTGTTCAATTGAAGAAAATAGTAATTGATGTTAGGAAGAGGGAAATATAATTATTTAAGGTGACATTTAGTTTTGATGGTTAGAAGAAAAAATCTAAATGCTAATAGCACACTTAATCAAAATAAAATGTTTTATCTGAAGTATAGATTATTGATACATCGAGCTTTCATTCATTTACTTCTTATCATTAGAAGACATTTTGAAAAAGAAAAAGCATGTCCTTTTCTTTTGTTTTCCAAATCTGAAATTCATCTTTTTCTTTCTTGCGACCCAATTATTCGAATGATAATTATCAAATTAGTAACCCAAGATTAGTCTGTTCAGCAACTACGTCTTCTTTTCCTTCGTCCTCTTCTGTAAACACTTTTAACTAGGAATTGTCTCGCATCCCAAGAAGAGAATATTCTTTTCTATTGGATAAGAATAACAATGAAGTAAACCATGTATACAGTTTCTTTAACATTATTCCTTTGAACTAAAAGAATAGTTCGGGGAATTCTTAAAGAATCAATTTTACAAAAAGATGAAGGTTAAGAGAATAAAAGCATATGAATACAAAGAGGCGATTTTAAGAGGATGAATTTGAAAAGATAGAAAGGAAAAAGAAATCTATTCTATTACTTATAATAGAAAGCAGGAACCAAACTTTGGTGACTTGGACAATCTGAAAGCTTAGCATTTTAAAATAGTTCCTCCAGAATAGGCCTATCAACGGATGCTTTCGAATGCGGATAGTATCATATCCGCATCTGCATCCGAAATCATTTTCGGATATCTGAATCCGCGGATATGGATGGATATCGGATAATTATCCTATCCGCTAACGACCGATAAACCAAGAATTAAAAAAAGAATATTTTAGTCTAACATAAATATTTTTCAATCTCATTGATTATAAAAATGTTAAAAATTAACAAATATGGTAATAATAAATAGTTTCGAGCAGTTAATAAACATTAAATGCATATAATATAAACTACTAATTTGATAAAATAATAAACAAATATCATTTACTGCATTAAAATACATATAATTTGAACTATAATCTTGACATAAACCGGACGGATAATTTTCGGATGCGGATGTCTATCCGCATCCGCATCCGTTTTTTCAGATATCGGATATTTATCCGCTTTTCGAATGCGAATGGATTTCAGATGTTTCGGGTATCCATTGACAGCCCTACTCCTGAACGTTTTCTTTATTGTTTTTATCCTCCTTCCCAACCATTCCCTCCCCATTCCACCCACTTTCTTCTTAAACTACTTCCGTCCCACTACCTTCCTTTACCATATCCCTAATAGAGCATTTTAATATCAACTCCATCGATTTCTTTTGAAAATCAACATCTAAAATTAAAATTCTAATGTCAAACTCCTATTCTAATAAAATCTAGTTTATCTTCATTTCCATTACTGCTAGTGTAAAATCAATCACAGCCAAATGAAGCATGGAAATTAATGGTCATCCATGGTTTGAGTTCGTAGTTGGACTGTCTACTTTCCTTCCATTTTAACTTTCATTCACTATAGTTTCTTTCCACATTTTATGGCTTTTTTAGATCTCTTGGTTTTTGGTATTTCATTTCCATATGTGTGTTATAATTTGTACATCTTCTTTCACATATATATTGCTTCAACTTTGTGCACTGTAGTTTTGTGTTTAAATTTAATTGTTCCTCCCTTCGATATATGTCATATTTGATTAATTTCCTGAATACTAATTTGAGTTGTTCCTTGATGTTTTACAGAGTTCTACTTAATACTTTATTCCTGTAAGTTACTTATTGTTTATTGTTCCTCACACTTTACCCAAAATTGATGCACTCGGTTAAATAGTCATGTTTTGGACCAAAATGAAGATGAATTTAACTGCTTTTTCTTCTATCTTTTCGTATGGTCGCCATCATACGCCAAGTCAACCTACCTCTGCTAATTCGTTGGAGTTAACTCAATTTTGTTCCCTCCCTCTCCATTCACTCTATACCCATCTCCTAGTTCTAAGTTGATACGTACGTACTACCCTTTTATTTAAAACCAAGGCCTTCATTCGGTAGCTTACCAAACGTTCGATTATATGTACTGCTCAAATTTTCATTTCCACCGACATACATTTTACAACAGCATACCTATATTACTGAACTGCTTTGCTAGCTTAAAGTGGCAGTACCACATTCCCCAAGTAGGGGTATAGCCTTTTACGTTCTATGCCTTTCGCATATCAACTAGATCTATCTGCGTTACTCTCTCTATTTTGTTATGTTTCTGCTCCTATGGTCTTTGTGCTTTACAATAAGCTGCAACATTTTCTCTGACAAACTGCTAGTTTAAGCATACATGTTTTTTGTTGTTGTTCTATCGTCTAATATTTAAGCCATACTTATCACCTGCGTTTTCTTTCAACTGTCATTACATAATATTGAATCAATGTCTGCAGATTGCTTTATGTAGGTACTTGTTGTTGTGGTTTTATGACTTGCTGCCTAAATGGTACGGATGCTAAGGAGAAGCCTTTCTAATTTGCACGATGTGAGAATTAGAATATTTTTTGTGTATATTATTATCTCAAAGGAGGGAATATATATACAACCCAGAAGGAAGAGAGAAAATCTATATAATTTGCTTATTCTAGGAATAAAATAAAATTCGAATCCCCGATTTCCGGAAAGAAATGATATTGGATATTAATACCAAACTAATTCCTATTTACAGTTGTGGTCAATCTCCCAATTAATGAAATAAATCCACACTCCCCCTCAAGCTGGGTTCGAATACCAAGCAATCCAAGCTTACACATTAATTCTTCAAAACTGGTTCTTGGGAGAGCTTTGGTGAGGATGTCTACTGTTTGAAATCTTGATGGGGCACAAATGGTCTAAATAATGGCGTTCTCAATTTTATCAATGATGAAGTGTCTGGCTATCTCAATATGCTTGGTCCTATCGTGATGAACATGATTTTTTACGATACTAATGGCAGCCCGATTGTCACAAAACATTTGTATAGACTTTTCTGTAAATTCTCCCAGCTCTCCAAATAACATTTTTAGCCAAATCCCTTTACAGATGGCGAGAGCCAGAGCTTTAAATTCAGCTTCAACTGAGCTTCTAGAGACGGATTTTTTCTTACTCCTTTATGTTAGATTACCCCAAACATTAGAACAGTAACATGCAGTACTCCTTCTATCTGTTATATCTCCTGCCTAGTCTACATTAGTGTAGACTCTTATTCCTTTATTGTCATTCTTTCTAAAAAGAAGACTTTTTATGGAGTAATCTTGAGATATCTAAGGATTCTTGTAACAGCTTCCATGTGTTCCTCTGTTGGATTATTCATGTATTGACTTACCAAACTAACAGGAAAACTAATATCAGGTGTAATGTGAGATAAATAGGGTGTCCAACTAGCCGTTGATATCCCCCTTTACATAGGTGACTAATCTATCCTTGAGCCAATTTTCTTATTCGAATCCATTGGAGTTGAGGCCAGTTTACAACCAAGCATTCCTGTTTCCTTGAGTAAGTTTGGAGCATACTTACGTTGAGAAACAAAAATGACATGTCTTGATCGTGCAATTTCCATGCCAAGAAAATATCTGAGATACCCGAGATCTTTAATCTCAAATTCCTTCAATAAGAATATTTTCAACCTTTCAATGCTACCATCTGCTTTATGTTTGATAGTGAATACCCACTTGCATCCCACGGGTCTCTACCCAATAGGTAATTTTGTAATTTCCTAAGTACCATTCTTCACTAAAGCGTTGATCTCATCTTGTATAGCCTTTTTCCAACTAGGATAAGTCAACGCCTCCTGGATTGTATGAGGAAACTGTACACTATCAAGAATAGAGACAAATGCCTGATAGGATGGAGATAAGATTTTTATAGGACAAAAAGCTACCAATGGGATGTTTAGTACAAGTACGAACTTGCTTTCTCAAAGCAATAAGGGATCATCATTTATATGAGTAACATTATCATGACTAGGATTACTCAACCCTGAATATATTTCTAGAGGATGTGGATCTAGTTCCTTCTTTAGTAGACACGAAGCTCTTTAGGTTCTGGTTGAGAGTCAATAGTCATAGGTAGCCCAGATGATTTATCAAATTGATTTTCTATGATTTGAGAAGGACTAGATGGACCTT
This sequence comes from Allium fistulosum, assembly GCA_030737815.1. Classification (NCBI taxonomy): domain Eukaryota; kingdom Viridiplantae; phylum Streptophyta; class Magnoliopsida; order Asparagales; family Amaryllidaceae; genus Allium; species Allium fistulosum. Next base: position 561,214,120 of record CM060907.1, read on the forward strand.
GATTTTACATTACTGAAAAAGTGGATGGGCTTTCCATGACTGGATTGGAAGATTGAACAAAAGGTGGAGGTGGTGTATGAGTACTTGGAGAAGTGGATGGATTTTCCATGACTGGATTGGAAGATTGAACAAAAGGTGTAGTATGAGTATGAGTACCCAAAGAAGTGGATGGATTTTCCATAAATGGATCGGAAGATTGAACAAAAGGTGGAGTATGAGTATGAGTACCTGGAATAATATCACAAAGGTGAGATTCACTTACATTCTCCCTCTGAATATCAGACTTGTACTAAGCATGCTTTTCGAAAAAGGTGACATCCATAGAGTTATAGGTTTTTCGTGTAGTAGGAGAATAACACTAATAGCCTATTTGATGAGATGAATAATCAATAAAGATGCATTTGATAGATTTAGGGTCTAACTTACTATGATATTGCGAATAGAGATGGACAAAAATGGTGCAGCCAATGATCTTAGGATCAACAAAACTAATGAACCTTGTATGAGGAAATAGTTGCAAGAGAGTTTGACAAGGAGTTTTAAATTTTAGGACTTTAGATGGTATCCCATTGAGGAGATAAGCAGCAGTAAGAAGTGCATCACCCCAATAACTTTTGGGAACATGAGTCCCAAACATGAGAGATCGAGTAACTTCAAGAAGATGATGATTTTTGCGTTCAATAATTCCATTTTGTTGAGGAGTGTCAACACAAGAACTTAAATGAATTTTGCCCTGTTGTATCAAGTAGGGACCAAGAATAGAATTAAAAAATTCTTTGGCATTGTCAGTTTTGAGAATTTGAATCTTAATTTGAAACTGAATTTGAACAATAGAATGAAAGCGCTGAAAAATCTCACTCACTTCAGATTTATTTTTCATAAGAAACACCCAAGTCAATCTAGTGTTATCATCTATAAAAAGAAATAAACCATCTTTTCTCATAGTGTTTACGTGTAAAGGTCCCCATACATCACTATGAATTAATGAAAAAGGTTTGGATGGTTTATATGTTAATCTAGAATAACTATTGCGAGTGTGTTTGAAAACCGACAGATTTCACAGCAAAAAGAGTTTGGATTTTTATTAATGAACAAAGAAGGAAACATTTTTGACAAATACAAAAAATTCGAATGACCAAGATGATAGTGCCATAACATAATATCACTATCCTAATTAGAATAAGAAATAGACTGATTATTCAAAGGAAACAAACTGAACTTTTGGGCTGTGCTAGTGGATGTAGTTTCATCATGTAGAATACAAGACCTAAACACATCTCAGCACTGCCAATCTTTTTCCCCAAATCCAAGTCCTGAAATACACAAAGATATGAGAAAAATTTAGACACACAATGATGGTCACGAGTAAATTTACTGATAGAAAGTAAATTACAATCCAATTTAGGCACATAGAGAATAGATGTGAGAGTCAGATCATTATTTATTATGATTGAACCCGAGCCCTCAACTTTAGAGAGTGTACCATCTGCAATTTTAACGGTTTGATTCCTCGTACTTATATGAAACTCAAAAAAATAGATGCATCTCCAGTCATGTGATCTGAAGCACCAAAGTCAAGAATCCAAAATTTTAGTAGTTCTTTTATTGACAAAACAAGCTACGATTCATTACCTCTTATGGCAAACATTCCCGTACCCTGAGTAGTAGTTGACTGATTGGAAGACTGACTTAGAAGCTTCAGAAGGGCCTCAAGTTGAGCAGAAGGTGACTGATCTGATGAGGACGACTTGGAGGTTACCTCTGAGATGGAGTTGTCTTTAGGCATGACAGAAAAAAAAGAACACACGGAGAAGAGAGGAAAAACAATGAAACCCTAGGAGGATTGCTGCTCCGAATGAAATTTAGAATATTTGTTGTGTATATTATTATCTCAAATGAGGGAATACATATACAACTGGAAGGAAGAGAGAAAATTTATACAACCTGCTTATTCTAGGAATAAAATAAAACTGGAATCCCCTATTTCTAGAAAGAAATGATATTGGGTATTAATACCAAACTATTTCCTATTTATAGCCGTGGTCAATCTCCTAATTTAGGAAATAAATTCACACACGATGATAACTATCATTGTTTGGTAATTAAACCTAAACCTCTTAACCATTTTCCTGGTTGCATCTAATACCCATTCATGTGTTTTTTCCCCTTAAAATAAGGGTTATCCTGCAAGTCAAGCTTTTTTGATATTGACTATCGGGTAATTTTTAAGCTTACTCATGGACCATCAATAAGTACGTAGCTATTATCACAATTATTTGTATGCATGGCATAGTAACTAAATTCAAATAATTATACTCGGTGCCTACAACTACTTACCATTATTGACCTATTTTTTAAAACTTATTTTTACACTAACTTTTCAAAATTTTACTGTTTGTAAAACGGACGAATCCTATGATTTTTTACTAAACTATTTAATTTATTTTTTACAGTCACTCTCTTCCAACTTTTTGCTCCTACATAACTTAACCTTTACTAGTTTACTGATACTTTTTTATGCAATTTCATATCCACTTGGGGGGAAAATATGTTGTTAATGCTACCATAGCCAAATTGAGGACCTCCTCCGCTTGGTTTTACATGTCAAGCGTATTTTGCAAAGAAATTGTACATCTCGATGGAACATAATACGTCTGCTCCAAATGCCACAGAAGGATGACGATCCACTCAATAGGTAGCTATAGCTTTACCTTAACCCAGCAGTCATAGGCTTATATTCTACTGACCTATCCTTGCTTAGGTACCATTTGAACATCGGCATTCTTGATCGTACTGCCTCGGCTACTGTGACCGCTTATGACAAAGAGGCTGAGAGACTTGTCGGTGTCAATGTGGATGAAATGATCAATATCTCAAAGATGGTTGTACATGTTTAACATATAGCTCTTATCATGGCTACTCAATTTTTAGCATAGTTTTATTTTTCATCCTTATATTTACTAATATTCTCTACTACTTCCTTCGGGAAAACAGAGATGTGAAGGTGCAAAACATCTTCCAATAATTAGTTAGAGTAGATGATTTTTTTGAATTCAAGCTAAACAACTATGAAATAAATAACAAAGATACATTCCTCATAACTCGACGAATAACCAAGAAAAATGTGTCCACTCAATCATCTTCTTCTACGTCATAGGTAAACTTTTCCCAGCCGAAGTATGCACTATTTTTTGAAGACGGTTAAATTGATACATTACCTGCCGTCTTCTTCCAATTTATCTTTGATTTACATAACATGCTTCATACCACAACCATGATCGGACAAGTACAACCGTTGATAATGTAGCAACCCAAACATGTAATGTTACTTCGACCGAGTCTGATTACAAAGGAAAAGGACCAGTATTCTGTCTTATCAGTGTTCTAAATATGTGATCAAACTTATGTGTTCACATTGCTTACGTATTCAGGATTGTTTTCTTCATAAAACCAAGCTGTAGACATTGTTAACAATGAGAATACCGATTTCCATCCTCCTTTTTCACTTACAAGAAAGGGAGGAAGAAGAGGCATTTATATAGCTTTATGTCTCCTGACACTATTTGTTGTTACTTCCTTTTACCTGTTATGCAAGTAGTAGTTTACTTATGTTCAAGACATATGTAGTCCTGTCACTAGTTTATTTTTTTTTATATAACTTAGTATTAACATTTCTGGACCTTTTACACTATTGTTTTCCTTGGCGCTTTCCCACTGTTAACACCAATTATACTCTTTTGTACAATGATCTAAAATGATGGTTTTTTACAGAATGAAGAAGAACTTTCCAATCTTGTGTAGCCTACCCGTATCCAAACAGGGGACAAGCGTAGGAAGAAATAAATATGACTAGATTTTCATAATATGTACATGCTAGGCATCTTTATGCAGTTTAACTTCCCTTTTTGCATTTCAGCTATCTGCTACTTTGTTCTCTACTATTTCTTTTAATTATATTCTTGTACCTGTTAATACTCACTATGTGATATGATATTTTTCTTCAGCTTATTTGTTCTATTTTCATTCACCTTTGATGACCACATTTACTACTTTTTTCTAACCTACACTACATGCTGGGCCATAATCTTAATTGTTGTGCATGATTAAGGTACACTTTGTTCTGAGTATATTACTACTTTATTTTCCTTTTGTTATTATTGTTACCTTACTTTTTGCAAATTCCTTTTTGTACTGACTGCAATGTACCATGTTATATTTATCCATTCTTGAAAGCCTACATGCACACCTTTATTGTGATTGCCATAGTATTAGTAATGTTTCGCTAAGTGATTGAATTAATAATATCACCAGCTTCCCATACATGTGCTCCCACATAAAGTATACCACCTACTTTCAAAACTGTAAAATAGTTTCCATTTGATCAGTATCACCATCTTCCCGTGTGCATAGCACGGTTCTCAACCTGGTACTATAGAAAAGAATTTGAGAAGAAAAAGGATGGTAAAGATGTGACGCTCCAGTCTTGCAGCTCGATATCGGGATGCAGCCACATATTTTACAGCTTTAAATCCCTTGTCCTACTTTATATGTTTTTAACTAGATTGAGGCCCGTGCTTCGCACACGGGTACGTGGAGGGTTTAATGGTGGTGTATTATATGAGTTCTTATTCATGTTGTCTTGTATTTGTTTTGGTATGATGTAAAGCTAAAAAATAAGGTATATGGTATTCATTATGATTGCAATGCAGCAATTGGAATATATTTGATTTTTGTAACCATGATAGCAATAAGTCATGGTGGAAAATTACTTAATGAGTAGCAATAGGTACTTGAATGTTATTAAAAGACAAAGGAAGAGCACATAGTAATAGAGAAAAGCGAGAAAAAAAACAGAATGTTAAATACAAAAGGAAGAGTGGAAAGTTTATTATGTGACAATGGAATTATATATTATTTGTCCTGTGCTTTTCTCCAACTTAATTACTGGGCGGTTATACTTATTTCTTCCTGCGCTTTTCTCCACATTGAGTGCGGACAGATTGTAGTCGACTGCCAACATTTTCTTCATCCTACGAAAAATAAAATGTTGTTTAGTACCATTGCTTAGTTTGGTACCAGCAATCACAGTTATGGAAAAACAAAGATCAGGAAAGTTTTATAGTAGAAAGGGGAAGGTTAATATGGACTTGTACAGTATTATAATGAAAAGTTGACAATGGAATATATGTTGAAAATAATAATAAATTAAAACTATGTAAATGGTTAATGCAAAGTGTGTCAGCAGACGTACAGTTATGTAAATTTCTCTTCTTCCACCTTGTAGTTGATGGAGGAGGATTGCTTTCAGTACTTTCATTGAGAACATCATCAACGGCCTACATGAATTTTAAAATAATGTCGAACATAAATAGTTTGAGTAGAGAACCTCAACCACTTAGTAACCACTTAGTTAGAGTAGTCAAATGTTTTATTACCGGTTTCTTTCCTTTGTAATCAGACATAGTTAAAGTCGTGTAGGTGGATTGGGTTGCACCATTATCAATGTTTGTATTTTGTGCAGTCAAGGTTGTAGTCTAAAATATGGTACACAAATCATAAAAGAGAAAAATATAAAAAAAGGCAGGTGTTTTAAAAATTTAACTATAGTCAAATATCAAATAGTAAGAACAAACCAATAGTAAGAGAGTTATAGGAGCAAGCTGTACAATCAAACCAGGTTCTGTAGGCATGTTGTCTGACTCTTTTTTCCCTCAATATCAATCTTCGTTTTGCACGGAACAGTCGACAATGCTGCAGATAGTAAAATAAAGAGTGTAAAAGTATAGATCAACAGTGTATCCGTGCTACTGTTAGTAAAGGCAATGAAGATATTGCGTAACAGTAAGGTTGTAAATCATGTACAATGGTCTAGATGTATGTGGGTGAAGGCAGAACAAACAAAAATATTAGTTATATATCACAAAAGAGAATAATCATGTGATGGCAATGAGTAGGTAGTAGGGTTGAGTGGACGTAGTAAACTTAATTTGTTGGTTATAACGAATGGGGGAAGATCTATTAGATTTTTGTAGAAAAGTATTGAAAGGGTGTAGGTTTACTTACCAATCGACGACAGTTGTGATCGTGCAAATCAGAAATTGTTCTCCGTATCATCGGTAGCGTTCAGGTTGGTGAACAAAAAGACAGCAGATTTTGTCCAAATTAGAATACCTAAAGACATTGGGCTATCAAGGTCAACATTGTTTCATATGGTAATAAGGAGTAGATTAATTACGTTGAAAGTACTTGTGCCTCCTATGCTTTAAGTGCGAATACCTAAAATGCTGGTTCAATCTGCATATTGTAATAACAAATGGTCAGACAAACGACAGTTATGTCATCACGTAATAGGTAGAAAAAGTACAAAGTAGGACTCACCCGCTCGTTGCAAATTCTTCAGCATCCTGGTCAAAAAAAATTAAGAGTTAATTTACTGACAGCATGTTCCAAAGTATTGTGAAGATGACTATTGGTAGTGGAAGCTGTAAAGAAGTTATAATAAAAATGAGCAGTAGTGTGTTCAGGTGACAGTTCAACGGCTGTATAAAATATAGAGACAATGAGTGGGTCTTGCTTCAATGATAATTCCAGTTCATCCTATATTCATGAGTAAAAAATATAATCTTTCAATTTAATCATGTTACGATGATAAGGAAAAGATTACATTTTGATACACAAAATTGTATATCGGTGGTGTAATTCCTGAATTATGTTTTGTTAAGAAGCTTGCATTTTAATTTTTAAGTCAGTAATCAAAATTAGTTAAGCATGTTGCAGTTTATGTGTATGCAGAGTAGGGAGAAAAGGTGAAGAGGTAAAGCTAGCAAATGAGTTTTGCAAGTCATACACACAAATTATATAATTTACATGAGTGTAGTTTGTTTGAGTTTGTATAGCTAATACCCAATCAAGTTAGATCAATGAGACAGAGCTACCTCCTCTTTTAGATATTATTCTGGCAGTCAAAATGTGTCCATGTTGTTGATTTCGTGGTTGTTGGGTATGAACTCAAACACTGCCTCAGCACCTAGTGATTTTGGAAATATAACGTCAATGTTTGATGCTTCATTGTCCTGCAGATAACCAACATGTAATTCGAAGTTAGAATTGTCCTCAGATGAATTTATGTACAGCAGTGGGTGGCCCTGCAAATCAGTCCTGGAAACAGAGATAACAAATAAAAGGACCATAGAGTAGATCCACTTCATCTCCTTAGTTTGCCCAAAAGAACGTCCATCATGTAAACTTCAGTGGGATATTACGCCTTAGTTTGCCCAAAAGAAGTATGAAAAAGAAAATACACAACACGGACCAAAGAAAAAAGGCAAAACATGAAAGAACAAATTATCCCAAGTACCTGTCCTTCGGTAGTTTGTAGATCTTAACAGCACATCATAAAAGCATTCTCGTAGTGTGCTTTTTTTTAATATTCATAACTGTATGAATAAGCAAAGTCAAACTGTGATGTATAGCCCTATACAACTTTGATGCCCTATACAAAGCATGTAAATAATCATTAATTATATCCATGGAGTACCGAACGCACCTGTTTGGGAGATAGTGGCAGTTGCAAAGTCCAGCGGCAAAAGGGGGGCGACTGTAGCAGCAGTGGAGGAAGAGGAAGGCGGACGCTGGCCGAGAGGAGGGTGGATAGGAAAAAACGTGCGAAGTAGGGTTGAATTAGAGGACGGTAAGTGTATGAGAGAAGTAAAATTGGAGAAGGAGTGGAGAAATTGAGGCAGAAATTAATTGGGCGAGGAGCAGGTAGATGGGGCGAATGAGGGGGAAGGGGATGAACGTGGCGAATGAGGGGGAAGGGGATGAACGTGGGGATGAGGGATATTAATTAATTAAGGGGAGGTAATTATTATTAATTAAGGGGAGGGCAGCTGGCGGAAAAGAAAAAAACTGATTTTAAGGGAAAAAAGAGAGGACGTAAATAAGCCGAAAGAGCAAGAAAGACTGATTTTAGATTGTCCAAGTCAGCAGGGGTGGTTTCCTGTTTTCTATTATAGATAATAGATTTAGCACATAAATCTACGCCACTCATTCTCATTTTTTTATTTATAAAAAATAAAATAAAATAAAAAATGAATAGGTGAATTTTAGGAAGTCAATAGAACCATGAAAATAGGCTCAGGTGATCATTTGCCGTATTTACATATTTCGCGAAAGACTTTTATAAAAAGAATAAATATTCTACTATCGTATTATTAGCAATCAAATAGTTATCATTTTCACTTAAAGTCCATGTATCTATCTGTATAATCTGATTAATAACAATTTTTAATCAAAGTTGGTATACCAATATAATCTATATGACAATAATAAATTTAACATTTTCAACAGTAAAACGTCAGCAATATTTTTTTCAAAACCAACTGTAATGGTAATCTACAAATCCAATTATAATATATGTTGTTTGTACCAAAAATGGGCACAACACTCTTCGGAAGTTTTTAAAGATATAAAAATGAAGAAATTGAATGAAAAAGAGGATTATCTAACAAAAACTCCAAAAACAGATATGTAAACGATGAAAATGCACAGAAACACAGGAATTTACAGTGGTTCGGCGTATTGCCTACGTCCACTATGAAATTGATCACTTTATTGATGTTTCTTTGATGATTACAATTGATTGCAGCCGATTACAGCGAATTAAAGGTATGAAATTCTAGTACAACAGCAGCAATGGAGATTAGAATGGAATCCGGCAGAGTCCGGAGTTATGATCGATACGAGTTGTTGCTTTTCGATAGGCTGTATAGTTCGAATCGATCAATTCGAATCGATCCCTTTGAATCGATGGTTGCACGTGATCAGGTGGTGACGTGCTGAGCACTCTTCGGATCGATCCACCTTCTACGCCGAGTTGACCGAGTCGTCCCTTGAACTTCACCTCGTTCGTATCGATGGCTGTTGCATAGCTCGAATCGATGGGGATGGTCTAGTTCGCATCGATAGAGGTGGCTTTGTTCGTAACTATCAAGCCAGCTCTTATTCGCATCGATTAAAGTTGCTTCGACTTGATGGATACGAACAAGCTATATTGTAATGGATTCGAATAGATGGCGACGCTGCTTGGGTTGATGGATATGAATAGTGAATGTTTTATGGATACGAACTACGGTCACCTGATGGATACGAACTAGAGTAAACTGATGGATTCGAACATGGCTCTCCAGCTAATGGATATGAAACTGATCGGTGCGAAATAGTGGGTTGCGACTCTGATCGATTCGAAATGATGGATACGAAGACGATTGATACGAACTGAGGCTCGATGATGGATACGAAATAGGGTTATTCCCTTCAATTTGCATCGATCATAACTTGAACATACGAACTCGGATTGACTTGAAATTTGGAATGTTGGCTTTCATGGCTTCGCTCGTCGTGTCTTGTCAATTATAGCTTGATCCGGACTTGGACAAAGTTCATCGATATCCATGGTGAACCTGTGCGTACTCGATATTCGGGATGAGCGATCCTTGGTTTTTAGTCAGTTCCTTGATATCTCGGCCTTGCCAAAAGGCGGGATAACAATTTCCATCACCAAAGTGTTTGTACCAAAAATGGGCACAACACTCTTTGGAAGTTTTTGAAGAGATAAAAATGAAGAAATTGAATGAAAAAAGAGGATTATCTAACAAAAACTCCAAAAACAGATATGTAAACAATGAAAATGCACAGAAACACAGGAATTTAGAGTGGTTCGACATATTGCCTACGTCCACTATGAAATTGATCACTTTATTAATGTTTCTTTGATGATTACAATTGATTGCATCGGATTACAGCGAATTAAAGGTATGAAATTCTTCTCACAACGAAGCAAACATTTGGAACCTTCAAGCTCACAACAGCAGGAAGTTCAGGATTCATCTTCTTCTGTCCTAGAGATTCCGGCCATCGCGGCTGAAGTTATAGACCCAGCTCCAAATGAGCTACCTAATGCTACACTCATATGTAATCCCCAAGATTCTGTACCATCCAAAGTCTCCGAAGACATGTTAGGAAGAATATGCTTAAGGCATGGTTTGTCATTGGACGATGTACTATTGCCGGGACCAAGCGATAGACCGCATGCTCCTCCAGAAGGGTTTACTACTTTCAATCGACACGCGTGCACAGTTGGAACACTCCCTCCATTCAACCAATATATTAGGGAAGTGTTGTCTTACCTCAGAATTGCCCCGTCTCAATTACACCCCAATGGATATGCTTTGCTGAATAGCTTATTTATTGTGTTCATGGATCATCTCTTCCGACCCCCAAGCTGACTGAGATTAGATACCTTTTTAACCTCAAGAGTAGGGGAGATAGGCCGTCTTTCAATTTCCTAGAGTCAGTCAGGAACTGCCAAGTAGTAACCGGATCCTGGGGAAGGCTGGGTTACTTTAAAACATAATGGTTCTATGTCCGGTGCCCTCTAGGATTTGCCAGACGGTGGCTAGTCAGACATAAGTGTTACTGTATTTTTCAAGAATTATCTAGACGATACTAGTTGACATGAACTGACATCTTCTTTTCGTTTTACAGCCGTAATTTCACGACCTGAAGGCGGGTACTTCAGAGAGATAGTGAGGGTCCTTCAAGAGGTTCCGAGCGAGATGAGGGACATTGATTCGGTTCTAACCTACAGAAATTTAAGAATCGTCGGGCTGATTGAAAGGAATCAAAGCATAAGGCTGGAAGGGACACTTAGGGCAGTCTCGAAGAAGTGGGTGAAACGCAAGGTGCCTGGTGTCATAATAGCTGAAGGGGTTGATTCGGAGAGAACACCCACTGACGACGAACTTATAGCTGGGCCTTCTAGCAGTTTTCAAGACTCGGAAGAAAGGAGAAAAGGCAAGGCAGTTGCTCATAAGCATTCTAAATCCACGAGATCAAAATCTGTGGTTGTGTCTTTGCCTGTTCCTGGAATTTGAATTTCGGAGGCTCCTCCCTTGCAAGTAGAGAATCTTTTCGAAGGGATTGCTGATATTCCGATCTCGGTTTATCTGTCATTTCAACATGACACTGGGTTGGAGGAGCTTGATAGTGCTCTTGATCTGAGTGAGTCGCTTGCCATAAGTGCGACCGACATTTCCGGTTGGTTGGGGGGTTGCACATACATACACTTCACGGCACTACACGATTTATAATCATAAACTTTCCAATCTAGGAGATCACTAACTTTCCTTGCGTTTCTCACTTACATGTACGATGTTTGGGAGAGGATCAATGTTGGGGAGCCTTCACTCGGCCTGAAAGTCTTCTACTTACTACGAGCCCCGAAGGAGGGATTCAGATAGAGACCGCGATCGCGGGTACTCTAACCAAGTGAGATATGAGCGGGATAGGGATAGAGATTATAGATACCGATCTAGGTCCCGTTCTCCACCTCTTAGAATTCCATCTCCACCTCCTGTTCAGACTTCACACCCACCAGAGCCTCCGCGACACAGACCATCTTCTCACACTTCTAGGCTTGAAACTCATCACCAGAGAGTCAAAACTATGGCCCCCATAATTGCAGAGCATGTCATAACTGAGCCCACGGGGGAAGGGGCTATTAAAATCGCTCAGCTGAGGAAAGAGTTCCCAAACATATGCTTCGACGGCCACGTCTTTCCACCTCATTTAAAGAGGATTCCATCGGGGGCAAAAACACGATGCATGATTACATTCATGAAATTTACGCCCAGTATAGAGAGTGGGTGAAGGCTGCAGAAAAAGCTTCTAAGGTGGCCTTTGAGTGAGCCAAAGCGATTGAAAAGATGGAGTCTGAGCTCACTCAAAAGGACCGAATCTTCCAAGTGCTCAATACCGAGGCCGAGTCTTCTCGGAAATCTAAAATTGAGGCCACCAAAAAAGCTAATGAAGCGAATGTGGCGATGGAGAGATTGAGGCAGACAGACGTTGCCTTGGTGGAGAAGATGGGCCACCGAAATACTACCGTCACCGCCGAACGAGATGCGGCGGTTAAGGAACTCAACGAGCTTAAAGCCAAATTCTCTGACATTGCCAAGGAAAAGGATGATGCGAACAACGCAGCCTAGGAGGCGTGCGAACAGGCTGTCTTGCTCCGGGGTGAACGGGATGCGACCGTGGCTAAGGTCCACAAGGTGGAGAATAAGGTTGAGGAGGAGGTGAAATTGGCTGAGTCTAGGCTAGAAGCCGACATTGAAGATCTTCTCGTTGTTTATAATGCTAACGTGCTGAGGCACAGGGGTCTAGCCTGGCTCGATGATTACCCGGCGCATTTATACAACGCCAGGGGCTAATTGGTTAAGGAGGAGAAAACGGTGCATCTGGTTGAGTCAATCGATGAATTTGAGCTCGAGAATTATGCCGGTTTGAGTTTTAATTATATGTCTGTGCTCTGGGAACTTGGAGTCGACATTTACACTCCGACTCGCACTCTGGGAGTTCGGAGTTGGTGTTTATACTCCAATTCGCACTCTGGGACTTCGGAGTTGAAGTTTACACTCCAATTCACGCTCTGGGAATTTGGAGTTGACGTTTATACTCCGTTTCGCACTCTGGGAATTCGGAGTTAATGTTTATACTCCAACTCGCACTCTGGGAGTTTGGAGTTGGTGTTTATATTCTGTTTCACACTCTGGGAATTCGGAGTTAATGTTTATACTCCGACTCGCACTCTGGGAGTTCGGAGATGGTGTTTATACTCCATTTCGCGCTCTGAGAACTCAGAGTTAATGTTTATACTCCGACTCACACTCTGGGAGTTCGAAGTTGGTGTTTATACTCCGTTTCGCGCACTGGGAATTCGGATTTGATGCATATACTCTGTTTCTCACACTGGGAATCCGGAGTTGATGTTTATACTCCGTTTCGCACTCTGGGAATCCGGAGTTGATATTTATACTTCGTTTCGCACTCTGGGAATTCGAAGTTGGTGAATAGACGGTCAGTCACATCTGTTGCATGTTTTTGGATTTCGCTCGCATTCTGGGAGCGAAAGGTGTGTCAGGATCGTGGATGGTCGAATCACATCCACCCCGAGTTAACAAGCGAGGTCGTTAGATGGACGGGTCCATCCCCCTCAAACTTGGTTCAGATGCAGATGAGGTCATTAGGTGAACGGATCCACCCTCCTCGTATTTGTAAATTTATACTCCAGTTCGCACTCTGGGAATATGGAGTTAATTGAAGGATTGTCGTGCACCAATCCTTTTTTGAATTTGGTGTGATAGCTTGCCCCCAAGCTCGGGTTTTACTTAGCGAGTGATCGGTTGCATCATAGTCACTCCCTATTTGAATAAATCCCACCGTATGGTGGAACTTAGCTCTCCATGCATGGTGATGATCATATGAAGTATTTCAAGTAAATCAGAGCTCTGGCTCGAAGAGATTGCATTTTATTGCTGAAATAAGAAAATATGGCAAAGTCAGTTGCCTTATTACAAATTCTAATTTCAAAATGCAGAAACAAATTGCAAATGGAAAATAAACTAAATGAATAAACATAGCCTGTTATGTGTAGTAGCGACGAAGACTCTCGCTGTTCCAGGCTCTCGTTAGAGTAAGACCGTCGACGGTCAATAATTTGAATGTGCCATCTTCGAGCCTTCGTTCAATAACATACGACCCTTCCTATGTTGGCTTCATATGCGAAGGAACCAGATAGATTCTTTTCAGGACGAGATCGCCAAGTTCAAAGGTTCGCGGGCGGACCTTGGCGTTGTACAATCGGGCGACTCGACTTCGATACGCGGCTGCCCTCAAATCAGCCTCTTCACGCTTCTCATCCAATAAATCAAGATATTCAGCAAGTAATATAGCATTTGTCTTCGGATCATAGTATGTCACACGATGAGAAGGTACGTCTAACTCGACTGGAATAACAGCTTCTGAACTATAAGAGAGAGAGAATGGAGTGTGACCGATCGCAGTCTTGTGGGTTGTTCGGTAAGCCCGTAAAGCCATAGGTAGTTCGACCCATTTGCCCCCGACCTTTTCCAGCTGTTTTTTCAGAATGGACTTTATAACCTTATTGACTGCTTCGACCTGTCCGTTCGCTTGAGGGTGTGCAACTACAGAGAATTTCTTTTGAATGCGAAACCGTTTGCAGAAATCTTTAAATTCAACACTGTCGAATTGGGTTCCGTTATCAGTGATAATGGTGTGTGGGAGACTGAATTGACAGATAATGTTGCGGACTACAAAGTTGATCACTTTCTTCGTCGTTATGGTAGCAAGAGGTTCAGCTTCAGCCCACTTTGTAAAGTAATCAACTGCGACGATGGCATATTTCGCACCACCTTTTGCCAGGGGTAGAGTACCAATGGTGTCGATGCCCCATACCGCAAACGGCCATGGGCTGACCATTTGAGTTATCTCGGTAGGTGGGGCTTTAGGAATTCGAGCATGCTTTTGACATTTATCACATTTCTTTGCATAATCCGACGCATCGCGATTCACAGTCGCCCAATAATATCCGTATCGAAGTATTTTCTTGGCAAGTGATTGCCCCCCGGTGTGATCGCCACATTCTCCCTGGTGTACATCGTGTAATACTCGTTTAATTTTATCGTGAGCGATACACCGGAGTAAAGGAACATAGTACCCCCTTCTATACATGACTCCATTCTGGATGGTGAACCGTGAGGCCTTCCGAAGGACTTGTCTTTTTTCACTCCTGCGCTCCGGCAGGATTTCGTGCTCAAGGAAATTTCTGAATGGAGTCATCCATGACTCTTTATCGGGAACGGTTTCACATACCCAATCTGTTGTGAATACTGGGGAAGGTAACGTCTCTACGGGAACGAGTCCCATTTGCCGAGCTTCACCTGTGCTGGCTAACTTCGCCAACGAATCGGCTTTTTGATTGCGTTCTCGAGGTATACAATAAATGGCATAATAATCAAACTGATCCAGTATTTCCTGAATTCGAGCTAAGTAGGCAGCCAGCCTTCGATCTCTCGCTTGATATTTTCCCCGAACTTGACACACAACTAATTGTGAATCACAATAAATTTCCACAACGATGATTCTCAAATCTCTGACAAGTTTCAATCCAGCTAAGATGGCTTCATATTCAGCTTCTTTATTAGTCACATGAAAATCAAACTTTAAAGCATAACATATAGATCGGCCTTCGGGGGTTTCGAGTACAACTCCAGCGCCCGAGCACCGGTCGTTTGATGCACCATCAGCGTACAGCTTCCAGATGTATTCGGGAGATTCACTGGTTTTGGGCAAGTCCTCTGGAATGGTAAATTCGGCTATGAAATCGACCAGGACTTGTCCTTGAAAGGCTCGTCTTGGAGGATAAGTAATATCAAACTGGCTCAGTTCGATGTTCCACTTGAGTAACCTACCAGACGTCTCAGGCCGCGTAAGGACCTGTCATAACGGCTGGTCGGTGTAAAAAATAATAGGATGTGCCTGGAAATTTGGACGGAGCTTCCTTGATGCAATAACAAGGTAATAAGCCAACATCTTTAGTTTTGGATAATTCCTTTAAGCTCCAGTCAATCGTTTGCTGATGTAGTATACTAGCTTCTGTATCCTGTCTTCTTCTCGAATTAAGGCAGCGCTGATAGCGTTTTCTAATATCGCCAAGTAAACGTACAACCTCTCATGATCAATAGGCTTTGACAGGATAGTTGGTGTGGATAGATGCTGAATTAGTGCTTGGAAAGCACCCTCACACTCCGTGGTCCATTCAAAGTTTCGTTTTCCTTTTCGGATCAGATCGAAGAAGGGAATGCATTTGTCAGTGGACTTTGAAATGAACCTGCTCAGTGCCGCTACTTTCCCATTGAGACTCTGGACTTGCTTTATAGTTTTTGGAGTTTCAAGATTTCTGATTGCCCAGATCTTTTCAGGATTAGCTTCAATCCCTCGAGCATTGACGATAAATCCAGGGAATTTTCCGGATGCAACTCCAAAATGACATTTCAGTGGGTTGAGCTTCATTCTGTATTCTCGAAGTATGTTGAACATTGTTTCTAGGTCTCTAATATGGTCAGTGGAATATCGTGACTTCACAAGCATGTCGTCTACATATACTTCAATGGTTTTCCCAATTTGATTGGCAAACATCTGATTGACCAATCATTGATAAGTAGCCCCAGCATTCTTGAGTCCGAATGGCATAACTTCGTAACAATAAAGTCTCAGATTGGTTACGAAGCTGGTATGTTCTTGATCAGGTAAATGCATTGGTATCTGATTGTAGCCAGAATACGCATCCATGAAAGATAAGAGTTCATGTCCAGCTGTCGAGTCTATGAGCTGATCAATTCTGGGAAGCGGGAAACTATCTTTAGGACAGACTTTATTCAGATCGGAGTAATTGACACATGTTCTCCATTTTCCATTTGACTTTCGAACAAGCACGGGATTCGACACCCATTCGGGATATACCGCATCTCGAATGAACCCATTCATTTTAAGCTTCTCTACCTCTTCTTTAAGGGCGATAGATCTCTCTGGATCCATACCATGCCTTTTATGTTTTACTGGGACATGTTGCGGGTCAATATTCAAAGTGTGGCTCGCGATGTCCTGTGAGATCCCACACATATCAGAATGCATCCAGGCGAATACATCAAGATTCGCCCGTAGAAAATCAACCAATTCCTCTTGAGTGTGCTGGCTTAGATGAGAGCCAATCTTTATCATCTTTGAATCATCGTCATTGTCAATTGGGACATCGATCGTCAGTTCGGCCGGGGATGCTTGACTTTCTTTAGATTCTCCTTCATCTTCAGTTTCTCTTGGGTCAAGATCCCTTTGGAATTGGCTGGGGTGCCCGGGACTAGGCCCAGGCATTAATTGTCAATTATTAGCAAAGCGGACGCAGAGAAATTCCTCTACGCCCTTTCCTTTCTCCTTTCGCTACGCCTCCCGCAGCTCGGCAACGTAACAGGATCTCCCAACAGCCTGATCTCCTTGAATGATTCCCACTCCACGATCAGTGGGAAACTTCAAAGTCAAACACCACAGGGCAATGGCTACCCTGAATTCAGCGAGGGCCGGTCGACCCAAGAAAGTATTATAACAAAAGTCTATGTCCAACACAACGAACTGTAATATCCGTACTCTCCGGCGTTCTCCAATTCCCAACTCCACTGGTAGTTCCACTACTCCAGCGGGTATAGTAGCACTCCCACTAAAACCATGGATTCGAGATTGGCAAGGCTTTAAATCTTTGGCTTCCATTTTCATTTGGTCGTAAGCTCGTTTAAACAAAATATTCACAGAGCTTCCACTGTCAACTAAGATCCTCTTCATCCAAGCAGGACCTACTTGAGCTGAGATGACCAGTGGATCGATAGTGGGGGCTTCGACTTTATCAGCATCTCTGTTTCTAAATACGATGTCATCTGTCATCGTCTTCTGTTGTTTGGCCGGAGCCCCTTCATCAAAACTACTATAACACTCGCAGTCCGCATGCCTAATAGAGCTGGCATACGACTCCATTTCCTTCCAGCTTCGGTCTGCTGGATGGGGACCACCACTTATTGTATTAATAACCAATCTCCCGCCAGTACGAGCGGGTTCCTCCTGCCTTTCCTGGTTTGGTGCACGATTTTGATTCGATGGGCCCGCACCTCCTGACTGCGGAGCCCGCACAAACTGATCCAAATTTCGTTCACGTATCAACTTTTCAATGAGATCTTGTAAGTGACGACACTCATTTGTATTATGGCCATAACTTTGATGAAATCTGCAAAACTTCCCTATTTGGACTTGTCTTTCCGTTGATGGCTTCGGGGCAGGCTTCTTTTATTGCATGGTATTACAGGTCTACAAATACACGTTTTCCAGCGACGTATTCAATGGAGTATAATTGTCGAACATGGGAGCTCTACGCCGTGGACCACGATTCTGATCGCGTTTTTTACCTTGATTTCCACTGTCCCTCTGCTGGTTCTGCTTGTTTTGATTATTCAACTGAACTTTTCCAGAACTCTCCCCGGATTGTTTAACTGCGATGTTACTTTGAATTCCTTCCATGCTGGGTCTTGCGTCATCCTGCTTCCAAGACTGTTTTGCATCCTCCCTTCTCAAGAATTGGGTTGCCTTGGAATAGAAACGGTCCAATGACGCAGGCGGCTTCCCAGCTAAACAATTTCCGAACTCGGAAACAGGATCAATCCCCTTAGTCAATGCCATCAGGATAGAGTTGTCATTAGGATTGCTTATTTCTGCATACGCAGCATGAAATTGCTCCAAGTAACGTTTGAGTGTCTCTCCGGGAGCTTGAGTGACACTAGAAAGAGTATTAACATCTTTAGGTCTCGCTACATGCACACGGAATTGTTCAACAAACTTGGTGGCCATATGGTCAAAATTAGAAATGGATCGTGGTGGCAAACGAGTAAACCACATAGTTGCAATGCCCCCCAGGGAAATGGGGAAACTACGGCATTTAACTGCATCATCAGCCCTCGCAACATTCATCAACCATTCATACTTCAGGAGGTGTTGATTGGGATCAGAATTTCCTTTATAGACTAGCAAAGTTAGCATCTTGAAGGGCCGAGGTAGTTTAGCATATAATATGTCATCGGTGAAAGGGGTATGACTCCGGGAGATCCCCCAGTCTTCATTAGTGAGACGCTGACTTTCACGGATCATCTGATGAATCATCGTCGGTATATCCGACATCTGAATATTTGGAGCATGCTGTGCCAAGGTGTGGTCAGGTTCCACAACGCGAGTCTAGAACGGACGTGGTTGACGGTCCGTGCCTCGCCTCCTTGGTTCAAAGTTTTCAAGGACATAAGGTTCTGGAGTGTGTTCTCGTCGGTGACGATGCAAGTCAGCTTGATTTCTAGCATCAACTCCTTGTTCGGTAGTGGTGTAGCAAGGTTGCCTATGACATGGTAAGGAGCGGCACCCTCTCGGGATGAAGGTCCGATCTGATGACTGGTGGATGGTCCAGTCCTGGGTTGTCCAAGATTTAAGGTAGGTTGGTGTCCTGTGGCCTGGGTGTAGCTTACGTCCACCCGTAGGCGTGTGGATCGGTGATGATCATTAGATGAGGCTGAACTCTCCGTCGAAGAATAAGAAGCTTGATCTCTTTTGGATCTTGTGCGCCTTTGGCGATTCAGCTGGTTGGTCAACTCTGTGTTGGCGTGTAGTTATTCAGTAAGCTGTTGCCGACTCTGGGTCAACTCTTGAAGCAGCATTTGGAACTCTTGTCTAGTGACCGGGCCTGATGGATCTGAAGGTCCGGCGGCATCTTGGTTGGATGGAGGCAATTGTGCGGGATTCTGTCTATCCCGTCCTTCCTGATCGGCAGCTATAGGAGCAGTTCGTGTGCTTACCATGATGAATTGACGAAGTCCTTTCCTAGATCTGATGCAAATCTAAATAGAATGGAAGGGCTTCAAGACTTGAGATCTGGATCTTCTTCTTGGATTTTGCAATCTGGTATCGATAGCAGATCCAAAGAGCAGGAGAAAAATTGGGTTTTTTCTTAGTGAAAGCACCAAAGTGTTTGTACCAAAAATGGGTGCAACAGTCTTCGGAAGTTTTTGAAGAGATAAAAATGAAGAAATTGAATGAAAAAAGAGGACTATCTAACAAAAACTCCAAAAACAGATATGTAAACGATGAAAATGCACAGAAACATAGAAATTTAGAGTGGTTCGGCGTATTGCCTACGTCCACTATGAAATTGATCACTTTATTGATGTTTCTTTGATGATTACAATTGATTGCAGCCGATTACAACGAATTAAAGGTATGAAATTCTAGTAACTAACTTTCCTCTTTGAACCTTTACTTTTTGGTGGTCGGTCTCCAGGCGGGGGCATGATCTCGACGTCCTCCTCCGAACTCGAATGAATAGGGATACTTCCTGCGGGCGGAGTCGGAGGAACGAGATCAACTGTAGGAGGCGGGATGAACACATTGGTGTCAGTGACTGTAACACCAGGTGATACCATTCTAAGCGGAGCTGGACCAGGTACCGCCATTCCACCTCCAAAACTACCACCACGAGCCGCTGCTTCCATCTCAGCGTCAATTTCGGCCAATATTTCTTCTTCATTGATCGCCTAGGCCTCGCTAGGAGCATCAGCGGTTGGCATTAAAGAGCTTGTAGCAGGGGCGCTTCCGCCCATAACAAATGACAGGTCCGTAAAAGGATCGCTATGACGAATGTTTGTACCAAAATTGGGCACAACACTCTTCGGAAGTTTTTGAAGAGATAAAATGAAGAAATTAAATGGAAAAAGAGGATTATCTAACAAAAACTCCAAAAAACAGATATTTAAATGATAAAAATACACAGAGACACAAGGATTTAGAGTGGTTCGGCGTATTGCCTACGTCCACTATGAAATTGATAGCTTTTGTTTGCACAAAAAATGGGCAAACACCTCCAAGTCGTATGATTTAGTTGATTTTGAGTTGTTTTTAGTGATCTGGGTGATTTATGCAAATATGTAAAAAGCAGGGACTAAACTGTAAAAGACACGCAGGTTTATAGTGGTTCAGCCGGAATGTCCCTACATCCACTTTATATATTATTTCTCCTTTCTTGTTCAGATTACAAGTACAAAGCTTTGATACAAGTATATGGAAGTTGTTTGAAAGTTCTATCTGTGCTTGAGCTCTCAAACTTGTCCCCCATTGTTGTACCCCTGCCCCTCTATTTATAGAGTGAGGCTAGGGCAGGGGTCTTGGATGTATATAGCTGCTGGTGGGCCTGGGATGATGCAATCTGGCCTAGCAGTGTCGGTCTGGTACGTCTTGGTCCGGTAGTAGAGGGTTTAGGCTGGTTCGGCTGGGTATTGGAGGTAGGTTGGTTCGGTAGTGAGAGGAATTGGACCGGTGGTAGGTGGTCCGGTGGTGAGTGGAATTGGACCGGTGGTAGGTGGTCCGGTGGTGAGTGGAATTGGCTCTGGCTCGGTAGGCATGGGAAGGAGCTGGTTCATTAGGAGCCTAGAGAAGGTTGGTTCGGTAGGAGCTTGGAGAAGGTTGGTTCGGTCGTCTTGATCCGGTAGTGAGTTGGTTCGGTAGAAGCCTGGAGAAGGTTGGTTCGGTCGTCTTGATCCGGTAGTGAGTTGGTTCGGCTGAAACTCACCCAACACTTGCCCCCCAAAGTAGGGCATGTGTATGCACATGGCATGCTTTGTTTTTGTTCGGTCATTCTTATTCGGTTCGGTGTACCGAACCAGTTGGTCCGGTCGTTTACATCTTGCCTATAAGTAGGGGTCTGATGCCACTGTTATCCCTTATCAGCCAAGCCAAACCTTTGTCTTCGCCGAACCAAAATGTGTTAGCCGAATCGAGCTCTTAACTTTTGCCGAACCCGGTGAGATCTTCTTCTGCCGAGTGTGTTATTGCCGAATGGGCTTGGGAACATGACTTACCGAATGGGCATGTGGATCCTGAGTGCCGAATGAGTTATTGCCGAATGGGCTTAAGACCAGATGAACATGAAAACTTTCTGTTTTATATTTCTACATACTTTGTTCTAACAACGTGCCTTTTTGTGTTTGCAGATAAATGTCTCACAAAGTGAAAACCCGATCAGAAAAGAAGAGATCTCAGGACAGAGAAGAGCCTTCTACCGTGCCCCCAGCCCCATCAGGACCGGGACGTCATGGGCCTGCCCCGAGATCATTAGTAGATGGGTATGGTCCTCAGGAGCTTCTGAACTCGCCTCCCGATTATTTCCCTAGCTCACTCAAAGACGAGCAGCTCGATGTCATCTCTCGCTCCTTTGGGATTGATAGAGCACGCATGCTACTGCCGGGGGAGGGAGTGATGCCATATAATCCCCCCGAAGGATATTTTGCCTATAGTAGGTACCACTGTATGTGTGGGGCCATCCCCCCGATCAATGCCTGGACAACCAGCTTCATCACTTACTTAAAGGTGGCTCCATTCCAGCTTCAGCCGAACTCCTACGCCATCCTGGTGAGCCTGTTTGTCATTTTCCAAAGGAGATACGGGCGTCCTCCCTCCAACCGGGAGATCCGGTATTTGTACAACTTGAGAGGCTATAAGAAGTGGTCTCCATACATCAGCTTGGAATCAACCGTATCTTTCAAGCCGGTCCTGGACTTATATTCGAAGTTCAGCATGTTTAAGAAAGAATGGTTTTTTGTTAAGGATGACTCTGTTTTCATCCGTCGCTTCACCTCAGGTTGTAAGTCGAAGTTTATTTATGATTTCTGTTCTGACTGCAATGCTTCTTCTCATGTGTTTTTATTTCTTGCTAGCGACAGGTGGCTTTGCGGTCGTAGAGAATGACCGCCTGGTTCAGATGGCTGCGGAAATAGAAACCATCACGGGAAGGGATAGGTCGGCCTCTTACTTGATTAGGAATGCTACACTTCTGGGGCACAACCTGATCCTACCACATCAGTCTGTGGTCAAGCAGAGAGACATGGCGGAGGAGAGGGCTGCCAAAGCCACAGGAGGGGCCACGGCGAAGAGCGGCAAAAGGAGACCCTTCTCGGCGCATCCAGTCGCCGGGGGGAAGAAACTTAAGAAGTCCGATGGACCCTCTCCCAGCACACATCCAGATGTTCAGGAGGAGGATAAAGTGGAGGGGGAAAAAGGCGAGGATGAAGGAGGTGAGGCGGAGAGCGGAAGCAGTGGAGAAGGTGACGGTGATCGTCACGGCGATGATGGTGGCGAAGGACAGGGCGGTGATGGCACCGAGGCTTTTCCTCCTGGGCAGGCAGGCGTGATCCAAGAGTGGACGGATGATGCTCTCCGCCAAGCCTTTGAAGAGTTGGAGGAAATGGAGAAGTCCAAGAAAGCTGATAAGGTTGGGACCGGCGTCGATTTATCTT
Organism: Allium fistulosum; assembly: GCA_030737815.1. Lineage (NCBI taxonomy): Eukaryota > Viridiplantae > Streptophyta > Magnoliopsida > Asparagales > Amaryllidaceae > Allium > Allium fistulosum. The sequence continues at coordinate 561,236,904 of CM060907.1, forward strand.
CCGGGAGTGCTTCTACTGAGGCAACTTCTGCGGTTCACGGTGAATTTCTCTCTATTCTTTTTAATTCTCGAATGATGGCTCAATGCATGCTGGTGACACTTGATTTTTATTCCAGGAGCGGGCAAAACGGCCAAGACCTCAGATCTTCGGCACAGGCTTGAACAATACAAACTCCTCAAAGCTTCCGCCAAGCCGAAACCTCCTACTAACCGTCCTGGAGACGTAGTCGGCTATCGTCCTCTTCTTGGAGTTATTGGAGAAGATATACAAAAGAGGAAGAGGAGTCGATCTACGTTTGAATCTCTTCCTGGCCCTCCGGCCCCACTCCAGCCTATTCATGATATTGAGGAGGAGGACACCGAGTTTATACCTTCCCCACATCTGTCTGAGAATCCAACCGTCACCCCGATAGATCACCCTGGCTTAGTTCGCAATCCGTTTGCGGGTCATCCGGACCTGGACCCGGCATCTCATGACATCTCCTTCGATGAGGTTACTGGTGAGCATCTTCTCCCTCGCAATCCTATGGTATGGGTGCTTGACGAGGCTAAGTCCCTAGACCTTGATTTGCTTACTACCCGGGTTGTAACTCTAGGGGATGAGGCTAAGGCAAATATTGACCGGGTTGTTGAGGAGACCAGGAAATTGATGGGGCATCATGCCCGACTAGTCAAGGCCGGGGAGGAAATGGGAGTGCCAACAATTGGCTACGGTTAATGGTCTCCGACCAGGCTAAGCAGCTTGCCGATCAAGCCATCCAAATTTCTCAGCACGAGGCCGCATCCTGGCAACTGAAGAAGACTATGGAAGAGGTCAGCAGGGCAGAGTTGCGAAAAATGGAGGCCGCCTACAAGGAGCGAATTGACATGGCCATCACGACGGTGGATGAGGTTCGACAAGCGGACCTTGAGCGGGTGCAGGAACTATCGGGAAGACTTGAGGCCGCGGAGCTTGCTCAGTCCAGGTTGAAGGAGGAGATGGTGGCGATGAGGATATCCCTTCAGACTGACCGCTTACGATACCGAACGGAGAGGGATGCTGCCGTCGCTAAGCTGCGTGCTTCTGAGGCCCGGATGAGGGAGCTTGAGGAAAATGAGGGGATGATGGATGAGATGCTCCAGGATATGTATTTCCGCACTTGGAAGCAGGGTAATTTATCCTGGATGGATGATTACCCCCGAGTTATGGCCAGGATCTATCTCCGGGCCCTGGAGGAGGCTAGGGCTGATGCGGATAAAGAGGATGGTGTAGTCTTCAGAATGGATGTGGTCACTGCCCAGTTTACCAAGGAGGAGAAGGTGGCGATGAAGCAGAGTATGCGGCTGCTTGCTGCTGAGGAGGCAGGTGTGCAAGTAGAGGATGATGACCAGGATGGTCAGGCAGCAGGTGCGGGTAAGTCTTCCTTTCTAGTCTTTCCGTTAACTTGGTTGCTTATCACTAATGAATTCTTTCTTTGGCCGGACAGGTGGGCAACAGGACAAGGACAAAACTCCGACGCAGCCGGCTCCTTGATTTGACCTGGATATCTTTTTTGTGGATTTGACATTGTTGTGTATGTTAGTCTCAAAACAGTAACGTAACTTTTAAGTTGTAATTATGCTACTTGTAATAAACAACATTATTCTTGACGTGTAATTTTTTAACTTAAGCTGATTCTGTCGTTTTTGAATGTTTTTGCTGTTTTGACATGTTGTTGTATGAGAAATATAGCTATGCATATGCTTGGAATTCAATTTTGTTTGATGTCAAGTTCTTGCTTAAAACATAATTTCATGCCTTGCAATGTTAGTGTGACGTGTGAATAAATTATAGCCACATGTTTATATATGAAAGAAGAAAGTACCGCCCTTCATATTTTACTTGTAGATGGCAGCTTTGAATGTCTCGCGCGACTGAGTGTGGAATGCGGTCAGTGTTCTGCTGTGAGTATCCGCTTCTATTAGCGAATGTCTCCTATTCTGTGTCTTGTACTTTAGGGATCGTTACAGAGGATAGGAGAAAAGTTTTTTAAATAAAATTGAAATATGAGAAAAAGTAAAACTTCCAATCACGGAAGGCCTTCGATGTGCTTAAGTTCGCGGCAAACGGGCTTTGTAGTCACTTTCCCTAGCTGTGGGTCTTGGAGACATTTGTCACCCATCTTACGCCTCCGCGGGGAGTTAATCTTTTTTACCACAGCCGTACTTAAGACACATCGGAGCCGAGATCGCGCACAGTAACTACCCGGGCCATTATGGCCCGTAATCGTGGGTATTATTCGATTTACTGTGGCCGGCTAGCGTGGGTGCCGATCGTCAACCGTGAACTGCCCCTGGCTGGCCACACCTTATGTTGGGGCTTAAAGTAGGTTCACAGTTGCTGGCGAGCCGAACGCCGTAATGAGCTGCCTTGGCTATAGTCGGCCTTCTTGGTGGCTTATAATCGGCTCATTACAGTTGGCTTTGAGGGCCATCGCGAGCAATGAGTTACCCGCAGCAGAGGGATGCCGGAGCAAAAGTGTCTCATTGGCGAGGGCATAGATTCGCATAGTACCTGTTAGGTCTTGTCCAGGTGAAGTCGCGCTGTGGAGTGCTTGAATGGAAATGCTATATGCATAGGATTTTGTTCAACAGAAAAGGATAAAGTTAACAAGCAGCCAAGATATAAAGGAACAAGTTAAAAAAGAGACAAGGTTTTTTAAAGTGGTTCGGCATGAAAATGCCTACGTCCACTGATTCTCTTTGTTAATTCACTTTATATGGGCAGTACAAGTTAAGAAAAGTATCGACGGAGGTGTTGGATGTTCCATGCCCTCTGGAACACCTCTCCGTCCACTGTTGACAAAATATAAGCTCCATTGTGGAGATCTTTATGAATTACATATGGTCCATCCCAGATTGGATCTGGTGCTCCAAGGCGAGGGAAGATTCGCTTAAGGACAAGATCTCCTTCTTGTAAGGTACGACGCTTGACTTTGGAGTTGTATTGTGCTGCCACTTTTTGCTTGTGGGCTGCTGCTTTGAGGGCTACATCATTTCTTCTCTCCTCAATTAGATCCAAAGACATGTGAAGGAGTTCTTCGTTCTCTTCTGGGTTATAGTGGATCCTACGATGGGAAGGCACGATGGTTTCAACTGGGAGCATAGCCTCCGATCCGTATGCCAAAGAGAAAGGAGTATGCCCCGTTGATGTTCTGAAAGATGTGCGATAGGCCCACAGTGCCGTAGGAAGTTCATCCACCCAAGCGCCTTTTGACTTTTCGAGTTTCTTTTTGGTTAGAGTTTTGAGAATTTTGTTGACAGCTTCGACTTGTCCATTTGTCTGGGGATAAGCGACGGATGAGAAGCTTTTGTGAATTCCGTGCTCTTGGCACCAGTTGGCGAACTCCTCGTTGTCAAACTGAAGTCCATTGTCCGATATGATTTTAAATGGGACTCCATACCTGCATAGAACATTTTTGATCAAGAAGTTAATAACTTTCGCTGAAGATACTTTATTCAGGGGTTCTGCTTCCACCCATTTGGTGAAATAGTCGACTGCCATTATAGCATATTTGGCCCCGCCTCGGCCCATTGGCAGTTCGCCGATCAAGTCAATTCCCCATACTGCAAAGGGCCAAGGGCTGGTCATCTGAGTAATCTCAGTTGTTGGTAGTCGCAGAATCTTAGCAAACTTCTGGCATCTGTCACATTTTCTGACGAAGTCTAAAGCGTCCTTGCTTAAGGTGGGCCAGAAATATCCATATCGGAGTATCTTTTTTTCCAAAGTCTGTCCTCCAGTGTGATCTCCAAAGCCTCCTTGATGGATGTTGGATAAGATTTCCTTGGCTTCCCTTCCAGCGACACACCTTAATAAAGGGTTAGAGAAGCCGCGCCGATAGAGGGTGCCTTCTTGTATTGTGTAGCGGGAAGCTTTCCTCAAGATTTTCTTGACTTCGTTACGCCCGTTGGGTAGTGTGCCACTTTGTAAGTAGTCTCGGATGGGAGTCATCCAAGTTGCTTCTTCGGTTGCAGCTATCAGATTCACTTGCTCAAAACTTGGGGTCAGTTGCTTTGAGATGGCTACTGCTCCGGAAATAGTGCCGTCTCTCATGCTGGCTTGCTTTGCCAATTCGTTGGCCTCTTGGTTCTCTTCCCGAGGGATGTGTTTGACTGAGTAGTGGTCCAATCGACTGAGAAGTAACTTGGTCTTCTTTAGATATGCTATGAGTCGTTCTTCTCAAGCCTGGAATTCTCCTAGTATTTGATTAACAATAAGTTGAGAATCGCTATGAAGACACAAAGAATTGGCTCCGATTTCTAAGGCAAGTTCTAATCCAGCTATCACTGCTTCATACTCTGCATCGTTGTTGGTGGCAGCGAACTCCAACCTTATAGCATAGTGCAGCTTATTTCCCCTGGGAGTGATTATTACCACACCTGCCCCCGAGCCTTGTTCGTTTGATGCACCATCCACAAAGAGGTTCCACTTGATGTCTTCTGCTATTTCTGATTGCTCCTCACCTTCGCTGGTAGTGAATTCGGCAATGAAATCGGCCATGGCTTGCCCCTTGATGGCGGTGCGAGGGTGATAGGTGATATCATACTGACTTAGTTCAATGCACCATATAAGTAGTCGCCCAGAAGTGTCGGGACGATGGAGTACCTGCCTCAGTGGTTGATCGGACAGAACTTTGATGGAATGGGACTGGAAGTAGTGACGCAGTTTTCGTGATGCGATTAGTAGACAGTATGCTAGCTTCTCAAGTTTAGGATATCTAACATCTGCCCCGGTAAACCTCTTACTTACAAAGTATACTGGCCGCTGCGTGCGGTTGTCTTCTCTTACCAAAGCAGCGCTTAGAGCATGAGATGATACAGCAAGGTATAGGTATAACTCTTCGCCTTCGTTTGGAGTCGAGAGTACCGGCGGTTTCTGGAGGTGTTCGATTAAGTTAAGGAAAGCTGTTAAGCATTCGTCAGTCCATTCGAACTTTCCTTTGTCTTTCTTTAGAGCTTCGAAGAAGGGGACGCACTTGTCCGTTGCTTTGGAGATAAATCGGCTTAGGGCGGCCACTTTCCCATTCAAGCTTTGCATTTCCTTTCGAGTGGAAGGTATTTTGATATCTTTTAGAGCTCGGACTTGTTCAAGATTTGCTTCAATCCCTCTGGCATGGACGATGAATCCCAAGAACTTTCCCGATGATACTCCGAAGGAGCATTTTAGAGGATTAAGTTTCATTCCATATTGGCGAAGTACTCAAAACATCTCGCCCAGGTGGCTTACGTGATTGTCGGCTTTCCTTGACTTTACCAGCATGTCATCCACATACACTTCCATAGTTTGTCCTATTAGCCCTGCAAACATCTTGTTGATGAGGCGTTGGTAGGTGGCTCCTGCGTTTTTGAGTCCGAAAGGCATTACCTTGTAGCAGTACAATCCCCGATCAGTGATGAAACTAGTGTGGTCCTGATCAGGAGCATGCATGGGAATTTGGTTGTATCTTGAGTATGCGTCCATAAAAGATAAGAGTTCGTGCCCGGCTGTGCTGTCTACAAGTTGATCGATTAGAGGAAGTGGGAAGCAATCCTTCGGGCAGGCGTCATTTAAGTTGGAGAAGTCAATGCATGTTCGCCACTTCCCATTAGCCTTCTTTACCAGCACCGGGTTAGCGATCCACTCTGGGTAGATGGCTTCTCGTATGAAGTCATTGGCAAGTAGGTTCTTTACTTCTTCATCGAGGGTGGCTGATCGTTCTGCCCCCCTACTTCTCTTTTTCTGTTTTACTTGCGCCTTAGTAGGATCAATGTTTAGTACGTGGCATGCTATGTCAGGGGAGATTCTGGTCATGTCAGCGTGTGACCACGCAAATACATCCAAGTTGTGGCGGAGAAAATCAATGAGTTGCTCCTTCAACTCTGCTTTTAGTTGGGACCCGATTTTCAATAGTTTACTCGAGTCGTGTCTGTCTACAGATACAAATTCCATGGCCTCTGCAGGCTCAGCGGTGGCCTCCTCCTCTTTGTCCCTGGGGTCTAATTCATTGAAAGGGTCGCTGGTATATCGAAGAGGAGGGGCTTTCTTTAGTTGCTATGCTTCCAAACTTTTTGTGCAAAGGGCAATCTCTACACTTTTCCCTTTATCCTTCATGTGGTTGTTGCGAAGTTCAGTTACATAGCAGTCTCGAGCGATGTCCTGGTCTCCCTCTACTTCCCCTACTCCATTGTCCGTTGGAAATTTCATCTTTAGACACCATGGGGCCAGGACAATTTGGAAGTCAGACAAGGCTGGCCTTCCTAAGAAGGCATTGTAGGCCGAGTGGTGTTCTATCAGCACAAATGTCTGCTTCCGTACAACGGAGCGGGGATGACTTCCAATTTCAACAAAGAGGTCCAGTTGCCCGAGGGGCATCTTTGCAACTCCAGTGAAACCGTGTAGTGGTTTATTGCAGGGGGCAACATCTTTTATTGACAGTTTCATTTTGTCGAATGCATGCTTGAACAGGATATTTACTGAGCTTCCAGTGTCTACCAGGATTCGGAAAACTTCGGCTGGGCCGAGCCGGGCGGAGATAACCATGGGGTCCATGTGAGGGTATTGCCTTCCCTCTAGGTCACGCCTACTGAATGTGATGTCATCACTCTCTTTCCGCTTCGGGTGGCGTTCTTCTATGACAGAATTAACGCAGTCTTCATTGTTTCTAAGTGACTTTCCATATCTTTCCATCTATGCCCAGCTTCTGTCGGTGATGTGTGGTCCTACCGAGATGGTATGGAACACTATCTTCTCTTGACTGGGTCCGCTAGTGTTGTGATTCCCTCTACCTGTCTCTGGAGAGGGTAGCCTTGGATTTTCATTGGCAGGAGCTGGAGTCATGTTCTGACTTTTTACATAGCGTTCTAGTTTCCTTCTTCTGATATGTTCTTCAATCAAGTCTCGGAGATGATGGCATTCGTTGGTATCATGCCCATGGGATTCGTGGAAGCGGCAGAAGTTTCCAGACTTAATTGCGTTATTTGATTCCTTCTTGTGCGGGGGGCATTTGTATCTAACCTCATCTTGAGTGGCCAGGAAGATGTTTTCGATCGTTTCATTCAACGGGGTGTAAGTGTCAAATCTCGGTCCTGGCCGATATAGGCGCTTTTCTCCCTTCTTGCCCCCAGCGTTGTCTCTAGAATCATTTCTTCGAACGTCCCTTGCTACAGCGGGCGTGTTGCCGTAAGCCGCCTTATTTTGTTGCTCTGTCTGCCTCTCAGTAGCAGCATCTTCAAGTCTCATATATTTCCCAGCTTCATGGAAGAAATCGGGTAAAGTAGCTGGATTTTCTTTGGTCAATCTTCTAGCAAATTTAGTATCCGGATGCACACCACTACAGAGGGCCATTAAGACAAGCTTCTCATCGGCATCTTGGACTGCGGCTGCTGCGACATTGAAACGGGTTAGGTATTGTTGCAGCTTCTCTCCAGGTTTTTGTTTGATACTGGATAAGGAATAAGCGTCCTTGGGTTGTTCCACATGAATGGAGAACTGGCTGATAAACTTTTCTTTCAGCATCTCCCACGAGCTGATGGATCCTTGGGGCAGATGACAGAACCAAGAGGTAGCTAGATCTACTAAGAATAGTGGAAAGCATTTGCACAGTACTCCCTCTGTTGCTCCACTCATGAGCATATGCTGTGTGTATCTCTGTAAGTGTACAACGGGGTCGGAGGTTTCTTTGTAAGGTTCCATCGTTGGCATTTTCTATTCTCGGGGGGTGATGGCAATTTCGATATTGCGGGCGAAGGGGCTGGTTACCCTAGCGCCTATCCCTCGATCTCTTTGATCTCGTTGGACGCACTCTCTGAACAAGCGTGCCATCCTTTCATCAAAATTTGGAGCAGATAGAAATGAGTTCGGTTCTGCTCTGTGGGATTGATTCCGTCCAGATGATCTGTAGGGATGGTATCGTCTATCATTCCTGATATTTTCCAGTGGTTGTCTTTGATCTTCTGGGAGCATGCTAGGGTCAGCTACAGTTGGCCCTTGCCTTGATCTTCCCCTGCTGGGTTCTGATCTAAGCACTTCCTCGGGTCCAAATTCGGGCTGGACTCTAGCTCGGCCCCGTTCACTGGTGTTTCCGTGGTTAGGCAGTATGACGGGCTCGGCTACAGTTGACCTCCGCCCGGTACCTCCCCCGTTGGGTTCGGTTCCAAGCGTTTCCTCAGGTCTAACTTTGGGCTGAGCTCGGTCTCGACTCCTACCATGGCCGCTTCTGTCGTTAGCTCCTTCGAAGAAGGAAAATCTTTGCTGTCTCTGAGATCCTCCAAACTGAGACTCACCCCATGATTCAGTGTTGCGGTTGGACTCTTCAGCATCCCTTAAGCGTGACATGAGATGGTCCACCAAGGCTTCCTGCTGGGATGTGAAGCGATTAGTCACTTCATCCACAACCCTATCTAAATCTGCCCTAGTAATTGCTGCAGGCTGTTCTGGGGCAGGAGTTGTTGGATTTGCCTGACCTTCATTTGGTACTGCTGTTGGAAGGGGATGACTTACTTGATCTGTGACCACTGGATCTGGAAGACTGCTGGTTGCGATGTTCTTTCCTTTGTTAACATCTTTCCTCTGCTTGGGAGGCATGTTCTCCAAGCAATGAACGACGCTGTCAGGAAGAAGGTTAAGTGGGAGAAGCTGAAGCTTCGAGCTTCTTGCTCTCAATGAAAGCACCAAAAATGTTTGCACAAAAAATGGGAAAACACCTCCAAGTCGTATGATTTAGTTGATTTTGCGTTGTTTTTAGTGATCTGGGTGATTTATGCAAATATGTAAAAAGCAGGGACTAAACTATAAAAGACACGCAGGTTTATAGTGGTTCAACCGGAATGTGCCTACGTCCACTTTATATATTATTTCTCCTTTCTTGTTCAGATTACAAGTACAAAGCTTTGATACAAGTATATGGAAGTTGTTTGAAAGTTCTATCTGTGCTTGAGCTCTCAAACTTGTCCCCCATTGTTGTACCCCTGCCCCTCTATTTATAGAGTGAGGCTGGGGGCAGGGGTCTTGGATGTATATAGCTGCTGGTGGGCCTGGGCTGATGCAATCTGGCCTGGCAGTGTCGGTCCGGTACGTCTTGGTCCAGTAGTAGAGGGTTGAGGCTGGTTCGGCTGGGTATTGGAGGTAGGTTGGTTCGGTAGTGAGAGGAATTGGACCGGTGGTAGGTGGTCCGGTGGTGAGTGGAATTGGACCGGTGGTAGGTGGTCTGGTGGTGAGTGGAATAGGCTCTGGCTCGGTAGGCATGGGAAGGAGCTGGTTCGGTAGGAGCCTGGAGAAGGTTGGTTCGGTAGGAGCTTGGAGAAGGTTGGTTCGGTCGTCTTGATTCGGTAGTGAGTTGGTTCGGTAGGAGCCTGGAGAAGGTTGGTTCGGTCGTCTTGATCCGGTAGTGAGTTGGTTCGGCTTAAACTCACCCAACAGCTTTATTGATGTTTCTTTGATGATTACAATTGATTGCAGCGGGTTACAGTAGTTAACAATGGATTACAGCAGTCAAATTCGTTTGCTGCAGCAGTAATGAACTTTAGAACTGAATCCAGCAGAGTCTTGGCATTAGAGAATTCAAAGATCCCTTTTCTGTAGGCTCTGGGGGTCTATTTTTAGGCGTAGGAGGCTGATATTTCACCCGGATCTCGGGAGACTTCTTCTGGCACGTGATCGGGCCTACGCGACCGAGCCCATGAAGTTTCGGCTTGATTCGCGATCGATACGAATAAATTTCGTATCGATCAGGATTTCATCTAATGGAGTCGAAACTTGGTGTGGACATTCTTCATCTTGTACGTAAGCCTATATGAAAATTTGGTAGCATTTGCACTTGTGGATCGCGAGATATGATCGATACGAAATGGAGACTTTCGGCAGGCTGTTTGGTTCGACTCGATCATTTCAATCGATCCTATTCTAATCGATGGCTACGCGTGATCAAGTGGTGACGTGGCGGGCATTCTTCGGATCGATCCACCTTCTTCGCCGAGTTAATCGAGTCGTTCCAGGACTTTCGCCTTGTTCGTATTGAGGCACTTGTCTTGTTCGAATCGATGGAAGGTGACCCTTGTTTCGTATCGATGGAGAACACATGGAGTAATTCAACTGCATGGCCTTGTTCGCATCAATTGGAAATGACTCTGGTCGATTGATATGAAGTTGGAGTGGCCAGATGGATTCGAACACTGGTAGTCCCATCGATACGAATAACCATGATATGGATCGATACGAACAAGGGCTTCTCGATGGGTGCGAAGCAACTGGACTTGAAGGATACGAACAGTGATACTCGGATGGGTACGAACAGCGCGTCCTGATGGATTCGAACAAAGGCTCTATGATGGATACGAAGTGGACATTGGACGATCGATACGAAGTGGACTCTGGTGATGGATGCGAAGCTGATCGATACAAAATAGACGTTGGCCGATCGATTCGAACAAATCTTCCCGCGATGGATTCAAACTCGATGGATTCGAACAGTGGCTGTTTTTCATCCAATCTTGCGTCGATCGTAACTTGAGCATACGAACTCGGATTGACTTGAAATTTGGAACGTTGGCTTTCACGGCTTTGCACATCGTCTCTTGTCGATTGTAGCTTGATTCAGGCTCAGAAAAAATTTGTCGATGTCCATAGTGAGCATGGGTATAACCGATCTCTAAGACGAACCGTCATTGGTTTCTAGTCAATTTCTTGGTGTCACGGCCTTGCCAAAAGGCAGGATAACATTTGCCCCCCAAAGTACGTCTTGTGGAAACATGATGTGCTTTGAAATGCTACGATCTTCATTCTGAATAGTTATCGTCTTTTCGCTGAAAGTTGTAATCTTTGACTGATTTCCTCGGTAATGTGAACTGTTGACTGTCAACTGATGTACCCTGTATTGTTGTAACTGATTGCTGTATGCTAGTGATTAGCCGTTTGTTGTTGTAATCATTATTAGATAAGTTTCCTATTCCTGTAAATTTGGAAAATTGAATATTAGTCCGACATATATGCATATATGTTAATCTGACTCTCACTGACGTTTGCACGTTCATGAGTCGTTGTTAGTTTATCTCGTATCAAATTCTGTATCGATCCTCTCCTGAACCGATGTGAAATTCGAATTGTAACAACGCTCGATGGTTGTTTTTGAATGTTCCTTCGTAACGATCCTCTCCTGAATCGATGTAAAAGGTTGGAACATTATCTTTGCATCGACATGCATCGCGTAGATGGATACGAAATTAACATTTTGAATCGATGGATGTGAGGTTCGATGGATACGAAGCGATCATTCATATCGATGGAGTTCAATGCCTTCAGAACAGTCCTTGTTGTATATTTCGAATCGATGGACCTGGTGTCATTGGATACGAATAAACAATTCATATCGATGGGTACTGGCTTCTGGGAACTGTGATTTGATGAATTCGAACTGATCGCTCGTATCGATGCACTGGGGATGGAGTTGAAAATGATCGATACAAACAAGGATTTCGTATCGATGGATTTGGTGACGACTTTGCGTCAATACAGACTCAAGTTCATGGATTTGAGTAGTTGTTTTGAATCGATTCTGAGCCGGACCCATTGCGACCGGTCGTGTTTACCGGGAGACGAAACATCTTTCCCTCGCACTCGCATCCATATAAATATTCTAGACTTAGGAATTTTTCACTTTTTACTTTTTACCCTTACACTTTACTTTCGTATCGCTCCAAAGACATCGAAAAAGAAAACTACTTTTGCCTTCGAATCGATTCAAATCCTTCAATCCGTTAAACCAGTTATCGAAATCAGGTAATCAATTGACGAACTCGCCTTAAGAACGATGAGACTTGAGTTCAATTCCTCATCCATTCTCATACATGGCCGAATCATGGGGATGTCGATGTTGGAGTTGGTTCGAGGCATGGTCGAGGGATGGAGGAGAGAAAAAATAATGGTGTTTACGTCGTTTGGAGAAGAGGAAGGCAGCTCGATCTTCGTATCGATCGATTGGTGAAGAAGAAGTACTGCGTTTCGTATCGATCTCACTCTCGTGCCAATCGTGGAGTGGCCACTTAATATCAGTTGCCTTGGGTTGCCACCGATCAATGCGAAGGTGGCACATCTCGGATTGATACGAAATAAAGGATAGAGTGATCGATACAAAACGGAGGTCGAGTTATGATCGATTCGAAATGACCATTTCCTGGATCGATTCGAAATGACTATTTCCTAGATCGATACGAAATGACTATTTCCTGGATCGATTCGAAGTGACTATTTCCTGGATCGATTTGAAGTTTTCAGCTTTAACCGATTCGAACGTGCATGTAGATAGACACGAATTATCGTTACGAACTGGACTTTTTGTGACCGATACGAATCGAACCTTAAATAACTTGTAACTTCTCGCACACTTGAAAAACTGACTCCGACGAGCTTCAGACTTGCATAATTGGACTTAACTGTAGAACTATATATTTGACTGCCTTTCGAAGCTCGTCGATGGAACTACAACTTAACAAATTTTAACAAACTCCGACTTGGATCGATCTCTAACAATTGGATGGAAAGGTTGTGACGGTCAGCGATGACGGTCATTCCGACTGAATTTCGAAGTCTCGTCATTCGGAAATTTTCTCTAATTCTGTTGAATCTTTTCAAGCACTTCACAGCACTGCACTACACAACACATTCACACACTTCACACTGGGGGAAGCGCGAGTGTTATTTTTGTCTAATGATGATTTCACATAAATTAGTTAGTCATGGAACCTTCAAGTTCTCAACAGCAGGAATTTCAAGGTTCAATCCCTCCAATAATCGAGATACCGGCCATCGAGGCCGAAGTCATAGATCCAGCACCAGACGAGTTTCCAGGCGCCCGGTTCATTTGTCGTCCTCGAGACTCCGTGCCGTCCGGCATTTCCGAAGATATGCTGGGGCATATATGCTTAAGACATAGTCTGTCGCTTGATGACGTATTACTGCCAGGGCTAGATGATAGACCGCATGCTCCCCCGGAGGGGTTTACTGCTTTCAATCGTCATGCTTGCACGGCGGGGACACTTCCTCCTTTCAATCAATATATAAGGGAGATGCTATCATTCCTTGGAATCACTCCATCCCAGCTCCATCCCAACGGATACGCCTTGTTGAATAGCACTTTCATTCTATTTATGGATATTCTCTTTCGACCACCAAAGCCGATCGAGATTAGATATCTCTTCAACATCAAAAGCCATGGAGATTGCCTTTCTTTCACATTCTTGGAAGCGGTCAGGAACTGCCAAATAGTAACGGGATCCTAGGGAAGGCTGAGTTATTTTAAGATAGAATGGTTCTATGTTCGATGCCCCCTTGGATTTGCTAGGCGATGGTTGGATAGACGTAAGTGTTGCAGTCTTTCTCATGAATTGTCGAGATAACAATAATCGTTCTCAAACTAATATACTTCCCTTCTTTTACTGCTGCAATCTCACGACCGGATGGTGGGTACTTCAGAGAGTTATTTTGGATCCTTCAAGTAGTTCCAAGTGAAGAAAGGAACATTGACTTGGTCCTAACCGACAGAAACTTGAGAATTGTCGGGTTGATTGAACGGAAACAAAGCATTAGGCTGGAAGGGACACTTAGAACGGTCTCGAAGAAACGGGTGAAATGCAAAGCGCCCGGAGTCATAATAGCTGAGGAGGTTGATCCGGAGAGAACGCCCACTGATAACGAACTCCAAGCTGGGACTTCTTTCAATGTTCAGGATTCAGGAGGAAGGAGAAAAGGCAAGGCAGTTGCTCACAAACATTCTAAATCCATGAGATTGAAATCCGTGGTTATGTCTTTGCCTATTCAGGGGATTAGAATTTCGGAGGTTCCTCCCCCGCAAGTAGAGAATCCCTTCGAAGGGCTTGCTGATATTCCGATTCCGGATTATGTGTCGTTTCAACACGACACCGGGATGGAGGAGCTTGACGATGCTCTTGAGCTGAGCGGGTCACTTGCTATGAGTGCGGCCGACATTTCTGGTTGGTCGGGGGGTTGCACATACATACACTTCACTGCACCACATGATTCATAACTGTAAATTGTCCAACCCAAGAGATCACTAACTTTTTCTTCGTTTCTCATTCATAGGTACTATGTCTGGGAGAGAATCAATGTTGGGGAGTCTTTGCTCGGCCCGAAAATCTTCTATATATTATGGGTCACGTCGTAGAGAGGATGATAGAGACCGCGATCGTGGGTACACTAGTCTAGATAGATACGACAGAGATAGAGGCAGGGATTACAAGCACCGATCTAGGTCTCGCTCTCTACCTCCTAGAATCCCATCTCCACCTCATGTTCAGACTTCACATCCACTAGAGCCTCCGCGACACAGACCATCTTCTCACACTTCTAGATCCGAAACTCATCTCTAGAGAGTCGAAACCACGACTTCCATAATTGCAGAGCAGGTCCCGACTGAGCCCACGGGGGAAGGGGTTATTAAAATTGCTTAGTTGAGGAAAGAGTTTCCTAACATATGCTTTGACGGCTACGTCTTCCCACCTCATTTGAAAAGAATTCCGTCAGGGGTTGAAAACACGATGCATGATTACATTCATGACGTTTACACCCAATATAAAGAGTGGGTAAAGGCTGCAGAGAAAGCTTCCAAGTTGGCCTTTGAGCGAGCCAAGATAATTGAAAAAATGGAGACCGAGATCGCCCAAAGGGACCGGATCATTCAAGTGCTCAATGTTGAGGCCGAGTCTTCTCAAAAATCTGAAATTGAGGCCACCAAAAAAGCTGATGAAGCAACTGTGGTGATGGATACGTTGAGCCAGACACACGTTGCCTTGGTAGAGGAGATGGGCCACCGAAATAACACGGTCACCGTCGAACGGGATGCGGCGGTTAAGGAACTTGACGAGCTTAAGGCCAAATTCTCCGACATGGCCAAGGAAAAGGATGATGCGAATAACGCAGCCCAAGAGGCGTGCAAACAGGCTTTCTTGCTCCGGGATGAACGGGATGCGGCTGTGGCTAAGGTCCGCAAGGTAGAGACTGAGGTTAAGGAGAAGGTGAGATCGGCTGAGTCCAAGCTAGAAGCCGATATTGAAGATCTTCTTGTTGTCTACCACGCCAACATGTTGAGGCATATAGGTCTAGCCTGGCTCGATGATTATCCGACACACTTATATTGTTAGTCCATAGGATAGTGGTTTTGATGACAACAACTATAGAAGTGTTATAAAATATATATGTGCAGGAAATCTATATGCAGGTATCAACAAAAGAAGACTGTACAGTAAAGAAGACAAAATTGATGAAGACAAAGATCAAGAGTTCAAGATTGAAGACTCATGAGATTCAAGATATTCAAGAGTTTAAGACAAATAATATAGTTAGATTAGATATTTGTTAAAACTCCTTGAAAGCACTATCATTCTTTTTTATCCAATTTACTGGTGGAATGGAATCCACTTCGTTCTTGTTAAAGGGATGGAACCCTAGTGAGATGGAACTCACGAAATATCTAGTGGAACGGATAGTAGCCCTATTTTGTTATCCACTAATTTTGATTCAAAATGATTTTCAAAATTATCTCTTGTTTTATAAAATTATTTTCAAATATTCCTTTTCAAAAGAAAAACCTTCGTTCACATTTCCAAAAATGTTTTAGCCTCAAAATCATATTTATCATTTTTTTATATTTTGATTTCAAAATTGTCCTTGATATTTTAGCCTCAAAATCTATTTTAATATTATATTTACTTTAGTTTATTTACTTTGATTTTAAATATATTTTAGTATATATACATATATACATTCATAAGTATTTCTACTTCTAAATACCTTCTACAAATACATAGAGTCCATTTGAATAAAGTTGCATATGTTTTAAATCATCATTTTCAAAGAAAAGCAAATCATCACTTTTTACTAGACCATGTCGACATCCTATTTACTCGTCATGTCGACATGCTTCCCGTTATAGCAAAGGTTGTTTTCAAAAGAAGTGTCTATTCGCTTAAACCTCTTCGAATGGACACATCCATTCATTCTCTATAAATAGAGACTGTTATGGATGTTTTCCAGTAACTACTTTCATTAGTTTCTCTCCTCCTTATTCTCTTATCTTATTTTCTAATCATCCTATCCATATTCTGCCGAAATCTTAAGTGAATCAAACCAGAATATCTCTAGTTTGATTCTCTGCCACTCTCTTCAAAGAATCTCAGTGCTTATCAGAGTTATAGATACATTTGTACTCAAAGAAACTTATGTAGGGTTATAAAGGTGTGATCGTGTCCTTGGAAATCGATCGGGTGAACTTGTGTCCTGTGAATCAAGTGGTTCTACCCAGAGACCTGAGAATCTGGAGGGTGTACCTCGTTGCCTTGGAATCGAGGGATTGTAATCTAGATTATTATTGAATAGAGAGCCGTACGAGTTGTGCGGGACTGGATGTAGAGTAACACCGAACCAGTATAAAATTCCTGGTGTGTTCTTTCCTTTACTTGCTTTTTATTTATATTTGCATCTGTTTGTGATTCTGTGATTTGATCTGTGATTGTGTATTTGCATTAAGTTAGTTAAATCAATTTAAATCAAAGAAGTTTTAAAGAAATCCTTAAAACACTATTCACCCCCCCTCTAGTGTTAAATAGCCTTAAGATCATCTTCCGCATCCCTGTCATATATAACGCCTGGGGCCGATTGGTCTAGGAGGAGAAGGTGGACTGGGTGAGTCTATCGATGAGTTTGAGCTCGAGAATCGACTGCTAAATGAAGGTGAAAGGAAGATTCTCCACGAGTCAATGATTTCTCACGAGAAGGAGAGACTCGGCACCCAGCACTTTGAAGTAGGAGAAGGTTCTGGGGTTGAACACCACGATGCAAGTCTTGAAATTCCAGCGTCAACTCAGCATGAATCCTTGCCTGCGGTTGATCCCCAAGCTGTTCCTGCCTACAATCCAGATCAGCCGCAGATGTCTCCGGCTACAGAGCAAGTTGCTGAAGCCGCTCAGCCGCCTACAAGCCAAACTGAGGAAGGTATTCTCAACATTCCACATATCTGTCTTGAATCGGAATCGTCATTCGAACTAAGTGTTAACAGTTTTCTTATTTTTGTGTGCAGTGATTGACGCTGCACCGGCCGTGCCTCCTGTCACTCAAGAATCATACCAGACGCAGGAGGCTATTGTGACCGAAGCGATCACTGTAACTGCTACTGCGCCACATGACAAACTGCAGGGGGGCTCACTTGTTTTTGATGAGCAGCTGATGGAGGAACTCTTTCACCGTCATGGTGATCCTCTAGCCAACCTGCCATTTGTTATAGGTGGAGGCGCCCCTGCTACAAGTTCTTCGATGCCAACTACTGATGCTTGCAGCGAGGCCCGAGCAATTACTGAAGATGAGATATTGGCCGAAATCAACGCTGAGATGGAAGCAGCGGCACATGGCGACTGTTTTGGAGGTGGGATGGCGACACCTAGACCAGCTCCGCTCAGAATGATATCGCCTGGCGGTACAGTTTTCGACACTAGTGTGTCCATCCCGCCTCCTACAGTTGATCATGTTCCTCCGACTCCTCCCGCAGGAAGCATCCCTATACATTCGAGTTCGGAGGAGGACGTTGAGATCATGCCCCCGCCAGGAGACCGACCATCGAGAAGCAAAATCTCAAAGAGGAAAGGTAGTGGCGGCTCCAGCGGGTCTACACCAAATAGGAAGCCGAGGAAGAAGAAAGATTAGACATACTTCCTCGATTTATTTTGATTTTCATTTTGTTGGCCGTGTATAGATGCGGGTTCGGCCCCTACTAGTAGGAATTTTTTGGACCAAACTTGTACACGAATTTTTTATAAATAGTAGAAATGAAACTCTTCTTTTTTAGCTTCTTGTGTACTTGCTTAAGTGTTTCAATGTATGAAATGCACTTGTAAAGTTCCAGCTTCCGAGTCAAGTTTGTCTTTTTGCGCCAGGTCTGGAAACCGTAGACATGGCTCACGACCGGGAAGTGAGTTGAATTTCAACGTCGCACCGCTTCAGTCGTCGTTTAAGTCCTGCCCCCTAGTCTTGGGGGTGAGTCATAGAACATCAGTCATCGATTGCTTCTCACTTATAACATGTTGAGTCCAGTGCCGCTGAACGGATGTTTGAGACAAGTGGGGATTGAGCGGTTTATCCTCACTCGCTTGATTATCGATGATCATATCCGCACTCCGGGGATTCTCGTTTGTTTTCTGGCGGTTGGTCATGCCGGCTTAATTTTCAATTATATGTCCATGCTCTGGGTACTCGGAATCGATATTTATACTCTGACTCGCACTTTAGGAGTTTGGAGTTGGTATTTATACCCCAATTCACGCTCTAGGAATTAAGAGTTGATGTTTATACTCCGACTCGCACTCTGGGAATTCAGAGTTGATGTTTATACTCCAATTCACACTCTGTGAATTTGGATTTAGTGTTTATACTCCTACTCCCGCTCTTGGAGTTCGGAGCTAGCATTTATACTCCGATTCGCACTCTGGGAATTTGGAGTTAGTGTTTATACTCCTACTCGTGCTCTGGGAGTTCGGAGTTAGCGTTTATACTCCGATTCGCTCTCTGGGTATTTGGAGTTAGTGTTTATACTCCTACTCGCGCTCTGGGAGTTCGGAGTTAATGTTTATACTCCGTTTCGCACTCTGGGAATCCGGAGTTGGTGAACAGATGGTCCGTCACATCTGCTGCGTGTTTTGGATTTCGTTCGCACTCTGGGAACGAAAGGTGCATCAGGATCATGGATGGTCGGATCACATCCACACTGAGTCAACAAGTGAGGTCGTTAGATGGACGGGTCCACCCTCCTTAAACTAGGTTTGGATACGGACGAATTCGTTAGGTGGACGGATCCACCCTCTTCGTAGACGTATTTATATACTCCAGTTTGCACTCTGGGAATCTAGAGTTAAGTGAAGGATTGTCGTGTATCAATCCTTTTTTGACTTTTGGTGTGATGGCTTGTCCCCGAGCATGGGTTTCACTTAGTGAGTGATCGGTTGCATCACAGTCACTCCCTATTTGAATAAATTCCACCGTATGGTGAACTTTAGCTCTCCGTGCATGGTGATGTTCATATGAAGTATTTCAAGTAAATCACAGCTCTGGCTCGAAGAGATTGCATTTTATTGCTGAAATAAGAAAATATGGCAAAGTCAGTTGCCTTATAACAAATTCTAATTTTGAAATGCAGAAACAAATTGCAAATGGAAAATAAACTAAATGAATAAATATAGCCTGTTATGTGTAGTAGCGACGAAGACTCTCGCTATTCCAGGCTCTTGGCAGAGTAAGACCATCAACGGTCGATAACTTGAATGTGCCATCTCCGAGCCTTCGTTCAATAACATATGGTCCTTCCCATGTTGGCTACATATGAGAAGGAACCAGATAAATTCTTTTCAGGACGAGATCGCCTAGTTCAAAGGTTCGCGGGCGGACCTTGGCGTTGTACAATCGGGCGACTCGACTTCGATACGCGGCTGCCCTCAAATCAGCCTCTTCACGCTTCACATCTTGTAAATCGAGAGATTCAGCAAGTAATATAGCATTTGTCTTCGGATCATAGTATGTCACACGATGAGAAGGTACTTCTAGCTCAACTGGAATGACAGCTTCTGAACCATAAGAGAGAGAGAATGGAGTGTGACCGGTCGCAGACTTGTGGGTTGTTCGGTAAGCCCATAAAGCCATAGGAAGTTCATCGACCCACTTGCCCCCGACCTTTTCCAGTCGTTTTTTCATAATGGACTTTATAAATTTATTGACTGCTTCGACCTGTCCGTTCGCTTGAGGGTGTGCAACTACAGAGAATTTCTTTTGAATGCGAAACCATTTGCAGAAATCTTTAAATTCAACACTGTCGGATTGGGTTCCGTTGTTAGTAATAATGGTGTGTGGGAGACCGAATCGATAGATAATGTTGCGGACTACAAAGTTGATCACTTTTTTCATCGTTATGGTAGCAAGAGGTTCAGCTTCAGCCCACTTTGTAAAGTAATCAACTGCGACGATGGCGTACTTCGCACCACCTTTTGCTAGAGGTAGAGTACCAATGATGTCGATGCCCCATATTGCAAACGGCCATGGGCTGACCATTTGCATTATCTCGGTAGGTGGGGCTCTAGGAATTTGAGCATGCTTTTGACATTTATCACACTTCTTTGCATAATCCGACGCATCGCGGTTCACAGTAGGCAAATAATATCCATACCGAAGTATTTTCTTGGCAAGTGCTTGCCCCCCGGTGTGATCGCCACATTCTCCCTCGTGTACATCGTGTAATACTCGCTTAATTTCATCGTGAGCGATACACCGGAGTAAGGGAATAGAGTACCCTCTTCTGTACATGACTCCATTCTGAATGGTGAATCGTGAGGCCTTCCGAAGGACTTGTATTTTTTCACTCCTGTGCTCCGGCAGGATTCCGTGCTCGAGGTAATTTTTGAATGGAGTCATCCATGACTCTTTATCGGGAACGGTTTCACATACCTAGTCTATTTCTGCCCGGTCAAGGCTCAGGGAAGTTAACGTCTCTACGGGAGCGAGTCACATTCGTTGAGCTTCACATGTGCTGGCTAACTTTGCCAATGAATCGGCTCTCTGATTACGCTCTCAAGGTATACAATAGATGGCATAATAATCAAATTGACTCAGTATTTCCTGAACTCAAGCTATATAGGCGGTCAGCCTTCGATCTCTCTTTTGATATTCTCCTCGAACTTGACACACAACTGGTTGTGAATCAAAATAAATTTCCATAACAATAATTCTCAAATCTTTGTCAAGCTTTAGTCCAGCTAAGAGGGCTTCATATTCAGCTTCGTTATTAGTCTCATGAAAATCGAACTTTAAAGCATAACATATAGATCGGCCTTCGGGGGTTTCGAGTACTACTCCAGCGCCCGAACACCGGTCGTTTGATGCACCATCAGTGTACAACTTCCAGACGTATTCGGGAGATTCACTGGTTTCGGGCAAGTCCTTTGGAATGGTAAATTCAGCTATGAAATCGGCTAGGGCTTGTCCTTGAATGGCTCGCCTTGGAGTATAAGTAATACCAATCTGGCTCAGTTCGATGTTCCACTTGAGTAACCTACCAGACGTCTCAGGCCGCGTAAGGACCTGTCGTAATGGCTGGTCGGTGTAAACAATAATAGGATGTGCCTAGAAATACGGATGGAGTTTCCTTGA
Organism: Allium fistulosum; assembly: GCA_030737815.1. NCBI lineage: Eukaryota > Viridiplantae > Streptophyta > Magnoliopsida > Asparagales > Amaryllidaceae > Allium > Allium fistulosum. Next base: position 561,258,090 of record CM060907.1, read on the forward strand.
TGCAATAACAAGGCAATAAGCCAACTTCTCTAGTTTTGGGTAACTCCTTTCAGCTCCAGTCAATCGTTTGCTAACATAATATACTGGCTTCTGTATCCTGTCTTCTTCTCGAATTAAAGCAGCGCTGATAGCATTTTCTGATATCTCCAAGTAAATGTACAACTTTTCATGATCAATAGGCTTTGACAGGATAGGTGGTGTGGATAGATGCTGAACTAACGCTTGGAAAGCGCCCTCATACTCCGTGGTCCATTCAAAGTTTCGTTTTCCTTTTCGGATCAAATCGAAGAAGGGAATACATTTGTCTGTGGACTTTGAAACGAACCTGCTCAATGCTGCTACTTTCCCATTAAGACTCTGGACTTGCTTTATAGTTTTCAGGGTTTCAAGATTTCTGATTACCCAGATCTTTTCAGGATTAGCTTCGATTCCTCTAGCATTGACGATGAACCCAAGGAATTTTCCGGATGTAACTCCAAAATGACATTTCAGTGGGTTGAGCTTCATTCTATATTCTCGAAGTATGTTGAACATAGTTTCCAAGTCTTTAATATGATCAGTGGAAAATCGTGATTTCATAAGCATATCGTCTACATATACTTCCATGGTTTTCCCGATTTGATTGGCAAACATTCGATTGACCAATCGTTGATAAGTAGCCCCGACATTTTTGAGTCCGAATGGTATAACTTTGTAGCAATAAAGTCCCAAGTTGGTTACGAAGCTGGTATGCTCTTGATCAGGTAAATGCATTGGTATCAGATTGTATCCAGAATACACATCCATGAAGGATAAGAGTTCATGTCCAGCTATTGAGTCTACTAGCTGATCAATTCTGGGAAGAGGAAAACTGTCTTTAGGAAAAGCTTTATTTAGATTGGAGTAATTGACACACGTTCTCCATTTTCCGTTCGACTTTCAGACGAGCACGGGATTCGACACCCACTCGGGGTATAGCGCATCTCGAATGAACCTGTTTGCTTTAAGCTTTTCTACCTCTTCTTTAAGGGCGGTAGATCTCTCTGGATCCATACCACGCATTTTCTGTTTGACCGGGACATGCCGTGGGTCAATATTCAGAGTGTGGCTCGCGATGTCTGGCGAGATCCCACACATATTAGAATGTGTCCAGGCGAATACGTCAAGATTCGCCCGTAGAAATTCAACCAATTCCTCTTGAGTTTGTTGGCTTAGCTGAGAGCCGATCTTTATCATCTTTGAATCATCGTCATTATCAATCGGGACATCGATCGTCAGTTCGGTCGGGTATGCTTGACTTTCTTTAGATTCTCCTTCATCTTCAGTCTCTCTCGGATCAAGATCCCTTTGGAATTGGCTGGGGTACCCGGGCCTAGGCCCAGGCGTTAATTGTCAATTATCAGCAAAACGGACGCAGAGAGATTCCTCTACGCCCTTTCCTTTCTCCTTTTGCTGCGCCTCCTGCAGCTCGGCAACATAACAGGCTCTCGTTGCAGCCTGATCTCCTTGGATGACTCCCACTCAACGATCAGTGGGAAACTTCAGGGTTAAACACCACGGGGCAATAGCTGCCCTGAACTCAGCGAGGGCCGGTCGGCCCAAAAAAGCATTATAAGGGGAGTCTATGTCTAAACAACGAACTGTAATATCCACACTCTCCGGCGCCCTCCAACTCCCAACTCCACTGGTAGTTCCACTACTCCAGTGGGTATAGTAGCGCTCCCGTTGAAACCGTGGATTCGGAACTGACAAGGTTTCAAATCTCTGGTTTCCATTTTCATTTGGTCGTAAGCTCGTTTAAACAAAATATTCACAGAGCTTCCACTATCAACTAAGATCCTCTTCATCCAAGCAGGACCTACTTGAGCTGAGATGACCAGTGGATCGATAGTGGGAGCTTTGAATTTATCAGCATCTCTTTCTCTGAATACGATGTCATCAATCATCGTCTTCTGTTGTTTGGCCGGAGTCCCTTCATCAAAACTACTATAACACTCGAAGTCTGCATGCCTAATAGAGCTGGCAAATGACTCCATTTCCTTCCAGCTTCGGTCTGCTGGATGAGGACCACCACTTATTATGAGGAATGCAGAATATGAATCTTAAGGCTAGGAATAACACTAGAGGAGGGGTGAATAGTGTTTTTAAGAAATTGCTAAATCTTTTTGAGTTTATGTTAATTTGAACACAAATGTATGCAATATTCAGACACAGATATAATCACAGAAACAAACATAGATGCAAAAATAAAGTAAATGCAGTAAAGGAAAGAACACACCGGATTTTATACTGGTTCGGAGTTACCCTACATCCAGTCCCGCACAACTAAGTACGGATTTCATTTCAAACGCAATTCAACAATTACAACCCTTGGTTTCAAGGCTACGAGGTACACCCTCCAGAATCACAATCCTCTAGGTAGAGATACTTGATTTCCGGGGCAACAAGTTCACCCAATTGATTTCCAAGGCTACAATCACACCTTTTCTCGCTTGATTGATTTCCAAGGCTACAATCACACCTTTTCTCGCTAGATAGATTACAAAGAAGCCTATAACTCTGAATAGCACTTAGATCTTGTTGAGATAGTGATAGAGAATCAAACCAGAGATAATCTAGTTAGATTCAATGTTGATTTTGGCAGAGTGATGATAGGATTTTGAATAAGAAAATGTGGAAGAAGAAGAGAAGTGAAAAACCAGAAAATCTGATATCAAATTCGTTGAAACTAACCCCTATTTATAGAAGAACAACAGCCATGTCCATTCGTGAAAGGTTATGGCGAATAGACACTTCTTTTGAAATTCAAAATTTTGAATCTAACTGTCACTATGTCGACATGGGGTACTAGGGCATGTCGACATCCCAAAGGAAATTTTGATGTTTTGTTTTTCTTTGAAAATAACCTTTATCTTATATTAAAACTATTTTAAACTTTATAAATATAGTTGACTATAGATAAAATACATAGATAAATATAGAGACTAATATATATAAAATTTTACTGTAATTTTATATTTAAATCTAAGTATAAAGATAGTTTAAAACAAACGAAGTTTAAAAACATGAGTTTATTAAAAACAAAAATAGAGAATATTTTAAGGCTAAAACATCTTTTTGAAAATCATTTGAAAAGATAATTTTTAAGGCTAACACATTTTGAAAAGCAATTTTGAAAATCATTCTGAAGTAGTTTTGAAAAACATTTTGAAGTAGTTTTGCAAGCTTCTTCCTGCAGAATATCTCATCATGTCAGGACTCGAGAACATGTACAAAACCAGGATGTTCGTGGGTTTGTAAGCCACTTGTCGTAGGTTTGTAAGCTACTTGTCGTGGGTTTGTAAGCCACTAAAAAGGTAGAAATGGGTTCCATCCCAAGAAAAATGGAGTGAAGATTTCAGTGCTATTGTGAAGTTTTAACATAATTCTAGACTCAATACTTATCTTGAAATCTTGAACTCTTGATAATCTTGATACTCATGAGTCTTCAATCTTGATATCTTGAATCTCTATACTGTATAGTCTTCATTCTTGGTACCTGCATGGTTAAATCCTGTATATACATATATATCTAAACTATAATGTTAGTATTTATATTTTATAATTCTAAGGTTGTTGTCATCAAAACCATCATCTCAAGGACTAACACTTATTGTATTAATAACCAACCTCCCGCCAGTTCGGGTTCCTCTTGCCTTTCTTGATTTGGTGCACGATTCTGATTTGATGGTCCCGCACCTTCTGACTGCGGCGCCCGCACATACTGATCCAACTTTCGTTCACGTATCAGTTTCTCAATGAGATCTTGTAAATGACGACACTCATTTGTATTATGGACATAACTTTCATGGAATCTACAAAACTTTCCTATTTGGACTTGTCTTTCCGTTGACGGCTTCGGGGCAGGTTTCTTGTATTGCATGGTATTACAGGTCTGCAAATACACAATTTCCAGCGATGTATTCAATGGAGTATAATTGTCGAACATAGGAGCTCTACGTCGTGGACCACGATTCTGATCTCGTTTTTTAGCTTGATTTCCACTGTCCCTCTGCTGATTCTGTTTGTTTTTTATATTCAACTGAACTTTTCCGAAACTCTCCCTAGGTTGTTTAACTGTGATGTTACTTTGAATTCCTTCGATGTTGGGCCCTGCATCATCTTGCTTCCTAGACTGTTTCGCATCCTCCCTTTTTAAGAATTGGGCTGCCTTGGAATAGAAACGGTCCAATGACGCAAGTGGCTTCTCAACTAACCAATTTCCGAACTCGGAATCAGGATCAATCCCCTTAGTCAATGACATCAGAATAGAGTTGTCATTGGGATTGCTTATTTCTGCACACGCAGCATGAAATCGCTCCAAGTAACGTCTGAGTGTTTCTTCGGGAGCTTGAGTGACACTGGATAGGGTATTAACATCTTTAGGCATTGCTACGTGCATACGGAATTGTTCAACAAACTTGGTGGCCATTTGGTCAAAATTAGAAATGGATCATGGTGGTAAACGAGTAAACCACATAGTTGCAATGCCCCCCAGGGAAATGGGGAAACTACGGCATTTTAATGTATCATCAGCTCTCGCAGCATTCATCAGCCATTCATACTTCAGGATGTGTTGATTGAGATCAGAACTTCCTTCATAGACTGGCAGGGTTGGCATCCTGAAGCGCCGAGGTGGTTCAGCATATAATATGTCATTAGTGAAAGGGGTATGACTCTGGGAGATTCCCCAGTCGTCATTAGTGGGACCTTGATTTTCATGGATCATCTGACGAATCATCGTCGGTATATCCGGCATCCGGATATTTGGAGGATGTTGTGCCATGGTGTGGTCGGGTTCCACAGCGCGAGTCTGGACCGAACACGGTCGATGGTCCGTTCCTCGCCTCCTTGGTTCAACATTTTCGGGGACATAAGGTTTCGGAGTGGGTTCTCGTTGGTGACGATGCGGATCAGCTTGATTCCTAACATCATCTCCTTGTTCGGTAGTGGTGGTGGCAGCAAGGTTGTCGGTGACATGGTAAGGAGCGGCACCTCCTCGGGATGAAGGTCCGGTATGATGACTGGCGGATGGTCCAGTTCTGGGTTGTCCAAGATTCAAGGCAGGTTGGTGTCCTGTGGCCTGGGTGTAGCTTACATCCAGCCATGGGCATGTGGATCGGTGATGATCGTTAGATAGGCTGAACTCTCCATGGAAGAATAGGAGCCTTGATCTCTTCTGGATCTTCTGCGCCTTTGGCAATTCAGCTGGTTTGTCAACTCTATGTTGGCGCGCAGTTGTTTAGTAAGTTGTTGTCGACTCTGGGTCAACTCTTGAAGCAGCATCTGTAACTCTTGTCTGGTAACCGGGCCCGATGGATCTGAAGGTCCGGCGGCATCTTGGTTGGATGGAGGCAATTGCACGAGATTCTGTCTCTCCCGTCCTTCCTGATCAGTAGCTGTAGAAGCAGTTCGTGTACTCACCATGATGGATTGTTGAAATCCTTTCCTAGATCTGATGCAAATCTGAATAGAATGGTAGGGTTTCAAGGCTTGAGATCTGGATCTTCTTCTTGGATTTTTGCAATCCGATATTGATAGGAAATTGGGCACAACACTCTTTGGAATTTTTTGAAGAGATAAAATGAAGAAATTAAATGGAAAAAGAGGATTATCTAACAAAAACTCCAAAAAACAGATATTTAAATGATAAAAATGCACAGAGACATAAGGATTTAGAGTGGTTCAGCGTATTGCCTACATCCACTATTAAATTGATAGCTTTATTGATGTTTCTTTGATGATTACAATTGATTACAGTAGGTTACAGCAGTTAACAATGGATTACAACAGTCAAATTCGTTTGCGGCAGCAGTAATGAACTTTAGAACTGAATCCGGCAGAGTCTGGGCGTTGGAGAATTCAAAGATCCCTTTTCTGTAGGCTCTGGGGGTCTATTTATACGCGTAGGAGGAAAAAATGTTTGCGCCAAAATTGGTCACAAACACCCAATTGTCAATGAAAGCACCCATTCACAATCGCGGATCACAGATAACAAGTATGTAGAAAATTGAAAATGAAGAATACTCAGAAAATTAAAAGGAAAGCAGTAAAGAACACAAAATTTATAGTGGTTCGGCGATCCGGCCTACGTCCACTTTGAAGTTTGATAACTTTATTGATATTCACTTGTAGGTTACAACTGATTTCAATGGGTTACAGCGAATTAAAGTGTTGAAATTCGAGTACTACAACAGCAATGGAGTGCCAAGTTGGATTCGGTAGAGTCTGGACGTCAAAGAGCCATAAGATCCTTCTTCTGTAGGCCCTGGTGCTCTATTTATAGGCGTAGGAGGCTGATACGTCGCTCAGATCTCGGGAGACTTCTACTGGCACGTGAGTGGGCCCACGCGGCCGAGCCCATAAAGTTTCGGCTCGATCCGTGATCGATACGAATGAATTTTGTATCGATCAAGATTTGATCCAATCGAGTCGAAACTTGGCATGAGTCTTCCTTATGTGGTACGTAAGCTCCTGTGAAAATTTCATAGCATTTGGGCTTGTGGATTGTGAGATATAATCGATGCAAGATTGTGTTTTCTCTAGTCTGCTTAGTTCGAATCCACCGTTTCCGTATCGATCAGAGCGGCAACAGCTTCACATCCATCTTGGAGCCTCGGTTCGTATCGATCGTCTCTATCATCCTCTCTACGACGTGACCCATAATATGTAGAAGATTTGTGGGCCGAGCGAAGACTCCCCAACATTGATTCTCTCCCAGACATAGTACCTATGAATGAGAAAGGAAGGAAAAGTTAGTGATCTCTTGGGTTGGACAATTTACAACGACCAAGAAGTTCCTCCATCATTTGCTCGTCAAAACAAGCGTGCTTCCCTGCATTTCATCAAGTGGCGCGGTTGTAGTTACAGTGGTCGCTTCGGTGACGATATCCTCCTACATGTGATGTGATTCTTGAGTGACAGGAGGAACGACCGGTGCAGCATCCATCACTGGATAGAAATAAGAGAACTGTTAGTACTTAATTTGAGTGGCGATTCCGACTTAAGACAGACATATAGGATGTTCAGAGTACCTTCCTCAGTTTGACTTGTAGACGCCTAAACAGCTTCGGCAACTTGCTCTATAGCCGGAGACATTTGCGGTTGATCCAGATTGTAGGCAGGAACGGCTTGGGGATCGACCGCGGGTAAGGGTTCAGGCTGGGTTGACACGGGAACTTCAAGACATGCATCATGATGTTCAACCCCTGAGCTTTCTCCTACTTCCAAGTGCTGGGTGCCAAGTCTCTCCTTCTCATAAGAAATCATCGACTCATGGAGAATCTTCCGTTCATCTTCATTCAACAGACGATTCTCGAGCTCAAATTCGTCGATTGACTCACCCAGATGCACCGTTTTCTCCTCCTCAACAAATCGGCCCCAGGCGTTGTATAAATGCGCCGGGTAATCATCGAGCCAGGCTAGACCCTCGTGCCTCAGCACGTTAGTGTTATAAACAACGAGAAGATCTTCAATGTCGGCTTCTAGCCTGGACTCAACCGATTTCACCTCCTCCTCAACCTTATTCTCTACCTCGCGGACCTTAGCCACGGCCGCATCCCGTTCACCCCGGAGCAAGACAACATGTTCGCACGCCTCCTGGGCTACATTGTTCGCATCATCCCTTTCCTTGGCAATGTCAGAGAATTTGGCTTTAAGCTCGTTGAGTTCCTTAACCGCCGCATCTCGTTCGGCGGTGACGGTAGTATTTCGGTGGCCCATCTCCTCCACCAAGGCAACGTGTGTCTGCCTCAATCTCTCTATCGCCACATTCGCTTCATCGGCTTTTTTGGTGGCCTCAATTTCAGATTTCCGAGAAGACTCGGCCTCGGTATTGAGCGCTTGGATGATTCGGTCCTTTTGAGCGAGCTCAGACTCCATCTTTTCAATCGCTTTGGCTCGCTCAAAGGCCACCTTGGAAGCTTTTTCTACAGCCTTCACCCACTCTCTATACTGGGCATAAATATCATGAATGTAATCATGCATTGTTTTTTCCGCCCCCGATGGAATCCTCTTTAAATGAGGTGGAAAGACGTGGCCGTCGAAGCATATGTTTGGGAACTCTTTCCTCAGCTGAGCGATTTTAATAGCCCCTTCCCCCATGGGCTCAGTTATGACCTGCTCTGCAATTATGGGGGCCATAGTTTCGACTCTCTAGTGATGAGTTTCGAGCCTAGAAGTGTGAGAAGATGGTCTGTGTCGTGGAGGCTCTGGTGGGTGTGAAGTCTGAACAGGAGTTGGAGATGGAATTCTAAGAGGTGGAAAACAGGACCTAGATTGATATCTATAATCTCTATCCCTATCCCGCTCGTATCTCTCTTGGTTAGAGTACCCGCGATCGCAGTCTCTATCTGAATCCCTCCTTTAGGGCTCGTAGTAAGTAGAGGACTTTCGGGCCGAGCGAAGGCTCCCCAACATTGATCCTCTCCCAAACATTGTACCTGTAAGTGAGAAACGGAAGGAAAGTTAGTGATCTCCTAGATTGGACAGTTTACGATTATAAATCGTGTAGTGCCGTGAAGTGTATGTATGTGCAACCCCCGGACCAACCGGAAATGTCGGCCGCACTTATGGCAAGCGACTCACTCAGATCATGACCACTGTCAAGATCCTCCAACCCGGTGTCATGTTGAAATGACACATAATCCGGAATCGGAATATCAACAAGCCCTTCGAAAGGATTCTCTACTTGCAGGGGAGGAGCCTCCGAAATTCTAATTCCAGGAACAGGCAAAGACACAACCACGGATTTTAATCTCATGGATTTAGAACACTTATGAGCAATTGCCTTGCCTTTTCTCCTTTCTTCCGAGTCTTGAAAACTGCTAGAAGGCCCAGCGATAAGTTCGTTGTCAGTGGGTGTTCTCTCCAAATCAACCCCTTCAGCTATTACGACACCGGGTGCCTGGCGTTTCACCCGCTTCTTCGAGACTGCCCTAAGTGTCCCCTCCAGCCTTATGCTTTGATTCCTTTCAATCAGCCCAACGATTCTTAAATTTCTGTCAGTTAGAACCGAATCAATGTCCCTCATCTCGCTCAGAACCTCTTGAAGGACCCTCACTATCTCTCTGAAGTACCCGCCTTCAAGTCGTGAAATTACGGCTGTAAAAAGAAAAGAAGATGTTAGTTTATGCCAACTAGTATCGTCTGGATAATTCTTGAAAAATACAGTAACACTTACGTCTGACTAGCCACCGTCTGGCAAGTCCTAGAGGGCACCGGACATAGAACCATTCTGTTTTAAAGTAACTTGGCCTTCCCCAGGATCCGGTTACTACTTGGCAGTTCCTTACTGACTCCAGGAAAGTGAAAGACGGGCTATCTCCCCTACTCTTGAAGTTAAAAAGGTATCTAATCTCAGTCAGTCTGGGCGGTCGAAAGAGATGATCCATGAACACAATAAATAAGCTATTCAGCAAAGCATATCCATTGGGGTGTAAATGAGACGGGGCAATTTCGAGGTAAGACAACACTTCCCTAATATATTGGTTGAATGGAGGGAGTGTTCCCGCTGTGCATGCATGTCGATTGAAAGCGGTAAACCCTTCTGGAGGAGCATGCGGTCTATCGCTTGGTCCCGACAATAGTACGTCGTCCAATGACAAACCATGCCTTAAGCATATTCGTCCCAACATGTCTTTGGAGACATTGGATGGTACAGAATCTTGGGGATTATAGATGAGCATAGCGTTAGGTAGCTCATCTGGAGCTGGGTCTATAACTTCGGCCGCGATGGCCGGAATCTCTAGAATGGAAGAAGATGAATCATGAACTTCCTGCTGTTGTGAGCTTGAAGGTTCCATAATTAACTAACTTATGAGAAATCATCGTTAGACGATAATAACACTCGTACTTCCCCCAGTGTAAAGTGTGTGGATGTGTTGTGCGAGTGCAGTGCTTTGTGCTACTTGAAAAGATTCAGCAGAGTATGAATAATCAATTAAACGACGAGACTTCGAAACTTAGCTGGAGTGACCGTCATCGCTGACCGTCACAACCATGCCATCCAGACTCTGAAGGTCGATCTGAGTTAAAGTTCAGTAAAATTTTAACCAAGTTATAGTTCCATCGACGAGCTTCGAATGATGGTCAAGTATGCAGTTCAACAATTAAGTCCAGATATGCAAGATTGAAGCTCGTTGGAGTTAGATGTTCGAATGTGCAAAAGGTTTCAAGTTAATCAAGGTTCAATTCGCATCGGCCCAAAGGTTCAGTTCGTATCGATCGAAGGCTGTAACTTCATATCGATCAGTGTCAGAGATTTCGAATCGATCCGTGTTGATCATTTCGTATCGATCGACTAACCACCATTTCGTATCGTTCCTAAGCTGCTGATTTCGTATCGATCAAACGTCTCCGCCTCATATCGAATCTCTCAATCGATACAAAATCCAAGAGTAAGGGATTGATACAAATTTTCGAAACGGAAGATCGATACGAAGCCTCCAGTTAAAACCAACACCAAATAAAACACCTTCTTCCCTAATCCATCGATACGAAGTCAGAGCCGAACGACTTTATGCTGTTTCCTTCGTCCCTTTCCTCACTCCTTTTTCGATGAGCGCAAATGCCATTAGCCTCTCCTCGACCTCACTCCGACCCAACTTCGGCATCAACGGCACCGGAATAGGCCGCGACTTTGGATGAACTAGCGTTGAATCTTGAGACTCATCAATGTCTACATGATTTCGTCGGATAATTACCTAATTCAAGTGATTGGTTTGGGGATTAGGGTTTAGGTCAATTCGAAGGTGAAGGCGGTTTTAATTTCTCCTATTCTAGAGCGATATGAAGGGCTAGAGGAAAAAGTGAGCAAGTGAGGAAAAAATGCCAAGTCCAAAAGTATTTATATAGGCCCGAGTGCAGAGTGAAAAAATGTTTCGCCTCCCGGTAGTTTCGACCGGTATCAACGGTTCCACTAGAGAATCGATACAAATAAGCTTTCCATATCCATAGCCTCAAGTTTTATCGACAAGAATATTGTGGCGTAGGTTTTTATGAAACACCAAGGTCCATCGATACGAAACTATTTTTCGTACCCGTTGTTCTCGACTCCATCTGCTGCGCATCGGTACGAACTGTACTGGTCAAGTCCATCAAGTCGCAACCTCCAAAGGCCTGTATCCATCGATGCGAATTGACTATTCGTATCCAACAACCCAAACTTCATTGATACGAAAAATGCCTTATTCGTATCCACCAGCGCTCGATCAATAATGGCTCAAGTTCATCGATAGGAAATGAAGTCCACTGAGTGGGGACCACTAAAGCTCGTACCCATCGATACAAACGCATATTTCGTATCCATCGTTATGAGTCACGTCGATACGGAGACCACATTTCTACCTTTTACATCAGTTCAGGAGAGGATCGATATGAAGGAACATTCAAAAACAACCATTGAGCGTTGTTGCAACTCGAATTTCACATCGGTTCAGGAGAGGATCGATACGGGATTCGATACAAAAAGAACTGACAACGACTCGTGAACGTGCAACATTAACGAGTGAAGGTTGCAGCCTTTTAAAGCACGTCCACAATACGTGCTTTGGGGGGCAAATGTTATCCCGCCTTTTGGCAAGGTCGAGATATCAAGGAACTGACTAAAAATCGAGGATCGCTCATCCCGAATATCGAGTACGCACAGGTTCACCATGGATGTCGATGAACTTTGTCCTCGTCCGGATCAAGCTACAATTGACAAGACACGACGAGCAAAGCCATGAAAGCCAACGTTCCAAATTTCAAGTCAATCTGAGTTCGTATGTTCAAGTTATGATCGATGCAAATTGAAGGGAATAACCCCATTTCGTATCCATCATCGAGCCTCAGTTCGTATCGATCGTCTTCGTATCCATCATTTCGAATCGATCAAAGTCGCAACCCACTATTTCGCACCGATCAGTTTCGTATCCATCAGCTGGAGAGCCATGTTCAAATCCATCAGTTTACTCTAGTTCGTATCCATCAAGTGACCGTAGTTCGTATCCATTAAACATTCACTATTCGTATCCATCAAGCCAAGCAGCGTCGCCATCTATTCGAATCAATTACAATATAGCTTGTTCGTATCCATCAAGTCGAAGCAACTTTGATCGATGCGAATAAGAGCTGGCTTGATGGTTACGAACAAAGCTACCTCTATCGATGCGAACTACACCACTTTCATCGATGCGAACTAGACCATCCCCATTGATTCGAGCTATGCAACGGCCATCGATACGAATGAGGCGAAATTCAAGGGACGACTCGGTCAACTCGGCATAGAAGGTGGATTGATCCGAAGAGTGCTCACCACGTCACCACCTGATCACGTGCAACCATCAATTCGAAGGGATCAATTCGAATTGATCGATTCGAACTATACAGCCTATCGAAAAGCTACAATTCGTATCGATCATAACTCGAGATCCATGAGTCCAAATGCTATGAAATTTTCACAGAAGCTTACGTACATGCTAGAGAATGTTCAGACCAAGTTTCGACTCCATTGGATGAAATCTTGATCGATACGAAATTTGTTCGTATCGATCACGGATCGAGCCGAAACTTCACGAGCTCGGTCGCATGGGCCCACTCACGTGCCAAAAGAATTCTCTCGAGATCGGAGCGAAATATCAGCCTCCTACGCCTATAAATAGAGCCCCATGGCCTACAGAGAAAGGATCTTTGGACGCTTCAACGCCCAGACTCTGCCGGATTCCATTCTAATCTCCATTGCTGCTATTGTACTAGAATTTCATATCTTTAATTCATTGTAATCGGCTGCAATCAATTGTAATCATCAAATAAACATCAATAAAGTGATTAATTTCATAGTGGACGTATGCAATACGCCGAACCACTATAAATTCCTGTGTTTCTGTGCATTTTCATCGTTTACATATCTGTTTTTGGAGTTTTTGTTAGATAATCCTCTTTTTTCATTCAATTTCTTCATTTTTATCTCTTCAAAAACTTCCAAAGAGTGTTATGCAAACAATGAAAATGCACAGAAACACAGGAATTTAGAGTGGTTCGGCGTATTGCCTACGTCCACTATGAAATTGATCACTTTATTGATGTTTCTTAGATGATTACAATTGATTGCAGCCGATTACAGTGAATTAAAGGTATGAAATTCTAGTACAACAACAACAATGGAGATTAGAATGGAATCCGACAGAGTCTGGGCGTTGAAGCGTCCAAAGATCCTTTCTCTGTAGGCCCTGGGGCTCAATTTATAGGCGTAGGAGGCTGATATTTTGCTTAGATCTCGGGTGACTTCTTCTGGCACATGAGTGGGCCCACACGACCGAGCCCGTGAAGTTTCGGCTCGATCCGTGATCAATACGAACGAATTTCGTATCGATCAAGATTTCGTCCAATGGAGTCGAAACTTGGTGTGAACATTCTCTAGCTTGTACGTAAGCTTCTGTGAAAATTTCATAGCATTTGGACTCATGGATCTCGAGTTATGATCGATACGAGTTGTAGCTTTTCGATAGGCTGTATAGTTCGAATCGATCAATTTGAATCGATCCCTTCGAATCGATGGTTGCACGTGATCAGGTGGTGATGTGGTGAGCACTCTTCGGATCGATCCACCTTCTACGCCAAGTTGACCGAGTCATCCCTTGAACTTCGCCTCGTTCGTATCGATGGCCGTTGCATAGCTCGAATCGATGGGGATGGTCTAGTTCGCATCGATGAAAGTGGTGTAGTTCGCATCGATAGAGGCGGCTTTGTTCGTAACCATCAAGCCAGCTCTTATTCGCATCGATCAAAGTTGCTTCGACTTAATGGATACGAACAAGCTATATTGTAATGGATTCGAATAGATGGCGACGCTGCTTGGCTTGATGGATACGAATAGTGAATGTTTTATGGATACGAACTACGGTCACCTGATGGATACGAACTAGAGTAAACTGATGGATTCGAACATGGCTCTCCAGTTGATGGATACGAAACTGAACGGTGTGAAATAGTGGGTTGCGACTCTGATCGATTCGAAATGATGGATACGAAGACGATCGATACGAACTGAGGCTCGATGATGGATACAAAATGGGGTTATTCCCTTCAATTTGCATCGATCATAACTTGAACATACGAACTCGGATTGACTTGAAATTTGGAATGTTGGCTTTCATGGCTTCGCTCGTCGTGTCTTGTCATATGTAGCTTGATCCGGACTCAGACAAAATTCATCGATATCCATGGTGAACCTGTGCGTACTCGATATTCGGGATGAGCGATCCTCGGTTTTTAGTCAGTTCCTTGATATCTCGGTCTTGCCAAAAGGCGGGATAACATATGTATGTATGTGTGTGTCTATATATATACACAGTATATTATGGGTATCTAGAAACAACGCAATGAATTAGATTTAATCTAGAAATTCAGTTCAAATGGTGTTAAATACATTTTTCTCTCCGTCCCTCATTGATATTTTTTTTAATTAAATAACATGATGAAATTTATGATGAAACATCATTAAGGTGTAAAAACATATCAAGTTTTTTATTTCTTTGGACAAATGGTAATTTATCATTATTAGTTTATCCGTATACCAACCTCCGGTATACCAGTCAATTGGCAACGATGGTAATTTACAAATCCATTTATAATCACTATAATAAAATACCAATTTCACAACTTGCAATGACCATTGTAGTAGGCCTATGACAATGGTCAACCGAAAGTCTTAATATATGCGAAATTATAACAGGGCCAGTGCATTTTACAACTTTTGGATCATTGTAATAAATACTTTTACAACTAGTTTTGCCCATTATAATAGATTTTTTACAACTATTTTTTCCCGTGTACTAGGTTTTATACAAATGTTCATGCCAATTTATTTTTTTTAAAAGCAAAATAAAAAAATAGACTAAGCATTGGTGCAGCACACACCTATTGATTTAATAACATTTTACAACCGAAGCTTACATTATACTAATAACAACCGAAATCATTCACATTTACTAAAAATAACACGAAAGTTTAACATTCCAAAAAAGCTGAAACGATTTATATGTTCACATCATTCATAAAGTCTTAACATAGTTGCAACATTTTATTATGTAAAGAACAGTACTTTCTATAGGTAACATCGAATGCAACATAGGCATATAAACATCAGATTCCTATACAAAATAGACGGAAAGTATAAATCTACTAATAATTAATTACAAAGGATCATAACAAGGCATTCAGCCATGGCACTAAGAGTTTGTTAGGTTAGTAAATTTACTTCTGATAATAGAATAATAATTACAGTTGATTACCAAATGCATTTTTTGTTTACACTGCAAAAGAAGCAGAAAGTCGACAATATAAGCAAAGTTTAAAATATAAGATATAAATTAACAACCAGGCCAAGGTTAGAAAAGATATATTGGTAACATTGACTGCCAAATGAAATAAACTAACTAGTAAATTTAAGCTAATTTTTTTAGGAAACAGTCATGTACCATATTTTCTTTGTATTATTTTGAATTCATATTATTAAAAAGATTATGAAAGTCAAGACTGGAGTTATTCCATGGATGTATCCCATTTTTTCATTTCATTAAAGTAGAAGCAAAGCAAGCTGTGTTAGTAGTGCATGAAGCTTGTAGATATGCAAGATTAAAAATATGAGCATTTACTTTTGCATATGCATTATTTGTATTTAAGATGAAAGAAATACCACTCTTTCTTCTTCTTGAGCTTGGCTTGCTTCTCATCCTTCAAACTATCATGTAGCTTTTTTTTCCAACAACATCAATATAATTAAAATGACATTGAATGAGAATGAAAAGGCAACATAAATTATACCCTTAACATTATTACAAAAAAATTGAACTAAGCAAAATTTATATGAATAGTAGGCTAAAATTTACTTATCCTTTCATATAAATGATGCAGCGACCTGATAATAATAACAAATAAGGTTTCCTTTCCTTACTGATTAGACAATAGCTAGGCATTTTCTAGAACAAGAAAAAAGCTACAGGTCCCTGTTTTTAATGTTGTTATAAGAATAGTCCATGTAGAAATGAAAATGTAAATTAGGTCTCTATTTTTAAAAATAAAAAATGCAAGATAAAGCTTTTCTGACATGAAAAGCAAGGTATTTGCAATTTTCGGGAAAAAAAATATAAAATTCTATAAAATTCACCAGTGGTGAAAAACTGTAGTTATTTACTAAAATTATACTTAAATAACAGATTATTATTTATGAACAAAGAAATTTGATTTTTCAATTTTTGAAAAAC
This sequence comes from Allium fistulosum, assembly GCA_030737815.1. Taxonomy (NCBI): domain Eukaryota; kingdom Viridiplantae; phylum Streptophyta; class Magnoliopsida; order Asparagales; family Amaryllidaceae; genus Allium; species Allium fistulosum. The sequence continues at coordinate 561,274,352 of CM060907.1, forward strand.
TTTGGAAAAACATAAGTTAACTTGCACTTTTTATCAGAAAATTGCAAGCTAGTTTACGCTTTCTGATATAGAAAAATAGGAACCTAGTTTACATATTCTTTGCTACAAGGACCTTTCTTATTACAACAATAGAAATAGAGATGTGCAAATCTTATTTCTAGAAACCTAATTACCATGAGAGATTGGAAATGCGAACCATCCAAAAACACTTATATATAAAGGCATATTTACCATCTAACAAAAAATAATCAGGGAAAAGGTTTCTAATATTTACCATCGAAATGAGTATAAACTTAGATACATCAAAAATTACAAGTACGCATTCTTCCATCATTATTGTTGGATAACTACAATAAAACTTAGTCTTTTAATTTTTCCAATGCAATGACCGACCTTTTTGACCCTTGAAAGTCGACACTTAATATATCCATAGTATTAGAATGCCATAGCATCCAAGAGTCAGAAAGGTGGATTGTTAGGGTAAAAAGAAAAAAGAACAAGGGAAAATAGAATCTCGTAACGGAATAACAACATATAATATAACAATCGCAGTGAGCTGTCACTCTAAGATACATAGTATATCAGAGTTAAAAACAAACATCATCAGCGCAGACAGTTATAACTTCCTAACCTTATAATTGCTGACGGGTATACATAATAATACAACAAAAAATAAAAATACTACGGTAGGAGAAATTCCAACCCTCTCCATGAGCTCCATGACCCGAAAATAATAACCTAAAAAAACTCGGTCTGACCCGAGCATTATAATAAAATAACACCTGGATCAGTCTGGAAAATTAGCGTGAGAAAACTCAAGAAATACGATGAGCATATAATAATTTGTGAGACCACGTTGCTGATCATGGAATGGGTTTTACCTCACAAGAACAACTTCCATATAAGAAAGAGTGGAAAAAATTCAAAACAAAAATCCAAACAAGAAAGAATGAACACTGACAAGATCAAAATGCAAACTTAAAAATGGAAACAATTAATTAAACATTGAGAAGAGCACCAGGCACTTCTCGATACAATTAAGAAAATAATTCAAGGATTTGAATCAAATAAGAAAAGTGAATTTTCCAACAATAATCTATAGCAACACAGATATCATGTTGCAATGACCAGGGTTTTCGATCCTCGAAAATCGACACTAATGCGTCCTTGGTATTCACGTGTCGTAAATCCAAGTGCCGGAAAACCCGATTGTTAGGAAAAAAGAAAATAAAGATAGAACAGAATCTCACCCGAATGGAATAACATATATTATTTCAATATGAAATCTTTACAGCAAAAAAATTTGAATACAATATTATAGTCTAACCTAGATTCAGCCTAGACAGTTATAAATCCTCAGTCCTTACAGATGCTGACAAACAACAAAACAATTGCAGTATATGCAACAGATAATAGAATACGTCCATACATAGACGAAGATCTCTAGCTCTCCTCTGGAAACTCCAAGCATCTTCAACTAAACCTAAAACTGATAAGATCTGACCTGAGTATTAAAATACCCGGATCAGGCTTGATAAACCAACGTGAGATACTCGAAATTTTAAATGCTAATCTAAATCAAAACCTTTGAAAAGAAGGGTATCTCATAAGACCACGCCTATACATAAATACGGACGGGGTTTTATCTTATGATAACCAAAATACTTTATATCAAAACATTTGATATTATTCTTAATGACATTGGTTTGAAAACACTTTTGAAGTAATATATATCAAAATAAAGTATCAATATCCAGACTAAGTCTCTGGTAATATATCCTGACTAGGTCAACGAAATACCCAGACAGAATATAGGATACCAAAGGGGTAGCTAAAATGTTTGCAAAGCATTACACCTATTTTGGGAATACAATCAAAACCGTAAAGCTCGTATTGGACTTGGATTTCCAACTTGATGGGGAACTAGTGGCTTTTTCCTTCGATCCACACATAGCAACCATAGTCCCCTTGGAAGCCTTATTGCTTTTCTCAAGCTAGCTACTTGGAACTACACTTTCTACACTACCAAATCCGGTAGCCTTATCGCTTTTCGCAAGCTAGCTACTATATTCAAATAAATAGGGCAATAAATTCTTGAGGATCCAGATTCCACTGGACTCCTCCATACTCATACAACCGATAACCTGAAATATATGTCCTGCAGACCATATAATTACCGTATCATCTCCGGGATGTAAGGCTCGTGAGGCTACGCTCAATTTTAACAAAGCCACGCTTTGCTATTCACAAAGCCACGCTTTATTCTTCCATAAAGCACATTCCACTTAAAATGCCACACTGCTATTCCTTAATCACACAACTGATTTCTACCAATGTATAACTCCTGAGCTCGTACGTCTCAGGAAAGGGTGATAAGCTAAGAGAATTTTCCTTCTCCGCCACCAAGCAGATAATACGTTGATAGAGATCAATTAATATGATTAGAAATGCACTGTCAGACATTCCTCCATACAAGTTCGTTCTGGGACTGAATGAAACCGAAGGCACTCCTTCTACTACCTTTAGTAGCGAGTAGTCCTTGCAATCCGAAGATTTCAAAACACGAAAGGACCACTGCTATATAAATGTCTCTATACATTGGTTCAATAATCATCATCTTTATCTCACTCCATGCTTCATGAATCGATGCGCCGTCGATTCCTACGTGTCCCCCTTTGCCTGCTCTTCGCAACCAACCAACACGTGACATACTCGATCAGCCCCTCAACTTTCGACTTGGAGCAGCAGTAAGTGACAAATGACCATCGCATTTTGCCTCACCATGCCGAAGCACCAATGACCTATGCCAAAACACTCCTCCTCGCACCCCGAGTCCAACGTAACCCACGAATTCATCTCTGGCCATCCTAAATTTAAAGCGACACAAACCCTAGTACCACAACAAACTGTCAATCACCCTCAAGTTCAACCGCACCTCACTAAAATTTGTATAGATTCAAAGATCTCACTCATATGAGCGCAACGGATCCAACCTCATAATTTTTCGTGGCCTAAATCTCTAGATTTTGATTTTTGAAGTGGGGTGTTTTGAATTTTGTTTTACTATAAAGGAAAAAGAAAAGAAAGAGAAGAGCAAAAATGAAAATGAGTGAAGAATAGTATTATATTTTAGTTTGTTTACTCTATAATTTCTGGTATGACACTACACAGAATTTCGTTCGCGTACAAACGCAAACAACAAAAATAAAAATATGATCACGTACAACAATGCAACATGATCCCAAAACAACCATAAAATACACTGATTATCTTATTCTGTGAAATTTCAAAGATACCATGGTTTGTCGAAAAATACGTCAGACAATATTTTGAACATTTTCCAGATTAATAATTATGGAAAAATCCTATAAATTCATTTAAAAATACGTCATTAAAAATCAAGTCATTTTACTAACAATTGATTTTCTTATTATTTGTTCGAACTATTTATTATTGTATATAAATTTACAAAATGAGTTCACCATTATTATTTATTAATTAAAAGATTTAAATTAGGCTATAAACCATTTAATTAATACTTTAATTCATAATTCAAATATTTAAATAATCCATATATTTGAATACAAGTTATTTATATTATTCCATGATGTTATACCAGACCTTTTGTATTTTACATTAATTGACGACCATTACAATTTGTTTACTATTTATTCATAGATCAACTCATTTGGTCGCGAAAAAAACATAAAGTTCTTTTTCTTCATCATCGCCATTATTTTCCTCTCTCTCATTTGAGAAACAATACACCACCTTCTTCATCTCTTTCTCTTTCAAAATTCATTTAGTTACAAAATCGTCTTTTAAATAAATGGTTTCTATAATTCACTAATTCCTTCAACCTTGAGTCCACAAGTTTTAGGGATCGTTGTGTTATCCTTAGGGAGTAGACGACATTATCGATTGCACCATAGTCATGCTAAATTTCACTTTCAAGGCAATAGTTTGTCCATGACACAATAATATTTTATCGAATTCTCTTTATCATTTCTAATCTAAAAGGCTAATTCTATTCATACATCAATGATCTTCATACACCAATAATCTTTTAACATAAACCAAAAAATATAATAAAATAACATATACCAAAAATTACTTTACAAACGCTATCTTATTTTACAAAACTACCCTTATTTTCATCTTCATTATCTTCATGCTTTAAAACTCAACACTCATTTGCACAAAACTAGGCATTTTAACACTAAATAAAGTAAAAATTCAACAAAGTGAATGTTAATTTTTGGCACTAGTATTGTAAATTTTTTTTGAATTTTAGAAAAATCTTACTTTCAACAAAATCAATTTTAATTTTGAAAAAAATACATTTAAATTAGAGTTTTTACTTGTAAAAATTGTATTACTTGATATTTATGTTTCATTAACTTTACTAAAAATATATAGATTTGATCAAACAAAATTAATTTTAATGTTTTAATTTGACAAGTTATAAGAAAAAGGCTGTAAATTGCAATTAAGAAGAAGGGTAACTTTGCTATATGTATTCTTAACAAAATAATAATGTATATTAGGTGATTTCTGCTATATGAATAGAATTTTCCTTCTAATAATTTGAAAGCGAAATTGATCCACCATTCGTGAACATTAGACTATTTGGATTTCTGAAGTAAAGACCAGACTATTAAGGTGTGTGTGTGTGATAGTGAGACACACATTTAAATTTGACAAGTATTTCAATTTAAATTCATCGATAGTGTAAATTATTTGTGTGCTTGGTTGATCATAAGTTCATAGATGATTTTTCGATACCTATATGGATACACACACATACATATATGTGTGTATGTGCTATGGTAATAAATTGTGATAAATAATGATAATTTGGTTATAAGAAAATTAAATATGGGGTTGTTGTTTGAATTGTGAAATAGATTCATACACGATATTTTTGACGAAATTATAGTGATAGATCCCCAAATTCTTGACTAATACTTTTGTTTACCTCGGTTAAATTATTGTATAAAAAAATGGATTATGAATTGTCTTGTAAATTGTTCTTTGTGAGTTTAATTAAATTTGGAGATGATTGAATTGATAAATAAAGCAGTTTACGTGCACATGTCGTGTTTGCTAAAATATTGTCATAAAGATACAATAGATTTACTATGTTTTATCATCATATCCTTATGTTATGTGCAAGTTAATAATATCATTTTTAAAATGATAATATAAATATTGGAACTGGATTAATGTTAGAACTATGCTTAATGGATAATCATATGTTTGCTCCTTAAAAATTTGAATGCATGTTCCACATGATTAGAGCTAATGTATTGATGAATATAATTTATAGATGAAGAAAATGGAGGCTATTAATATTAATTGATCATTTAATGAAAATTTAATAGAAAATTAATAGAGGAATTTAAACAATAGTGCAATAAGATATCCATATTCTTCCTCATGCATGCAAGTAGTGAAACTTGCTTATTGAATGTATTGATTTTTATTATATAATTGAAAAATGATAAACATGCATGTTTGAGGAAAAACAAATCTAGTTTGAATAAATATGAATTTTCTATTAGTCCTTGAGATGATGGTTTTTATGACAACAACCTTAGAATAAGATTATAAAATATAAATACTAACATTATAGTTTAGATATATATATATATATATATGCAGGATTTAACCATGTAGGTACAAAGAATGAAGACTGTACAGTATAGAGATTCAAGATATCAAGATTGAAGACTCATGAGTATCAAGAATATCAAGATTATCAAGAGTCCAAGATTTCAAGATAAGTATTGAGTCTAGAATTATGTTAAAACTTCATAATAGCACAGAAATCTTCACTCCAATTTTCTTTTGGGATGGAACCCATTTCTACCTTTTTAGTGGCTTACAAACCCACGACAAGTAGCTTACAAACCTACGACAAGTGGCTTACAAACCCACGAACATCCTGGTTTTGTGCAAGTTCTCGAGTCCTGATATGATGAGATATTCTGCAGGAAGAAGCCTGCAAAACTACTTCAAAATGAATTTCAAAACTACTTCAGAATGATTTTCAAAACTGCTTTACAAAATGTTTTAGCCTTAAAAATTATCTTTTCAAATGATTTTCAAAAAAGATGTTTTAGCCTTAAAATATTCTTTGTTTTTGTTTTTAAATAAACTCTTGTTTTAAACTTCGATTGTTTTTAAACTATCTTTTAATTATAATATATTTATACTTAGATTTAAATATAAAATTATAGTAAAATTTTATATATATTATTCTCTATATTGGTCTATGTATTTTATCTATAGTCAAGTATATTCATAAAGTTTAAATAGTTTTTAATATAAGATAAAGGTTATTTTCAAAGAAAATCAAATCATCAAAAATTGCTTTGGGATGTCGACATGCCCTAGTAACCCATGTCGACATAGTGATAGTTAGACTCAAAAATTTAAATTTCAAAAGAAGTGTCTATTCGCCATAACCTTTCACGAATGGACATGGCTGTTGTTCTTCTATAAATAGGGGTTAGTTTCAACGAATTTTAATACAGGTTTTTTGGTTTTTCACTTCTCTTCTTCTTCCACATTTTCTTATTCAAAATCCTATCATCACTTTGCCGAAATCAACATTGAATCTAACTAGATCATCTCTGGTTTGATGCTCTATCACTATCTTAACAAGATCCCAGTGCTATTCAGAGTTATAGGCTTCTTTGTAATCTATCTAGCGAGAAAAGGTGTGATTGTAGCCTTGGAAATCAATCAAGCGAGAAAAGGTGTGATTGTAGCCTTGGAAATCAATTGGGTGAACTTGTTGCCCCGGAAATCAAGTATCTCTACCCAGAGGATTGTGATTCTGGAGGGTGTACCTCGTAGCCTTGAAACTGAGGGTGTAATTGTTGAATTGTTTTTGAAAGGAAATCCGTACGTAGTTGTGCGGGACTGGATGTAGGGTAACTCCGAACTAGTATAAAATCCGGTGTGTTCTTTCCTTTACTGCTTTTATTTTATTTCTGCATCTGTGTTTGTTTCGGTGATTATATCTGTGTCTGAATATTGCATACATTTGTGTTCAAATTAACATAATCTCAAAAAGATTTAGTAATTTCTTATAAACACTATTCACCCCCCCTCTAGTGTTATTCCTAGCCTTAAGATCCGTAATCCGCATTCCTTACATTTTCTTGAATTTTTATATCTAGATAAAAGATTAACTCATATCATACGGGTGACTCTTTATTGATATTTTCCATTACGGTAAGAAGTGAATGGTTGCAGTACTTATGAGAAAAATTGATGTTGATAATTATTAGTTCCTCATTTTTTCTTCAAATGTAGGATTTGAAAAGTATGAGTGTAGAGAAAAAAATCATGTATAATTGATGTTTTTATGTCCTAACATTAAATGTCTACAATTTATTGCTTCACCAAGAATTGAATGCTAACATGTTTTATTATATAATATGTAGACTTTTTATTTCTTAACAGGGTAATTTACTCTAATATTTAGAGTTAATTTAGGCTATAACATTCATGTTTAAATGGGGACATCAGCATTTATGAACTAAATTCATTGTCCCTTCTTGTTTGCTTAATTTCTTTAAGAAGTTACGAGTCACAACTGTATTTCAAATTTCCACCATTTATGTTTCCTTTTCGGAAAATAGTTATCATGGGGTATATGTGCTGAAGTTAATATCATTTTTGTACAAGATTTATATTTAGTTAATTATAGGAATTTTATGGAGATATTTTGTGTGTGTATATTTAGTGGATTGAATGTATATGTTTTGAATACATCTACAAAAAAGGGGATTTATGTATTATAGATGGACATATTGTACGAGAAGATGTATGTTTTAATGTAGGGAGAAAAATATAGGATTATTTATATACATACATGAAATTGATTATAAAGCTTTATGCTTAGCATGTTATATCTATAAGTGCATACGTTTTGAGTGACATCTACATTATTAGAGAATGACATAAGTTAAAAGGCTATTTGCTTTTAAAATCATGCATGTTGTATGCATGAATTATTAAAAAATGTCGAAATTATGGGAATATAAATGGTCGTACAAAGATGAATATAATTATCTTAGCACATATAATGGTATGTTTTAGACCTTTTTTCTATGTTTGTTAAATGGTCAACCTAGTTTCTAGTAAAAGACTAGATAAAACTCTTTATGAACCATGGAAGAGTTTCATCTCAAGTTCACAAGTTCTAAAATGTAGGGGTGTTGGAAAACAACACCATTGACCTTATTTGTTTTTCTTTAAAAACTGAAAGAAGAACCAACCAACAATCTACGTAAGCATATTGAATGTGTATTCTTTTATTACAATTTTAAAGTGTTCATATAGGTTCATTTCTTTTTATCGAATACATGCAACTTTTTGGTACAAACTTAAAAGCAGTGAAAGGGATCAAAAATTCCAAATCGAAATGAATGACTTAGGAGAGATAGATGTGGCATTAGCAAAAAAAATGAGACAATTTGGAAATGGTTTTCCTATAAATCATTTTGCCCATATCGGAGATGAAAAACTTAAAATAGCTTTATCATTTTGATACAAAGCATATGCAATCTCTCTACAATCCTAAAATACACCTTAAAAAGAATAAGGGACCTAGTAAATATTTGAAAATATATTAAAATTGTAGAGAACAATGTGTTTCTCCAGAATTATTAAAAATATCATTAATAAGATGTGAGAAGATACACTTATAACCTTAGTGATAAACATAGGCATTTCTGTAAGAGTGTATAATTAAAGAGAACACAGATCTATTTTAGAGCTAAAATATTAAGAAATTAGCAAAAGGAGTGATCTCATCAAAATGAATAGGATCGAAGAGAATTTATGGATCCTGTTTAATTTATTTTCAAAGTAAATTAGTCCTTAAATCTTCAAGTGGGATGAGCCTCGAGCCTAGAGATGAGAGAAATGCGATGAATACCCATTAATGTCAGACAACGCCACCTGATTACTCTTTCCCTTCCTATTTTTGTGTTTATGAGTTTGATCGCTTTTTTATAATCCATAACCAATTTTTTAGTGGTGCTTTTAAAATGAACTATTTTGTTATTTGATACAATTTTAAGACTTATTCACTTTTATATAATCCATAACCAGTTTTTTTATAGTTCTTTTGAGATGCACTTGATGAATTTTTCCATTTGATATGATTGGCTTCTTTGCTTTTATGTAATCCATATCCAATTTCTGGTTATGCTTTTGAGACACGCTTGATGAATTTTATTATTTAATATGATTCTGAGCTTTTTTGCTTCTATATAATCCATAACCAATTTTTGGTGATGCTTTTGTGACACACTTAATGTATTTTTCCATTTGATATGAGTTTGAGCTTCTTTACTGTTATATAAGCCAAACGTATAATGGCAGGTTGCACTAGCACTGAGTGGGAGTGCTTGCTTACCCATGAGTTCTCCTGGGTGACAAGTAGTTTGTGCATAGCAGAAGATGGGCCTTGCCTCGAACCGGAGCACACAGGACTCGAGGTTCTCCAGGGTGACACTTTGCCTACTGCTTTAGGGACTATAGGGCCTGGCTTAATTAGGGGTTCATAGTTGGCTCGAGCCGTCTCATACGATGAGGTGATAATGGTGAGATGGGCAACTGGTGCCGTCGTCTGCAAGGAATTAGTAGATAGAAATTATTAAAGTGAACTTATTCGTGCATTTCTTTAAAGGTAGGTGGTCCCAGTTTGAACCTAACAGTTGAGCAGCTTGAAAGTTCCCCTAGGTGACATGCTGCAAGTGGAGGCTGACTCAACATATTCTTATGCGAGGACACTATGGATGTCAGGCTCTGGCGTCACTCAAGGTAATAGCTTCGGTCTAAACAACAATATCCCATCCTATTCGGAGGATGAGCGACATCATGGACGAGAGGTACAGACCATTACAAATGAGCATTCAATCGCCGATTGCCCCGATGCACAAGGAAGAGACGTCTCACCTAGACCCCCAGGGTAGAGGCAGTTCCTAAAAAAAGAAACGAATAATTGGAAATTCAACATTGTTGGAAGCTTGGCAGTCCCTGACAAAGAAAAGAATTCTCGGTAATAAATCCTTATAGATAGCCCGTGGTCAGGAAGGGAGCGGCCACTCATGCTGTCTTGGACGGCGGTCCTCAATAAGGTAATAATCATAAAAAACTTATCATTGTTGGATAGCCTAGGAATTCCCTGATAAGTAAATAATTACATGATAATTCATCCTCGTGGATAGTCTACCAACTAGAAGGGGAGCGAAGGCTCGATCGGTCTTGGGCGGTGAAGAGCGGCTGTCCCCAATTAAGATAACGAGCATATAAAATCTTTTCCTACTTATCATTCCCTGATAAGGAAATTAATTCTTGCCAATTCATCCTAGTTGACAGCTTGTCAGCCAAAGAAGGGAGTGATGGCTTGCGCGGTGCTAGGCATCGAAGGGCGACGGTCCCCAAACAACGTATTGAGCACATTAAAACTTATCCTCATTGGATAGCCTAGGAATTCCTTGATAGGGAAATGAATTCTTGGTATGTCATCCTTATGGATAATCTATCGGGCAGGAGGGATCGGTTGCTCATGCGGTCCTGGACGGTGAATGGCGGCAATCCCCAAACAAAGTAATAAGCACAAGAAAACACCTCCTCGTTGGATAGCCTGGGAATTCCCCTAACAAGGAAATGAATTCTTCGTAATTCATCCTCATGGGTAGTATGCCGACCAGGAAGGAAGTGACGGCTCACGCGGTCCTGGATAGCTAAGGACGATGATCCTCAAATAAGGAAATGAGCACATGAAAACTCATCCTTGCTAGATATCCTGGGCATTCCCTGACAAGGAAATGGATTCTCAATAATTCATCCTCGTGGATGTCTACTGGCCAAGATGGTAGTGACTGCTAGCACGGTTCTGGGCGGTGGTCCCCAAACAAGGTAATGAGTACATGTAGACTCATCTTCGTTTGATAGTCTGGGCATTCACCGATAGAGAAATGAATTATCGGTAATTCATCCTCGTTGACAGCCTACCGACTGGAAGAGGAGCGACAGCTCACACGGTCCTAGTCAGCGAAGGGTGATGGTCTCCAAACAAGGTAATAATCACATGAATTCCTGTTGGATAGTCTAGGCATTCCCCAATAAGGAAATGAATTCTAGGTAATTCATCCTCATCAATGATGGCTCACGCGTTCCTAGGCGGCGAAGGGCGGTGGTTCCCAAACAAGATAATGAGAACATGAAAACTTATCCTTGTTGGACAGCCTAGACATTCTCCGATAAGGAAATGAATTCTCTATAATTTGTTCTCATGGATAACCCATTGGCTAGGAGGTAATCGATGGCTTACACGACCCTAGGCGGCAAAGGGTGGCGGTCCCCAAACAAGGTAATCAACACATCAAAACTTATCCTTATTGGATAGTTAGGCAATCCCCAATAAGGAAATGAATTCTCAGTAATTCATCCTCGTGGATAGCTTATCGACTAGGAAGGGTGGGATCTTGGGCGACGAAGGGCAGTAGTCCCCAAACAACATATAAGTACATGAAATCTCATCCTCTTTGGATAGCCTAGGCATTCCCCGACAAGAAAATGAATTCTTGATAATTCATTCTCCTAGATGGCCTACCGTCCAGGAGGGAAGCGATAGCTCACACGGTTCTGGGTGGTGATGGGAAACGATCCCTAAGCAAGACAATAAGCACATGAAAACTCATCCACATTTGATAGCATGGGCAACAACGCTTAACAATTTGAGCTTTGAAGACTTGCTCTCTTCACAGGAGGCCATGGGCTCGGGAGCAAGCTTGAGAGAGTCAGTGGCTACTGATCTTGAATGCCCCCAGATATGCACCTTGTTTCTCTTGAGAACCTTTGAGGGCAAAGATGGAGGAAGGATTCACTCGACAACTTGCATAGGGCTACCCCTGATATGGCATGAGTGCCGGATCTTGGGAAATTTCCACAAAGGAGCGAGCGGAGATGAAGATCACTGGCAATGGCCATCCTGCTTTCAGGTCTAGTCATGAAGTCAATCGACCAGGGCATCTCACAGTGGAATGCTTGGCAAGCGGTAGGAGGCTCATTCCCTCGTGCTGGGGATCATTTAAATGATCGAAGGTGCGAGCTGGACCGTACTCCCAGTTGACATGCTTCATACTGGCTGTGGGTTACGAAGTGCGAAAAGAGCTTGCATAGGAGGCTATTTTAACCACAAGACTGGTGGTTCGGGCCCTCCGTCTAGCATTAGAATGTTGACTTTATTTTTTGTCAACCTTGGAAATGCACCATAAAAAGCAAATGTTATTTGCTAATCATCCACTTTAAGAGCTAAAATGAGCATTCAATAGGTAAATGACATAAGATATAGAGTGGTTTGGTAGATCTTCCTATGTCCATTATGAATTCCTCTTATTATATGGCTTAATTACAATTATAAAGAATTATAAGAGATATAACAAGATTAAATGGGCGTCTCAAGACTAATGTCGCTGTTAGTTTCGAGGACTTGCTACGCGTAGGATAGTAGGGAGTGAGCTACTATGAGAATCTACTGCTTGATGCTATGCCGAGGATGTGGGATTGTGATTGATTGATGGGACATTCGAATAAATTGACCATTGGTGGATGATGACCAATAACAGAATTATCGACCTTTGGCGGATGGTGACCAATAACAGATTGGCCAACCCTCGGCGATGGCGACCAACAATGAATGGTCGACCCTTGGTGGATAGAGATCAACAACCCCTTGGAAGATGCCTTGCATGGAGCATTTATAGTGGTTGAAACTGATGTTGAGACGGGTGAGGTGATGCCGTAAAATCTACTGGATTGGTGTTGCATCATAGATCTGATTAATAAGGGATAATAGCGAAGCGAATCAGTGACGAATGTCAACATAAACAGGGAAAATCATGCCCTGTCCTACTATTTAGGTAATATTCATGCATAGTGGTGGCATATTGCACATCACGCCTAGTATCAAAAGAGGACATACTTAGTTGTACTAATTTGTCGGTCGTGCCCGTATGTTGATGTGGCGAACAAGGCAGACCAGCCTTTTCTCAAGAATATGGGATGAGGTGGGAAACCACCAAGGGTAGTGTTAAAGTAGCGAGTCGAGCAGTGCGGGTTTGGCTACACTGCCCATGATGATATGGAGCATCGACTGTAAGGTTATTTGCTGGTGCTGCATCAGAGCCAGGTTGGCAGGCCATTCTCGAGGCAATCTAAAGACACGTTGATCGATCGACGTGCCTAGGGAGGTGCCCCAGTAGACGAGTTGTCTGGGAGCCATTTGGTCGCGATTAGTATTGGGTCAAGTAGTGCGACTACCTTGCTTTGCTTGACGAGCTAGCTGTTGGTCATTGCTTTGGGGTGCACTGGCTGGGGGCCGACCTGAAGTGCCACGTAGAGGATAGGCTGACATATGTCCAACCTAAATGGTGTTAGTCCTTGAGATGATGGTTTTGATGACAACAACCTTAGAATAAGATTATAAAATATAAATACTAACATTATAGTTTAGATATATATGTATATGCAGGATTTAACCATGCAGGTATCAAGAACGTGACTGTACAGTATAGAGATTCAAGATATCAAGATTGAAGACTCATGAGTATCAAGAATATCAAGATTATCAAGAGTTCAAGATTTCAAGAATAAGTAATTTAATTAGGAATTTTGTTAAAACTCCTAGAAAAGCACTGACATCTTAAAATCCAATTTAGTCGTGGAATGGAATCCACTTCGAGCCCGTTAAAGGGATGGAACCCTAAGTAGGATGGAACCTACGAAAAATCTAGTGGAACATTATTTTGTATCCACTAACTTTTATTCAAATGATTTTACAAAATTATCTTGTTTTCAAAATGATTTCAAAACCTTCTTTTAAAAAAGAATCAAAAACATCTATCCTGATTTTAAGTACTTTTAGCCTCAAAATAATCTTTATTTTCAAAATCAAATTATCCTTAGTTTTAAACTATCTTTAATAATAAATTTAATATTTATACTTAGATTTAAATATAAAATTATAGTAAAATTTTATATATATTATTCTCTATATTTACTTATGTATTTTAACTATAGTTAAGTATATTTATAAAGTTTAAAATAGTTTTAAATATAAGATAGAAGTAATTTTCAAAGAAAGACAAATCACCAAAATTTCCTTTGGGATGTCGATATACCCAAGATACCCATGTCGACATAGTGGCAGTTGGTTTCAAAAATTTGAATTTCAAAAGAAGTGTCTATTCGCCATAACCTTTCACGAATGGACATGGCTGTTGTTCTTCTATAAATAGGGGATGTTTTCAATGAATTTTATATATTATTTTTTTCTGGTTTTCACTCCTCTTCTTCTTCCACATTTCTTTATATATATTCTTACCATTACTCTGCCGAAATCACCATTGAATCTAACTAGATCATTTCTGGTTTGATTCTCTATCACTATCTCAACTAGACCTCAGTGCTATTCAGAGTTGTAGACTTCTTTGTAATTATTCAAGTGAGAAAAGGTGTGATTGTAGCCTTGGAAATCAATCAAGTGAGAAAAGGTGTGATTGTAGCCTTGGAAATCAGTCAAGTGAGAAAAGGTGTGACTGTAGCCTAGGAAATCAATTGGGTGAACTTGTTGCCCGGGAAATCAAGTATCTCTACCCAGAGGATTGTGAATCTGGAGTGGTGTACCTCGTGGCCTTGAAATCGAGGGTTGTAATTGTAAAGATTGCTTTCGAAAAGAAATCCGTACTTATGTGCGGGACTGGATGCAGGGTAACTCCGAACCAGTATAAAATCCGGTGTGTTCTTTCTTTATTGCTTTTACTTTATATCTGCATCTGTGTTTGATTCTGTGATCATATCTGTGTCTGAATATTGCATACATTTGTGTACGAATTAAGATAAACTCAAAAAGAATTAGTAATTCCTTAAAACACTATTCACCCCCCCTCTAGTGTTAATTCTAGCCTTAAGATCCGTAATCCGCATTTCTTACATTTGGTATTAAAGCAAGGTTTTCAAAGTTTCATAATCTGAATTTTGAAAATTTTCAAAATGGCTACTAACACTAGTACTGTTACTACTACCAACACTAGTTCATTTGTAGAAGGCCAGTCTACTGTCAGACCACCACTTTTTAATGGCAGTAACTGTGCATATTGGACATGTAGGATGAAAATATATTTACAATCTGTAGGACTAGACACTTGGAATATCACACAGAATGAATATTCTGAACCCACAACTGATTTTGCACAGTGGACCGCTAAGCAAAAGATTGTTTCACAAAATAATTCTAAAGCAATGAATATTCTCTTTTGTTCACTTGATAGGAATGAATTTAATAGAGTGTCAGTTTGTAAGTCTACATATGAAATTTGGAAAACTTTGCAAGTTACTCACGAAGGAACAAGCAAAGTTAAACAGACCAAAATTTCCATGCTCACAAATCAGTTTCAATTATTTAAAATGAATTCTAATGAGTCTATTTCCGATATGTATAGTAGATTTCAGGATATTGTGCATTCTCTAATATCCTTGGGAAAGAAATTTGTCGAAGAAGATCAAGTCAGAAAAATCTTAAATTCTCTTACTCCAGAATGGGATCAAAAGACACTTGCGATCGAAGAGGCAAATGACATCAGTACCTTAAAGATAGAAGAATTAATTGGAAATCTAATGTCGTTTGAAGTCCAAATGATCGGGATAAGAGAAAGCAAAGCATCTGAAAAGAAATCAATGGCATTCAATGCATTAACCGATGGATCAGACTCAAACAGCGATAATGATGAAGAGATAGCCTTTATGACCAAGAATTTTCGAAAATTCCTGAAATACAGAAAGATGAATAATCTCAAGAGAAACAACTATAAGAACGTTGGAAATCAGAATGTAGTGCCAAACAATATCAAATGCTTCAACTATGACGAATCAGGCCATATCAAAAGAGACTGTCCGTATCCAGATAAGAAAAACCTTCCTATAAACAATGATTCCGTAAAGAAACGAAAACATGCTTTTACTGCTACTCTAGATGACTCAGACTCGTCTTCAAGCGATGATGATCAAAAGACAGATAATTCAAATATGTGTTTCACGGCAGTTCACGACTCCTACGAATTCAGAGAAACGGACTCAGAAAAAGGTACACATTTACAATACAATTGGTTGAAATTGCATGCTTAGAATTTATTGCTTGATTGATTGATTTTGAATTGGTGTGTTGTTTGAAATTTAAAAATTTTATTTTTATTATTATCTTATTATATTATTATTTTATTATTATTTTTATTTTTTAGTATCATAATATTTTATGGAATATACTAATATTATTCCAGATATATATAGACATTAAAAATAATAAGTATATATATATATTAGAATTCTTATGAAAAATAAATTATAAAAATTAAAAGACACATGTCGACATGGTCCCTACCATGATGTCGACATGGGTACAGAATTTGAAATTCAAAATTTGAATTCAAATGGTTGAATTTCCCTCCACCTTTTCACTTCATTCAATTCTCTGAAAAGGCATCTTTTGACTAGAGAATATGTCCTTTGAGAATCAATTTATTCACTATCTTTTATCACATCTTTTCACTTTCATTCAAATTCAAACTCTCTCTTCAAAATTTCAAGCTCTCTACTCTCTACTCTAATGGCTTCTTCTAGCAACCCCTCTACCATGAGAATTTCCAGAAAGAAAAAAGAGCAACTCTTCAATGATCCGGAGGCCATAAAAGCATACATCAATTATGCTAACTATGGAAAATTCCATCCCGGAAAGTTTGCTTTATTTCAAGATTTTTCTACTTATGAAATTGATTCTCTTTTTGCAAATAATCATGTTCTTAGTCTTATTGATGCTTCTCAAAATGATTTTGTTTGCTAACCAAATCTTGTTAAAATTTTCTATGCAAATCTTAATCGAGGATTTTATAATGGAAACGATGATGAAATTTGGAGTAGTGTCAAAGGCACTAGAATCGTTTTAAATTGTGATCTTGTGGGTACCATTCTCAATTGCAAGAATACGGGAATGGATCTTTCTAGTTTTAATATTGATGAAAATGATCATGAGACGTTTCATCACATTTTTGAAGGAAATGATGATTTTGAATTCAAAAATCGAAACTTTCGACCAAAAGCTAGAATTGTCAATCTTCTTTTACAACATACTTTGACCCCAAGATCGAGGAATTTTAACAATCCTACTTCAAAAGTTTGCAAAGCACTTTTTGCTATTTTTGGAAATTATGATGTTAATTGGGCACAAGTTATTTTGGATGAACTTCGTCCCAAAAATCTTGAAATGGGTGAGAATACTTTGTATCATGGAATCTATCTCACTTGGATTTTTAAATATTTTGGAGTAGATTTCAAAGGAGAAGAATTTGTTTCAAGTACGGTTTTCAATCACTCAAATATTTCTCTTATGAAAATTCCATTTGTTTTTCAACCTTATGAGACTCTTGCCGAAAAGGAAGAGCGTTTTGCTCATGAAGAGATGGAAGAGGTGGAAGAGGAAGAAGAAGAAGAAGAAGAAGGGGATGAAATGGAAATAGAAGAAGAAGAAGAAGAAGGTGAAACATCCTTGGAAAGTATTGACTATCCTCCTAATCCAACCAACAAAACTCTTCTCAAAAACCAAAAGACCATTGTTGAGAATCAACGGATTCTTAAACGATCCGTTAGTAAGAAGTTGGATAAAATTTCATCCAAGATGAACAAGTTTATTTCCAAAGTAAGCAAGAAGCTTGGATTATCTTCATCATCCTCTAACTAGTTCTATCTTTTCATTTCATGTGTATTAGTTTAGCTTGTTTAAATTTGAATGTTCATGTAATTCTTTATGATTAATCATTGTATCACTCTATTATACAATGAAATTGAATTCCTTTTTCTGTTATCTAGCTTATCTTATCTCCAGAATAAATGTTAATATATTATATAAATATATATATACATAATTATTCACAAAATCAAAATAAGCCATCAAAATTCACTGCACCATGTCGACATCCCCCCTATGACCATGTCGACATGTATTGGTTAGAAATGACATTTCATTTTAAATTTGAAATTTGAATAACTACCTTATGTCTATTCATTTCAAATGAATTTCTACACCTATAAATACCTATTTCTTCCAGAATTCATCACTCAATATTATTTCTTATCTACTTTGTCTATCATTCTTCTCTCAAACTAAAATGTGGCCAATCCAATTCATAATTTAACCGAAAATCTTGAAGAAACTCTTAATTCTTTTAAGAATATTCTTTCCTTCATTCTTCATAATCAGCGACACTTGGAGCTGAGTCAAATGCAGATAATCAAGGAGCAAGAAAGGCATTTCGATGCAATACGATGGATGATTTCCTCCCTGCACAAGGATGCTAACGAAGCACATCCTCCAGCCTCTCTCACCAGTGACAATGAAAATTGGGATGCCATTAAAGCAGGCCCTATTTTTGGAGAAGAAGGAGGGGTGGAAGTTCCTCAAAATGTTTGATTTGATTGCTTTGTTTGATTTGAATTGTTTGCTTTGATTGATTTGATTTCATTTGTTTTGATTTGATTTGATATGGATTGATATTTGGTGTGGATTGATATTTGTTGTACAAAACATGTATACATATGCATTAATATTTATATGATCTTTGATTAATTATCATGTTTATCAATATAATTATCTCTTAATCTATATTATATACTCCATTGTATAGTTTATTAATGTAGGTACTAATTCAAGAATGAGGGGGAGTTATATAGTTTGGAGTTAGTTTTTTGTTGATGACAAAGGGGGAGAAGTATAAAATAGGATAGTTAGGCATAAATTAAGGGGGAGTTATCAGTTTTAGGGGGAGTTATTAGGATAGAAGTAATATTTTATAAACAAAGGTTGTCATCATCAAAGAGGGGGAGATTGTTAGTCCTTGAGATGATGGTTTTGATGACAACAACCTTAGAATAAGATTATAAAATATAAATACTAACATTATAATTTAGATATATATGTATATGCAGGATTTAACCATGCAGGTATCAAGAACGAAGACTGTACAGTATAGAGATTCAAGATATCAAGATTGAAGACTCATGAGTATCAAGAATATCAAGATTATCAAGAGTTCAAGATTTCAAGAATAAGTAATTTAATTAGGAATTTTGTTAAAACTCCTAGAAAAGCACTGACATCTTAAAATCCAATTTAGTCGTGGAATGGAATCCACTTCGAGCCCGTTAAAGGGATGGAACCCTAAGTAGGATGGAACCTACGAAAAATCTAGTGGAACATTATTTTGTATCCGCTAACTTTTATTCAAATGATTTTACAAAATTATCTTGTTTTCAAAATGATTTCAAAACCTTCTTTTAAAAAAGAATCAAAAACATCTATCCTGATTTTAAGTACTTTTAGCCTCAAAATAATCTTTATTTTCAAAATCAAATTATCCTTAGTTTTAAACTATCTTTAATAATAAATTTAATATTTATACTTAGATTTAAATATAAAATTATAGTAAAATTTTATATATATTATTCTCTATATTTACTTATGTATTTTAACTATAGTTAAGTATATTTATAAAGTTTAAAATAGTTTTAAATATAAGATAGAAGTAATTTTCAAAGAAAAACAAATCACCAAAATTTCCTTTGGGATGTCGATATACCCAAGATACCCATGTCGACATAGTGGCAGTTGGTTTCAAAAATTTGAATTTCAAAAGAAGTGTCTATTCGCCATAACCTTTCACGAATGGACATGGCTGTTGTTCTTCTATAAACAGGGGATGTTTTCAACGAATTTTATATATTATATTTTTCTGGTTTTCACTCCTCTTCTTCTTTCACATTTCTTCATATATATTCTTACCATTACTCTGCCGAAATCACCATTGAATCTAACTAGATCATTTCTGGTTTGATTCTCTATCACTATCTCAACTAGACCTCAGTGCTATTCAGAGTTGTAGACTTCTTTGTAATTATTCAAGTGAGAAAAGGTGTGATTGTAGCCTTGGAAATCAATCAAGTGAGAAAAGGTGTGATTGTAGCCTTGGAAATCAATCAAGTGAGAAAAGGTGTGACTGTAGCCTAGGAAATCAATTGGGTGAACTTGTTGCCCGGGAAATCAATTATCTCTACCCAGAGGATTGTGAATCTGGAGTGGTGTACCTCATGGCCTTGAAATCGAGGGTTGTAATTGTAAAGATTGCTTTCGAAAGGAAATCCGTACTTATGTGCGGGACTGGATGCAGGGTAACTCCGAACCAGTATAAAATCCGGTGTGTTCTTTCTTTATTGCTTTTACTTTATATCTGCATCTATGTTTGATTCTGTGATCATATCTGTGTCTGAATATTGCATACATTTGTGTACAAATTAAGATAAACTCAAAAAGAATTAGTAATTCCTTAAAACACTATTCACCCCCCCTCTAGTGTTAATTCTAGCCTTAAGATCCGTAATCCGCATTTCTTACATTTGGTATCAAAGCAAGGTTTTCAAAGTTTCATAATCTGAATTTTGAAAATTTTCAAAATGGCTACCAACACTAGTACTGTTACTACTACCAACACTAGTTCATTTGTAGAAGGTCAGTCTACTGTCTGACCACCACTTTTTAATGGCAGTAACTATGCATATTGGGCATGTAGGATGAAAATATATTTACAATCTGTAGGACTAGACACTTGGAATATCACACAAAATGAATATTCTGAACCCACAACTGATTTTGCACAGTGGACCGCTAAGCAAAAGACTGTTTCACAAAATAATTCTAAAGCAATGAATATTCTGTTTTGTTCACTTGATAGGAATGAATTTAATAGAGTGTCAGTTTATAAGTCTGCATATGAAATTTGGAAAACTTTGCAAGTTACTCATGAAGGAACAAGCAAAGTTAAACAGACCAAAATTTCCATGCTCACAAATCAATTTCAATTATTTAAAATGAATTCTAATGAGTCTATTTCCGATATGTATAGTAGATTTCAGGATATTGTGCATTCTCTAATATCCTTGGGAAAGGAATTTGCCGAAGAAGATCAAGTCAGAAAAATCTTAAATTCTCTTACTCCAGAATGGGATCAAAAGACACTTGCGATCGAAGAGGCAAATGACATCAGTACCTTAAAGATAGAAGAATTAATTGGAAATCTAATGTCGTTTGAAGTCCAAATGATCAGGATAAGAGAAAGCAAAGCATCTGAAAAGAAATCAATGGCATTCAATGCATTAACCGATGGATCAGACTCAAATAGCGATAATGATGAAGAGATAGCCTTTATGACCAAGAATTTTCGGAAATTCCTGAAATACAGAAAGATGAATAATCTCAAGAGAAACAACTATAAGAACGTTGGAAATCAGAATGTAGTGCCAAACAATATCAAATGCTTCAACTATGACGAATCAGGCCATATCAAAAGAGACTGTCCGTATCCAGATAAGAAAAACCTTCCTATAAACAATGATTCCGTAAAGAAACGAAAACATGCTTTTACTGCTACTCTAGATGACTCAGACTCATCTTCAAGCGATGATGATCAAAAGACAGATAATTCAAATATGTGTTTCACGGCAGTTCACGACTCCTACGAATTCAGAGAAACGGACTCAGAAAAAGGTACACATTTACAATACAATTGGTTGAAATTGCATGCTTAGAATTTATTGCTTGATTGATTGATTTTGAATTGGTGTGTTGTTTGAAATTTAAAATTTTTATTTTTATTATTATCTTATTATATTATTATTTTATTATTATTTTTATTTTTTAGTATCATAATATTTTATGGAATATACTAATAATATTCCAGATATATATAGACATTAAAAATAATAAGTATATATATATATTAGAATTCTTATGAAAAATAAATTATAAAAATTAAAAGACACATGTCGACATGGTCCCTACCATGATGTCGACATGGGTACAGAATTTGAAATTCAAAATTTGAATTCAAATGGTTGAATTTCCCTCCACCTTTTCACTTCATTCAATTCTCTGAAAAGGCATCTTTTGACTAGAGAATATGTCCTTTGAGAATCAATTTATTCACTATCTTTTATCACATCTTTTCACTTTCATTCAAATTCAAACTCTCTCTTCAAAATTTCAAGCTCTCTACTCTCTACTCTAATGGCTTCTTCTAGCAACCCCTCTACCATGAGAATTTCCAGAAAGAAAAAAGAGCAACTCTTCAATGATCCGGAGGCCATAAAAGCATACATCAATTATGCTAACTATGGAAAATTCCATCCCGGAAAGTTTGCTTTATTTCAAGATTTTTCTACTTATGAAATTGATTCTCTTTTTGCAAATAATCATGTTCTTAGTCTTATTGATGCTTCTCAAAATGATTTTGTTTGCTAACCAAATCTTGTTAAAGTAAGCAAGAAGCTTGGATTATCTTCATCATCCTCTAACTAGTTCTATCTTTTCATTTCGTGTGTATTAGTTTAGTTTGTTTAAATTTGAATGTTCATGTAATTCTTTATGATTAATCATTGTATCACTCTATTATACAATGAAATTGAATTCCTTTTTCTGTTATCTAGCTTATCTTATCTCCAGAATAAATATTGTTAATATATTATATAAATATATATATACATAATTATTCACAAAATCAAAATAAGCCATCAAAATTCACTGCACCGTGTCGACATCCCCCTATGACCATGTCGACATGTATTGGTTAGAAATGACATTTCATTTTAAATTTGAAATTTGAATAACTACCTCATGTCTATTCATTTCAAATGAATTTCTACACCTATAAATACCTATTTCTTCCAGAATTCATCACTCAATATTATTTCTTATCTACTTTGTCTATCATTCTTCTCTCAAACTAAAATATGGCCAATCCAATTCATAATTTAACCGAAAATCTTGAAGAAACTCTTAATTCTTTTAAGAATATTCTTTCATTCATTCTTCGTAATCAGCGACACTTAGAGCTGAGTCAAATGCAGATGATCAAGAAGCAAGAAAGGCATTTCGATGCAATACGATGGAAGATTTCCTCCCTGCACAAGGATGCTAACGAAGCACATCCTCCAGCCTCTCTCACCAGTGACAATGAAAATTAGGATGCCATTAAAGCAGGCCCTATTTTTGGAGAAGAAGGAGGGGTGGAAGTTCCTCAATATGTTTGATTTGATTGCTTTGTTTGATTTGAATTGTTTGCTTTGATTGATTTGATTTCATTTGTTTTGATTTGATTTGATATGGATTGATATTTGGTGTGGATTGATATTTGTTGTACAAAACATGTATACATATGCATTAATATTTATATGATCTTTGATTAATTATCATGTTTATCAATATAATTATCTCTTAATCTATATTATATACTCCATTGTATAGTTTATTAATGTAGGTACTAGTTCAAGAATGAGGGGGAGTTATATAGTTTGGAGTAAGTTTTTTGTTGATGACAAAGGGGGAGAAGTATAAAATAGCATAGTTAGGCATAAATTAAGGGGGAGTTATCAGTTTTAGAGGGAGTTATTAGGATAGAAGTAATATTTTATAAACAAAGGTTGTCATCATCAAAGAGGGGGAGATTGTTACTCCTTGAGATGATGGTTTTGATGACAACAACCTTAGAATAAGATTATAAAATATAAATACTAACATTATAGTTTAGATATATATGTATATGCAGGATTTAACCATGCAGGTATCAAGAACGAAGACTGTATAGTATAGAGATTCAAGATATCAAGATTGAAGACTCATGAGTATCAAGAATATCAAGATTATCAAGAGTTCAAGATTTCAAGAATAAGCAATTTAATTAGGAATTTTGTTAAAACTCCTAGAAAAGCACTGACATCTTAAAATCCAATTTAGTCGTGGAATGGAATCCACTTCGAGCCCGTTAAAGGGATGGAACCCTAAGTAGGATGGAACCTATGAAAAATCTAGTGGAACATTGTTTTGTATCCACTAACTTTTATTCAAATGATTTTACAAAATTATCTTGTTTTTAAAATGATTTCAAAACCTGTTTTTTAAAAAGAATCAAAAACATCTGACCTGATTTTAAATACTTTTAGCCTCAAAATAATTTAATTTTCAAAATCAAATTATCCTTAGTTTTAAACTATCTTTAATAATAAATTTAATATTTATACTTAGATTTAAATATAAAATTATGGTAAAATTATATATATATATATATTATTCTCTATATTTACTTATGTATTTTAACTATAGTTAAGTATATTTATAAAGTTTAAAATAGTTTTAAATATAAGATAGAAGTAATTTTCAAAAAAAACAAATCACCAAAATTTCCTTTGGGATGTCGACATAACCAAGATACCCATGTCGACATAGTGGCAGTTGGTTTCAAAAATTTGAATTTCAAAAGAAGTGTCTATTCGCCATAACCTTTCACGAATGGACATGGTTGTTGTTCTTCTATAAATAGGGGATGTTTTCAATGAATTTTATATATAATATTTTTCTGGTTTTCACTCCTCTTCTTCTTCCATATTTCTTTATATATATTCTTACCATTACTCTATCGAAATCACCATTGAATCTAACTAGATCATTTCTGGTTTGATTCTCTATCACTATCTCAACAAGACCTAAGTGCTATTCAGAGTTATAGACTTCTTTGTAATTATTCAAGTGAGAAAAGGTGTGATTGTAGCCTTGGAAATCAATCAAGTGAGAAAATGTGTGCTTGTAGACTAGGAAATCAATTGGGTGAACTTGTTGCCCGGAAAATCAAGTATCTCTACCTAGAGGATTGTGAATCTGGAGTGGTGTACCTCATGGCCTTGAAATCGAGGGTTGTAATTGTAAAGATTGCTTTTGAAAGGAAATCTGTACTTATGTGCGGGACTGGATGTAGGGTAACTCCGAACCAGTATAAAATCCGGTGTGTTATTTCCTTTATTGCTTTTACTTTATATCTGCATCTGTGTTTGATTCTGTGATCATATCTGTGTCTGCATATTGCATACATTTGTGTTCAAATTAAGATAAACTCAAAAAGAATTAGTAATTCCTTAAAACACTATTCACCCCCCTCTAGTGTTAATTCTAGCCTTAAGATCCGTAATCCGCATTTCTCACAAATGGCAGTCGAAGGAAACTTGCTGGCATATTTCTGATTCTCGAGTAGCTTGTGGTAGGTTGACTTGGATCCAGGCTGGCCCATACTAAAGCGGATTAAGCTAAGAAATCTTGATTAGCCCATCTTCTTATTTACAAAAAATTTGAGTGATAGTAATAATTTGCTATTATACCAAATTAAAAACCAGCATTGAATTATGAAAATTATGTTTATCAATTTGAATTTAATCTATAGTACCACAGTAAAATTAAATTACTCAATGATTCTACTGAAAAAACTATATAATAACACATCACAAAATTTGTTGAAAATTAAATATTACATTTGACAAAATTTGTTGGGAATTAATTTTAGATAATAATTAATTTATTAATTTTAGATGATAAAATGATAAAAAATAATAGTAGTCCACTAATGATTTTAATATATTATGACAACCTTTTTATTCAATTAAAAGGATTAATTTGTAATAAATTTCCAAATTAATAATTACAAATCGAATAAATAAATAATAAAAATATAGTCAAGCAACACTATCACCATGGTTAGTGCTCTGACTTTTATTCGAGAGGTCATAGATCCGAAAATCGGGTAGCGTATTCAAACCCTATACATTTAGTGACATGTACTATGCGATATACTATCTAAGACCTGTAGTAGTACTATTTGCTACCACTTAAGTACTTAATTTAAATAAAATCTTATTAAAAGCAATGAATACATCACAATTTCTAAGTAAAACTTTTGTCCTTCATGTTAAAACCCTGCTTGATAACGCAAGGTAAATTTGATGAGGACTAAGCAAGTTAAAAAACATGGTAACACATGTTTTCCTCCATAAAGTTAATTATATGAGAATTTGAATTTATCATATGTCTATGGCATGTATGTAAATTAAATAATAAGGAATATTTACAAACACCAATAAATATCATTCAACATAAAAATGTGAAATAATAAAGCATACATAGGAAAAAAACAGCTGCCCAAGAAGATTTAGAAGTTGAACCCAATTTGGCAGTTATTAGACGACCTATTCGAATCGTTGATCATGATGAAAAGCGATTGAGAAGGAAGATTGTAAGGTTGGTTAAAGTTTAACGGAGTGGAGATGCAAAGGATTGCACCTGGGAAACAGAAGACAGAATGAGGAAGGCATATCCTGAGTTTAGGATTGATGTATAGACTGTATCTATCGACATATTGTACTCACAGCTTGTGGTGTAGTCACTTATTCATACTATTGTATATATATTCCATCTTATCAAATATATTTCCTTTTCGAGCAAGCTTCTTCCTTAATTTCGGGGACGAAATTCTTTTAAGGGAGGAAGAATGTAACGACCCAGAATTTGACCACTTCAAAAAATAACATTTAAAGTGATTTTAAATGTAAAATAT
The DNA here is from genome assembly GCA_030737815.1 of Allium fistulosum. Lineage (NCBI taxonomy): Eukaryota > Viridiplantae > Streptophyta > Magnoliopsida > Asparagales > Amaryllidaceae > Allium > Allium fistulosum. The sequence goes on from CM060907.1 coordinate 561,300,913, forward strand.
ATTACATTTCATGATCTAAATAATATTAGATAGGATTTGGAAAAAGAAATATACACAAAAATATGAACAATTGCTTATATAGGTAAAAGTGACAAAATCCTGATTTTAGTGGTTAAATAAATTATTTTAATTAATTTGTGAGTGTTTGTATTTTTAAATAACAATATAAAAATTTATTTTTAAATTTGGTTTACATAAATAAATAGTTTAACTAAAACGTTAAAATGTGACCGTAAAACATTTTGTTGAAATTCATCGTTTTGTTGATTTAAAGTTGTCGCAACATTGTTGCACCTTTATTTTATTATATATGAACATATATTCAAATAGTATAAGTATTAATTAAGTTTCTAATCAAGTTTACTTTTACTAAACATACTTAGAAAATTCTAGAATATAATTAAGAAAAAGTAAGCATATAAAGACAAAAAAGCGTTATAAAGTCAAAAAGTACACATCAAATCAAGCAAACATAATTATTACTTTCTTTACTTAATACTTAAGTGAAAATGATATAAAGTAATGATTTGAAATGTTATGTTAAGTGTTGAAAAAAATTAGTTTGCTTAAAGTATAAGAAAATGGTATTTTGGTCTTTCTACAAAATATTATTTTAATCCAAATTTTTTTTATAAATAACCATCCACTTTCTTTACTTTTTTCACAACTTCTTCTTCCTTTTTCAAGCTTTCTTCACTTCTTTAATGGCCTCTCTCCTTAATAAAATAATGCCGAAATATTCTAAAATTATTTACTAAAGAAATATTCATCAAAACTCCACCCGAATCACTTCAAACACCTCCTCTTCCTCCCCTTCCCACCGCACACACTTCCACCACCCACGGCCAAGCATTCCTTCCTCTTCCACCTAGGCCGTGAGCAATATTCCCCCCAAGCTTGTCGAGCCATCCAAGGTCCAATCGTGCAATGATTCGTGAGCGAAAAAAATACGAGTAGCGGAGCTATAGCCGATTTTCCGTTCGCCAAAACCAAACAAAGTGAGAACTCCTATTTATATGTATATATTTGGTTGTGATGTTGTGATATGTTTGTTTGGATGTTTGGTTATGATATTGATTTCCGTATGTTGTTTATTGCATGTAAATATTGAAACAAGTCACGATATATACGACATTGATTCACATGGAAAACACTTTCCAAAATGAATTGAAAAGTAATATGGAATCATTTAATGCTTTTTAAAATGATTAAAAATGTATTAGAAATGTTTTATAAACATATAAACTTGTTTTAACAAAGTTTGGATGAAAAACATGAAACATGTTAAAAGTAGGCGCGTCGCGCAACGGTAGTTCGCGATTTCGCGCCAAAAAGTTTAAATAAGTATACGGAATGAAATTTAGCTCAGAATTCTTCGAGATAAGAATTTTTCGAACTATTATATCCATATCTTTCAAACAAAGAAAGAAAATCAAAATTTCATTAAGTAAATTTTGAAATATGTCTAAAACAATTTTCTAAAAACATCGCGGTTTTGCAGTTCGGAATTCAAAAAAGGATTTCTTTATAAATTGATATTTTAAATTTTTAAAAAATATGAAATAAACTAAAAATCTTTTAAAAGTGATTTAAGTTGAAAAGATGGATTTCTAAATGATATAAAAGTCGTTTTGAAGAATATAGCTTTTAAAACACTATTTGCAACGCTTTTCTATAACTTTTGAAATAAAGGTTGAAACTTAACAATGCTTTCCCAAATCCTTTGTAAACATTTTTAAGTAAATAATAAAGTATTTTAAAAGAGATTTGAACAATTTAAAATTACTTCAAAGATTTAAAAATGGAAAATGAGTATGCGGAAACGACTAGTAAATTTGTCCCGCCTGTGAGAGATATAAAATAAGATGTATAACTAAGGTTAGGAATGAAGCAACCAGTACCCTGAACTTACCTGGCCTTCACTTTAATTTTTAGACGAGGGGTGGAACAGATCGAAGGAAAAGCCCGGATACTCAACTTGGATTTTATAGAAATAATCTTCTTATACTCATTATTAAAATCCAAAGAGGGAATCCGTCCTATTCGTGGAATTTAAAAGGTGATCTCACCGTTATTCCGTTTATTGCACTTGTTGAATACGGAAGTTGATAGTGAATAAAATAGAGTGATTTCTATAATCCTATTTTCTCAAAAGATAATCTTTAAAAATAATTGGAGAAATATTTAAAAGAGAGGTTTAAATGATTCCATATTTAAAGAAGAAGATTTTGAAAATATATATCTCCCTAAGATATCTTGATAAAGAGGATTGAATCAATTAACCAATAATCATCTACTTATAAAACATCATTTTTATCGATGATTGGATTCGAAGGAACCGAGATCGGATTTGGGATGATTCCTATCCGAAAACCACTTTGAACTAATCTACGTTCGTAGTAAAACGTGTTTGAAGATAGATGATTTTGAAGATGGAGATCTTCATGATGTAGGGATGTTTTCCACTAGTCCCTCGAGGTGAAAATAACAATATCATATGGTGGTAGCAGTGCTTTGTTGTGAAAATCGCTGATGCACGGACTTCTCGCTACTAATGGAGTAGGAGAGTACCTTCGATTTATCCTGTTCCTGGACAACTTGTATGGACAAATGTCTGACATTGCATTCTAAATTGTATTGAGTGATCTTTATAAAACGTATATCTACAAGGTGGCGGAGAAGGCAACTTCTCTTAGCTTAACACCTTTCTCTGAGACATACGAGCTCAGAGGTTATATGTTTGTAGAAATCAGTCATGTGATTATGGAATGGCAATGTGACATTCAAAGAAGAAAGAAGATGTGTTATGTGAAAGGTAATTATTTACCTTAGGCCTCATCACCCGGAAATGACAGAAGCAGGGTAGTAGCCGTAGGGCTAAGTGGGTCGCTCCCATTAGGAGATGTCATCACCCCTCTAAATTACTCTACATATGTCTAAGTATGTGGTGAATGTATGACTTGGGATCCCGTTAAAGGTCGGTAACGATCGGGGTGATGACATATTCGGTACTATCTAGGAAGGGGTAGGTCGGTTCTGTGTTGGTTTAGGTTTCGAGTATCTCGACCCTAGGTGTATCCCTCTAGAGGTGTACTATCGGAAGGTAGTCCCTTTCCTTGTCATTTGTATGGAATCCATTTTCCATAAGTGCCTTCGGATTTGTTTGTAGAACCTAGTATTCGAAATTTATTAATGGTAACTATTTCGGTTAAGATTAATAAGTTTATTTGCAAATGTTTTCAAAGAATGTTATTAAAAATAATATCTCTAAATTTTATGTAATAAAGAATTTTGGTTATCATAAGGTAAAAACCTGTTCCGTGTTTATGTGCGACGTGATCTTATGAGATACCTTTTTGTTTTCGAAGCATCGTACTTTGAGTTCTCACACCAGTCGCATGACTGACCCGGAGTTTGTTTTTCCCTTTAAACTTTGGATGCCCTATTTTCCCGAACAGCAAAGTAGTTAGGAAAGCTTGGATTATTTTGGAATGGAGCATGGAGCCTGGAGCATTTTTGGATCTTTTGTAGAAGCCACCTATTTATTCAGCTGTGTTATGTATTATGTAGTTATCATCATATGTAAGGATAGGCAGTTATAACTATCCCAGCTGGATTTGTATTAACTTTGATGGAGCAATTTGAAGTTATGACATGTATGATTATGAGTTGAATACGATGTGAGATTCTATTATTGTCTTGTCTTCTATATTTATTTTTTTCTTTACCTCATATGATAATCTACAGCTCCGGTACTTTGATTTATGGCACGTGAATACCAAGGATGTATTAGTGTTGATTTCTGAGTATCGAGAAGGTGGGTCGTCTCAGACACTCTCCCTTTTAGACCCTTTCCCGTGTTAACTTTTGTATACTGAATAGTAGAGTAATTTATATGAATATAATATCAAAATTTTATATAGTTTGTGAGATATTAAAATAAAGTGTAACTGGATATTGTAGAAAAACGGTTGAATATTTACACATCTAGCTTGGTTTGAAAGTAAATAAAATGTAGCTTTTAAATGTTTGTTGTCCTAGAAAATGGATGGAAAAAAAATTTAGTGTCTTAATATTTGTCCAAAAATATTGTAGCATATATAATATTCTTTACATGTGGGTGGCATGATTTTATACTAAAACACAACATAGTACGTACAATATTCCTGATAATGTTTGCAATGTTTAGACTCCAATTAATGGAAAGATTATCACGAATACAAAGTAATTCATACCTATTTAATTCGGACAACTTCGATATTTTATGTGTTTTTGATCAGTTGCTTGTAAATAAAGGTTTGAAGGTAATTTCTTTATGTTAGTTTTTCCAATGATATGATAATTTTTATCATTGCTTTTTTTTGCACATGCATTTGCTGCTTCATTGGGTTTTGTTTTCTTCTCTTCTTGCTTGTCTTCACTTTGCATTTGTCTCGTCAAACATCCAATTTGATGTATATTATAGGTGGTTGATGAAATGTGCTCACTGCTCACCGTATGTTCTGTCCTTTGTCTGTGTGCTGTAGTTTAATTTTATACTAAAATACAATGTTCTATGCATTTAGCACTGTGTAGAGCATTCAGTGCTGTATATATATTTCAGTGCTGTGTAACATCTACATGTATCATACATTACAGCGTCCGTGTTGTAAATTTTCAAATAGCTTTGGGATTTGGGTTTTTTGTTTGGAAGAGATGAAGAAAAGAAGAAAGAAGAGATAAGTCCCACATGCTAGAAAATCAAGAACTATATTTGTATAAATATAGGTTTCTCATGTGGATGTTGGGGCCATGGGGCTCCCACATGTTTGCTTTTTTGTGAGGAGAGAAGTCATGCAACACCACACGCGCGCCACCGTCCGATCGGGTTTCGGGTTCGAAAATATATTTTTGGATCATATGTGAACAGTAACGGGCCGAATTTATGAAATTGAATAAAGGGCGGGAAATTGCAACGGTTTTCTGAACGTTGCAAAATATGAATAGACGCGACGTTTAAATTGAATCCGTTTGTAACCATTGCAAACGGTTGTGACGCTTGGCGATTAGGCACATCTTTACATCTATAAATAGCAACGCTCAGAAAACATTAAAAGACAATTTTTTCTTGCGCTCTTCTTCTTCTTCTTCTTGGACAGATCTGCGACGCCATGGAAGTCTTGCTAATCGCTGCACTTCCATTACTATATATTTTGTGGCATCTGCTAGGTGTTTCAAACGCTGAATCATTGCAGATTTGTTTCTTCTTCCTCTTCATTTTTTTTTCTATAAAAAATTGCATCATCAGAAACCATTGCTAAAGTGTTCTTGGTCGAATCAAAGGCGTACAAACTTTGAATCCGATTTCGCTGTTATAGGACTTAATTGAATCCTGAAAGTCGATTGTTCGATAACCCATTTGTACCTGGTGGGTTGAACTATTGTCTGAAAGAATCTATTCCATAGATCCTTGAAGTCAGAAGTACAGCATTATCTTCTTCACAATCGCCATCAAATTTGTCTCGAACCGCAAGATCCCCAACAGTCCGATGTATGGTTATGATGGTTATCCAATAGAGACTATAAGAAAACACTGGAAGGCAAAGGCTAGCAAAAGATATTCGGATATGGTTAGCGATATATAGGAAAAGAATGCTAGAGGTGCCAAATGCTTATTCAGGTACTATAGGTTATTTGAATTTCTTGCATGTGTACCATCTTTTTTGAAATGCAATGGACTTTTTTTCCCATTTTACTTTATCAATTTGACCATCTTTCAGCAAAGATCAGATACACCATATTAGTTAAATAACATAATGAAACAATGTTAGCCAATGATATAAGATGAATTTAACAACAGAGAGAGGATAAAACCTTATAGCGTCTACCTTTTTTCTTCTGAACCAAGGGCGGATCCAGCCCTGGGCTCAACTGGGCTGCAGCCCAGGATAAAAAAAATCAAAATCTTACCCTAGCCCAGCCCGAAATGGAGGAACCAAAGCCTAAGTCATCCTCTAAACTTTAGACTGCATGCGCGTTTCTTCTCCTGTCAGTTTCTAGAGACATTTCTTCATGCGCGTCAATTCTAGTTACTGCATTAATTTTTCAAGTTGTGGGGTGATTTTTCAATCCAGGTGATTTTCCATTTTCTTTCAAATTACTAGATAGGAGATTAGTTCTTTGAATGAAAAAACTCTAAATTTTGGGCTTCTCATGTTTCAAATCTCAAATTGGGTCGCAATTTGCATTACTACAGTCTGCATGTATGTTCTTTAGGAATTAGGTTGTAGGCTGATTGAATTTTATTCAATTGTTATTTGCTAGTTTAGTTCTTTATTCATTGACAGTATTGCAGTTTGCAACCATTGATTTTTGTTTGAAAATGATAGTTAAAGCAGTTAAAACAATTGATTTTTGTCAAATTATGTTTTTTAAAGTAGTTTCTGCCTTTCTAGAAATAAGTTTGAATATGAATATTTTTCAAAAAAAAATTAATTACCTTATTATTTAGATTCATTTCTCTTTAAATAAAAATATTACGTTAGTCAATTAATTTGATTGTTATTTTGTTGAACTTTAGAATTTGAAAAAAAGCAAGCTTTGAAGTCAGCCCACCCTTGCTTTAATTCCTAGATCCGCCCTTGTTCTGAACCAAGATGCACGTGTGACTATTTTAGGTGTTGTGCAAAGCCTAGTGTAAACATGAAAAAGTAGCAGGTGTATGTAAGGTCTCGATTGGTCAAATATAAGGTATATTTGTTGAAGTCGAACAAATTTTTCAATGTTACTAGGAATGCTCAAAGAATATAAATGCTTCAATGCATGCCTGAACTAGATAATTTGATTTAAGTAATTCCTTGTAGGACATTTGCTTCAACCGGGGAAGCTTCTGATGTTGATGACGATCTATGGCTCTAATGAGTTTTCTAGAAAGTTATAAATTCAACCATTATTTCTTATCTATGCAAGCTCTATTTCATTGATTTTGAATATTAACTTAGAGCATCTTAAAAATTAACAATTATATTTGTGATAAGAACACCCCTCTTTACTATCTGCAACTTCCCTTTACTCTCTGCCCTCCCTGCTTCATCTATTTCTACAAATGGAAAAAGAGCATTGGTAGTAAAATAAGTAAATAGGGAGTGATGTGTCACTCCCCTTTTATCTTATTTTGCTGGGAACTTGGTTAATATATCACTACTAAAAACACGGTAAATTGTGACGCCCATTTCCAGCGGCCGCCAACGGCGTGTCGATCTTTTTGCGACGGCAGACAATTTCCGTGGCAGCAATGAAAATAAAATAATTAGCCATCGAAAGCCGTTGAAACCGTCGCAAATGAAGCCGTTGGCGGCTGTCGAAAGCTGTCGAAAAATCGTGAATATTTTAAGCCCAGGCCGATAGTTTCGTTCATTTCCATTTCTTCCTCAAATCAGACCTCCACTCCTCTAAACCTTCCTTCACGCCGTCAACAAGCTTCCATGCCGCCAGCAGGTCTCCATCTTCGATTTTCAACTAGCTCCATTACCTATTTCTCTGTAAGAAGATTTAATTCCTAAACCTTATTTAATTTTGATTTGTTAAATTATGGTTAATTTGTTTTTATAGTTATATAATACCTCATTGATTGTTTCATATACCCTATTGAATGCTAACTAGGTTGTTATTATAATTGTTTATCATTGAAATGTTGAGAAAATAAAAAAATTTAGTGTATATGTGCGCTAATTAGTGTATATGCGTTGATTAATTAGTGCATACGCGCATTAGGGATATTTTGGATTAATTAGAGTCGATGCTCAGAATTTGATGTATACGTTTTCAAGATGACGAAAACGACGATTTAGTGTATGCGTTTTTTAGATAGTAAAAAAATTATTAAAAAAATTGTTCTATAATACATTTTACTTTTTGTAAATCCCTTAGAGAGTTTTTGGCTCCGTCTGACAAATATTGTATATGATCGTTATATGGATATTCGTTTTTATCACAGAACGGACATTTATATTCATTCGATACAATATTTGTCAGATTTGTCCCTGTATTGAACAAGTTACAAATATAGTGGTAATTATATTTTGTAAATTATTTTATTTTAAACGGTTCACAAAATTTCGACAACACTTTCTTTTTGTTTCCCATGTCCACACATATGTGTACGATACAAGGAACAAAGTGAAAATGCTGGCGAAATTTTGTTGAACCGTTTAAAATAAAATGATTGCAAAATATAATTACTACCGTGTTTGTAATGGAAAGTAGGATGACCAAACATCAAAGTGTAAAAAAATAATCTAAAAATTGTAGATTATATTCATATAATAATTTGTGTAAATCCATTTGAAAATAAAATTAAATAGAATAATATTATATATTTACGAAAATTTAAATGTATTATTTATTTGAAAAATAAAATGTCAAGACGTAAATGATTAATGCGTTTTTATGTTTAAAGTAGGAAAAATAGTTAATTATTTTATCGATCGGAGCTGGATGTACCAATAAAGAAGAGAAATTGGAGGCTCAATAAGTGAACATTTTCAAAATGGTGTACATTCCTTTATTGAATTCGCTTTACGTAATAATGGAAACGACAAAGAAATTTGTTGTCCATGTAGTAGGTGCAAACTATTGAAGCATTTGATACCGGATATGTTAATAGTTATAATTTGGTATGAGATTGTCATGGAGAACTTATAGCACCTAATCTCGTACATTCGGAGGAGGAGGTGGATAATGAACTTGTTCTGACGAATTTCATAAAAGATATGGTTGAAGATGCAGCACGTTCAATGTTCCCTACTTTTGAAGTTGATGGTAACGATGTTAATGTCGAAGAAGAGCCAACTATTAAAGCAAAAAAATGATTTATTGGAGGCTGCTAAGAAACCCCTTTAGGATGGTTGTACAAGCGGCACTCAACTTTCAATAACTGCAGAATATATTACGATGAAATCAAAATACAACTTCACAGAAGCCGGGTTTACAACTATAGTACAAGCTGTAAAATGGCATATGCCACCCGATAATTTAATGTGCGAAAATAATTATGATGTGAAAAAACTTATGTCTGCTTTTGGTTTGCCATATCAAAAAATGGATACATTTTGGTCTATAATCGTTACACCTTACAATTTGGTTCGAAATATTCATCTTGGCCTATAATCGTTACACCTTACAATTTACCTCTGTGGATGTGTATGAAAAGTCCATATATGTTTCTCACTATTGTCATTCCTGACCCTAATGATCCGACACAAGGAATCGACGTATATTTACAATTTTTTATTGAAGAGCTGAAAACACTATGGTATGAAGGTGTTGAAACATACGACATTTAAAAAAAATCGTATGTTCGCTTCTCTACTGTGGACTATAAGCGATTTTCCTGCGTATGCAATTCTATCGGGTTGGAGTACGGCTGGTCGTCTAGCTTGCCCTTATTGCATGGATGAAACACGAGCATTTTCTTTACCGCGTGAGAAGAAAATTTCGTGGTTTGACTGTCATCGGTGTTTTCTCCATATTAATCATCCTTTTAGAAAAGATAAAAAAACTTTACAAGTAATAGAGTTGAGACCTTACGACCACCAACGATTTGATCAAGCGAAGATATTTATGACCTTGTAAAGGATTATCCAAAGATACATGAAACCGACGAACAAATTGAAATTCAAGATAAATCGACGATTCATAATTAGTGCAAACAAAAGTATATTTTAGGAGTTGCCTTATTGGAAAAATCTCCTAATTCATCATAATATTGTAACGATCTGAGAATTTTCAGCGATTTTATAACGTAAATAACGAAAATTTCTTGAAATATAAATGATAAAATTTTGAAACGAAATTTTGATATTTGGAATGCGTTTATTTAATTTGAGTAATGTGTAAAAATTTCATTGAAACATATTAAAGTAAATTTATTTGCGAAATTTAGATTATAAATTTAATCCGTTAAATTGATGAAATTTAAATATTTTCGGAAACTAAATATTTTTATATAATAAAAATGTAATTCATTTTCTGAGAAAGGCGTCGAAATTCGTTTTGGCAAATTTGGACTTCTCCAGCTCCGTTTATCTTATTTTCTGTGTTTTTGCAGCATTTTCGGTAGCGAAAATTCGAGTTTTTAAGATTTGATTGGATCGCAGATATCTGTGTACCATTCTATCTGTCTTGTCGTGCTGATCTTCACAGTATATTTATTCATTCACTTTGAGATCCAGTACGCGTAAGAAACGAGAAACGGTGCGTTGTATCGGTACCGGAAATCTTGACATTTTTCTACCCTTTCCTTTTTCTCTGATGTGAACTGCGCAGCCGAAGTGAAACGCGCAGCCAAAGTAATAAATGAATTGCAATTATAACTTTTCACCTCAATAGCAGAGAACTTGACAGCTAATATTATTTTTATTCTTTTTCTATTATATATCCTCTTTGCTTTCTTCACTTTGCTCACATTCTTCATTTACAAAAGAGGTGCGTTACATTTTCTTCCTGTAGCTCTCTGTTTCCTTTCTCCTTTTCTTTCTCTTTTCCTTTTTCTCTTTCTTTTTCCTTGTCTCTGTTAGTTTTGCCATTTTTTTATGACCATGCTCTCCTCTTTGCCAAGCAAATCCATGCTTCCATTTTCTTTTTCTCTTACCAAACCCGTGCCTTCCTCCTACAAAACCCGATTCAAACTCGAAGCCACCCCGAAGCCAGACCGAGACCACCCAACTCCTCTCCGTGTCATCAATCCACGCTACTCTTCCCACCAGCATCCAACCCACCGCCGCCTACACCTCCGCGTACCTGCTTCGGCCTGTCATATGTCGAATCCAAACCGATGCCACCCCAGTGCAAAACCCCATGAAACCCGAGCAAAACCCCCCTGACAACCCTCTGTCAACATATATACATATGTTATATATATAGGTTGCTTGAAATTTTGGCTCACTGTCAAGCTCATTTGAACAGGCTGCACACATTTTGTTTTTTCTTACTCTCAAACTATTTTGCTGTATACAAAGTTATATGAATATCACGCATATACATGTAGCATGGCCGAAGCTACATTGGTCCATCCGAGGTTATTTATAAATTGATATGTATGGGTTTTAAATGTATATATATGTGTCGTGCATATATGCGAGAGAAAAAAAATGTTGTACGTGTTTCACATTTTTGAAGGCATTATGTTGCATGTGTATTGATGGCCCCATCCCCTTGTATAAAATCACCCTTCCCATATTCACAAGTGAAAGTTGCTGTGCACTCTCGTCCTTTTATTCACCATTGTTCGTGCATATGTGCTTTATTATATAATGTGTAGACTTCTGTTTGAAAAAGTGATGTGACAGCTTACCAGTGTTGTACATGCACTAGTCATAATATGGGTACATACATATGCTGCACACGTTTATATGTGCAGAAGTGTATACATTTTGAACCTGAGCTTGTTCAGGTAAAGCACATTACATATATTGTTGACAAGAGGTGGATATGTGTCACATTTAGGAATTTGTCGACAAGTTATATGTTGTATATATGTACAAGTGTTCCTTCAAATTCTTAAAAACAAATGCATACATATACTTTGCGGATGTATGTATATGTATTTGTTTTCGTCAAATTTTCATGCTAAATTCATTTTCTTGTTGTCGCAGCTATTTGAAAACATCGTGCCGTGTCTGTCACTCTCGAATTCCATCGTTCTCTAGCCACAAAGGTGAGCAATCACTCACGATTAACACTCTTATGCTTATTAAATTGATTTCGTAGGAAATGACAATTTAAACGTACTGTTAAAAAAAAACTAAATTGCTAGCTATTAACTGTTAAATATGATAAGCTATTTTTGATTTCTTCTGAGATTGACACTGTTATATGTTAATTTATTTCGCCAAGTAGTTGTTATGTTATGCTATGCTATTTATTGTTCTCACTCTGCAAGTTCCCTTAGTTTAGAAATCACTATGGGTTGAAATGATACATACCCGAACGGACTTTAGAATAGGAGAACTTCGTTATGGGTTGAAATGATAAACCCAAACGATTTTCAGTAAATTATTGAAATTTTGGGATTTTGGGTTTAAAAATATAAACCCGTAAAATTTTTAAAATCATTACGGATTAAAATAACAAATATCCGTACCACTTGACCATAGGATATAAAATTATATACGGACACCATTGGTCTATTTTGAGGAAATATGATTTCCAAAATTTTTGAAAGGATAAATATGAGCTTGAGTTTGAAATATAATAAGTATTCTATTTTATTATTTAAACTTAAAATTTTAAAGGTATATATTGAAGATACGAAGGATGAGTTTTAAATTAAAGGTAGTTGTAAAAATTTACTAATACTTTTATTTTCTTATATATATATAATAAAATTTTAATTTGAAAGGAGTCATTTAAAATTTTATTTAAATTAGATTTTTATAACTTTAAATAAATAAAGGTTTGGAAAGATACACTGGAATTTTATGGGTAATTTAAACGAGTTGATAATTGAATTTAATGGAAGATTCATTTAGGACTAAATGATTTTGAAGTGATTTGACATTGTTCAGAAAAGGTGAATGGATATTTAAAAAAAAATATAATTAAATTTGAATATTCGTTTTGACTTAAATTTGTATATTTAATTTAAATATTTATAAAGAAATTTATAAATGACCACGGTGTGAAATAAGCGTTGGGTTGTTAAAGAGACCGGGATCGGATATTGTCATACTCTCTGCCAATACTGAAAACCACTTTAACAACTGTGTACGTGGTGGAGATTCCAGAATGAAGTAGGATGGTTTGGCGAATGACTCTGTATGGTATTTACGTAGCCCTGACTCCCGTGAGTCAGCTTGATGTGGTTAAAACAAGAGCCACGCCGGGCCAAGTGAGGTCATTCCTCCTATCGGGCACATTTCTTCGAAACCTTATCTATTGCTTTTGTGATTCGATTTGGTGTGCACACCTTTGATTTGGGAGTGTGTCTCGAGGTGGGCGGTAGTAGCTGCTATGCGTCACCACCAGTCCGGATCCGCAAATGGTATATCTACCCTGGCATTGCCTCGCGTGCCTTGTCACATGTCTTATCGCGCCTTCTACGATTTTGGTTTGTACCATACCTATGGAGTGCCCTCTGATAGCCCTTCAGTTTACGGAGGAATTACGGTACTGTATAGACTATGGGAATATAAAAAAAATGTGTTAAGGGGGATATGGGTAACGCCTTAACGCTATTTTGATATTTTAATTTACTATAGACATTATATATGTAGCGTATTGTACTATGTATGTAGATAGTTTATCGGATCCTTAAAGGATGAGGTCCCAACATCCCTTTAAGTTATATTGCATTTAATTGACATTTCACTTGAACTTGATTTATCTGCATAAGAATGTTAATCCTGATTCGAGTGTTTTGTTTTGCTTTACGCTCGAGTCAGCTTGAGTGTCGCAGTATGAGATTCATCATTTGGAGCTGGAGTTCGTTGGAAGATCTAGCTTTTCTATTTTCAGTTTCAAGTTTATTCCTGTTATTCCAGTTGTATGTTCAGTCGTGTCATTTGCTTTGTACTTGAGACTTCTGTGTACTGGGATTTCTGATGTATTCTATTTTTGACTATGTTATTTCTATAGTAGATTCATGAACTACTATTTATTCTATTCCGCTACTCTATCGTAAACTCTGTGTTTGTGATTCTGTGATTGATTTATTTACTGTATGTGCTAAGTTATGCCAAATAAATATATTAACAATCTGTTATTTGGAGCAATTCAAGTTTGACATTGTCAATTTGGATGGTTCCAAATGGCGGGTCGTTACAGTTGGTATCAGAGCTCTGGTTTTGGCAAACTTAGCATATGGAGTGAAACTCATTAGAGATAGGATAGTGATATCCTAGAATGAGTTGAATTAATTTCAAAATCATATTCTTTCGTACTTAAAAATTCTATGTTGAAACTCTCTTTAATTAGGATTTCTTTTGAAATTTTAAACTGTGTACTTGTTTTGAAATCAAAATTCTTGTTTTCAGATGAGTAATCGAAGAAATATCCACGGTAGGGGTCGTGGAAATGCTCCTATACCACCAGTTGTCCCTATACCACCTGTTGTTGCTCCGGTTGTTGCGCCAGTTCAGCCTGTTAGATTCACTCAGATTTGTAAGGAGTACTCTCAATTGGGAGGCACTAAGTTTATTGGAGCCGAGAGCATTATTGAGGCCCAGCAATGGCTGAAAAATCTTGAGAGGATTTTTACGGGACTGGAAATCACCGATGCTCAGATGCGTCATCTTGCTACTTGGCAATTACAGGAGTCTGCCCAAGACTGGTGGAAATCCGTTACCGCTCAGACTATTGAGGCTAACATCACTTGGCAGCAGTTCAGGGATGCTTTTGTAGCCAAGTGGATCCCCGAAGCGGGGAAATCCCAGTTATATAGGGCATTCATGGATCTCGAGCAAGGAGACATGACTTTCGTTGAGTATGAAAGGAAGTTCAATGAGCTTTCCAAGTTTGGTCCTAGTTTGGTTGACACTCAGCTCAAGAAAAATGAGAAGTTCATTCATGGTGCTCGTCCAGAGTACTATGACCGCTTGATTAGTCATGTTCATGGCACTTTCACTTCTCTGATGGATATGGCCACCAGATTTGAGAACCCTACTTCCAAGGGTAAACAGGCCGTCTTAGCATCTCAGGGTACTTCCAGTGGTCCAAAGAAGCGGAAACCCAACTTCCAGCAGCAAAAGAAAAATTGGCAGAATGCTCATGGTATTGGATCTGTTTCCCAGAGGCAATCTCTTGATCTTTCTTCTATCACTTGTTTCAAGTGCGATAAGAAGGGTCACTATGCCAACAGCTGTCCATCCCCTGCCAGTGCCGCTATTCCTCCACCTCAGGCTACCAGAAACAATCTCTGCCATGTTTGTTTGCAACCTGGCCATTTCAAGAATGATTGTCCCTTGTATCAAAAGGGCAAGACATCTGGTGTCTTTGCCATGACATCTTCCACCCCTCCGCCACCTGCCAAGGATAACCAAGGTACTCTTCAGAGCTCATTTTCTTTGCATGTTTTTCCTGTTCGAGTCTTATTTGACACTGGTGCATCCCATAGTTTTATATCTGTTGATCTCTGTAATAAATTCGAGCATATATTGCAACCTCAATTGGCGACTTCATCATTATGTGTGATTAATCCCATTGGCGGTCCCGCCAATCTTAGAATGATTTGTAAAGGAGTAAAACTCCTTTATAAGAAGCGTCGATTCACCGAAGACTTCTATGTTTTGGGTTTTGATGCATTTGATATTTTACTTGGAGGCGATTGGTTAAAGCGTTATGATGCTGTCATTTCTTGTAAAGCCCGAACTGTCTCCTTAGTCAGTGAATTGGGTGAACCTTTGGTTATCGAGTGTCGAATGCCTCAGGATGTTGCAGGCAGCTTTATCTTTTCTCTTGATGCCTAGCCTAGTGATCTGGACTCCACTCCTATTGTTAAGAACTTTCCTGATGTATTTGGTGAAGTCGTTTCTCTTCCTCCTAAGCAGGAAATTGAATTCTGCATTGATCTTATTCCGGATGCTCGACCTGTTGTTCTCCCTCCCAGACGGATGGCGCCCAAGGAGAAAGTTGAGTTGAAGAAGCAGATTGAGGATTTGTTCTCTAAGGGTCTGATTAGGCAGAGTTTTTCTGAATGGGGAGCTGCTGTGGTCTTTGTCCCCAAATCTGATGGTTCTTTGAGAATGTGTGTTGATTATAGAGAGCTGAACAAGCTTACTCTCAAGAACCGATATCCAATGCCTCGCATCAATGATATGTTCGATCAGCTCTACGGAGCTAAAGTATTCTCTCAACTTGATCTTGCCACCGGTTTCCACCAGCTTCGTATTGCTGAGGAAAGCATTCCCAAGACTGCTTTCCGGACCGAGAATGGCTTCTATGAATGGTTAGTCATGCCTTTTGGATTAACAAATGCTCCTGCTTTCTTTGTCGACCTTATGAATCGCGTTTTCCGCGATGTTCTTAACAAGTTTGTTCTGGTTTTCGTGGATGATATTCTTGTCTTTTCCAAGTCTAAGAAGGAGCATGAATCACACTTGAGCTATGTCCTTCATACTCTTGGGAAACATCAGTTGAAAGCAAAATTTTCTAAATGCCATTTTTGGAGGGATGAAGTCCGATTCCTTGGGCACATTGTTTCAGAGAACGGAGTCTCGGTTGACCCGGTTAAGGTCGCCGCGATTAATGATTGGGAGACACCTAAGACTCCGACTGATATTCGTAGCTTTCTAGGCCTTGCCGGTTATTATCGGAGGTTTATTGAGAACTTTGCCCGTATAGCTGCACCTCTCACCGCTTTGACTCGGAAAAATGCGAAGTTTAGTTGGAATGAGAAGTGTGAAACCGCATTCAATGGGTTGAAGCAAAAGCTTACATCTGCACCTGTTCTCACCGTTCTGAATGGGGAGGAAGGATTATCGGTTTATACTGATGCTAGTAAGGAAGGTTTGGGTGCTGTGTTGATGCAAGATGGGAGAGTCATAGCTTATGCTAGTCGTCAGTTGAAGCCCCACGAAGCTAACTACGCCACCCATGATTTAGAGTTGCTTGTTGTTGTGTTTGCTTTGAAGTTGTGGAGACACCACCTTCTGGGAACCAAGTTCGAGCTTTTCACCGATCACCAGTCTCTTAAGCATATCTTCAACCAAAAGGATTTAAATCAGAGGCAAGTTCGATGGCTAGAGTTCTTAGCATCCTATGATCTTGACATTAACTACACCCCTGGGAAAGCCAATGTTGTGGCCGACGCTTTGAGCCGGAAGAAAGCTTTGATGTATCAGATTGTTGTCACCCCATCTCTTTTGGATCGGATTGCAGCTAAGCAGGATGAGGATGCAATGCTTAAGCTTATGAAAGGGAATATTCAGAGTAGGGAGGGTAATAATCAGAGCGAGTTAGGAGCACAAATTGATCAGAATGGAGTTTTGAGGATTAATGGCCGCATTTGTGTTCCGAATGTTGACGGTTTGAGGCAAGAAGTTCTTAGAGAGAATCACCAGTCCAGGCTCTCCATCCATCCAGGTATTGCAAAGATGTTTCAGGATATGAAGAAGCTGTATTGGTGGAGTGGTATGAAGCGGGATATTTCTATCTTTGTCAGTATATGTGCCACCTGTCAGCAGGTTAAGGCTGATCACCAGAAGACCGCTGGATTGCTACAACCCCTTGAGATTCCCATTTGGAAGTGGGATCAAGTTTCTATGGATTTTATCGATGGTTTACCAAGAACTAGACGGGGTAACGAGAGCATTTGTGTAGTTGTCGATCGATTGACCAAGTCCGCTCATTTCATTCCGGTCAAGTCAAATCGAACTGCTTCGAGTTTGGCTGAGATTTATATGAGGGAGATTGTCCGCCTCCATGGTGTTCCTTCTAGCATTGTTTGTGATCGTGACCCCATCTTTACCAGCAAATTTTGGAAAGCTTTTCAGGAAGCTTTGGGTACTCGATTGAACCTTAGTACGACATATCATCCTCAGACTGATGGTCAGACGGAAAGGGTGAATCAGATTTTAGAAGACCTTCTTCGTGCCTGTGTTCTTGACTATGGAGGATCTTGGGAAGATCATCTCCATCTAGTTGAATTCACGTATAATAACAGTTATCAGGTATAACTCTATCTTTAAATTTGAACCATCTTAAGCTTAATCCATTATTTAATCCCAATCCTTTTAAATCAGGCAAGTATCGAGATGTCTCCATTTGCCGCTCTGTACGGACGATCCTGCAAATCTCCATCTTGCTGGATTGAGTCCGGTGATCGCTTAGTGCTTGGACCTGATATGATTCTGGAAGCATCTGAGAAGGTTGAGGAGATTAGGAGGAAGATGAGAATCGCTCAAGATAGGCAGAAGAAATATGCAGATAGGCGTAGAAGGGATTTGGAATTTTCAGTAGGTGATCAGGTCTTTCTTAAGATCTCGCCGCTGAAGAATGTGGTTCGATTTCAAAGGAGAGGGAAACTTGCTCCCAGATTTATTGGTCCTTTCTGCATTCTGGAAAGAGTTGGTCCTTTAGCTTATAGAGTTGAATTGCCAGAGAAACTAGCGGGTGTGCACAGCGTGTTCCACGTATCTCACCTTCGCAGATACCTCTATGATCCATCTTTGATCGTTCAGCCTGCCTTGTTAGAGAATTTAGACGTTGAGCCAAATCTCACCATCGAGAGGAAGCCACTTCGTATTGTTGATAGAGGTACGAAGCAACTTCGAAGGAAATCTGTCAGTTTAGTTAAAGTATAGTGGAGTACGGATGATCGGGATTGCACCTGGGAAACCGAGAAATCCATGCGTGCTTCAAATCCTGAATTGTTTGAATCAGGTACTATTCGTTGCCTTCCTTTGTCTTTTCGGGTATTTCTATTTTCTTTTTCGGTTCCTTTTCGGGGACGAAAAGTTTTGAGTGGGGGAGAGTGTAACGATCTGAGAATTTTCAGCGATTTTATAACGTAAATAATGAAAATTTCTTGAAATATAAATGATAAAATTTTGAAACGAAATTTTGATATTTGGAATGCGTCTATTTAATTTGAGTAATGTGTAAAAATTTCATTGAAACATATTAAAGTAAATTTATTTGCGAAATTTAGATTATAAATTTAATCCGTTAAATTGATGAAATTTAAATGTTTTCGGAAACTGAATATTTTTATATAATAAAAATGTAATTCATTTTCTGAGAAAGGCGTCGAAATTCGTTTTGGCAAATTTGGACTTTTCCAGCTCCGTTTATCTTATTTTCTGTGTTTTTGCAGCATTTTCGGTAGCGAAAATTCGAGTTTTTAAGATTTGATTGGATCGCAGATATCTGTGTACCATTCTATCTGTCTCGTCATGCTGATCTTCACAGTATATTTATTCATTCACTTTGAGATCCAGTACGCGTCGGAAACGAGAAACGGTGCGTTGTATCGGTACCGGAAATCTTGACATTTTTCTACCCTTTCCTTTTTCTCTGATGTGAACTGCGCAGCCGAAGTGAAACGCGCAGCCAAAGTAATAAATGAATTGCAATTATAACTTTTCACCTCAATAGCAGAGAACTTGACAGCTAATATTATTTTTATTCTTTTTCTATTATATATCCTCTTTGCTTTCTTCACTTTGCTCACATTCTTCATTTACAAAAGAGGTGCGTTACATTTTCTTCCTGTAGCTCTCTGTTTCCTTTCTCCTTTTCTTTCACTTTTCCTTTTTCTCTTTCTTTTTCCTTGTCTCTGTTAGTTTTGCCGTTTTTTTTATGACCATGCTCTCCTCTTTGCCAAGCAAATCCATGCTTCCCTTTTCTTTTTCTCTTACCAAACCCGTGCCTTCCTCCTACAAAACCCGATTCAAACTCGAAGCCACCCCGAAGCCAGACCGAGACCACCCAGCTCCTCTCCGTGTCATCAATCCACGCTACTCTTCCCACCAGCATCCAACCCACCGCCGCCTACACCTCCGCGTAAGCCTACCTGCTTCGGCCTGTCATATGTCGAATCCAAACCGATGCCACCCCAGTGCAAAACCCCATGAAACCCGAGCAAAACCCCCCTGACAACCCTCTGTCAACATATATACATATGTTATATATATAGGTTGCTTGAAATTTTGGCTCACTATCAAGCTCATTTGAACAGGCTGCACACATTTTGTTTTTTCTTACTCTCAAACTATTTTGCTGTATACAAAGTTATATGCATATCACGCATATACATGTAGCATGGCCGAAGCTACATTGGTCCATCCGAGGTTATTTATAAATTGATATGTATGGGTTTTAAATGTATATATATGTGTCGTGCATATATGCGAGAGAAAAAAAATGTTGTACGTGTTTCACATTTTTGAAGGCATTATGTTGCATGTGTATTGATGGCCCCATCCCCTTGTATAAAATCACCCTTCCCATATTCACAAGTGAAAGTTGCTGTGCACTCTCGTCCTTTTATTCACCATTGTTCGTGCATATGTGCTTTATTATATAATGTGTAGACTTCTGTTTGAAAAAGTGATGTGACAGCTTACCAGTGTTGTACATGCACTAGTCATAATATGGGTACATACATATGCTGCACACGTTTATATGTGCAGAAGTGTATACATTTTGAACCTGAGCTTGTTCAGGTAAAGCACATTACATATATTGTTAACAAGAGGTGGATATGTGTCACATTTAGGAATTTGTCGACAAGTTATATGTTGTATATATGTACAAGTATTCCTTCAAATTCTTAAAAACAAATGCATACATATACTTTGCGGATGTATGTATATGTATTTGTTTTCGTCAAATTTTCATGCTAAATTCATTTTCTTGTTGTCGCAGCTATTTGAAAACATCGTGTCGTGTCAGTCACTCTCGAATTCCATCGTTCTCTAGCCACAAAGGTGAGCAATCACTCACGATTAACACTCTTATGCTTATTAAATTGATTTCGTAGGAAATGACAATTTAAACGTACTGTTAAAAAAAACTAAATTGCTAGCTATTAACTGTTAAATATGATAAGCTATTTTTGATTTCTTCTGAGATTGACACTGTTATATGTTAATTTATTTCGCCAAGTAGTTGTTATGTTATGCTATGCTATTTATTGTTCTCACTCTGCAAGTTCCCTTAGTTTAGAAATCACTATGGGTTGAAATGATACATACCCGAACGGACTTTAAAAAAGGAGAACTTCGTTATGGGTTGAAATGATAAACCCAAACGATTTTCAGTAAATTATTGAAATTTTGGGATTTCGGGTTTAAAAATATAAACCCGTAAAATTTTTAAAATCATTACGGATTAAAATAACAAATATCCGTACCACTTGACCATAGGATATAAAATTATATACGGACACCATTGGTCTATTTTGAGGAAATATGATTTCCAAAATTTTTGAAAGGATAAATATGAGCTTGAGTTTGAAATATAATAAGTATTCTATTTTATTATTTAAACTTAAAATTTTAAAGGTATATATTGAAGATACGAAGGATGAGTTTTAAATTAAAGGTAGTTGTAAAAATTTACTAATACTTTTATTTTCATATATATATATAATAAAATTTTAATTTGAAAGGAGTCATTTAAAATTTTATTTAAATTAGATTTTTATAACTTTAAATAAATAAAGGTTTGGAAAGATACACTGGAATTTTATGGGTAATTTAAACGAGTTGATAATTGAATTTAATGGAAGATTCATTTAGGACTAAATGATTTTGAAGTGATTTGACATTGTTCAGAAAAGGTGAATGGATACTTTTAAAAAAAATTATATAATTAAATTTGAATATTCGTTTTGACTTAAATTTGTATATTTAATTTAAATATTTATAAAGAAATTTATAAATGACCACGGTGTGAAATAAGCATTGGGTTGTTAAAGAGACCAGGATCGGATATTGTCATACTCTCTGCCAATACCGAAAACCACTTTAACAACTGTGTACGTGGTGGAGATTCCAGAATGAAGTAGGATGGTTTGGCGAACGACTCTGTATGGTATTTACGTAGCCCTGACTCCCGTGAGTCAGCTTGATGTGGCTAAAACAGGAGCCACGCCGGGCCAAGTGAGGTCATTCCTCCTATCGGGCACATTTCTTTGAAACCTTATCTATTGCTTTTGTGATTCGATTTGGTGTGCACACCTTTGATTTGGGAGTGTGTCTCGAGGTGGGCGGTAGTAGCTGCTATGCGTCACCACCAGTCCGGATCCGCAAACGGTATATCTACCCTGGCATTGCCTCGCGTGCCTTGTCACATGTCTTATCGCGCCTTCTACGATTTTGGTTTGTACCATACCTATGGAGTGCCCTCTGATAGCCCTCCAGTTTACGGAGGAATTACGATACTGTATAGAGTCTATAGACTATGGGAATATAAAAAAAATGTGTTAAGGGGGATATGGGTAACGCCTTAACGCTATTTTGATATTTTAATTTACTATAGACATTATATATGTAGCGTATTGTACTATGTATGTAGATAGTTTATCGGATCCTTAAAGGATGAGGTCCCAACATCCCTTTAAGTTATATTGCATTTAATTGACATTTCACTTGAACTTGATTTATCTGCATAAGAATGTTAATCCTGATTCGAGTGTTTTGTTTTGCTTTACGCTCGAGTCAGCTTGAGTGTCGCAGTATGAGATTCATCATTTGGAGCTGGAGTTCGTTGGAAGATCTAGCTTTTCTATTTTCAGTTTCAAGTTTATTCCTGTTATTCCAGTTGTATGTTCAGTCGTGTCATTTGCTTTGTACTTGAGACTTCTGTGTACTGGGATTTCTAATGTATTCTGTTTTTGACTATGTTATTTCTGTAGTAGATTCATGAACTACTATTTATTCTATTCCGCTACTCTGTCGTAAACTATGTGTTTGTGATTCTGTGATTGATTTATTTACTGTATGTGCTAAGTTATGCCAAATAAATATATTAACAATCTGTTATTTGGAGTAATTCAAGTTTGACATTGTCAATTTGGATGGTTCCAAATGGCGGGTCGTTACAAATATCGACGTGATGCACAACGAGAAAAACGTGTTCGATAATGTATTTAACACAGTTTTGAATGTTAATGGAAGGACTAAAAACGATTTGAAATCAAGACGTGTATAGAAGTACTATGCAATCGTCCTGAACTTCATATGAAGCCAAATGACATAAAAAACCCCAAAGCATGCTACGAGCTAGACAGTAACCAAGTTAAAGTAATGTTAAAGTGGGTGGAAGGATTAAGATTTCCTTATGAGATTTTCTCTAATCTTCATAGATGTGTCGACTATAAGAACGGTAAACTAAGTGAGATGAAAAGTCATGATTGTCATGTAATGGTGGAACATTTATTACTCGTCGTTTTCAAAGAACTGTTTCCCACAAAAGTGTGGACGGTTGTAACAGAACTTAGTTTGTTTTATAAGAAGCTTTGTTCAACTACCTTAAAAGTTGATTGTCCACGCAAACTTGATGAAGAAATTCCTATACTGCTTTGAAAACCGGAGAAAATATTTTCTCCTGTTTTCTTTAATGTAATGGAGCATTTACCTGTTCATAAAGCACGTCTTCGAGGTCCCGTGCAATATGGATAGATGTATCCGTTTGAAAGGTATTAATATTGAGTTGTTAAATTTTAGTTTAACCACATGTAATAAAATTTAGTTATAATTATTCTTAACAGGTACTTAAATCATCTAAAGAAAAAAGTGAGACAAAAAGCATGAGTTGAAGGTTCGATATGCAAATCATATATCGAAGAAGAAGCTTCGTTCTTTTTCTCTCATTATTTCAGTGACCATGTGAACTTATCTTTTGAAAGTGCTACGCGAAATGATGAGGGCATTGAACAAGATTCTTCTGAATCAATGCTATCTATTTTTAGACAGTAGGAACGCCCTGCTGGAAAATGTGTGGAAGTATGGTTAGACGACAGATATTACCATGTAGCCAACACATATGTTCTTCTTAACTGTGCAGAAGTTGCGCCATTTGTTAGGTACTAATTGTTGGAACTGGACTAACCCGCAGTGGAAGTTATGAATGAATTTTAGAAATTTTACCCTAATGGATCTTTTATTGGGCCTATGAAGTCTCACTGAATTAGAACATTTCTAAATTTTATTTAAATAAAATCATTTATTTTATTTAAATTCAAATATATTAAGATATGAAATTCATTTTATTTGATTTAGTTTATACATAAATGTATCATATACATATATGTGTGAGTGCATGTGTAACATAATAATTTGTGAAAGGTATAATACGTCTATATGTAGATGTTGAGATTTACATTACAATAGACATATTAGCTCATTTTGTATGTCATGTATGTTGTCCAAATATGTGCATGTATATGTGTTACAATACACACACACGTATGTATAAATATATTGTATATAATATATGAACATAAAACATTTATATATAGAAAATATATAAATAGAAAGAGAGAACAATTATTTAAAATTATTTATAATTCAAAATTAACTTAGTTTTGCAAGCATAATAATTTTAGTATTTTAATTTGTATATATTATGAATAAAATAATGATTTCATCCACAAATAATTAACATAAAATAATCTATTGATGAAAATTCAAATTTTACAATTTTGAAAATCTAGGATCATAAAATAGAGTTTAGGAAAAACCTGGATATTTTTCAAAGTTGAAATATTATTTGAAAAACAAATACATTGATTTCGAAAATAATTATTTAATATAAAATAATATATTATTAAAAATTAAAATTTTAAAATTTCAGAAATTCTAGGATCATGAAAGGTTATGAAAATTTTTGAAGAATGTTTCAATTAAATTATTATTTTTAATAAATCACAAATAGTTTTTTCGAAATAATTTTAATTATTAAAATTAATAAACTTTATTGAAAAATTCCTAAAATTTTTCTATATGTTTCTAAAATGGTATAATATTTTTTTTAAATATAAAATTAAATTTTTAATGTAATAATTATTTGATATATTATAAACAATTCAAAATTTCAATAAATGTTAATTTAGAAATATGAATATATGTATGATAATTAATTTTCGAATTTGTAAATTCATATTATATATAAATAATTGTACAAATTTTTTTAAATCATATACATATCTTATATATGCATATATGCTATTATTAGAGAGAAATATACAATAATATATATATATATATATATGAATTTATCAATAAATATATAAAACAATTATTAATGACAAAAATTGATTTTGTACAGTAAACAACATTTGTCTATACATAAATCAAATTGTATAATAAACAAATTATGCACATAACTAAACTGATTTGTGACAACCACATCTACTTACAAAAATCACACCTAATTAAACATATAGTAGCAATATATTTAAACAGATATGAAATTGCTCATTATAGGATCATAGAATATAATTTAATTACTGTAATATGAACAAAAATTACCAATTTAATGATGCCTTTGAATCCACGTTGAAACAATGACTTCCCTTCCTTTTACTGTTCTTGGTTCGTCAGATTGCAAGTCTGGAATCACCGACCTCTAACTATCGAATAATATTAATTTAATTTGAAATATATTTGAGAATTTTGGTGTGGATTGAGAGCTATGTTTTAACCAGCAACGTAGAAGGTAATGGCGACCGAAAAGGTTAGTCATTATTTTTAGAGATACACAGATATATATATATATATGGTTGTATTAGAGAGAAACAAGGAAAACCTTTTTACCCATTCTCACTTGATCTCAACTCATGATCTCCAAGCCAATTCCTTATGTTTTAACCACCCCTAGACCTTCCCAAAACCGAAATTTTGCAGCCCTAATAAAGGGCCTTAAACCGATCTAAGCCCAAGCCAAAATACTACACAACTAAATCTAATTTAATCGCTTGTCGATATTGTATATCGATATATTTATAACTGAAATAAATATATATAGCATTATTTATTTCTCAAATCATATTCAAAAATTTTAATTAATGTTTCATAAATATTAATTAATTTAATTAATTTATAACAATTATAAACTAATTAAATCGTTCGGTCTTAAGGGAATTCATTATTTTGGCTGTGTAACTCTTGGATGTAAATTTGGTCAGCGATTAACATCGAATTAATCTAATGTTAAAGTTCACATGTCAATTAGCAGGTGGTGTGACATTATGGCCAAATTTATCACTTACTCATTTTCGGTAAAATCCAATTTTAGTTTAATAAGTGTTACCCGGTTGTGACATTTGTTTACACCAATTCTCCTCCTCAAAACTATATCACTATGGACTTATGGAATTTGGTAATGGTCAAAATTCCAACCTCATCCACATTCAACTTTATAGTCTAAATACAAAGTCCTTTGTTCAATAATAACAATTATTATTAACCGAAATGCTTTGGCCAGAGACTTTGACTTTCAGTTGACTGTGGTACTAATCGCATATAACTGAGGAGATGAATCCTCTCTTGAATAGTGCTTCACTTCCAAGACTTTCAATCGACCCAACTATAGTCACTGGATGGACGTCATGCCATGATTTGGTTATAATCAAAGTAGAGCTTTCATATTGAAGATCCACGGTATTCTCAAGTCGAGAGAACTGTGTAAATCAGTCACATCGATATTTTCTGTTTGACCTTAGTTATATTAACCAGCAGAAAACTATCAAGTGAGTCATTCCATAGTTATCCAATTACTATTAGTACGTAATCCCTAGGTGCTCCCAACAGTCATGAGTAATACACTGCCAAACATTTGGAGAGCGTTACGTACTCCAGTCTCAACGGATACATCGATATCCATTCTCGATGCATCTTGACTAGGAACATTTAAAATGTTATATTTGTTTCGTTTTGATAAATTACTCACGGTTACAACACTATGTAACTACTATCACAAAATATACCATTTATGGATTTTTCTATTAAATATACTTTTAATTAAGTTAATTAATTAATATAATCACATTATATCAAGTATATAATAGGAAGAAAATACCTTTTATTTCGAACAAGATTGGTTAACGAGTTGGATATATGTAACAAATTACATAATTGGCCATAGAGCATACCTCTAACTATATAAATCTATCACTTGCACTTGGGGTCAATTATGGAATCTAATTCCAACTTCTCCATCAGTTTTCTCAAAACTAATTAGGTCAGTCCCTTAGTGAATGGGTATGCTATTATGTTTTAATTATCTACTTTGTCGATTAACTCTCTCTAACACTAATAAACTGCCTTTATCATTTGAAACAATTCGAAGTATGTCTTTCGACTTCTAGTGAGTTTTATATTCTATCATGACCAATTTCATGACATTGTTATCTTATAATAATATTACGGGATTCTCAACATTTGGAATCACCTTTGGCTCAATTATAAATTTGTGCATTTATATCTATATACATTGGTTTATTTTAGAGCTATTCAAGTTAATGTTCAAAACACTTCGTTGAATGGACCACAATCACCTTTATTTTGAAATATTTTCAAATTAAAGATTTTAACTTGAATTTTATCATTGACATGTTATACTCAATATCACTTATAAAAGTTTGTGTCCAAACGTACCATCATAATGAGTTCGTTGTTTTTATAAAAAAAATTCTAGTATTTCATAAATACGGGAGAACACCTCAAACAACCATTTAGTGATATCAATTTGAATTTTTATTTGCTCCATGTATTAAATACATAAACAAAACACAATATCATACACAACATAACCTGTATGATAATTCCTATTGCTAATGCATAAGGAATCCAACTTACACGTTCTCTTTTTAATAGGGTGCTCTTGTATATCATTTTGGGACAATCTCTATATCTTTTATACTCACCACAAAAGACATCATTTACAATCCAAAATTGAGTATTAAAACAACTAAAGTTGATTTTAATACAAACATATTGTTAAAATCAACAACATGTTGTTTGCTTATAGTTTAGAAATATCAATGTACCTTTTAACGTTCTTTCTTATGAACACACACTTCCTCTACACTTTGATTGAAAATCAAACTATTTGATATTTCTATCAAAATACTTATTCAATCTTGATGCTTATAAAATGATACATTCGTATCATTTCTTGGATCATATCCAAAGACTCACAAACCCATTATCGCTCCCACTGACTTTGAGGAATTTTTTGTTAATATGTGTAAACGGTTTACTCTAAATCATTATTTAGAATTTTCTATTTCAATACATAATTACCAAACATTAAGTCTTATCGAGCGATAATTTTGTGAGTAAATATGAATTAACTTGAGCATGTTGAATACCGAATCTGTTATGCTAATTTAATAATTGAAATTTGCGATATTATTCTTATCAACATTGCTCATTTAATTCCAACCACATTAGTCTTTCCAATAAAGACACAGTCTCGGGCGATGGATCACATCTCTTTGGTTACAACCACCAAAATCTTATTTTGATAGCGTACTTGGAATTCTTTCAGATTTGCGCATCATACTATATAGAGTCAATAATCTTAATGGTTTAATTGAACAACTGAGGGTAATGTATATTTTCGACATTAATAAGAAACTCATAGTTTCTCTTCGATGTACGAGAATACTTATTAGACATTCTAATGCTATGTGTTCATTTAGGTTAGTTAATTTCACTTCATCTCATATAATCAGTTCTATCTATGGATCGGATCCTATTCCATTTAACTACCAAAAATTTCTTAAAGAAATTCCTTCACAATGAAGTTGATATATCTTGAAACAACAATTGTTTCTTAGTGCAAATAGAATAGGGATTCATAAACACTTTATGAACCTTTTTATTTATAAAACTAATTTTAGTTTACAAAAATTATGTTCAAAACATAAATATGTCATTTGATGACAAACCTTTCCAAAAACCTTTTGGAGATTCATACAAGATCTCTCATGAACAATTATTACGTGCAATCTTTCGACTCGCACAACCTGCCAACTTCTTGGCCTAAGATATGTTGGGATTTCTTACAAACCCTTATCTTGTATGATTTTGTAAATTGTTGTTTAGATGAAATAATATCAACCTTGTGTACTAATCTTAAGTACATGACCTTATAGAAAGAAACTAACTCAACTTCACTCACAATTAATGATAAATTGTCCAACAATGTCTGATTACTCCTTATCGATGCATAATTATGTATCATATGGAGGAGTGACTTTTGAGATTGAATCTATATTCATTTTTAGGTACATGCGGAACTCTTTCCAATATACTCGCTTATTCGACTAAATCAAATCATTTTATTCTATTGCATGTTATTTTATTTACTTTTCTTTTATATTCTATGATTCTATCATAAACTTACTACATGTGTATCCAATACATATGTACATGTTGGTAATAAATCATCGATGAATATAACAAAGTATGTGGAACCCTTTTGGTATTAATAGAATTATGATTACATACATCAATATGTATTAATTCAAAGAGTTCATCAACTCTTATGATGCTCCCACCAAATGGGTGCATAGTCATTAATTGTTTGAGATATAATTAACCTGTATCATATGATTCATAATCATATAGTAAAATTATTTCTCAAAACTACGGCTTAGTCTATAATTCCAAAACAACTGTAAATAATATTAGGCACATATGTATTTTGTTGCATCACTTTTACTATGAAAACAAATTCCATAATATAGTTCTATTTCATAATGAATATTCATAATACTCATGTTAAAATATAGTTATATCTATTTTTTGTTCAATACCAAAAATAAACATTATTTCACAAATAATGTTCGGTACATTTTACGAAAATAATTTTCGTAATTTGATGCAATTATTAGGTGTTATATGGCATGCTCCCACTATTTCCGTCATTACTATAATAGAGTACTAAATTTAGAGGTCCATCATTCACTTAATATTGTTAACATTGTTTACTTATTTCATATGTTGTAACTAGTTTACAGTGGAGAGTTCTATGATCAAATATCTTGAACTCAAAGAAATAAATGTTATAGAAAACAATTTTCTATATGAAAATACATTTCGAAATAAAAATCATATTTCATATTCCAATATTAAGTATCAATTAGTATTACAATTCTTGTTTCCAATGTTTCTCTATGAAGTAGAAGTGACTATTCATTCTCTTCATTCCAACTTTACCTTAAATAATGTCTATTCTTATACATTCGTTTTTCTTTCAAATGGTCAAACTATTCAAAAGAAAACCTTACTTCAGTATCATAACAAACCTTTTACAAAAGCGCATTCGATTATTCTTAACATTTAAGACATCAAATATGTTGCACTTTATGTAAACCGATCACGATGACATTTCAACGTTCGAGTTCTTAGATGTATCTCGTAGTTTATGGTCTTGTGTTACATTAACACAATATGATCCTTTTGAAATCATTCAAGTTGAATACATGATCTTAAAATAGTGTTTATTGGCTTACTTCAAATGAACAAACTTCATCGAAATATTGTACCCTACAAACTATGACTGTTCACCATATAACATTTATATGTGAAAGTACATGGATCAAATATCCATAGTCTTGAATTGCATTTAGAGTTCAAAAAATCATAAAATGCAATACACGGTCTAAACCAAATAAACATATAAGTGACCAACTTACGAATGTATTAAGTAGTTGAAATTAGGCACTTGCATGGGTATAGAAACATTATATAACATGCAATTAGAATTATTAGTAAATATATATTATATTTCTATTTGCCAACTTTCAATTCAGTTTGTATATATATGTTAATTGACATACGCTTTATCATTCATATTAAATGCACAAATGTATCATTGTAGATAATTATAACATTATATAGCATATGTTTTTACAATATTAGAAAGGTTAAATATTATCATTTCATGTTTCTAATAAGGCTCCCACTAGTTTTTTATGTTTCTTCAAACCCTAAGATGAAACATAGAAGTCTTACAACTTTATTAGTGGGTGTTAGGACTCGTTTGTTTTGGTATTCCGACCTTGAGTTTGCTCAACAAATCATAGCCCCACAAACGATGGATAACTCCTTATCGGTTGTATCACATACAACTCCTAACCCATTTTTCTTTGTTCTAATCTCATTTGGACCTTGAGTTTGCTCAACAAATCGAAAGAGATTATTCACTCATACCTACCATATCGTGATGGCCTAAGTATAGTATATGCACATTGAGTTTGCTCAACAAATACATATAGTTATCTTACATCATCTGTTCAATATATTAATAATACTACGCATATTATCCCTAGCTTGAGTTTGCTCAACAACTAAGGAATATGTAAGTAATTTATTAGTATATATATGGTAAAGGACAACATTACATTGAAGATTCATATTCTTCAATATATATATTGAGTGATATCGACTTATAGAATAATATATTTTTTATGAAATACTCCAGCGATTCAAGTGTCAGACACATTAGAAATCACGGTATATGTACATTTACATATGTATTTATTTCTCAAGTCTATTTGGGTTTCTTTAATGTTCCACATTTAGTTTATACACATATCATATAAGTTTTATTGTTATATAACTTTTGTATTTCATATTACTTATATGATAGTCTTATGTATAATATATCATTAATTAAATCTTATCTAATCAATTTCAATCAATTAACTCTTTAATTAGTTTTAAATTAGTATTCCAATATAACTTTTATATTGCACATATCTACTATAACATTTATAGTGTATACTATAACCTTTATAGTGTAACACACATATATCATATATATATGTGTGTATTTTATTTAATTAATTAACCTTTAATTAATTTATTCAATTGAACAATTTTTATTAAAATTTATTAATTTTAAAATTTATCTTGTATACATACATGTATACTTATGTTATCTTAAACATTTTTAAATAACATAACATATATCAACATATGTAATACATGCATATATGCATTAATTAATTAACATATTTAATTAACTTATTTGATTAATCTTGTTAATAAATTTAAAATTTGAAATTATTATATAAATATTTTCAAACATTTTGAAAATATCATTATCCTTTCAAACATTTTGTAGTATTATAATTTTTATAATAAACATGTTTTATTTTAAATTTAACTATTAAATTTAAAATCTTTAACATTAATTTTCAAAACGATTATGAAAATTAGCCCAAGGTCCAAATTAAGTTGGGCCTTTTCTATTAGGAGAAACCTTTGGGCTCACTTCACCTTTCGGACCAGGCCGGTAACCAGATAGGACATGATACTTGATTATCCAGTTCCAATCCTAGACATTACCTTTCTAGACACCGTACTAAGTGGGCAAGCTTAATTAGTTGGCCCTAATATGACTAATTTAAACCGCATAGGCTATTGGGCTTTGATACCATTGTTGGAACTAGACAATCCCGCAGCGGAAGTTATGAGTGAATTTCAAAAATTTTACCCTAATGGATCTTTATTGGGCCTATGAAGTCTAACTGAATTAGAACATTTCTAAATTTCATTTAAATAAAATCATTTATTTTATTTTAATTCAAATATATTAAGATTTGAAATTCATTTTATTTGATTTAGTTTATACATAAATGTATCATATACATATATGTGTGAGCATGTGTAACATAATAATCCGTGAAAGGTATAATATACCCATATGTAGATGTTGGGATTTACATCGCAACAGACATATTAGCTCATTTTGTATGTTATGTATGTTATCAAAATATGTGCATGTATATGTGTTACAAAATATATGTATACACACACACATGTATGTATAAATATGTTATACATAATATATGAACATAAAACATTTATATATAGATAAATATATATATAGAAAGAGAGAGAGAAATTATTAAAAATTATTTATAATTCAAAATTAACTTAGTTTTGCAAACATAATAATTTTAGTATTTTAATTTGTATATATTATGAATAAAATAATGTTTTCATCATAAAATAATCTATTGATGAAAATTCAACAATTTTTGAAAATCTAGGATAATAAAATAGAGCTTAAAAAAATCTGGAGATTTTTCAAAGTTGAAATGTTATTTTTAAAAACAAATACATTGACTTCGGCAATAATTATTTAATATAAAATAATATATTAGTAAAAAATCAAAATTTAAAATTTCATAAATTCTAGGATCATGAAACAAAAAAATTTGAAGAATTTTTCAATTAAATTATTATTTTTAATAAATCATAAACAGTTTTTCCGAAATAATATTAATTATTAAAAATAATAAAATTTGTTGAAAAAATCCTAAACTTTTCTATATGTTTCTGGAATGATATAATATTTTTTAAATATAACATTGAATTTTTAATGTAATAATTATTTTATATATAATAAATAATTCAAAATTCAATTAATGTTAATTTAAAAATATGAATATATGTATGATAATTAATTTCCGAATTTGTAAATTCATATTATATATAAATAAATGTACTAAAAATTTTAAATCATATATATAAATCTTATATATGCAAATATGCAATTATGAGAGAGAAATATATACAAAAATATATATATGAATTTATTAATAAATATATATAAAACAATTATTAATGTTGATTTTGTACAGTAAACAACATTTGTCTATACATAAATCAAATAGTATAACAAACAAGTTATGCACATAACCAAACTGATTTATGACAACAATATCTACTTACAAAATCTCACCTAACTAAACATATAGTAGCAATATATTTAAACAGATATGAAATTGTTCATTATAGAATCATAGAATATAATTTAATTACTGTAATATGAATTAAAATTACCAATTTAATGCTGCTTTTGAATCCACGTTGAAGCAATGACTTCCCTTCTTTTTACTGTTCTTGATTCGTTAGATTGCAAGTCCGGAATCACCGACCTCTAACTATCGAATAGTATCATTTTAATTTGAAATATATTTGAGAATTTTGGAGTGGATTGAGAGCTATGTTTTAACCAGCAATGTAGAAGGTAATGGCGGAAAAAAAGTTAGTAATTGTTTTTAGAGACACACACACACACATATAAGGTTGTATTAAAGAGAAACGACGAAAACCTTTTTACCCATTCTCACTTTATCTCAACCCATTATCTCCAAGCCAATTCCCTATGTTTTAGCTACCCTAGACCTTCCCAAAACCCAAATTTTGTAGCCATAATGATGGGTCTTAAACCCATCTAAGCCTAAGCCAAAATACTATGCAATTAAATCTAGTTTAATCGCTTGTCGATATTGTTTATCGATCAATATATTTATAACTGTTATAAATATATATAATATTATTTATTTCTCAAATCATATTCAAATTTTATAATTAATATTTCATAAATATTAATTAATTTAATTAATTTATAACAATTATAAACTAATTAAATCGTTCGGTCTTAAGGGAGTTCATCATTTCGGCTGTGTAACTCTTGGGTGTAAATTTGGTCAGTGATTAACATCGAACTATTTCAATGTTAACGTTCACACGTCACTTAGCAGGTGGTGTGACATTATTGTTAAATTTATCACTTACTCATTTTCGGTAAAATCCAATTTTAGTTTAATAAGCGCTACCCGATTGTGACATTTGTTTTACACCAATTCTCTTCGTCAAAACTATATCACTTTGGACTTATGTAATTTGGTAATGGTCAAAATTCTAACCTCATCCACATTCAACTTTATTGTCTAAATACAAAGTCCTTGGTTAAATAATAACAATTATTATTAACCGAAATGCTCTGGCTAGAGACTATGACTTTGAGTGGACGGTGATACTAACCGCATATAACCGAGGAGACGAATCCTCTCTTGAATAGTGCTTCACTTTCAATAATTCCACTCGACCCAACTATAGTCACTCGATGGACGTCATGCCATGATTTGACTAAATCAAAGCGGAGCTTTCATATTGAAGATCCACAGTATTCTCAAGTCAAGAGAACCGTGTAAATCAGTCACAACGATATTTTCTGTTTGACCTTAATTATATTAATCAACAAAAAACTATCGAGTGAGTCGTTCCATAGTTATCCAATAACTATTAGTATGTAACCCCTAGGTACCCCCAACAGTCATGAGTAATACACTGCCCAACATTTGGAGAGCGTTACGTACTCCAGTCTCAATGCATACATCGATATCCAGTCTCGATGCATCTTGACTAGGAACATTTAAAATGGTATATTTGTTTCGTTGTGATAAATTACTCACGGTTACAACACTTTGTAACTACTATCACAAAATATATCATTTATGGATTTTTCTATTAAATATAATTTTAATTAAGTTAATCAATTAATATAATCACATTATATCAAGTATATAATAGGAAGAAAATACCTTTTATTTCGAACAAGATTGGTTAACGAGTTAGATATATGTAACAAATTACATAATTGCCCCTAAGGCATACCCCTAACTCTATCACTTAGGGACGGGCACGGTCGGTTAACCGAACCGATCGGTTAATTAACCGATTTAACCGACCAAACTACACGGTTCGGTTAACCGAACCGAAAATAATTTTGGCTGGTTCATATCGACCGAACCGCCCAAACTTAACCTTGGTTAACTGCACTTATCAATCGGTTAACCGATTAAGTTTAACTAGTTAACCGAAAATTGGCTAACCGAAAAGTGGGCCAAATTAAACTGTAATATCTAACCATATTCCACTTCATTCTTCATACAGCCATACCTTTACATAATATATATTGCATATTACGAAACTATTATAAGCATTAACAGCACATATTATTTAATTGATAAAACATTAACATCGCATTCAATCCACAGTACACTGAATACACAATACAATTCATAACTTCATAGTCATACAGTCCTTTTAAGTGGTCTACTACATCCCCACCCCTCAGCACTCGGCAGTTCATATTAATACATATTACATAACAACACTACATAGTTGATTGCAGATAACAATTCATATTAATACATTTTTCATAGTTCATAGCCATACTACAAGTACAAACTTGCCAAACTACAAACAATCCATACTCACTCCATAGCAAGTCAGCAACTCAAAGCTTTGAAGTTTGAATGACAAACAACAAGTCAGTAACTCATGTTCCTTACCATGTTTTCTATAATACATGTTTAAATGTAACAAGAATAACAAAGAAGACTCGGTTGAGTGATAATCAACTAGTTCATAACTGATATTTGCATGAAGCAACATTAGATGTATATTTAATAGTACAACTAATATATATATATTTAATAATTTAATAATTTAAAAAAAAGTAGCATTAGACGTATACATGAAATCAATTGATATATGCATGAACTATATTCATCATTCATGAACTATCAAACTTAAGCAACATCAGATGTACACATTAACTGAACGGATGGTACATCTCAATTACTGCCTATGTGCGTTAAATGTACACATGAACTAATATATGTGTATGAGTGTATTAAACATGAACTGAGTGGTGAATATAGGCCTGAGTGTATGACATATGAACTGAATGTACACATGAACTGAAGCAATAATTAACTATCTTCATGGTGTTAATAGGTCCACGGTATTAATTTGCATTGGGTAGTTGATTTGATAAGGTGCTTAACTTGACCAAGTTCTGAATAAAATATGCACTTAAAACAACCAAGTGATAATTTCAACTTATGTTACACAAACTTCCATGTAGCCAACTAGCCATAATTATGATGTATTTTTTCACAACAACAAAATATGTTATGGCAAAATATCCAATGTTCTGGCAAAACGTCCAATGTTATCGCAATCTCATAAACTAAAAGATTTTTTTTATAGTACAGAGGCTTAGACATAAATTTGTTAGCAAGTAAAATATAAAGCAAACCAGAGAGTTAATCAAATTTTAGTATACTAAAATTAGACAGAACAAATTAAAGCAAATTCAGTATATGATTACTGCAATTATATTACTATAAATTAGTGTAAATTAATTTAGAACTAAGATTTGGTAAGTTGATTTAGAACTTAAGAATTAATTCTAGAAAAGTACACTCACAATCTTTCGTTTCCTTCTTGACGCAATTAATTACTGCAACAACTCAATAGTGGTGGTGGTTTTCACTAGCGTCGAGAAGTGCACAACTAACGTCAGTGATTAGCAGATGAGACGAGCATATAGATTAGATCTAGGTTTCGAATTTTCTCATTTATTTTTAAATTCATCTGGAAAACTAGAATTGGAGCAGATCTAGAAAGGGAATACTATATTACTAGGGCACGTAGAACAAGTTCGGTTGGGTATGCTTTGTTTACAAATGGGCTGGTTTTGGGCTGCGATTTAGAAAAAAACTAAATTTTTTGGTTGGTTAACGGTTAACCGGCCGATTAAATTTTATTAACCGTTAACCGAACCGAAAATGTTCGGTTATGGTCGGTCGGTTAACCAATGATGTCGGTCAACCGAAATTATCGGTCAAGTCGGTTCGGTCGATGTCGGTTAAATCGGTTAAGTCGGTGAAGTCGCTTAAATGCCCACCCCTACTATCACTAATGAATAACACACCTAAAATTATTTACTTGAATAATACATGTGTGTATTAATTATAACGCAATATACTATCTGTATATACAGTTTTTATGAATCACAACATCCAAGCGGTGGTATCAACAAAAAATTTGCTACTTGGTTTTCGAACCACGTATATGGTCCAGTAAATTGTGTGGTCGATGAAGGGTTGAAAAATCTTGCGGTGGGACCAAAAAGTAAGGTCAAGACATATCCAATATTCTTTGGCAATGGATACAAATTCAACACCAAAAATTAAGGGGCTGAAAAATTAACTAACAATACCGGTGTAAATGTTAAAGGTAGTGATGATCCAAACGATCACATAAATGATTTAAGGCGTGTTAACTCAAGGTTTGCAATTAACATATTTCACCAGACCTGCGAAAGAAGTTTATTTATTTAGATGCTACTGGTTCAGTAAGGTTCCAAGTTCTGAAATCAACGTGCACCAAAAATATAATATTATTGAAATAAAGCATACATCACATTATCATAAGTACGATTTGTTTATACTAGCAAAACAGGCTCTACCAGTTTATTATGCTCCTTATCCATCTTTAAAAGTGATAAAGCAGATTGTTCGGCGGTTTTTAAAACGAAGGCAAGATTTACGTTTGATGGAAAGAATATTCCGAACGAACAAGCGTACCAAGCGGATATCGAGGAAAATGACGAGTTTGCAATAACAGATGATCAAACCGATTTAGGACCTCTAAATGATGAATCAAATGTATTAGTAGAAGCATTTGAGACCACGAAGGAAAACAATATAGAGTACGAGACAGAGTCTGAATAAGAAAACGACGAGGACTAATTTAATAATATACATGTTGGAAAAAAGGTAATTTATGAAAGTATTGATGTTAAACTTTTTTTGTATGTTACATGCGATTATTGATGTCAAATCTTGATATGTTTACTCATAATTGAATGATATATTCTGCTATAATAAAATAATATTTATGTGACAGGTATTACAGATGTTTTTCTTTAGGCGGTGGAGTTCTTCACAGTCTGGTTCCCCCTCTAGGTCTCAGAGAGGAACATGTCGCAGCAGTGGTGATGGCAGCGGACCTTCAGAGAAGGCGCCGCGTATGGTAGTGAGATTGTTACCGGAAGCTGATAGCTCGTAAGTATTAAATTTACTTCAACATTGTAAATATTTTGTATGATATGTTAGTCATGATTTGACTGTATCATATTTAATGCAGGGGTTTTGAGCTTGAGCCTTCTAACATTGTGCTCAGCATATCGAAGCAGGCATACATGAGCCGTATGACTGCATGTTGGCCGAAGTGGAGCAGGATCTCGGACCATTTATGGGAGAGCATATGGCAGGACTTTCTGGTAAGTGTAAAATTATATATCATTATATATAATCACTTTATAATTTACTGACTAAGTATAAATGTATAATTTATATTTTTTTCAACATATATACAGAGGGCAGTAGATTTACAAGAGGAGGACGTGTCTCTTTGCCAGCGCCATTGGAACTCAATAGTGGCAAAGAATTATAGGGATACGATGTCTACCATAAGAAAAACTGGGAAGAAGCCACAATGGATGAGCGCCAACGTTTGGAATGCTTGGGTCGCATGGTGGGGTAGCGACGAATTCAAGATAAGTCTATCAGATATCACCTTAATTTATTCAGTATAGAATACATAATTTATACCTGTAAAATATAGTCTTAAATTTTAATTTGCAGGCGGAGTCGGACCTATCGCGAGGACCTGGTAAATTAATTAATTGCAATTACGAACAGTTATTACATTTTTAGTATAAATTTGTATGAACAACAATAATATACACCAATTATTGCAGGAAAGAGCGCATGGGGTTCTATCTCGTATATGGACGTGTTTGAGCATGCTCTTGCTGTTAGGCAGACAGACGACGAAGGATCAGTATCGTATGCCTGACATGAGAATGATAGACCGTACGCCGCACATGTAAGTATATTTTAAATTATAAGTTATTAATAATGATCATTTTAATTAATTAGTTATAAAATATTATAATAACGTCATGTAATATTTATTTGTATTCAATTGTGTTGCAGGAAAAATTTATGCAAGTACGTGCGCAGATGCTTGAGCATTCCGGACGGGAGCAGTTGACCACTAACGAGGAGGACACGATCTTTGACTCTGTTATGGACCCGACCGAGAGAAACAGACGCTACGGCTACGACAACCAATCAGTAATTTATAAAAATTAACTACGTTGTAAAATTTGCTTAATTTTTATAAAAGTTACGTAATAACTTAAACATATTTCAACTTGTTTTGTAGGCTCGGACATCACAATGGGCTTACCGAAGGGCTTAGGACAACGCAGAGATTAATTAGCTTAGACAGAAGATTGCACAGTTGCAGGAGGAGGACCGTCGCAGTGCAAATGGAGCAGCTCAACCAACGTTTGGCCGAGTATGTGGAGCGTCATGGAATATTCCCTTCGTCCAGTGGTTGCAGAGCCGATGATGAGTCTTGAGGTACGATTTGCAGTTTTTTTTATGGACAAGTGTTGTTGGATGTAGTTTGTGTATTTAAACATTGAGTGATGGTGATGTTAATTTCTGGACATGTGTTGTTTAGTATTGATTTGTGTGGTTGATTTGGTGGTTGATTTATGGAGTTTGATGTTGGATGTAAATATTGGAGTTGGATGGGTGAGATTGATGATGGAAGGTTTGTTTTATATTGATTGAATATGTTTGCATTTGATATTATGATGTTTGAGTTTTATATTGATATTTATATTGATTTCGGCTTATATATCTGATTTATATATTGATTTTGATGAGTTGTTATATATTGGGATGGAAGTGATGCTGTGTTGTAGAAAAAAAAAATTACCTAGATTTTTGACGGCTTCCGACGTCTATCAGCGGCTTATAGGCCATATATTTTGACGGCTTTCTAGACGAAATTTTCAGCGACGTTCGACGGCTAGCGATGGCTTGATGGAAAATTGATATACCACGTGGATGTCGTCGCCGTCGGAAAAACCGTTGAAATTGCCGTCGTCGGCCGTCGCAAAAACTTCGTCGAAGCCGTCGGAAATGGACGAAAGTCGTGGTCCGTATTCTGACGGCTCACGACAGCCGCCGACGGCTGCGAGCCGTCGGAAATCCCTGTTTATCTTGAAGTGTGTGTTTAGGGAATCGAACTCAGTATTTTTATCTTATTTTGTTTGGTGAAGCTTATGCTTTTGTATGGCAATTAGATGATCAACCGTGCATCAGAGAAGTGGGCTTGTATCCTCTATACATGGGTGTATGTAATAGACTACTCCTGATCATAACAAAGTTTACTTTGACGGCATGCCAATTTTCAACCGAACGGTGCTTTCTTTATTTAAAAAACAAATACAGTATTTCAGTCATTTTAGTATTCATTTATCAAGATGTGACATGTCTGCTTATAGACCCTTAGAAGACATGGAGACATAATTCAAAGAACAGTTGGTGGTTATTATATAGTATATGGTAGCGCAGATGAAACCATGAACCTTGGAGGTATCAAGGCAATGATTATACAGTCCTCTGTCTTCAATATCTTCACTAATATATGACATGACATTGACTTAAGTGCATAAAATACTACATCCTTGTGACAAGTATCATAGCTTTATTTTTCGTAAACTAACCATAAATGTTCTGTACGGGTATGCAATAAAGCCGACGAAACTGTAATAGAAACTGCAGCAATTGGCATCAGATTCAGAGCCGGAGGACCTGAACAGCTGGTTGTATTAGCAGTTTTAAAACCCAGATTATCAAACTGCGAGTCAAATGTTTTAGAGGAAAAGTTACATAAAGCTATTCAGAAGGACCTCAATCCTTTGTTTAAGGTAACATACAAATCAATGTAAACAAGATAATAACTTTTCTCTTACTTTTTACTTATTGAATATAATTAATTGGTAACAGGTGAGTATGGTGAAAATTGTAAAAGAATTTCCTTGAACTGCGTCAAATAAGGTTCTTAGAAGAGTTCTAAGGGATCAACCGAAGCAGGATATTTCTACTCACAGCAAACTGTGATGATGGTATGATTGTGTAATTAACTTGTAATCTGTGACTATAACGATCAGGTAAATAGTATCCAATGTTGAAAATGTGTGGAAATGAATGTAGAAATGAACAGTCTGTTGTGCTCTATACTTCTGTTGTATATTTAATGATTAATATGCATTAGTATATGCTTGCTAATTACTTCGTTTTACTCTCGAGTTAAAATTCTAAATTTATAGTCAAAAGACCATCATTGCTCTTTTGTCGCTCAACAGTTTATGATGTTTTTTCATTTTGAACTTTCTAAGTTTATGGTCAAAACCTCGACAGTTTTTTGAACAAAGCTTTTTTAACAGAACAGAAAGAGAATAGCAGTGGAATTTTCAAACAAAAACACCAATAAAACGTTCGTTGAAACAGGCAGATAAAGATCAAATCCGTCGCAAAATCTTTGAAATCAACTTGCGATTAACGATGGAAATAAGAAAATTTTGCCGCTAAACCCATACTAAAGCATTGATATTAGTGACGAATTACCGACATATATCTAAGACTAACGTATACACCTAAACAATATCCGTTGTTATTTAGCTAGGGTTTATCGACGACACGTTGTTTAAAATGAACTTGAAAAATATATACATCCGTCGGTAAAATATTTTTAAATTGAATTTTAATATTTAGGCAACTGATGAAAAAATGTCGGTGAATTCATGCTAATTTCCGTCGTAAAAGTGATACAAAATTACCGACTTGAAATTTACCGACCATACAGATACGTCTTAAATCCGTTGTTAATATAGGTTTACCGATGAATTTACAATGGATTTTTCGATTTTTCTTGTAGTGTAAGGTTATAATTTAGGGTGTACTAGCGATTTGGATAGTAATTAGTACCTTAACCATTGAACCCAATGAAAATGTTCGAAAGCCGAACAGTAAGCAAGCAAAGCTCACTCAAACGACTACACAAAGGACCTTGTTAGTTTTTAGGATATAACAAAAAACTAAACATTGCAGTGGAACTCTCTCTTCCAACTATAGTTTCAGGGAGTTTATCACCTTTTTCCACTATTGCACTTCCCTTCAAAGTATATATATGTTGGACAGTAGATTTGTAAGTGGATGAACTTATTTACTGGTGACAATTTAAAGTGCATTTGAAACCTTGCAATAGTCAACTACTTCAAATTTAGATGTATAATAAATTTGTAAAAAAATTATAAGGCATTTTGAAAATAGAAGAGTTTTATTGCTTGTATTATTGAATACAGAATATAATAATAATCTGATGCATACAACAGTCTATTTATAAGGGGAAATGTATTGATGGGCTATTGGGCTTATACAATTTACAACCCGCACCACATCAGTTATATAATCATATAAAATATCTTTGTTGAAGGCGGTGACTTCATTTTACACTTCCCCTTAAAAACAGCTAGGGTTTCCAGCCGCTTCATGTCTCTTCTCGAATCAACACGAGAATCTACAGTCCTTTACGAAATCAGCAGAAAAATCAAGGAAACTCTCTCGACTCCTCTAGATCAGTGACATAGAGGCACAAAGATGCAAAAAATAGCTATGATTTGTTGTTGCTTTAACGAATAAGCAGCAAACTCTAGGAACCTCTTTTAGATCTGCAAAATACTTCAGATATATGGCAAAGTTTCACGAATGAAATTCAGAATCTCAGTGACCCTGACAAGGTTTACAAGAAGTCGTTGGCTTTAACATGCGAATGGCTTTAACATGCGAATCTTCAATCTGAATCTGAATAACATATAAGTAAAGCTATAGTCCAATTGCCTGAAAGCGTAACCGCATAGCTTAATCTTGAATTTTCTGATACTTATTGTGTTTTCTAATTAGGATCTGAAAGAGTCTAGAGCTCCAGAGATGCCTTTAGATGGTTGGTGAGAGTTGCTGTTGAGACTTTCATCTTGCTAAAGAGGGTTCTCGACATTGAGCTCAAGCCGTAGTTTGTAAAAATTCTTTGCAGACAACGGTTTGGTGAAGATGTCTGCTCTCTAGTAAGTGCTTGGTAAGTGCTTAACTTGAAGATTTCCACTTATAACTTGTTCTCTGACAAAATACAAGTCCAGTTCCATATGTTTAGTTCTTGAACGTAGAACTGTATTTGCGGTTAAGGAAACTGTGCTCAAATTGTCACACCATAGTATTGCTCTGTTGTTGAGCTTGAATTTTAGTTCTCTAAGTAGAGATTTAATCCACATAACTTCAGAAGTTGCACTAGCTACACTTCTATATTCAACCTCCGTGTTGGATCTAGAAATAGTTGTTTTTTTCTTTGAACACCAAGAGACTGGATTCTTTCCCAAGTAGATACAGTAACCCGTAGTAGATCTGCGATCATCTGGGTCAATGGCCCAGTCAGCATCTGCAAAACCAAATAAGCTTAAATTAGTACAGTTTTTCAAAGTTAAACCATAATTTAGGGTTCCCTTTAAGTATCTCAGAATTCTCTTTAGAGCCTTCCAATACTCGTCAAGGGGGCTTTGCATAAACTGACTGACTTTATTAACACTATATGCAATTTCTGGTCTGGTTATAGTCACGTATTGTAGAGCTCCTACAATACTTCTATACTGTTTTGCATTTGGTATAGCTTCACCTCTATTTTTTGATAAATGTAAATTAGTAATCATTGACGTGGGAAGACAGTTTGCCTGATCCATTTTGGCTTAATTTCTGAGATATATTTTTTCTGATTTAAGTAGATCTCTGAATTTGAAGTTCTCTTGACTTCAATACCAAGAAAATAGTTTAACTCTCCAAGATCTTTAATAGAAAATTCTTGATTTAACTTTTGTATTAGACCTCTGATTTCACTGTCATTGCTCCCGGTAATGATGAAGTCATCCACATAAATTAACACATAGATTACTGTATCTTTGTAGAACTTGGTGAATAAAGAATTATTTGACTTTGTTGAGTTGTAACCAAGTCTTTCAAGAGTGGCTTTTAACTTTTCAAACCATACTCTAGGAGCCTGTTTGAGACCATAGATTGCCTTGTTTAGTTTACACACAAGATCTGCATTTTCATTTTTTTTAGATCCGTGTGGTTGTCCCATATATACTTCTTCTTGTAGAACACCATTCAGAAATGCATTGTTTACATCTAGCTGTCTTATACCATTTATTATGTAGAGAAATAGTGAGAATTATTCTGATAGATGTTGGTTTTATCACTGGTGAGAAAGTTTCGTTGAAGTCAAATCCTTGTTGTTGAGAGAAACCTTTGGCAACCAGTTTTGACTTATATTGGGAGATTGTTCCATCTGCATTCCTTTTCAATTTATAAGTCCATTTACACCC
Source organism: Allium fistulosum (assembly GCA_030737815.1). Lineage (NCBI taxonomy): Eukaryota > Viridiplantae > Streptophyta > Magnoliopsida > Asparagales > Amaryllidaceae > Allium > Allium fistulosum. The sequence goes on from CM060907.1 coordinate 561,345,301, forward strand.
AATAATATTTTTGTGGTGTGGTAAAGGAACAAGACTCTAAGTATTATTCTTTATAAGAGCATCATATTCTTCTCTCATAGCTATTTTCCATTTCTCACTTTGCAAAGCCTGCTGATAAGTGTATGGTTCTTCAATATCTAAGTTTGTGATATATGCTTTTGGTTTGAATATACCATTTTTAGATCTGGTTATCATATGATGACCCTCTCTTGTTGAAGTAGCTTGTTGTCTTGTGTTATTACCTTGTGTTTCAGGTTGGGTAATGGACATCTGGGCATCATCATGTGTGTGTCCAGATTCTGACTGATGTCTTGATTGCTGTTGTGATGTTGAGATGGGACATCTGAATGATTTTGGTGATTCTTGGTTTGATTGAGGATTTGGCAGATCAGATTCAGTCTCTCTGTCACTCAGGTGATCTGAATCTTCCATCTGGGTGAAGTTATCAGGCCCAATAGGTATTGGTGGTATAGATAATTTTGAATTATAGATTTTTTGTGATGTCTTTATCTCTTTTTCGCTGAATGGGAACACATGTTCATTGAAGATGACATGTTTGGAAATAATAACTCTTCCTTTGCTGTCCAAACACTTATATCCTTTTACATTGTTGGGATATCCCAGGAATGTACAAGGATATGATCTGAAATTTAACTTGTGATTATTGTATTGTCGTAGACAGGGAAAGTATAGACAGCCAAAAACTCTTAAGTTTTGATAATCAGGTTGCCTATTGAATAGCATTTCAGTTAGGCTACTGTCCTTTAACACTTTTGTGGGCAACTGATTAATCAGAGTCACTGCAGTAGCAAAAGCATCTGGCCAAAACTTGAGTGGTAAAGATGCTTGTGCAAGCATGGTAAGTCCAACCTCTACTATATGTCTATGCTTTCTTTCTATCAGACCATTCTGTTCAGATGTGTGTGTGCAAGAAATTCTTTGAACTATTCCCTTTTTTTGAAAAAATTCTTTAAGAGGTTTAAACTCTGCACCTCCATCGATTTGCAAAAGTTTTACCTGGAAACTTGTTTGCCTTTCAGCTTGAGCAATAAATTGTAACACAGCCTGATATGTTTCAGACTTTGCTTTCAAAAAAATATTTCCAAACATATCTAGAATATGCATCAATAAATGATATATAATATTTAAAACCATAATCAGTGTTAATTGGGGCAGGACCCCATAAATCAGCAACAACAAGTTCTAGAGGGTTATTGTATTTTGTTTGAGAATTTTGAAAAGCAAGCTTATGACTTTTTCCCATTTGACAATATGTAAAAACATATGGAATTGGGATATTATCATAGAAAATATTATTTTTATTTAGAATTCTCTTTACTACATCAATACTGGGATGCCCAAGTCTGTAATGCCAAATTTCAAACATACTTATATTTTTTTCATTCTGAGCAACATTAGAGATATTACAGCACATTTTCCAATGTTTCACATTTCTTGAGTCAACTAGAGTGAACCTGTATAGCCCTTTCTCTGTTTTACCCTGCAAAAGAATTTTTTTAGTTAGAATATCTTTGATAATTAGGGTAAAACTCAAAATACGCATTATTGTCTCTAGCAAACTGTGAAACACTTATAAGGTTTTTCTTTATTTGAGGGACCATTAACAAATTATTTTGATAGAGTTTTCTTTCACCCTGAATACTAGCATTACCAGTGTGTGTTATCTTAGTAGATACACCATTACTCATGTGCATACACTGTTTACCTTGGTATATTTTACTGCCAAGGTTTAGATTGCTAAGACTATTGGTCACATGATTAGTAGCTCCAGAATCTGGGTACTAGACTTCATCTATGATATCCTCTAGCTTAGCTATGTATTTGTTATTGCCTTTTGCTGCTTCTATTTGATTTCTTGATTCTTGATGAATATTTGCCAAATTTGCATTAGGATTATAGGCCTTTTGACTGTTTTGCTGTGCTGGCACATAATTAGCATCAAATCTGAAATAGCATCTATTAGCTGCATGACCAATTTTTTCGCAAATCTGACATATGTGTCTGTTATTGTTGTTGTTATTAAACCTTCCACCTCTTCCTCTATTTCTGGATGACTGTCCCCCTCTTTGATTGTTACCGCCTTCATATCTTGATGAATTGTTTCTTTCTTGATTTTTTGTTTGAAGCATAATTGATAGAGAAGTCAGAGGTAACTGGTTTCTTATGTTCTATTCTACCTTCATGAGCAAGAAGGGTAGAATGAACATAAGATAAAGTTGGGGTAGTTTGCATTGAGGAAATTATAGCAACAACTGCTTCATACTCCTCATCAAGGCCACTAAGAATAGACAAAATCTGCTCGGTTTCTGAAACAACATGCCCTGCTGCACACAGTAGATCGCACACTGTTTTTACTTTTGTTAGATATTCTCTCATAGACATGCTTTCTTTCTTTAAATTCTGTAATTGCCTCTTCTAGTGCATGATCTTTGCAGCAGATTGAGAGTTGAATACTTGTCCTATTGTTGACCATATCTCTTTGGCAGTAGAACACCCTATCAATTGTGGTAATAAACTTGTACTTGTGGTAGATAGAAGTCATGAGCTCAACAAATTATCTTGCCTCTGAAAAATTGTGTACTCTCTGTTTGTCACAGAGACACCATTTGTAGAATTGGTATATTGCTCTGGAACTGTTTTGGTTCAAAGAATATATAATTCTAACCCATATCGTCTTATAGCAGTTAATACTTGAAACTTCCATAGTAAGTAATTTGATTCATCTAACTGGTTTGCTATTAACTGACTTTGAGGACTAATTATGTGTTTTGATATGTTTTCATTTGTAGATTGTACATCAGTATTAAGAGGGGGATTTGGAGATGTAGATGAATGGTTATCAATATCCCCTTCCGCCATATCAGGAATTAAAGAAAATGATGATAGAGAAATGCAGATTCAAGAATAGAAAAAGTTGAGTAATCAAGAATTACTCAAGAATAGAGTAAACAGATCTCAGGACGGAAAAACCAGGTAAAACCGTAAGAACTACTGAACTGAGTATCAAGAAATACTCAGTAATGATGTAATACAACAGAAAATTACTGAACTGAGTATCAAGAATGCTTAGTAATGATGTAAAATTGATAGCAGCCAGCAATCAAAATGATGAAATTTTTTCTGATTATTGCTCAGGCACGGCTCAATGATGTAAGGAATATGAGAAAAAGAAAAAAAATCTCGAGAAATATGAACAATCTAACCAGCAGATTCAGATGAGGAGATAATACTCCGATGAACTGCCACAATTATAGCCTACCCAAATGATGAAGATGATCTGATGGGTAACGGCAAGGCAATGAAATCAATGTCGTTAGACAAGTTCTTGCTCTGATACCATTTTGAAAATAAAAGAGTTTTATTGCTTATATTATTGAATACAGAATATAATAATAATCTGATGCATACAACAATCTATTTATAAGGGGAAATGTATTGATGGGCTATTGGGCTTATACAATTTACAACCCGCACCACATCAGTTATATAATCATATAAACTATCTTTGCTGAAGGCGGTGACTTCATTTTACAAGGTAAATTATAGAAAAGAACTCCACTACAGGAAATTTCTAAATAATTGTTAGTATTATATATTGCATGATTTTGAACATAAATTTGTAGAAAATAACTAATGATAAACATGTCATTGACTATAATTATTTAAAAATTTTGACTATAAAACATTAAGGGAAAATTAAAAGGTTTAAAAATTATAGGAGTAAAAGATACATGTCGAAGTAAGTACGTTTATATTTTCGTTGTCATAATTGTTATATTGTGTTGTATTTTCCAAAGGCTATTAACCTGTAATAAGTTTGCTATAATATAAAATTAAAAACCAACATTGAATTTGGAAAATTATGTTTATCAATTTTAATTTCGTCTCATGTGCCACAACAAAAATAAACTACCTAAGGATTACTGAATTTCTCGATGATTTCACAAAATTTGTTGAAAATTACATATTCGTCTGACTTAATTTGTTGAGAATACCATATTAGACTCTATTAATTTATTACTTGGAGGCTATATAGCTTAAAATATTATTATGCATCTCAAATTCACAATTTCACCAAATCAACAAATGAAAATGCATCTCAAATTCACCAAAAGAAAATGTAATTCAAATTCTTATTGGTCATTAGTTTATTCATTTTAGATAATACAAATTATAAAAAAAGATATATGTGGAAAATCAATTAATTTGGTTAAAAGGGAACTAATATTTGATAAATTTTCAAAATTGATAGTTAATGAATGAATAAATAACAATTTATTTTTTCGCCAAAGGAGATAATATAAATAAGAATAAATAATAATAACATTATAATAATATAATAATAATAAAAGTAAACGAAAACCAAAGGCACATGCTCCTTGCGTGGAGGAGAAAATATTTAGCGTCAATGACACATGCTTGGTCTATGCAAGGATAAATATATAGCATATTGTACATGTTCTTGGTACATGCGAGATATAAAAATTAGTATAAATAGCACGTGGATTATCTGGATGATATTAGCAATAAAGAAATTAAGTATAAAATATTGTTCAAAGGGCAAAAAACTATTAGCAATAAAAACTGGTCTTTTAAAGTATTATTCCTCGTGTGAATAAAAAAAATTAAGTATAAAATATTGTTCAAAGGGCAAAAAAATATTATAAAGAGAATGAAAACCAAGCAATAAAGATATTAAATTTATCTGGATGATATTAGCACATATTTGTATATGTTTAATGAAGTTTTATGTTGTCTTTGGACTTTACAGTTGTTGTGCGGAAATTTCAATTGATTTGCACTAACTCCAAAAGCGCAGCGGAATGCTAAAGCGCGGAAACAATCAAAAGAAGGATATAGCTTGTCGATTAATTATCAACCACAAATTCAATGAAAAATAATCACCATACAAGGAAATACAGAAGAGTAGAGAACACATAGATTTAATGTGGTTCAGCTAGATTGCCTACGTCCACGGACTCAACAACTATTCTTTATTTCACTGAAGAAAGAGAGTACAAAAGAGAGAGAGTACAAAATTATAGGCAGTAGTGGAGAGACTAACCTATAATTACAAATTGAATAATCAATTTATCCAAAGACTTGTTTACGCTCAAAATCCCTAATTGATTGACTGCAGAAATTAGGGTTTACTAAAGAAGAGGATAATGGTGGATTCTCTCACACTTATGAAGATGAATTTCCTTCATTTAAATAGGCATGAAAACGAAGGATGATTGGAGATGAAGAAAATTAATTTCCAGATTATGTGACAACCTTTCCAAGTTACTTGATTTGATTCCAATGCACATAACTGACAAAAAATCTATGTTTCCATAAATTTCCATTGCTTAAATCAATCTGCATCAGCAATCTTTTCTTTCTTCATATAACAAATTCTTTGACTAATTAATTGATTAGCAATTAATTAGTTTCCTTTCTCTAAAAGATATCACACATATCCTTCCTCTTTATCTTTCCATATACAGTCTAATTAATTGATTGACTGAATCAATTAATTATTTTCTTATCTTCTTTAGAAAATATTTGAATCACATAAATTCAACACTCCACCTTGATTCAAATATAACAATCTCTCTGCATCATCACATCTCGACAAATTGTTGGGTCTACGTCAACAAGCTCAATGTGAACTATTTTGGGCAATATTTCCCAAACAGAGCTTCCAAATCTTTCCCAAGCACAAGAAAGATAGTATGCACATCAACAAACAAAATGCATACGAGAAAATACCAAAATTCTTCGACAAATCCGATGTTGGAGACGAACATGTAGATACTAAGCTTCGATAGACCAATGGAGATTTGACAGCGCTCTTCACCTTCTCCATTCCAAATTGAGTGAGGACATACTCAACATTATCTACTCCAATCTCCTCGACAAGAATTTTGCTAGACTTTCCTAAGTCAACATCAGCAGACTCACCAACAAGCTCCACAACATTCAATGCATAAGATGAAGAATCATCGCTACAAATAGGGCCAACTGAACCAAAAGGCCTTTCCAGCAAGTGAGCTCCACCTAGAGTCTGAACCTCTGTATTCTTCTCATCAACCATAGTATCATCGGAAATACCAATATCTCTCCGAATATGGAAACAATCTGATGACTCCAAATGTGTTTGGCAATTTTATGTCCTCACAATGTCATCACTTGATAGAGGCTCCACCTTCAACAAAGACCTCTCATCAAATATCGCATGCCTGCTAGCCACAATTCTTTTAGTTGTTTTACACTATAACCTATACCTCTTCACTCCTTCTCTATAACCTAACAAAATGTGCTTTCTTTCTCTAGGCTTCAACTTATCATGTCTCTCATCTTCTAAATAAGCTGAACAACCAAACACTTTAAGGAATGAATAATCAACATGCTCTCCTTTCCATATTTCTTCTGGGATCTTCATATCTATGGCAATAGAAGGTGTGCGGTTGATGAGAAATACTGCCATAGATATCGCTTCTGCCCAAAATCCCTCTTCTAGGCCAGCAGTTGTTCTCAAGCTCATAGCTCTCTCCCATAATATCCGACACATGCTCTCCACCACTCCATAACAATGTGACTCAATAGAAAAAGAAAAATCTCTAACAACATGCTCGGACCCACAATAGTTAGTGAATTCTTTTGACATAAATTCACTATTATTTCCAACTTTGAGAACCTTTAATCGCTTCCTCGACTACTTCTCTACCAAGGCTTTCCACTTACAAAATTGGGCAAATATTTCGTCTTTGGCCTTAAAGAAATAGACTCAGACCTTACGTGAGAAATCATCCACAAATAAGACGAAGTAACTGGATCCACCAAAAGATGCAACTGGGATGGGTCCCCGCACATAAGAATGAACATTTTCTAGAAACTCTGTAGCTCTAGGTCTTCCAACATCAAATGTGACATGCTTCTTATTTCCAAAAGAACAATCTCCACAAGAGCTAGGCTTCGATTGATAAACACCATCAATCAACCCATGCTTCTTTAATACTTCAAGACTCTCCTCATCAACATGACCTAAACGAAGGTGCCATAACTGAGTAGAATCTGAAATACTAGAACAGTAGAAACTACCGATTCTTCTAAGACTGTCTCTCCATGAAGCACATAAATATCATTAACTCGCACCCCTTTCATCACTACCAAGGAACCCTTCGCCACTCTCAAATTCTCTCCATCTATTATTATCCTCATACCAAGTCTACTCAAAGCTCCAACTGATAACAAACTTCTACGCAGCATTGGAACATGTCTAACATCATTGATAGTCCTAACAACACCATCATGCATCCTAAACCTCACACTTCCAACGCCCACAACATGATAAGATATGTCATTCCCCATATGAACTGCTCCACCATCAATCTTCTTGTAACTGACAAAACAACTCCTATCTGGCATCATATGACAAGAGGCTCCAGAATCAATCACCCAACTAGTATGCTCTAAAGGTGAAATACTGGCTGAAAATAATGATGTATTACTATCACTTCTATCTGCATCTGATCTAATTGCTGTCAGTACTGAAGCTTTCTTCTTCTTCTCTCTCTTCTTTCTAAGAGCTATACAATCTCGTATGAAATCCCCTTTATTCTTACAATAATAGCAAGTACCCCTTCTAGGACCCATGAAATGAGACCTACGCATATCTCTTATACCTCCAAGGTGCTTCTGACTTTTATCTCTTTCTCTAGATGAACGAAGTTGTTGCCGAAGAACACCATCATTAGTCTTCACCTTCCATGTCCCTAAAACTCCTTTTCTAACATATTTGGTGATGCCATAATTTTTCATACCACCACTAAAAGAATTTGTCATTGATAACTAATCTAGAACAAGACAGCTAACTCTGATACCAAACTGTTGTGCGGAAATTTCAATTGATTTGCACTAACTCCAAAAGCGCAGCGGAATGCTAAAGCGCGGAAACAATCAAAAGAAGGATCTAGCTTGTCGATTAATTATCAACCACAAATTCAATGAAAAATAATCACCGTACAAGGAAATACATAAGAGTAGAGAACACAGAGATTTAACGTGGATCGGCTAGATTGCCTACGTCCATGGACTCAACAACTATTCTTTATTTCACTGAAGAAAGAGAGTACAAAAGAGAGAGAGTAAAAAACTATAGGCAGTAGTGGAGAGACTAACCTATAATTATAAATTGAATAATCAATTTATCCAAAGACTTGTTTATGCTCAAAACCCCTAATTGATTGACTGCAGAAATTAGGGTTTACTGAAGAAGAGGATAATGATGGATTCTCTCACACTCATGAAGATGAATTTCCTTCATTTAAATAGGCATGAAAACGAAGGATGATTGGAGATGAAGAAAATTAATTTCCAGATTATGTGACAACCTTTCCAAGTTACTTGATTTGATTCCAATGCACATAACTGACAAAAAATCTATGTTTCCATAAATTTCCATTGCTTAAATCAATCTGCATCAGCAATCTTTTCTTTCTTCATATAACAAATTCTTTGACTAATTAATTAGTTAGCAATTAATTAGTTTCCTTTCTCTAAAAGATATCACACATATCCTTCCTCTTTATCTTTCCATATACAGTCTAATTAATTGATTGACCGAATCAATTAATTATTTTCTTATCTTCTTTGGAAAATATTTGAATCACATAAATTCAACAACAGTTTCTTATTAAAAAGTTTGTACTTATTATTAGAAACCCTTTTGATAATGTAAGATGAAGTTGAATAGGATCGACAAAGTTAAAAATACATGTGTGCATGGATCTAAATATAAATGGTAACACATGCATTCTGCACAAAATCAACTATATGTTGATTTAAATATAATACATGTCAATGGCGTCTATGCAAACACAATAATAATGAATATTTACACATAATAATAAACTGTAAGAATATTGTCCATCAACATAATAAAGAAAACGACAAAGCATACATAGGAAATGAACTCATGGGATAATGAGTTATGGCCATGGCAGGAAGAAATAGTAAAATTGTTGTAAACTAGTAGATACTTAAGGAGGAAGAAGAAAATGATGCATATGTGACAATAAAATTGAATGTTTATTATAAACTTTAATGTTACTATTATATATTTAGGGGAAACTTGAATTCACGATCAACAAACTAGTACTAGCAAGCCCAGTCCTTAGTCCAGACAACTAAGGCAATGGAATTGGGCAACCCCTTTCCTAAGGAAACCACATAGCAAAAACTGTAATCAGGTTTAAAAAAAGGTTGCAGTATGATAATTCATTCATGTTGGGCTCTCGGTTTATTTCATTGTACAATTGAGCATCAGTTGATTTTAGTATATGTTTATTTTTAATATTGAAAAATTCTAACTGTAACTTTTAGTAACTAACTTTTAAAAATCAATAACCTTAAATATTTTACTCAAGATATAATATTTAAAATATTTAGCATAGATTTGATTTATTTAGTTGTGTTAAGTTTATCTTTTTCGAAAACTGAAATCAATATGAATTGAAAATGCACGATCTTTATTAATTCGTCTTCACATTTTTAATATTTAGTATGGTCGTTGAATATAGTAAGAATTTGCTTGCTGGACTAAAATAATAATATGATCACTGAATATAGCTCTATCCCAGCTAACTGACATCATGTTGTTTTTATTTTATTTTTATTTTTTCTAACACTACTACTTCAACTAGCAAAGGAGTCACCAACATCAAATACTCCACTGTCGAATATGTACTTTGAAGGGAAGTCCAACCATGGAAAAAATGTGATAAAATTTCAGGAAAGCATGGCTATAAGGTGACCGGTGTTGAATTGTTATCGTACTCTCACTTGTAATGAAAATTCCAGAGTGGCGTGTCTTCTTAGATCGGTTATGATGTTTGATGCACTACTAAGCAATTTTGATAACCTCAAACTGATAAATGAATCAATTTGTGATGATAAAGCTTAATTAAAATCATCCCACACCGGCACAAATCGATTCATTAATTAGAATGAGGCTATCAAAACAAATCAATGGTGCATCAAACAGCATAGTCGGTCTAGGAAGACACACCACCGAAGAACACTTCAATACAAATCTATTTATAGCTATAGTTTCCAGGAAGTTTAGCATTTTTTCCATGACTGGACTTTCCTTCAATACATGTTCAACAGCCAAGTTATGGATATAAGTGACTCTTTCACTAGATGTGATAAATAAAAAATAAATAAAAACATGATGTTATTTAGTAAGGAGAAAGCTAGAATGCTATACTTCCATGGACTAATGTAATGAACTAAAAATATTATGCTACTTGTGGTTTGTGAATTTAAAGTTTATAATGAAAATGAAAAATAAAAATAAAAACAGGTATATAACAATCTTATATTGTAGCAAAGGATAATAGCTGATAGAAATATATGAATAAGAAAATATTTGGTTTCAACTTTCAAGTAACTTATTTCAATCAGTGATTAGTCTTTATACATCATCAATCCTAAATCTCCTTGTTTTAAATAGGTATATAAGTCTCCAACCATATATAAAAAGCTCTTTTAGATACACAACGTTCTCATTGATTGTCACACTTGATTTACTGATAGTTTTCTACACCGGTACATCTTCAACCATTATATCCTTCATTAGGTATGAGCGGATAATAACCAGAGCACAAGGAGGAGAAGTTGTACATCCAAAACACATTGAATGGAAGCTGTATGTCGCCGAGACACTAACTGGAGAGTAATATGCCTATTTATATGTACACTACTTTGGATTTGCAAAGGAATATACAAAATAGATGTCAGCCAAATTAGGAATTGCTGATGCCTGGTCAGACCCGAAACAGTGAAGCAGCAACTTCTTCATTAGGTTCTTCATTAGCTTATCTCTTTTGATCTTCCACTTTACGTTGTGATTCAGCAACCGAAGTAACTCCTGAAATTTAATATATTGATAAAAAAGGAGGAAGAAGAGGAATGAGAGAAGTAAAATATAGAACATTTTATTATCTATCTATATAAAACTTGGACAATAATTTGAAAAATCTTCTAGTTATTGTTTTTTATATCCCTACTTTGGGTTTTCATTGTTTTTTTACTAACCAACTAAATCTTCTTCTTACATATATATGTATTTGTGAAGCTTTGATAGGAAAATCTGTTACCTATTTTTAAAGATGTACTTAATTTCTTTATTTATTAATAACTAAATATTTATCTGTCCAAATCTTATTGCTTGTAATGTAAAATTAGAATATAATATTTTGGAAGATACTTTTACCATAATTTTGGACAAGTTAGCTTATATTTTTGTCTACTTGAATTAAAGCATTGCATATGGTTCAGCATGTAAACCATCGGATACAAATTCAGATAGTGTCATATCTACATCCGTATCCGAAATCACATCCGAATATTAGATATCTATATCTGCGGATACAGACGGATATCAGATATTTTCGATCAGTTCATAACTAATATATCTGGAAAAAAAGAAAATTTTGATTTATTATAAATTTATTTGAGTACTAAAAATAATAAATATGATAAAGAAAAATAATTTTAAGCAACAAATATGGCAACCATTTTATGTACTTAAATACACAAAAAATAACTATAATCTTATAAAAACCAGATGGATAATTATCAAATGTAGATATAGCCATATCTGTATTCGTATCCATTTTTCGGATAACGAATAATTTTTCATATTTTAGATATGGATATAAACAAATTTCATAATTTTCAGGTACTCATTAACTGATAAGATCAGAATTTTTTTGGAGAAAGATAACATTGCATTTCCATTCAAACTCCTAGAATATATAACCCAATATACAACCAGTCATTCCAGGAAATATATCCTTATCAATCTCCTAAAATATATAACCAAATATACAACCAGTCATTCCAGCAAATATATCCTAATATAACCCACCATATCAAATATATCCCAATACAACCTGTCATATCAAATATATCCTATTACTCCCCCTCAAGTTGGAGCATGCAAATCACAAATGCCCAAATTGCATAACAAATAACCAAACTGTTGACAACCAAGGGCCTTAGTCAAAATATCAGCTAATTGATGACCAGTAGGTACATACGAAGTAGTAATATTTCCACCCTACAACTCATCACGAACAAAGTGGCAATCAACTTCAATGTGCTTGTTGCGGTCATGAAACACCGGGTTCTTCGCAATATGCAAAGAAGTTTGACTATCACAAAACAGCCGCATGGGCTTGGAATGAATCACACCAAGAGAACGCAACAATGATTTTATCCACTTAAGTTCACAAGTCGCAACGGCCATAGAACCATATTCTGCCTCCGCATATGAACGTGAAACAGTCGATTACTTCTTAGTTTTCCAGGAAACAGGAGAGCAACCAAGAAGCACAAAATAACCAGACACTGAACGATGTGTCAAAGGACAAGCTGCCCAATCACTATCACAATAAGCTGTCAACTGCATATAACTGGGACGAAGCAAAATACCTTGACCAGGTTGACTTTTAATATATCGTAAGACGCGGATGGCAGCATCCCAATGTGCGACCTGAGGATTACTCAAAAACCGAGCAAGAGTATGAATGGAATAACTCAACTCAGGTCGAGTAACAGAAAGATACACCAAATGCCCCCACAAAACGCCTATATTGCTCCGGATGCTCATAAGGATCATTCGCCGCATAAGCCAACCGATGATTCTGTTCCATTGGTGTATCAATAGGTTTACAACCTAACATACCTATCTTCGTCAATATATCCAAAGCATACTTCCGTTGAGAAAGAAACAAACCCTCATCACCACGGGCTACTTCAACCCCAAGAAAATATTTCAACACACCAAGATCTTTCATATGAAAACAATTACTCAAGTATTGCTTGAACCTCAAGATCACATCATATGAGGAACCTGCAATAATCAAATCATCCACATAAACTAGTACATGTAGAGAAACCTCATCCTGCTGATAACTAAATAATGAATAATCAGCATAGGATTGTGTAAAACCAAATTTCCGCAAAGCGCTAGATAACTTAGCAAACCACTGCCGAGGAGCTTGACGTAAACCATACAATGACTTGCATAACCGACACACTTTCCTAGGAGTAGGACTACTATAACCTAGGGGAAGCTGCATATAGACCTCTTCCTCCAAATCACCATGAAGAAAAGCATTACATACATCCATCTGATGCAATGCCAAATTACGAGCAATAGCAACAATAAGAAAAATATGAACAATACCCATCTTAGCAACTGGTGCAAAAGTTTCATTATAATCAATACCAACAACCTACTGGTTACCATACACAACCAAACGTCCCTTAAGACGCTCAACATCACCATTAGCACGTCGCTTTATTTTATAAACCCAACCACTACCAATAGCCTTCTTACCAGGTGGAAAATCCTCTAATGTCCACGTGCCATTCCGTTCAAGTGCATCAATCTCCTTTTTCATTGCCTGACGCCAACCTGCATCCTGAACGGCCTCCTTAAAGGAAGTAGGCTCTTTTTGAGATGTAATTGCTGCTAAAAATGCTTATGTCTCATAGAAAATTTATCATAATTCACATAACAAGCTATACTAAAAGGTTTACCTGAGGAACGAGATGGAGCAGGAGAAGCAGTACGGGGGTCTATCTTGCACATAACTGTGTTAGTAACATATCCTCGAAGACGAGACGAGGGAAGCACGATGCGGTGCCCACGACCAAGATTATCACCATTTGAATCAATGCTTGAATTCTCCCTGGACTCCACACCATCTAGATTAACTCCCGTACTCCCCCTCGACTCCACACCATCACACTCGTGCGTACAAGGCTGCTGGACAGCATGCTCCACGGCTACCCCAGCGGACTGGGTTGCTGCCTGCAGCTCACTCATGCCACCTCTATCTTCAACTATCACATCCTTTATGATCTCGACATCTCGTGCATTACCCAAATCAGACATAACACCCAACTCATCATAATCATCAAACACACCATTCGTGGAATTCTGGGATAGAAACTGATTCAAATGCTCATTGGGGGAGGTGGAAAAGGAATCATGGGTAGAAAAAGGAAAGACATGCTCAATAAATTTTACATCACGACTAATAAAATACACATGAGCATCTAAATCATACAAACGCCACCCCTTTGACCCAAATTTATCCTTAACACGAGGCTGATTCGCAGCATAGCAAAGACACCCAAATACCTTTAAAGTAGACATACTAGGTGGACTCCCAAAAAGCATTTCATAGGGAGTTTTACCATCCAAAACAGGATTGGGAATCCGATTAATAAGGTGACATGCAGTTAAGACACACTCCCCCCAAAAATCAATAGGTAAGGAAGCTTGAAAGCGCACGACACGAGCAACATTTAGAACATGTTTATGTTTACGTTCTACTCTACCATTTTGTTGGGGAGTATCGACACAAGAGGTTTGATGCAAGGTGCCTTGTTGAGCAAAAAATTCCTTTAAACATTTAAATTCTTGTCCATTATCACTATGCAAAACCTTCACTGGCCTATTAAACTGCGTTTTGACCATAGAAAAGAAATTTTGAATCAATTCGCTAACCTCATATTTACCAACCATCAAATATATCCATGTAGCACGAGAAAAATCGTCAACTATGGTCAAAAAATAATGAGCTCCACAACTAGAAGCAACACGATAAGGACCCCAAATATCACATTGTATTAAATCAAACAAATCAGTTGCTTTACTTGTACTTAATAGAAAAGAGTCACGAGGCTGTTTAGCCATAAAACAATATCACAATTGTCATCACAAAATTTATTCGTACTACTACTACTACTTCCAACAGGTAATAAAGAACGGACCACTTTCATGGAAGGATGACCCAACCGTCTATGCCATAACTGAGCGGAGTCTGCAACTATGGAGTTATTTGCTTGAATACTACGAATTGGTCGGAAGAGATAGACCCCATTACACTGCTCCCCTATGCCAATCAGTTCCTCAAACTCCGGTCCTGAATAGTGCATAGCATGTTAGTGAAAAATACAATAAATTTTTGTTTTTCAAGCAATTGAGACACAGACAACAAATTGTAATTAAGGGTAGGTACATATAAACATTATCAAGAATTAAGTCATGGCTTAATTTAGGCCTTCTTTAGTGGCAGTGTCATGTTTTCCATTTGGAAAACCAACGGGTTCTGAAGCAATTTCTTTGATATCAATAAACAAGTCAAGATTACCCGACATATGGTTTGAAGCTCCTGTATCAATAACCCATTGGGATGAAAATTTCTTACCATGCAACTTTAGAGTAGAAGACATGGCTGAGGAAGTCTTAAGAGCTACGATGAGCTGCTGCACTTACGCATCAGTGAGAGTGGGTAACGAAGCACGATCCACCTCACTCATTGCAAAATCAAATCTTGTCTATACCGTGAAAAAGAAAACAAACCTCCGCTTGAAACACAAGCACACACCACAAATCCACAACACACAAAACTAATTTTCTAGAATACGGACAACGAACCAGAAAAAGAGAGAGAGAAAAAAACTATTTTTTGTGCCTTAACTTAGGAGGCTTTGATACCATGATAAGATCAGGAAATTTTTGGAGAAAGATAACATTGCATTTCCATTCAAACTCCTAGAATATATAACCCAATATACAACCAGTCATTCCAGAAAATATATCCTTATCAATCTCCTAAAATATATAACCAAAATATACAACCAGTCATTCCAGGAAATATATCCTAATATAACCCACCATATAAAATATATCCCAATACAACCTGTCATATCAAATATATCCTATTATTAACCGCCCTAACGTGGTTTGATATTTTTGGGATATTTACCTATTTTTCACGTTTTTCTATTTTTCCTTATTGGCTAATTGAAATTTTGACTATTTATATTTTTCAGTATACATATTTATAAAAGGGGTTTTTAGGCTCGGAGAAAAAGTTGAAGAAAAATTTAATTTCAAGGACAAGAAGTTTATTTTTTAAGCTGAAAGACACTTTTTAGTGTAACTCATAGAATGATAATTGAAACTATCATTTTTTGTTCACACTAAAAAGCATCATTCAAACTAAACAACAAACCGGTTGTCCACAGTCCTAATAACTTTAGATATAGAATTGTGAGTATGAAAAACTCATCTTAAACTTGCAAGCATTTTAACCTTCAGTGCAGAGAGGATTTGGCATATCAAAACTCAATATTTTCCGATGAAAGTTTTACGGTTGGTAGGTAAATGTGTTGGGAATAACGTATCCAAATTTCAGAATTTTCCGATTTTTCTAGAATTAGTTATGAATTTATTACTGACCTACGTTTTTCAACCCAGATTTCTATTTTACTAATTCTATATCGTGAAATCAACAGCATGTAAGCAATCCCTACAACTAATTTCTCAATTCATATAATATGCAAGTTATTCTCAATTGTAGCAACATGAGCTTTAAATAACAACATATGGCCATAGTGTGAGGTGAACTCACCTTAAAGCCTTGTTATTACTCTAATTTGCTTTCATCTTCAAGCTACAACTCAAATTTCCCAATTCAAAACCTTGATTTTACTGGATTTAATTGTAATTTCTATGATTTCATATTGGTTTAAAATATTAGATCTTAGAAACAAAGAGGATAGATAAAATAATTTGTTTAGAGAGTGTGTTGTAGTAAAACAACAATAACTAGCACTTCCAAAATCCTTTTGGGGTCAATCTTTTTGAGTTAGAAAATAGATTCAATGACAAACAAATTTCCTTTTGATCACTTTTTGATATTTTTCAAGTCAAATGACCTAAAACGGGTATGAACACAGAATCGTAGTTCTGTCTTTAAACGAATTTCCTGAGTTTATACTTGAAATTGAAATGACCATAACTTATTCGTTTCTTATCAGAATTTGATCATTCTTGATGTTCTGGAAAGTATAGACTCTGTGCTACAACTTTCATGTTTTATGTTTTATGTTTTATCAAATTCTAAGTTCTAAAGGAACTAACTGGCTCTTTAAGTCGCAGCACTGTTGTTATGTTAATTGTTCAGAGTTTTGTAATTTTAGACCTGAGAATTGAAATTGCCATAACTTTTGACTCGTAAGTCCGAATTAGGTGATTCTTTTTCTAACTTTGATCTATGGCAATCGTCTTCAACTTTTATGTTTTCTTTTTTATCATATTTTGGGTTCTAAAAGGGGAAATTGGCTAAATAAGCTGCAGTCCTGAGTTCTATTTCTAGGTTTTATGCGATTTTAATTGATGTTTCTTGACCATTTCTTTATGAATTTAGAAATTAAGTAATATTGAATTCATGGGTTTTCATGAGTACTTGGTGTAAGAGTTTTGGATTAAATTGCTCTTGAATTCAATGTTTTCCTGCACATGATTTGGAAACGATTTTCTTAAGTAAAATTTTGATTAAAAGCTAGTTTTGAATTAATATTTTTCTAAATCGATTTCTGTTAGAAATAATATCATTATAAAGCATATTTTATGTATTTATAAACGTAGATTTCTCAATAATAAAGTGATTTTGAAGAAAAGAATTTTTATAATGTTTCGAAAAATAGTTTTAAAAACTAGTTTCCTCAAAGCAAAATATTTTCTATATAAAATACACATTTTTGCACTCTTCGAGCGTATGAGAAGGAGAATTAATTGATTTAGTAAACGCATGTGTCCCATACCACATATTTTAATAAATTGCAAAACATGTCAAAAATGGATTTTAATCGTCCAAATTATCCTCGTGCGCTTGTGAAACTAATTTTTTCTTCAACTTCTTCACTGTGCCTATTTTCTTGTTTATAAAGCCGGGAGAAAATAACCTGAATATCAGCTTACCATAATCATATTACAAATTACCTTATTTTTGTAAAATTTGTTAATTTTCTCATTAAATACTTAAATCAGTATCCATTTAAACTTAAACGTTGTATATACAGTTGTATATTCTTTTAAGGACTTTTAGGAATTAAACATGACAGCCCTAAATTAAATACTATTTAATTGCATTGATTACCTACAAAATATAAAACTTGTGAACTACTCTTGTGGATTTGTGAATTAAATATGATAGGCAAGAGCAGATTTGATCTTTGTTAAGTAGGTAATGATTTAAACAAAAATAAACAATTAATAGTATTGGTGATGGCATTATGAATAACAATGACAATAAGATTTAAACATTAAACTTCTAAATTAACACTACAAGAAAGTATGTTATTAATAATGTCATTCGATAACGCATTATTCTATAGCGTTATTGTTTACGCTGGGCTATTTACTTTTTTCACTTTATTTCTTCTCTTCTATACATACTTAACACATAACGCTTAGGCCAAAATATCCCTCCTAAAATTTTCGTCTCCCTCTCAAAACGCTTATACAGTTCGTCTTCTTCCTAAAACCGAGATAACGCTTATTCCGTCCGTCTCCCTCCTAATCGCTCATCCCTCTCCATCTCCGATCCAGCTCGCTCCGCTCATCGAGCCTCAGCCGTTCTGAAGTATACGCGTCCTGAACCCTAAATCATTTGCTCAGATTTCTATTTACGTTTCCCTCCAAATCGCTCATCGCTCGCCATCTCCGATCTCCGATCCAACTGACCATCTCCGATCTTTTCTTATTACACTTCAGTAGTTTCGAAGTCGACGCGTCAAGAACCCTAAATCATTTTCTCGGATTTCTAGGTTAGAAATTTATAGGTTATGTTTATTAAATGTATGAAATTCCTGATTATCTGTTTTAACTAACTAATACCGCCCATATCATTGTGCATTAAATAACGACTGTGATTGCTCCAATCAGTGAAATTCCGGCCATGGAGTTGAGATTTGGAAGTTGAGATAGGATGACCGCTAGGTAAGTGAATACGAGGTACCACTCGATGGCTGTGAGAGGCTGTGAGATGCATGTAGACCCACATATAGTTTCAAAGAATGGATTCATTGTCCCCCAACCGACTATTATCAAAGCAGAGCATGTTCCTGCCGATAAGTACATGGTTGGAAAGAAAGCAAAGAAATTTCTGAGTTTTGTGCCTGAAAATATATTGTTTGTTATATATTATTATGAATAGATTATTCATTTGTTGCTTGGTTTTTATATATCGATCGGAAATAGGTGTAGTGGGACTACCAAAAACTGAAGTAGCAAGCTAGAGATATCTGCTGTAACGGGTACCGGGTACTGATTCGTGTAGTTGTACCAGTATCCAGAGGGTGTACATTTGCCAGATAAATGCCAAGGTAAGAATTATAATTCCCTATGTCCTGCATATATCGAAATAGGGAAGGATGTTTATTTATTGTAACCACTAGCACATGCGTCATTTGGTAAAACTGATATGATAAGTATATGGACATAGTCTGGATTCCTAAGCATTAGATGTGGACAATATTGGTCAACCTATTGTGCTTGATGTGGACAATAAGGTATGCAACGACTTATAGGAAATGACCTTATCTGTTTATGGTATGTATCAAGTAAATTCTTAGATTTGTGAGCAAAGCTCGTATGTAAAAATTTTAATTGAAGCGTATGCTTCAGTTAAAAAAAACTAAAGCGTATGCTTTTAATGTTTTATGGTGATAAGGAACGGACCGCTCTGCTGATGAAGTGATTCCAGCTAGTTGGGAAAACTACTTCATAGTAAATAGTAATAATTGTATATGTAATTTTATAGTAATGTATAATTTACGAATTATGAACAGAAAAATATGGAAGTCCAAAATTTATGCTGAAAAATAAATAGATCTGAACCTCTAACTTGAATGTTTCATCCAGAATTTACACTGAAAAATAAATGCAAAAACCAAGTAGTTTGCTCAGTTTATAAAATAAGCTTATGCTCATTTTATAAACAGAGCAATCACTCAGTTTTTAACCGAGCTTAGCCTCGATTTTAATTGAGCAAACGCCGATACGTTAATAATTATAAACCGAATAGTTAAAAATAAATGCTGATAACTCATCGCTTTTTATAGAGCTTGATTGCATTCAAAATTTGTGTTAGTGGCTCTATAAAGTCAGAAGTATCAAGAACCTTGGTAAAGCATAAAAACAACTTTAATACTTGTCAGTTATAATATGCCCCTTAAACTACTTGTTGTAACAAGTGTTTTAATGTTCTACTATACAAAATAAAGCACCTTCCTAAGTGAAAAACATACGTAGATCTTTTGTTATTATAGAGAAAAGCTACAAGTTTATTATAAAAGTTACCCGAGTTTTTGTCTTTTACTTTCAATATTATTTTGTCCTTAACTATCATTTTCGTAGAGATCATTTTCCAGCGCTTTGATTTGTGCAACATGTAAAGGTGGTTGTCTTTGTTAATAAAGTAATGAAGCACGATTATTATCAAATTTTTTTGTAGATATTTCTTCTTTGTAATAACAATCGGATCAAAACCACCATTACGATAAGGATGAATTAAAAAAAAGATTAAAATGCTTTTTCCAAAAGATCTGTTGCTGAAATGTATGTCTCCAAATCTTGACAATGCATTTAATTAAAAAAAATAGTGAGAACGAGTATCAGATGGATGATGTTATAGAGTTAAAACAGTACATGTATGTTGTTATGTTTTTGTTGGCATCTTTTGAGCAGTGGCCTCCTTGTTGCTATATCATAAAAAGTGGGCACGTTGATGTTACTTGGAGATCATTGGGATCGAATTACATTTATTGATCATAACCCTTTTGTATTTTATAGCATTTTCTTCATGCCTAAGGATGATATATATATATAACGTATGAACTTTAGATTATTACAGAAATATTTCATAAATTGCTCCCGTGGAAGACATTTTATGTCAGTGCTTATCTTAATTGCTTGCTTCTTTTGGCTATGTAGTGTAATAATAAACTTGTAGCTCTTTTAGCTACTCTGTGTCAAAATGATTGCTCTTTCAGATATCAAGTAATATACCAAATTGATTTTTCATGGAATTGGATTAAATCACAAGGTTCTATATTGTGATTTTACCATCTTTTGGTATATATGTAGAATGGATTAGAGACACTGTTGTTGTTGCCTATATCTTAAATGTCACTCTTATAGTTCTTGAGCTTAATCATGATTTATTTCGGAAAGATAAAAGGTTATTTTTCTGTATTGCAAAGTTCCACTTTCTTGACTCAATTAGAATTTTACAAAGGCATTTAGTGACTGATTTTCTTTCGAAAATTTATAGTAAATTTACCGACATATTTAGTGTGAACTCTTTTTCAAAGAATATGAGGTAATGATCATTTCAGCTAAAACATAGAGGACTTGGCTACTTGATATCGTAACAAAGTTCTAATTCATGAATTTGATAGAATATCCGAATATGTACTGTACATTCCAAAACAGCACATAAATTTCATCAAATCCACCAACCTATGAAGGAAATCTAGTACTAAATACATACATCATTTCCATACCAAAGATGGATTATTGTCTTAGTATTATATTGTAATATTTCTCTTTTACGGTGTTATATTGTAATATTTCTCTTAGTAAAAATATTCATTCTTTTATTATTGTGTTTCTTTTTTTATTGCATTTTCTATAGTACTAACACAAGTTTACAATTGTCTATTTATACTTCCTTTTCTATAGTATTCACACTATCTTCTGTTCCTCTGCTATATAAACTTGTTCAATATTCATTTTTTCATAATTTAGTGAACTTAAAAATAAAATAATAATCATACATTTTACCTTGTAATAATCACACATTTCTCTTCACAACATATTCCGTGAGTACTATCAATCATATATTTCTTAGGACATCATCTATTATAAAATCTAAAGTTTAAACATCGCGCTTGAAAGAAGAAAAGAGATTTATTTATTTAATATTTCACTTTTTTATAAATTCAACAACAACAGCAGCAACTACTTTTACCTTATGATAACCATACATCTCTATTCGATATATTCTTTACCTGCTATCCATAATGTAATTTTGAAAACATCATCTATTACAATATAAAATTAATAGTTAAAACATCACAATTGAAAGAATAATAGGAGATTTCTTTTTGAAAAGCATGCTTTAGTAGTTATAATGGCTTGGGCAACAAAAACTTTTGGGTTGGCCCTTAAAGTGAGTGAGCATGTATAATATAGAAGGTTCACTGTGTCAGATTGTTTCAGTCCATGTAAGAAGCAAAATTCTCTTTCAAATTTCACACCCGCCTTAGAAAAACTTATTAAAACTGTTGATTTTCACTCAATTTTCACCATGAACAGGATATTTTCACTTTGTTCTCACTTTATTTTTCTTGGTTCCCAAAAATACTAATCACGTTATTTTTTACCACTTTGTAGGATTTTCAAGAAATCTTAACCAAATTATATATACATGTGTATAATATGGAATTGTAGATTCTAGGTAATGTTCACTAGATTTTATTAGTGGACACAGACAGAAACATAGTCCTTAGCTATTAATCAGTGAAAGTATATATGTGCTTGATTCTTAAAAAAGATTATTACACTAATTCAGAATATATAATTTCGTAATCTTGGTTTTGAATTCTATAATTTATTTTGATTCTATTAAAGTGCTACGTATTAAATGTCAGTGTGAAGAGTGTTAATGTAATAGTATTTATGTAGATCCCATTATTTTTGAACATTTAATGCCAACATGATAGTTAATTTATCTTAAACTGCTTTATGAATTTGTAAAAGTGTATGATATAATATTGCGAAAACCTGAGCAAATACGTTTGTGAATTAAAAAATTTATATATATATGACATTATTGATGCCATCAAAATTATGTTTCTGAAATAGAAATTGTGTCATTATGTTCAATCTATAGCATTTGTGTTGCATATATCACAGTAGTCCAGTTGTAAATTGACCAATATTTGGCTAAAATTTAGGGCAATCAACTTTGGTTTTGTCCTGATCCAGAAACGTAATTGATATATATATATTTGATGTATAAAATGAATAGTATTTTCCTAATTTATCAGTAAAATTAAACACATTACTCTCAAGTTCATAATATATAAATAACCTTATTTATATAGAAATTAATGTATTCCATAATTGTTATTAATAAATAAGAAAATTGAATTAAATGGTTATTATTCCCTTTAAAATATTGGTAAAATTTAAGCAATTACTATTTTCTAATTTTTTTAGGTTTGTTGTTGTTTAAAAATGAGAAAACCGTTCAATTCTAATAGTAGTTGCTACTATTGCATTGTATAGCTGAGTTGCATGATGATGAAACACTAAGCAGGGGTTTAATTGGTGCAAGATGCTGAAATGAAGATGCAGCATGATTTATTGCGTTGAGTGCAATGAATTTATTGAAGATGCTATCTAAAGAATAAATGCTTCATGGTTGCTCTGAATGATTTCCAAATTGAAGGTTAGATGTTATATTGAGTCAAATATATTGTTGTTGTTATATCTGAAACATTTATATATTTAAGTAATAACTGGGTTTCATATAAATAAAGGCTGGGTAGTGAATAAAGATGCAAGGGCTATACACTTCAACCCGGACCTGTATGATGAACCATTGAAGTTCAGACCATCACGATTCGATATACAAACCCATGTTTGCATATATGGCAGTTTTTAACTGATGATTTGAAATAAGAAGGGGTGATTTTTCCTTCTTTTTTTGTTCACTAGAAAGATCTGAAATCATACAAATACTTTGCTTTTGGTGTAGGGAGAGGACTTGCTTAGGAATGAACTTGGCAAAAAATATGATGTTGATATTCCTGCATTGACTAGTTGCAACTTACAGGTATGTTTTCCTGGTTTTCCAATTTGGTCAAAGCTGTGAACCATTCCTCTTTTATTTTTCCTGGTTTTCCAGTATGTACTAATGCGATAATGCTATTTAGTGATTTTTCTTTAGCAAAATGATATGTACTAATGCGGTGTCAATTTTTTTATGAAATCTTCCTACTAAGGCAACTATTTGTACATTCTTACTGACAAGTAATTACATTTTGATTTTCAAATAGGAATTGAAGAAAGCACTTACTGTTGGAGGGGACAAGAATGAAAAAGACTCTAAAGGAAGAAGAGCCTTACATTTTGCATGTGGCTATGGAGAGGTAAGAAGTTCCAGCTCTATTTTTAGGTGGCCAATGGCTTTATGATATCTCATTCATTGCCTCATTGTATTAAAGACTTTTTTGGAATTTTGTTCAGCTATATTTTAATAATATATGTATGTGTGAGCGTGCGTGCGCCTGTGACACTCTTTCACAAAATGCAACACTGATGCCTACTTCAGAATATAGTTGAACATACATGAACGTAATTGAGTCTCAAGTAAAATGTGCTCAAATTCTTCTTGAAGCTGGAGCTTCTATAGATGCACTAGACCAGAACAAGAACATAGCTCTTTATTATGCTGTAGGATATGGGCAAAAGGAATGTGTGGTTCTTCTTTTAGAACATAGTGTAGCTGTGTAAATTTTTATTTTCTTTCTAAAAATAAACTTAAAACCCTGTTTTGAATAAGAAAATTTGAAACTCATCCAGTGTATTTATATAATGCAATAAACATCAGGAGTTTAAGTAAGCTTACAATATAATAGTTATAATTGATTAGAAACCACTCATTGTAAAAAAAATCACTAATGACATTAATTTTTTTTGATGTATAATATTAAGGAAGCTCATTCGTAAATCTTAGTTAACATGTTATTGCATTATATACATATGTTCAGGGTTATGCATATTAATTTAGCACTTTGCAAAATATGGATGGGAAAATGATTATTGATGTTGCCAAGCTGAACAACCAAGAGGATGTTCTTAAATTGCTTGAGAAGGATGCTTTCTTGTAAATTTTAATACTCACTTGAAGTGGGAAAATAAATTGATTATTTCACATATATCTTTTGTATCAATGATTTGTTTTTTCTCAGATTGAACTTTTTCAACCGTTTTATAAAAAATTAACTAAGTTTATATAATAATAATAATAATAATAATAATAAATTAACTAAGATTATAAAAATTAACTTTGTGTATTAACTTATATAAAATATAAATAAGCTTCTAAAAATAACTAAGTTGATAGTAACAATAATAATTTAATTAATTTTTATAAAAATTAACTAAGTTTATAATACTAATAATAATAATAATAAAATAGTAATAATTAACTAAGTTTATAAAAATAACTAAATTTATTTATAATAATACAATAATAATTACTAATGTTTATGAAAATTAACTAATTTTATAACAATAATACTAACCACAATAACAATCATAAATAATAATAATAATAAATTAACTATAAGTTTTTTAAAAACTAACTTAGCTTATAATATTAATGATACTAATAAGAATAATAATAAATTATAAAATATTCACTAAGTTAATTAAGTTTTATAAAAATTAACTAAATTTATATACTAACACAATAATAATTACTAATGTTTATGAAAATTAACTAATTTTTTAATACTAATACTAACAACAACCATAAATAACAATAAATTAACTATAAGTTTTAAAATAAAACTAACTAAGTTTATAGTAATAATGATACTAACAACAATAACAATAAATTATAAAATATTAACTAAGCTAACTAAGTTTTGTAAAAATTAACTTAATTTATATAGTTAATTAACTAAGTTTATAAGAATTAACTAAATTTATATAATAACAATAATTAACTAAGTTTATAAGAATTAACTAAATTTATGTAATAATGAACATGTTATGTACTGTACTTTTTATCTGTTTACTTGTTTATGATTATGTTGTTATTACTGAGGAGGAATATTAAGATAATATTGAAGATGTGGCAATACAAAGATCAATTACTTAGATTAGTCAATAGGACACAGTGGAAAATTATCAGAATTAATATACTGGAATCTAGTATTTAGTGATAATTTTATGGCCAATGGATCATACTTTTGAAATATGGACATTTTATGGTGTTTGTACAATTTTGATTATGGGAACCAATAACTTGCTAACATACTGATAGTCCATCATTATTTTGATATTTTTCTTAATATCAAGAAGTCCTTGACCAATATTTGGATGTTAATGAGATTAACAACACAGGTTTATGCAATTAAAACACCGACTATATTTGTTTTCTGTTAGGTGCTTCTTGATAATTTTTATCCCGCCTTTTGGCAAGGCCGTAACACCAAGGAATCGACTAGTAACCAATGGCGACCCGTCCTAGAGATCAGTTATACACAGGCTCACTATGGATATCGACGAATTTTGTCCGAGTCCGGATCAAGCCAAAATTGGTATGACGTGACAAGCTAAGCATTGAGAGTCAACGTTCCAAATCTCAAGTCAATCCGAGTTCGTATGCTCAAGTTATGAACGATACAAAATTGGATGAAAACCAACCACCGGTCGAATCACTCAGTTCGAATCCATCAGGGAGGCCAACTTTGACTCGCTCCCTTCGACTCGCTTCGCAACCATCCGAAGTGACAACTTCGACTCGCTCCCTTCGACTCGCTTCGCAACCATCCGAAGTGACAACTTCGAATCGCTTCGCAACCATCCGAAGTGACTACTTCGACTCGCTCCGCTTCGCCTCCATCAGATGCCTTCTTCGACTCGCTTAGCTCGAACCACTGTTCGACTCCATCGAGTTCGACTTCATTGGCAAAGCCACTGTTCGAATCCCTCAGAACGCTCCACTTTGACTCGCTCAATCAATGCACAGTTCGACTCGATCAAAACAACATCAAGGGAAGAGTGAGATTCAAGCGCCACGTCACCGAGTCGAATGAAAGCGAGTCGAACGAAACAGCCAACCGAGGATCTCATTTCGTATCTATCATATCTCCTAATCTACAAGTCCAAATGCTATGAAATTTTCACAGAAGACTACGTGCATGCTAAAGAATGTCCACGCCAAATTTCGATTCCCTTGGATGAAATCTTGATCGAAACGAAACTTCATGGGCTTGGGCGCGCAGGCCTGGTCACGTGCCAGAGAGGGTCTCCCGAAATCTGAGCGAGATACCAGCCTCCTACACCTATAAATAGACCCCCAAAGCCAACAGAAAAGGGGTTCTTCTTCTCTTTTGAGATCTCCAACGCCCTGACTCTGTCGGATCCAGATCTGAACTCCATAGTTACTACTACCAACGAATCTCACTGCTGCAAATCATAATTCTCTGTTGTAATTCATTGAATTCACTTGTAATCATCAAAGGAAAATCAATAAAGCAATCAACTTCATAGTGGACGTAGGCAACACACCGAACCACTCTAAATTCTTGTGTCTCCTTGCATGTTAATTATTTTCATATCTGAGATTTGGAGTTTTTGTTAGATAATTCCTCCTTTTCCATTTAATTTCTTCGCTTTATCTCTTCAAAACTTTTGAAGATTGTGCCCAATTTTGGTACAAACACTTTGGTGCTTTCACTGAGAAAAACCAATTTTTCTCATGCTCTTTGGATCTCCTATCTATATTGGATTGCATAAATCTAAGAAGAAGATCCAGATCTAGAACTTTGAAGCCCTTCCATTCTATTCAGATTTGCATCAGATCTAGGAAAGGACTTCATCAATTCATTATGGTGAGCACACGTACTACTTCTACAGCTGCTGATCAAGGAGCACGGGATCGACAGAATCCCGTGTAATCACCTGCATCCAACCAAAATGCTGCAGGACCTTCAGATCCACCAGGTCCAATCACCAGACAAGAATTCCAGACATTGCTTCAAGAGTTGACCCAGAGTCGACAACAGCTAACTGAACAACTGCGCGCCAACATAGAGTTGTCCAACCAGCTGAATCGCCAAAGGCGCTGAAGATCTAGAAGAGACCAAGGTTCCTATTCTTCCACGGAGAGTTCAGCCTCCTCTAATGGCCAAACCAGATCCACACACCCACGACTAGGTGTAAGCTACACCCAAGCCACGGGACACTAACCCGCTTCAAATCTTGGGCAACCTAGAACTGGACCATCCGCTAGTCTCCGTACAGAACCTTTGTCTCGAGGAGATGCTGCACCTTACCATGTCACAGGCAACATTGCTACTACCACCACTACTGAACGAGGAGGTGATGCTAGAAACCAAGCTGATCCTCGGCGTAACCAACAAGAACAGACTCCTGAGCCTTATGTCCCTGAGGATGTTGAACCAAGGAAGCGAGGCACGGACCATCGACCACGTCCGGTCCAGACTCGCACTGTGGAACCCGACCACACCTTGGCATAACATGCTCCAAGTATCCGAATGCCGGATATATCAATGATGATTCGTCAAATGATCCGTGAAAGACAGGGTCTCAGTAATGACGACTGGGGAATCTCCCGGAGTCATACCCCTTTCACCGATGATGTATTATATGCTGAACCACCTCAGCGCTTCAGGATGCCAGCTTTGCCAGTCTATGAAGGGAGTTCAGATCCCAATCAACACATCTTGAAGTACGAATGGCTGATGAATGCTGCGAGAGCTGATGACGCAGTAAAATGCCATACTTTCCCCATTTCCCTAGGGGGCATCGCTACCATGTGGTTTACTCATTTTCCACAACGATCCATTTCTAATTTTGATCAGATGGCCACAAAGTTCGTTGAACAATTCTGTATGCACGCGGCAATGCCTAAAGACGTTAACACTCTGTCCAGTGTTACACAAGCTCCCGGAGAAACACTTAGACGTTACTTGGAGCGATTCCATGCTGCGTGTGCAGAAATAAGCAATCCCAATGATAACTCTATCCTGATGGCATTGACTAAGGGGATTGATGCTGGTTCCGAGTTCGGAAATTGGTTAGCTGGAAAACCACCTGCGTCATTAGACCGTTTCTATTCCAAGGCAGCCCAATTCTTGAGAAGGGAGGATGCGAAACAGTCTAGGAAGCAGGATGACGCAGGGCCCAACATCGAAGAAATCCAAAGTAACATCGCTATTAAACGGTCCGGAGATAGTTCTGGAAAAGTTAAGTTGAACGTACAAAATAAACAAAATCAACAGAGGGACAATGGGAATCAAAACAAGAAACGCGATCAGAATCGCGGTCCACGGCGTAGAGCTTCCATGTATGATAACTACACTCCGTTGAACACGTCACTGGAAAATGTGTATTTGCAAACCTGCAATACCATGCAATACAAAAAACCAGCCCCTAAACCACCAACTGAAAGACAAATCCAAACAGGGAAATTTTGTAGATTCCATGAGAGTTATGGCCACAACACCAATGAGTGCCGTCACTTGCAATACCTCATTGAAAAACTGATACGTGAATGAAAGTTGGATCAGTATGTGCGGGCGCCGCAGTCTGGTGGTGCAGGCCCATCAAATCAGAATCGTGCACCGAATCAGGATAGACAGGAGGAACCCGCTCGTACAGGTGGGAGGTTGGTCATCAATACAATAAGTGGTGGTCCTCACCCAGCAGATCGAAGCTGGAAGGAAATGGAGTCGTATGCCAGTTCTATCAGGCATGCAGACTTCAAATGTTATAGTAACTCTGAAGAAGGGGCTCCAGCCAAGCAACAGAAGACCATGACAGATGACATCGTGTTCAGGAACAGAGACGCTAATAAAGTCGAAGCCCCCACTATCGATCCACTGGTCATCTCAGCTCAAGTAGGTCCCGCTTGGATGAAGAGAATCTTAGTTGACAGTGGAAGCTCTGTGAATATCTTGTTTAAGCGAGCTTATGATCAAATGAGAATGGAAGCCATGGACTTGAAACCATGTCAATCCCGAGTCCATGGTTTCAACAGAAGTGCTACTATACCCACCGGGATGGTGGAACTACCAGTAGAATTGGGAGTTGGAGAACGTCGGAGAGTACGGATGTTGCAGTTCATTGTATTGGACATAGACTCCCGATATAATACTTTCTTGGGCCGACCGGCCCTCGCTGAATCCAGGACAGCCATTGCCCCATGGGGTTTGACTTTAAAATTCCCCACTGACCGTGGAGTGGTGATCATTCAAGGAGATCAGGCTACTGCCATAACCTGTTATGTTGCGGAGCTGCGGGAGGCGCAGCAAAAAGAGAAGGGAAAGGGCGTAGAGGAATCTCTCTGCGTTCGTTTTACCGATAATTGACAATTAACGCCCGGCCTAGGCCCGGGCACCCCAGCCAATTCCTCAAGGATTTTGACCCAAGAGAAACCGAAGACGAAGGAGAGTCTAAAGAAAGTCAAGCATCCCCGGCCGAACTGACAACTAATGTCCCTATTGACGATGACGATGATTCAAAAATGATAAAGATTGGGTCTTAGCTAAGCCAGCAAACTCAAGAGGTATTGGTTGAATTTCTGCGGGCAAATCTTGACGTATTTTCCTGGACACATTCTGATATGTGTGGGATCTCACCGGACATCATGAGCCACACTATGAACATTGACCCACGGCATGTCCTTGTCAAACAAAAAAGGCGCGGTATGGATCCAGAGAGATCTGCCGCTCTTAAACAAGAAGCAGAAAAGCTTGAAGCAAACGGATGCATTCAAGATGCGCTATATCCTTAATGGGTGTCGAATCCTGTGCTCGTCCGAAAGCCAAATGGAAAGTGGAGAACATGTGTCGATTATTCCGATCTGAATAAAGCATGTACCAAAGACAGTTTCCCACTTCCCAGAATTGATCAGCTAGTAGATTCGACAGTTGGGCATGAACTCTTATCCTTCATGGACGCGTACTCTGGCTACAATCAGATACTAATGCATTTACCCGATCAAGAACATACCAGCTTCATAACCAATCTGGGACTTTATTGCTACAAAGTTATGCCACTTGGACTCAAGAATGTCGGGGCTACTTATCAACGACTGGTCAATCGGATGTTTGCCAATCAAATCGGGAAAACCGTGGAAGTATATGTAGACGACATGCTTGTGAAGTCACAACTCTCCACTGACCATGTTAAAGACCTGGAAACTATGTTCAACATACTTCGAGAATACAAAATGAAGCTAAATCCACTGAAATGTCACTTTGGAGTTGCATCCGGGAAATTCCTTGGGTTCATTGTCAACGCCCGAGGAATCGAAGCTAATCCTGAAAAGATTTGGGCAATCATAAACCTTGAAACTCCAAAGACTATAAAGCAAGTCCAAAGTCTCAATGGGAAAGTAGCAGCATTGAGCAAGTTCATTTCAAAGTCCACTGACAAATGCATTCCCTTCTTCGATCTGATCCGAAAAGGAAAACGCAACTTTGAATGGACCACAAAGTGCGAGGGCGCTTTCCAAGCACTAGTTCAACATCTATCCACACCACCTATCTTGTCGAAGTCTATCGACCATGAGAAGTTGTTTGTATATTTGGCGATATCAGAGAACGCTATCAGCGCTGCATTAATCCGAGAAGAAGACAAGATACAGAAGCCGGTATACTACGTCAGCAAACGATTGACTGGGGCTGAAAGAAATTATCCGAAGCTAGAGAAGTTGGCTTATTGCCTTGTTATTGCATCAAGAAAACTCCGACCATACTTCCAGGCACATTCCATTATGGTTTACACCGACCAACCGTTACGACAGGTCCTTTCGTGGCTTGAGACGTCTGGTAGGTTACTTAAGTGGAATATCGAAGTGAGCCAGTTTGACATTACTTACGCTCCGAGACGGGCCATACAAGGACAAGTCCTAGCCAATTTCATAGCTGAATTTACCATTCCAAAGGACTTGCCCGAAACCAGTGAATCCCCCGAATACGTCTGGAAACTTTATACCGACGGCGCATCAAACGACCAGTGTTCGGGCGCTGGTGTTGTACTTGAAACTCCCGAAGGCCGATCCATATGTTATGCCTTGAAGTTCAATTTTCATGCGACTAATAATGAAGCTGAATATGAAGCCCTCTTAGCTGGCTTGAAACTTGCTAGAGATTTGATAATTATCGTAGTGGAAATTTATTGTGATTCGCAATTAGTTGTGTGTCAGGTGCGGGGAGAGTATCAAGCAAGAGATCGAAGGCTGGCTGCTTACTTAGCTCGAGTTCAGGAAGTACTGGATCAGTTCGATTACTACGCCATCTATTGTATACCTCGAGAACGCAACCAAAAGGCCGATTCGTTGGCAAAGTTAGCCAGCACAGGTGAAGCTCAGCAAATGGGACTTGTTCCCGTAGAAACGTTACCCTCTCCAAGCATCGACCGGGCCAAAATAGACTGGGTATGCGAAATCGTTCCCGAAAAAGATTCATGGATGACTCCACTCAGAAACTACATTGAGCACGGAACCCTGCCAGAGCGCAGGAGTGAAAAGAGACAAGTTCTTAGAAAGGCCTCACGATTCACCATTCAGAATGGAGTCATGTATAGAAGAGGGTACTCTGTTCCTTTACTCCGGTGTATCGGTAACGATGAAATTAAACGAGTGATGCACGATGTGCACGAGGGAGAATGTGGCGATCACATCGGGGGGCAAGCACTTGCCAAGAAAATACTCCGATACGGATATTACTGGCCGACCGTGAATCGCGACACGTCAGATTATGCAAAGAAATGTGATAGGTGCCAGAAACATGCCCGAATTCCTAGAGCTCCTCCTACCGAGATAACGCAAATGGTCAGCCCATGGACGTTTGCAATGTGGGGCATCGACATCATTGGTGCTTTACCTCTGGCAAAATGTGGTGCGAAATACGCTATCATCGCAGTTGATTACTTTACAAAGTGGGCTGAAGCCAAAGCTCTCGCTACCATTACAACGAAGAAGGTAATCAACTTTATGGTTCATAACATCATCTGTCGATTCGGTCTCCCACACACCAGTATTACGGACAACGGAACCCAATTCGACAGTGCCGAATTTAAAGATTTCTAAAAACGATTTCACATCCAAAAGAAATTCTCTACAGTAGCACACCCTCAGGAAAACGGACAGGTCGAAGCTGTTAATAAAGTTATAAAATCCATTCTGAAAAAACAATTGGAAAAGGTCGGTGGCAAGTGGGTTGATCAACTTCCTATGGCTTTATGGGCTTACCGAACAACCCATAAGACTACGACCGGTCACACTCCATTCTCTCTTTCTTACGGTTCAGAAGCCGTTATTCCAGTCGAGCTAGAAGTACCTTCTCATCGTGTGACATACTATGATTCAAAGACGAATGCTATATTACTTGCGGAATCTCTTGATCTACTAGATGAGAAGCGTGAAGAAGCTGATTTGAGGGCAGCTGCGCATCGAAGTCGAGTCGCCCGATTGTACAACGCCAAGGTCCGCCCGCGAACCTTTGAACTAGGCGATCTCGTCCTTAAAAGAATCTATCCGGTTCCTTCGCATATGAAACCGACATGGGAAGGACCGTATGTTATTGAACGAAGGCTCGGAGATGGCACATTCAAATTATCGACCGTCGACGGTCTAAATCTGCCAAGAGCCTGGAATAGCGAGAGCCTTCGCTGCTATTACACATGACATTGCTATTACACTTTCCTTTATTGTAATTTGTTTCTGCATTTTGAAATTAGAACTTTTAATAAGGCAACTGACTTTGCCATACTTTCTTGTTTCAGCAATAAAATGCAATCTCATTGAGCTAGAGCTGTGATTTACTTGAAATGCTTCATCTGACCATCACTATGCATGGAGAGCTGAGTTTCACCATATGGTGGAATTTATTCAAATAGAGAGTGACTGCGATGCAACCAATCACTCGCTAAGTGAAACCCGAGCTCGGGGACAAGCCATCACATCAAAGTCAAAAAAGGATTGATACACAACAATCCGTCATTAACTCTGAACTCCCAAAGTGCGAGTCGGAGTATAAACGTCAACTCCGAGTTCCCAGAGTGTGAACCGGGGTATAAACATCAACTCCGTATTCCCAGAGTGCGAAATGGAGTATAAACATCAACTCCGAGTTCCCAAAGTGCGACCGGAGTATAAACATCAACTCCGAACTCCTAGAGTGCGAGTCGGAGTATAAACATCAACTCCGAGTTCCCAGAGTGCGAACCGGAGTATAAACATCAACTCCGAGTTCCCAGAGTGCGAACCGGAGTATAAACATCAACTCCAAATTCCCAGAGCGCGAACTGGAGTATAAACATCAACTCCGAGTTCCCATAGTGCGAACTGGAGTATAAACATCAACTCCAAATTCCCAGAGTGCGAATTGAAGTATAAACATCAACTCCGAGTTCCCAGAGTGCGAACCGAAGTATAAACATCGACTCCAGATTCCCAGAGTGTGAAATGGAGCGTAAACACCAACTTCAAGTTCCCGAAGCGTGAATCAAAGTATAAATATTAACTCCAAACTCCCGGAGCACGAGTCGGAGTACAAATTCCAATTCCAAGTCCCCAGATCGCGAACATGTGATTGAATCTTAAGCCGGCATGACCAACCGCCAGTAAACGAATGAGAATCCCCAGAGCGCGGATATGATCGTCGACGATCGGACAAGCGTGAATAAACCGATCAATCTCCATTTGTCTCAAACACCCATTCAGTGGCACTAGACTCGACATGCTATAAGAAAAGAGCGATCACCGACTGATGTTTCACAACACACCACCAAGACTGGGGGCAAGACTTAAGCATCAACCATCGACTGAAGCGATGCGATGTCAAAATTCAACTCGCTTCCCGGTCGCAAACCATGTCCACAGTTTCCGAACTTGGCGAACAAAAACAAACTTGATTCAAAAGCTAAAACTTCACAAGTACACTTCAAATATTGAAACACTTGGACAAATACACAATGACAGAAAAGAAACCAAAAAAGAGAAGTTTCATTTCTATTGTTTATAAAAGAAGTTCGTGTACAAGTTTCCAAAAATTCCTACTAGCAGGGGCCGAACCCGCATCTATACACGGTCAACAAAATGCCAGGCAAAATAAACCAGGAAAGCATGACTAATCTTTCTTCTTTCTTGGCTTCCTCCTCGGAGTAGACCCGCTAGAGCCACCGCTAATCTTCCTCTTCGAGCCTTTGCTCTTTGGCGGTTGGTCTTCAGGCGAGGGCATTATATCAACATCCTCCTCCGAACTCGAGTGGATAGGAATGCTCCCTGCGGGCAGAGTTAGAGGAACAGGATCAATTACAGAAGGTAGAATGGGCACACTGGTGAGGAAAACAGTACCATCAGGAGATATCATTCCGAGCGGAGCAGGTCCTGGTGCTGCCATCCCACCTCCAAAGCTGCCGCCATGAGCCGCTGCTGCCATTTCAACGTCGATCTGAGCGAACATCTCCTCTTAGGTTACTACTCGAGCCCCGCTGGGGGCATCGGCAGTCGGTATTGAAGAACTTGTAGCAGGATCAGTTCCACTTATGACAGATGACAGGTCAGCGAGAGGATCACCGTGACGGCGAAAGAGTTCATCCATCAACTGCTCATCAAACACAATCGTGCTCCCCTGCATATCGTCAAGCGGGGCAGTTGTAGTCATGGTGATCGCTTCGGTGACGATAGCCTCCTGTGTCTGATGTGATTCTTGGGTAACAGGAGGCTCGACATGTGCATCGTCGATCACTGGACAAAGAATAAGAGAACTGTTAGAACTTAACTCGATCGAAGATTTCGACTTAAGAAAGATATGTGGAATGTTCAGAGTACCTTCCTCAGTTTGACTTGTAAGCGATGGGGTGGCTTCAGTCACTTGTGCTGTAGCCAGAGACATCTGTGGCTGATCCGGATTATAGGCAGGAATAGCTTGAGGATCAACTGCAGGTAAAGATTCAGGCTGGGTTGACGCCGGAAGTTCAAGACTTGCATCGTGATGCTCAACCCCGGAGCCTTCTCCTACTTCCAGGTGCTGGGTGCCGAGTCTCTCCTTCTCATAAGAAATCATTGAATCGTGGAGAATCTTCTTTTCATCTTCGGTTAGCAGACGATTCTCGAGCTCAAACTCATCCACAGACTCGCCCTGATGCGCCTCCTTCTCTTCCTCATCCAGTCGGCCCCAAGCGTTATGAAGATGCGTCGGAAAATCATCGAGCCAGGCTAGAACCCTGTGCCTCAGCACATTAGCATTGTAAACAACAAGAAGGTCTTCAATGTCAGCCTCTAGCCTGGACTCGGCCGACTTCACTTTCTCCTCAATCTCAGCCTCCACCTTGCGGACTTTAGCTACCACCACATCCTGTTCACCCCTGAGCAGATTAACCTGTTCGCACGCCTCCTGGGCTACGTTGTTCGTGTCATCTTTTTCCTTCGCCATGTCGGTGAATTTGGCCTTGAGTTCATTGAGTTCCTTGACCGCCGCATCCCGCTCGGCGGTGACTGTAGTGTTCCGGTGGCCCATCTCCTCCACCAAGGCAACATGAGTCTACCCCAACCTCTCCATTGCCGCCTTCGCTTCGTCGGCCTTTTTGATGGCCTCAATCTCAGATTTCCGAGAAGACTCGGACTCAGCGATGAGTACCTGAATAATCCGATCCCTTTGAGCGAGTCGAACAAGCAGTTCGAACCCATCAAACCACGGCTTCCAGAGGCCAACTCCATCAACGCGAAATACTTACTTCGCATCCATAAATTCAATAAAAATCGTCTTAGATGTTTCAACCCTTCACATCGATTCAGGAGAGGATCGTTACGAAGGAACATTCAAAAACAACCGTCGAGCGTTGTTACAGCGAATTTCACGTCGGTTCAGGAGAGGATCGATACGGAATTCAATATAAAATAATCTGACAACAAAAGTCAGATTAACATATATGCATGTATGTCGAACAAATATTCAGTATTCCAGATTTCCAGGAATTGGAAACTCAGTTGATAACGATTACAACAACAAACAGCTAATCACTAGCGTACAACAATTAGTTGCAATAGTACGGGGTACAGCAGTTGACAGTCAACAGTTTACATTATCGAGAAAAATCAGTTAGAGACGACAGCTTTCATAGAAAAGACAATAACTATTCAGAGTAAAGATGGCAGCATTTCAAAGCACATCATGTTTCCACAAGACGTACTTTTGAGGGCAAATGTTATCCCGCCTTTTGGAAAGGCCGTAACACCAAGGAATCGACTAGTAACCAATGGCGACCAGTCCTAGAGATCAGTAATACACAGGCTCACTATGGATATCAATGAATTTTGTCCAAGTCCGGATCGAGCCAAAATTGGTATGAGGTGACAAGCTAAGCTATGAGAGTCAACGTTCCAAATCTCAAGTCAATCCGAGTTCGTATGCTCAAGTTATGAACGATACAAAATTGGATGAAAACCAACCGCCGGTCGAATCGCTCAGCTCGAATCCATCAGGGAGGCCAACTTCGACTCGCTCCCTTCGACTCGCTTCGCAACCATCCGAAGTGACAACTTTGACTCGCTTCGCAACCATCCGAAGTGACAACCTCGTCTCGCTTCGCAACCATCAGAAGTGACTACTTCGACTCGCTCTGCTTCGCCTCCATGAGATGCCTTCTTCGACTCGCTCAGTTCGAACCACTATTCGACTCCATCGAGTTCGACTCTATTGGCGAAGCTACTGTTCGAATCCCTCAAAACGCTCCACTTCGACTCGCTCAATCAATGAACAGTTTGACTCGATCAAAACAGCGTCAAGGGCAGAGTGAGATTCAAGCGCCACGTCACCGAGTCGAATGAAAGCGAGTCGAACAGAGCGAGTCGAACGAAACAGCAAACCGAGGATCTCATTTCGTATCGATCATATCTCCTAATCTACAAGTCCAAATGCTATGAAATTTTCACAGAAGACTACGTGCATGCTAAAGAATGCCACGCCAAATTTCGACTCCATTGGATGAAACCTTGATCGATACGAAATCTGTTCGTATCGATCACGGATCGGACCGAAACTTCATGGGAGCGCGGGCCTGGTCACGTGTCAGAGAGGGTCTCCCAAAATCTGAGCGAGATACCAGCCTCCTACACCTATAAATAGACCCCCAAAGCCAACAGAAAAGGGGTTCTTCTTCTCTTTTGAGATCTCCAACGCCCAGACTCTGTCGCATCCAGATCTGAACTCCATAGTTGCTGCTACCAACGAATCTCACTGCTACAAATCATAATTCTCTGTTGTAATTCATTGAATTCACTTGTAATCATCAAAGGAAAATCAATAAAGCAATCAACTTCATAGTGGACGTAGGAAACACGCTGAACCACTCTAAATTCTTGTGTCTCCTTGCATGTTAATTATTTTCATATCTGAGATTTGGAGTTTTGTTAGATAATTCCTCTTTTTCCATTTAATTTCTTCACTTTATCTCTTCAAAAACTTTCGAAGAGTATTGTGCCCAATTTTGGTACAAACAATTATAGGCTAGGAATGCAAATGTTTAATGGAGGATACGTGCATCATGGGTTGTTAAAGGCAGCTACCTGGGTACTGAACAGGGAAGCAGAGACGATCAGGGAACTTTTGAACAAGGAAAAGGAGAAGGGGAATGATTATGAGTTGGTCTTTATAGGGCATTCACTTGGATCTGGTGTGGCAGCTCTGATGACGATTATAGTAGTTAACCACAGACAATAGTTTGGTGGGATTGCTAGAGAGAAGATTAAGTGCTATGCACTTGCACTTGCCATGTGTATGAATTTGAATCGCAGCCAAATATGATGATGTGATTTCTTCAGTTGTGCTGCAGGTGTGTCTTTAAAAAAAATTATTGAATTTGATGGTAGGATCGATTATATTATGACAATTCCACATTCAAAAGAAAAGGGTAGGCTTGAATGAATTGGATAACTACGAATTGAGATTGCCAAATTATTTAGGATCAGTGTTCCACATTTTAGACCCTAAAGAGTTCATATTTAGCCATTAGAAAATAAATATAAATCTATTCTTATTGAATATTGGCTACGCTGTGATCCTGCAATTTAATTTGTGTAGTTTAGCATCTATACTCCAGGTGGGATATTGATTATGATTCAATAACTTGGGGTAAAATAAAAAGTGTGTATTTGAGTTTGTTTTAGGTTTCACAAGTGATGATCTGTGTGCTTCTCAACTTTTATTTGTATACTGTAACAAATTATTGAAGCATTCTTTTTATTTGGAGCTCTATATTGCCAAAATAAAGAGTACATCTTCAACCAATCAAGCATGCTATTTATTTGGATCTCTATTATAATGAACTGTAAAGTGCTACCAATAACCTGTAATTTTCATCACAGTTTTATATAGTTATTTTCAAATTGTTTTGAATTTTCAGGACTTACTGCCAATGACCGAAGACATGCATGAAGAAAGGCTTTGAGCAGTTCAAGTTCTTAGTGATGCATTTGGTACTTGTAGACGTTAACTTTGAACTATGTTGTCTTTTATTATCATGAATATGTATTGAATTTGGTAACTCATGTATTGAACTTATTTTTTGCTAGTTGATACATTATTTTGTTATCATGAATATGCGTTAAATTTGCTGATTTTTTTTTTTTGTTCATACATTGTTCAAATTGTTATCTATTAAAAGAAGATTCATTTTGACTGTTATTATTAAAATATAATAGTAGGGTGCATCAAATATATAGTAAAATAAAGCATAGCTCCTAAAAAGCATTCTAACTACATGACAGAAGTGCTATAAAAAGATAGTGCAATGTATGAGATTATTGTCAAAGGATAGCAGCAAATAGGCGTTATTGTATCTATACATTTTAGAGCGGTATATATATGCTGTAAATGGATGTAGAACATACTATAAACATGTTGATATACAGAGCGAAATGGGCGCTATAAAATAACTATTTTATAGCGGCTATACTATGCTATGAAATCATGCTGTTTTATAGCGGTTTTTTGGTGTTAGAAATGTGCAATTCTTTTTATAACATGTCGATATACAACATTTATCAAACCGCTATAGTTGTGTTTAATAGCCGCTATATGCCGCTATAAAAGACTGTTTCTTTTCTAGTGTAAATATTGTATAGTTACATTTATTGTTTGCTAAATAAAATATACATGAATTACTCTTATTAATCTTTCCTTAACATTTAGGTAACGAATAATATAATTGGGAATAAGCAATAGTACCGCTAAGAGTGATAATGTAGATTGATTCTAGTAGTAGAATAATAATAATAATAATTAAATATTACTAAATTTAAATCTCTAAATTAAATATTACTAAATTTGCATTAATTGAGGGGAAAATATATGCTACTCCTATTTAAATTAGGAATGCAATCAACTTACATAAATGGTTAGTAGCTTTTTTTTCCTTGTTAGAGTTAGGGTTTTGTTATCATGTGCCCTAGGTGCACATGTTAGCAATGATTGTTTCAAGCTAAAAAAATAATAATTTAAATACCTATTTTATTCTCACA
Source organism: Allium fistulosum (assembly GCA_030737815.1). Lineage (NCBI taxonomy): Eukaryota > Viridiplantae > Streptophyta > Magnoliopsida > Asparagales > Amaryllidaceae > Allium > Allium fistulosum. The sequence goes on from CM060907.1 coordinate 561,385,542, forward strand.
CAAAAGTGGATATGTGGAATTCAAGGGGGCAACTTGGGTAAATTTAAAATTTAACGTATGCCCTAAGGGCACATGATAATATTTCCCTTATTATTATTGTGATGCCATGAGATAAAATTCTATCATTTATTTTTATAAAGATTTTTGATGTAAGATAAATAGATTTCCTTGATTATTAGTATTAATCAAAATAAACAAAAAAACTTCTTCTGTAGTTTATGTAAATTAGGGCCTTAGCCATTTTCACATTAAATCATAATTCTATGGTCATTCTAATGTTGGGGATCTTAGTAATGCAGTTATAATTACAGTCTATGTTATACAAGGCAGAGCGAAGCGCTAGGCACTAAGAATGTCTTTCGAGTTCGAGTGGAGTCTTCTAGATAAAAATAAGAGATCATCATAAAATTTGGTACAAATAAATTTTGCATGATGTAACTATAAAAATGATAACTACATAAAGTGATAAACTTAGTTTGTATATATTAAATTGCCACTACTTATTATTTTATTATGATATATATATATATATGAGCATTCAATGGCACCCCAAACAGTGCAACATCCTATTAGCCCCTGATTTCCACCACAAACTCCGATTAAGCAACAATACTTTCGCTCTCTTCCCACTGCCCTTATTATTTATTTCAGAGCTTCTAGTAGAGGGGGCTAATGAGATGTTGCAAGGTTTGGGATGCCATTGAGCGGTCCTCATATATATATATATATATGTGTGTGTGTGTGTGTGTGTGTGTATTTGTGTGTGTGTGATTGCATTTAAAGCCCCGTTACCGCAAAATCGCCGCTATAGCACATAACGCTTTTCAGTGCTACGCTATTTTAATTTAGCGCTATAAAACCGTAGATCTGCTTTAAGCCCCGCTATTTTCTGCTAAACCCGCTAAATCAAAACTATTTAACACCCGCTTTAGCAACATTAATATACAGAGGTTGATTTGACTAGATCTCCTTTAAAGCAGACTAATAAAATTAGGGTAAAGACCTAATTTGAAGCCACAAGTGCTCAATATAAGTTAGAAATTTATTGTACTCACTAAATCTAGTCTCCATAAATCTTATATACTTTCGAAAATTAAACAATATTTTTTTCCTACACAAATCATGTGATAATGAGAGTAGATTAACTTTAGATATTCAGTTTTATGTATAATAAAGCTTTTTGCACCTCCGCTATATACCCGCTTTATCCTCACTATAACTTTTTGTAATTCCACCGCTATGCAACTGTTAAGCGCTTTAGCTGCACATGTATGTATGTGTGTGTGTGTAATTTATATCTATGCGCAATTTAAGTTCAATATCAATAGATAAAAAAAGTACTATTAGAGCTTATAATAGTCGTAAATTCATATATAATGAAGTTTATACATTATGAAATTTATGCCATTACTATAACAAAATATTTGCATAACTATTAATAAGGACTTCAGAAAAAGCACAATGATTGTGCGTAATTTTTTTTTTATTTCTAATAGATTATATTAGCGTATACTCCAAAAATATTTAACATAGAATTTAAAAATAAAAAGAATAAGAAAGTGAAATGAAAGGCCGATAAAATCAAATTACAAAGAAGTGAAATTTAATTAGTATCTATTATTGTACTTTTATTGTTTTTGAACCAAATAACCAATTAAGTAAGTTTTAGGGAACATGACAATTATAAGCTTATTTTAAATTATAAAAATGAATATTTAATGAATGATTTTCTATATTTTGAAATGAAATACATAAAGCATAATTAAGTTTTGTGTTTATATTAGAAGTTAAAGATCTTCGATAAATAAAAAGTAATTGTGTTTTTTAATGTAAATATATTTAGTTTAGTCAAAGCAAAAATGATTATAAAAAAATGCCTATTTTCATAGTGCCTCAAGAATGACATAATGCTCAAAATACGCCTTAAGTAAGTGACAAAATAAAGCTCCAAAGAAAAAGACAGTGTCATAAATGAAAAATAGCATCTAAATAGTGCTCCTTGCTGCCTCAGCAGTGCCCTAGCATTATAGATTATTGTTATGAAATACAACTATATCTGCATTTGAGTGTTGCAGCTATAAATGCACCATTTTGATGTAGTTATAACTGCATCTAACTGATTATAGCACTATATTTATAATTGCATTCCATTATGCAGTCAAAAAAAGTTACAAATTTTGATAATAAGGGGCAATCTTTTAAGAAGTTTAAATTTAGGGGACATTTGTAAAATACACTCTTTAAGTTTCGAAATACATAGTCGATGATCCTCAAAAACAAGTTTTAGAAAACAAAACCCAGATTTTAAGTTTCAACATATTGGGGAAAATTATTCAAATATTTACAGAAAATTCTGCAAATATTTACAGAAAAACGTAAATATTTGTACTTTTCTAAAATATTCAAAAAAAATATTTTGGCCTTTAAAACTTGGGATTAAAAATCATATAAAATGAAAATAAAATTTGTCAAAAATAAAATAAGGGTGTAATTTTAAACATGTTATGTAGAAGAATTTTTCTCGTACGAAACTTGAAATTAAAAGGGGAATCCTAATTTTCACTAAAATTTATAGGAGGAAAAATATTCATACTTGCGTTAATTTTTTAGTATAAAATTATTATTTTATTTTCCATTCTTACCCTCACATTCTCTCTCTCATTCAATTTTTCCATGCATGATCCGTCTTCCAAACTATTGCCCTCCCATCCTCGTTAACCTCTCGTTCTTTCTTTGACGAATTCCCGTATTCTCCGTCTTTTGCATTATGAAAACTCGATCTTCTCATATATCCTCTCTATTTTTTTGTTAAGTTTTCGTTCAATTTGTAAAATTCAAAAACACTATTTTCTATATCAAAATTGAAGATTCCTAGAAAAAAAATGTCGGACTTTCTTCTAGGACATAAATATAAATATATTTTAACCTTTACAATTTTTTGTTTCTTTGAATGTTTTTTATTAAAAACTAAAATTCTATTAAAATTAGTTGTAATTATTTCAAATAAGCATATAAATCGATACATATATTGTAGTCAAGGATCTCTAGCTCAAGTGGTTCGAGCCCTTGAGACATTATAGTAAGTGCTATGCTTGAATCAAGTACCACTCTTGTTACCAAAAATATTGATACGTTGGTTGTAAAAGTTGATTTTGAGATTTTTGTAAAATTTGAAATGATATAATAGGTTTAAGTATTAGAAGTTAGAGTTTACAATAAAGGAAAAAGGAATAGAAGATAGTTGAATTTTGTACATAAAATAAGATTTGATTAGAGAGAAACAGTTAGTTAATAATATAGTTTAATTTTGTGACTTTACTACCAGAGAACATGTAAAATGGCTATGGAAATTTCCAACACTTAAAAAGTGGGGCATCAAAAAGGTGCTGGAAAGTCATTAAACATAATAATGGCATCAGAAAATGCAGACGTCACTAATTTACCTAACAAAAATAATAATAGTGTCGGAATGGCGTCAGTAGTTTCCAATGTCATTCTGATGTTTTTATTATTTTGGTCCGGTAAATCAATGGCGTCGGAATGACATTGGTATTTTTCAATGCATTTTTTATTTACCCACTCTTTCTTTACTTCTCCATAATAATTTATATATTTCATATAATTTTAGTAAACAATATTTCATAATTTTCAAATTATGTATATCTCAATTATATATTTTATATTTTAAAAATATATATTATTATAATTTAATTTTTTTAATTTAAATATTTTTATTTAGTTCATATTTATATCCAAATTATGAAATTGGCTAATACACATTCGTTAGTACCATATAAGAAGTTTAAATGCCCAGCACCACTGTCCCAATGGTTAGGCGCTTCGACTTTGGTGCGAGAGGTCACAGGTTTGAAACTTGCATGCATATTTCAAACATATATTGGCATGAAGTATATTTTATACTACGTAAGATTTGTAGAGCTAATATGTACTACCATCTAAGTACATGGTTTCAAAAAAAAGAAGTTTAAATATACGATTTCGTGTAATTCTATGTCAGTTTGACTATCCATCTTATCGTATGTAAATAACCCTAGGTGCAAGTGGAATGCCACAAAATTTTATGCTTAAGCATCCATGATAACAATGTCGACTCTCAATGGTTGGATTTCAAAATTTCATAATGTAGACTTGTCTGTTGATTCATACTGGTCATTTCATACAAGTTACTTAAAGTTCTATTGCAAACAACCTAGTTCTAATTGAAATTCTTACTTATATTCCATATATATGAAATATGACCATATAGATACCTTTATACCATATGAGAAGCTTAAATATATGGTTCTGTATAATTTTGAGTCAGTAGACCATCCTCTTATCAGACCATTGAAAGTAATTGATTAGCTTACGGGATCGTGGATCGGTACAAGAAATATTACTTTTGACAATCCTAAATCATTGTGTTTTAGTGGAAAATGCTATTTTTAATAACTTAATACATTAATAAAACGATGTTCATTCTGAGGGTACATTCATGGATAAGAGGTTGGGATTGGACACCGTTCGCAAATGTTTGCGTCCGACGTAACGGAGTTACGTCGGACGTAAATACTACATCAGCGATTCCCCTCGGAAAGGTTGCCACTTTAAAATGGAGAAGATTTCTCAAACGTAAATTTTACGTCTAACGTAAGTACATTAAGTTAGACGTAAAATTTAAGTTCGAGAAATCCCCCATATAAACCACAACCTCTCATACTCGTTTCAAAATATTCTCATTCGTTCTTTCTTATATTATTCCCAACAATGTCCAGATATGATTTTGCGTATAATAATTCAGAAAATAATTCATAAAACTCAGATAACCCAACTAATAGCGATAATATATCTTATTCCGATGATTTAAATGTGTGTGATCATTATCTCACTTCTATCGCAAGAATAATGGTAAATCATACTCAGTTAATGCCTACTCCACATCATACTTCTTCTTACACTGGTCGAATGTGAATTTATGTTCTTAATGATCATGAAAACAGAAGTCAAGATCTTTTCTGAATGAAAGTGTTACTTTCAAATGCCCATGTGATGCCCTAGTTAATAGGCATGGCTTGATTTCAACTCAAAAATAGATGTTCTTGAAATGATTGGAATGTTTTGTTACACGATAAGTCATGGAGCATCACAATGGTTAGTAGGTAAAAAAATTAATCGATCCATTGGCACCATTAATTTATGCGTTTCTAAGGTTTTACAACGTGTCTTACTTTTGGCCAAAGATAATATTAAACTGGTAGATTTCAATGAGATTCCTGCTGAAATTAGGTATGATACATACTACTATCCTTTTTTTCAAATGCAATCGGAGATATAAACTGAACATATATTCCTATGAGGGTTAGTAAAGAAGAGTTACCGGCGTTTATAGAATAGAAATAAGTTTCCAACACAAAATATTCTTGCTGCTTTTAATTTTGATTTAACATTTAGCTTCGTATTGTCTGGTTGGGAAGGCTTTGCCCGCAATAGTAGATTATTAAATCATGCTATTGAAGAAGTTGAAATATTTTCACATCTGCCACCCAGTAAGTATTACCTTGTAGATTTAGAATACAAGCTTAGAAATGTTTATTTACCACCTTATCATAATGAATGCTACTATGTTCTAAACTTTCAACAATCCCAGAATGTTCCAAAATCACGTGATGAATTTTTTTTTAATATTCTAGTTTGCGCATGGCTGTGGAAAGAACATTTGTTATGTGAAAAAAATTCAATATTTTACGAGATATGCCGATATATAGTTTCGCCAAATAAGGACAGTTTGTCGTTGCAAGCTGTATTATCCATAATTTTATTAGAAAATTCAACGGTATATGTCCTGATTTTGAAGAGATAGTTAATGAAGAAGTTCCACGAAGTTATGTTGAAAATTTGCGTGAACATCTTCAACACAACCATGGTTGTGCGAGTTCATCAAATACATAACAGATTGTTGCAACACATGATGAAATTAGAGACGCTTTGATTGCTATAGGATGGCGTTGATCTATATATTGTTTTACTTTTGTATTTCAGTTAAAGTTTTATGTACTGTTGTATTTCAGTTAAAGTTCGATGTACTATTGTATTTCAGTCTACCATTTCTAGTTGATAAATTATTAAATATTAATTAGTAATTATTAGTTATTTATTGTTAATTATTACAAAATAAAATAAAATTATCTTCACAAAAAAAAATACAAACAATTTTTACATCCTACCCAACCACTAACCAACCTTAAATCAAAAAGGTTATCTACGAACACTCTAACATCTAACATGTAATGTCTAACCTCTAACATCTAATCCAATTTGCCCGTGAAAGAACCTTAAATTCAATCCACCAATAATTTAAGATGCCGCCCATATTTCTTACGCAATTTTCATTCCCTCTTTCCCTAAAATTTCATTTCCCACATAGGTTAGCCCTAATCTCAATTTCTCATCCTCTCTGTATTCGTTCCACGCTTCTCCACTTCCTACAAATAATTATTCATACTTATCGATCATTACTGCTATATCTCTGCCAATTCCTTGTCGTCGGGCGCTCCTTACCATAAGTTCCTCATCACCAGTTTATGGCACGACTCTTTCGTGTTTGAATTCGAATTCATATAAATTCAGACAAACCTGAACTACAACTCGAATTACTATCGGTTCCTAGGTGACTTCTAATTTTTATTTTTAGACCCTAATTCCATGTCTTGCCAAGTTCAGATTTTAAATTTTGGAGAGCATTTCTTTCTTGTAATTTATGAGAGACAAACTTTGACATTAAATTTGGATAATTATGAACTTGGAGGACGATTAAGGTTTGAAATTGGGCGATTTTTAGTTTTAAAGCAAAGAAAATTTGATGGTTGGAGCCACTGATTAGATTAAAAGTTAAATTAATACATTAAACAATCTGTAAACAGAAAAAATTGTAATTTTGATTATGTCATACATTGATTTTTAATATTATTTTTATGGTTTAACTACTTTCCATTTTTTTGCTTCCATAATAAGCCTTTATGTGTATTAACAAGTCAAGCTATATAATTTATGTTTTTTAGCAAAAGCAATTATGTTGATTTCTATAAAACCATAAATTTGATTAAACTATTTATTTTGTATGTTAATTCTATATGTTTATATTTTATTGATGTGTACAATGAACAAATGAATATTCTTTTGTTTTGTTAAAAGCAAACCCCATTCTTTAGAGGATTGCACCTTAAATTATGCCATGTGCTTCCGACTCTAGAAAACCATTGCGCTTGTACACATCTTATGCCATTAACCACAAAGGTTATGCCACATTATAAGGCAACATTCATAAAATTAATTAACTATATCTCCAATTTGTTTGCTAATTAGCCTATCTACACTCTACCTTGAAGCCATATTTATCATGTAGAAATTTCAAAGAATAATAATTTTCATTTATACCCATTTGCATGCACATACATTGCTACACACATATTTTCCAAAATGTTGTCAAAGTGAAATTAATACAACTGCTAAGGCCAGAAGAACTACTCTTGCAATAGGAGTCGAAATATGAAAAGGAAGCAAGAACACAATCCAGATAGTACCGCGCGCCAAAATCATGAGTCGGCGGCAAAACATAAAGTCTACGACAAAAGATAGAGTATGCACACTCACATTGAGCGTAACTTCAGCACTATAACACTGGCCAAAAACCTAAGATGGCTTCAAAGTGTAGAACCAATCTGCAACCTTAATTCCCACTCCGATTGGTACAACTACTGTATATATTTCAGGTATCAAAATATGAAGACTGCGCTACGGTTCCAATAAAGCGAGGCTTAGAAAGTTGGAACCACGGCATAGTCTTTAAGTAACAGCGAGATGTAGAAACTGTCTTGCGGCCCTAAAAGCAATACTAATAATACAAAACTGTGGCATAACCCCTTAAGCGACCATACGCAAGTAGGTATGTGGCACAATCCTAAACTAACATTAAAAGTGATAGCTCTGTGCCATAATCTTACATCAATATAAAAAAGCAATATGGTGCGTCGTCATCTTGATGTGACGTTGAAATGATAGAACAATGCCGCAATTCTAAAATAATTACCCACAAACATTGAGACTTAAGGAATGAGGCGATGGGAAAGGACTGCTCCACCGCCAATAGCCAAACCTTATTCCTCAAAGGAAAACCAAGAGATCCTAACTCCATCCCCAAGATCAATAAACCCAGCACAAAGACAAGGGCAGTGGCGCCATCCTTTATCGATCAAAATGGCTCGAAATAGAGTCATGTAAAGCGATCACTCTTCAAAATAGCAGCACTGTCTCTTCAACTAAACCATATAGCTCAACTCCAAAACTACGCTTTGCTAATATTTCAGATTAAACAGTGCAGTACAGCTTCGATATTGGTGATGTAGTACGAATTGTTGGAAATGCGAATTATGGATCTTAAGGCTGGATTAACACTACAGGAGGGGTGAATAGTGTTTAATGGATTTTATGGAATTTTTTTAAATCTTTTCAAATTAAGCACAAACAGATGCAATTCACAAACACAGAGACAATCATAGGACCAGACACAGATGCAAATAGTAAATAAAAGCAGTAAAGAAAGAACACACCAGAATTTTATATTGGTTCGAAATTACCTTATATCCAGTCCTTCACAATTTCTTGTGCATATTTCTTTTCAAATATAATGTCGATATTACAACCTCGATTTCAAGGCCATGAGATACACCCTCCTGTCTCTGAGTCCATGGCAAACTCTCTTGATTTAACCAGGCTACAAGATCACCTAATTGATTTACGGGCTACAATCACACTCAATTGATTTACGGGCCACAATCACACCATTTCCCATTACACTTTAATAGAGAGAGAGACTCGATACACTTTGATCTTTCGATCTTTGATTACAAATGATCCTATAACTCTGAATAGCACTGAGATCTTTGAGAGAGAGTCACAGAGAATCAAACTAGAGACGATCGAATTTGATTCACTTAGGATTTCAGAAGAGTTTTGTTAAAGCATTTGAAATATAAGAGAATATTTGAGTGGAGAAGGAGTGACGAAACGAAGAAAAACTAACATAAAATTCATTGAAAACAATTGGTATAGATAGGAGAACAACGGCCATGTCCATTCGCGAAAGGTTATGACGAATAGACACTTCTTTTGAAAATATGTAATTTGAAATCTATGACTACCATGTCAACATGGGGGTATAGGGATGTCGACATGCCTATGTTATTTTTGAAAATTGATTTTTCTTTAAAATGATTTCTATTCTAAAACTTGTCTAAACGATTTCTAAACTTTGTAAACCATTTTGAATATAGTTTAAACTTATAAAAGAATTTTAGAAAGTAATCTTAAAATATATAATCTATAATATAAAAGTAATATTAAAAAATAAGTATAGACTTCTTTAAAATATATTTTTTAGATTTAAAGCTAAAATATTAAAATCAAGAGATAGTTTAAAAAATAAGAGATTATTTTGAGATCAAAATATTAAAAGATGATAAGAATAGTTTTTGAATTAAGGCTAATATTTTTAAATTGATAGAGATGACTTTTAAAAAGATAGTTTTTGGAAAATAGTTAAAATAAATTATTTTGAATATTTCGTGGATTCTATTCCACTAGAGAAGGTTGTGGGTTCCATCCCACTAAAGAGATCGTGGGTTCCATCCCACTATTAAAGCGAGAAGGTGGATTCCATTCCACAATCAAAATCCGAATAAAGATTTTAGTGCTATTATGAAGTTTTAACATAAATCTAGACTCTATTACTTATCTTGATATCTTGAACTCTTGATAATCTTGATATCTTGAACTCTTGATGCTCATGAGTCTTCAGTCTTGAATTCTTCAATCTTGAATTCATCAGTCTTGAATCTCTATACCCTACAGTCTTCATTCTCCATACCTGCATATATATACCATGCATATACATATATATCTAAACAAAGATATTAGTATTTATATTTTATAACAAGTCCTAAGGTTGTTGTCATCAAAACCATCATCTCATGAGCTAACAATCTCCTCCTTTTTCATGATGACAACCTTTGTTTATAAAATTTACTCCAACAAATTTCGATTCTACTCTAACTCCCCTTTATTCCAACAACTTCCACTTATTCTACTAACTCCCCCATTAATCTAAGCCTATCTAACCTATTTTATAATTCTCCCCCTTTATCATCAACAAAAACTAGTCCTAAACTACATAACTCCCCCTAAATCTTATACTATAGCACTGTATATGATAATAACACAATATAGTAGAATGTAAATGAGACAGATAATAATATGAGTAAAATATAGTAAGGTAAATGTGAGAGATATGAAAATTTAAAACATAATCAATCAATATATACATCATGTTCTTATCAAACCACACCATGTTCAATCATATATTACACACTTTATTCAAATCAATCCAAAACATACTAATCTAAACCAAACAATTCAAACCAAATCAAAGTAAATCAAACCACATATGTTAAATCAAACATTTCTTGGAACTAGAACCCATCCTTCTTCACTGATGATAGGATCTGCCTTTATAGCATCCCATCTTCATTATCTTTGTTTAGAGTTCCTTTTGGATTCGCTTCAAGTTCTTTTTTGTTGAGGGCAGAGATCAACCATCGACTGGCATTGAAGTGCCTTTCTTGTTCTTTTATCATCTGCATTTGGCTTAATTCTAAGTGTCGTTGATTACGAAGGATAAAAGTAAGTATTTTCTTGAAGGAATTGAGAGTTCCTTCAAGATTCTCACTTAGATTATGATTAGGAGAGGCCCTTTTTTGATAAAATATGAAGAAATTCAATGGAAAATAAAGAGAATTGAAAGTATGCATTTTTCTAGAAGAAACATGTATTTAAAGAGTTAGAAAGTCGTTTGAAATGAAAAGGCACAAGGTAGTTATGCCAATTTCAATTAAAAAAACAGTTTCTGGCCGTTACATGTCAATATGGGGGGTAGGAGGATGTCGACATGCCCCTGTTAATTTTGGCAATTTGCTTTGTTTCCTTATATTATGTACAAGTCTATATATATAAACTTATATAATATAATAACAAGCATTCCAGAGATATTTTAGAGCTAATAAACAGAAATAAAGAATTTTTATTGATACTTTTAGTTAACAGTACATAAAACGATACATAAAATTAACTACAGAGAGATACAAACTAATACAACATGAAATGAAACTAGTATTAGTTAGAGGATGATGAAGATGATGATAATCCAAGCTTGCGACTCACTTTCCCAAAGAACGTGTTCATTTTGGTGGAAATCTTGTCCAACTTTTTACTAATGGATCTTTTGAGAATCTGTTGGTTTTTCACGATAATCTTTTGGTTCTTGAGAAGCATTTTGTTGGATGGATTGGTAGAAGTGATAGGGTATTCGATGCTTTCCAATGAAGTCTCTTCCTCCTCCTCTCCTTCTTCTTCAATTTCCATCTCCCCTTTGTCCTCCTCCTCGTCTTCTTCTTCCCTCTCTTCATGAGCCAATCTCTCATCTTCGACAAGAGTTTCATATGGTTGAAACACAAGAGGAATTTTCATAAGAGAGATGTTAGCATGGTTAAACACTTTTCTAGAAATGAAATTATCTCTCTTATAATCAACACTAAAATAATTGAAAACTCGAGTGAGATAAATTCCATGGTATAAAGTGTTTTTACATGAAGTAAAATTTTTGGGACAAAGTTCATCCAAATCACTTGCGTCCAATTAATGTCATAGTGCCCAAAAATAGCAAAAGGATCCTTACAAACATTTAAGGTCAGGTGATTGAAATTTCTCGATCTTGGAGTTATGGTATGTTGCAAAAGAAGGTTTACAATTCTAGCTTTAGGATGGAAATTTCGGTTTATAAACTCAAAGTTATCATCTCCTTCAAAAATGTGATGAAATGTCTCATGATCATGTTCATCAATTTTAAAATCAGAAAGATCCATTCCTGTATTCTTACAACCAAGAATGTTACCCAAAATCTCACTATTTAAAATAATACGCGTTCCTTTAATGCTACTCCACACTTCCCCTTCATTTCCTTCATAAAAACCACTATTCAAATTTGCATAAAATATTTTGACAAGATTCGGATAACAAACAAAATCATTTTGAGAATCATCAATTAAGCTAAGAATTTGATTCTCTTTGAAAATAACATTGACCACATATGAAGGAAAATCATTAAAGATAGCAAATTTTCCCGTATGGACCTTTCCAAAGTTTACATAGCTAATGTAAGCTTTGATAGCTTTCGGATGATTGTAGAAGAACACTTTGGTGGTTTTGAATAGTCTTATGGTGGATGGAGTGCTTGAAGAAGCCATTTTTGAATAAAGTAGAGAGCCTGAGAGTTTGAAAGAGAGTTTGAATTTTGAAATGAAAGTGAAAAGATAGGATAAAGTTAAGGAGATAAATAGATATCTAAGAGCCATGTTCTATGGTCAAGGAATACCTTTTCAGAGCTTTGGAATTGGTGAAAAGGTGGAGGGAAATCCAAAGTTTTGAATTCAAATTTAAACTTCAAATTTCTGGCAGAGATGTTAACATGGGGGGTAGGGTCATGTCGACATGGATCCCCTAAATCATGTGACTTATTTTTCCTACTTTATTTAATATCTATATTTACATATCCTATAATCAAATTTATATTTTATCTAAAATAATATTAAATATAATAACACTTTAATATTAATATTTTAATATTAAAATAATATTGTTTTGAAAATCAAAATTTTAAACTCAAACAGCGGCGTATGAATCACTTGTGGAAATGGCTCTTATATTAGATGTTGCTAAGAAAGAAGAGGTTAAGGAGGTTCCTAAATCATAAAACTCTAAGAAGCAATGGTGGAAGAATAAGAAGGATAAGGACAAGAAGAAAGGAGGAGGGCCTCAGAAGGGACAGATCAAGATGGGCGAGAAATGTCATAATTGTGGATTGGTTGGGCATTTCACAAAGGACTGTAAGAAGGACACGATGAAGGGGAGGTGTTACAACCGTGGGCAGCCTGGACACCTTATTATAGCTTGTCCTCATTCAAACAAGCAATTTCAATCATTATAATTTTAATGCGTACCTATTTTTAGATCCATATTTCCGAGATCATCAGACTCGTTAATAGCTGTAAAGCACATGTTTGAATTTCCGTCTCTTGATCTTCATTACTAGAGGATGAGTCTGAATCATCTAGTGTAGCAGTATATGCTCTCTTTCTTTTCTTTGAGGAATCATTACTTGGAAAAAATTTCCGTTTATACGGATGCATACAATCTCTTTTTAAGTGGCCTGGCTCATCACAATTGTAGCATCTGATGCTGTTTTGAGTCTATTTCCAGAATTCTTATGATCATTTCTCTTGTAATTTTTCATCTTTCTGTATTTCAGAAACTTTCTAAAATTCCTTGTCATCAAGGATATTTCTTCATCGTCATCACTGTTTGAGTCCGAACCATCTGTTATTGCATTGAACGCTATTGACTTCTTTTCTAAGGCCTTGCTTTCTCTTCTTCCTTGCATTTGTACTTCAAACGACATCAAATTCCCAATCAATTCTTCAATTTTCAGGGTACTTATATCATTAGCCTCTTCAATTGCTAGAGTCTTCTGATCCCATTCTGGAGTGAGTGAATTCAAAAAAATTCTAACTTGATCTTCTTCGGAAAAGTTCTTTCCTAATGTAATTAGTGAGTGCACAATGTCTTGAAACCAATTGTACATATATGAAATGGACTCATTTGGGTTCATCTTGAATAATTGAAACGATTCGTCAAGATAGATATTTTGGTCTGTTTAACTTTGGTTGCTCCTTCATGAGTAACTTGCAAAGTTTTCCAGATCTCATTTGCAGACATACAGATAGACACTCTATTAAACCCATTCCTATCAAGTGAACAAAATAGAATATTCATGGCTTTGGAATTGTTTTGTGCAACAGTCTTTTGCTCAGCAGTCAACTATGCAAAATCAGTTGTGGGTTCAATGTACTCGGTTTGTGTGTGTTTGCGCCAAAATTGCTCACAAACACCCAATTTCCGATGAGAGCACCGGTTCACAATCACAAATCACAGATAGAAAGTATGTAGAGAATAAAATATGAAGAACACTCAGAAAATAAAAAGGAAAGTAGTAAAGACACAAGGTTTATAGTGGTTCGGCTATCTCCGGCCTACGTCCACTTTGAAGAGTTGTTATTTCATTGATAATCACTTGCTGGTTACAAGAATATAGTTGATAATAATTGAGTTACAATGGAGTTCGATAAAGTAACGGTGTAAAAGAACCAAAAAGATCCCTTTTCTGAAGACCCTGGGTCGCTATTTATAGGCGTAGGCAGCAAATATCTCGCTCAGATCTTGGAAGACCTCTTCTCTCACGTGGGTGGGCCCACATGATCGATTCCTGGTCATTTAGACTCGATCCGTGATCGATACGAAAGGAATTCATACCGATTAGGATTTAGCCCAATCGAATCGGGATCGATCACGAACATTCCTGAGGTTGCACGCAAGCTCCTGCGAAAATTTGGTGGCATTGGACTTGTAGATTTTGAATTATGATCAATACAAGTTTGAATTTGTTGAAGGTTGCTGAATTCACATCGCTCTGGTTCATATCAATCTATTCACATCGATTCTAGGCATGTGATGTTAGTTGACATGGCACTAACCTTTAGGATCGATCCACTTTTTATGCCGACCGACCGAGTCTTTTTTATGGATGCGCCTTGTTCGTGTCGATCATGTGAGGCTCTATTCGTATCGATGCTCGCGGGTTACTTTATATCGATGGCTGGAGGCCGCTTCGTATCGATATTATTGGTTTCATTTCGTATCGATATTTGGTATAGTCTGACTCTCTTCGTATCGATCATCGATTAGTTATGTTTTTAGGTGTTGTTTCATATAGAAGCAATATGAAACATCTTCAAATGATGGATACAAAACAAAGAGGACACGATGGATACCAAGTTGAACCGGTACGATGGATACGAAGTAGGGCAGACACGATGGATACGAAGTGGTGCTTGTGGGATGGATACGAACGAGATATGAATGGATACAAACCAATGTACACCTGATGGATACGAACGAGATTGATACGAAGGAAGTGGCCTGATGGATACGAATGAGGGCATTGCTTGATGTGCATCAATCATATCTTGAGCATATGAACTCCGATTGAATTGAAATTTGAAACATAGCCTTTCCTAGCCTTGTCCATCATTCCCAATCGACCCCGTCTTGATTGCAGCTCAGTCAAGTTTTGGTGGTATCGATCATAACCTTGTTTCCAATCGATCTCCAATACTAGTTTCCATTCTTTTTAGCCTATTTGTTGATATCCTAGCCTTAACCAAAAGGCAGGATAACATTTGCCCCCAAAACATGCCTTGTGGTAATAAGACGCGTTTTTAATAGCTCTGAATCCAACTTCCAATGTCCATATTCCGTCCGTAGCCATATCATCCAATCCATAATCCGATCTGTTACCAAGTCATTCTATCCAAGTGCCATAATCAGATTCCTGTCCGCGACTGCTCCGAGTCGATGTCTGATTCGAAGTCCAGTAACCAAATCCTTAGCCAATTCTATAGCCATATGGACCCGTCAACCAAGTCATAATCCATCAGTATCCAATGACCAATAACCAAATCCATAACCTTTCTGGGTTGTTATCCAAATTCGGGACCGCTTCGGGCTCTTTTCCAAAACCAGGACCTCTCTGGGTCCATTTATCCTAAGTCGAAATCCAAATCCATGACCTCTCCGGGTTTAACTTCAAATCCATAGACCTCGCCAGGTCGCGTTATTCTGTTCCGACCTTGACTCTCCGGTCGAGGGCTTTCATGTTCTCTGGCCTCGGCTCTCCAACCAAGGACTTTTATATTCTTCAGCCTCGGCTCTCTGGTCAAGGACTTTTTATATTCTCCGGTCTTGGCTCTCTGGCCAAGGACTTTTTATATTCTCCATCCTCGGCTCTCCGGCCAAGGACTTTTTATGTTCTCCGGCCTTAGCTCTCCAGCCAAGGACTTTTTATATTCTCCGGCCTCGGCTCTCCAGCCAAGGACTTTTTATATTCTCCGGCCTTGGCTCTCCGGCCAAGAACTTTTTATAGTCTCCGGCCTCGGCTCTTCTGCCAAGGACTTTTTATATTCTCCGGCCTCGGCTCTCCGGCCAAGGACTTTTTACTTTCTCCGGCCTTGGCTCTCCGGCCAAGGACATTTTATATTGTGTTTGAGTCCATTCCATCGCTCTCCGGCGAAGGGACTCGTAATTTGCGATTACTGCCCCGTTCCTCCGGTCGGGACCGTAATCGCGATACCTGCATTATTTATTACATTAATACAAATCCAATCATCCGAAATAAAAGGATTTACATACAGGGAAAATCAAATAAATGTTTTTACATCCGAAGGAGAAACCAAAGTTTTCAGGAAAACGAAAAGAAAAACAGGATTTCATAGACTCGAGCCACACGGTTTTATCATCATCTTAGAGCATGCCTAGGGACCGTCCTCGATCATGTACATGTGTAAGTGACTTAGCCGCATTACTTCGAGCTCTATTACTTATTCAAAGCCATAAATTTATTTAGTTGATAATAAGCCATTGCTACCTAGATCCAACGCCATCTTCGTTTGAGGCGGGCGGTGGCCGCTCCTGTTCCACTGCCACAGCTCGATTTCTTACATATTGTTGTAGATGACCATTCCTTACATGCTCCTCAACGATATCATTCAAATGCCTGCAATCATTCATGTTGTGCCCATCCAGCTCATGGAATAGGCAATGCCTTCCCGATGCCCGCTCGTATTCAAAGGGTTCCTTTCTTGCCGGCCTTCGATAATGGAGGCGTCCACGAGTATCCAAGTAAATCCTTTCAAGAGTTTCAATTAGATCCGTGTAAGAAGAAAACTTTGACTCCCTCTGTGGCCTTTTCGAAGTGCTACCATTGTCATTTATTTTCCTTTATCATCTTTGTTTGGGTCCTCCCTAGGTGGACCTCCACCCCTTACCGCATAAGCTTCGGCCTCTCTCCCTTCTCTCTCAGCCTGCGCATCTTCCTGCCTTAGGAATCTCTCTGCTTCATTGTAGAACTTCCCGAGATTCATTCGTGGGTCCCATTCTAATGATACTTTGAAATCTGAATTATCTGCAATTATTGAGACTGCCGCCATCAAAACCATCGATGGATCGGGTCGGTCCACCGAAGCCACTACCGCATTGAATCTTGTTAAGAAATCCCTGAGCGACTCCCCTTTCCATTATTTCATCGACGTCAAAGTCATCACGTTCATGGGTCTGACTATGTAGACCCAGAATTGCGTCATAAACCTTTCAATCAACCCCATCCATGTGCCAATATAGCAACTTTCCAGCTATCTGAACCATAATGCTGCTATATTCGTCAAATATAATGGGAAACATCATGCCATGACCTCCTCTGACGCCCCCAGTACTTCCATATGCCTCATGTACCTCGTCAAGTGAACAGTGGGATCCGTTCTCCCATCATACATCTCCAGTGTTGGTAGTTTGAAATCTGGCGGGTTCCTAGCTTGCCTGATCGTAGGAGCAAAGGGACTCCTATTCACATCCTCTAGGTCTCTATTCACCAATCCCCCTCTCATGGCTCGCCTAACCATCTATGCCAACCTATCACTGCACCAGGTAGTAGTCCTTGTCCATTGCCTCCAATCTTCCCCCTGAGTTCATGAGGGAGTTCTGGAATCTGCTCTCTTGAACGAGTATCCATTCCTCTACCAACTTCGTGTTGCACAGCTTCACCTGATACCCTACCCGGGATTGGATCAACATGCTCCGAGTGAGTGCACCCTAGATCTTATGCTGCTCCTGATGGTCCTGCTGTATTCTGAATTCTGGTTGCTCCATACTCCTGACTCATATCTCCAGCATCTCTTGCAGTTGCGTTAACTTGATTCTGCACTCTAGTTTGTCCAGCTTGTCGAAGCAAATTCTGCATCATCTCCTCTTGTCTTTTTAGAAGCTCTTCATGCATAGCTCCTATCATCATCTCCATCTCGTCTCGGGTGATGAAGACCGAGGCCTGATTCGCTCTCGAGGAAGCCTCCTGACTCCCTTCATGCTGACTCCTTTCAGTCCTCTGTCTTCTTGTCGTTCAACTTGCCATAGCTTTCCGGATCCAAGACCCTAAGCTTTCAGATCCAAAGTCCAAGTTGCAGAATCCTTGAGTTCAATTCTCAGTGAAAGCACCAAAATGTTTTTGCCAAAATTGGTCACAAACACCCAATTGCCGATGAGAGCACCGGTTCACAATCACAGATCACAAATAGTAAGTATGTAGAGAATAAAATATGAAGAACACTTAGAAAATAAAAAGGAAAGCAGTTAAGGCACAAGGTTTATAGTGGTTTGGCTATCTCCGGCCTACGTCCACTTTGAAGAGTTGTTATTTTATTAATAATCACTCGCTGGTTACAAGAATATAGTTGATAATAATTGAGTTACAATGGAGTTCGGCAGAGTAACGGTGTAAAGGAACCAAAAAGATCCCTTTTCTGAAGACCCTGGGCCCTTATTTATAGGCATAGGCAGCAAATATCTCGCTCAGATCTCGGAAGACCTCTTCTCTCATGTGTGTGGGCCCACGTGATAGATCCCTGGTCATTTGGACTCGATCCGTGATCGATACGAAGGGAATTCGTATCGATCGGGATTTAGCCCAATCGAGTCGGGGGCGATCACGAACATTCCTGAGGTTGCACGCAAGCTTCTATGAAAATTTGGTGGCATTTAGACTTGTAGATTTTGAGTTATGATCGATGCAAGTTTGAATTTGTTGAAGGCTGCTGAGTTCGCATCGCTTTGGTTCGTATCGATCTGTCTGCATCGCTTCTGGGCACGTGATGTTAGTTGAGGTGGTGCTAACCTTTAGGATCGATCCACTTTTTATGTCGACCGACCGAGTCTTTTTTATGGATGCGCCTCATTCGTGTCGATCATGTGAGGCTCTGTTCGTATCGATGCTCGCAGGTCACTTCGTATCGATGGCTAGAGGCTGCTTCGTATCGATATTTGGTATAGTCTGACTCTCTTCGTATCGATCATCGAGTATTTATGTTTTTAGGTGTTGTTTCATATAGAAGCGATATGAAACATCTTCAAATGATGGATACGAAACAAAGAGGACACGATGGATACGAAGTGGAACAGGTACGATGGATACGAAGTAGGGCAGACACGATGGATACGAAGTAGTGCTTGGGATGGATACGAACGAGATATGAATGGATACGAACCGATGTACACATGATGGATATGAACGAGATCGATACGAAGGAAGTGGCCTGATGGATACAAATGAGGGCATTACTTGATTTGCATCGATTATATCTTCAGCATATGAACTCCGATTGAATTGAAATTTGAAACGTAGCCTTTCCTAGCCTTGTCCATCATTCCCAATAAATCCCGTCTTGATTGGAGCCCGGTTAAATTTTGACAGTATCGATCATAGCCTTGTTTCCAATCGATCTCCAATACTATTTCCATCCTTTTTGCCTATTTGTTGATATCCTGACCTTGACCAAAAGGCAGGATAATAGTGTGATATTCCAAGTGTCTAATCCTATTGATTGTAAATAGATTTTCATCCTACATGCCCAATATGCATAGTTACTTCCATTAAAAAGTGGTGGTCTGGCAGTAGACTGACCCTCTACAAATGAACTAGTGATAGTGTTGACATTACCAGTGTTGGCAGCCATTTGAAAACTTTTCAAAAATCAGATTATGAAAACTTTGAAAACCAATGCTTCAATACCAAATGTTGGAAATGCGGATTACGGATCTTAAGGCTAGATTAACACTAGAGGGGGGTGAATAGTGTTTAATGGATTTTACGGAATTTTTTTAAATATTTTCAAATTAAACACAAACAGATGCAATTCACAAACACAGAGACAATCACAGAACCAGACATAGATGCAAATAGTAAATAAAAGCAGTAAAGGAAAAACACACCAGAATTTTATACTGGTTCGGACTTACCCTACATCTAGTCCCACACAATTTCTTGTGCAGATTTCTTTTCAAATATAATGTCGATATTACAACCTTGATTTCAAGGCCACGAGATACACCCTCCTGTCTCCAAGTCTAGGGCAAACTCTCTTGATTTAACCAGGCTACAAGATCACCTAATTGATTTACAGGCTACAATCACACCCAATTGATTTACGGGCCACAATCACACCGTTTCCAATCACACTATGATAGAGAGAGACTCGATACACTTTGATCTTTCGATCTTTGATTACAAATGATCCTATAACTCTGAACAGCACTGAAATCTTTGAGAGAGAGTGGCAGAGAATCAAACTAGAGACGATCGAGTTTGATTCACATAGGATTTCGGTAGAGTTTTGTTAAAGCA
Source organism: Allium fistulosum (assembly GCA_030737815.1). Taxonomy (NCBI): domain Eukaryota; kingdom Viridiplantae; phylum Streptophyta; class Magnoliopsida; order Asparagales; family Amaryllidaceae; genus Allium; species Allium fistulosum. Next base: position 561,405,988 of record CM060907.1, read on the forward strand.
TTTGAAATATAAGAGAATATTTGAGTGGAGAAGAAAGAGTGAAGAAATGAAGAAAAGCTAACTTAAAGTTCATTGAAAACAACTGGTATATATAGGAGAACAACAGTCATGTCCATTCGCGAAAGGTTATAACGAATAGACACTTCTTTTGAAAATTTGAAATCTACGGCTACCATGCCGACATGGTGGGTATAGGGATATCGACATGCCTATGTTATTTTTGAAAATTGATTTTTCTTTAAAATGATTTCTATTTTAAAACTTGTCAAAACAATTTCTAAACACTGTAAATCATTTCGAATATAGTTTAAACTTATAAAAGAGTTTTAGAAAGTAACCTTAAAATATATAATCTATAATATAAAAGTAATATTAAAACTAAGTATAGACTTCTTTAAAATATTGTTTTTAGATTTAAAGGTAAAATATTAAAATCAAGAGATAGTTTAAAAAACAAGAGATGATTTTGAGATCAAAATATTAAAAGATGATAAAAAGTTTTTGAATTAAGGCTAACATATTTAAATTTATAAAGATGACTTTTAAAATAATAGTTTTTGGAAAAATAGTTAAAATAAATTATTTTGAATGTTTCGTGGATTCTATTCTACTAGAGAAGGCTGTGGGTTCCATCCCACTAAAGAGTTCATGGGTTCCATCCCACTATTAAAGCAAGAAGGTGGATTTCATTCCACAATTAAAATCCAAATAAAGATTTTAGTGCTATTATGAAGTTTTAACATAAATCTAGACTCTATTACTTACCTTGATATCTTGAACTCTTGATAATCTTGATATCTTGAACTCTGGAACTATTGATACTCATGAGTCTTCAGTCTTAATTTCTTCAATCTTGAATTTGTCGGTCTTGAATCTCTATATTGTACTATCTTCATTCTCAGTACCTGCATATATATACCCTACATATACATATATCTAGATAAAGATATTAGTATTTATATTTTATAACAAGTTCTAAGGTTGTTGTCATCAAAACCATCATCTCAGGAACTAACATGAATACTTTGCTATATCACTGCCCTGCTGTAGACAAAATTGGAAAGTCGGTCTATTCAAATTTGGGCTTTCCCACTTCAATTTTAAACTTCCTACCTAAGTTCAAAATTCAACCGCTCAAATTACATTTTTCCATCTAAGGCCAAGTTAGTGATCCATGCACATCAAATAGGCGAGATGGATGTTCAACACGTAGCATGGTCTAAAGGTAGAATTCAAGAAAGCAGAAGAGTAACATTAGCAATCCACGTGAATCTGTATGTACTATAAATGGATAAGGCACTGTAGCAGAAAAGGGAGGAATTTCTACTTTACTCTTTCCTGACACACAAATCAAAAATTGCACTCTCTGTCATATTTGTTTGTACTAAGAATTAAGTAAGAAGAAATCGACAATTTTACCCATGGACATAGGATCCCTTAACATCCAAACCACATAAATTCCATATGTCCTTTTTATTACTTTCAATACTTTACTTTACTGTTTTAGTCCTTTGTTTCGTATTTGAATTGAGACAAGTTGAAATTAACCAATTGATTAATAACATTCCAGTAATGTATAAGCGTTAAAGAAACATAATTATTCCATTAAAAGGCAATCTTAATATTACTTAATTTTTCTAATTCATAATCATGAAAGCGTTCGACATCATGATTACTCCATAAAAAATATTTGGCTGTTTTGAGAAGAAAAATATTAATAACATTTTTGGCGCTAGAAGGAGGGCATAATTTCCCTCTTCGGCAAACTTTACTTGCATTTCCTTTAGACACCAATATAGTACCATGAATCCCACCGAGTCCAATACCCCTCCTAATTAGGAACAACTTCACATGACCTCAAAAATGCAAAAAAATAAACCACTCCTCGCCTCCATAACCTAATCTGAAGCAAGCGCCTCTACGGAGTCTACCTCAAGTCCTATCCTAGCAGCTCTTTAATCCTTCATAAACCACTTAAGCCAATATATGGATAGAATATATAGATCCCTGGCCCAATATCCTACCCCTAAGTCGATCTCCCATCAACCTTCCGTAACTCACCGCCATCATTTGCCAACTGCACTGACTATGCAGCATGTGAGTGATAACGACAATCTCATAAGTGAGAATGGTAATGCTGGTCAAAGAAATGATGCCAAGCTCAAAGCAAAAATCCAAATCAATCCTCAGATTAAATCATAGCCTGCAAACATTAATCCTTTACTACTGAAGAAGCAAGTGCGAACTACGCCTGACGACGACGACGTTACTTCACTCGGTAGAGACAGATCAACTCAGAATGATGCCAAAGAAGATGAGATCCGCCAATTGAAGGCTTGTATGGAACAATTGGCAAAATTATGGAGATAAAATAACATAGAAGTAAGGGAAGAAGGTTCTCCTCATTTAGTGAGAGCGTCGTAGAAGTAGACTTTCACGATAATTTCAAAGCCCCATCGATTGATAAGTTTGATTGGACCAAAAACCTACACGATCATGTTTGTACTTTCGACTATTACATGGATATCCTAAAAGTGGGAAGGATGGCTAGATCTAAGCTCTTCCCAGTGTATTTAGCTGGGGCAGCTTCCAGATGGTTTGGGAGGTACAAACCAAGGGAGGTTCGTTCTTGGCCGTAGTTAATTGTGACTTGAGACAATTCTATTTTGGAAGGGAGGATTCCCCAGATGTAAACACAACATCCTACGTGAAGCAGGAAGAGAATGAGAGCCTACATAACTTTATAAAACGCTTTAAATCCAAGGTACTTCTAATTGGGGTAAATCTTAAGGAAACACTGCTGATGGCAGCACATGCTAGAATTCGAAGAAACATGGCCATGTGGGATAAAAACTGTAGGAAACTGTGCCACAATATGAAGGTATTCTATGAAAAGGCCAGCGACTTGATCGAAATGGAGGATGCCGAGGTCCTAGAATCACATACAACTTAGAGAGCTTATGCTCCCTACAATGAAAAGAAAAGAAAAAAGGGGCAGAAGGATACCATCCGCCGGCAAAGCGTCAAAGAGAACTTAACTTCACGGCAAAGACTCCCCTTACCCATACACTTGATTAGATCTATGAGATGAACATGACTGAGCTTGCTTACAATGTCCCAAACAATGGGAAGAAACCATAACAAAATAGTGGGAGCCTAATGCCGCTTCCACAGGGCCAATGGCTACCACATAGATAATTGTCGGCACTTGAGAAATTAGATTAAGGGACTAATTCAGAAAAATATTGCAACAACCCGAGCATTGATGGGCCTAAATTCTGACAAAAATCAAAACCCAAGTCCATTAAAGCACAGATATTTGGATTTCGCACTTGTAGATAAGCATGAGCATTATCAGTGATTGATAGAAATCTAAACTCACAGCGAAAACAATAAAAGGATAAGAATACTGATTATGACTACTACCTTGGAATTAATGGTATTCTTTGGATAACTGATTGTCACATCAGCATCGAGCATGAGTGAAAAGAAGACTTTTTCAACAACCAAACAAATCTAGCTTCAGTGACCTATTCCTTTAAATCTATCCTGTGGGTTGTAATAAGGAGGTGCATCAGAACAACGTTCTGGTGATTGGAAAATCTATAAAAAGTCCATAACATAAATTTATACCGATTGGTTTCCATTTAAGTGTTATGTTTATTAAGGTTAGCAATTCTAATCGAATCTTGCACTTCACACACGATTACTTACCTACCCATTCCCAAGGTACAAAATACTAACGAAGCTTTATAACCACTTAATACTTCCATACCCATTTGCTACTTAATACTTCTAAATATGAAGCGGACTTCGCCACATAATAATTTTAAAAGAGAAATAGGCAGACTTTACCATTTAAGACCTCAATCAAGTAGACTCTATCATTTAAGACCTATTTCGAACGTGGACTTCTAGCATCGTCATTATTGGTCCAGACTACAGAGACCTTTGACAATTGTATATGTCCTTATAATTTATAATAGCCATCCACTAGCGCATATATCGTTATTAAAGTCTTAGCAATGTAAGAGACTATACCCAAGCCACTTAATACTTTTTTATAGGAAAGAAGTGGACAGTACAGCTACTTAATACCTCAAACCCGAGGCAAACCCTTTTCGGAGATATCCAACATCACTCTTAATTATAAATATGGAATCTCATTAGGTTATTCCTTTCGGTAGGGAGGCGGGGCATACAATAACCACTTAATACCCGAACACTGAAGTAGACCTTTTTAAAGATATCCTTATTTATTTGGAACCTCACCAAGTTCCTTAATACTTCTTTTTAGGAGAGAGACAGACACTATAGTCGCTTAATATCTCAAACTAGAAGCGAACCCCTATAGAGGTATCCCACACCGCTCCTAGTTCCAAATTTGGACCATTTAATACTTTTCAATTAAGAAAGCAGACCCAATCTCTCATGTAATCATGGGTCCTAGGATTGGAGATATCTCATAGTAGTAATAAGTCTACCCGACTACTGGTAGCCTCAAAGTGAAGGGCGGTTTTCCTTCGAGTGACTCTACTAACCTTGCATCACTAACCTACTAAGTCCAATTAACCATCCTAAGTCTTTATTTATATTATCTTAGGTAGACATTGGACTTAGTTTACTAATTCTCTTTGTATTTAAGGAAATAAGATTTACCTTAAATACTTACCTTCCCATAAATTCCATATAAATGTCAATTTGTCCATCGTATCCTAACGAATATTTCCTATGACATTTATGTATGATTACTAATTTCAAATTAGTAGCCTTTTTATACCTATTCCATTTTTATCAATTCAACTTCTTTATTTATCAGTCCTATTAATCCATTTACCCTATCAAATTATTTCAACTCCTATATTTATTACCATTTATTTCCCATTTATTGGAGTTACAATCTTTTAAATTCTTTCCTATTAATTAGTTATCTTAAATGCAAATATTACGTGTAAGCTCATTATTAGCTAATTTCTATTTTAGTTATTATTAAGTGTAGTAAATTACGTACAAATATCTACTTTTATCAAATATATTCTAGTTATATATCTTCACTAAAATATATTAAGTGTAGTAAATTACGTACACATCTCTTTCTCTTTTTATTTGCATCTATCCCTTGCTAGATCAAACACTATATTTTTCCAAAAAAAGGAAAGAAATCAAAATAATTTGTAAATATTAAATGGATCTAAATTCCAACAATTCCAAACACAAAAAAGTTTACATTCCAACAAGAATAAGTAATAATCCAAATTCATCACTTTATCGTACAACCTATTTCTCATTTGGAATAAATTTATTCAATCAATATTCTAAATTCGTACTTTTGAGATTGATTTCCAAATCATGTTGTAAATAATTCTAACACAATTCATAAACAAGAATATTTAGCGATATTTATTATATTTAGATTATATTTAAATTGTTGCCTATAACTCATATACAATTATCCTATTAGGCATAAAAATCAAATAAACACTAATAGGATAATTTCATATTATAATATGCTATAAAATTTCTCACTCACCTTTTAAAAGTGGTCCAAATCTCCAAATCTAAAGTGTAACCTTTGATGCATCTCCAAATCCTTTATAATCCCAGAAATATGTATAAAAAGAGTATATACATATATTAAAATTACAGATTTGAGAAGAGGTTTGGGATTGAAGGAAAATATAAATTCATAAATACAAATACAAATATATATATATATATATATATTACGTTGTTATCGCATAGTGTTGATTTGCTCTTATTCTTCTCTTATTTGATTTCTATACTTCTCTAATTTGCATATATAAAAATATAAATATTTTATCTTATAATTTAGAAAATAGTGGAGAAGAGAAAATGGCAGAGCTTCACTGCTGCTTTTAGAAAAAATATGAGAATAGAAGAGAGGGTTAGGCCTGAATTTATAGGTACTAGACTCAACCAGAACCGTTTGATTTAAATATTAAATCCGGGTCGTTGCGGCCTAGGTTTATTGCAGCCGCCATGTTGCCACCGGTCGACCAGCTATGGGTCACCGGTCGATCTCTAAGGTCAACCGTCCTTAATAATGGGTCAGCCTGTTTGCCCAGGCAATTAATATAAAAATGTTAATTTTTCTTATTTATTTATTTTTGTTTCGAATTTTTTTTCGTTTGTAAGTTTTTTGTTTGGACTTTGATCGCAAAACTCCAAATATGAAAGTTGCTCAGAATTTCACCACAAACGTAGTGGTGTAGTTTCGTGGTCAAATTTCATCGTTTGCACAAATTCCATTTTTGGAGCCTAATTAATTAACTAACTAACTAACGCCAAATTACGGGGTGTTACATTCTTCCCCTCTTAAAAAGAATTTCTTTCCCCTATATTTCACCAATGACTAAGTCATGGTTTTGGCTCCTAATTATTCTTAACTACACAACCAATGGGTGTACAATCAATTTTGCAACCAACGTGCACAAGTGCATATTGTATTACCATATCACAATATAGAAAATATGTATGCAAAATGATTCTAAATCGGATCCTCCTATATGAATGCATTTCTTTGAAAACATTTTTCAAATATATGATGCAAACAACTATATATATACTGGCAGTTCTATACGTATGCAACTTTTGAAAAAAAATTCAACCAAAACTCCCATACTTCTACGAGTAGAAGTATGAAGCAACCAATTTTTGCATCCACCTCCTACCATCCAATAATCTAATGCATCGAAAAATCGCTTAGTAAACTTCAGTCCTATGCCGGAAAAAGGAATTTAGGTGGAGAATTTAACATTCTTACCACTTTATAATCTTCCTATTCGTGTAGTACAGTGTAAATTTACTTACTGCCCCGGATTTACTCCAAATTTTCCATATACAAAACGTATAAAGAGGCATATTTAAAATTCTAAAATAGAATTAAGTCTAAAAATAGACTCATGCGCGTTGTCGACAACGTATGAAAATAGAAATTCCAAGGCTAAAATAGCTTTCCCTTGTTATCGTTTGCAATTATCGCATCGTCGACCCTAATGCACAGCTAAACTTGCAAATTCTAACTCTATTTGTCTTCCCTATATCTAACATGTGCCTTCAAAATCAAATATTTCACAAATATCTTTCTCACTTTTCAAATTCGTAAGTCAAAATAAGTTCCCAAAATATTTAGACGCACATTTTCCCTTGAAATAAAATTTTGAACAAAAACTCTAAAAATGCTTTAAGGGTTAAAATAACTAACACCCAAAACTTTTTTTTTCAAAAGTGAACTTTTCAAATCAAAGGGAAACTTCTTAAAAATTTTGATAAATCAAGCCATAATTTCAACATAGTCGGAAGTTGGTTATGCGCTAAATGCATAAACTAAATTCCAAAATTCTACGACTAACTTTCATCCAAAAACTTGACTTTTTATATAAAAAAATTTCATCACATCTATATTCAAAAAAATTTGCTTTTAAGGAACATAAGCAATGACCCATGATATCAAAACAACTTTATCATGTCGCTAAACTTTTCCAACTATTCTAAATTTCCAATCTTTTATTGCATTTACTGTTAGTCAAGTGCCTTTATGAGATTCACATATTTATACTGCTTCTTTACTATGCATATATAGGAGTGGTTCGTATATCTAGAAACAATAACACATTCAATAAATTGAAACTCATTATATCGTGCGTGCCTTTTACAAGAGACAACTGACAGTAACAACCCAAAAGAAAAGAATAAATGCTGGAAGGGAAAAGACAACAACACCATTATCCCTAAATAATGCCTACAGACTACGAGATGCTTTGCGCCATGGCCAGTGCTCGATCCATTGTTTCGACCTTTGAATGGTCGTAGCATGGCAGCTATACACCCAAATCTCACACCACTGGCACTGTTGGTATTGTTGACGGCTTTGAAATTGCCGTCTTCCTAAGGAAGGATCTAATGATGACAAAAGGAACCTTCTACTAAACTGCCTCTCTACGGAGGTTCGCCGGTACTACCTAAAGATGATAATGGATAGGTGAAAATACGGAAAGTGACTCTATGGAGTGCTAATCCTTGATCAACAAACTAAATCAAAATGGTGCGGGTCCAATTGACGGCGATGCCACCAATAATAGCAAATGTGGTCTTCTACACCATGGGATAAATCCTGTCGTTACTTCCCGTCTTAGGATGATGTTGTGCCAAATGATGCACATAATCAGATGGGTAGTCGGACGTAGGTTATCCATCTTCAAAACACCAACATCTTAGAAAATACCTACTGCAAAATGTTTGAGTCGGTCACTTTAAAATCATTCAAGTCCACGTTCTTCGCGGAGGCCTCCAAAATCTCGACGAGGTCATCATTAGTTAGCTCAATCAAGACACCCATTACCTCCGAACAAATCAAACTATTGCCTCCATTGAAATTCTAAGCCAAAAAGACAACGAAAACGCAGATGCAGTACGGTCCCGCTCAAAGGTCTTGAAGTAGAGGATCGGTGCAAATTCTACCATGATGAATAGCTTTTCTAACCAAAAAGTGGCAAAACCTTATGTTCATTCCGATTTAGCCAAGTGGCCTCTTGAGGGTTGAGACGATAATGGTATAAGGAAAAAATAGCAGTGCAAAAAGTTGTCTTGGGCTAAGAAATGGTCTGAGGGAGGGAATAGGGTTTAGTTCTTGAGTGATGGTGGGGCGAGATCGAACGTGCAAAACCAGTATGAGAGGGAGGCAAGGTTACTGCTCCTAAGGGAAAAACTGCGTCTCCTAAGAGAGGAATGGAAGAGAGAGGATGGTACTTGGATTAGAAGGAGGATGGAGATTAGGTTCGGCTGTTTTAGGTAGGAGGAACGAAAGAGCGCAACTGGGGAAATTCAAAAGCGACTTATATTATCCCGTTACAGGTTCAAGTTGTGCCAAAACTCGTTAACCGGTAGACCACTATAGGTTTACCACTAAGTGGTCAACCGTTAAATGAGCTTTGGGCATTAATTGAACCTTGACCCAATTAGGGTCGGATTAAATAATAATAATCGTTTTCACCATCTCATTTGATTTGACACGATCCAAAAAATTCTTGTCCTCATCCCAGTGGTGTCAAGGCCTACCGCCTAGTCCCAAACCATGCTCCGGCAATTCACAGTAGTCCCAACAAAACTATTGCGACCAACAACAATTCCCAAAATTCGAAAATATTCCAACTGCTATTTTCTGTCTAATTCACAAGAAAATATTTCTTCCAATAGCTTGTGGGAACAACAACATTTCAAACTACATACCCTAATAAAATTAAACGTCCTTCCTATTTTTTCTATACCTTAAAGAGAGAAGATTTTAAGAACCTCGATTTTATAACCTGAAAAGTCACTAAGCTAAATATATGCTCCTTTATACTTGTTTCTAAATAATAGAAACTATTTCATACCAAAACTTCCTTTAAAATCAAACTTATATATATATTTCAAGGTTTCCAAAATCCTTTTTAAAAAGAAAATTCCCAAATTGGGAAACTATTTCCTTGCCAAAAATCAAAATCAAGCCTTTATTGATATATACATATAAATATTTAAGGATTTCAAAAATTAATAGACTAAAAATTTCTTAACACGACCAACATAGTAGTATACGTGTTTCTTTGAAAATTAAAATTTCAAAACTTTCCCAAAACAAAATTTCCAAATAAATCCTTGGAAAAAGAAATCCTTTGAAAACCCTTTTTCCAAAATATCCTTTATAAAAATTCTCTCACAGGTTTTAGACTAAGGAATTGACACAAATAATCCAAATAAAATTCTAGTTTGCCATCAAAGAGGTGATCAATGAATGCACCCTAGCAAAAACTTGCTTCTGGACAATTGCGACATACAAACTCTAATTTCCTGCCCATCTGGAATAAACGTAAGTCTCTGACTGGAACTCATCATCAAAATCCAAAATCACAAGGTAGCTAGAATCTCAACCATCAAGTCGAATACCTCCAGTCTTTGGGATTCAGCCATATGTCGTACTCATGCTCATCATTAGCAGTGCTTTATTCATTACCAGCCATCCGTGGGGTACTTCGGAGTCAGCGTGAAAATATTAACTCTAAGATGTTTCCAACCCATAGTTGCTTTACCCACTCCCTTGGAGTGGAACTATAACTACTTCTATAGTCAGAACCCTTAGAATCTAATGTAAAAATGTAATATTACTAGATACGATAGTACGAATATGTTCTCTCAATTTATCCTTATCCCTCTAATCTACTAACCTAGGCTCTGATATCAAATATAACAACCCAACCGTTGGCCTAAATTTTGACAAAACCCAAGTCCATCAAAATACAGATCGTTAGATTTGATACCTGCAAATAAGCATAAGCATCATCAGAGATTGATAGAAATTTAAACTCACGGCAGAAACAATAAAAGGATAAGAATACTACTTATGACTACTACCATCGAATTAATCGTATTCCTCGGATAGTAGATTATCACATCAGCATCGAGCATGAGAGAAAATAAGACTTCTTCAAAAACCAAACACATCCAGCTCTAGTGACCTGTTACTCTAAATTTGTCATATGGGTTGTAATGAGGAAGGGGTCGGAACAACGTTTTGGTGATCGGAAAATCTATAAACTGTCCATAACATAAATTTATAACGATTGGTTTCCATTTAACTATTATGTCTATGAAGGTTCGCAATTCTAATCTAACATTGCATTGCATACACGATTATTTACCTACCCATTCCCAAGGTAAGAAATAATAATGAAGCTTAATCAACAACCCAATACATCCATACTCATTTTTCGTTAATACTTCTAAATATGAAGCGGGCTTCTACAATCGCTGCATAATTCTTTTAAAAGAGAAATAGGCAGACTTAGCATTTAAGACCTCAATCGAGGTAGACTCCGTCATTCAAGACCTATTCCCAAGGTGGACTTCAAGCATCGTCATTATTGGCCTGTTGGTCCTAACTACAGAGACCGTTGACCACTATATATGGCCTTACAATTTGTAATAGTCATACCACTAGTGCATATATCGTTATTAAAGTCTTAGCAATGTAAGTGACCTACCTAAGCCACTTAATACCTCATTAATAAGGACTAGGCAGGCCTCTGACCCTTTAACACCTATTCATAGGTAGGCCTTTGCCATTTAATACCTAACCCCAATGCGGATTGCTCATTGGTACTATGCAGCTGACATTGCTTGGAAATCTCATTGGGCCACTTAAATAAAATTCATAGGAAACAAGCAGACACTACAGCCACTTAATACCTCAAACCTAAAGCCAACCCTTTCCCAAGATATCCATCATCACTCTTAATTATAAATATGGAATCCCAATAGGTTACTATTTTTGGTAGGGAGGCGGGACATACAATAGCCACTTAATACCTCAACATTGAAGCATACCTTTTAAGAGATATCTTTATTTATTTGGAACCTCGCTAGGTTACTTAATACTTCTTTTTAGGAGAGAGGCGGACCCTATACCCACTTAATACCTCAAACCAGAAGTGAACCCTTATGGAGATATCCATCATTGCTCCTAATTCCAAATTTGGACCATTTAATACTATTCAATTAAAAAAGCAGTCCTAATCTCTCACGTTGTCATGGGTCCTAGGATAGTGATATCTCACATCAGTAATAAGTGCACTCGACTGCTGATAGCCTTAAAGTGAATGGCATTCTTCCATCAAGTGACTCTACTGACCTTGCATCACTAACATACTAAGTCCAGTTAACCATCCTAAGTCTTTATTTATATTATCTTAGGTAGACATTGGACTTAGCTTACTAATTCCCTTTTTATTTAAGGCAATAAGATTTACCTTAAATACTTATCTACCCATAAATCCCATGTAAATGTCAGTTTGTCCGTAAAATCCTAACGGACATTTCCTAAGACATTTGTGCATGATTACTAATTTTAAATTAGTAACCTTTATATATCTGTTCCATTTTTATCAATTCAACTTCTTTATTTATCAGTCCTATTAATCCATTTACCCTATCAAATTATTGCAACTCATATATTTATTACCATTTATTTCTCATTTGTTGGAGTTACAACCTTTTAAATTATTTCTCATTAATTAGTTATCCTAAATGCAAATATTATGTGTATGCGTCGTTATTAGCTAAGTTTTATTTTAATTATTATAAGCATAATAAATTACGTACAAATATACACTTTTACCAAATATATTCTAGTTATATATATCTTCATTGAAATACCTTTTTTGTGTTCAATTGTTGGAATCATATCTAAAAATATTATTTGCTATAATTTCCATAAATCAGTCCAAAACAAACATTTAACTTTCAAAATACAAAAGTTTACATTGTTTGAAATTACAAGGATTAATCATTTCTTTTTGTTACTGAAATAGACAGTGTAAACTATAATGAAGTCATACTTTATACATCTCTTTCTCTTTTTATTTGCATATATCCTTTGCTAGATCAGTCGTTGTATTTTTCTAAAAGGCGAAAGAAATCAAACTAATTTATAAATATTAAACATATCTAAATTCGAACAATTTCAAACATAGAAAAGTTTACATTCCAACAAGATTATGGTAATAATCCAAATTCATAACATTATTGTACAACCAATTTCAGATCTGGAATAAATTTCATTCAATCAATATTCTAAATTCATACTTTTGGGAATGATTTCCAAATGAGGTTGTAAACAATTCTAAATCAATTCACAAATAAGAATATATAGGCGATATTTATTAAATTCAGATTATATTCAATTTGTTGCCAACAACTCATATACAATTATCCAGTTAGGCATAAAAATCAAATAAACACCAACAGGATAATTTCATAGTATAACAATTTTTAAAATTTCCCACTCACGTTTTAAAAGCGATCCAAAGCTACAGATCTAAAGTCGAACCTTTGATTCATCTCCAAATCCTTTATAATCCAAGAAATATGTATAAAAAGGGTATATAAATATATTAGAATTATAGATCTGAGGAGTGAAGTAGGATTGAAGGGAAATATAAATATATTAATACAAATATAGATATATATTACCTTGTTACCGCGTTGTGTTGATTCGCTCTTCTCCTCTCTTATTTGATTTCTATTTTTCTCCAATTTGTATATATACAATATAAATATTTTATTTTAATTTAGAAAATAGGGAGAAGAGAAAATGGCAAGGCTTTGCTATTTTTTTAGTAAAAATATGAGAAGAGAAGAGAGGGTTAGACCTGAATTTATAGGCGCTAGAATCAACCAGAACTGTTCGATTTAAAATATTAAATCCGGGTCGTTGTGGCCTAGGTTTATTGCAACCCCCAGGTCGCCATCGGTTGAGCTTCTATGGGTCACCGGCTGACCGCTAGGGGTCGATCGTCCCTAATAACTGGTCGTCATGTGGGCCTGGAAAATTAATATAAAAACGTTAATTTTTCTTATATATCTACTTTCATTTCGAATTCTTTTTTCATCCGTAACTCCTTCGTTTCGACTCGATCGCAAAACTCTAAATATGAAAGTTGCTCAGAATTTCAGCACGAACACAATGTTGCAAGTTTCATGGTCAAATTCTATTGTCTGCACAAATTTCATTTTTGGAGCATAATTAATTAACTGATTAACTAATTAAATAACTAGCGCCAAATTACGGGGCGCTACAGATATTTAGGCAGTTACCAAAAAGAAAACAATAGAGAAAGGACTGGGAACCTCACTCTTGATTCAAATGAAAACCTAGCCAGAAAACCCTATAATCTTATAGCCTCAATTCATAGAGGGCCACTCCATGTGGAAAAAAGTAAGAAGGCACAAGAGCGATATGTGCAGGAGGTTAAAGTAGAGCAGAGGACCATGTTCCATGTCAAACAAAAGCCGAAACAGGACATAGTCTTCACCATAGCTGATCCCACTGGAAAAAAGTAAGAAGGCATAGGATCCACTCATGCTTATGGTGCAGATCTCAAATTGCACCATAAAGAAAGTCTTCGTGGATTCAGGAAGTTGTGTCATCTTCAAATTTGCATTTCACCAAATGAAACACCCAGTGGAAATATTGAAGCCAAGCCCTGCATCGATCTATGGCTTCAATAATACCACAACCACTCCTATTGGAGCAGCTCGCTTACTTATCACCGTTGGAACTGCACCCCTTCACAAATCGTTCTATGCAAGCTTCTTTACCGTCGATCAACCATTACCATACAATGCATTCCTAGAAAGACCCACACTGATTGACATGGGGGCAGTTATTTCTTAAAAGGATCCGCTCATAAGGTTCCACACCCCTGTCGAGATAGGATCGATAAGAGGAGAACAATTGTTAGCTAAGGAATTGTACAATGTAAACCTTAATTCTAGCAATAAAAATATTCAAAACTACTTTGATATCTCTTCTAATAACTGTGATAATAGTAATGAAAAGGAAATTAAACCAGATCCTGGAACTGCATCGGTACAAAGTACTAAGACTGATGCTGAAACAGGTCACTCTACGACCACAATATTAGTAAGGAAGAAAAGGAAGGAGTATTCACATATGATCGACACTAATGAATATAATTCAATCTGTGCATGGGATTTTTCTTAAGAAGCTTAGAAGCAGGCATCCTACACTGCATCCTAACCCAAAAAGGAAGAAAGTGAGATAGATCCAAGATTAGGGGAAACAATAAGTGATTTAAAGCCATTAGATGACCTCGATGATGTACAGATAGACCCCAAAGACCCTTCGAAAATTCTCAAGATAGGGAAGGAACTTAGTGAATAAGTCAAATAGAGTTAATATACTTCCTCAAAAGATCAATAGATGTATTTGCTTGTACTCACTAGATATGGTAGGAATAAATCCAGCTATCATCTGCCATGCACTCAACATAGATCCCAATGCTCACTCAGTCAGGCAAAAGCGCATAACCTTAGGTGAGGAAAGGTATAATGCTCTACATGAAGAAGTTCAAAAATCGAAGGAGGATGGATTTATTAGGGAAGTATATTACCTAAAGTGGATTACGAACTCTGTTCTTGTAAGGAAGTCTAATGGGAAGTAGAGAACTTGTGTAGACTATACCAACCTCAATAAAGCCTGCTCGAAGGACAGTTTTCCTCTACCCAGAATTGATTAGTTGGTGGATGGGACTAGCGGCTAAGAACTACTCATCTTCATGTACGCATACTCAGTTTACAACGAAATAGATATGTTTGGACCAGATCATGGGTATACCAGCTTTGTAATGGACAAGGGTTTATACTGCTACAAAGTCATACCGTTCGAACTCAAAAATGCTAGAGAAACCCACCAAAGGTTAGTTAACATGATGTTCTCAGATTGGATTGAGAAAAATGTAGAGGTGTACGTAGATGATATGCTTGATAAGTCGAAAGCGACACTAAGTCATGTGCATGAACTGGAAGAGACCTTAACAATCCTACGACAGTATAACATGAAGCTGAACCCCTTAAAGTGTACTTTTGCCATCCAGTCAGGAAAGTTCTTGGAATATATCGTAAGTGTCTGCAGCATTGAAGCAAATCCATAATAGATTGGGGCTATAAGGAATATGGAAGTCTCTAAAAACCAAAAGATGCAATGCGCTTAAATGGTAGTCTGGCTGCTCTATGGTAGTTTGGCTGCTCTAAGTAGGTTTATTTCCAAAGTGACAAACAAATCTATGCCATTCTTTGACCAAGTAAAAAGGGGCGCAATTTCGAATGGATCGAGGAATTAAAAATTGCGTTGCAGAATCTAAAGGACCATCTGATCAGTACTCCTATCTTATCAAAACCAGTAACATGTGAGGACTTATATGTATACTTAGCTATAACCAATAAAACGGCTAGTGCTGTAGTGGTTCGAGAAGATGAAGAGACTAAAAGGCCTATCTACTTCAGGAGAAAACGACTGTCAGATGCAGAGCTCAACTACTGGATAACTGAAAAGCTAGCTTACAACTTGCTTCTCATAGTAAGGAAATTATGGCCATACTTTCAAGCACATCCCATCGAAGTCCCTACGGACAAACCATTAAAGCACATACTATAGAAGCTAGTGGCATTATGTCGATTGCTAAAATGGACGATGAAGATCGACCAATACGGTATCTCCTACTGCCCTAGAAAAGCAATCAAAGGGCAGGCGCTAGTAGACTTCATTGAAGAATGCAACTACCCGAAGAACCACAATCCGAGCATGAAACACCCACTCCACAGTTTTGGCAATTATTTGATAACAGAGCATCAAATGAGCATGGGTAGGATCAAGTATGTATTGATCACCCCAAATGGGCAGAAGTTATACGAGGCAGTGCGGCTTGGGTTTAAAGCTACTAATAACGTTGTAGAATATGAAGCTGTCCTTGCTGGTTTAAGGATGTCTTAGGTAATGAAGGTAAACCATATTAAAATTCAAAGTGATTCCCAATTAGTTGTGAACCAACTGCCGGGTAATTACCAAACCAATAAGCCAACTCTAGCTAAATACGTGGAACTTTCTAAACAATTATTAGAGCAGTTCAAAATATTTGATATTGAAAAAATTCAGCTTGAGAACAACTTTTCTTTTGATTCATTAGCCAAGCTAGCTAGCACAAAAGTTGCAAATGAAATGAAAGCTATTCCAATAGAGCATCAATCTGAACCAAGCATCACCAAAGTTAATCAAATACTAGTCCTACCTAGAGCCGAACGAGCTGCCATCAGAGAGGCCCAAAATCAAGAAACGTCAAAAAGTCAAGAGCAATCTCCATCATGCTTACCCTCAAGCAAGCGAAGGAGGAATCATGGATGATCCTTATCAAACAGTTCTTGATGAATGGAGTTCTGCCTCTAAATAAGAATGAAGCCCGTAAAATAAGATACTAGGCTCCATACTTTTCTTTCTTTATTGGCATATTATACAATAGAGGGTACTCTACTCTTTACCTTAGATGCATTTCCAAAGAAGAAGGAGTAAAAGTCCTGAGCAAAGTACATGAAGGGCAATGCCGGAACCATTCTAGGTAGGCAAAGTTAGCAAAGAAAGTTCCAAGTCACGAGCACTACTGGCCCCTTGCACTTCAGGATGCGCAAGAGTACGTTAGGAGATGTGATAGATGTCAAAGGTTTGCCAATATCCCAAGACAACCATCATGTAAGCTCATCCTATTAGCCAACCCATGGCCATTCAATATATGGGGCATAGATTTAATAGGACCGCTCTCCATGTCAAAAGAAGGGGTAAAGTATGCCACGGTAGCGATATGTTAGTTCACAAAGTGGGTGGAAGCAGAACCCTTAGCCACTATTACTTCGAAGAAAATAGTTACTTTTGTTATATGAGGAACATAATTAGTTAATTACTAGGTTTGGGGTCCAACATAAGATAATCTCTAATAATGGAACCCAATTCAAGGGTAAAGAGTTTACAGAACTTTGTGAGAGGAAAGGGATAATAAAAGGCTTCTCTTCTATTGTACACCCGCAAGAAAATGTGCAAGTCGAAACCGCAAACAAAACCATTAACAAACTGCTTAAGAAGAGACCGCAGAAGGCAAAAGGAAAGAGGGCAGAAGAATTATCCCTAGTATTGTGGGCCTACAAGACCTCATCTAGATCCTTAACCGGCTATACACCTTTCTCCCTGACCTATGGCTATGAAGAAATGCTCCTAGTTGAGACAAAGATCCCATCACATAGAAGAATATCGTAAGCAGTAGTTTAGAACAAAGAGCTAAAAGAGGTTGCCCTTGACCTCATTCAAGAAAGAAGAGATGAGGCGGCCATCCAATCCGCCGCATACCGATAAAGGATGGTAAAAAATTATAATGCTAGGCTCAAAGAAAGGAACTTCTACAAGGGAGACCTGGTACTATGAAAAGCGATAGCTAATGCTAAGGACCCAGCAGATGTAGCCTTGGGTCCAAATTGGGAAGGCCCTCTAGTTGTAGTCAAAGCCCTAGCTAACGGGGCTTACCGACTCTCGATGCCTAATGGAAACCTAGTTCCAAGAACTTGAAATTTGGAGCATCTCAAACCTTAATTTGTATAAGAAATGTTATATGTATGTCGAAAATGACAAACATTGTAATTATAATGAAAAATAGTAATACAATAAACTAGACGTAGGAATATTAAACGGCCCGAATCAAAAATCCTTCTATGTTAATTTTACTAACATAACTAACAATATTGAATTGTAACTTACATAACTCGGCATTTTAGCTAAATAATTAAAACGGGCGTAATGAAATTAGACGACCTGAACTAGTACAAATAATCATGCGCATGAATTAAAGGGTTGTAAACACATGACCTGACTTCACAGTCGAGAAGAAGTCTACCCCTAAATAGCAGAGAAGACCATGCCAAGCGCATGACAAAACATGAATACCAAAAACCAAGTTCAGAAAGCATAAAGTGCTTGGGGAATCAATCAAAAGTGTCAAGAAGAGATAACACATGGAATGCGACAAATCGGGTGTAAATCCAGAAACCACATAAAGCTTGTCGGGTAAGCACTAAAAACTAAGATCTATTTATATTTACTAAAGTATACCTATATTCACTGAACATGTTCGCAAATTTCCCATATCTATAAACAGGTCACAAGTAAAGACAAAAATTTATCACCATGAAAAATTTACGTCAAAAGTTAAGCGTGAAACTATGGCTTATAGTAAAACAAATTATATGAGGGGTATGACCTAGGGGAAATTGTGTAATTTGTAACATATATCTAACTAGATAACCAATCTTGTTCGAAATAAAAGGTGTTTTTCTTTCTATTATATACTTGCTATAATGTGTGATATTAATTAATTGATTTAATTATAAGTATATTTAATAGAAAATCCATAAATGGTATGTTTTGTGATAGTAGTCACAAATTGTTGTAACCGTGAGTAATTTATCATAATGAAAATAAATATACAATTTTAAATATTCCCGGTCAAGATGTATCGAGACTAGATATCGATATATCCGTCGAAACTAGAATACATAATGCTCTCCAAATTTTGGGCAGTGTATTAATTATGGCTGTTAGGGGCAACGAGGTGTTACATATAGTTATTGGATAACTATAGAATGACACACTCAGTAGTTTTCTGTTTGTTAATATAACTTAGGTCAAACAAAAAATATTGATGTAACTAATTTACAAATTTCTCTTGACTTGAGAATACTGTTGATCATCAATGTATAAGCTCCACTTTGATTATAGTTAAATCGTGGAACGACGTCCATCGACGGACTATATTTGGGTCGAGTGGAAGCATTAGAAGTGAAACATTATTCAAGAGAGGATTCGTCTCCTCAGTTATATGAGATTAGTATCACGTTCAACTGATATCAACTCAAAGTCAAATCTCTAAGCAGAGCAGTTTGATTAATAATAATAATTATTATTGAACCATGGACTTTGTGTTTGGACTATCGAGTTGAATATGGATGATATTGGAATTTTGACTATCACCAAATTCCATAAGTTCAAAGTGATATAGTTTTGATGAAGAGAATTGGTGTAAATAATCGTCACTATTAGGTACTACTTATAATAAGTGAAATTGGGTTTTACCAAAAAAGATGTGTTAGTGATAAATTAAGACAAAATATCACACCATTAGCTAAGTTGACGTGTGAACGTTGATTTTTGAATTGTTCGATATTAATCGCTGACTGAATTTGCACTTTTGAGTCGCACAACCGTAATGATGAATACATTCATCCGAATTAACCACATAATTTAATTAATTTATTAATTGTTGTAAATTAATTAATATTTATGAAATATTAATTATTGAACTTTATTTGATTTGTTTGAATACCATTAGCATTTAATAAAGTGCATATATAAGAGTTATAAATGCATGTATTGATATACAATATCGATAAAATATTTAAACTAGGTTTAAATAGATTAATTGTTAAGTTGTTTTGGGAATTTTTTTAAGGATTGCATGCATGATGAAAATGGGAAGAGCTTTCAAATGTGATTTGAAAATACAAAGGAACAATTAAAGGAAGGAATTAAATCTCCGCCCTTTACTTCTCTTAATGACTCACTTAAATCTCATTTATGGAATGATTTTTGTCCTTTTTCTCTTTAATTCTGTTTCTTCTACCGAAAATAAAATGAGGAGGAAAAGGATTTGATTGGATTTAGTAGAAATTAAATAGGGAGGTTTCAAATGGGAAACTTGAAAGGTTTCAATGTTTCCATTTAAACATATTCTCTCTCCATCATTATTATTTTCCTAATAAAAATCTTATTTTCTTTCTCTTACTCTCCTCCTTTCTCTTTAATGGCCTCCATGATAAAAATTCCCCAAAACAAGTTCAAATAAAAATCAAGACATTCAAGATGGTGTTTGCCTCTAGATCCTAACGAAATCCAAAGATTGATTCAACTGAATTAGATTTTTATTCATCAATCAAGGTGCAAATCTTAGACTTCATCTTTGATCTAGAGAGTGATCTGTCAGATCTAGGATTTTTCTATCATTCAAGGTTTTTGTCCATGCTTCATCCTAAGGTAATTCTATATATTTGCATATCCTTTAATTTTGCTTTCATCCCCTTAATTCTCTATCCCTCTCTTCTGTTCATATGTCTGAATTTGTATTTTGATTTGAATGTCTCAAAACCCCTTCTTGAATCAACTATTTATTCTTATCATGATAAAAAACCCTTACTATGTTCACTATAATAATTTCATTTATCTCTGTTATGCATGTTTATTAATCCAGTTTGTTTGATCTAGATCTATATATTTTTATCATGAATATGTATATTCCTATGTCGTTTGATTTTATTATTGCTATTTAACAAAAGAAGAGGAAACAATACAAATTAAATTTTGGAATATTCCTGTTAATAAGTCAGTTTTCATATTTGAAGATTTAGATTTTAATGTTTACACATATATTGCTCTGTGAATAAAACTTTGAAATAATTGCATTAAGTAATATTTTTTGTTGACGACATAATATGATAACTTAATTATGTTATGTTTTAAATCATTCTAAATCAAATTACTCTAATTAAAAAAAGGGAAACATTAAATTAATGATTTATTTCTTGTTTTACAATTGTATCTATTCTAGTACCGAATCTTTGTTTAAAAGGAAACATTCTATTTCACAAGCTACTTGTATATTATTTTATTTTATTTCTAATTTTGTATTGGTTTGTTTGTGTTCATAAATTTATATATTACAATTTTGTGTGTGTTTATACTTATATTTACTAAAAGTTTCAAAAAGGTGTTTGTATAAGATATGATAGTAAACTTTTAACTTTAATTAGACATTGAATATTGATTTATTGCATGTGATATAAATAAAGTCTATTTCAATTTAAACTGCTATGCAAGGTATTTATTGTGTATGTATATATATTTATTTATATATGTAAAAATATAGACACAAACACACATAAATATATCTTTATTTAAAAAAAACTTTCATGTTTTAGATTACAAAGGCATATACAAAGAGGAAATGTGTCAGTTGCGGTGTAACTCCTAACACTTAAACAATGTTCACATTAACTATGTACACTTTTCATATGTTGTACTTACACTATACATATGGGTGTATTTAACGTGCCCATCATAATATATAATTAATAAAAATTACATTAAACTAATTTTAAACAATTATAATAAAATGAATAAAATGTTAAAAGGAAAATATAGAAAATTTCTAAATGAATTTAGACGACATAGGCGCAATAAAGATCCAAAATGGTAATTTTTTTGAAATTCACCTATTTCTCCCACTACAGGCTAACCCAGTCCCTTCAATGGTATTTGAACCCAATAGTTTATGCGATCTAAATTAGTCATATTTGGACTAATTAATTAAGCTTACCCACTTAGTACGGTATCTAGAATGATAATGTTTAGGATTGGAATTAGATAATCAAGTACCCTGTCCGATCTGGCTATGTCCTGGCCTAAAAGTAGAAGTGAGCCCAAACATTGTCCCTAATAGAGAAGGCCCAATTTAAATTGGGCCTTAGGATAATTTTCAAAATAGCTTTGAAAATTAAACTAAAGATTTTAAATTTAAAATGAAACATGTTTATTACAAAAGTTGTAATATAATATAAATTTTCAAACCATTCGAAAAGATAATTTAATTTTCAAAATGTTTGAAAATATCTAAATATTAATTTCGAAAATTAATTTTTTTTAATAAGCTTAATAAAATAAATTAATTAAATAAGTTAATTAATTAATACATATACGCATGTATACATATTAATATATGTTATGTTATTTTAAAGTGTTTACGATAACATTAGTATACATGTATTTATGTAAAATACAATTTTGAAATTAATATAATTTAATTAAAGGGATAGTTTGGCACAGGTCCATAATAAGTTTCAAAATACACAAAAACCCCAGTAAAAAAAAGTTTGTAAATTAGGTCCCTAGAATTAAGTTACTGAATAATGACATACACTTATGCAATTATTTAGTGAATAATTGCATATATTTATGCAATTATATTAAAAAATTGCAGACATTTCCACAATTATTCACTGAAAAATTGCGGAAATTTCCGCAATTTTTTCAAAAAGCTGCGGAAAATTCCGCAATTATTAACCAAAAAAATTACGGAAATTTAGTAACTTAATTTTAGGGACCTAATTTATATACTTTTTTTTACTGGGGTTTTTGTGTATTTTGAAAGTTATTAGGGACCTGAGCCTAATATTCACTTAATTAAAATTGTCTAATTAAATAAATTAATTAGTTAAAGGTTAAGTAATTATATAAAATACATAAATATATATGATATATGTGTTATAGTATATATATAAATATTCAATATAAATGTTATATTGGAAAAATATAAAATCAATTAAAGAGTTAATTGACTTAAATTAATTAAATAAGATTTAATTAATATAATGTTATAAATAAAATTACTATATACGTTAATGAAATATAAAAGTTATATAATAATTAAACCTATATAATATGTATGTATAAATCAAATTTGAATTTTAAAGAAACCCAAATAGACTTAAGGAGTAAATACATATGTAAATGTACGTATACCATGATTTCAAATGTGTTCGACACTTAAATCACGAGGGTATTTCATAAGAAATACATTATTTCCATAAGTCGATATCACTCGCTTAAATATATTAAGGATTATGAATCTTTAATATAAGTGTTGTCATCTACTATTTATATGTTAATAAATTACTTGCGTACTCTATGGTTATTGAGCAAACTCAAGCTAGAGATGTTGTGTATATTATTATTAATATATTGACTAGACAAGGTAAGATAACTCTATGTATTTGTTAAGCAGACTCAATGTACATATACTACACTTAGGCCGTCGGGAAATGGTAGGTACGAGTGAATTATATTTTTCAATTTGTAGATAAAACTAAAGGTGAAATGAAATTAGGACAAGGAGTCATGGGTTAGGTGTTGTATATGATACAACCGATAATGAGTTATCCATCGTTTGTGGGGCTATGACTTGTTGAGCAAATTCAAGGTCAGAATCCCAAAATAGACGAATCCTAACACCCACTAGTGAAGTTGAAAGACTTCTATGTTTTGTCTTAGGGTTTGGAGAAACATAAAAGACTAGTGAGGGCCTAATTAGAAAAATGAAATGATAACATTTAACATTTCTAATAATCTACATTGATAAAATTGTACTATGTCATGTTATAATAATCTACATTGATAAAATTGTGCATTTAATACGATTGATAAGATGTTTTTCAATTAAGATATACAAGTTAACTGAATTGAAAATTGACAAATAGAAATATAACATATACTTACTATTAAATACTTCTTGCATGTAAATGTTTTCTACACCCATCTATGTGCCTAATTTTACAACTACTTTAAATGTTCGTAATTTGGTCGCTTATGTGTTTATTTGGTCAAGAGTGTGTATTACATTTTATGAGTTTTGAACTTAATACAAGGCTATAGATATTTAATCCATATACCATCGCATATAATTGTTATATGGTGAACGGTCACAGTTCATAATATGCGATACTTTGATGAAATTAGTTCATTCATAGCTAACAAATAAACTGTACTATGAGACCAAGTATTCAATTTGATTGATTACAATAAAGATCATATTTGACCAAAACCACAAGATAGATCTAAGAACTTGATCGTAGAAATGTCAACTATTGATCAGTTTACGTAAAGTGCAACATATTTAATGTCCTTAAATGTTAAAGGATTATCAAATGTGCTTTCATAATGTGGCGACCACCCTACACTAACAGCACCAAATATATCTAAATAGTGCATTGTTGACGTACCTGATTGATGTAGGACGATCATCAAGGGTTGAAAATGAAATGAAGCATCAGAACCTATCATATATCTCACATCGTATGGAATAAAAAATAATATACATCATAGATAAAGAACATGGAAGATAGTAATAACTAATTGGTCAAAATATCAGAGTATAGATTCATAGATTTAAACATCAAGTAATAGAGTCTATATAAATGAAAATACACTCAAATTACCGTCTCTAAGTGGTAGTAATGAACAAGCACGGTCAAGGATCTATAGTGTTGCATAGTGGGAAAAGCATAGAAATTCATATATAATATGAGATTGCTCCATCCAGTTCATCATCTGCACAACCACTTAATCGTACCTAGACCTGCTATCTAGTCCACTCGTTAGTACCCAAGATAATAAGAAGAAAAACATAAAACCTCGAGTCAGACAACGGTCTGGTGTGAGCGGTAAATAAAGCTCAAAATTGTAACGACTCGGAATTTCACCGCTTTAATTTGTGAATATTTAATTAATTTTAAATATTCAAATATGGATTTTATAATTAAAATAAAATTCTTTTAAGAAATAAATAATGATGGTGAAATATATTTAAAATTTATTTACAAAAATATTTAGTTCAAAGGAGAATCGAAAATGTGACCGAAATTCGTTTTCCGAATTTTCGTCAAATAAAAGTTGTCGAAAATGTTGTGCACATTTGAGTAACACATATACATACAATATAAATAAGTTATAACTATATGGCATGTGATTGTGTATATATATGTCATACTTAAGTTTATAAAAATAAAAATAAAAGAAAAAATATATATATAAAGTGAAACACATGTAGACATAAGTACACATATGCATTAAATTCATATTGGATTATGATGTGAAGGTAGGAGACAAAGTGGTGAGCGAAAATGCTAGGGTGGAGGAGGGACATGGTGAGGTTGAGCAAGGGGAGTGGATGGCAAAGTACTAGGGGTATTTAGGTAATTTAGCTATCTCGTGTTGTATAAAACCCATTTTTCAATTTTTTTCTCATTTGGATCATTCCATTTCCATCTTTCTAAAATTCCTATAAGCTTCCATGAACACTTCATCGCTTCCTGAAAAAATTTCTGAAGTTAAAAATTTTAAGTTTATTCTCTTTTTAATTTCCAAGACCTTGCTTAAAACATTTCCCTCCACTTCTACAACTTCACTTAACCAAAGCAAGCCTCTCCATCCATTTCAAGCCTTGGCCGAGCCATAAATTCCTCAAGGCCGAACCACCATAGTCCTTAAGGCCTCCAAAATCACATTTTTCCAAAGTCAAAGCAAAATTCTAAGGTCGTATTCGAGTGCTAGTGAAGGCCATGTTGTTTTGGTTAGCTTTTAGGTAAGAAAGCTACCACCTTTATTTGAAGTTTTTAACTTGAATTTTAAAGTATACCTTGTTGATTAATCATTTCTTGTATGAGTAAATGTTGCATTGATTTGGATTTGTATGCGTATATATGTATGCTTGGATATAATGTTTGTTATGGACTTGGAATTAAAGTAAATAAGCGAAGCTAGGATTTAAAGGTAGTAATTTTACATTATGTTTTATATATGGATGTCATAATTGTTTGTGCTATGCTAGGTGTTTTAAATTAAAGAGGTTAGCATTCAAATTGTTTGTATAGCGAATCGAAATCCCTAACATAAGTGGTTTCTTTTCTTACTTTCAATTCCTAGAAAGTTTTATAAAAGTTTTAAACCTCACTTTTCATTTCGAACTTTATTTATAAGTTATAAAGGAAAGTTCAAAAATTAAAGACAGAGTTTTGAAAGCTATTTAGAGTATAAAACAAGATTTAAAATTTCAGGTCGTATAGTGATAGTCACTATAAATGCAGTTCGTGAAAAACAAACTCTTTTTTTAATTTAAATGTTCTAATTTAAGTATCTTTTTGAAAAGTGTTTTCAAACATATTTTAAATATTTAAAGGAAATTTTTATTTATTTAATTAATCAATTTTTTATTTATTTAATAATTATTTAATAAATTAATTAAGTAAGTTAATTAGTATTTAATTAATTAATTAAGTTAGGATAATTAGTACATAATTATTTTTAAGTAAGTTAGTTATAATTTGTTAATTAATAAAGAGTAAATTGTTATTTAATTAATTATTTAGAGGCAAATTATTATTTAATTTGGGTTAATTAAATTATTTATTTAAGAAAGATTTAATTATTAATTGATTATTAGTTAAGTTAAATTTAAGTTAAGATTTAATTGAAACTTAATTATGATTTAATTATTAAGGTTTAATTATTATTTAAATTTTTGTTAAGGAATATATAATTAATTAATTGAGATTAATTAAGATTTAATTATTATTTAAAAGTTTAAAAATTAGTTGATAATTAATTAAAGATTAATTAGGGTTTAATTATTTATTTAAAGGATAATTATTATTTAATTATTTATTAAATAGTTAATTATTTTTTACTTATTATTATTATTCGAAGGGTTGAAATATAATGGTATTTAACTTTTAAATAAAAGTTTTAAAGTTTTAAACCACTTGATTTCTAAAGATCGGTTTTGTTTTAAAGTAACTCTCTTTTAAAAGAAGATTATAATCCAAGGGATTCCTTGTTAGCACCCTTAAGTAGCCCCAATGAAATATGAAACCCAATGACATCTGTTTAGTAGAATAAAACAAAATTCTGCTAACTAAATTGTATTTGACATATGTTTGGCAGAATAAACCATAGTTCTATCATAATTCACAAAGTAGATTATGTTGACATTTATTTAAGCTGAAAAAAATCCCTCTCTGCCATTTTGGTAACTTGAACATTTATCTATATGTTATTGATTGTGGATTATTGATTCCTTTTACATACCTGATTTCTATGCAAAAGCCCATGTTATAATTTGGATAAGTTAAACTCAATTAAATGAGAACCATTGTGGTCACTAAGCCTCTTTCTGATTTTTATGAAATCAAATACTTCATTTTAC
The DNA here is from genome assembly GCA_030737815.1 of Allium fistulosum. Lineage (NCBI taxonomy): Eukaryota > Viridiplantae > Streptophyta > Magnoliopsida > Asparagales > Amaryllidaceae > Allium > Allium fistulosum. The sequence goes on from CM060907.1 coordinate 561,433,245, forward strand.
CCTTTTGACAAGCTTATTCCATTTTAAGATATTTCAAGGATAATTTAGCAATTATTTTATTTCAAGGTGTTATGAAGTAATTTAATATTTTTCCTTTAAAATGATTGTTTAAAATCATCATTTTGTTAATGTGATTTAAAAATAATTTAATGAAGAATGTTTAAATAATAACATGTTTATTTAAAGGTGTTTTAAATAATTGATTGTTGTCAAAGGAACTTTATTGATTAATGTGTATTAAAGAAGTTTTGTTTTAGATAAAGAAAGTTTATAAAGGGACATTTATAAATGATTTTAGGTATTTATAAAAGAGTTTTATAAATGAACTAGGAGATTTATGAAGTGTTTTATAAATGAATTTGGAATTTAAGTAAAAAGGATTTCATAAATGAAAGAGATTTATTAAAGGATTTATTGAAGTAAATTATAAAAGAATTTCAGATGGGACTTCCTTTAATTAACCTTCTTAATTCTGGTGGTATGGACATTCATTCCACACTTAACACCAAAGGAATATTGTTTGAGGTTATTTTTATCTCCAATTTAAATGACATTTTGTTTTGATCCTTTGATATGATTTGTAAATGAAAAACCTTTCAAAAATGTTTTGTGAATATACTTCTGTCAGTGAGATAAGTATATGGATGTTTTTGATGAACACTTTTGAAAATAGATTTTAATAAATGAAATAATTTTTTTGAGGCTTAGTGGTTGTTATGGGTAATTAAATCTTCGAATTGTTGTTGTTTGTTTATATGATAGTTAAATAATCGACTATCAAATTTGGACCTGTTTTAACTCAGTAAGTATGTTGGTTATATTCAAGTTCCCCGGTGAGGACCCGAATACTTATTTCATACTTTCAAAGAACCGAAATAGAGTTAGCCGAAAATTATCACTTAGTTTCGAGACACCGGTTTTTGGATTTATCCGAACTACTCCAAACTAATAACGTTCGAGATGAAGTATGATATAGAGCTATACTATTCTTCCTCAGGGTGATTACAAAATGGAAGATAATAAAATTTTGAATGCTTGTTCGATCCCGAAACAACTTGTAGTGATGAATGCTAGCATTGCATCTCTGCTTGGAGGGCAATGTTAGCATTCCAAGATGGTAGTTAGTAGAAGAGGTAAATGCATAGCCTCAAGCCTCACAACCCAGTAGAATGGCTAAAACAGGGTATGCAACAGAGCCATGTGGTTAGCTACCATTAGGGGCCGTCATTCCATTCTAGATTGTCCATTAGAGTTGTTTTTCGTGCAGGCATCAAGGGTCAAAGTAAAGCAGTCTTGGTGTCAAAGGGGTGAGGTAATCTGGCTTATTATGTTAAAGAGGATGGTCAGCTCTATGTAGCAGAGGGGCAGATGTATTTGTAGCCCTCAGGTACATTTTCTAGAGCTGTATCATCTGAAGGTAGTCCCTTATCTAGCCATTGTTGGAACTTATTCTCCAATACGAACCTTTATGGATTTAGATGTACCCAACTGTGTTGAAATGAGAGATGTGCGCATTTTAGCTATATTCCATATTTATTTTATACCTAGACATTATGATAATACCACTAAATTTTTATAATAAAATGTTTTAGTTATCATAAGGTAAAAACTCATCGTGTTTATGTGCGGCGTGGTCTTACTAGATATTTTTATTTTTAAAGGTTTTTCAAATATAGTAATCCATATGGTTTGTTTCGAGCTTTTCTCATGCTGGTTTTACCAGACTGACCTGGGCATTGTTTTCCTATAATGCTCGGGTCAGCCCAAGCATTCCAAATCTAGGTGTATCATTTAGAGCTTTCAGGAGACGAGCTGGATTCTCCAAGACGTATTCATGTATCTTATTTCTTCCGCTATTGTCGCTTTGTTTTAGTCTGTACTTATCAGCAGTTGTAAGGACAGAGTGTTATAACTGTCCAGGTTGATAATAGGTTAGTGTACTCTGATATTATGTATATAATAAAGTTGTTTTCTTTTTGTAAAGATCTTGTATATATTATATATTTCTAGTCATGATGTGAGATTCTGTTTTGTATTTTCTTTCTTCACCCCAAATGACCTATCTTTCGGACATTGAAATGATCGACATGCGAATATCGAGGATGTATTAAGTGACATCTTTAGGTATAAGAAGGACAAATTGTTACATTTGGTATCAAAACGCAAGATTAAGCGAGAACGTTGGCCCTGGTGTGGTAATCTCATTTAAGATAGGATAAGTGAGATCCTAGAATGAGTATGAGTGTATTATATATAAGAGCGCGTATTTGTTAGTGATTACGAAATGTTTTATATTGTATTGATTTATTTGTTGAGTGACTTAGGAACTCTGGTCGAGACGTGGGACGCCACGGTATCGATGGGGGTTCCTAAACACTTTAACAAGGCAAACCGGTACAATATTGTTTTAAATTTGGTAAATGAAATAATTTTACCTAGGAATGTACTTTATATACTAAGGAATGATTGTAATAAAATCTTATGTAGATATATCTTAAAGATATCCCTCATCAAGTATCCTTTCTTAGCCCTTGTGTATCTCTTCCTTTGGAACAATCTTTTTTTTAGGAATTCTCTCATGGTAATCCTTTCTTATTAACCTTGATTTGGAGTAACCTTATTCTTGGAAATATTCTAAGGTATTTGATATGAATTCAGGTAGCAAAGAATTATGAATACTGGTGTTTTTGAATCTAAGCCGTATGTTGTTGAGGAAAGGTTGCAAGATCAAGCTCCAATGGACTTTGCTTCGCTATGCCGTGGCTTTGAGATTTTGAGTAAAAGGAAGTTCAACTGTACCAAGTCTATCATCGAGGTTAATATTTGGCTAAGCTTATGTGATAAGTTACATAGAGGCACTCATTCAAGGATCATTCGAGAAGGTAATAATAAATGCTTTACGATTTGAAGAGTTATCTCCAAAGCTGCCAACTACTGCACCAGTTGGGAATTAGAAGCGCAAGCTCAAGACTAATCTACCCAAACATGGTTGCTTCAGGTGTGGAAGATATGATCACTTTGTTCAGAAATGCAAGTTGGGAAAGAAAAGAAAAGTGGTGAAAGAAAATGTCATTAAGGTACCAATTCTAGTGACGCGGACTGCACCAAAGGATTGTTATTATTTCCACAAGAAATGTCATTTCGTCAAAGATTGACCTACTCTCCGGAAAGGGGAGCAACCTAGGCCCTTTGTTTTCATTTCAGCACCATCCACTTCAGCAACAACAAAGGGAAATGAGGTTACGGAAGGTTGGTTTAGCACTAGGAAGATTTAAGGCTAGTGTTAGGAAGCGGTATCCTAAGTTGTTTCTTATTTAGTATCTTCTATTATATCATATCTTTTAGAGTGTACTTCCTTTCTATGATGGAGTCACCTGGCTTGTATCTAGGGTTTTTTTAGTTTGAACGATGTTATTTATATATAATGTTCCTTCTGTTGTCCTTTGTTTGATATTGGTTCTTATCATTGTTTTATCTCTCTTAGCCTTGTAGACAGACTAGAACTTGAATCAATATGGTTCATGGCTTTATATTTTGTCTAACTCATTAGGGTAAGGGTTGACCCATCATAAGGTATTTTGATTGGAGAGTAGGTTAGTAAAAAAAGTCAAAATTTAATAAATTTATTGAGAAGATTTAATAAGCTTTGTTTTATTAAATAGTGTCTTTTTGGATTTTAAAAAACCTTGGAGGCAAATTTTTATTTGATGTTATTAAGCAAGCTAATAAACTCCTTTACCTTAGAAGTGTCTAAAGAGAAGTAGACTCTAGGACAAAGTTCGGATACCAGCGTCCTACTCTTCTTAACTACTTATCAGATTGACTTGGGTAGAGAGGTTATATTGGTCAACTTAATTTTGAGACCCAAATTATTTTGGGCCTATATCTAAATATTTAAAAGCAAACATGATTTTAAAATCAGATGTTTTATATATACTCTTAAGACGTAGGAGAGTACTATACAACTTAATAAATTTAAAATGATTTTATGAAAGGTTTCAATAAGTTATAACATTTAAAATGTTTGAATTTAAGGTGAAATTTTTATGAAATATATTCATAAGTATGGCGTTGGAGGGTAAAATAATAATAATTGTGTAGTAGGGATCCATAGATAAGTATGTAAGTTGTACGTAGATCCTTCCTCTTTTTTATATAATTCTCAATCCAAGATTAGAGTACATAACTTAAGGTGTCAAACACCATTCCGAATAAGGATTTTTCACTCGATTTTTGACCGGGAACACTTGATGAGGGTTCTTAATATGAAACCAAAGTTTTCTATCATGGTATATGGCTATGTATGGAGAATGAAGTTTTTAATTAAGAAGCCTAATCGGAGTCCGTACTAGAAAGTCGGGTGGGAGATACTAGTTCGGAAATAAAGCTACATATTCGAGTAAGTGATCAAATCAGATTTTGCATAGGAATGATCTATGTACATCGTATGGACAAATGAGTTGTGCTAAATGTTTCGGGGTTAGGGTTGTGGTAAAATTTCGGGGATGAAATTCTTTTAAGGGGAGAGAGTGTAATGATCTCGAATTTCACTGCTTTAATTTGTGAATATTTAATTAATTTTAAATATTCAAATATTGGTTTTTATAATTGAAATAAAAATCTTTTAATAAATTAATAATGATAGTGAAATAGTTTTTAAAATTTGTTTACAAAAATATTTAGTTTAAAAAAGAATCGAAAATGTGACCGGAATTCGTTTTTCGAATTTTCGTCAAATAAAAGTTGTCAAAAATGTTGTGCACGGTTGAGTAACACATATACATACAATATAAATAAGTTATAACTATATGGTGTGTATGTGAATGTGTATATATATGTTATACTTAAGTTTATACAAGTAAAAAGAATATATATATATATATATAAAGTGAAACACATGTAGACATAAGTACATATGTGCATTAAATTCATGTTGGAGCTTAATGTGAAAGGGGAAACAAAGTAGTGGGCAAAAATGCTAGAGTGGAGGAGGGACATGGTGAGGTGGAGCAAGAGGAGTGGAGGACAAAGTACAAGGGGCATTTAGGTAATTTAGCTATCTCATGTTATATAAAACCCATTTTTCATTTTTCCCCCATTTGGATCATTTCATTTCCATCTTCTAAACTTCCTATAAGCTTCCATGAACACTTCATGGCTTCCTAAGAAAATTTCTAAAGTTAAAAATTCTTAGTTTTATTCTCTTTTTAAATTCCAAGACCTTGCTTAAAACATTTCCCTCCACTTCTACAACTTCACTTAACCAAGCAAAGCTTCTCCATCCATTTCAAGCCTCTACCGAGCCATAAATCCCTCAAAGCTGAACCACCATAGGCCTTAAGGTCTCCAAAATCATAATTTTCCAAAGTCAAACCAAAGTTCTAAGGTCGTATTCAAGTGTTAGTAAAGGTCGTGTTATTTGGTTAGCTTTTAGTTGAGAAAGCTACCACCTTTATTTCAAGTTTTTACTTGAAGTTTAAAGTATACCTTGTTGATTAATCATTTCTTGTATGAGTAAATGTAGCGTTGATTTGGATTTGTATGTGTATATACGTATGCTTGGATATGATGTTTGTTATGGACTTGGAATTAAAGTAAATAAGCAAAGCTAGGATTTAAAGGTAGTAATTTTACCTTATGTTTTATGTATGGCATATCATAATTGTTTGTGCTATGCTAGGTGTTGTAAGTTAAAGAGGTTAGTACTCAAATTGTTTGTATGGCAACATCGAAATCCCTTGTATAAGTGGTTTCTTTTCTTACTTAAATTGCTAGGAAGTTTTATAAAAGTTTTAAACCTCACTTTTAGTTTCAAACTTTATTCATAAGTTATAAAGGTAAATTCAAAAACTAAAGATCGAGTTTTGAAAGCTATTTAGAGTATAAAACAAGGTTTAAAATTTTAGGTCATATAGCAATAGTCGCTATAAATGCAGTTCATGAAAAACGAACTCTTTCTGAATTTAAATGTTTTAATTTAAGTTTCTTTTTGAAAAGCATTTTCAAACATATTTTAAATATTTAAAGGAAATTATTATTTATTTAATTAGTTAATTATTTATTTATTTAATGAATAATTCATTTATTAAGTAAGGTAATTAGTATTTAATTAATTAAGTTAGGGTAATTAGTGCTTAATTATTTTTTAGTAAGTTAATTATAATTTGTTAATTATTGAAGAGTAAATTATTATTTAATTAGGACTAATTAAATTATTTATTTAAGAAGGATATAATTATTAATTAATTATTAATCAAGTTAAATTTAAGTTAAGTTTAATTGAAACTTAATTACGATTTAATTATTAAGGTTTAATTATTATTTAATTTTAATTAAGGATTAATTAATTAATTGATTGATATTTATAAATATTTAATTATTATTTAAAAGTTTAAATTAGTTTTTAATAATTAATTAAAGATTAATTAGGGTATAATTATTTATTTATAGGATAATTATTATTTAATTATTTATTAAATAGTTAATTATTGTTTAGTTATTAATTAAAGGTATAATTATTATTATTAAAAGGGTTTAAATGGTATTTAATGTTTAAATAAAAGTTTTAATGTTTTTAACCACTTGATTTCTAAAGATCTGTTTTGTTTTAAAGTAACTCTCTTTTAAAAGAAGATTTCAATCCAAGGGATTTCTTGTCAACCACCCTTAAGTAGCCCCAATGGAATATGAAACCTAATCACATCTGTTTAGCAAAATAAAATATGTTTTACTAATTAAATTGTATTTGATATATGTTTGGCAGAATAAATAATAGTTCTGCCATAATTCACCAAGTTCATTATGTTGACATCTATTTAAGCAAAAACAAATCCCCGTCTGCCATTTTGGTAACTTGAATATTTATCTATATGTTATTGATTATGGATTGTTGATTTCTTTTACATATCCGATTTCTATGTAAATGCCCATGTTATCATTTGGATAAGTTAAACTTAATTAAATGAGAACCATTGAGGTCATTAAGCCTCTTTCTGATTTTTATGAAATCAAATACTTCATTTTATCCTTTTGACAATGGTTTAAAGCTTATTCCATTTTAAGATATTAAAAGGATAATTTAGCAATTATTTTATTTAAAGGTGTTAGGAAGTAATTTGATATTTTCCTTTAAAGTGATTGTTTAAAATCATCATTTTGTTAATGTGATTTAAAAATAATTTAATGAAGAATGTTTAAATAATAACTTGTTTATTTAAAGGAGTTTTAAATAATTGATTATTATCAAAGGAACTTTATTGATTAAAGTTTATTAAAGAAGTTTTGTTTTAGATAAAGAAAGTTTATAAAGGGACTTTTATAAATGATTTTAGGTATTTATAAAAGAGTTTTATAAATGAACTTGGAGATTTATAAAGTGTTTTATAAATGTATTTGGAATTTAAGTAAAAGAGATTTCATAAATGAAAGAGGTTTATTAATAGGATTATAGAAGTAAATTATAAAAGAATTTGAGATGGGATTTCCTCTAACTGACCTTCTTAATTCTGGTGGTATGGACATTTGTTCCACATTAACACCGAAGGAATATTGTTTATGGTTATCTTTATCTCCAATTTAAATAACGTTTTGTTTTGATCCTTTGATACGATTTGTAAATGAGAAACCTTTTAAAAACATTTTGTGAATATACTTATGTCAGTGAGATAAGTATATGGATGTTTTTGACAAACACTTTTGAAAGAGATTTTAATAAATGAAAGAATTGTTTTGAGGCTTAGTGGTTGCTATGGGTAATTAAATCTCTAAATTGTTGTTGTTTGTTTATTTGATAGTTAAATAATTGACTATCAAATCCATACCTGTTTTAACTCAAGAAGTATGTTGGGTGTATTCGAGTTCCTCGGTGAGGACCCGAATACTTATTTCATACTTCCAAAGAACCATAATTGAGTCAGCTGAAAATTATCGCTTAGTTTGTAGACACCGGTTTCTGGATTTGTCCGAACCACTCCAACTAATAACGTTCGTGATGAAGTATGATATGGAGCTATACTATTCTTCCTAAGGCTGATTCCAAAATGGAAGATAGTAAAATTTTGAATGCTTGTTCGATCCCGGAACAACTTGTATGGATGAATGCTAGCATTGCATCTCTGCTTGGAGGGCAGTGTTAGCATTCCAAGATGGTATGTTAGTAGAAGAGGTAAAAGCATAGCCTTAAGCCCCATAACCCAAAAGAATGGCTAAAATAGGGTATGTAGCAGAGCCAAGTGGTTAGCTACCATTAGGAGCCATCATCTCATTCTAGATTGTCCCTTAGAGTTGTTTTGCACATATGCATCGAGGGGTAAAGTAAAGCAGCCTCGGTGTTAAAGGCGTGAGGTAATCAGGCTTGTCATGTTAAAAGGGAAGTCCATCTCTGTGTAGCAGAGGGACAAATGCGTCTGTAGCCCTGAGGTACATTTTCTAGAGGTATATATCGTAAGGTAGTCTCTTACCTAGCCATTTTTGGAACTCATTCTCCAATACGAACCTTTACGGATTTTAGATGTGCCCAACTATATTGAAATGTGAGATGCAGGCATTTCAGCTATATTCCGTATTTATTTTATACCTGGACAATATGATAGTATTACTGCATTTTTATAACAAAATGTTTTGGTTATTATAAGGTAAAAATCCGTCCATGTTTACGTACGGCATGGTCTCACGAGTTACTTTTTATTTTGAAAGATTTTCAAATATAGTAATCTATATGATTTGTTTCAAGCTTTTCTCACGCTGGTTTTACCAGACTGGCCCAAGTGTTGTTTACCTATAATGCTCGGGTCAACCCAAGCGTATTTTCCAGATTTGGCTGGATCCTTTGGAACTTTGGGGAGACGAGCTAGATTCTTCAAGATGTATTCATATATCTTATATTCTTCCGCTATTGTCGCTTTCTTTCCCATTTGTATTTATTAGCAATTGTAAGGACGGAGTGTTATAACTGTCCAGGTTGATAATAGGTTAGCGTACTCTGATATTGTGTATATAATAAAGTTGATTTCTTTTTGTAAAGATCTTGTTTATATTATATATTTCTCGTCATGATGTGAGATTCTGTTCTGTCTTTTTTTCATTCTTCACCCTAAATGACCTTTCTTTCGAGCACTTAAATGATCGACACACGAATACCGAGGATGTATTAAGTGTCAACTTTAGGTGTAAGAAAGGCACATCATTACAAAAATACTATACAAGTCGATATAGTAAGGAACAAGGGTATACAAACAATACATGACATGTCCCTACAACCTAAGAGTTAGCACATAACAAATATAATATGTTATTCTACGAATATAGTAAAGGTATACTGCAAACCAAGTATGATGACGGGTGTCCAGGTATCCCGATCTCCAATACCTATCTCCAACAATATCCCTAGCATAATAGACTATGGAATGAAACAGCCAAAGCAACCATAACATCCATCAAACAATCCTCACTATCACTCAATGTGCTCTAGATATATGATAACTTGTATGGCTAAAAAAAAGAAAAAAAATGATAACTTGTATGGCCTTTCCCATGCTAGGGACTAAAGGAAATCCCCTTTTTTAGTGTACTCATCTTTAGCTCGAAGATGATACTAGACCCAAATCCATCGACCTAGGGTATGCAGAACCAAACCTCCAATTCGGGGTAGCCTTTCAACGTACCCAGTAGTGCACTCATAATACTTATGCTTTCGAGTACATCAGAAAACACTCTGAGTATCAATGATTCCTTAGCATGCGTATCCAAGCCCGTTCCTAGCTCTATCTAGTTTCCATTATTCTCGAGGAACCATTCCTCATTCCATCATTCCATAATAGAATCATTCTCACGTTCTATTTATGAGTCGCCCTTCCTAGAACCCGCCCTTTGCGGACAAACATTCTCACGACTCCTTTTCCCATCGAGCCGCCGTTGTCAGAACCTAACTCCATTCACTTTCGAGTTTCCATCACTGAAGTTCTGAAACTATCATCATGCTACTACATCGCCATCGAACCCCAAGTGAACAAATAAATAACTGCAGCATGACCTATAGAGTTCTTGATTCTTCCCTTGGAGATTCCATGTAACATCCCCTATCTAGAGGCCCAAAGCTAAGCACTATAGATGCTACAGTCATCTATGGTATTAACTTCTGGCGACTAAATACGGCTATGCTAATGGTATCCATAATATCAGAAGTATTTGAATATGAAACAAAATCACAGATTTCACAAACATCTTTTCACATTACACTTTCAAAACACATGTTTCACATTCAAATTACATAATCCCATAATCGTTTCCCAAGTTCAAATAAAATATACTTATTACATAAATACGCCAAGAGTGACATATGACGATACCCCATTGGTTGACGAGAGTACTATATAGACATAACTGTCTTAAATACAATACAACAGAATAAAACAAAACAAAACAACAACTCCTAAATAGCTATCCGTCAGCCACCTGCTTGCCTCAGGAAGCTTTATTTGTCAACCTACTAAAACCTGTAAAACCTCAACCCTCAGCCTACTCAAATCAATTTTAAGCACCCGAGAGTTTAAGGGAAAAACATAAACTTCGAGTCAGACATAAAGCCTTGTGTGAATAGTACTATACATCTCGGATATTTAATGTTAAGTGAGACCGCGCTGCTTAGTGAAACGGGTTTCTCCTCACTAACATCCTTTTAAAACATATCTTTTGCAAATCTTTATCCTGCAACCAAAACTGGTTAAAATTGTAAAGCATTTTATGTAAACTTACATAATAGGTAACAAATGGACTATCTGTTCGAACACTATAATTATTTGGCTTTCTACTCACCTTTGGCTGACTCGGGCCTACCAGACAATATAACAAAATAATCTAATATCTATTAGACACACCTCTTCCAGACGGTCGATCTATCCTTAATTATCTCTTAAATACTTCTCTTCTGGACAGCCTTTCCTAATTTAACCTCTCCCAGGGTCACCTGATCCTAATGGTTTTGCTGGCTCACCAATAACCTATCTGTATACAAACATATATTCCCTTTTGTGTGTAGTCATAATTTTAGTCTTACCTGTGACAAAGCCCTACACACTGAAATTTTGGACTAAATTAGCTGGGGTAAATAGTTAACGTATAGGGCGCGACCCTATACCAGTCCCATCTGGTATTCTAATATCCGAGTCATTTTAATTAGGGATACCTTCCCAAAATTTTCCTTGAAAACCTTTTCAAACTAATTTAAAACCTTTAAATAAAACTTAAACAAGGAAAATATATAATCTCTATGCTTGACACAAAATCACCTTGCCATGTTATATATACTTTACCCAAATCTTAGTTTATGAAAACATATAAAAAAACATTAAAACTTTCAAAAGCCTTTGGGTTCAATTAAAACATGTGGAAACCTTTCAAAACCATTCAAAATTTTCCCCTTCGAAACCTTTGAAAACTATTACGGTCGAAAAACTTTGGATTATGCATTCAAGTAGAGCAAAAGGATCTGAAACCCATTAAAGTCGAAAGCATTCCTTTCGAAAGCTATTCTTAAGTAAAAAAGTGATGGTGTCGAAACAAACCTTCCGAAAGCATTGGAGAAGTGGCTAAGTTTTTAAAATAAAGTATACCATCCAAAACTATTGACTTTGAAGGGTAAGAAAAGCGGCGGCTAGGGGTTCGACCCCTTCAAAAGCATTACTTAAAACAAGAGAGCGCAACCCATTCGAAATCATTTCTTTAAAACGATTTGACTTGGTCGATAGCTAACCAAGTCGAAAGCAAAAAAGGCGCAACTTCATTTTAAAACAAAGGCATGCTTCAACCCTATCGGAACCATACGTTTCAATCTTATACCTTTCGCCTTCATCTAATTCGCTACGTACCAAGTATACTGATGCCAAGCGCATTGGTTTCGAAAGCAATGATGGTGAAACATCTAGGTCGGAACCCTTGGTGCCGTAAGTGGCGAAACAGGCTAAAAACAAGTAAATTTTGTCTTTAACTTAAAAGAGAAATACTTTTTGACCAACCGGCTATGTTTGTCAAAATCTTATTGGTTGCTAATTTTCCTTTTTCCTAAAGCACTACCATAATTTCAGAAATAACAATTTAATCTTATTTTATAAAATACCCCTTCTCCTTTTATAAATATATAAAACATTTAAGTCCCATACCTCAAATAATTTTATATATTCATTAAAACACTTAGGAAAATTCTACAAAAATTATAGAAAATCATCTTTAATATGTTTTCAAACATATATAAGTTACAGACCCAAATAAATTATTATTTAGCCGTAAATAATTTATAACCCAAATAATCATTTTCTACACTAGAAAATTTATATAAAATCCACAATAATTCACAAAATTATGAAAATTGAAACTTATCCCTAAAATATCATTTCTAATCTAAATCTAAAATCGCAAGGCATTTGGATGTCATTTAATAGGGTTTTCTTATCAAAACATATCATAAAATATATAGGAACAATCATAAATCATCAACAAGCATATATGCACATTTAATCATTCAAAAACATGGCATAAACTTGCAAAACACTTCGGATATAGCTTAAAACCGAAAACATTTAAGAAAATGAGATGTAGTCATTATTCACCTTAGCTTGAGATTAAGGATTTGAGATTTGAATAGCTTTTGATTTGATCAATCTTCTTCCTTAGCTTTTTCTTCCTCTAGTTCTCTAAAATGGTGTCCGATCTCTATGTTCTTAATTTGCAAATGAGAATGATAAGAGAATACACGGCTAATGGGTTTAAGGTTTAGGGTATAAGGATTATCCTTGTTCCTATTTTGCCCCTACCTACTTCCTAACCCTTTATCTATTTATTTCATGTTATCTCATTTTGATTTACCAAATAACATGGCATGGCTACTCCTATTAATCACAAATCTCAATCCATTTATAATCCCCATACATTATTTTATTTAATTTAGCTAATTAAATATCCTAAATAATGTTACTAAAATATGGGGTGTTATAATCTCCCTTTCTTAATGAATTTCATCTTTGAAATTACAATGAGATACACAACTAAACAATGAAAGGTAAAACATACCATCAAACAAATCAGGATAAGCATCTCTAATCCTGCTCTTAGTCTCCCAAGTACAGTCTCTATCATCGTCACTCCACTGGACCTTAACTAATTTGGCTGTCTTGTTCCTCAACTTCTTCTCATCTCTCATGACAATCTGAATAGGGTTCCTAACTATAGTCATGTCTGGTTCCAATACTAAATCTTCTAACACAGTCGGTGCTATAGTAGTGTCTGGATCCCTAACACACTTCCTCAGATGATGTACATGAAAGACATCATGGACTCCTACCAAACTACTCGGTAACTCTACTCTATACGCTAGTTTCCCGATCCCTTCTAAAATGGGAAACAGTCCTACGAATCTCGGTGCTCACTTCCCTGTCTTCCCGAACCTGATAACACCTTTCATTAGCGATACTTTGACGAAAACATGATGTCCAACATAGAACTCTAAATCTTTCTGTCTTCTATCTACATAGCTCTTCTGCCTAAATCGATCTTCCTTCATTCTCGTCCTTATCAGCTCAACCTTTTCTTTTTACTTCTCTAACCAAATCAGGACCAAGGACTAATCTATCTCCGGTCTCTAGCCAATATGTAGGGGATTTACATGGTCTTCCATACAAAGCTTCAAATGGTGCCTCCCTATACTAGTCTGATAACTATTGTTATACGAAAACTCGACTAGGTGTATATGGTCTTCCCATGATCCCCCAAAGTCTAATACACAAGCTCTTAACAAGTCTTCCAAGATCTTGTTAACTCTATCTGTATGCCCATATGTTTGTTGATGGTAAGCAGTACCCATCTTGAGCTTGGTTCCTAAACCTTCCTGTAGAATCTTTCAGAACTCGCTAGTGAATAGGGAATCTCTATCACTAACAATGCTACTAGGAATTCCATGAAGTCTAACCACATTCTTCAGAAATAACTTAGCCAATACAGGTGCCGTCCTATTTGACTTAACTGGAATGAAATGGGCACTCTTAGTCAATCCATCCACTATGACCCATATACTTTCATTTCCTCTATTAGATCTCGGCAGCCCGTCTATGAAATCCATAGAAATAGATTCCCGCTTCCATACCGAAATATCCAATGGTTAAAGCAACGCACTTGGATTCTGATGCTCGGCTTTCACCCGCTGACAGTTCAAACACTGCTTCACGCATAAACCAACATCTCTCTTCATTCCTTCCCAGAAGAAACTTCCCTTCATATCCCGATACATCTTTGTTCCTCCTGAATGAATAGTGAACTTCAAATGATGGCATTCCTCCAAAACTTCCTTCCTTATGTCTCCTAGATTTGGAACACATAATCTACCCTTATTTCTCAACCATCCACTTTGGTCAAGACTGAAATCCTTCAAGTCATCGCTCTCTATTCCATCCTTTAATTTCCTGATCCTTTCAACTAACACTGGATCCTCTTCCTGTTTAGAGGTAATCTTCTCAATCAGTACCGGTCGGACTTCTAAACAAGATAACATAGCAAATTCAACACTAGACCCAGCCTCGAATCTCCACTGCACTCTGCAAGTCGACAATGCTTCCAAGTCTTTCCATTCTACTATCATAGCCAACACTGCATTCTGATGCTTCCTACTAAGCGCATCAACAACCTTATTGCCTTTTCCTGGTGTGTATTTAATTCCAAAATCATAAGTGGCTAAAAACTCTAACCACCTCTGCTGTCTCATGTTCAGCTCCTTCTGAGAGAACAAGTACTTCAACGAACTATGATCCGTATAAAGCTTGAACCTTTCTTCCAAAAGGTAATGCCTCCACGCCTTCAATGCAAATATCACTGCAGCTAACTCCAAGTCATGCGTTGGATATCTAACCTCATGCGGTCTAAGTTGTCTAGAAGCATAGGTAATCAGTTTACCTCCCTGCATCAACACAGCTCCCAATCCAGTTCCATACGCATCTGTATAAACTACCAGGTCCTGATTCCCCTTTGGAACCACTAAAACATGTGCATGGATCAACAAGTGTTCCAAGCTATGGAATGCTTCCTCACACTTATCGGTCCACACAAACTTCACATCCTTTCGCGTTAGCTTGGTCATTGTTGCTGCTATCCTCGAGAAATCCTTAATAAATCTCCTCTAATATCCAGCCAATCCGAGAAAACTCTTTATTTTAGTTACTGTCTCGGGTCTCTTCCAATTATTAACCGCTTTAATCTTAGTCGGATCTACAGACAACCCTTTCTCTGAGACTACATGACCTAGAAATTTCACTTCCTTCTTCCAAAAATGGCACTTCGAAAACTTTACCTTTAGTTGATGCTGCCTCAGCATCTCAAGCACAACTCTAAGACGAACTTCATGCTCCTTTTCATTCTAAGAGTATATCAGAATATCATCTATGAAAACCAACACGAACCTATCCAAGTGCTCTCAGAAAATCTGGTTCATCAAATCCATAAACAATGTCGGCGCATTAGTGAGTCCGAACGGCATAACTAACCAATCTTATGACCCATACTTTGTTCTAAACGCCGTCAAGTGTACACTATCTTCTGCTACTCTAAGATAATGGAAACCTGTTGCTAAGTCAAATTGAGAAAATACCTTGGCTCCACTCAGCCGATCTAACAAATCGTCAATCCTAGGCAACGAATATCGATTTTTTATCATTCTCTTATTCAACTTACGATAATCGATACATAGCCTTAACGATCCATTTGGCTTCTTAGCAAATACTACGGTTGCTCCCTAAGGTGAACTACTCGGTCTGATAAAACTCTTGCCTTCCAAATCTACCAACTGAGCCTTCAACTCCCTCATTTCTGCCTGCGTCATCCTGCTTGGTGGTCTACTCACCTGTTCTGCACCAGACACCAAATTTATCCGAAACTCAATGGCTCATTCCAGTGGTAATCCTACTACTGGCTCGAGAACATCTACAAATTCTCTAACCACGAAAACACGATTCAACTCATCTTCCAACTCCACAGCTCCCAACAAAGCATTCACCTCACAGTTAGGGTTTTCTACGGTATAAACTATCCGATCAGTACAGTTTGGGTGTCTAAGTGATATTTTCCTATCTTGGCAAAATATCCTAGCATCATACTCACTTAACCAATCCATACCCAATATGATTCTGAACCCTACAAAGTCAAATATATGCAAACCACAAACAAAGTTGTAACCTTGCAAGTCCAACTCTAAGTGGTCACACTTCATCCCAAGTGTCCCCTCCTATCAGATTTGCAACTCTTAAGGAAAAGAAGTAACTAAATATATGGGTTTTAGGTTAAACTTATCTACCAAACATCGAAATATAAAAGAATGCGATGCACCGGTATTAAACAAAACGCTAACAGACATATCATGGATCTGAAGCGTACCTCCCAATACTGGTTTCCCTTTCTCTTGGGCCGTTGGCTTTGAAGTAGTAGGCTCCAATGCAAATACTTGGCTTTTATCTCCTTTAGCTGGCTCTTTGCACTGATTCTTGTAGTGACCAACTTGATCGCAGTTGAAACATCTAACTTCTTTCTTCTCAGCAGCCTTTTTTCCTTTACCTGTCCAGCACTCATGAGCATAATGGCCTCTCTTATCACACTTGTAACAGACCACTTCAGACTTCCCCTTCTTTGCTGCTCCACCTTTCCGAGCACCCTTCTTGTGAAAGAACTTTCTCTTTTGACCTTACCCAACCTAGACCTCCTTCTCCTTCTCCAAACAAGCAAGCATTTCTTCATGTCTTAACACCATCTCCACTACCACATCATAAGGATCTCTGATATGCGGTAAGGTAGCCCTAGCCAACTCAGGCTTCAATCCCCTAATGAACTTTTGATTCCTCTTCATCACTATATCAACTGTGGCATAACCATATCTAGCCAACTCTTCAAACCTGCTAGCATACTCCAAAACAGACATCTCTCCTTGTTCTAACTCAGCGAACTTTCTGATCAAAACAGACTGTGCCATCACCGACATGAACCTCTCCTGGAACCTTCTCCTAAACTCAACCCATGTCATCTCCTCTTCATTTACACCACCCATTACAGTATTCCACCAAAAAAGGCTGCTCCCTGAAGTTGTCTCAAAACAAGCCTCCTCTTCTACTCATCATTGAGCCCTAAGTCAACAAATATCCTTTCACAGTGCACCAACCAATTCACCACTTCTATAGAATCTTTAGTTCCGATAAACGGCTTCCCTCCAAGCCTAGCATAGTCTCTGCTCAAGTTAGCATAATGGTTGACAACCGGAGCTTCCTGAACTCCTCTCGCAGCATTTCCTCCAACCACTCTAGCAGCAATTCTAGCTTGCATCATGTTTAAGAAAAACTGATACATAGCTCCCATATCCACTTGTGGGACTCCTACACCAACATTCTCAGCTTGAGCATGACTTTGAGTCCTCCTTTTATTGGGTCGGGCATTTCCATTGGTGGTGATGTTGTCCCCTCCTAGGTTAACTCTGCCTCTTCTTGCGTCCATATCTGTATTCAAGCCTCGTGAGATACAGAAGAATAGCCTAAGAGAGGTAGGAAAATAAAGATATAGTGTATACTTATATATAGCAAATATAAGTACGTTACTATAGCGTTATCCCATACCCTGATCTTACTCTACTTCCTAAGGATTATGTTTTTCAAAAATCATTTTTAGTTAAAGTATTTCATAAACCTTGGCTCTGATACCAAGTTGTAACATCCACTATTTAGAGGCCCAAAGCTAAGCGCTATAGATGCTGCAGTCATCTATAGTATTAAATTCCGGTAACTAAATACAACTATGTTAATGGTATCCATAATATCAAAAGCATTTGAATATAAAACAAAATCACAGATTTCAAAAACATCTTTTCACATTACACTTTCAAAACACATGCTTCACATTCAAATTACGTAATCCCATAATCGTTTCCCAAGTTCGGATAAAATATATTTATTACATAAGTACGTCAAGAGAGACATATAATGATGCCCCCTTGGTTGACCAGAGTACTATATAGACATAATTGTCTTAAATACAACACGGCGGAATAAAAAAAACATAACATCTACTCCTAAAAAGCTATCCATCAGCCACGTGCTCGTTTCCGGAAGCTTTATTTGTCAACCTACTAAAACCTGTAAAACCTCAACCCTCAGCCTCTCAAATCAATTTTGAGCACCTAAGATTTCAAGGGGAAAACATAATCTTTGAGTCAGACATAAAGCATGGTGTCAATAATACTATACATCTCAGATATTTAATGTTAAGTGAGACCACAGCGGAACGGGTTTCCCCTCATTAACATCCTTTTAAAACATATCCTTTGCAAATATTTATCCTGCAACAAAAATTGATTAAAACTGTAAAGCATTTTATGTAAACTTACATAACAGGTAAAAATGGACTATCTGTCCGAACATTATAGTTTTATTTGTCTTACTACTAACCTTTGGCTCACTCGGGCCTACCGAACAATATAACAAAATAATCTAACATCTGTTAGACACACCTCTTCTGGACGGTCTGTCCTTAACTATTTGTTAAATACTTCCCTTCTGGACAGTCTATCCCTAATTTAACATCTCATAGGGTCACCTGATCCAAATGTTTTGCGGTCTCACCAATAACCTATCTATATACAAACATATATTCCCTTCTGTGTGTAATCATAATTTAGTCTTATCTGTGACAAAGCCCTATACATTGGAATTTTGGACTAAATTAGCATGGCTAATAGCTAATGTATAGGGCGCGACCCTGTACCAGTTCCATCTAGTATTCTAATATCTGAGTCATTTTACTTAAGGATACCTTCCCAAAATTTTCCTTGAAAACCTCTTCAAACTGATTTAAAACCTTTGAATCAAACTTAAACAAGGAAAATATATAATCTCCATGCTTTACTCAAAATCACCTTCCTATGTTATATATACCTTACCCTAATCTTAGTTGATGAAAACATATAACCCTCTGAAAGTACCCCTTTCGGATCTATTGAAAGCACCCCTTTCTAAACCAAGTGAAACCCTTTATTCAACATAGACCGAAAGGCCAAAACCTTCCTTTTGAAACCATTTATAGAAGCCTTTCGAAACCATTAAAAAATGTTCCTTTCGAAAGCTTTAAAACCTTAGACATCTTTCCTTTAAAACACTTTAATACTATCTTTCGAAAACACTGGAAAAACCTTTCCCGTTAGGCCTTTTGAAAGCATTGGAAAACCTTCCTTTGAAACCTTTTGAAATCATTGGGGGACCACCCCTTCGAAACCTTCCTTTAAAACCCTTTCTAAACCAATAAAACATTAAACCTTTCGAAAGCCTTTGGGTTCAATTAAAACATGTGGAAACCTTTCGAAATTATTTAAAATTTACCCCTTCAAAACCTTTGAAAACCATTTCGGTCGAAACCCTTTGGATTATGCCTTCAATTATAGAAAAAGGATCTGAAACCCAATTAAGTTGAAAGCATTCCTTCTGAAAGCTATTCTTAAGTAAAGAAATGATGGTGTCGAAACCAACCTTCCGAAAGCATTGGAGAAGTGACCAAGTTTTTAAAACAAAGTATACCTTCTGAAACCATTGACTTCGAAGGGTAAGAAAAGTGGCAGCTAGGGGTTTCGACCTCTACGAAAGGATTACTTAAAAAAGAGAGCACAACCCATTCGAATCCATTGATTTAAAACAATTTGACCTGGTTGATAGCTAACCAAGTCGAAAGCAAAGCTGGCACAACTTCATTTTAAAACAAAGGCATGCTTCAACCCTATCGGAACCATATGTTTCGACCCTATACCTTCCGCCTTCATCCAATTTGCTACTTACCGAGTATATGATACTATGCACATTGGTTTCAAAAGTAATGATGGTGAAACGTCTAGATTGGAACCTCTGGTGTCGAAAGTGGCGAAACAGGCTAAAAACAAACAAATTTTGTCTTTAACTTAAAAGAGAAATACTTTTAGACTAACCTACTATATTTGTCAAAATCTTTTTAATTTTCCTTTTTCTTAAAGCACTGCCATAATTTCAGAAATAACCATTTAATTTAATTTTATAAAATACCCCTTCTCCTTTTATAAATATATAAAACATTTAAGTCTAATACCTCAAATAATTTTATATATTCATTAAAACACTTAGGAAAATTCTACGAAATTCTAGAAAATCATCTTCAATATGTTTTCTAACATATATAATTTTCAGAGCCAAATAAAAAATTAATTAGCCGAAAATAATTTATAACCCAAATAATCATTTTGTACACTTGAAAATTTATATAAAATCCACAATAATTTAGAAAATTATGAAAATTGAAACCCATCCCTAAAATATCATTTCCAATCTAAATATAAAATCGCAAAACATTTGGATGTCATTTAATAGGGTTTTCTTATCAAAACATATCATACAATCTATATGAACAATCATAAATCATCAACAAGCATATATATGCATTTAATCATTTAAAAACATGGCATAAACTTGTAAAACACTTCAGATTTAACTTAAAACCAAAAACATTTAAGAAAATGAGATGTAGTTATTATTCACCTTAGCTTGAGATTAAGGATTTGAGATTTGAATAGCTTTTGATTTGATTAATCTTCTTCCTTAGCTTTTTCTTCCTCTAGTTCTCTAAAATGGTGGTCGGCCTCTATGTTTTTAATTTGCAAATGAGAATGATAAGAGAATACATGGCTAAGGGGTTTAAGGTTTAGGGTATAAGGATTATCCTTGTTCCCATTTTGCCCGTGCTTACTTCCTAACCCTTTATCTATTTTATTTCATGTTATCTCATTTTGATTTACTCATTAACATGGCACGGCTACCTCTATTAATCACAAATCTCAATCCATTAATCCTCTTACATTATTTTATTTAATTTAGCTAATTAAATATCCTAAATAATGTTACTAAAATATGGGGTGTTATATTTCACCCCAACTCCACCAAAATAAACCTCTCCGCACCGACCAAAAGCTTTCGGTAGCGAGTTGGGTTCTTACCCAATTTAGGGTAAATTTCTTCCCCTTCTTCTAATACTCCATCTTCCAAGTGCTTAGACCCTAACCATCCAACCTAAAGCTCTCGGAATCAACTCCAAAGATCTTGGTGCCAAGTCCAAAAGCACTTATTTTCATGCCCTCCAAAGGCCTCGGTAATAAGTCCAATGATTGGCCAATTTCTTGCACTTGTCTTATGCTCATCACCTAACCTCCAACATCAAGTACCAACCTTCCACTGAATTATTTCCACTACCAAAAAGCTCTCAATACCATCACAAAAGCTCTTAGCATCGAGTCCCTTAATTGGCTCCAAACTCGGTGCAAATTGAATCTTGGGCACCCCTCTTCCTCTAGAGTCTCCCCTCCAAGTTTCATCCAATTCTGACCATCTTTACCTTCAATTTTCCAATTTGACCACCTCTTTCTTGATTACCTAAAAGCACTAGCAAACCATATCAAAGCACAACGTAAAAATATGGAATATCATATATATCCATACATCCATACATGTAATAGATAAGAATATGATAATCAAGCAAATCCATATCGAAATCTAACTTTTACACTAGCATATGAATATAAACAAAAGGAGTTACAAAACCCTTTAAAACCACTTCAAAACCTTTAGATTTTGGCCATAAACATTTAGAAAAATGCGATTAAGGTTACAAAACACTTTAGTATCATATTGAAAACAACATTTTTAACTATAAAAACATGCATAGTATAGTGAGGGGTCAAGAACCACTCGCCAAATACCCAAAATACCAATCGTTCCCCTTAAATCTAAAGTAGACAAAAAGGAAAAGGAATACAAATCAACCAAAATTATAATCTCAATCTTCTATATGCTAACCACCCCTCTAATTGATGATTTGACTAAGATTAGTAACGAAAATGTAGGCTTTTTAATGAAATTAGGGTTAATGGAGGTTTAGAGCTATTTAGGGGAAGATGGAAATGATTTAGATCAGTTCCTACATCTTCCCCTTAGCACAATTTCTGAGATGTGTTAGTAGACCTAAGCACGGGCATAGGTAATTATCCACTAATGCAGGCCAGTAATAGTCAAAACTTAAAATGGCTATAACTTTCAGATGATAAGTCTATCTTTTTGTTATGACCACTTTACGGAATGGGAAACCATCATCCTGAAGCAATGGAAGTGTTTTGGGACCCTAACTAGGCTCTTATCAAAAGTTATAGTCCAAATAATATATTTAGGGTCAAAATAGTCACATAGAAATCCGGTGAAGATCATATATGTGGAAAATGTCCCTAAGAGTCACATCCTAAAATTTTAGAGTCATATGACCTCATATAAAATAATAGAAATATTTTACAATCTTCCGATACGTAAAACAAAAATCGTTATACTCTCCCCCCTTTAGGAATTTCCTCTCTGAAATCCCCAAATAAATCAAACATAGTTACCCTACATGCGTAACAATCATATGCAACCATCATATATATCAAACAAGCAGCCATGCTACCAATAGTGTAAGTAATCCTAGCATGCGAGATACTAAACTACCCTATATAATATCAAAGGTGAAAGTAAATACGATAAATAGTAGGCCTTACCATACAACAAGCTCCGGATAGGTGGCCCTTATGCTCTTCTCGATTTCTTATGTGAAACTGCCCTCACTTTTGCCCCACTGAACCTTCATTAACCCCACTGTCTTCCTCCTAAGTTGTTTCGTATCATGTCCGACAATATGAACCGACCGACAAGTCTAGAAGGTTTTGGTTCAATCTCAATATCATTAAGTTGACTTGGTGCAATCGTCATGCCTGAGTCTTGCACAAACTTCTACAAATGGGAAACATGGAAGACATAGTGCACACCTGCCATCTTCTGAGGTAAGTCAACCCTATATGCTAGGTTCCCAATCCTCTTTGCTATCGAAAAAGGACATAGGAATCTTGGTGCCAACTTCCCCATACTACCGAATCAAATAACATTTTTTAAGGGAGAAATCTTCACAAACACCATATTGTCCGCGGAGAACTCCAAATCTCTACATCTCCTATCAGCATAGCACTTTTGCCTATCGTGAGCAGCTTTCATTCATTGTCGAATGATCTCTATCTTCTTCGAGGTTTCTCTAATCATATCTGGCCTAAGTATCAGTTTCTCGCCCACCATCCACTAACACAAAGGGTCGTTACACGGTCGGAAATACAATGCTTTATGGAGTGCCATACCAATACTTGATTGATAGCTACTATTGTATGCGAACTCCACCAAATATAAGTGATCGTCCAATGTTCCTCCTAAATCGAGTATGCAAGCTCGATAGAGATCCACTAATATACGATTTACTCTCTTGGTTTGCCTATCAGTTTGTGGGTGATAAGTTATACTATGATGTAGCTCGGTCCCCAACACCTTTTGTAAGCTCTTCCAAAACCTACTAGTGAACAACGATCATATTAGGGTATTTTTACATATTTTTACCAAAATTCAAATGCATCAAATCATTCATTCATCTTCATTTAGGGGAAAAATTGTAATTTTGTGCATGTATTAATTTTAAGAATATTTATTTGCACATTTTAGTTTTATTTGTGGGAATTTGGATGGAAAATGGAAGAGGCTTCATGTATTCATGCATGCACAAGTAAAGGGAGACAAAGGAATGAAGAAATAAAAGAACTCATGGATCATGGAGGAGCCCACCTACCCACTAACCCATGGACCGCAATTACATGCTAATGGAGATTAAAAGCACATGCACATGTTCATGAAGGTTTAAAGGCATGTTAATAGGGATTAATTACATGCTACTGATAACTTGGAGGCCACACTTCCTAACTGACATTTTGGGTAGTCCCCTAAAATATAGATTAGGGTTTTAGGTTTGTATAAATACCCTTTATGTTTCATGTAGAAAGCTTTTACCACCTTCTTTTTAGTTTAGTTGTAGCATGTAAACATAAACTCTATGAAATTTTAATACATATTCTTTTCTTTGTTGTTTCTTTTATGTTAGTAGCGTAGATCTCTTTATTTTATGCAAGTATATTAGTTTTTAGTTTACTTTAATTTGCTCTCTTTTTCCTCTTGTTTATGTTTATTTTGCAATCTACATATGTTGAAATGATAACAATTATAAGAAGCTAAACCCCTTCAATTTAAGGGTAATGAAGCTCTCTTAATCATGTAGATTCAATATTTGCTAATTTATGATGTCTTCTTGTACTTAATGATATATTGAAGCTTGTGTGATCTTGTGTTTAATATTGAGTTTGATAGCCTATGTTGTTCAAAACAAATAGGTTATGCTTAGTCATATGAATTACTAATTACCTCTTCATCAACATATGATTATGGTAATGAAAATATGATTAGAATTAAAATTTGATGGTTTATGTTACTAATTTAATAGTAAATAAGTCATGCTTAAAATAGATTCTACTTTTAATTTCATACCATTTCCATTAAAGTTAGTAAGTGGGTTAGAGGATGCATTAGAGTTTGATGGTTTAAGTGTGTTAATTAATAACACAATTAGGCCATGCTTATGATAAATACATCACTAATTCTACTTAGATCGAATGAGAGATCATAGATTGTTTTTGTGTTGATTTATGTGAGAGTATGAGAGTGGATTTTCCTCTAAATTGTCATTTAAACTCATATTTGTATTCACTTTTGTCTAGTTTAATTTTTGCTATCTTTCTTAGTTTTAAAAATAAACTTGCAAATTTAGGTCAATTTGATTGAGTAGAATTTTAAAATCACTTCAATTCCCTGCGGATCGACCCGTACTAGCCACATACTAAAATTGTACGTCGTTGTGCTTACTGTCATTTTTATCAAAAAAAATTTTTGCGGTTTTTTAATTCGATAGGAAATTTTTTGACGAACTGTCAACACCGAAAATAGTCATTATTTCATAAATAATGTATGGTATGATTTACGAAAACAAATTTTATAACTTGATGCAATCACTAAATACCATATGGCGTGCTCCCACTATTTACACCATTACTATAATAGCGCACCGAGTTCAAAGTTCCATCATTCAGTTAATATAGATTATTTATTTCATATGCTGCAACTAGTTTACATTTGAGAGTTCTTTGACCAAATATCTTGAACTTGGAGATATAATTTCATAGAAGAAGCATTATATGAAAATACATTTCGGAATAGAAATCGTAATTCTCATTCCAATGTTAAGTATCAATTATTATTATTAAATTCCTATTTTAGATGTTTCTTTACGAAGTAGAAGTGATTATTCAAGCTCTTTATCCCAAATGTACCTTAAATCACATCTACCCTTGTACACTCGTTTTTCTTTCTGAATGGTTGAACCATTCAAAAGAAAACCCTTACTACAATATCATAATGAACTCTTTACATGTGACGATCTGTGTTTTATGTATCAGAGGATTATAAAATATTTCTATTTATGTCATATGAGGTCGTATGACTCTAAAATTTTGGAAAACGACTCTTAAGGACATTTTCTACATCTATGATTTTTGCCAAATATATATGTGACAATTTTAACCCTAAAATATTATTTAGACTATAACTTTTGATAGAAGATGAGTTAGGATCTCAAACCACTTCCATTGCTTTAGGATGATAGTTTCTCATTCCATAGTGTGGTCATAATAGAAAAACAAACTTATGATCTGAAAGTTATGGTCATTTTAAATTTTGGCTGCTGCTGGTCTACATTAGTGGGTAATTAACTAAGCATGTACTTTGGCTCACTAACCCATCTCAAAAATTGTGCTAAGGGGAGGCTGCAGGAACTGATCTAAGTCATTTCCATCTTCCCCAAAATAGCTCTAAACCTCTGTTCACCCTAATTTCATTAAAAACCTACATTTTCATTACTAATCTTAGTCAAATCATCAATTAAAGGGTTGATTAGCATATAGAAGCTTGTGATTGTCATTTTGGGTAATTTTTATTCCTCTTCCTCATTGTCCACTTAAGATTTAAGTGGAGGAATTGGTATTTTGATGAGCAGTTCTAGACCTCTCACTCCACTATGCATGTTTTTATAATTAAAAAGAATGTTTTTAACATTATTTTAACCTAAAATGTTTTCTAACCTTAATCACATTTTCCTAAATGTTTATGGCCGAAATCTAAAGGTTTTGAAGTGGTTTTATATGGTTTTACAATTTTTGTTCATATTCATATGTTAGTGTAAACATTAGATTTTATTAGGATTTGCTTGATTATCATGTTATTATGTATTGCATGTATGAATGGGTGCATATGTACGGTATTCCATCTTTGTATGTTGTGCTTTGATATGGTTTGCTAATGCCTTTAGGTATTTAGGAAAGAGGTGGTCGAATTAGCAGATATGGTCTGAATTGGATGAAACTTGGAGGGGAGGCTTTGGAGGATGAGGAGAGCCTATGGTTCAATTTGCACCAAGTTTGGAGCTGAGTAAGGGACCCGGTACCAAGAGCTTTTTTTCGGTACCGAGAGCTTTTTGGTAGTGGAAATCATTTGATGGAAGGTTGGTACTTCATGTTGGGACTTAGGGTGATGAGCAAACAAAAAGTGCAAGAAATTGTCCAAGCATTGACTTGATACTGAGAGCTATAGAGGGCATGCAAACAAGAGCTTTTGGACTTGGCACCAAGAGCTTTGGAGTTAATGCCGAGAGCTTTAGGTTGGGTGGTTAGGGTCTAAGCACTTGGAAGATGGAGCACTAGAAGAAGGGGAAGAAAGTTAGCCTAAATTCTCTAAGAATCCAACTCGGTACCAAAATATTTTGGTGGGTACCGAGAGGTTTATTTTGGCGGAGTCGAGGTGGAATTTCCAAAGGAAGATTCAGGGACTTTGTAGGTCATTCTGGAGGTGTTTGTTCGTTCATTTGGAGTTCTATGACAATGGAGTAGCACAATGATAGTTTCAGAACTTCGGTGATGGAAACTTAACAGTGTATGGAGTTAGGTTCCAACGATGTGGGCTCGATGGGGAAAGGAGTCATAATAATAACTATCCATAAAGAGTGGATTCTAGAAAGGGTGACCCATGGATAGAACGTTAGAATAGTTCTACCGTTGAATAGAGGAATGTGGAATGGTTCCTTGAGAAAATGGAAACTAGATGGAACAGGGAAATGGCTCAGATACGCATGTTAAGGGATCACTGATACTAAGAGTGTTTTCTAATGTACTCGAAAACAGAGGTATAATGAGTGCACTCATGGGTACATTGATAGGTTGCCCGGATCAGAGGCTTGGATCTGTATACTTTGGACGGTGGATTTGGGTATAGTATCAGCTTCGGGCTAAAGGCAAGTACACTAAAAACTGGGATTTCAATTAGTTCATGGCATCGGAAAGTCATAGGAGTTATCATAAATTTAGTACACATTGAGTGATAGTGAGGATTGTTTGATGGATGTTTTGGTTGCTTTGGTTGTTTCCTTCCATGGTCTATTACTCTAGTTATGTCATTGAAGATAGGTATTGGGGATGAGGATATCCGAACACCCGTCATCATACTTAGTTTGTAGTATACCTTTACTATATTCGTAGAATGGAATATTTTGTTCATTACATGCTAACTCTTTGGTTGCAGGGATATGTCATGTATGGTTTGTACACCCTTGTTCCTTACTATATCGACTTGTATAGTATTTTAAGATTAATTTACCGCTCACATCAGGCTGTTGTCTAACTCACGATTTTATGCTTTGCTTCTTATTATCCCAAGCACTCTTGAATGACTAGACCAGATAGAAGGTCTAGGTATGGCACACTAATTGTGCTGAGGACGAGTTGGATGGAGTTATCTCATATTATATATAGAGATAGGGAAGGAGTTATCACCTAGACTGGATCGAGAGTGTATATATACGAGAAAGTGCGTACTTGTTATAATTTTGGTTTCCAAAACTATATATTAGTATATATAGTATGTAAGCCGCATGAACACATGTGTACCATTGACACAGCTTTCTTTTTAGAGACTGATCATTCTTGTTACAGATCAATGATGAGCTAACAAATGAGAAACACTGTACGAAACTCCATCTCTAGGGTTGAGGAAGGAGCGGGTTCAGGGGTTATTAACCCTGACTTATAAGTTATGTTCAATGTGATGATGGCAAACATGCTAGTGATGCCTAAGCGGCCACTCCAAATGTTTTTGTTCATGGCGGTGCTCAGGTGTAGGCACCATGGGCTGATTTTGCTAAGTTATGCAAGGGTTACTCCACCTTATGAGGCAAGCCATTTCTTGGAATAGAGTCGGCCATTAAAGTGCAGGATTGATGGGACACCTACGAGCGTATCTTTGGTGATATGGAAGTAGATGATGTCATGAAAAGGAAGCTGGCCCCAAGCCAGCTTCAAGGGTGTGCTATGAACTGGTGGAATGCCATTACTATTGCTACACCCAAGGATCTGTTTACTTTGGACTAATTCAAGGCTAGGTTTGAGGATATGTTTGTTCCAGCTGCTCAGAAGTCGGTGCTATCCAGGAGATTTGCTTATTTAAAGCAGGGAGACATGTCTTTCTTCGAGTATATTGCTGAGTTTAACGCTTTGTTAAAGACGGGATGTGACGACTCGGATTTTGCCCGCTCGAAAATCAACATCCGTACTTCACATTGTACTAGAATGCCGCAGATTCGACCGTTCAAATCCGATTCGCCGGAGCTATAACACAATTAAGTAAATAACACAGCGGAAAAGAAAAAGAATATAGATATACAACATCTGATACAATATCCAAATACAATGATGATACAATGAATATCTATGTACATCAGAGATATGATACAAGAAATAGCAGTGGAAAAGAAAAGATAACAACAGCAGCGGAACAATATCAATAGAAATGATAACTCCAAAATGATCTTCAGACAAGAATGAATCCACAACTCCAAGATAAGCAACTCTGATGAATGAACTAGCTCCAGATAATCTACTAAACCTGAATATCTGAAAAGAAACCCAACTCTAGACTGCTCGTGTGGAAAATTATGAGCACCCAGAGTTTAGGAAGGGAACAATAAACTCCGGATCAGTCATGGGACTGGTGTGAGCAACAAAAACAGTTTATCTTTAAACAAACACAAAAGGTTTTAAACATTGAAATCCGCAATGCTTTTAGAAAATGAAACTACCATAAGACCTCCCGCCACACACACAATGCAAACGCAGAATTGGAGGAGATTTCTTCTTATGATAGTCAAAGATGCTTACTACGCAAAATCATCTTGATATTATTATTAGTGCATAGTGCAGAAAACATTTCGAAAGTATAATATTAATCTTAGCCAACATACGACCAGTATCGTATGCCTACTATAGCTACCATCTAAACAGTGGTGACCACCGTACGTAAATGGCAGGTTCTACAACTAAAACCGTACAAGTTTCGTATTGGAGAAATGGATTTCCAACAAATGGTCAGGCTAAGGAACTTCCTTCCGCCGCATGGGATCGCCTCTGGCGGGACGTCCCGAGAGACAAACTGCTCTCTGCCAAACAAGGCCGGGTTACCCCTGTAACAGGTAACTCACGAATATGCCACTTCCCGGTCCTTTGGGACCTTTATCCGAGCGATCGTAACCATCATCACACATCATAAAGAAGGTGTATCCACATGAGTAAGTATCAGGGCTCCATACCATAATACCACCCCTTTCCAGAAGGAAATGACATACCCTAAAGGGCGCGACCCTCATAACCTTGCCGCAACGATCCTGTTTCGACCATTTCCGGGTTGTGAGGCCCTGACGAAGTCTCGTCCACAAAGCTACGCTTTTTCAAAAAAAGCTACGCTTTGGGTCAACAGATGATCAACCTATGATCACAAAGATAAATGATCAAACAAAAGATCATATCACAAATGATCAAACATTGATCATCACACAGCAACACTCAGCATGCCACATTACCAAATTGGGATATATCGCTGATAACTTCAACTACATAACCTCTGAGCTCGTACGTCTCAGAGAAGGGTGTTAAGCTAAGAGAATAAATTCTCCGCCACCAAACAGAAATGTATTTGAAAGAAATCGGCTTTATATCTCAAAGTGTAATGTCATACATGTATCCATATAAGTCTGTTCCGGGTTCGAACAGAACCGAAGGCACTTCTCACGAAGCCCTTGCAAATCCGGATAACTTTCAATCACGTCCGGACTTCCCGTCACAAAAGAGTGATATAAATCTCTATACCGGGAGCTACCCAGTGCAGAGACATTCGACAGGTTGTCCTTTCATTTTCGAAAAATATCCGGTCTTCAACACCGGTCTTCAAATGCTATCCATATACGACGTATCACTATTCGGAATGGGTTATATGACACTAAGGTCCTCTCCCGGCTAAACCGAATAATGTGCGCAATATTTAAAAACATATGGATATGGGATTTCAATTAAGTCACAACTTAAACCCAACTTTATTTTCAAATGGTTTAAGACAAATGACCATTTTTAAATCTTTAAACAAAAAGATTCAACCTTTACGGTTTAAACAGTTTCCACACTTTAATCTTTTAAACAAAAGATTCATTCACAGATTTTCCAAATTAATTTCCATTTCAATTTGATTAACTCGTTAAACCTTTAAATCAAGATTTAACTTATAGCTTTCAAAAAAATTTCATTTCAAATGATTTAAACCAATCATCATTTTAAATCTGTTAAAAATAAACAGATTCAATTCATAGCTTTTCAAAACAATTCATTTATAACTTGGAAAACCATTTTCAATTCAATATTGAAATTCCTTTAATTAAACTGGAATTTCATTTCTTATCTGAAAGCTTTTATCATTTAAAACAACAATTTTTATTTCAGAAAGTCTGATTCATTCATACGAGTTGAGGTCTTTGGGTTAAATCCAAATTCTCAAAATTATACTTTTAAATGGTTTAAATCCAGATAAACACATTTATAACATTTTCAATCTCTAGTTTCAAATCATAGGATTCAATTTCAAACTTGAATTCAAATTTAAATCAAATTATTTAAATTTCCAAAACTCGATTAAGTTATTCAAAATAACTTTTATCTTTGAAATTCCATTTCAAAAACTTTTTCACTTTAAACCCAAATTTCCAATTTCAAAATCAATTGAAATTAAAATTTCAATTTCAAAAACATCAAATTTAAATGATCTGTGACTTAACCGATTTCCACGTGAAATCCATATTTGTGTGTGTAATAGTGTAGTCCGGGGGTTGAACACAATAGTGCAACACGATGAATCACCACAGATTAAAATACAGGATATAATTGATAAGCGGTATAAGAACAACGCTTATCGTTCATTCACAGATTCATAGATAAAATAAATTTATCAGTCACAAAGATTCATCATTACAATTCGATGTGGGTTTCGGATAACCAACTGGAATCCGACTCCCTGTCGCATCGAAATTCAAATGTTGTTTACGGGTCAAGGGTTTTCATATTCACATAGTAATATATCACAGAAACAGATATATATATATCGCAGATAAGTAAATTACCGATTACATCATAAATCAGGGTATATCACAAAGCATCATATATCAGGGATATAAATCAATAGAAAGCACTCAATAGAATTCAAATATTCATAAGTAAGATCAATTAGTTATCTGATAAATTTAAATCAGATTAATTACCCATGAATTCAATTACTAATCTTGGTTAATTAATCATTAATTAATTATAAACCATTTTAATTAGTTAACCTTTAATAATAAATCAATTAACCTTTAATCAATTAATTATTCTCAAATTAATTACCTTCATTTAATTAATTATTCCTTAATTAATCACATTAAGTTAATTATCCTCTTATTAAGTACTTTAAGTAATAACATTTAATTATTAAGTAATTAACTTTTAATCACTTAATTATTTTTAATTACGTAATTATCTTCAAGAAATTAATTACTTTAATTCCTTCATCACATAAAACAATTATCCTTTAATTAATTCCTTGGTTAATCAAGATAAATTCTTATCTTAGCTGATCACTATATATTTTAATATTTCAATCTCATTCAAAATTCAAAAGCTTGAAATTGATTCATTACAAATATAAACTGAGATCTTTTATTAAAATTGATGTCTTTACCTTCAAATCACTCACCTAATTCAAGGATATTTAACTTTAAAACATTTAAACTTTGTAACTTGACTTTAAAACATTTGAACTTTGAAACCTGATACCAATCGCCTCCAGTTCAAAAATCTGGACACAAATCTTATTTTAAAAATCTGGTTAAGTTTTAACTCTGAACAGGTTATATTTTCTAAATCAAATAACTGATAATGTTCGGATATAACCCAAGCCCACACGATGTTTTCCCGAGCCTACCCCGTGCACTCACGATCACGAACCACCCAACTACTTCGAGCCATTCACGCGACACACTCGAGCACAACCCCGAGTCACTCACGAACACCTCCACCTGACACCGATTCATTTGCCGTGCACGTGCACAGTTCATCCACGCCTCCGCTACCTCCGATGACTACTCGCACATGTCGGCGATCAACCACCTTGACTCAATCCACCGCCCAGTATCGACGAACCCACCCTCTAATCGATATGAGCTTTTTAGCTCAACCTGGAACTCTGACCTCGACCAGAAAACAACTCCGTGCCGTCGACCTCATCCACCGATGATCTTGCCACCACAACCACAGCTACTCCGATCATCCACGAAGCTATCCCCAGAACCTCATCTAACTCGATGCACCCGAGAATCATCAGCGACCTATTTTTTCCCATGCACGAACATGGGTTCTTAAACCCTACTTTGATCTCAAATCACAAATTTACGAATTTAGAATTTATACTTGCATTTTTCTAATGATCCCGTACCTCCAATCTTGCTACCACAACGAACTCGAGACCTATAATTTCATAGATCACCAGAAATTGACGAAATGGCATTTTTCTGATCAACCCCAAATCCTCAGTGAAAATGCAATGAAAAATTTTGATTTTAGTTTCAAAAACTATCATTTTTAGAGTGGATTCACATGGTATTATTGAAGTTAAAGTTTATGAAGTTCGAATTTCTTGAAAGTTTAAATTGTGGCTGTGTTTCATTGTTTTACAGGAAGAAAGAACTATGTATACTTGTTTTAACTCATTACTGAAGTAAAATACATATTCAAAACTTTGCTCTGATTTAATTACTGAAACCTGATGCAAATTTAAACACAAATTCCATCTTGTTTATTCATTTATTTATTTTCAACAGAAAATAGAAACAGAGGGAAAGAAGGGGTTTGACAGGTTTTGTTTTCCTGAAGCTAAACAGTGATTAGCATTTTGTAGAATCAACACGCACAAGCCAAAGATTCATTCATATACTCAAGATTCTTGCATGCAAACTAAGTTTAAACTTTCCTAATCATTCAAGCATTTATGCAGCAACAAATGATTTAGAGGAAACAGGGTTCTACTCTCTTTGGGGTATGTATACAGGCATACATTCCTATATCTACATCTAATTACTGGCATGCAGGGATATTCATCAACAATTCAAGAAATTTTCTTTCCATCACACATCAATATCATCACAAATCAGAACATGGGGCAAAATTTATGGGTGTTTGCTCACCAGAGATTGAAACAGAGAAGAAGAACAGAACTCTTTTTGATGAAACAGGCTTGAAGTCTTCTTCCTGCCTTCACTTCTCTTGTTGAATTTATTTAAGTTGTTGTTGTTTAAGGTTTTGAATGATACTCATTTTTAGATTTTTTTTTTCTTTCTCAGCCTGGAATGGATGAAAATGAAATAGAGTATGTATATGTATAGAAAAAGTGTTCACAGGTGATATAATTTTGTCTAGTACAATACCAGAGATTTTTCTCTTCTTTGTTGGCTGAAATCGTTTTTCATTTGTTGACTAAAGATGTTTCTATTTCGGTGGTTGCAGACCTTGCTTGGTGGCTGAGGTGATTTATGTTGTGTGCTAGGATGGACTTGCATTAATTGTCATTGTACAACTTATCCAATTTTTGTTGTTCATACATATCTTTATATTGAGTGTTCTATCTTTATCTTCCCATCATCATACTTATATATACATATATTCTCATATATGGTGGCTGATATCTTTTGTTTCATTTCGGCTGAAGATAATTGTTTAGTTATTTGTATGGTTTGTTTTGTTCATACGAAATTTACAGCAGCATATTTTTATTCTTACCTTGTTTTATTTCCTTGTCTATCTCTTAAGTTATTTGTTTTGAACACTTTATTTGCCTTTGCAATGTGAATGAATTTATGTGGTTATATTGTTAGCTAATATGTTTATTACTTTTAAAAGTTAATAATTCACTATTTAATCTGCATACTTATATTTGATATAAATTTTATTACTTCTTTTGTTTACTATTTATTACTTGAAAAATTCCCTATTGTTAATATGTTGTTAAAAATTTATTTTAATATGTTTACTTTATATTTTATCATAATTTAACTTTTATATGTATTTCTATCTCAATCATTTATTTAAATTTTTAAACGATTTATACAAAATATACTTGGATATCGGGAAAACTCGCGTCATTTTATCAATTTAATTTTACAATTTTTATTCAAAAATTCAATAAATTATCGATTTAAATGAATTTAAATCTGGGGTCGTTACAAACTTCCCCCCTTAAAAGAATTTCGTCCTCGAAATTACCAAGAAGACAAAAAGATAGATGAAGAATATTTCATCAAATCAACTGAATATCTATTCTGCATTTGGCTTATCAAATCAAATATCAAAATCAAATACGAGAACGAATCTGTTTAACAATCAACAAAATACTCGGGTTATCCAGATCTACGAAATATGTAGTGGCATCGGTTAGTTCGAAGTGATAACTAACCATTCGTAGAATATACTGGGACCCAAAGAATAGACGGATATATGGATACAATTTCTAAACTCTCAGTTTAGAAACTAAAACATATCTATCAACCATAGCAATCAAAGCAAACAATACATCCAAACAAACAAGTCTGGCCTATCTGGAGTTTATGTCCCATTTTAATATATCGAATCTCTTCCTGAATCTACCAGAAATAATCGAAGAATTGAGAAAAGATGACGAACAAAAGAGATCGATAGAGAAAAGATAGCTTCCTTGTTGTTACAGAGTATTGACCATTTCTAGTCGTATTTCTCTGTCCCCTATCTCATCCTCTTCTTGCACTCATACTCACTATCAGTGGATAGTAAGAGAATTTACTCAGGCTTTCGAACGGATATCTGAGAATTACTCATTCTAGGGTATACTTCACCCTATCTCTAATGAGCTACTTAACGTGTTATACTCCTGAGCTAAAGTTCAACCTTAGCTCTGATACCACATGTGACGACTCAGACATTTCCGGCAGCAGCGACCGGTAGGCTTTGCAACCATCCCGGCCCCACCGTGGCTCACACTGGCACCTCGCAGTTGCTTTTACGGCCAGCCTCTCGACTGTCACAACCAACCCATCCCACTCAGGGACATGTAGGGGTAAGAGTCTCCCGTTCGCCACCAAACTGCGAAGAGAGAACCCCCTATCATGCTGTAATATAGCAAATGCGATCCATATACGACGTATCACTATTCGGAATGGGTTATATGACACTAAGGTCCTCTCCCGGCTAAACCGAATAATGTGCGCAATATTTAAAAACATATGGATATGGGATTTCAATTAAGTCACAACTTAAACCCAACTTTATTTTCAAATGGTTTAAGACAAATGACCATTTTTAAATCTTTAAACAAAAAGATTCAACCTTTACGGTTTAAAACAGTTTCCACACTTTAATCTTTTAAACAAAAGATTCATTCACAGATTTTCCAAATTAATTTCCATTTCAATTTGATTAACTCGTTAAACCTTTAAATCAAGATTTAACTTATAGCTTTCAAAACAATTTCATTTCAAATGATTTAAACCAATCATCATTTTAAATCTGTTAAAAATAAACAGATTCAATTCATAGCTTTTCAAAACAATTCATTTATAACTTGGAAAACCATTTTCAATTCAATATTGAAATTCCTTTAATTAAACTGGAATTTCATTTCTTATCTGAAAGCTTTTATCATTTAAAACAACAGTTTTTATTTCAGAAAGTCTGATTCATTCATACGAGTTGAGGTCTTTGGGTTAAATCCAAATTCTCAAAATTATACTTTTAAATGGTTTAAATCCAGATAAACACATTTATAACATTTTCAATCTCTAGTTTCAAATCATAGGATTCAATTTCAAACTTGAATTCAAATTTAAATCAAATTATTTAAATTTCCAAAACTCGATTAAGTTATTCAAAATAACTTTTATCTTTGAAATTCCATTTCAAAAACTTTTTCACTTTAAACCCAAATTTCCAATTTCAAAATCAATTGAAATTAAAATTTCAATTTCAAAAACATCAAATTTAAATGATCTGTGACTTAACCAATTTCCACGTGAAATCCATATTTGTGTGTGTAATAGTGTAGTCCGGGGGTTGAACACAATAGTGCAACACGATGAATCACCACAGATTAAAATACAGGATATAATTGATAAGCGGTATAAGAACAACGCTTATCGTTCATTCACAGATTCATAGATAAAATAAATTTATCAGTCACAAAGATTCATCATTACAATTCGATGTGGGTTTCGGATAACCAACTGGAATCCGACTCCCTGTCGCATCGAAATTCAAATGTCGTTTACGGGTCAAGGGTTTTCATATTCACATAGTAATATATCACAGAAACAGATATATATATATCGCAGATAAGTAAATTACCGATTACATCATAAATCAGGGTATATCACAAAGCATCATATATCAGGGATATAAATCAATAGAAAGCACTCAATAGAATTCAAATATTCATAAGTAAGATCAATTAGTTATCTGATAAATTTAAATCAGATTAATTACCCATGAATTCAATTACTAATCTTGGTTAATTAATCATTAATTAATTATAAACCATTTTAATTAGTTAACCTTTAATAATAAATCAATTAACCTTTAATCAATTAATTATTCTCAAATTAATTACCTTCATTTAATTAATTATTCCTTAATTAATCACATTAAGTTAATTATCCTCTTATTAAGTACTTTAAGTAATAACATTTAATTATTAAGTAATTAACTTTTAATCACTTAATTATTTTTAATTACGTAATTATCTTCAAGAAATTAATTACTTTAATTCCTTCATCACATAAAACAATTATCCTTTAATTAATTCCTTGGTTAATCAAGATAAATTCTTATCTTAGCTGATCACTATATATTTTAATATTTCAATCTCATTCAAAATTCAAAAGCTTGAAATTGATTCATTACAAATATAAACTGAGATCTTTTATTAAAATTGATGTCTTTACCTTCAAATCACTCACCTAATTCAAGGATATTTAACTTTAAAACATTTAAACTTTGTAACTTGACTTTAAAACATTTAAACTTTGAAACCTGATACCAATCGCCTCCAGTTCAAAAATCTGGACACAAATCTTATTTTAAAAATCTGGTTAAGTTTTAACTCTGAACAGGTTATATTTTCTAAATCAAATAACTGATAATGTTCGGATATAACCCAAGCCCACACGATGTTTTCCCGAGCCTACCCCGTGCACTCACGAACCACCCAGCTACTTCGAGCCATTCACGCGACACACTCGAGCACAACCCCGAGTCACTCACGAACACCTCCACCTGACACCGATTCATTTGCCGTGCACGTGCACAGTTCATCCACGCCTCCGCTACCTCCGATGACTACTCGCACATGTCGGCGATCAACCACCTTGACTCAATCCACCGCCCAGTATCGACGAACCCACCCTCTAATCGATATGAGCTTTTTAGCTCAACCTGGAACTCTGACCTCGACCAGAAAACAACTCCGTGCCGTCGACCTCATCCACCGACGATCTTGCCACCACAACCACAGCTACTCCGATCATCCACGAAGCTATCCCCAGAACCTCATCTAACTCGATGCACCCGAGAATCATCAGCGACCTATTTTTTCCCATGCACGAACATGGGTTCTTAAACCCTACTTTGATCTCAAATCACAAATTTACGAATTTAGAATTTATACTTGCATTTTTCTAATGATCCCGTACCTCCAATCTTGCTACCACAACGAACTCGAGACCTATAATTTCATAGATCACCAGAAATTGACGAAATGGCATTTTTCTGATCAACCCCAAATCCTCAGTGAAAATGCAATGAAAAATTTTGATTTTAGTTTCAAAAACTATCATTTTTAGAGTGGATTCACATGGTATTATTGAAGTTAAAGTTTATGAAGTTCGAATTTCTTGAAAGTTTAAATTGTGGCTGTGTTTCATTGTTTTACAGGAAGAAAGAACTATGTATACTTGTTTTAACTCATTACTGAAGTAAAATACATATTCAACACTTTGCTCTGATTTAATTACTGAAACCTGATGCAAATTTAAACACAAATTCCATCTTGTTTATTCATTTATTTATTTTCAACAGAAAATAGAAACAGAGGGAAAGAAGGGGTTTGACAGGTTTTGTTTTCCTGAAGCTAAACAGTGATTAGCATTTTGTAGAATCAACACGCACAAGCCAAAGATTCATTCATATACTCAAGATTCTTGCATGCAAACTAAGTTTAAACTTTCCTAATCATTCAAGCATTTATGCAGCAACAAATGATTTAGAGGAAACAGGGTTCTACTCTCTTTGGGGTATGTATACAGGCATACATTCCTATATCTACATCTAATTACTGGCATGCAGGGATATTCATCAACAATTCAAGAAATTTTCTTTCCATCACACATCAATATCATTACAAATCAGAACATGGGGCAAAATTTATGGGTGTTTGCTCACCAGAGATTGAAACAGAGAAGAAGAACAGAACTCTTTTTGATGAAACAGGCTTGAAGTCTTCTTCCTGCCTTCACTTCTCTTGTTGAATTTATTTAAGTTGTTGTTGTTTAAGGTTTTGAATGATACTCATTTTTAGATTTTTTTTTCTTTCTCAGCCTGGAATGGACGAAAATGCAATAGAGTATGTATATGTATAGAAAAAGTGTTCACAGGTGATATAATTTTGTCTAGTACAATACCAGAGACTTTTCTCTTCTTTGTTGGCTGAAATCATTTTTCATTTGTTGACGAAAGATGTTTCTATTTCGGTGGTTGCAGACCTTGTTTGGTGGCTGAGGTGATTTATGTTGTGTGCTAGGATGGACTTGCATTAATTGTCATTGTACAACTTGTCCAATTTTTGTTGTTCATACATATCTTTATATTGAGTGTTCTATCTTTATCTTCCCATCATCATACTTATATATACATATATTCTCATATATGGTGGCTGATATCTTTTGTTTCATTTCGGCTGAAGATAATTGTTTAGTTATTTGTATGGTTTGTTTTGTTCATACGAAATTTACAGCAGCATATTTTTATTCTTACCTTGTTTTATTTCCTTGTCTATCTCTTAAGTTATTTGTTTTGAACACTTTATTTGCCTTTGCAATGTGAATGAATTTATGTGGTTATATTGTTAGCTAATATGTTTATTACTTTTAAAAGTTAATAATTCACTATTTAATCTGCATACTTATATTTGATATAAATTTTATTACTTCTTTTGTTTACTATTTATTACTTGAAAAATTCCCTATTGTTAATATGTTGTTAAAAATTTATTTTAATATGTTTACTTTATATTTTATCATAATTTAACTTTTATATGTATTTCTATCTCAATCATTTATTTAAATTTTTAAACGATTTATACAAAATATACTTGGATATCGGGAAAACTCGCGTCATTTTATCAATTTAATTTTACAATTTTTATTCAAAAATTCAATAAATTATCGATTTAAATGAATTTAAATCTGGGGTCGTTACACGGGATGTCTTTCATCGACACTCCATTAAAGAAGAACAAAAAAATTATTATGGGTTTGGACGACTATTTGGGGGAGAAGTTGGTGAGTCCCATTGATGAGCCATTCGATAGACTTGTCGAGAAAGTACTTCACCAGTACCCCAAGTCCAAATCATCCGTTGTTGCTAAGAAAGAGCCAAAACTGCAACAAGGCGGTGGAGGCAAGGAGAAATGGAATAGAAAGAGGAAGCGATCTCAGGGAAATAATGCTCCAAAGAAAGGTAAATAGAAGCCCGTTTGTTTTGGATGTGGAGATAAGGGTTTCCAGATCAGATATTGCAAAGCTGATAGGGAGAAAAAGTGTTACAACCATGGCAAGTTCAGACATATGTAGAAAAGTTGTCCGGAACCAGTGCAGTAGAAGCAGGCAGTGAATGCATATGCTTCAAACGTTGTTACAACTTCGTCGAGTGATATGTTGGCGAAGGGGAAGGGGAAGAGCATTGTTATTCAAGGTATGCTTACCATTTTTGATGTTCCCATATGTGTTTTATTCGATGTCGGAGCTTCACATTCCCTCATATCTAGTGACCTAGTAGATTGATTGGGATTAAAACCTAAATAGTCGATCGACCCTTAATTGTGATGAACCCTATTGGAGGCTCCACTAGCCTATGCATGGTTTGTCCTTATTGAGTCATAGATGCCCTTTTGTTTGTGATTTCTTTTTTTTTTGAATTTCGTTGAGTTTGGGATTATCTTGAGGATGGACTGGCTAAGGAAGTATGCAGTAATACTGGACTGTGAGAGGCTATTGGTGACGATAAGGGTTCTGGAAGGGTAGACGGTAGTGATTGGCTGCCTATTGGAGGATGGGGTTATGGTTAACTTTCTATATTCGCTTGAGGTTCCACAGGATGGGTTATCATCTTGCCTATCGTTAGGGAGTATCCAAATATGTTTGAGGTTGTAATCGGATTACTGCCGCATTGAGAGATTGAGTTTCGGATAGACTTAGTGAAGGATGCCAGGCCAATAGTTATGCCTTTGAGGCGTATGGCACCTTGAGAGCAAATGGATTAGGAGGTGCTATTAAATGACCTGTTGAAGAGGGGGTTCATTAGTAGGAGTATATCTGAGTGGGATGCTCTTGTAGTTTTCTCCACTAAGGCGGATGGCTCTCTAAGGCTGTGTGTAGATTACCGAGAGCTGAATAAGGTGATGAAGAAGAACAAGTACCCTATCCCACGTTGATGACTTATTCGATTAGCTTCATGGTGCGAAGGTTTTTTCCTAATTGAATCTCGCAACAGGATTTCACCAGTTGAGAGTAGCAAAGGAGAGTGTGCCGATCACCGCATTTCGTATGCCATCTGGTTTCTATGAGTGGTTGGTTATGCCATTCAGGTTAATCAATGCTCCAACATACTTTGTTGATCTCATGAACAACATCTTCAGGGATCAGCTAAATAGGTGAAGTTTTCGAAGTGTCACTTCTGGAGGAGATAAGTGAGATTCTTGGGTCATGTCATCTCTGAGCAGGGCGTCGCAGTAGATCTTGCCAAGGTGGCAGTGGATCAAGATTGAAGCCGACCCAAGAATGATAAAGATGTGAGGAGTTCCCTAGGATTGGTGGGATTTATAGGTATTTTATTAAAGACTTCTCAAAGATAGCAGCACTATTAACAAATTTGATGAAGAAAAATCAGACTTTTGTTTAGGACGCGAAGTGTGAGCATGCATTTATGAGTCTGAAGAAGTGGTTGATGAGTGCACCAGTATTAACCATTTCGAGCTGGAATGAGGAGCTGACAGTATACACAGATGCATGTGGTATTGGATTAGGTGTGGTATTGATGTAGAAGGGGAAAGTTTTCGCCTACGCTAGTCGACAACTGAAGCTGCATGAGAGGAAGTATCAGACTTATGATTTGCAGTTGGTGGCAATAGTGTTGACTTTGAAGATTTGGAGGCATTACTTATTAGGAGAAATGTTTGAGCTATTCATGGACCACAAATCCTTGAAGTACCTTTTCTCCAAAAAGGATCTCAAACATCACCGCAGCGATGTTTGGAATTCTTGGCCTACTATAACTTTATCATTTCCTATACACCTTGTAAGGGAAATATGGTTGCCGATGCATTGAGCAGAAGACATGCTAGCTTAAGAGCAATGTTTCTGGAGTGGAAGCAGTTAAAGTATATTGCTAGCTATGACTTCAGACCTCGTT
Organism: Allium fistulosum; assembly: GCA_030737815.1. NCBI lineage: Eukaryota > Viridiplantae > Streptophyta > Magnoliopsida > Asparagales > Amaryllidaceae > Allium > Allium fistulosum. The sequence continues at coordinate 561,475,372 of CM060907.1, forward strand.
GCGAGTTAGAGATAGAGATTTTGGCAAGTTTGACGATCAGACCTACTTTGATTGAGTGGATCGATACTAGTCAAAGGCGAGATGCTAGATTAGCGGAGATCATGGCGAAAATAGAGGGAGGAGTAGAGTCTGAAGATGTGAAGCAATACATAATCGACCAAGCAGGCTCACTCCATAAGGATGGGATATTGTTTGTTCCTGATGTTGATGGATTGCGAGACGAAGTGCTACAAGAGTGCCACCACTCTAGGTTGACCATACATCTCAGGAGTAATAAGATGCACCGTGATATGAAACATACCTATTATTGGGAGGGGATGAATAAGGATGTTGAGACATTCAACTCGAAGTGTATGAACTGCCAGTTAGTAAAGGCAGAGCAAAAGAAGCCAAGTGGGTTGTTGCAACCACTTGAAGTTCCCAAGTGGAAGTGGGAACAAGTATCGATGGGTTTTATTAATGGACTACCAAGGACTAGAGCAGGGTACAATAACATTTGGGTCACAGTCGATCGATTGACCAAGAGCGCTGGATTTATACCCATCAAGTCAAGTAGAACGACGGCCAAACTGGCCAAATTTTATGTGAAATGGGTTGTACGACTTCATGATGTGCCGAAGAGCATCGGGAGCAACCAAGGCCCGTTGTTCACTAGTAGGTTTTGGAAGAGCTTACAAAAGGTGTTGGGGACCGAGCCACATCACAGTATAACTTATCACCCACAAACTGATAGGCAAACCAAGAGAGTAAATCGTATATTAGTGGATCTCTATCGAGCTTGCATACTCGATTTAGGAGGAACATTGGACGATCACTTATATTTGGTGGAGTTCGCATACAATAGTAGCTATCAATCAAGTATTGGTATGGCACTCCATGAAGCATTGTATTTCCGACCGTGTAACGACCCTTTGTGTTAGTGGGTGGTGGGCGAGAAACTGATACTTCGGCCAGATATGATTAGAGAAACCTCGAAGAAGATAGAGATCATTCGACAATGAATGAAAGCTGCTCACGATAGGCAAAAGTGCTATGCTGATAGGAGATGTAGAGATTTGGAGTTCTCCGCAGACAATATGGTGTTTGTGAAGATTTCTCCCTTAAAGAATGTTATTTGATTCGGTAGTAAGGGGAAGTTGGCACCAAGATTCCTATGTCCTTTTTCGATAGCAAAGAGGATTGGGAACCTAGCATATAGGGTCGACTTACCTCAGAAGATGGCAGGTGTGCACTATGTCTTCCATGTTTCCCATGCAGAAGTTTGTGCAAGACTCAGGCATGACGATTGCACCAAATCAACTTATTAATATTGAGATTGAACCAAAACCTTCTAGACTTGTCGGTCGGTTCATATTGTCGGACATGATACGAAACAACTTAGGAGGAAGACAGTGGGGTTAACGAAGGTTCAGTGGGGCAAAAGTGAGGGCAGTTTCACATAAGAAATCGAGAAGAGCATAAGGGCCACCTATCCGGAGCTTGTTGTATGGTAGGTCCTACTATTTATCGTATTTACTTTCACCTTTGATATTATATAGGGTAGTTTAGTATCTCGCATGCTAGGATTACTTACACTATTGGTAGCATGGCTGCTTGTTTGATATATATGATGGTTGCATATGATTGTTACGCATGTAGGGTAACTATGTTTGATTTATTTGGGGATTTCGGAGGGGAAATTCCTAAAGGGGGGAGAGTATAACGATTTGTGTTTTATGTATCAGAAGATTGTAAAATATTTCTATTATTTTATATGAGGTCATATGACTCTAAAATTTTAGGATGTGACTCTTAGGGACATTTTCCACATATATGATCTTCACCGGATTTCTATGTGACTATTTTGACCCTAAATATATTATTTGGACTATAACTTTTGATAAGAGCCTAGTTAGGGTCGCAAAACACTTCCATTGCTTCAGGATGATGGTTTCCCATTCCGTAAAGTGGTTATAACCAAGGTTTTAAATCTCCCCGAGATCAGCCGAGATGAAAATCCGAGATATTAGCCAAAATCCGAGATTTGGCAGCTTGGTTAGTTATAAGTCTTTTAAATATCGCCCGAGACAGCCGAGATATTTGCCCGAGATATTGGCCAAAATCCGAGATTTGAAACCTTGGTTATAACAAAAAGATAGACTTATCATCTGAAAGTTATAGCCGTTTTAAGTTTTGACTATTACTGGCCTGCATTAGTGGATAATTAACTATGCCAGTGCTTAGGTCTACTAACACATCTCAGAAATTGTGCTAAGGGGAAGATGTAGGAACTGATCTAAATCATTTCCATCTTCCCCAAAATAGCTCTAAACCTCCATTAACTCTACTTTCATTAAAAAGCCTACATTTTCGTTACTAATCTTAGTCAAATCATCAATTAGAGGGGTGGTTAGCATATAGAAGATTGAGATTATAATTTTGGTTGATTTGTATTCCTTTTCCTTTTTGTCTACTTTAGATCTAAGGGGAACGATTGGTATTTTATGTATTTGGCGAGTGGTTCTTGACCCCTCACTCTACTATGCATGTTTTTATAGTTAAAAATGTTGTTTTCAATATGATACTAAAGTGTTTTGTAACCTTAATCGCATTTTTCTAAATGTTTATGGCCAAAATCTAAAGGTTTTGAAGTGGTTTTAAAAGGTTTTGTAACTCCTTTTATTTATATTCATATGCTTGTATAATAGTTGTTGGTCATCATTTTGAAAACTTTATGGTGCAAAATTCGAATTGCTTGTATAATAGTTGTTATTAAAATATCTGTAAGAGTTTGATGTGAAACTATATGGATTATATTGATTTTCACAACAATTGTAAAATTCTTATGAGTAAGGAAATTTGGACATTTTCAAGAATGTGTTTTTTAAAGGAAAAGTATTTACCAAAGAGAATTTATTTTTCAAAATTTTTTATATGTTTTTTTTTATTTTTTCCTAAAAGAACATTATTTTTGGATTTTTGATTTTGATTGAAAATTTTCTAAGAAAAAGATTAAAAACTAAGTTAAGTAAAATGTACAATTTTTTTTTAGTTTTGGATTTTGTTGTTGTTTTTTCTAAATATGCATAAACTAATGCAACTAAATGAATGCAAGGACTTAATTAAAAAAATTCTATCCTTAGTAGCTTCTAACCCAAAATTGTATAATCACATTTGTCTTAATTCAACAAAATATTTCTTAACTAGGTAACATATAGGAGTTATCGGTGCATCACAAATCACCGTAGCAATGCAACCGAAGGTTTAAATACCTTCAGAGAAACAATCACTATAATATTTACAAATCACCATAATATTTATATACGATTATTGCTCTGCCGTAGCTTAGGCACCAAGAAAATAATTATCTAAAGAGGACAACTTGTCAAGGTACAATTAAGTCATATGTGAGCGCATGACTCCCTTAAGTCTGAAGTCTAATCGTTATTATTAGCAAATTCTAAAATGAAATGCAATTTGTGGGCCAAGGAGGAGGTGAATAAATCTCCCACCTTATGTGAATTGGGGTGTTGCCCTTAGAAAAGAAAACAAGATGATAGGAATGAAAAACTTAAATTAAACGTTATTTTAACAGTGCAACTATGAATGAAATTTGATTGTGTTTTTGTTTTTGATTTTTTTTTAAATGCAAGCAACCAACAATGCAAACAAATAAAAACAATAGATAAGGGCACGATACAGAGCGTGCAGAATTTTTAGCAATTTTTTTAAGCAGTGATTTCTTTTATAAGCAAGCTACGCAGAGCAGTCAAAAGCAGCAATTCCATTTTATTTCCTGCAAATTTCAATCTGCAAAATTGTTTAACAATAATATTTATAAGACTAAAACAAATATAACCCCTTTTTTCTTCTTTTTTTAAATAAATAAAAACAAAAATATAGGCAGACTAAAAAAAGTAAAAAAAAAGGAAAACAACTCGGCCTGCTTGAACTACAGCCCGCAACTCATATATCTTCACAACTTAAAACACTCTATGCAATTCATAGATAAATACTTATCCAAAAATTCTCAAATGTAGGTTCCCATAAATTTAGATTCCAATACCAAATTCCAACTTCAAAATTCGAAATTAAAATTGATATTCCAATTGACAAGATTTCTATTACGCAACGAAGGGGAGATTTTGAACTGCTGTGGGTGGAAATTAGTGTTCGGATTTGGTATGGGAAGGAAATAGTATGAGATAGTTGATGGGGAAGGTTGTCGGCGAATAATTTCAGGTAGTGGTGGGTTCTGCGATTTGGGAGGAGGAACGAGATAATCGATTTGAGGGTCGCGGATGGAAGTTGTAGTGATTATGCAGGCGGGGAGGATGTTTGTAATGGCTGTAGAAGAAGATGATCAAGGAAGATGGTGAGAGGAAGTTGTTAGGTGAATGATGGTGCACGTAGTTTTCTGGCATGGTACGTTAATAATGGAGATATGGCACTGTGATGATTTGTTAGTTGAAGAGGCAGTAGAGTGTAGCAGTTAGATGTATGTAGTAGAAGTGATGTAAGGTTGTAATGTTTGTTGTTTCAGGTGGATGATGAAGTGGTTTGCAGTAAGTTGGTGGTAAAGTAGTTTGAAGTGGTGGATGTGGAAGAAGATGATCAAGGAAGATAGTGAGGGGAAGTTGGCAGGTGAATGATGGTGCATGCAGTTTTCTGGTGTAGGTGTTGAAATATGTTAAGTGGTGGAGTTCTTTGGGGATGTTAGCAGTAGTGAAGTGGATGTAGAGGTCAGCAATGTTAAGGAGAAGTTCAGGTGATATGAATGGGATGTTGTGGAGTTTGTATGAGGCAATGGCAGTCTGTGTTTCGTATTTGTATTGTTGCTGGTGGGCAGTGAGATGAGGTAATGTTGAGTATGCAGTCAGTTGTGGATGGAAGTGGAAGTAGAGGTGAGCTGGAAGGCAGTAGCAGTGGGGAGTCTTGTGTTTTTGCACTGTGATGGGTGTGCAGGTTGCGGTGGAACTGTTTGAAGGAGATGAATGGATGGTTTTAGGGTGATGAAGGGAAGTATGTTGGTTAGTGGTAGTGGTGTGCAGGGGCAGTAGTAAGATGACAGTTTGTTTTGTTGGTAGAAGTTATGCAGGGGTATGTGAAATGTTTGATAAGGGTAATTGTGATGGTGTTGTAATTGTGGTCAGTGGGGTGTGATAAGTGGTCAATGCGGTTTGATGAAATTTGGTTGACGGTGGTTTAAGTAGGAGGTGAATTTGTAGGCTGGTGGTGGTCAGAGAGGTAGGTAACAAGGAAGTAATGATGCACAGTTCACAGATAAGTGCACAATGGATGTTGATATTTTGTGGGGTAGAATTTGGATGGCTTGAAGTGTGACAATTTGGAGTTGTCAGGCAGAGGAAGTGGTATAGAGATGGATGAAGGATGGTGATTGAGTTGTATATAGAGGAGTTGTTGCTGTTGAGCTGGAGTTTGATGAAGTTCACTATGATGGTTGTGGCAGTGATGAAGTATGGAAAAGGGGATTGATGTGCTGGAGTATTGATGTAAATGTGCACAGAGCAACAGTTTGGAAGTGTTTTGTAACAACCCGGCATTCCGTATCCATTTTCTTATCGTCTCTTGACGATTTAATCTGAGAACGAATAGCTTCTGGCATTTTAATCAAATTGAAATTCTGGGATAAAATTTTGTTATTCGCTATTTGGAATTTTTAAAGCCGTTCTAAATGTTAAACGAGCTTTAGAAAGATTCGTTAAGTGTCGTTTGGGTTTAAACAATAATCTCGGCCCATGATTTTTTGTTTTGAAACCGTGATTTCACTCAACACCCAAACAACCCATCCCCATTCCCCTTCATCCATTCAAAAACCCTAAGCCCAAAATCGAAGAAAACATTAAAAATGGCGGTCTCGTATCTTCATCCCCCTGGCGATTTAGGGTTTCGAGACCTCGAATCGACGCCGCTTAAAAAGGGTTTGCCGAGCTCGTCTTCGCTTCGCATGCTAAAGCTTTGGCTTAACTTCGTTCGTCGTCCTCACCGCATCAGCAACGTCTTCGCTTCCATGGCAAAGGTGAGTTCATCTCACATCTAATTCCAGCTCCAGTTCTTTCGTTTTGATTTTTGTTAAATTGCTTTGCCGTGATGACCACGGCTTTGATAATGTTGCTCCGTGAATTCCTTGCTCTGACCTGTTCGACTTTGGCTTCGATCATTTATAACTTTGTTAATGTGATGTTGTTTACGACTTGGTTCGTTTTCGTGATTGCTATGACTTTGATTTTGGGAATTTCTGGTCTTGTGATGTTCACGGCTTCACCTTTCTGTAGCATACTGAATGAAGTCCATATGCTTACTTTCCCATATCTATTCCATTACAATCTGTACGTGTGCATACTTGAGTCTAGTTGTCACGAGCACACTCTTGCCTACACTTCAGTTCACTGTCTAGAACTTCTGGCCAGATTCAGTTTGCAAATAGTTTTGTATATTTTTATAACTTGAACCTTTGCTTGAATTGGTCTCGGCCTTGATTTGAAACTGTTTAGTCGACTTCAATTACTTTTATTTGTGATACCATTCCGGTTGAACTTTTGATGTTCATTGGCCTTGAGTTGAACCTATTTTGAGACTTGGGTTTGACCTTCATGCTTAATTGTGTATTGTTCCAGTTTAGTCTGCACATGTTTCTTCAGTGTACACTAGAATATTGTTGAGACTTGAGCATGCTGGTCTTGTTTTTTTTCTGGTTGATGTAGAAGGTTGTAACTTGAGCCTGTTGCCATTCTGTTTGATCTTTGGTCATATGAACATCACTAAGTTGCTTGATGCACTGGTCTGCAGTCGTATCTTTTGTACACTGGTAGTTGTTGTCTTCACTTTGCAGTTTTATTTCACTGTGACCGGTAGCCTTCACTGTTGTACATCACTGTGTACACTTTGATGATCTTGTATATTGTCCAGTTTGTTGACCTGGTGCCTGTAGTGTTGTTGTAGCTGTGGTGTCTGCACTGGTGACCCATTGGTTATACTTGTGACATTGAACTTGAATTTGTATCCATGTTTATCCATTTTGTAGTTAAACTTGAACTTGGATGAGTTTGTTCATTGGCCTTGTTGCATACCCATTCCATGTTGGTCGAGGCTTTGATGGTTCCAGTTTCATTTGTTATGTTGGTGGCATTTGTTGCTTGCCAGCCTTTGATATTTGCCTGTCCACTGTTTTACCTGGTCATTTGAAATCTTTACTTTGGTATCTTCACTTGAGTCATTCTTGTTATACTTCGACTTGGTCTTTGATTCACAGTTTTGTTGACTCCTGTGTTCATATACATTAATGTTTTGTTGGACTATAGCTCCATGCTTGCACTGTCACTTCTGTCTTGTTTCATGTATATTTGATACTGCAGTTTCTTCACTTGGTCCCTGCATATATCACTACATGGTGTTTATGCTATTCTGACTTATGTGCATGCGACTTTAGTTTGGGTTCATTTGAGGCTGCTGTTCCACTTTATTCATTACAGTTTCATTTGCATGTATTTGTGCCCTTGTACATGCTTCACTGCATCATCTTCTACCTGGTGCACTTGCTATGATGTTCTCCATTTCATGTTCGAATTCATACTTGTCTGCACTGATGTTCATCTGTTCTTGTTGGCATTGGATTACTGAAACAGTTTGTACATGTTTATTCTCGAGTTGTCCATCTCAGTTGAACTGCACTTGGTTCTGCTTCATGATGTACTCGAATTCGTGTCTATTGCTGCGTAGGCTTGAACTGTTGATGACTTTTCTGCAGTTTAGTTGCAGCCTGCCTTCGTCCTTATACCCGTTTGCCACTGCAGTTTCATTGGGGTGGTGACTTTATATTCAGTGGTGGCGAGGCAGTGCACGCGTGCGTGCACTGCAGCCACCCAGAATTGACAGATTTTAATCGATATTTTCTTTTATTCTTAATTCATCGACCTGTTGCGTAATTCGTAGGCTGTATTGGCGAGGTAGTACACGTTAGCGTGTACTGCAGCCAATTAGCATTGATATTTTTACATTGACATTTCAATTATTTAAACTGCTTTGGATTTCTGTTTTGTGGATTAACACTGTTTAGTGTTACATCTGCCGTTATCCAATTCTCGTACCGAGAGTTGGATATACGAGATTTCTGTGACTGTCATCTATATTGAGATTGATTATTACTGCCTATATGCACTAATAAACTGGTTTGAATTAGACTGATCCGGGTATTATTTTCTTTTGAATGTAATACTCGGGTCAGACCGAGTATTTACAGGTTGTAGATTTTTAGCTTTGGGTTGCTGCTAGAGCTATGAAGACTTTTTATATCAGTTGAAGTGGTCTTCGTCTTGTTGTAGTAGTCAGTGTGTCTGTTTTAAGATGATAATGTATTCATGTATATTAGTCGATAATGTACTTGTATATATAACTTCTTGAGTCGACAGTTGTAGTTGTATCATTTGTATTGTGTCATATGTATTGTAACTGATATCAGTTATTGTATATATAGGAGACTTTTCGTTCCATCTGTATTCCGCATTTATGTTATCTGTGTTATTTTTTATATTTATTGTCCTAAACTATTATAGCCACTGTGTAGTAGCTTTGAGTTTGTAACGGTATGTCGGATTTCCTCTAAAAGATGAAATGCATGTTATTCTATCTGACATATCGGTGCTCGCACAAAGCAATTACATGGATGGTCGCTCCTCAACAGCCTTATTCTCCGTGCTAGTTGACAGCACTACACCGTAGTGTTCTTGGCTAGCATGGGTATAGAGGTGGGGCGTCACAGCTTGGTATCAGAGCCTGGGGTTTAGGACAATTATAAAACATAACTTAGATGGAGCATGTGTTACAACTATTTGTCGATGTTTTATCTCTCATCTTTACATATGATTATTTTTGACTGTTAGGTATGAATTCCTAACGCTTATTTTTGTGTTTTCCTAATCTGGATTTCCCTTCGACTTCGGTCACTCTGTTTTTGGGAAATTGCTAATTTCTTAATTTTCAAGACTCTGATTTTGTTTGCCGTTGGTTTCTTTGATAATGATGATTGATTCATTTTGTACTCGACTTCGGCTATTAACTGTTGGCTTCGACATTGACTTGATTCTTACTTTTGTTGAAGTCAATTATGCATTTCTACTCGTTTTGCTTTGTTTTTCCAATTGATATCGATTCTTCTTTCCTAATTAGTTGTTATCACCTTTATTGATTTTGATAACTTCTATTTTTTGGAATTTTTGGGTGTTCCTATTTTAATAAATTCAGTATCGATTTCTTTGGATTCCATTCACGTCTTCGTATGTGAATTCTTGTGATTGATTGTTTCTACAATCATTTTTGTGATTTGTCACTTTAAAAATATAAAGGTTTTCTATACTAGTAGTAAATGTTAAAATCCTTTTCTTCAAACGATTTCAAAAATTATTTTACTACAAAGCCCTTTTCCTAAATCGTTTTCCAATCTATTAGTATATACCAGCCTTTATTTCACTCGTATGAGAAATTGAATTAAACGGCCTAGTAAAACAAGTGGTATGAAACGCTTGCGTTTACTTCGTCGGTTAACTCCTGGACTTGTTCGATTGAACCCTTTTCGTGACAATTTCTTAGTGAAGATTTACAGCTTGTTCGTAAATATTTAAGTTAAGCAAGTGGTTATGGGACATGAAGCTAAACTCATATATTTACTAGCTTGGTGTGGTTGACACTTCTTTATGATCATGACGATCATTTTTATGATTTAGACTGGACCTCATCGGTGTGATTTCGTCTCACACATATCTCTTGGGCTTTGAGGATTGTCTAGACACCAGTGTGTGATTTCGTCTCACACATATTGCACGGTTAGACTAGGCCTCATCGGTGTGATTTCGTCTCACACATATCTCTTGGGCTTTGAGGGTTGTCTGGATACTCTTTGTGTGATTTTTATGATTTAGACTAGCGACTGTGCGATGTCTCTTTGTCTGCGAGGGAGACTAGACCCCGCTTTGTTGTAGGGTAGCGCCCTACGGTCTTCGGGCCATTCCTGTGTGAAAATTTAATGGATGGCTTCCATGAGATAGCGTCTCGTCATGTGATACCGGTCGGTGAGTTTTCATACTCCCATTTTTGTGATAGGCCTTTCCCCTTTTCTTTTTATTATTTAGACTAGCGATTATGCGATGTCTCTTTGTCTGCGAGGGAGACTAGACCCCGCTTTGTTGTAGGGTAGCGCCCTACGGTCTTCGGGCCATTCCTGTGTGAAACTTTATTGGTTAGCCACCAAGAGATAGCGTCTCGTTCATGTGATACCGGTGTTTTGGAGTTTTCATACTCCCATTTTTATGCTAGGCCTTCCCCCCCTTCATGTGTTTTCTGGATTTCTTGTGATGATTTCTAGAATTTGTGCTTCACCAATTTTCGTGATTTCTATTGACAAGTTTCGTCAATTTTTGTGTATTGGTGAATTCATGTGTTATTAACTTGTTATGAATACAAGTTTAGGGTATGATATCCCTTTCTATCTTTGAGAAGATTCTTGTGACATCTTTGATGAATGAAAATTCATTTGGTATTATATTTTGATGCCAGTTATTTTAATGAGACTTTGACGTGTTAACTTCGGTAACCGTCAATTTTGAAATGGATTTACAAGCGGTTCTCCCGCAACACTGATATTGCTAATTTAATCACGCGTTTTCAAAATTCTTTATTTTTAAAAGTTGTTTCAAAAATATAAATTAAAGTTGTTTTCAAATTTTTACAGCTTACATTTTCAAAAGAACGAGGAAGCGATTTAAACATTTCAGAAAAATCAAGGACTATGACCCCTTTCTTTTACTGATTCGCTTAATTCCGGACTTGTCCGTTTGAGAATGTGAAATGTTATTTTTAAAACACACAATCCTGCACTTTCAAGAAAACGATAAAGAGATTTAAACGATTTAGCAAAAGTACGGACTATGAAACCATACTTTTACTACTTCGGTTAATTCCGGACTCGTTAATTGAATATTCGTGTTTCTGATTATCGTTTTTGATAATCAGATATTTGTGAAATTTGATTATCATTTGAGATAATTAAATATTTTTCGATTTGATTAATCGAATGTTTGTGTTTCTGATTATCGTTTTTGATAATCAGATATTTGTGAAATTTGATTATCATTTGAGATAATTAAATATTTTTCGATTTGATTAATCGAATATTTGTGTTTCTGATTATCGTTTTTGATAATCAGATATTTGTGAAATTTGATTATCGTTTAAGATAATTAAATATTTTTCGATTTGATTAATCGAATATTTGTGTTTCTGATTATCGTTTTTGATAATCAGATATTTGTGAAATTTGATTATCATTTGAGATAATTAAATATTTTTCGATTTGATTAATCGAATGTTTGTGTTTCTGATTATCGTTTTTGATAATCAGATATTTGTGAAATTTGATTATCATTTGAGATAATTAAATATTTTTCGATTTGATTAATCTAATATTTGTGTTTCTGATTATCGTTTTTGATAATCAGATATTTGTGAAATTTGATTATCATTTGAGATAATTAAATATTTTTCGATTTGATTAATCGAATATTTGTGTTTCTGATTATCGTTTTTGATAATCAGATATCTGTGAAATTTGATTATCATTTAAGATAATTAAATATTTTTCGATTTGATTAATCGAATGTTTGTGTTTCTGATTATCGTTTTTGATAATCAGATATTTGTGAAATTTGATTATCATTTAAGATAATTAAATATTTTTCGATTTGATTAATCGAATATTTGTGTTTCTGATTATCGTTTTTGATAATCAGATATTTGTGAAATTTGATTATCATTTGAGATAATTAAATATTTTTCGATTTGATTAATCGAATATTTGTGTTTCTGATTATCGTTTTTGATAATCAGATATTTGTGAAATTTGATTATCGTTTAAGATAATTAAATATTTTTCGATTTGATTAATCGAATATTTGTGTTTCTGATTATCGTTTTTGATAATCAGATATTTGTGAAATTTGATTATCATTTGAGATAATTAAATATTTTTCGATTTGATTAATCGAATGTTTGTGTTTCTGATTATCGTTTTTGATAATCAGATATTTGTGAAATTTGATTATCGTTTGAGATAATTAAATATTTTTCGATTTGATAATCGAATCTTTGTGATTTCTGCTTATCGTTTTTGATAATCAGATATTTGTGAAAATTCGATTATCATTTTAGATGATTGAATATTTGCGATTTTGAGATTCGAGCTTCGTCTTCTTCTCTGACTATTCAGGTGAGTAATTTGATTTACTCACATTCAATTCGTGCAGTACGTGATTTCTGCTCTGATTCCTTTTCTTTCAATTGCTAGAACTCGATTGATTCTTGCTTCTAATAGTCGTCTGATTTTGATTCCTTGATCCCCTCGATGTTGATTCTTTTGATTTTAAGCAATCGAACCTTTTGATTTTTATCTGATACTTCCATAATTCCTATACTTCCCTGCTGACATTTGCTTTGCTTATGCATTCGGCATTGCCATGCTCTTATGGTTGTTACCTTTTTCCCACTTATCCCTTAGGATTGCGAGGACGCAATTTCTTTAAGAAGGGGAGTCTGTAACAACCCGGCATTCCGTACCCATTTTCTTATCGTCTCTTGACGATTTAATCTGGGAACGAATAGCTTCTGGCATTTTAATCAAATTGAAATTCTGGGATAAAATTTTGTTATTCGCTATTTGGAATTTTTAAAGCCGTTCTAAATGTTAAACGAGTTTTAGAAAGATTCGTTAAGTGTCGTTTGGGTTTAAACAATAATCTCGGCCCATGATTTTTTGTTTTGAAACCGTGATTTCACTCAACACCCAAACAACCCATCCCCATTCCCCTTCATCCATTCAAAAACCCTAAGCCCAAAATCGAAGAAAACATTAAAAATGGCGGTCTCGTATCTTCATCCCCCTGGCGATTTAGGGTTTCGAGACCTCGAATCGACGCCGCTTAAAAAGGGTTTGCCGAGCTCGTCTTCGCTTCGCATGCTAAAGCTTTGGCTTAACTTCGTTCGTCGTCCTCACCGCATCAGCAACGTCTTCGCTTCCATGGCAAAGGTGAGTTCATCTCACATCTAATTCCAGCTCCAGTTCTTTCGTTTTGATTTTTGTTAAATTGCTTTGCCGTGATGACCACGGCTTTGATAATGTTGCTCCGTGAATTCCTTGCTCTGACCTGTTCGACTTTGGCTTCGATCATTTATAACTTTGTTAATGTGATGTTGTTTACGACTTGGTTCGTTTTCGTGATTGCTATGACTTTGATTTTGGGAATTTCTGGTCTTGTGATGTTCACGGCTTCACCTTTCTGTAGCATACTGAATGAAGTCCATATGCTTACTTTCCCATATCTATTCCATTACAATCTGTACGTGTGCATACTTGAGTCTAGTTGTCACGAGCACACTCTTGCCTACACTTCAGTTCACTGTCTAGAACTTCTGGCCAGATTCAGTTTGCAAATAGTTTTGTATATTTTTATAACTTGAACCTTTGCTTGAATTGGTCTCGGCCTTGATTTGAAACTGTTTAGTCGACTTCAATTACTTTTATTTGTGATACCATTCCGGTTGAACTTTTGATGTTCATTGGCCTTGAGTTGAACCTATTTTGAGACTTGGGTTTGACCTTCATGCTTAATTGTGTATTGTTCCAGTTTAGTCTGCACATGTTTCTTCAGTGTACACTAGAATATTGTTGAGACTTGAGCATGTTGGTCTTGTTTTTTTTCTGGTTGATGTAGAAGGTTGTAACTTGAGCCTGTTGCCATTCTGTTTGATCTTTGGTCATATGAACATCACTAAGTTGCTTGATGCACTGGTCTGCAGTCGTATCTTTTGTACACTGGTAGTTGTTGTCTTCACTTTGCAGTTTTATTTCACTGTGACCGGTAGCCTTCACTGTTGTACATCACTGTGTACACTTTGATGATCTTGTATATTGTCCAGTTTGTTGACCTGGTGCCTGTAGTGTTGTTGTAGCTGTGGTGTCTGCACTGGTGACCCATTGGTTATACTTGTGACATTGAACTTGAATTTGTATCCATGTTTATCCATTTTGTAGTTAAACTTGAACTTGGATGAGTTTGTTCATTGGCCTTGTTGCATACCCATTCCATGTTGGTCGAGGCTTTGATGGTTCCAGTTTCATTTGTTATGTTGGTGGCATTTGTTGCTTGCCAGCCTTTGATATTTGCCTGTCCACTGTTTTACCTGGTCATTTGAAATCTTTACTTTGGTATCTTCACTTGAGTCATTCTTGTTATACTTCGACTTGGTCTTTGATTCACAGTTTTGTTGACTCCTGTGTTCATATACATTAATGTTTTGTTGGACTATAGCTCCATGCTTGCACTGTCACTTCTGTCTTGTTTCATGTATATTTGATACTGCAGTTTCTTCACTTGGTCCCTGCATATATCACTACATGGTGTTTATGCTATTCTGACTTATGTGCATGCGACTTTAGTTTGGGTTCATTTGAGGCTGCTGTTCCACTTTATTCATTACAGTTTCATTTGCATGTATTTGTGCCCTTGTACATGCTTCACTGCATCATCTTCTACCTGGTGCACTTGCTATGATGTTCTCCATTTCATGTTCGAATTCATACTTGTCTGCACTGATGTTCATCTGTTCTTGTTGGCATTGGATTACTGAAACAGTTTGTACATGTTTATTCTCGAGTTGTCCATCTCAGTTGAACTGCACTTGGTTCTGCTTCATGATGTACTCGAATTCGTGTCTATTGCTGCGTAGGCTTGAACTGTTGATGACTTTTCTGCAGTTTAGTTGCAGCCTGCCTTCGTCCTTATACCCGTTTGCCACTGCAGTTTCATTGGGGTGGTGACTTTATATTCAGTGGTGGCGAGGCAGTGCACGCGTGCGTGCACTGCAGCCACCCAGAATTGACAGATTTTAATCGATATTTTCTTTTATTCTTAATTCATCGACCTGTTGCGTAATTCGTAGGCTGTATTGGCGAGGTAGTACACGTTAGCGTGTACTGCAGCCAATTAGCATTGATATTTTTACATTGACATTTCAATTATTTAAACTGCTTTGGATTTCTGTTTTGTGGATTAACACTGTTTAGTGTTACATCTGCCGTTATCCAATTCTCGTACCGAGAGTTGGATATACGAGATTTCTGTGACTGTCATCTATATTGAGATTGATTATTACTGCCTATATGCACTAATAAACTGGTTTGAATTAGACTGGTCCGGGTATTATTTTCTTTTGAATGTAATACTCGGGTCAGACCGAGTATTTACAGGTTGTAGATTTTTAGCTTTGGGTTGCTGCTAGAGCTATGAAGACTTTTTATATCAGTTGAAGTGGTCTTCGTCTTGTTGTAGTAGTCAGTGTGTCTGTTTTAAGATGATAATGTATTCATGTATATTAGTCGATAATGTACTTGTATATATAACTTCTTGAGTCGACAGTTGTAGTTGTATCATTTGTATTGTGTCATATGTATTGTAACTGATATCAGTTATTGTATATATAGGAGACTTTTCGTTCCATCTGTATTCCGCATTTATGTTATCTGTGTTATTTTTTATATTTATTGTCCTAAACTATTATAGCCACTGTGTAGTAGCTTTGAGTTTGTAACGGTATGTCGGATTTCCTCTAAAAGATGAAATGCATGTTATTCTATCTGACATATCGGTGCTCGCACAAAGCAATTACATGGATGGTCGCTCCTCAACAGCCTTATTCTCCGTGCTAGTTGACAGCACTACACCGTAGTGTTCTTGGCTAGCGTGGGTATAGAGGTGGGGCGTCACATGTTTTTTGTTGAGAAGTTTTGTGATGGTAGCACTGGTATGGTTGTGGACCGATGGTAGTGTAGTGATGGTTGTTGACTATGGGCTGGGAGATATATAGATTGATGAAGTGTAGATGGTTGTATGTTGATGGCTGGAGGCTTGTAGCAGTTTTGACAGAGGTGGAGAGTGGAGAACAGGATGGTGATAACAGTGGAGGTGGATGTATATTGGTGGTGGAGTTAGATGGGGGCAGCAGTGTTGATGTGTACAGAGATATTAATGGATGCATAAAGCAGTATAGGTTAGTCCACTATTTTGATAGTTTTTGTAAAAAAACAAAAGAAATTTGTAAAATCAAAATAGAAAATGTAAATGTAATAAACTATTTTTGTTTGAAATTGTGTTTATTTGTTTTTTTAAAATAGAAACGCAAATGAAAAATAGAAAAGCAACAAGCACACAAACAAAATGAAAACAAAAATCACACAACAAACAACAACAAAAAAATTAATATGCAATTCAACACACAAAATGAAAATGAAATAAAATCAAACAAAACTAATAATTCGAGGAATAAAAACAAAATCAAATCTATTCCCCGACAACGGCGCAGAAAACTTGTTCGACGACAAATTTACTATTGAATTAGAAATCTTCGAAAAATTATGTGATAAAAATAACCGCAAGTGCACGGCGTACAATTTTAGTATGTGGCGAGTGCAGGTTGATCTGCAGGGAATTGAAGTGATTTTAAAATTCTACTCAATCAAATTAACCCAAATTTGCAAGTTTGTTTTTAAAACTAAGAAAGGTAGCAAAAATTAAACTAGACAAAAGTGAATACAAATATGAGTTTAAATGACAATTTAGAGAAATATCCACTCTCATACTCTCACATAAATCAACACAAAAACAATCTATGATCTCTCATTTAATCTAAGTAGAATTAGTGATGCATTTATCATAAGCATGACCTAATTGTGTTATTAATTACATACTTAAACCATCAAACTCTAATGCAACCTCTGACCCACTTACTAACTTTAATAGAAATGTCGTGAAATTAAAAGTAGAATCTATTTTAAGCATGACTTATCTACTATTTAATTAGTAACATAAACCATCAAATTTTGATTCTAATCATATTTTCATTACCATAATCATATGTAGATGAAGATGTAATTAGTGATTCATTTGACTAAGCATAACCTACTTGTTTTGAACAACATAGACTATCAAACTCAATATTAAACACAAAATGACACAAACATCAATATGTCATTATGCACAAGAAGAGAACATAAAATATTAAATATGTTGAATCTACATGATTAAGAGAGCTTCATTACCCCTAAATTGAAGGGATTTAGCTTCTCATATTTGTTATCATTTGAACATATGTAGATTGCAACATAAACATAAACAAAAGGAAAAAGAGAGCTAATTAAAATAAACTAAAAGCTAATCTACTTGCATAAAATAAAGAGATCTACACTACTAACATAAAAGAAATAATAAAGAAAAGAACATGTATTAAATTGCATAAAAATAAATAGCATAAGCAAAGGCTAAGAAGCCATTAAAGAAAGAGAGTTTATGTTTACATGCTACAACTAAACTAAAGAGAAGGTGGTAAGAGCTCTCTACATGAAATATAAGGGGTATTTATGCATGTCTAAAACCCTAATCCATATTTTAGGGGACTACCCAAAATGCCCCTTAGGAAGTGTGACCTCCAAGTTATCATCAACGCGTAATTAATCCCCATTAACATGCCTTTAAACCTTCATGAACATGTGCATGTGCTTTTAATCTCCATTAGCATTAATTGTGGTCTATGGATTAGTGGGTAGGTGGGATCCACCATGATGCATGAATTCTTTTATTTTTTTCATTTCTTTGTCTTCTTCATGCATGCATGAATACATGAAGCATCTTCCATTTTCCATCCGAATTCCTACAT
This sequence comes from Allium fistulosum, assembly GCA_030737815.1. Lineage (NCBI taxonomy): Eukaryota > Viridiplantae > Streptophyta > Magnoliopsida > Asparagales > Amaryllidaceae > Allium > Allium fistulosum. The sequence goes on from CM060907.1 coordinate 561,493,126, forward strand.
ATAAAACTAAAATGTGCAAATAAATATTCTCAAAATTAATACATGCAAAAAATTACTATTTTGCTCCTAAATGAAGATGATGAATGAAGATTTGATGACATTTGGATTTTGGTAAAAACATGAAAAAAATACCCTAATATGATCATTATTTAATTAAAACAAGATTAAATATGTGAGTATAAATATACACTTTTACGTGCACTCATTGACTGGATGACATTGTTATGTTTTAATGTGAATATTATGAATATTCGTTTTGAAACAAAACTATAATGTGGTATTTTTTCATAACAGAAGCGATGCATTTGAAGAGATAGAAGTATCTAAAATTACTTACAATTATTCTGGAATTACACACTAAGCTGTAGTTTTGAGAAATAATTTTTATTATATGATTATGAGTCATATGATACTGGTTAATTACATCTTAAACAATTATGGGCTATGCACCTATTTAGTAGGAGCGTTATATGAGTTGATGAACTCTTGGGTTACATATGGATGTATGCAATCATAAGTCTATTAATACCAGAACAGTTCCGCATACTTCATCATATTCACCGATGAGTTATTATTGACATGGACATGCATATTTGATATATATGTATAAATTAATGAAAAGCTCATAGAATATAAAATAGAAATAAATAATATAACATGCAACATAAATGATTCGATTTGATCGAATATGTGAGTGTATTGGAAAGAGTTCCGTATGTACCAGATAATGAACAAAAATTTAGTCTCAAAAGTATTTCCTTCTTATAATACATAGTTATGTATCTATAAGGAGTAATCGAATTTTGTTGGACAAAACACGACTAATGATGAGTGAAGTCGAGATAAATTCTTTATATAAGGTGTGTACTTAAGAGTATTACATAAGGTTAAAAATAATATCATCCAAAGAATAGTTTACAAAACCATACAAGATAAGGGTTTATAAGAAACTTCTATATATCCTAGGCCAAGGAGTTGGTGGGTATATGAGTCGAAATACTGCACGCAATAATTATACGTAAGGGATCTTGCATGTTTTACACCAAAAGAAGTTTGGGTATGATAGTCATTGGATAACTAATTTATGTTGTGAACATAAATGTTGTAAACTAATGCTAAATAAGTTTTATATAAGGTAATTCATAAAATATTTATGAAAGCCCGTTCCGTTGCACTAAGAAACACCAACTTCATAGTAAAGGAATTTCTCTTAGAAATTATTGGTAACAAAATGGATTTTTGAAATGATCCAAGAATAAAACTGCCTACGAGGGATGAAATGAAATTAATGAAACCTAAACGAACATAATAGATTAAAATGTCCAATAAATATTTTAACACATTAAAGAGAAACTATGAGTTTTTTATCAATTCGAGAAAGATGATCCTCGGCTGTTAGTTAAACCATTAAGAGTATTGACTCTATGATATGGTACGGTGCAAATCTTAAATGAATTCCAAGTACATTATCAAAATATGATTTTGGTAATTGTGCCTAAAGGGATATGATCCATCAACCGCAAATCTTCCTTTAAAGTGAAATACAAATGCAACTGGAATAAAATGAGCAACATTGGTGAGTATAAAATCGTAAATTTCAACTGTTGAAATTAGAGTAATAGGTTCTTATTCACTGTGCTCAAGTTAAGTCGGATTTACTCACAAAATTATTACATGATATGACTTTATGTTTTGGTATGTGTGTGTTGAAACAGAAAATTCTAAGTAATGATTTAGAGTAAACTGTTTACACATAATGGCCAAAGTGTCTCGAAGTAAGTGGGAGCGATATTAGGTTTGTGAGTTTTTGGAGATGATCCAAGAATTGATACGAAGGTGTCATTCGACAAGCATCAAAATTGATCAGGTGTTTTGATAGAAATATCAAAAGGTTTTATTGTCAATCCAAATGCAGAGGAAGCATTAAAATGTACACAGATATTTCTAAACCCTAAGCAAACTACACACTGCTGATTGTTAATGTCGTATTTGTGTTAAAATCAGCTTTAGTTGTTTTAATACTCCATGTTGGATTTTTAAATAATGTCTTTTATAATAAGTATAAAAGATACTAGGAATATCCTAAATGATATGCAAGGACACCATTGTTAAAATGTTTAATATGGAACATTTAAGATGATTCCTTATGCTTTGGCAATAAAAAATATCATACATGTTATGTTGTATATGATATCATGGTTTGTTTATGTATTTGATGCATAAAGCAAATATAAAATCCAAATTGATATCACTAAATGGTTGTTTGAGGTGTTCTCATGTATTTATGAAATACTAAAGAATTGTTTACAGAAATAACGAACTCCTTATGAGGGAGTGCTTGGACTCAAAACTTCATAAGTGATATTGAGTATAATATGTCGATAATAAATTCAAGTTAAGAATCCTTAAGTTGAAACTGTTTCAAATGAAAGAATATGGCTGATTCAATGAAAAAGGCTCGGTACGTTGCCATGATAGCGCCATGGTAAAAGCAATATATATACGATGAATGCGCAAATTTTATAAGGAAGCCCAAGGAATCCCATAACTTTGTCATATCATAACAAAGTCACAATATAATTTGAAACAAAACTTGAATCTCATTAGAAGTCGAGAGACATACTCTGAATTGTTCTAAATGATAATTGTATTTTATCATCGTTGGAGAAAGTTGATGACAGGGTAGATAATTGAAACATAGTAGCATACTTGTTAACTAAGGGACTGACCCAATTGGCTTAGAGGAAACCAGTTGAATAAGTTAGAATAAGATTCCATAATGGACCCCAAGTGCAAGTGGGAGATTGATAGAGTTAGGGGTATGCTCTAGGGGCAATTATGTATTTTGTTATATATATCTAACATAATAATCAATCTTGTTCGAAATAAAAGGATTTTTTGTTTCTATTATATATTTGATACAATGTGTTATATTAAGAAATTGATTATTTAAAATTATATTTAGTAAAAAATCCTTAAATGGTATGTTTTGTGATAATAGTCACAAAGTGTTGTAATCATGAGTAATTTATCACAATGAGAATAAATATACCATTTTAAATATTCCTAGTCAAGATGTATCAAGACTGGGTATCGATATATCCATTTGGACTAGAGTATGTAACGCTCTTCAAATATTGATCAATGTATTACTCATGGCTGTTGGGGTTAGCAAGAGCTTACGTAAATCTGTTGATCCAAATTTGTAGGAGTAATCATCACCAAGATTGCTCCCCGATCCAGTTGGGTGTTGTGAAGCCGAAAACCTTCACCAACTTTTTTGGCCCTAGAAGGAGGGCCTAAACCTTTATTCCCTTTTTCAATCTCCGGCAAATTTACCTAACCTCCATTTCCCAAATTCCAACAAACCCTACATACATTTCCCCTTTCGACTATGAAACTCGTTGACCCATTCGTTCCCTTCGCTGAAAAATGGTCACTCGAGACTCCCATGGAGCCTACACCAACCATCTTTCTCCAATCAACGACCCCTCTGTCACCCATGGCCCACTTCCATTACTCACCAATCATGCTAGTTCTACAGTGGGTGAGTAATAAGACACTACCAAAAATGAGAACGGTGAGGCTGGCCAAGAACTACTTGATAGAAAGACCCAACAATCGTGGTGCATGGAATAAAGTCCAACGGCTTCTACCAGCTTCTCTTTACCCACTGTCACTAAATGACTACAAGTTGGCCAAAGACATGTAGGTGTTTGTCAATTTGGAATGTGATTCCGATCATGGCAGAGAACCGAAATTCAGAATCCAAAACTCAATTACAATGTAAAGAGGATTTCTGCCCTATTGGGAATCGGGTCATCTACTGTCGTGCCCCTTAGAACACATCTCAATCACTTCGGCATGTAGCAAGTCGAAGTGATTGAGATGCACATCGATTTGAAAAATTAACTACTACCCCCTCCCATTGAAACCAAATCCAACTGTTCACGCATGGAATTTTGATGTTTCTTTCCCTAACTCGAGGGAGAAGTCATGTCGGGCAGATGCCAAGATCAAGAGCAAGATGGATTCACAATTCAAGGAAGAAGCTAAAGTCGAAGCGCCGACTATAGCTGCAAAAGACAAGCATTCAGTACTACACTGAAGAGCCCAGGCCAAGATCAGAACATCCTGCCCCGCTTATGAAATAAACATTGTAAAAAATGTATAAATATGTATGTATTTAATTGGTCTTCGGGATATTAGATAACCTGAACCAGTATAAAAATCTCTGTATTATCTCCCTTTAACAAGGATAAATGATCTTACCATGCACATTCGCAGTTCACCGCCAATAGTCAACGATCAAGTGAAACGCGTAGTCGGTAGACAAAAACAACACTTTCAATATGGAGAACGGTGAAACTAGACTCAAACACTTGGAATTGCATCAACACAATCTGGTTCTTCAGCCAAATTACTGCATTGGTCATAGGGATATTGGAATTCCCTTTCCCAGCATAAATATTACTATGATAGCAATCATATCATAGCCAAATTGGTCGTAGGGATATTAGGCAGACCGAACTAGTATAAAAACCCCTCTTTGTTAATTAATTTAACATAACACACTGGACATACGGATATTAGACAACCATAACCAATACAAAAAATCATGCGCATGTGGGGGTTGTAAATACACAATCTGACTTCACAGTCAAATACAAACATACTAGTCTGCACCTAAATAGTAGAGCAGAGCATGCCAAGCACATGAAAATAGTTTCACAGCCTCACCACCTTTCAGAAGACTGCACATACTATGAAGACATGAATGACAACGGCAGTCCCTCAAGTAAGAATGGTGCTGCTAAAACTAAAGCTATAGTCCTCTCCCAAATAGCAGGGAAGACCGTGCCAAGCGCACGAATAACTTTCTCGCAGTTCACCACCGCCATTCTACAGTTGTAATGCAATATATGAATGACAACAGCAGTCTCATAAATGAGAACGGTAATGCTAGATAATGATGTGGTCAAGCGTATGTATGACATTACGCCCAAACAAGGAGGCATGTCATACAAAGCATGTGACAAAGCTAGCACGGGATACCACACTCAGACAAGGGATCAGATCATATCAAATATTCGAGAAAAGGCTACAACCTAAGGGTCAAGACCATGGGGCATAAGCTATCTTAGGAGCCTACTTTAAACATGGTAAGAAAGTACAATACATGGAATGTACCAAAAGTTTTTGATCAGGTACAAATCCAGACATTACTCAAAGCTTGCCAAGTATATATCAAAAATTGAGTTACCAATACTTATTTAGCTCCTTACTTGCCTACCAAAATGCAATTGTGTATCTTAAATATCTATACATAATGTAGAAAAGATTACGGCATGGGTCACATCATAAGGTGACACCTTATAATAAAGGCTATGCTAAGAATCTGACTCAGAATTAGAAGACAAACAAGTTATGACCGCTCCACGTCGATATGACATATGGGAACGCGACGTCGAAGGTTAAGAAGAGCTGCCTTCCAATTGAAGAGCAAGGGATTGATCATCTAGCTCGGTAATAACAACTGATGACGGGCACACATAGCACTACAGTGAACAGAATTGTGGTAAGCAACGCGGGGATCATAATTGGCGCCGGTCCAGGCATTCTCAAAATCTTGAGACCTATACTTATAAAGGGCATGGTTATATAAAAAGGACCAATCAAATCCAGGCTAGAAACATCTAAAAAAAAATCAATGGCACGTTGCCAGCCAATTTTTGCTATTGTCTTATTCACTTTATCTTTCTGAAGATCTTCTAATAGAGACACCCTATCCATCCCACCGTGGGAAACCATAATGGAATCTAATCAGGCCTCACATTCTAAGTTGAATGTCTTGTTTTCTAAGGTGTTCGCTCGCTTTATAGCCACCTTTCTAGTTTTATCGATCTCGCTTAAAAGGCGCTCCCTTGTTTTTTTGGTATTCCTGGAAAAAGGGCCAAAATGCCATCCTCGGTAAAATAGAAGGGTGGAACCCGAGTAGTTGGCATCCCTAGCTCTCCTTTATAATAATCCTCCAACTTTTTTATCTTAGCCTCGTAATAACGAGTTACATCATTCTTCCACTTGAGAATCTCGTCCAGGTCAGCCCTGGAAGGGAGCATAGGAATTACATCCGACTTGAGAGAGGTGCACGTAGCTGGAGTCCTCGGAGGATCACTTTCCACGCTCATACGCAGTGCAACCTCTTTGTCCATCTACACAATCCTTTGCCTTAACCTTTTGATCTCATCTTTATATACAACCCCATATATACTCTCGACATTCTTTAATTAGACCTCTAATTCTGCTACTCTGGCTAGGGCTGAAGCTAATTTCTCATTGAGGGCGGCCACCTCTAAACCATGATTGAAGGGACCAAACCGAGAAAATTAAATAAGTCCATAATAAAACTAATAAGCTAGAAAATAATACAAGAAGCTCATAATTTTTGCAGAGAAATGTTGTTCAGTAAACAAACATCAAAATCATGTCAAGTGTTGTAAAATAAGAGACATTACTTATCCCAAAGTCTTATTGTCTAAGGAACATTGGGAAAAGGTAGGGTTGTGCTAACAAGAAAGGTCATGCGAGGGTCATAGCAGGCTCATTCCCAGTGATCTAGGGGTTGTTAGGCTGTCACATCGAAGTCATTTTTGTTGTTCAAAATTTTTGATCTAGTGTGGGGTAGAAAAACTCTAAGACATCTCGAGATCATTGTAGCAAAGCCTCCGCCCACTAACTCTTGGTCTCCTCTTGCTTAAGCTTTTCCGAGTAAGAGGCAATCCTGCCCCGAGCAACTTGTAATGATTCCTCAAGCTCACATATTATTAACGCAGCTTTTCTCCTTGTGTCATTTAGAGCTTCGATCAATTGAGATCTCGTTTTTCTGCTTTGCCTTGTAAAGTCACCAAATAACCTATGGGGGACAGTTATCCATCTATCGTTGCGTGGATGAGAAGGCCCGGAACCTACGGGAAAGGCAGGAACAATGTCCAAGCAAGACACCGAAATTGTTCTCCCATATTCAGCAGCCTCTTTCTCACTAAGCAGTCCGGCAATTTATGCAGACATCTCCTCCAATTGTTTTTTGTATTGTGCAATTTCATTTCTACAAACTATACCATAGATCTCTTCACCCTCCTCTAGGTTCTGCTTTATCCCTTCCAACTCTAACGCCGCATCCCCCAACCACGCGCATAGTTTTCTATTGCAATCATACTGATGCTCAAATGTGTCTTTGACATTTTTGAGCTCCTCACGAGCAAACTTCGACTTCATTTCAAGTCTACCATCCTCATCCCTAAGTTGGGCGACCACATATTAAGGAGCATCCTCCGCCTTAATCGCATCAGAACCTTTAAGGTCAGGAATGATAGTGGAGGCAGAAGCATCCTGATGATGGGCATAGTTAGTGTTAAACAGAGCATAAGGAGAAATAACTTAAATCAATAATAAAATAAAATTTGGTTACATAATCAAGACATAATAGATAAAGTTTTAGCATTGAATATCCACCATTTATTACAATATCTCTACTTTTCCATGTACTTAAAGATCATGCGTAAAATAACAAGGATACAAAAAGCTCAATCATTAATATAGGTTCTAAGATGAAGCAAAAACCACTTTAAGTAGGGACTATCAGGTGAGAACGAACCATTTACTAGTGTGTATCGCCATCGATGCAACACGAAATCGCTAAGGTCCTCCTTTTCTTGAACTGCCTGATCTATCCTAGATAATAATTCATGAGTTTTATATTTAAGCTCTGCACAAGACTTGTTTAACTCTTTTTCACGGTTGCATATAGCCACAGCTTTTAAACCAAGGCGACCTAAAGTTTTTTTTCGAGCCTAGCCTCAATCTCTCTCTACGGTTTTGCGAACACATTCTCCCCAGAATACTAAACAAAACAATAAGGAAAACGTGATTATTTGTAAGATAACAGAACAAAAATCATATTCCATTACACACACTAAAATAGATTTTAGAATCTTCACACAAAAAGGAGACAAAAAATGAGATTAAACATCTATATCAAATGGAGAATTTGGATTAACCTTGTGTGCAGATGTTTTCTCTCCTTCCTCGGATTACAGGTCTCCATGGCCAACCTCAACCATCTCCCTCCCAGTGGAGTGCTCATAATGGTCGGGAGCAACATTTTACACCACTACCTTTTTACTATTCCACTTACCTCGGCAATATTCATAGATCGAGGTTACCAGGGACTCATCTTTCAGGAAGTCAACCTTGACCTCCCTTCCAAAGTCACGCATAACCAAAGCATAAAGACCATAAGTCACATCTGAAGTGAGATTATTAAGCTCCTCTTCCGTTTGGGTCACTTTCTCCGTCATCACTTCCAAATCCTTTGCCACATTAGCTAGTGCCTCGTCCTTCTCCACCAACTCGAGCTCTTTTGAAGATCGAGTACCCTCTACAGCCTTGGCTCCCTATCAGCCCTCCATTGGGACCTTCTAGCATCTTCTTCAGCCTTGACCTTAGTAGAGGCTAGTGTAGCCTTCTCAGTATTAGAGGCGATAAGATTAGCCTTAAGTTTAGCCACTTGATCAAGAAGCATAGCCTGTGTGCTCTCCTTCACTTGTGCCTTCATCGTCAAGGTCGCAGTCTATATAAAGCTAAAGTCAGAAAGACGTAAGTAGAAAAAAGGTGATTAAAAGAAGAGAAGGAGAAAGATAAGATCACTCATGTATGACCAGAGTTTCTCCAGTTCAGATAAGAATTCAGAAGGAGACACCTCAAGGGCCATGATGGGAAGGAAGGAAGGCGGGGATGATGAGACAACTTGTGGTAGAGTTTGTTCCGCAGTTCTCCCCACTCTCTTTATAAAAGCAGATATAGTTCATTCGGTCATGATCAGGTAGCCCGTACAGGGGGCAGAATCATTCTATGAAGAAGAAGCAATCTGCATAGATGGGGTAGAGATAGGTAGGGAAGGAATGGCCTTAGTAGGAAGAGGTAGAACATCCAAAGCAAGGGGAGGGGGAGTAATATTTAATTTCTTGGAAGTAGGGGAATTACCAGATCCCTTATGTGGTCTCTTTGAGGCTTGGCTCTTCTTTAAAGCCTTGTGAAGCTTGGAAGCGATTTCGGCATGCATTGTACCTACAAAGGAAAAGGAGGAGCAAGATTAAAATCATAAGGTTAATAATTCTCAAAAATCTACTGCAAGTAACTTATACCCCCAGATTCAGTTGAAGAAGAAAATGGCCTAAATATGCTATGACAGAATGTGTGATGAAGATGCGGTAGATTATGGTTTTCAATTTTGTTCTATTAAAAATTTATTTATTTTCCTATCCTTTGCCTCGAATCTTAAAACCAGTCATCTATGGGAATCATATAATCTTTCATTTTCCTCAAAGGAGATGGTGTGGACAAAATGTGGATGAAAGGAAGAAGGAAAGCCGTCTATGTTTGAAATAAAAAATTAAAACTCAGCCCACTTTTCTGTTTTTCTAAGAACATCAGGAAAAAATGATTCCCTAACATGAATGTAAAAGAAACCATCATCTCCCTTTAAAGGATTCTTCCTAACTTTAAAGAGAAACCGAAATTCCTCGCTAGTAAGATTGAAGCCATTTTCGGCATATAGAATGAAAGTAGCCAAGACAAGAGTATAGGAAAGAGGGAAAAGTTGGACAGGAGCAATATCAAGGGAAGTAAGCCATTGACAAATAGTTGAGTGCATGGGGAGATAAAAACCACATTGGATGTGTTCTGGAGTAAAGGAGATGAACCTGGCTGATGGCATATTAATGCGTTCATGAGGTTCAGGAACCCTAGCATCATAACCAGAAAACCCAAATTGTTTGAGAACGCTGGTGACATCTTCCAACCGAGCAATTTCAGAGGGGAGAAGTGTAGAGGAAGACAAAGGGGAATCCATTTCAAAGTTTTAAGATTACTTCAAAGAAGGATCAAACAAGAATCGAGGCAAGTTCTCCTAGTTCGAGTCTAAAGAAAAACCCCAAATTTGAAAATCAAAGATCAATCTAATAGAAATTCTTATCGAGCAAAATGGTAAATAGAAATTAATGGAAGATTAGGAAAAGTTATACGTACCTTAATTTGAATAATGGACACACGATCGAAGTAATAAAGGATTTTTGTGAAACGCGGATCGACTGCTAAAATAACAAGTACAAAGATTGAGAAGGATCTGCCTAGAAAATGAAAAGCTTAATTAAACAACGGTTTGAAAACAGACCAATAAGAGAAGGGCGTGTGTACAAGAGCATTGAATGAAAGAATAGTTGAAAAGACTTTTCCCACTGCTGAAAAGAAAGGAAGATTAAATGGAACTGATAAGATGGGCGGAATGAGTGCTTGAAACGACAAGTCTACAATGACCTGCGGTCGCCCCAGACTTGGAGTGCAACATCCGTTCTTACACCTGAACAGCATTGAAGGAAGATAGGATAGGGTATGACACCAGAAGGTTGGCCATATATATAAAATGATAGATACAAAGAAGGAGTTGATCAATCAAACTCATGCTGCATAGGGAGCCATCTTGGAGCCACAATGCTTAATCCGACCTGAACCCTATAGTCAAGGGAATCGCAATAGAAGACAAATGCTATACTCATAAGAAAATAGAGGCAGGTCATAACAACAATATAAAAGATCAAAGCGGAATAAGAATACTGCGCCAAAGCCAAAGAGGCAATACATGCAGAACTGGGCGGACCGCACCGCCAAAGCCCATACTATGTCAACACCTACAAGTACAGGTTTGTACCAGCACATACTGGGGGCCACCTAGGCAGTACCATAAGGGATCACAAGTACCCCAATGGGCTGCATACAGGGCCACTCAGGATACGCTTCAACACAGAACCATACTTATAGGTAGACAACAAAGATATAGAGCTCCTCCCTTCTCTCATTAGCAACCCGAGCATACTGGCAATAGGGGCAACTCAACTTACAATCAACTTAGTTCATGGCTAGCCCCGAATATATTCAAAGCACATGTCAAATCATCGATCATAATGAAACAGGGTAGTGCATCTCTATTTCTGCCAAGTATGATAGCAGGTTAAGCAAAGAACAACAGGGTTGTCAGCACATCAATATGCCTAGAACATCAGGCGATAATCATCACCACACCTCTTCGCATACATATCCCAAAGCCTCATGGTGGCCCTCCAGTACTCTTTTTAAGACATATGCCTCTTCAAGTTAGAAGAAGGCCGACCCACATAGGCTTAAGCTTCCTGCCCAATTTTTTAGTCACCCCACTTCAATTTTTTGCCCTCCCTCCAATGCCATGACTTCCCGTCTAAGAAACATCACCAATCCAGACACAACAAACAAGCACCATGGATGAATAATAGGTGGCGATATCTAAAGGTGGCGATTGAAGCAAGGGATAAAAGGCAATCGTGACAATCAACAATGCACTTTTCCATACTATAAAAGGAGGCACTAGAAGAAGTAGAAAGGGGGGATTTTCCAAAGTCAAAATTTCATGATAAAAAAAATCAAGAGATATTGTATTCTTCTGGAAAATTGTAATCTTCTGTATCAAAAAATAATATATAGTGGATAAACCCGTGAACGTAGGATTAAGAATAATCCAAACCACGTAAAAAAAATTATGTCCCTTTATTTTCATTATTTTTTCTTTGTCTGTATTGCATTAAATTGTGAATTGTGATTCCATTGCAAAACCATTCCGACATTCCAACAAACAATTGTAGTGCTACAGGACTATGTAAACATCCAGTAATATAGTCACTTCCTAAAGGCGGATTTAATACACGTTAAATCTGTTGATTCAAATTCATGGGAGTAATCATCACCAAGGTTGCTCCTTGTTCTAGTTGAGTATTGTAAAGCCGAAAAACTTCAGCCATAACTGTATATGCTTATCATGTTAAAAAACCATTGCTATGTTTACTAATAACAATTTCATTTAACTCTGTTATGTATGTTTATTCATCCAGTTTGTTTGATCTAGGTCTAGACTTTCTTATCATGAATCTGTATATGCTTATGTTGTTTGATTTGTTATTGTTATTTAAAAAAAAGGAGGAAAAAAACAAATTAAATTTTGGAATATTCTTGTTAATAAGTCAGTTTTCTTATTAGAAGATTTAGATTTGAATGTACATATAAATTGCTATGTGAATAAAACTTTGAAATAACTGTATTAATTAATATTTGTTGTTTTAAATCATTCTAAAACAAATTATTCTAATTAAAAAAGAGAAACGTTAAATTAGTGATTTATTTCTTTTTTTACAATTGTTCTATTCTTGTATTGAATCTTTGTTTAAAATGAAACATTATATTTCACAAGCTACTTGCATATTATTTTAGTTTGTCTTAAATTTTATTTTGGATTGTATGTGTTTATAAGTTTATATATTTATATAATACCTTTTGTGTGTGTGCATTTATATTTAACTCAAAGTTTCAAAACTGTCTTTTGTATAAGATATAATATTAAACTTTTAAACAACTTTAATTAGATATTAAATTCATTGATTTATCGCATGTAATATAAATAAAGTCTATTTCAATTTAAACTGCTATGCAAAATATTTATTGTGCATGTATATATATTTATTTTTATATATAAACATATATACATATATATACATACACACAATTACACACAGAGATATCTTTATTTTCAAAAAAAAGCTTTCATGTTCTAGATGACAATTGCATATATAGAGGAGAAATGTGTCTATTGCGGTGTAAATCCAAACACCTAAACAATGTTCACATTAACTATGTACATTTTTCATATGTTGCACTTACACTATACACATGGATGTATTTGATGTGCTCATCATGACATATAATTAATTTAGATTAAATTAAACTAATTTTAAATAACTATAATAAAATAAAGGAAATCTCAAAAGGAAAATTTAGAGAAGTTCTAAATGAATTTAGACTACACAGGCTCAACAAAAATCTAAAATATTAAAAAAATTTGAAATTCGCCCATTTCTTTTGCTATGGGCTAGCCTAGTCGTTTTAGTGAGGGTATGGCTGGAAGGAGAAGGGAAGTTGTCTAGATTCGAAATAAAAAAGTATTAATCGATCAATATTTGGGTCTTATGAGGAATAGATGGAAGAACTATTTTTTTGGCTTAAGCGTAATAGAATCCAAAATCACCCTTAGAAGGACTCTTATGGATGTTAAATAAAAATTGAAGTTCTTCACATGAAGGAGACGTACACTTCTCAGCATAATGGATAAAAGTAGCAATTATAAGGGTATAAGAAATGGGAACAAGTTGGATGGGAACGATACCGATAGTAGTTAGCCATTCGTGAAGAATTTGATTAGGAGTAGATAAAGTCCATACCATATATGCTAGAAGTAATAAATATAAAACCATTGGGAGAAGTATGGATGCATTCATGAGACTTTGGAATTCTACCCACGTAACCCTCGAATCCAAAATAATTTAGAATGCTCTCTATTTCCCTTAGTTTTGTTATCTTAGATGATAAAGATAAAAGAGATGAGGAAGTGGATGCCATATCGAAACTATTTGGTTGATTATCGACTGCTGTTAAAATACAAGAAAAATCAAACTATAAAAGAAAGAAGACCCTTACTTTAGTTGGGAAAAGGAACGATTAATGAGAAGACAAGATAAGCAACAAGGGTATTCTCTTTTCAAAAGCAAGTAAAAAAATGGAGACGAGGAGGAGGAAAGATATATACTTACCTCGATCAGAATCTCAACCACACAATCGTAATGATGAAAAATCCCTAAAACATCAGTTGATTAATGACAAGGAAGATTAGTGCAAGAATCAATACAAATATTCTTAGCAGTCAAAAAGACTAAAGGTGTAGCTTTTCAAAGGATCGGCTAGTAAGGAAGCGACATGTGTGCCTGAGCATTAAATGCAGAACAGCAATAAATACTTTTTCCTTTTTGAAAAGAAGAAAGAGAAATTATAGAAGTGATGGGTTGTTCAGAAAATATGAAAGTAGAGATAAGTCCACACCAATCCACAATCGCTACAGAGTTGGGGGTAAGTGTTACATTCATATTTTTCAAACGTTGTCAAAGTGAAATTAATACAAGCACTGAGCCCGGAAGAACTTCTCCCATATAGAAGACAAAATATGGAAAGGAAGCAAGAACAAAATACAGATAGTACTACGAAAAAATCCAGAGTCGGTGGCAAAACATAAAGACTGCATCCTCCCATTCAGCGTAACTTTGGCACTATAACACAGGCCCAAAAACTTGAGATGACTATAAAGTGTAAGAACTGTGAGGAATGCGGAATATGGATCTTAAGGCTAGAATGAACACTAGAGGGGGGTGAATAGTGTTTATAAGAAATTACTAAATCTTTTTGAGTTATTGTTGATTTGTACACAAATGTATGTAATATTCAAACATAGATATAATCATAGATGCAGAAATAAAGTAAATGTAGTAAAGGAAAGAACACACCGGATTTTATACTGGTTGTGAGTTACCCTACATCCAGTCTCGCACAACTAAGTACGGATTTACTTTCAAAAGCAATCCAACAATTACAACCCTCAGTTTCAAGGCTACGAGGTACACCCTCCAGAATCACAATCCTCTGGGTAGAGATACTTGATTTCCGGGGCAACAAGTTCACCCAATTGATTTCCAAGGCTACAATCACACCTTTTCTCGCTTGATTGATTTCCAAGGCTATAATCACACCTTTTCTCGCTAGATAGATTACAAAGAAGCCTATAACTCTGAATATCACTGGGATCTTGTTGAGATAGTGATATAGAATCAAACAAGAGATTATCTAGTTAGATTCAATGTTGATTTCGGTAGAGTAATGATAGGATTTTGAATAAGAAAATGTGGAAGAAGAAGAGAAGTGAAAAACCAAAAAATCTGATCTAAAATTCGTTGAAACCAACCCCTATTTATAGAGAACAACAGCCATGTCTATTCATGAAAGGTTATGGCGAATAGACACTTCTTTTGAAATTCAAATTTTTGGTCCTAACTGACACTATGTCGACATGGGGTACTAGGGCATGTCGACATCCCAAAGGAAATTTTGATGTTTTTTTTCTTTGAAAATAACCTTTATCTTATATTAAAACTATTTTAAACTTTATTAATATACTTGACTATAGATAAAATACATAGATAAATATAGAGAATAATATATATATATAATTTTACTATAATTTTATATTTAAATCTAAGTAAATATTAAAAGTTAAATATATTAAAAGATAGTTTAAAACAAACGAAGTTTAAAACAAGAATTTATTTAAGAACAAAATCAAAGAATATTTTTTAAGGCTAAAACATCTTTTTGAAAATCATTTGAAAAGATATATTTTAAGGCTAAAACAATTTGAAAAGCAGTTTTGAAAATCATTTTGAAGTAGTTTTGCAAGCTTCTTCCTGTAGAATATCTCATCATATCAGGACTCGAGAACTTGTACAAAACCAGGATGTTCATGGGTTTGTAAGCCACTTGTCATAGGTTTGTAAGCTACTTGTCGTGGGTTTGTAAGCCACTAAAAAGGTAGAAATGGGTTCCACCCCAAAAGAAAAATGGAGTGAAGATTTCAGTGCTATTATGAAGTTTTAACATAATTCTAGACTCAATACTTATCTTGAAATCTTGAACTCTTGATAATCTTGATATTCTTGATACTCATGAGTCTTCAATCTTGATATCTTGAATCTCTATATTGTACAGTCTTCATTCTTGGTACCTGCATGGTTAAATCCTACATATACATATATATCTAAACTATAATGTTAGTATTTATACTTTATAATCTTATTCTAAGGTTGTTGTCATCAAAACCATCATCTCAAGGACTAACAATCTCCCCCTTTTTGATGATGACAACCTTTGTTTATAAAATATTACTTCTATCCTAATAACTCCCCCTAAATCTAATAACTCCCCCTTAATCTATGCCTAACTCTCCTATTTTATATTTCTCCCCCTTTGTCATCAACAAAAACAAATAAACTCTAAACTATATAACTCCCCCTCATTCTTGTACTCAAGTACCTGCATTAATAAACTATATAATAGAGTATATTAAGAAATAACTATACTTATAGACATGATATTCAATCAACGATTATAAATATATCAATGTATATTTATACAATCATCAAACCATACCAAGTGTTAATCAAATCAATAAAAACAACCAATTTCAATCAAAGTAATCAATTCAAACAAAGTAATTAAATAAAGCAATCAAATTAAACATTACGAGGAACTTCCACCCATCCTTCTTCTCCGAAAATAGGGTCTGCTTTGATGGCATCCCAATTTTCATTGTCATTTGTGAGAGAGACAGAAGGATGTGCTTCGTTATCATCCTTGTGCAAGGAAGAAATCATCCATCGAATTGCCTCGAAATGCCTTTCTTGCTCCTTGATCATCTGCATTTGACTCAATTCTAAGTGTCGCTGGTTACGAAGAATGAACGAGAGAATATTCTTGAATGAATTAAGAGTTTCTTCAAGATTCTCGGATAAGTTATGAATTGAATTAGCCATTTTTGAAATTGTGAGAAGAATGAGAGATAGAATAGATAAGAAATAATATTCAGTAATGAATTCTGGAAGAAATGGGTATATATAGGTGTAGAAATTCGTTTGAAATGAATAGACATATGGTAGTTATTCAAATTTCAAATTCAAAATGAAGTGTCATTTCTGACCAGTACATGTCGACATGGTCAAAGGGGGGATGTCGACATGGTCCAGTGAATTTTGACGACCTTTTTGATTTTGTGAATAATTGTGTGTATATATATATTTATATAATATACTAACATTTATTCAAGAGATAAGAAAAGCTAGATAACAGAAAAGGAAATCAATTTCATTGCATAATAGGATAATACAATGATTAACCATAAAGAACTACATAAACACTCAAATTAAAACAAACTTAAACTAATTCGACATGATATGAAAATATAGAACTAGTTAGAGGATGATGAAGATGAAGATAATCCAAGTTTCTTGCTGACTTTGGAGAAAAACTTGTTCATCTTGGATGATATTTTGTCCAACTTCTTACTAACGGATCTTTTAAGAACCCGTTGATTCTCAACAATAATCTTTTGGTTTTTGAGAAGGGTTTTGTTGGTAGGATTGGAGGGATATTTAATACTTTCTAGGGATGTTTCACCTTCTTCTTCTTCTTCTATTTCCATTTCATCCCTTTCTTCTTCTTCCTCTTCCTCCTCTTCCATTTCTTCATGAGCCAAACGCTCTTCCTTTTCGGCAAGAGTCTCATAAGGTTGAAAAACATATGGAATTTTCATGAGAGAAATGTTTGAGATATTAAAAACTTTTCTTGAAATAAATTCTTCTCCTTTGAAATTTACTCTGAAATAGTTGAAAATCCGAGTAAGGTAAATTTCATGGTATAAAGTGTTTTTTCCCATTTCAAAATTTTTAGGACGAAGTTCATCCAAAATAACTTGCGCCCAATTGATATCATAATTTCCGAAAATAGCAAAAAGTGCTTTGCACACTTCTGAAGTAGGATTGTTAAAATTTCCCGATCTTGGGGTCAAAGTATGTTGTAAAAGAAGATTGACAATTCTTGCTTTAGGACAAAAGTTTCGATTTTTAAATTCAAAGTTTTCTTCTCCTTAAAAAATATGATGAAATGTCTCACGATCATGTTCATCGATTTGAAAACTAGAAAGATTCATTCCCGTGCTTTTGCAATTGAGAATGGTACCCAAAAGATCACAATTCAAAATAATTTTAGTGCCTTTGACACTACTCCAAATTTCATTATCATTTCCTTCATAAAATTTTCGATTGAGATTTGCATAGAAAATTTTAACAAGATTTGGGTAACAAACAAAATCATTTTGAGAAGAATCAACAAGACTAAGAATTTGATTGTTTGCAAAAAGAGTATCAATTTCATAAGAAGCAAAATCTTGAAAAATAGCAAACTTTCCGGGATGGACTTTTCCATAGTTAGCATAATTGATGTATGCTTTTATTGCCTCCGGATTATTGAGGAGTTGCTCTTTCAAGTTTCTGGAAAGTCTCATGGTGGAGGGGTTACTTGAAGAAGCCATTAAAGTAGAGAGTAGAGAGCTTGAAGTTTTGAAGAGAGGGTTTGAATTTGAAAATGAAAGTGAAAAGTTGTGACAAAAGATAGTGAATAAATAGATTTTTGAAAGACATGTTCTCTGGTCAAAAGATGCCTTTTCAAAGTATTGAATGAAGTGAAAAGGTGGAGGGAAATTCAACCATTTGAATTCAAATTTTGAATTTTAAATTCTAGTACCTATGTCTACATCAGGGTAGGGACCATGTCGACATATGCCTATGAATTTCTATGATTTATTTTTCCTAAGAATTCTAATATATATACTTATTATTTTAATGTATATATATATCTGAAATATTACTAGAATTATAGTATATTCCAGAAAATATTATTAGATTATTAAAAAATAATAAAAGTAAAATAATAATAAAATTATAATAATAATAAAATAAAAAATAAATTTAAAATTCAATCAACACACCAATTCAAAATCAATCAATCAAACAATCAATCATCTAATTCTAAGCATGCAATTTTAATCAATTGTATTGTAAATGTGTACCTTTTTCTGAATCCGTTTCCTTGAATTTGTTGAAGTCGTGAACTGCCGTGAAACACAAATTTGAGTTATCTGTCTTCTGATCATCATCGCTTGAGGACGGGTCTGAGTCATCTAGAGTAGCAGTAAATGCATGCTTCCATTTCTTTACTGAATCATTGTGTATAGGAGGATTCTGCCTTTCTGGATACGGACAGTCTCTTTTGATATGACCTGGTTCATCACAGTTGAAACATTTGACATTGTTTGGCACTGCATTCTGATTTCCAGAATTCTTATAGTTGTTTCTGTTGAGATTATTCATCTTTCTGTATTTCAGGAATTTCCGAAAATTCCTGGTCATAAATGCTATCTCTTCATCATTATCACTGTTTGAGTCTGATCCGTCGGTTAATGCATTGAATGCCATTGATTTCTTTTCAGATTCTTTGCTTTCTCTTCTCCCGATCATTTGGACTTCAAACGACATTAGATTTCCAATCAATTCTTCTATCTTTAAGGTACTGATGTCATTTGCCTCTTCAATTGCAAGTGTCTTTTGATCCCATTCTGGAGTGAGAGAATTTAAAATTTTTCTGACTTGATCTTCTCTCGAAAAATCCTTTCCTAAGGATATTAAAGAATGCACAATATCTTGAAATCGACTATACATATCTGAAATAGACTCATTAGTATTCATTTTAAATAACTGAAACTGATTTATGAGCATGGAAATTTGGGACTGTTTAACTTTGCTTGTTCCTTCGTGAGTCACTTGCAAAGTTTTCCAGATTTCATATGCAGACTTACAAACTGACACTCTATTAAATTCATTCCTATCAAGTGAACAAAACATAATATTCATTGCTTTAGAATTATTTTGTGCAACAGTCTTTTGCTCAGTAGTCCACTGTGCAAAATTAGTTATGGGTTCAGAATATTCAGTTTGTGTGATATTCCAAGTATCTAATCCTACAAATTGTAAATATATTTTCATCCTACATGCCCAATATGCATAGTTACTGCCATTAAAAAGTGGTGGTCTGGCAGTAGACTGACCTTCTACAAAAGAACTAGTGACAGGGATACTAGTGTTAATAACAGTACCAGTGTTGGTAGCCATTTTGAAAACTTTTCAAAATTCATATTATGAAACTTTTGAAAACCTTGCTCCAATACCAAATGTGAGGAATGCAGAATATAGATCTTAAGGCTAGAATGAACACTAGAGGGGGGTAAATAGTGTTTATAAGAAATTACTAAATCTTTTTGAGTTATTGTTGATTTGTACACAAATGTATGCAATATTCAGACACAGATATAATCACAGATGCAGAAATAAAGTAAATGCAGTAAAGGAAAGAACACACCGGATTTTATACTGGTTCGGAGTTACCCTACATCCAGTCCCGCACAACTAAGTACGGATTTACTTTCAAAAGCAATTCAACAATTTCAACCCTCGGTTTCAAGGCTACGAGGTACACCCTCCAGAATCACAATCCTCTGGGTAGAGATACTTGATTTCCGGGGCAACAAGTTCACCCAATTGATTTCCAAGGCTACAATCACACCTTTTCTCGCTTGATTGATTTCCAAGGCTACAATCACACCTTTTCTCGCTAGATAGATTACAAAGAAGCCTATAACTCTGAATAGCACTGGGATCTTGTTGAGATAGTGATAGAGAATCAAACTAGAGATTATCTAGTTAGATTCAATGTTGATTTCGGTAGAGTAATGATAGGACTTTGAATAAGAAAATGTGGAAGAAGAAGAGAAGTGAAAAACCAGAAAATCTGATCTAAAATTCATTGAAACCAACCCCTATTTATAGAAGAACAACAGCCATGTCTATTCATGAAAGGTTATGGCGAATAGACACTTCTTTTGAAATTCAAATTTTTGGTCCTAAGTGATACTATGTCGACATGGGGTACTAGGGCATGTCGACATCCCAAAGGAAATTTTGATGTTTTGTTTTTCTTTGAAAATAACCTTTATATTATATTAAAACTATTTTAAACTTTATTAATATACTTGACTATAGATAAAATACATAGATAAATATAGAGAATAATATATATAAAATTTTACTATAATTTTATATTTAAATCTAAGTAAATATTAAAAGTTAAATATATTAAAAGATAGTTTAAAACAAACGAAGTTTAAAACAAGAATTTATTTAAGAACAAAATCAAAGAATATTTTTTAAGGCTAAAACATCTTTTTGGAAATCATTTGAAAAGATAATTTTTAAGGCTAAAACATTTTGAAAAGCAGTTTTGAAAATCATTTTGAAGTAGTTTTGCAAGCTTCTTCCTGTAGAATATCTCATCATATCAGTACTCGAGAACTTGTACAAAACCAGGATGTTCGTGGGTTTGTAAGCCACTTGTCGTAGGTTTGTAAGCTACTTGTCGTGGGTTTGTAAGCCACTAAAAAGATAGAAATGGGTTCCATCCCGAAAGAAAAATGGAGTGAAGATTTCAGTGCTATTATGAAGTTTTAACATAATTCTAGACTCAATACTTATCTTGAAATCTTGAACTCTTGATAATCTTGATACTCATGAGTCTTCAATCTTGATATCTTGAATCTCTATATTGTACAGTCTTCATTCTTGGTACCTGCATGGTTAAATCCTACATATACATATATATCTAAACTATAATGTTAGTATTTATATTTTATAATCTTATTCTAAGGTTGTTGTCATCAAAACCTTCATCTCAAGGACTAACAGGAACCAATCTGCAACCTTAATACCCATTTGATAGGTAGAACTGCGGTATAAATTCTAGGTATCAAAATATGAAGATTGCGCTACAGCTCCAAAAAAAGACAAGACTTAAAAAGTTGGAACCGCGGCATAGTTTTAAAAGTAACAGTGAGATGTAGAATGTGCCGCGGCCCCAAAAGTAACACTGATAATACAAAACTACGGCACAAATCCTTAAGCAACTATACGCAAGTAGGTATGCATCACAGTCTTAAACTAGCATTTAAAGTGGCAAATTGTACGCCACAATTTGGCATCAACATACAAAAGCTATAAGGGTCAACCGCCATCTTGATATAACATTGAAGTGATATAACAGTGCCACTGTTCTAAAAATATTGCCCACAAATATAGAGACTTGAGGAATTAGGTAGTACGAAAAGGCTGCAACACGAACAAGAGCCGAACCTCATTCCTAAAAGTCAAACCAAGAGATCCCAACTCCATCCCCAAGATCGTTAAACCTAACTCAAAGACACGGGCAACGGCATAGTCCTCATCGATGAAAATGGCACAGAACAGAGTCAAGCAAAGTGGTTACTCTCCAAAATAGTAGTGTAGTCTCTTCTACTAAGCCATACAGCTCAACTCCAACACTGCGCTTTGCATATATTTCAGATCGAATAGTGTAGTATAGCTTCGGCAGTGTTGATGCAGTACAAAGACTATGCGGTACACTGCCCTAGACATAATGAAGGCACAACTCCCAGTAAACTAAAGCGAAGTCCTGGAATGCTAATAATAGTGTAATTCTTCCCAAAATGGGAGGCAGTTCCTTATTGTGGGTTCATCTACACATATGTGCGGTCCACAAGCCTATTTCTTTACAAAATTGGAAAGTCACAGTCTATTCAAATTTGGGCTTTTCCGCTTTAATTTCAAACTTCACACCTAAGTTCAAAATTCAACCGCTCAAGTTATAGTTTTCCATCGAAGGCCATGTTAGTGATCCATGCACATCAAATAGGCGAGATGGATAGTCGACATGTGGCATGATCCAAAGGCAAGTATCAAGAGAGCGAAAGAGTAATATTGGCTATCCCTTTGAACCTCTATATACTATAAATGGATAGGATACTGTAGAAGAAAGGGGGAATTTTGTACTTTACTTTTTTTGGACACACAAATAAAAAATTATACTCTCTGTCATTTTTGTTTGTACTAAGAGTTAAGTAATAAGAAATAGACATTTTTACCCGTAGACGTAGGATTGCTTAACATCCGAACCACATAAATTCTCCGTGTCCTTTTTATTGCTTTTAGTACTTTATTTGACTGTTTTAGTCCTTTGTTTCATATTAGAATTGAGATAAGTTGAAATCAACGAATTGATTATTAACATTTCGAACATTCTCCCACATAATTGTGTAAGAGTTAAGGCAACTTAATTATTGCACTAAAAGGTAGTCTTAATATTACTTAATTTTGTTAATTCATAATCACAAAGGCATTCAATGCTCTGATTACTCCATAAAAAATATTTCGCTGTTTCTGAGAAGAAAATTTTATTAACATTTTTTGGCGCTAGAAAGAGGGCATAATTTCCCTTTCCGGCAAACTTTACTTACATTTCCTTTGGACACCAATATATTCCCATGAATCCAATAGAGTCTAATACCCCTCCTAATCAGGAAAACATCATCTTACCTCAAAAATGCAAAAATGCCACTCCTCACCTCCATAACCTAATCTCAAGCAGGCGCCTCTACAGAGTTTACCTCAGATCTTGTCGCTACAACTCTTCAAGCCTTCACAAACCAATTAAACCAAAATTGTTGAATATGCAAGTATATGATTTTTGTTTGATGATAAAAAACATATATATATATATATATATATATATTCATTTAAATGTATTTGTTAATGTACTATTTTGTTTTTCACATAATTAAATAAATATTTGCTGAATAAAATAAATAACACGGAATTTAAATTCAAACAGATATTTTATTCAAACAAATATTTATTACAATTTTAAGTAGTACAAATTTGAGCTCTCACTATATATATACAAATTCAATTACAATACAAATTTGATTACATCACAATTTTTCATTTACAAATGCACCTCACTACAATTCACTCATTCACCTGTATTTATCTTCAACTTCATTCCAGATTGAATCCAGCATCTAAATTATCTGCAAAAATATACACTGGCATAGTAAAATTGAAAATCAATTATTTTTGTAGTGTAAAATAAAATGTAATTTTGAAAATATTACTTGCCTCAGTTATTTGGGTTATTCGTCATCATTTAATTTTGAATTCATCATACACGAACAACTTGTGACATGCACAATGTATCACTGTACATGCCACAAGTCCGTGCACACCAATGTACGCTTGATAAAATTACAGGGACATGTGAGCACAAGGTCAAACCCAAATCAAAAGTCAGGTTCAACTCAAGTGAAATAAATATTAAGTCACGATATTGAGCACAAGGTCAAACCCGAGCTTTAAGCTGGATTCAACTCTGGTGCAATACAAAACTATGGGTCAAGATACATACAACACAGCCTCGACCAAAAAAATTGGAATATACACTTGAACCAAGAATGGCCAGAATCAAACAACAAAGTGAACCATAAATTGATACAAGACATGCATACAACTCAACACACCAATGCAATCAATTGAGGCTACGAACCAGGTTCAGACTCAAGTACAATGCAACAATACCAAAGTGAAGCCACCAATGGAACCTGACTCGAAGCAACGCAACAGTGACTTCAACATAGTAATATACAGTGCAGAAGTGATGATCATCACAAAAAGGCAAACAGACCAAATCAAGCAGTGGACAGGGAAACCAAGTATACATGAATATCAACAACAGTTCAACATATGTACACAGTGAAGTATTGAAACATTCTCAACCAAGACCACTTCAAGAAATAGTAAACAAAAAGGTGTAGCAGATATTAATGGCACCAGTAATAACATGCAATACAGTGAATTACAACATCAAGACAAAGTCAGAGATGAATGAATATTGACGCACACTGGAATATACATTGCAACCAAGTGCAATTTCAAGAGGAACACAGGACAGTGAACAATGAAGTACACATCATAAATTGATGAATGTGTGTACATATATATGATGTATGTAGTGATAACTAGTACCACAACTCGAATGGTACAAGTGCAATGACCAGAAGCAATATCAGTGCAACGGTGATGTACAAAACATAAATGAGGTAGCATTTTCAAAATTATCAAAGCAAGTTCGAACAAAGCCAGATGTTAACATGAATAAACAATGTCAAGTTCAAGTGCCAGAAACCCAAAGCCGTGATACTCACAAAATCAGAGAATACGATGAACAAGTCAGAAAAATGAACGGAATCGAACAGTTCAAAATCAACCCGTGGTAATCAAGAAATCAAACAAGTTAGAATCGAGCCGTGGTGAACAAGCACCGAAATTATACGAATTGAAGAAGTTGGAAATCATCACTAGCATCCATACAAAGATAAACGGTCAAGCCAAAAATTATCAGACGAATTCAATGAGTATATTCGAACGCAAATATAGGAATTCGAATCCTATTTAAACCCGGTAACATCATAGGCTAAAATTCATTCGAGTTCAAGCAACAAAGAATAATCATTCAACTCAAATCAAAAGGTCGAGCAGAATCAATATCGAAAAAGGGAAAAAATTGCATACCATTTTGACAATCGAACTCGACCTAATTGAAGCAGCCGTGAACGAATCAATCGAAGAAAGCAATCAAAGCATCAGCTATCAATTTAAGCGGCAACTTCAATTTACCCAAAAGCCTTAGTTTTTGTGAAGAGGAACGAACGATCAAGAAGCCGACATTTTTCACAAACAAAAGAAAACACGGGCCGAATAATATAAAAGAAAACAAAAGGGGGTCGGCCTTGTTTTATTTTGTTTTTAATTATATAAAGGCTTTAGTTTAAAATTAGGGTTTAGATTTTAATTTGTTTGTAAATTTGTAATTTCTTTTAAACGATTGTATTTTATAGTCGTGTGACTAGAGGAAGAACTAGGGTGGTGTAGTTCGACAATTCACAACTCAGTGGGTGAGTTGTGGTAGGGTCTTGAGCATAGAGTTAGGTTAGTCGATAGCGGGTGTCGTGAATTTACGTATGTAAGCGTCTGACTACTTAATTTCTAGTAGAAACCTTGGGGGCAGCACGTAGGCAGGGTTTTGCCGAAGCTAGGTAAATCTGTGTGTTCTATTTTTTTATTATTCTACTATTATCTGTGCTGCTATTATTGTGGTATTGTCTGTGTTCAAATTATTTTATATACTTCCGCAATAAATTTTTATAATTAATAGTATCGCCCTGTTCACCCCCCTCTAGGGTGAAATCGATCCAACAAGTGGTTTCAGAGCTAGGAACAAAAGTCATTTTTGTTTTAAAAAATTGATTTTTAAAGACCAATTTTTGCTTTACAAATTTGAAATTTTGAAATTGGCTTCTTTTAATAATGTTTTTGCTGAGGGTCGGTCCAATATTATTCCTCCTATTTTTGATGGAACAGATTTTTTGAACTGGAAATTAAAAATGGAATTTTATTTAAAATCTGTTAATGTTAAATGTTGGAATATTATTGAAAATGGGTGTGATAATAGACGAGAAAATTACTTCGATTAATACTCTTGCTATGCATATACTATATTCTCATATTAATCAAGATAATTTTAACTTTGTCTCTCACTGTGAAAATGCACAGGAAATTTGGAATACTTTTGATGCAACATATGGTGCAAAAATCAATATCTGTGAGAGATCCCCCATAATCGACTCAGAAACATGCTTAACAGGATTGACAAAAGGCAGTAGTGATGATGATGATAATGGAGCAACTGAGCTGGCGCTACTAATAAAGAGATTCAAAAAGTGGAACCACAAATACGGAAATCCAGCTCCAAATCAACAATTGAAAAGCAGAATAATCAAAGCACTAGACAACTCAGAAGAACACGAGATCATTTGTCACAAGTGCAACAAACCCGGTCATATCAAGCCCAATTGTCCTCGAATCGACACGGCAAAGAAAAGAAATCAAAAAGAAGAAGTTTTACAGCCACGTGGAATAAAAGTGATGATGATTATAAAAGCACTAGCAGTAAGAGTGAGAAAGGAGATCTGTGCCTTCGAGGTGATATAACTGATAGCGATGATGATGAGCCAAGCGAGGTATCAAAACTTACTCACTCAGAATTACTTATATATTTCCACGATGTAAATGGCTGTTTTGAACGACTTAGGGAGAAATATGCCAAAATTGAATCACAAAGAGATAGTTTGATAGAATCAAATAAACAGCTAAATCAATTGGTTAAAAACTACCAAACTAAGAGCCCTAAGTGTAATAAGTGTCCAACATTCGAAGAAGAGATTAAAAAATCATAAATCAAAATTAAATTGCTTGAAAATGAAATTCTGATTTTGAAAGAAAGTGAAAATACAAGGAGAGAAAATTCCATTAAAAGGTGCAAACAATTATTGAACGAAAATGAATCTCTCAAAACACAAGTCCAAAAATTATCTACAACTTTAGGAAAATTTTCCAAAAGTGAAAGATCATTGAATATGCTGTTAGGGAAACAAACCGTCAATCCTGTTAGACAAGGACTTGGATATAATCAAACCGAACTTGTTAAAAGCAAATTTAATCAAGTCAAAACCGAGTGCACAATTTGTAGAAAAATTGGACACAATCAAAACATTTGCTGGTATAGACCCAAACATGAGAAAACAATTCCAATCTGGGTTCCAAAAGGCACAAATATAAAATCTCTTAAAGTTAAACAAATCTGGGTGCCAAAAGGAACATGTATAAATAGTTATGGGTCTCCACAAAATTATTTTTCAAAATATTTGGCCACTAACAAACATGGACCTATAAAAACAAATAGGTCACAAAAATATTCTCTCCTGTAGGTGTGGTGGCAGGCTAAAGAACAAAAACAGTGTTATTTGGATTCTGGCTGTTCCAGACATACAACGGGCGATAAATCAAAGTTCCTTAGCCTAGTACAAAGGTGGCAGAATCACAATGAGCAACCATGAAAAATTATCGACAAAGGTAAAATAGGTAATGGGTATATTTATCTT
Organism: Allium fistulosum; assembly: GCA_030737815.1. Lineage (NCBI taxonomy): Eukaryota > Viridiplantae > Streptophyta > Magnoliopsida > Asparagales > Amaryllidaceae > Allium > Allium fistulosum. The sequence goes on from CM060907.1 coordinate 561,520,631, forward strand.
GAACGGTTTATTAAATGTGATAATCTGCACCATAATTTAATTCAGCCAGTTATTGATAAAGAAATGAATGATGATATTGATTCTGACTTTCTCAAAATTGTCGGCCAATTATATTTTTTTTCTAGAGATCTTGAGTTAGTTCATATAGATATGTTTGGACTATTGATGATGTTTTAATGATTGATGATTACTCTTGATACACATGGATATATTTGGTTACTTTACTGCTGACACTATGATCACTGTTTGCATGGCTTCAATTAAATTTCATTTAAAAGCTGTTAAAACTGATTTTGAGATATTTTGTTGCACACTTCACCGTCTGGTCTGTGACATTCAACAAATGATAATTTTGAGTCAAACGAAAATTCTGATACATATTACACTGGTAATCTAGTTGATAGAAAAATTACTAGTGGAACGAGTGTTATGAAGAGACATTCATTAGTTGCATCATCGTTTTCAAAGAAAATATCTGCATATTTTTTCATTTCAAATAATTTTCAAATAGCAGACATTTTTCTTATAAAACCCCTTCCAGAAAATAATTTCTGCTGACCTTGTTTCAAATTAGTTATTTTAGAGAATCTGATTTTATAATTATTTTTGAATTTGATTTTAAATGACTACATTAACTAATCTGACCCCCTACTAAGTATCAAAAAGATAAATAGTGATTGAAAAAGTGATGAGTGTTGATATTGATCATATATTATAACTGGAGACGGTATATTTAGTAAATTTCTTTAGAAATTTAAACAAGAGTTATAAAAACTTTTTGTTGGTAAAAATTCCATGACCATTTCTATTTCTTTCATATTTCTATCAACCATCACTCATCAAAATCCAACATAGTATGTTAATATGTGGTATTTTAAATGGGAATCATTTGTTTTTCATTTCATTATATTTTTAACAAATAAAAACATCCAAAGTATTCACTCTCATTTAAAAGTCTTCACGGTTATGCATGGATGAATTACTTGGAATTTTTGATTATGTGCTTCCACGCTCATTTAAAAGTACTCATGGTTATGCATGTATAGAATGCATATCAAAATTGATTGATTAAATAGACAAGTTGATTCTAATCCCATTTAAAAGTTCTCACGGTTATGCGTGGTTAGAAGATACTTGAATTCATTTTTTTAATAAAAATTTGGAATACTACTGATCTCATTTAAAAGTCCTAACGGTTATGCATGGTTAGTAGATATTCAAATTCCTAATATAAATATACCACAAGTAGACACAACTATATGGTTTTATATAATGAAATCATCTCTATCATTCTAAAGTGGAATATGCGTCAAACAGAGTATTTATGATTTTTGTTTGATTTTTTACTGAAATTTAATATTTATACTCGATTAAGTAATAATGTTTTAATATCTATCATTTTATCTCTATTTTTCTAACACTATTACTCTTTTGTTGATAACAAAAGGGGGAGAAAAGTTAAGATTTTGGCAATTAATGGTCAAATATTTTATGTTTTCATATTTTTATTTATTTTCATGTATATATGAAGGGGGAGCTTTGTGTAGAGAGGGAGCATTCAAATAGGGGGAGCAAATTGAATAATCATATACATTTAATAAATTTAAAATCTTAAATATATGTTTGTTATCATAAAAAGGGGGAGATTGTTGAATATGCAAGTATATGATTTTTGTTTGATGATAATAAACATATGTATATTTATTTAAATGTATTTGTTAATATACTATTTTGTTTTTCACATAATTAAATAAATATTTTCTGAATAAAATAAATAACGCAGAATTTAAATTCAAACAGATATTTTATTCAAACAAATATTTATTACAATTTTGAATAGTACAAATTTGAGCTCTCACTATATATATACAATTTCAATTACAATAAAAATTTGATTACATCACAATTTTTCATTTACAAATGCACCTCACTATAATTCACTCATTCACTTGTATTTATCTTCAACTTCATTCCAGATTGAATCCAGCATTTGAGTCATTTGCAAAAATATACACTGACGCAGTAAAATTGAAAATAAAATATTTTTGTAGTGTAAAATAAAATGTAATTTTGAAAATATTATTTGCCTCAGTTATTTGGGTTGTTCGTCATCATTTAATTTTGAATTCATCATACACGAACAGCTTATGACATGCACAGTGTATCACTGTACATGCCATAAGGCCATGCACACCAAATGTACACTTGATAAAATTACAGGGACATGTGAGCACAAGGTCAAACCCAAATCAAAATTCGGGTTCAACTCAGGTGAAATAAATATTAAGTCACGATATTGAGCACAAGGTCAAACCCGAGCTTTAAGCTGGATTCAACTCAGGTGCAATACAAAACTATGGGTTAAGATACATACAACACAGCTTCGACCAAAAAATTTCGAATATACACTTGAACCCAGAATGGCCAGATTCAAACAACAAAGTGCACCATAAATTGATACAAGACATGCATACAACTCAACACACCAATGCAATCAATTGAGGCTACGAACCAAGTTCAGACTCAAGTATAATGCAACAATACCAAAGTGAAGCCACCAATGGAACCTGACTCGAAGCAACGCAACAATGACTTCAACATAGTGATATACAGTGCAGAAGTGACGATCATCACAAAAAGGCAAATAGACCAAATCAAGCAGTGGACAGGGAAACCAAGTATACATGAAGATCAACAACAGTTCAACATATGTACACAGTGAAGTATTAAAACATTCTCAACCAAGACCACTTCTAGAAACAATAAACAAAAAGGTGCAGCAGATATTAATGGCACCAGTAATAACATGCAATACAATGAATTACAACATCAAGACAAAGTCAGAGACGAATGAATATTGACGCACACTGGAATATACAATGCAACCAAGTGCAATTTCAAGAGGAACACAGGACAGTGAACAATGAATTACACAACATACATTGATGAATGTGTGTACATATATATGATGTATGTAGTGATAACTAGTACCACAACTCGAATGGTACAAGTGCAATGACCAGAAGCAATATCAGTGCAACGGTGGTGAACAAAACATAAATGAGGTAGCAGTTTCAAAATTATCAAGGCAAGTTCGAACAAAGCCAGATGTAAACATGAATAAACAATGTCAAGTTCAAGTGCCAGAAACCCAAAGCCGTGATACTCACAAAATCAGAGAATACGATGAACAAGTCAGAAAAATGAACGGAATCAAACAGTTCAAAATCAAGCCGTGGTAATCAAGAAATCGAACAAGTCAGAATCGAGTCATGGTGAACAAGCAGCGAAATTATGCGAATTTAAGAAGTCAGAAATCATCACTAGCATCCATACGAAGATAAACGGTCAAGCCAAAAATTATCAGACGAATTCAATGAGTATATTCGAACGCAAATATAGGAATTCGAATCCTATTTAAACCCGGTAATATCATAGGCTAAAAATTCATTCGAGTTCAAGCAACAAAGAATAATCATTCAACTCGAATCAAAAGGTCGAGCAGAATCAATATCGAAAAAGGGAAAAAATTGCATACCATTTTGACAATCGAACTCGACCTAATTGAAGCAGCCATGAACGAAACAATCGAAGAAAGCAATCGAAGCATCAGCTATCAATTTAAGCGAAAACTTCAATTTACCCAGAAGCCCTAGTTTTTGTGAAGAGGAACGAACGATCAAGAAGCCGACATTTTTCACAAACAAAAGAAAACACGGGCCGAATAATATAAAAGAAATCAAAAGGGGGCCGGCCTTATTTTATTTTGTTTTTAATTATATAAAGGCTTTAGTTTAAAATTAGGGTTTAGATTTTTTTTTAATTTGTAATTTCTTTTAAACGGTTGTATTTTCTAGTCGTGTGACTAGGGGACGAACTACGATTGTGTAGTTTGAGAATTCGCAACTTAGTGGCTGAGTTGTGGTAGGGTTTTGAGCATAGAGTTAGGTTAGTCGATAGCGGGTGTCGTGAGTTTACGTGTGTAAGCGTCCGACTACTTAATTTCTAGTAGAAACCTTGGGGGTAGCACGTACATAGGGTTTAGCCGAAGCTGGATAAATCTGTGTGTTCTATTTTTTTATTATTCTGCTATTATCTGTGCTACTATTATTGTGGTATTTTCTGTGTCGAAATTATTTTACATACTTCCGCAATAATTTTTTATAATTAATAGTATCACCCTATTCACCCCCCTCTAGGGTGAAATTGATCCTACAAAAATATGGATAGAATAAAGAGATCCCTGGCCCAATATCCTGCCCCTAAGCCGAACTCCCCTCAACCTTCCATAGCTCACCGCCATAATTTGCTATGTGCACTGACTATGCAGTGTGTGAGTGATAACGACAATCTCAGAAGTGAAAAAGGTAATGTTTGTCAAAGAAACAATGACAAGCTCAAAGCAAAAATCCAAGTCAATCCTTAGATCAAATCAAAGCCTGCCAACATCAACCCTTTACTGTTGAAGAAGCAGGTGCGAACTGCACCTGATGATGATGTTATTTCACTTTGTAGAGAAAGATTGTCTTAGAGAGATGCTAAAGAAGATGAGATCCACCAACTGAATGCTCATGTGGAGCAATTGGAAAAATTGTGCAGATAAAATAGCAGAGAAGAAGTAAGAGAAGAAGGTTCTTCCCCATTTAGTGAGAGCATCATAGAAGTAGACTTTCCTTACAATTTCAAAGCCCCATCAATTGATTAGTTTGATGGGACCACAAACCCAGACGATCATGTTTGTACTTTTGAGTATTACATGGGTATCCTAAAAGTGGGAAGTATGGGCAAATGTAAGCTCTTCTCAATGTATCTAGCTAGGGCATCTTCCAGGTGGTTTGGGAGGTATGGACTAGGGGAGGTTCGTTCTTGGCCATAGTTAACTGCGGATTTCTTAAGACAATTCTATTATGGAAGGGAGGCTTCCCCAAATGTAAACACAATGTCCTACATGAAGCAGGGAGAGAACAAGAGCCGCGACTTCATAAAATGCTTCAAATTCAAGGCACTTCGGATTAGGGTAACTTGTGAGGAAGCGCTGCTGATGGCATCGCATGTTGGAATTCTAAGAAACACGACCATGTGGGATAAAAATAGTAGGAAACTGTGCCACAGTACGATGGCATTCCATGAAATGGCCACCGGCTTGATCGAAATGGAGGAAGCCGGGGTCGTAGAATCACATACAACTGAGAGAGCTTCTGCTCCCTACAACGAAAATAAAAGAGTCCATAAGGATACCATATGTCCTTAAAGCGTCAAAGATAATTCATCTTCATGGCAAAGACTCCCCTTACCCACACACCTAGTCAGATCTATTAATGAAAATGGATCGGAACAGAGTCATGCAAAGCAGCCACTCTCCAAAATAGTAGCATAGTCTCTTCTACTAAGCCTTGCAGCTCCACTCCAACACTACACTTTGCTAATATTTCAGATTGAATAGTGCAATACAGCTTCGGTAGTGGTGATGTAGTACGAATACTATGCAATATCACTAAACTAGACATAATGAAGGCACAACTTCCACTAAACTAAAGCGAAGTCCTGGAATGCTAATAATGGCGTAGTTCTTCCCGAAATGGGAAGCCATTCCTTATTACGGCTTCATCTACACATATGTGTGGTCCACAAGCCTGCTGCTTTACAAAATTGGAAAGCCATAGTCTATTCAAATTTGGGCTTTACTGCTTCAATTTCAAACTTCCCGCCTAAGTTCAAAATTCAACCACTTAAATCAAAGTTTTTCATCGAAGGCCACATTAGCAATACATGCACATTAAATAGGCGATGGTCAACACGTGGCATGATCTAAAAGTATAAATCAAGAGAGAGGAAGAGTAACGCTGCCAACCCACGTGAATCTTTGTGTACTAAAATGAATATGGCACTGTAGTAGAAAAGGGAGGAATTTTTTACTTTACTCTTTTTAGACCCACAAATCAAAAATTTTATTCTCTATCATTTTTGTTTGTACTAAGAATTAAGTAAGATGAAATAGACATTTTTACCTGTGGACGTAGGATTCCGTAACATCCAAACCACGTAAATTTCTATGTCCTTTTTACTGTTTTCAGTACTTTACTTTACTGTTTTAGTTCTTTGTTTCGTATTTGAATTGAGACAAGTTGAAATTAACGAATTGATTATTAACATTTCGAACATTCTCGCTCATAATTGTGTAAGCATTAAAGCAACATAATTTTTCCACTAAAAGGCAACATTTTCCCATTTGTTTCCTTCTAATTTTCAAACTGAACTATGAGGGTGTTTGATAATAGCTTATGAATAGGAAAACTGGATAGAAATTCAGTATTGTAATTTGAACTGTTTGGTGATAAATTAATACTTTTGACTTAAAAGTAGCAAATAGTTAACAAGTCATACACAACAAATATTTTATTGACTTAGTTCCAAATTCACAACCAAAATTTTGTCACAATTTCAAGTTACCTATCTAGGTATCTTTTCTTTTTTACTATTCATTCAAAACAGCATATAAATTACTACTCCAAAATTCATTTTAAGAAGAATTAAAGTAAGTTATTGCCAAATAGGCTCTTAGGATGGTTATTGGTAATAACTTGCAACTTGAAAGGGCAGGTTTTAAGTTAATCTGTAACTAAAATGCTTGATAACAATTCAAAATTTTGACTTAAAGTAGAAAATAAGTTAGTAAGACATTAGTAAGAAAAACTTGAGCATGTTTAACAGCTTTAGAATATACTTGCATGCTTACCTATTGCATGATGAATGTGCAGCTATTGAGTTCTAGTTTGCAAAATTGTGGTACTCTATCCTGAAAGTTTTCAATAACAACTTTTCTTGTGAGGATTTGTTAAACAACTCAAGTTTTTCTTACTAATGACTCGCTAACTTATTTTCTACTTTATTTTGAATTGTTATCAAGCATTTAAGTTACAAAATTAACTTAAAACCTACTTTTTCAAGTTATAAGTTATTGCCAATAACCCTTATAAGAGCTCATTTGGCAGTAACCTACTCTAATTCTTCTTAAAATGAATTTAGAGTAGTAATTTGTACATTGTTTTGAATGAATAGTAAAAAGAAAAGACACCTGCATAGGTAACATGAAATTGTGGCAAAATTTTAATTGTAAATTTGAATTTAAGTCACAAGAAAATATGTGTTGTGTATGGCTTGTTAACTTACTCGCTACTTTTAAGACAAAAATATTAATTTATCACCAAACACTTAAAATTACAATAATAAATTTCTGTCTAGTTTTGATATTCATAAGCTATTGTCAAACACCCTTATAGTTTAGTTTGAAAATTAGAAGGAAACAAATGGGGAAATCAAATAAACTTGAAGTTGAAATCTTTCCCCTAAAGATGCAAAAGACTCTATGATGCTTTATATGTCCTATGATAGTGAAGATATGAGCAGGAGGCACATTTCCTATTCAAAGATGGGTGAGATGTTGCCCGAGACACACTTATTTGATTTTTACTCATCATTTAAGTTTATAATATGCGTAGCAGCACAACGAATGAGGAAAAGAGTACATATTCAATCAACATGAGAATCAATTGTTATTTAATTGTTATTACTTTGTTCTCAAATTCAATATACAGTGTTAGTAATGAATTATGTCCAACGTGATAATTAACATCACAAATTGGAAAAGGAAAATTACCTTGATTTGTTGAGCTTTGACTGCAGTAAGAGGGTCAATAGGATGGAGGCCACTGTTTTCAGCCAAAGCCATTTGAACAACATCTTATGCATTGGAAAAAGACCTAATAGCATACTGTAACTGAAAAATATAGTCAGTAAATCCTAGATATACAAGCTGAATAATTTGATTATGAAGGATGATAATGTGAAAGATGATTACTTGCTCAACTTCATGGTTCTTATCTACATTAGCTTCATAGCAATTGAGCAAGAAATCTCAGTTGAACCACTACCATAAACAATGGAATTGTCGCGGATCAAATTCCTTGACACGCATTGTGCATCATGTACAGTACGTTTAGTTTCCTCGATCACCATTTTATTTCCTAAAATATTGGTGAAACATAAGTAAAAAATAAGACAAAAGGTTAGGGTGTTGGTTTTGATTTGTAAACACTTTTAAGTTTTTATCCCCAAATTGCCAGTAGTAAGCTTTTATTTTCCAATTTCGCAATATTATTTTTCTCAAAAGTGACCAGAACATTCATATTTCAAAGTCCAAAAAGCTACGAATGTAAAATTTATGGAACAAATAGATAAGTTCACTTTTTCTTAGGAAAAATACTAGTACTCTGGAAAAACTGTGAAAGTTAAAAATAAAATTTGAAAAAACAGCGAAAAAAATCTTAAGAAAAAATGAAAGAAAATGGATTTTAAAAAAAACAAAACATTTATTTCTAAAAGTCATATATTTCAAAAATTCTTTTGTTTCTAAATAACATCAATATTTTTCCGCTTTATAAGTTTTTACTACTTTTTCAAAAAATTGAACAAAATATTCTCAACCAATTGAATTACAATAAAAAAATCACATAAAATATTTGAACCAAACACAACTTAAACACTATCGAAATTCAAAATTTCAAATCTCAAAGTTCAAAACCAAAGACACCAAATTAAAGCTCGCCCATATTTTATGTTGAAAATTTAACAATCTTGACTGGTCACAAGTTGATTTACACTTATCAAAAGACATACATACAAACATACATATATATGTACACACATATGTGTGTGTATAAATATATATATACATATTGTATCCTGAATTTAGTCATACTCATCATTTATAGGTACTTGGCATCCCACTTTTGACAAGGCCTTTCTTTTTTTTACATTTTCGAGAAAAAATCGTCTGCTCGGTTCTTTAGAAATCCTACTACAATATTTCCTATTTAAATAATAATTATTCTACTCAAGATACTGGAGTATGCATAAAAAACATCTAATCTGATATCTTTGGCTTATTTGGACAATTTACATCTCTAACTCTTCCATCGAACGATATATCTCACGTAGGTTTACTTGAATAATTATTAGTATGTAGTATATCATCGTATTTCAATATCTTAAGTTTGTTTTGTTAAATAAATATCACCATGAATTTAGATTAACGAAAAAGAAAATAAAACTTTAGATATGTTGTCCAAAAGATGGAAATATTGTTCAAATAAATATAGATTTTGAATAATTTAAGGTTAACCTAACAATCGAAGTCATATACGATAAAACCAAGGTTCCTACCTCTTTGAAGTTGAATTCAACTACTAGTGCTAGAAAAAAATTTCAAATCGCTATAACAAATACAACTTATTACAACGTTTGTATTTAAAACGTTATAAAAAAGACATTTTACAATGTTTTCTCAAAAAACATTGCAAAAAGTATGTGTTTTTGCAACATTTCTATAGAAAATGTTGCAAAACATGGTTTTTTTATAACGTTCATGCAGAAACTTTGTAATAAACTACTTTTTACAACGTTTTTTGTAAACGTTGTCATAGTACCCTTTTAATGTTAAAACGTTGTAAAACAACATTTTAAAAACTAGATATTAATTAACTACAACTTTTTTAAAAGCAGTTTTAATTTTAGGTGTACGTTAAGTTTTTTGAATATGTTTAGTACTGCTTAAAATATTATAATAACTAATGATTTATGATTAATAATAAATATTCAATACTTACTTAAATAATTTATAAATGGTAGTTTATAATTAATAATTTATAAATGAAAACTTAGATATGCAATTATTTATAATTTATAACCAATGATTATTGATAAATAATTTATAACTACTAATTATTTTCTATAGTCAATAATTAATTTTTATATTTAATAATTTATTAGAATTAATCGCTAATAATTAGGTAATTATAGTAAATATTTATTAACTATATTTGATAATTAATAAATGACAATTAAATAATTACTATTGATGTTAATAATTAATATTGAACTAATTAAGAAGTAATAATTAATATTAAATAATTAAGAATTACTATTAAATAATCAATAATTAATAGGTAATCTTTAATGATTAATAAGTAATATTTTAAAAACTCTACCTCGGAGAGTAGAGCTGTGGAATTCGGTAGGCCTGCCCCTACCGACCCCCTTTTTAGCCAGGCTCTCATAGAGGTACTTTTCGATCTTCAAATTTTTGTCTCATGTTTAAGGATTATTACATGCCTTCGCAAATAACAAGCTGCTATAAAGTGGAGCTTGTCAGGCTTGATCCCTCTCCCTCCACTGGACAGTTGAGAACCCTTGCCAACTCGACAAGAGCTGCGTACGTTACTTAATAAGTAATATTTATTATCTAGTATTTAATATGTAATGATTAATAAGTGCATTTGATCTTAGTTTCTGCATGTTCTAGTACCGACAAATAATAATAATTAATAATTAATAGTATGTACATAATAATTAGCATTGAACAATTAATATTCAATTATAATTAACAAGTTATAAGTAACAATTGATGATTAATAAATAATGAATAAGAAGCAATATTAGTAATTAATAATTATCATTAAATAATTAGTAATCAAGACCAATATTTAATAACAAATAATTAAAAAGTAATTAATATATTTAATAATTAAGAAGTAACATTTTCCTTTTAATCTCCAAACCCTCTCTCATGTTCCCCTTAAACTCCCCTAACATTTTCCTCTAATTTTCCTCTAATTAATAATTAAGAATTATTTAATATTTAATAATTATCCTCTAAACTTCAAACACTTTCTCCCGTCCCGCTTAATAATTAATATTTCACTCTAATTTTTTCAACTCCCCCTTAAACTCTTCTGTCCCATCCTCGAAATAAAAGCGCGCACTTGCTCACATTACATTTTGTTTCTTCCCCATTTCTCCTCCTTCACTCCAAACCCTAGAAACTCAATGCAAAATTAAAATCCAAATTGATTATGCAAACACTTCCTCATCTACTCCTTGTAGCTTGCCTCCAATGACGTTTTTGGGTACTTCAGCAACGCCTGCATGTTGCCGACCTCCACTCCTCCACAGTCAAAGTCATTGAGTTATAGAAGTAGTTCAAATAAGGTATTCGTCCATTTCCTGATTGTATAATTAGTTTAATCTCGATTTCCAACTCATTTATCTTTTCTCTTGTTGTTTTCTTCAAGGATATTACCTGCTAGCAAGAACGGGTGTATGCTTCAAGTTTATGGCAAGAGTAGTAAATCAATGCATAAATTATGTCAGACAGCTTTCACGAAGACTCACGAAGACAAATAGAACTATTTGCTAGGTTTTTAGAGATTGATTTCCCCTTGTGGTTCTCGGTCTGGGTTTTTAACGAGAAACATTATTCCCTTTGTTTTATTTATAGTTCCAATGTTTCCATAATATCTTAAAAAATGGTCTGAGGCTCTCCACTAAAAGGATACAATTGTTTATGCATCAAAGATCTAGAAAGTAAGAAATAACGAGTATCTGAGTCGAATACTCGTTTATGAAGCTACATCATCTTGCAAAGTGGTTACATAGAGTTATTGGGCTAGTGCTGTTTAGGCCCAACACTTTGTATAAGTGTTTTTATATAAAGCAGTTTGTAAAATAACAATATGCAATTGAAATCATTTCATTCTCTTCATCATTTTCTCTGTTGCTATCAATTCATCAAAACATCTCAAATCTAAAACAAGAAATTCCAGAAAATAAAATATGGTATCAGAGCCAGACAAAGCCTTACGGCAAGATTGCAATATCGATACCATCAGTAAACTCATCATTTGGCATTTCAAAAGCCTCAGAATCTCATCAGAAACATTTTCATCACTTGAGATCAAAAGAATTCAAAAAATTCAAGTCCAAGAAGAAAGAAAGTACCGTGCCCAAGTACTACAGTGATACTGGCTGCATCTCTCCTCTATACAAAAAAAAGAAAGTTTTGAATTCTTTACAAGAAAATCATCATAAAACTCACCAAAACATTAAGGAATCGTACGATACCAGAAAACCCCATCATTGAAACTAATCATCTGGGTTAGTGGTTGTACTTACCTGAGTTTTGAAGGTCTTCAGATAAGTTCTTGTTTACTTTTGTTTCTGTCTGTCAACCCACAGTAGCAGTTCTTGAATCAAGACTGCATTCTCTTATTTGTCACAATTCCTTGATCTTGCATCATGGCCAACAACTCAGCAACATCAGCAACTTCTGAATTTGATCAAACTACAACATAGAATCTTATCAAAACCATAGTCAGCCCACATAGTCAATTAGTTACAACTCATCTAGAAGAAGATAATTATCTTTTTTGGAAGGTTCAAGTTGAGACAGCTGTCAGAGGATATGGGCTTGAAGATTTCCTCAATGGCACCATCATAATCCCACCAAGATTCATCACTAATTCAGAAAACACAACAGTTAGTAACCCAGAATTCATAAAGTACCAAAGACAAGACAGTCTGATCTGTTCTTGGTTACTTTCATCTATAAGTTTGAAATTGTTACCATAAGTAATTGGCAGTAAAACTGCAAATGGTGTTTGGTCAACAGTTGAAAGGATTTTTAACTCACAATCTGCTGCTAAAGTGATGCATCACAAAAGACAACTTCACAGTATTAGAAAAGAAAATCACACAATGGGTGAATATCTTGCAAAAATCAAAATACATGTGACTTTCTTGAAGCAGCATGACATAAAGTACCAGCATCTGAACAAGTATTAATTATATTAAGTGGTTTGAGTGAAGATTATGAATCTGTTGTAGCTGTTATATCATCTCAAAGAACAACACCAACTCTAGAGGATGTTCATGCTATACTCCTAGCTCATGAAGGAAGGCTAGAGTTCAAGAAACCTTCAGATATTGATATGACAGTTAACTATGCAGCAAGTTACAGAGGTAAAAATCAATATAATAACAATAATAAAGGAAATCCACCTACTAGAGGCAGAGGTAGAGGAAGATATAATAACAACAACAGACCAAAATGTTAGATATGTGAGAAAATTGGTCACATGATTCCAAAGTGTTACTTCAGACTCAATATGAACTATATTCCAGGCCAAAGCTCAAGTAATCAGAGAAATGGAAACTACAGTGCAAACATAGCTCAAATACAACAAGATACTAGCAATCAAACAAGCAATAGCAGGACAAGCAGTCAAAATGAAATCAACAGACCAAACCAAACATTTGATGAAAGCTGGTATCCAGATTCTGGTGCAACTAATCACATCACCAACAATCTGGACAACCTAAACCTAGGAAACAAGGAGTATAAAGGTAATTAAACCATACACATGGGAAATGGTGAGGCAGTAAAGATCACACACACTGGTATTGCTTGCATCAAAGGTGAAAGAAAACTATATCTCAATAATTTACTGATGGTTCCACAAATAAAGAAAAATCTCCTAAGTGTATCACAGTTTGCAAGTGATAACAATGTATACTTTGAATTTTATTCCGGACATTGCTTAGTTAGAGACATTCTAACAAAAGAAATTTTACTACAGGGTGAAGCTGTGAAGGGTCTATATAAATTTAATCTTGTTGAGTCAAGAAACTCAAATGCAGACAAATGTATTGAGAATTGTAATTTTCTGAACTTGCTCAGAGTGAAAAGAAACTGAGCAACTTTAATATTTGGCACTACAAACTTGGTCACCCAGTGCCAATATTGTAAAAAAGGTGTTATATGAAAACAAAATCCCTTTTGATGATGTAATACTTTCTTATATCTGTACATTTTATCAAATGGGTAAAAGTCACAAATTATCATTTTCAAATTCTGTAACTCAATATGTTAAACCATTACTATTGATTCCCACTGATCTCTGGGGTCCTGGCCCAATTAGTTCTGACTATGGATACAAGTATTATATATCTTTTGTAGATGCATATTCCAGATACACTTGGGTGTATTTCTTGAAAACCAAAGGTGAAGCACATCAAACTACTATACACTTTATCACACAAGTGGATAAACAGACCAACCATCAAGTTAAAGTTATACAAACTGATGGTGGTGGAGAGTTTAAAACTCTTGATAAATACTTCAGTAAAAAAGGGATAGTTCATAGAACAACATGTCCTTATACTTCTGAACAAAATGGTCTAGCAGAGAGGAAACAAAAACATATAGTTGAGTTAGTCTAACATTACTTGCTCAGGCAAATTTACCCTTAAAATTCTAGCCAGAATCATTTAGTACTGCAGTGCCTGATAAACAGGCTGCCAACTAAAGTACTAAAGAATAAAAGTCCAATAGAAAAGTTACTCGAAATAAGATCTGATTATCAAGCCTTACAAACATTTGGTTGTCTGTGTTTCCCCTACACCAGACCATACAACACACACAAACTAAATTTCAGATCAACTCCATGCACTTTTCTTGGATATGCATCAAATCAAAAAGGCTATAAATGTATTGATAGCAATGGAAAAATATTTGTAAGCAGATATGTAGTTTTTAATGAGCATGTCTTTCCCTACTTTAATATCAGCACCAAGACAACAAGGAAAGTATACAATCCAAATGTATCAATTCCTTCCATACCAGTGTATCCATCAGAATGGACTCAAATAGTGACTGAAGATAACTCAGTGAACTCTGCTCCACAACACACAGTGTCTGTTCAACCAGGTCAGGCAGAGTCATCTGATATACCTGGAAGTGAATCAAATTCAACACAAAGTATGAGTGAGTCTGAATCAAATCCTCAGTATAATGAATTAGGAAACAACTCAGATCAAGGTATTGAATCATCACACAGTGAAGACCAAGCTACAACTAGACATCACATGATTACCAGATCAAAAAGTGACATATTCAAACCAAAAATACATGCATCCATCATATCAGAGGAACCGGAGACATTTGATCAGGCATTCAAAGACAAAAATTGGAGGATTGCAATGGATGATGACTATAATGCACTTATCAAAAACAAGACATGGAATTTGGTTGTACCACCTAAAGACAAAAATGTTGTGGGATGCAAATGGACATATAAACTAAAGAAAAATCCAGATGGTACAATTGCCAGACACAAAGCAAGATTAGTGGCAAAGGGATACACACAGGAACATGGCTTTGATTTCAATGAAACATTTTCACCAGTGGTAAAGCCAACAACTATCAGAGTCATCCTTACTATAGCTTTGTACAAGGACTGGAAAATCAGACAGCTAGATGTAAACAATGCCTTCCTCAATGGAGAGTTAAAAGAGGAAGTATATATGTGATTGGGCGAATTTTCACCACCAAACACATGCCGAACCAATGCTGCCGAAACGCTCGTCCGGTCCGCAACTCCCCACCGAATGGAAACGCTCGTCCGGTCCACAACTCCCCACCGAATGGAAACGCTCGTCCGGTCCACAACTCCCCACCAAATGGAAACCATCAACCGGTCCAGATCTCCTCACCGGACCAAGTCCATCAACCGGTCCAGAGCTCCTCACCGGACCAAGTCCATCAACCGGTCCAAAGCTCAATTCCACCATGCTCCTACCGGACCATACTGCTACCGGACCATACTCCTTTCGGGCCAACAATACCAGGCCAGGTCGCGTCAGCCCAGGCCCACAAGCTGTTATATACATCCATGACCCCTACCCCCAGCCTCACTCTATAAATAGAGAGGCAGGGGTACAACAATGGGGACAAGTTTAAGAGCTCAAGCACGGAGAGAACTTTCAAACAACTTTCTTTTACTTGTATTAAAGCTTTGTAATTGTAATCAAAACAAGAAAAGAGAAATAACATATAAAGTGGACGTAGGCACATTCTGGCTGAACCACTATAAATTTGCGTGTCTTTTTACAGTTTAGCCCCTTCTTTTCATATATTTGCATAAATCACTCAAACCGCTAAGAGCAACATAAGATCTACTAAATCATACAACTTTGAGGTGTTTGTCCATTTTTTGTGCAAACATTTTTGGTGCTTACACTGAGAAGGTAGAAGCTCGAAGCTTCAGCTTCATCCGCTTAACAAGTTTTCCTAACAGCATCGTCCGCTACTTGGAAAACATGCCTCCCAAACAGAGAAAAGATGTTAACAAAGGAAAAAACATCGCATCCAGCAGTCTTCCAGATCCAGCTGTCACGAATCAAGTAAATCATCCTCCTCCAGCAACAGTAACAAATGAAGAACAGGCTAACCCAACCACTCCTGCCACAGAACAGCCTGCAGCAATTACTAGAGCAGATCTGGACAGAGTTGTGGTTGAAGTAACTAACCGCTTCACGTCCCAGCAGGAAGCCTTGGTGGACCATCTCATGTCACGCTTAAGGGACGCTGAAGAATCCAACCGCAACACTGAATCATGGGGCGAGTCCCAATCTGGAGGATCTCAGAGACAACAGAGATCTTCCTTCTTCGAAGGAGCTAACGGCAGAAGTAGCCATTGTAGGAGCCGAGATCGAGCACAGCCCGAAGTTAGGCCTGAGGAAACGTTAGGTACCGAACCCAACGGGGGAGGTACCGGGCGAAGGTCAACTGTAGCTGAGCCTGTCATGCTGCCTAACCACAGAAACGCCAGTGAACGGGGCCGAGATAGAGTCCAGCCCAAAGTTGGACCCGAGGAAGTGCTTAGATCAGAACCCAGCACGGGGAGATCAAGGCAAGGGCCAATTGTAGCTGACCCGAGCATGCTCCCAGAAGATCAAAGGCAGCCATTGGAAAATATGAGGAATGATAGACGATACCATCCCTACAGGTCATCTGGACGGAATCAATCCCACAGAACAGAACCAAACTCATTTCTATCTGCTCCAAGTTCTGATGAAAGGATGGACGCTTATTCAGAGAGTGTGTCCAACGAGAGCAAAGAGATCGAGGGATAGGCGCTAGGGTAACCAGCCCTTTCGCCCGCAATATCGAAATTGCTATCACCCCCCGAGAATGGAAGATGCCAACAATGGAACCCTACAAAGGAACCTCCGATCCCGTTGTACACTTACAGAGGTACACGCAGCATATGCTCATGAGTGGGGCGACAGAGGGAGTACTGTGCAAATGCTTTCCGCTCTTCTTAGCAGATCTTGCTACCTCCTGGTTCTGTCATCTACCTCAGGGATCCATCAGCTCGTGGGAAATGTTGAAAGAAAAATTTATCAGTCAGTTCCGCATTCATGTGGAGCAACCTAAGGACGCTTATTCCTTATCCAGCGTCAAACAGAAACCTGTAGAAAAGCTGCAGCAATACCTAACCAGATTCAACGCCGCAGCGGCCGCAGTCCAAGATGCCGATGAGAAGCTTATCCTAATGGCCCTCTGCAGTGGTGTGCACCCAGACACTAAATTTGCTAGAAGGTTGACAAAAGAAAAACCAGCTACTTTACCCGATTTCTTCCATGAAGCCGGGAAATATATGAGGCTTGAAGATGCTGCCGTTGAGGGGCAGTCAGGACAGCAAAATAAGACAACCCATGGCAACGCCCCTGCTGTGGCAAGGGACGTTCGAAGAAATGATTCCAGAGACAATGCTGGGGGCAAGAAGGGAGAAAAGCGCCTATATCGGCCAGGACCAAGATTCGACACTTACACTCCTTTGAACGAGACCGTCGAAAATATCTTCCTTGCCACCCAAGGCGAAGTTAGATACAAACGCCCACCATACAAGAAGGAATCAGATAACGCACAGAAGTCTGGAAAGTTCTGCCGCTTCCACGAATCTCACGGGCATGATACCAACGAATGCCATCATCTCCGAGATCTGATTGAGGAACACATCAGAAGAAAGAAACTGGAACGTTATGTAAAAGGTCAGGACAGGACCCCAGCTCCTGCCAATGAAAACCCAAGGCTACCCTCACCAGGGGCCGACAGAGGAAACCGCAACGCTAGCAGCTCTAGTCAAGAAAAGATAGTGGTCCATACCATCTCAGGAGGGCCACACATCGCAGACAGAAGCTGGAAAGAGATGGAAAGGTACGGAAAGTCGCTTAGAGACAATAAAGACTATGTCAATTCGGTTATAGAAGAACGCCACCCGAAGCGGAAAGAAAGTGATGACATCACATTCGGTAAGCGTGACCTAGAAGGAAGGCAGTACCCTCACATAGATCCCATGGTTATCTCTGCCCGACTCGGTCCCGCCGAAGTTTACCGAATCCTGGTAGATACTGGAAGCTCAGTAAACATCCTGTTCAAACACGCATTCGACAAAATGAAGCTATCAATGAAGGATGTATCTCCCTGCGATAAACCACTACACGGTTTCACTGGAGATGCGAAGATGCCTCTCGGACAACTGGACCTCTTTGTTGAGATTGGAAGCCATCCCCGCTCCGTTGTACGGAAACAGACATTTGTGCTAATAGAAAACCGTTCGGCCTACAACGCCTTCTTAGGAAGGCCGGCTTTGTCTGATTTCCAAATTGTCCTAGCCCTATGGTGCCTAAAGATGAAATTTCCAACGGACAATGGAGTAGGGGAAGTAGAAGGAGACCAGGACGTTGCTCGAGACTGCTATGTGACTGAACTTCGCAACAACCACAGGAAGGATAAAGGGAAGGGTGTAGAGATTGCCCTCTGCACAAAAAGTCTGGAAGCATAGCAACTAAAGAAAGCCCCTCCTCTTCGATATACCAGCGACCCTTTCAATGAATTAGACCCTAGGGACAAAGAGGAGGAGGCCACCGCCGAGCCTGCAGAGGCTATGGAGTTTATATCTGTAGACAAGCACGACTCAAGTAGACTATTGAAAATTGGGTCCCAACTAAAAGCCGAATTGAAGGAACAACTCATCGATTTTCTCCGCCACAACTTGGATGTATTCACTTGGTCACACGCTGACATGACCGGAATCTCCCCCGACATAGCATGCCACGTATTAAACATTGATCCTACCAAGGCGCCTGTAAAACAAAAAAAGAGAAGTATGGGGGCAGAGCGATCAGCAGCCCTCGATGAAGAAGTAAAGAATCTACTCGCCAATGACTTCATACGAGAAGCTGTTTACCCGGAATGGATCGCCAACCCGGTACTAGTAAAGAAGGCTAATGGGAAGTGTCGGACCTGCATCGACTTCTCCAACCTAAACGACGCCTGCCCAAAGGATTGCTTCCCACTTCCCAGAATCGACCAACTTGTAGACAGCACAGCCGGGCACGAGCTCCTATCTTTTATGGACGCATACTCAGGGTATAACCAAATTCCTATGCATACTCCCGACCAAGACCACACTAGTTTCATCACCGACCGGGGTTTGTACTGCTATAAAGTAATGCCTTTCGGACTTAAAAATGCAGGAGCCACCTACCAGCGCCTCGTCAACAAGATGTTTGCGGGGCTAATAGGACAAACTATGGAAGTATATGTGGACGACATGCTGGTGAAATCACGGAAAGCCAAAGATCACGTAAGCCACCTAGGCGAAATGTTCCAGGTACTTCGACAGTATGGAATGAAGTTGAATCCACTAAAGTGCTCCTTCGGAGTATCATCGGGAAAATTCTTAGGGTTTATCGTCCATGCCCGAGGGATTGAAGCAAACCCTGAACAAGTCCGAGCGCTAAGGGATATCAAGATACCTTCCACCCGAAAGGAAATGCAAAGCCTAAATGGAAAAGTGGCCGCCCTAAGCCGATTCATCTCCAAGGCAACAAACAAGTGCGTCCCCTTTTTCGAAGCTCTAAAGAAAGATAAAGGAAAGTTCGAATGGACGGACGAATGCTTAACCGCTTTCCTTAACCTAATCGAACACCTCCAGAAACCACTGGTACTCTCGACTCCAAGCGAAGGCGAAGAATTATACCTATACCTTGCTGTGTCATCTCACGCTCTAAGCGCTGCCTTGGTAAGGGAAGACAACCGCACGCAACGACCAGTTTACTTCATCATCAAAAGGTTTACTGGGGCAGAAGTCAGATATCCTAAACTTGAGAAGTTAGCATACTGTTTACTAATCACATCACGGAAATTGCGTCACTACTTCCAGTCCCATTCCATCAAAGTTCTGACCGATCAACCGCTGAGGCAGGTACTCCATCGTCCCGACACTTCTGGGCGATTACTTAAATGGTGCATTGAACTGAGTCAGTATGATATCACCTATCACCCTCGCACCGCCATCAAGGGACAGGCCATGGCTGATTTCATTGCAGAGTTCACTACCAACGAAGATCAGGAGCAATTGGAAATAACATAAGATATCAAGTGGAATCTCTTTGTGGATGGTGCATCAAACGAACAAGGCTCGGGGGCAGGTGTGGTAATAATCACTCCCAGGGGAAACAAACTGCACTATGCTATAAGGTTGTAGTTCGCTGCCACCAACAACGATGCAGAATATGAAGCAGTGATAGCTGGACTAGAAATTGCCATAGAAATCGGGGCCAATTCTTTGTGTCTTCACAGCGATTCTCAACTTATTGTTAATCAAATACTAGGAGAATTCCAAGCTCGAGAAGAACGACTCATAGCATATCTAAAGAAGACCAAGTTACTTCTCAGCCGATTGGACCACTACTTAGTCAAACACATCCCTTGGGAGGAGAACCGAGAGGCCGACGAATTAGCAAAGCAAGCAAGTGTGAGAGACATCACCATCTTCGGGGCAGTAACCATCTCAAAGCAACTGGCCCCAAGTTTTGAGCAAGTGAATCTGATAGCTGCAACCGAAGAAGCAACTTGGATGACTCCCATCCGAGACTACCTACAAAGTGGCACTCTACCCAACGGGCGTAACGAAGTCAAGAAAATCTTGAGGAAAGCATCCCGCTACACAATACAAGAAAACATCCTCTATCGGCGTGGATTCTCTAACCCGTTATTAAGGTGTGTCGCTGGGAGAGAAACCAAGGAAATCTTATCCAACATCCATCAGGGGAGCTGCGGAGATCACACCGGAGGGCAAACATTAGCAAAAAAGATACTCCAATACGGATATTTCTGGCCCACCTTTAGCAAGGACGCCTTAGATTTCGTCAAGAAGTGTGACAGATGCCAAAAATTTGCTAAGATTCCACGGCTACCAACAACTGAGATTACTCAAATGACCAGCCCTTGGCCCTTCGCAATATGGGGAATTGACTTAATCGGCGAGCTACCGATGGGCCGAGGCGGGGCCAAATATGCTATAGTGGTAGTTGATTATTTCACCAAATGGGTGGAAGCGGAACCTCTGAATAAAGTATCTTCAGCAAAAGTTATTAACTTCTTAATCAAAAATGTTCTATGCAGGTACGGAGTCCCACTCAAAATCATATCAGACAATGGACTTTAGTTTGACAGTGAGGAATTCGCCAACTGGTGCCAAGAACACGGAATTCATAAAAGCTTCTCATCCGTAGCGTATCCCCAGGCAAACGGACAAGTCGAAGCAGTCAACAAAATTCTGAAAACTCTGATCAAAAAGAAGCTCGAAAAGTCAAAGGGCGCTTGGGTGGATGAACTCCCTACGGCACTGTGGGCCTACCGCACATCTTTCAGAACATCAACGGGGCACACTCCTTTCTCTTTAGCATACGGATCGGAGGCTATGCTCCCAGTTGAAACCATTATGCCTTCCCACCGTAGGATCCACTATAACCCGGAAGAGAATGAAGAGCTCCTCCACATGTCTTTGGATCTAGTTGAGGAGAGAAGAAATGATGCAGTCCTTAAAACAGCAGCCCACAAGCAGAAAGTGGCAGCGCAATACAACTCCAAAGTCAAGCATCGTACCTTACAAGAAGGGGATCTTGTCCTCAAGCGAATCTTCCCTCGCCCCGGAGCGCTAGACCCAATCTGGGATGGACCATATGTAATTCATAAAGATCTCCACAACGGAGCCTATATTTTGTCAACAGTGGACGGAGAGGTGTTCCAGAGGGCATGGAACATCCAACACCTCCGTCGATACTTTTCTTAACTTGTATTGCCCATATGAAGTGAATTAACAAAGAGAATCAGTGGACGTAGGCCTTTTTCATGCCGATCCACTTTAAAAAACTTTGTCTCTTTTTTAACTTGTTCCTTTATATCTTGGCTACTTGTTAACTTTATCCTTTTCTGTTGAACAAAATCCTATGCGTATAGCATTTCCACTCAAAGCACTCCACGGCGCAACTTCGCCTGGGCAAAACCTAACAGGTACTATGCGAATCTATGCCCTCGCCAATGAGACACTTTTGCTCCAGCATCCCTCTGATGTGGGTTAACTCATTGCTCGCGACGACCCTTAAAGCCAACTGTAATGAGCCGATTATAAGCCACCGAGAAGGCCGACTATAGCCGAGGCAGCTCATTACGGCGTTAGGCTCGCCGGCAACTGTGAACCGACTATAAGCCCCAACATAAGGTGTGGCCAGCCAGGGGTAGTTCCCAGTTGACGATCGACACCCACGCTAGCCGGCCATAGTAAATCCAATAATACCCACGATTACGGGCCATAATGGCCCGGGTAGTTACTGTGCGCGATCTCGGCTCCGATGTGTCTTAGGTGCGGCTGTGGTAAAAAAGAATTAACTCCTCGCGGAGGCGTAAGATGGGTGACAAATGTCTCCAAGACCCACAGCTAGGGAAAGTGACTACAAAACCCGTTTGCCACGAACTTAAGCACATCGAAGGCCTTCCGTGATTGGAAGTTTTACTATTTCACATATTTCAATTTTACTTAAAAAGCTTTCCTCCTATCCTCTATAACAATCCATAAAGTACAGGATATAGAGTAGGAGATACTCGCCAATGGATGCAGAGATTCACAATCGGATGGCAGGGCATTCAACTGCTTTCCATGCTCGGTCATACAAGATATTCGAAACTGCCATCTACAAACAGAACATGAAAGGCGGTATTTTCTTCCTTTATGTGCAAATGCATGACTATAATTTGTTCACACCACACACTAACATTGCAAGTCATGAAATTATGTCTTAAACCAGAACCCGACATCAAACACAATTTAATTACAAGAATATACATAGCTATATTTCTCATACGACATGCCAAAATAACAGCAAACATTCAAAAGACAACAAAATCAGCTTAAGTTAAAGAATTACACGTCAAAAATAAGACTATTTATTACAAGTGGCAAAATATTACAACCTAAAGGCTACTTTACTATTTTTCGACTAACATATACAACCCTATCAAATCCACAAAAAGAGTTTTTCCAGGTATAATCAAGGGGCCGGCTGCAGTGGAGCTTTATCCTTGTCCTGTTGACCCCCTGTCCAGTCAGAGAAAGGATTCATTAGCAATAAGCAACCAAGTTGATGGAGAAACTAAAAAGGGAGACTTACCAGCGCCTGCTTCCTGACTATCCTGATCGTCATCCTCTACCTGCACGCCTACCTCCTCAGCGGCAAGCAACCGCATACCTTCCTTCACCGCCACCTTCTCCTCCTTGGCAAACTGAGCAGTGACCGCATCCATGCTGAAGACCACGCCACCATCTTTATCCGCATCGGCCTTAGCCTCCTCCAAAGCCCGAAGATAGATCTTAGCCATGACCCTAGGATAATCATCCATCCAGGATAGGTTGCCCTGCTTCCAAGTTCGGAAGTACATGTCCTGAAGCATTTCATCCATCATCCCCTCATTCTCCTAAAACTCCCTCATCCGGGCCTCGGAAGCCGACAACCTTCCAACAGCAGCTTCTCTCTCCAAACGGTATCTCGAGCAGTCAGCCTGAAGGGATTTCCGCATCGCCTCCATCTCCTCCTTCAGCCTAACCTGAGCAAGCTCTGCGGCTTCAAGCTTCCCCGACAGCTCCTCTACCCGCTCAAGATCCGCCCTCCGAACCTCATCCACTGTCGAGATGGCCATATTTATCTGCTCCTTGCAGGCAGCTTCCATCTTCCGCAGTTCCGCCTTACTAGCCTCCTCCATAGCCTTCCTCAACCGCCCGGAGGCAACCTCATGTTGAGAAATCTGAATGGCCTGATCAGCGAGCTGTTTGGCCTGGTCCGAAACCATCAATCTTAGTCGGATGTTGGCACTCCCAATCTCCTCTCTAGCCTTAACCAGTCGGGCATGATGCCCCATCAGCTTCCTAGTCTCCTCCGCCACCCGGTCAATATTAGCCTTGGCCTTGTCTCCCATGGTAACTATCCGAGTGGTAAGTAGATCAAGATCTAAGGACTTAGCTTCATCAAGCACCCGTACCATGGGATTGTAGGGAAGAAGGTGCTCACCAGTAACCTCGTCAAAGGTAATGTCGTGGGAACTTGGATCCAGATCAGGATGACCCGCAAATGGATTACGAGCCAAGTCAGGATGGTCGATATGAGTAACGGAAGGGTTTCCGGACGGGTGCGGAGAGGGTGCAAACTCGCTGTCCTCCTCCGTGATATCATGAAGAGGCTGAGCCGGGAGCTGAGGACCGGGCGAAGGTTCGAATAAAGGATGACTCCTCCTTCTCTGCTGAATACCCTCTTCGATAACCCCGAGAAGAGGACGGTAGCCGACTACATCCCCGGAGCGGTGGGTCGAAGGCTTCGGCTTGACAGAAGTTTTGGAAAGCTTATATTGCTCAAGCCTGTGCCGAAGGTCTGAGGCCTTGGATGTCTTGCCTGCTCCTGATATGAAGAACAAGTGTCACAAGCTTACATCACTATATGATTCGAGAAACGTGGTAAATTACAAGTTAAAAGAAGAAAGAAAGCACATCTGTTATACAAACCCTGGGGAGAAGTAGGATACTGCAATGAGTCCTGGATTTCATTCCAGGATGGGAGCGGATCATAAAATATTCCTAAGTCCCTATCATTAATGAAGCATGCAGGAGTCAAGATTTCACCTTGAGTCGTTGGAGCCACCTTGGCTGGAATGGTCTGAGAAGACTCGCTTGCACCGGTCCCGGCCTTGTCCACTTTCCCCGTTTTCTCTACCAAAGCCGGATCTTCGTCCAGCCCCTCGAAAGCCTGGTGGAACGCATCATCCGTCCACTCCTGAATCTCGCCCGCTTGCCCAGGAAGCAAGGCCCCGATGCCATCGCTACCTTTATCACCTTCCCGACCATCTCCACCCTCACCTCTTTCCTCCTCTATGTCTTCCTCCTCCTGGGTAAGTGGACAATTGCTGGGGGAGGGACCGTCCGATTTCTTGAGTTTCTTACCTTCGACGGCTGGAGGTTTTGTGAAAGGTTTCCTCTTGCTACTCTCTACCGTAACACCTCCCTTAGTCTGAGCAGCCGCCCTCTCCTCCGCCGTTTCCCTCAGCTTGACTACTGAATGCTGTGGAAGGATTAAGTTATACTCCAGAAGGGTCGCATTTCTGATCAGGAAGGCAGATGATCTATATTTCCCGAGAATAGCTTCTATCTCAGCCGCCGTCTGAACCAGGCGGTCAGTTTCCACAATCGCAAAGCCACCTGTCGCTAGCAAAAATGAGAAAGTATGAGAAGAAGCATCGCAATCAGAATGGAAATTATAAGTAAAAGCATCAACTTACATCCAGAAGTAAAGCGCCGAATTGAAACGGAGTCGTCCCTGACAAAGAACCACTCCTTCTTGAACATGCTGAATTTAGAATACAGATCCAAGACCGGCTTGAAGGTCACGGCTGACTCCAAGCTAATGTATGGGGACCCCTTCTTATAGCCCCTCAGATTATATAGATACCGGATCTCCCGGTTGAAAGGAGCATGACCATACTTCCTCTGGAAAATGACGAAGAGGCTCACCAATATAGCATAGGAGTTGGGTTGAAGCTGGAATGGGGCCACCTTTAGATATGTGAGGAAGCTGGCTATCCAAGCGTTAAGAGGAGGAATGGCACCACACATGCAGTGGTATCTGCTATAGGCGAAGTACCCTTCAGGAGGATCGTACGGCATAACTTCTCTCCCTAGCAATAGCAAGTGCGCCCTATTGATTCCAAAAGATCGGGAAATGACATCAAGCTGCTCCTCCTTGAGGGAGCTGGGAAAGCAATCAGGCGGGGAGTTCAGAAGCTCCTGAGGGCCGTACCCGTCCACCAAAGATCTCGGGGAAGATCCGTGACGTTCCGGTCCTGGCTGAGCAGGGGGCACTGTGGAAGATTCTCCTTCGCCCTGAGACCTCTTTTTATCTGACCGAGTTTCCGCTTTACGAGACATTATCTGCAAACACAAAGAAGAACGTCGTTAGACTAAAGGAAGTAAAAAAGCGAGTGTGTGCAATATGAAATTTCACTCATAAAATCAAAATGCTCAAACTCCCATTGTCGTTCAGTAAAGTGGATGTGAAATTTCATTCGGTATCGGAGTCTCGAAAACCATTCGACACTCGGAATCCCCAAATTCATTCGGTCAGTAAATTCCAACCAAAAGCTCATCCGGCACCCCGATATGAGAGTTCATTCGGTCAGTAAATTCCAACTAAAAGCTCATTCGGCATCCCAATAAGAAAGTCCATTCGGTTAGTTGGGAGCCCAAAGTTTCCGGGTTCGTTCGGTAGCCTAGCCCTAGAAGTTCGCTCGGCAGAAAACAAGCTCACCTGATTCGGCAGTTCGAAAGATTGATCCGGTTATCACGTTTGGTGAGGAAACACGAAGGCTTGAGGCTCTTATTTATAAAAGAAAGTTTGATAGCCGGACCAGATGGTTCGGTCCTAATACCGAATACGATGGCTCAGCTGAAACAAAGCAAGACATATGACAGGCATATGCCTTACTTTGGGGGGCAAATGATTGGGCGAATTTTCACCACCAAACACATGCCGAACCAATGCTGCCGAAACGCTCGTCCGGTCCACAACTCCCCACCGAATGGAAACACTCGTCCGGTCCACAACTCCCCACCGAATGGAAACGCTCGTCCGGTCCACAACTCCCCACCGAATGGAAACCATCAACCGGTCCAGAGCTCCTCACCGGACCAAGTCCATCAACCGGTCCAGAGCTCCTCACCGGACCAAGTCCAACCGGTCCAGAGCTCCTCACCGGACCAAGTCCATCAACCGGTCCAAAGCTCAATTCCACCATGCTCCTACCGGACCATACTCCTACCGGACCATACTCCTTTCGGGCCAACAATACCAGGCCAGGTCGCGTCAGCCCAGGCCCACCAGCTGTTATATACATCCATGACCCCTACCCCCAGCCTCACTCTATAAATAGAGGGGCAAGGGTACAACAATGGGGACAAGTTTGAGAGCTCAAGCACGGAGAGAACTTTCAAACAACTTTCTTTTACTTGTATTAAAGCTTTGTACTTGTAATCAAAACAAGAAAAGAGAAATAACATATAAAGTGGACGTAGGAACATTCTGGCTGAACCATTATAAATTTGCGTGTCTTTTTACAGTATAGCCCCTGCTTTTCATATATTTGCATAAATCACTCAAATTGCTAAGAGAAACATAAGATCTACTAAATCATACAACTTTGAGGTGTTTGTCCATTTTTTGTGCAAACAATATGCAACAGCCACAAGGATATCAACAAGACAAAAATCTTGTGTGCAGACTAAACAAGGCCATATATGGTCCCAAGCAAGCACCAAGAGTGTGGTTTGACAAGTTAAAAATTACTTTACATAACATGGGTTTTCAATCCACAAAATCAGATAACTCACTGTTCACAAAAATTAATGATACCGTTACAATCTATATACTTATCTATGTTGATGATCAAATTGTCACAGGGAACAGTGAGGCATGAATCAATAAAATTATTCAGCATCTTGACAAGGAGTTCTCAATTAAAGACCTTGGGAATGTAAACTACTTCCTGGGCATAGAAGTCAAAAGAAAGTCACAAACATAAATCATGCCGTGCCAAACCAAATACATCAAGGAATTACTAAACAAGTCAAAAATGTCAAATGCTAATCCTCAACCAACTCCAATGATAAGTAGTCAGCATTTATCCAAAAACAGGGGGGAAGCTATATTTAATGATAAACAATATAGAAGTCTAGTTGGGGCATTACAATATGTCACCATAACTAGACCAGATGTCTCATATAGTGTTAATAAAGTTTGTCAATTCATGCAGAAACCACTGGATCAGCACTGGAAAGCAGTCAAAAGAGTTCTACGATATCTAAAAGGAACAACAGATTATGGAATTCTACTAAAGAAAAGCAAACACCTCAATATAACTGGCTATGCAGATGCCGACTGGGCTACAGATCCCGATGATATGAGATCTACCACATGCTACTGCATCTATATAGGTGATAATCCTGTTTCATGGTGCTCAAAGAAACAGAGTACAATCTTTAGATCTAGCACATAAGCAGAATATCAAAGTGTGGCCAGTGCAACAGCAGAAGTCATGTGGATACAATCACTTATGCATGAATTACAAATGAATACAAATAGCAAATCAACGGTGTGGTGCGACAACTTAAGCACAGTCTACCTATCAGCAAATCCAGTACTTCACTCAAGAACGAAGCATATAGAGATAGATCTCTACTTCGTAAGAGAACAAATCTTAAAAGGAAAGCTGCAAATTAATCACGTACCAGCTACTTACCAAGTTGCAGACATTTTAATAAAGCCACTTACAACAAGGAATTTCATTCGATTTCGAGAGGAACTGAAAGTCGAACGAAATATCGTCAAACCTGAGGAAGATCTGAGCAACAGATTCAGCAACAAGACAGGTTGATGTCTTCCGAGTCTCGCCTCAGATCATGGACACCCAACCTGGTTGGAATTTGTAGAAATTTCTGATCATAATCTATGTCTATCGAAAGGCGTCGCAGAAGATTGGGAAACCTAACCCTAATCGCTTTGAGGGGGGAAGTAAGAAATAACGAGTATCTGAGTCGAATACTTGTTTATGAAGCTACATCATCTTGCAAAGCGGTTACATAGAGTTATTGGGCTAGTGCTGTTTAGGCCCAACACTTTGTATAAGTGTTTTTATATAAAGCAGTTTGTAAAATAACAATATGCAATTGAAATCATTTCATTCTCTTCATCATTTTCTCTGTTACTATCAATTCATCAAAACATCGCAAATCTAAAACAAGAAATTCTAGAAAATATAATATAGAATGCCTAGTAATTTAACTAAGAATATGATTTTCTAAGACAATGGGTTATTTACTCAAAAATTCAAGAAAAACTTAAAAATATTCTCGAATTAGGTATTGCTTTCGGCACTAGAAGCTCTGTGGCTCACAGAGCAGTAGATGTTATTATGGGACCTCGCACTACTCAACAAGAAACTGTTTTTCTCAAGCCACTGAAGGAGTTGTTGCTCCCATGAGCAACACAACTAGCGGTGTAGATTCATGCAGCATGCACTCCAAAGATTTCCAAGATGTAAGTTATCCCTTGTTTAGCCAAATCAACGATGAATTACACTGCCTGTCCCTGATGGGTTTCACTTGTATTTTTGTTATTTTTAGTATGACATGAAAAACAATGTGATCCTGTGATGTTTGATTATATATTTTATAGAGAATGATTCTTATGTTTATAACTGAATTGAGAAGATAAGCGAAACTTACATATAACTGATGTGTTTTTTTTCAATGGCAGTGTATTAACAATTACAGGAGTGACATCAGCAAGTGCCAATTTTACTTGAACATGCTGAATGAATGCCGCCAGGAGATCTTCTGATGCTACTACTATCCTTTAAACATTTACCCCAACTACACTGAATTTAGCATAGTTGAGATGTTTATGATGAATGTATGATTATCAACGTTGAAGCATCGAGTTGGAAATGGAAGAGGTATGGGTGCATATTTATGTTTCCTTATTTATTCTTTGCCATCAAGTATTGTTTTGGTTTAATTATTCTTTTGCGGAACTGTAAAGTTCACTTACACAACAAAAAAAAGTTGTAAAGATTAATTTCTTACACACACTCATAAATCACTGTCAATCTGTACTACCAATCTATGTCTTATTATTGTATTCTATTTCTCCTTTGACAAGATAAGAACATACTACGATTACATTATGACAGCGTCAAGTTATACACATTCACTTTTATCTTTATATATATATATTTTGGGTGAATTAAAGCTCGGTACTTTCTTTTTAAGTGTATTTTGCATAAAGTAGCATTTTGAAATCACTTGAAAGTTTTACATGAAGTATATTGGAGCCGTACCTATTATTTGTTTATTGTTTCCTATGAAAAATGGAAAGTATTGCCTTTATGTTTGCTGGTATGCACAATCCTCAAGCTTAGGAATTTCAATTGTGCTATATTATGTAGAATTATATCAGGTTAGTTGTCATTCTTCATCATTAATCTGACATAATATATCACATATGTATGCAATCCTTGGTTTATCGTTTGTGAACTCGGTGAAAGAAAAGGTCTCATAATCGCTCATAATCTGTATACATGTATTGCTATAAACTATGGACTGAGTTACCAACGCTTATTTGACACACAATTATCAAATAAAATTATTTTATATGTGGATATTCATATTTGTGTGGACATTCATATTAATACACCTTTACTTGTTTCTGCACTGACTAAATATATTTATGTGGCAGCATGGACCTGTTTGTGGAGGTTGCTTAGCTCTTTTAAATGCTAGAGTTCCATCAAAGTGCTATGTTGCTGGCATTGCAATGGACATGGTTTTGGATACAAAAGAATTTGGAGGAGATGGAACCCTGACGCAGCGGCGGAATACAAAAATTGATGATACGATGAACGTAGCAATCGGTGGATTGAGAAATACTGAAATGCCCAAATTCGTTGATCCGAAGATGCCGAATTCTAGCTATCTCTGACACGTTGATCGCGCACGATACCGTGAAGAGAGATCTACAATTCTTCGAGCGTTGATCAAGCGCACTTGATGCCGCGAATTGGCTTCACGATCGTTGAATCGAGCGCACTCGATTGACCGAAGGTGAAGATAGGAGATCACACTCGACTACCAATTGGATGAAAGCACAAAGCTAACAAAGGAAATTTTATTCAAAATCAACAACCATTTACAAGTGACCAACATCCCTATTTATAGGATTACAACAAAACACACACTTAAGAAAAATTACAACACAATACCCTAAAATACAACTCACGCGACCTAAAATCAACGAACGACTTACGACTTAAGAAAGTACGACCTAAAATAAACTTCGCGACTTAACATCTCTGCCATCAGACTTCAGCGACTTATCATTCTTCGCGACCTGCTTCTGGCGACTTAAGGAAGTCGTAGCTCGTCCGCGACTTAAGTTTGCTCGCGAGCCAAGTTTGGGGAAAACGCGACATAAGAAGTGCGGCATGCCGATCTGGAGCTCGCGACCTAGGGCTATCAAGCGCGCGTTCTTCTTCTTCCTTCGGAGCTCGCGACCTAGGGCTATTAAGCGCGCGTTCTTCTTCTTCCTTCGGAGCTCGCGACCTAGGGCTATCAAGCGCGCGTTCTAAGGTAAATCGCTCCTCTTGTTTTCGCGCTGCATCATCCTCCCTTGGTTGGGAAAAATTCGTCCTCGAATTTAAAAGTTCTTCCCCATTGGTTTGTTCATCTCCATAATAAGGTATAAGATGTTTAACATTAAACACGTCGGAAGTGTAAACATCCTCAGGCAGTTTCAACTTACAATTATTCTCACCAATTTCCTTCACAATTTCCAAATGACCCATTCCACCGGCATCTAGCTTGTTGTATGTACCAACAAGAAATCGTTCAACCATCAAGTAGATAGATTCGTTGTCCCTTTGCGTCTTCATCAAATCCAATACAGAGTCCATACTTTTGTCCACCCATGAACTAGTATGTATAGGTAATAACATACATAATTCTGACTTCGTCGCGGTCTCTTTTGAAATTTGATAACTCTGACTCTTCTGAACAAGCCTTTCAACCACTTTTCTTATTGACGGTCCAAAACAAAACATTGTAACCAACTGCTTGGTATGATAACTGTCCACGTGTCTTTCTACACGCACATCTTTGATAACTTTTATTCGCCAACTGTGATCAGGAGTATACAATTGCTTTCCTTCGAATAGAAACCCATCAACCAATCTTCTCAATTCTACCTGCTCTGTCGGACACATATGTTTACGTGGCATACACGGTACAATAGCACTTGACATTTTATTAACATGACGTACGTTCCTCAGTGGCAGTAATTCTTTGAACATTTCTGCAGAAACTACATCTTTACATTCATTCACCATTGGCTTAACTTCTTCGATAATTTCAACACTTTTGCTGGTTTCAATTTCATTCAACGAGAATACTTCTGCACTACCCTCCACTTCTTTAACAAGCTCTTTTGTAGATTGTAGACTAGTCGAATTCACCTCCTTCATCAACAAATTACCCTCTTCATCTCCTGACTTACTTTCTTCACCTTCATCGAACTTTGCCGACTGTGAATTTTCAACCTCATGTTCATCGGATTTTGTTGGTTGAAAATCAACAACTTCATCTCCGTCAAACTTTGGTGATGGAACACTATCGACTTCATCCTCCACATCATAAAATTCCTTTAAAGACAACAAAGTTTTTAGCTCCTCGATTTCCTCCAATTTGTTTTCACTCTGTTGACGCCTTTTAGGAACCAAAATGATCCGTGTATCCTCGAACATAAAACTGTAGCTGTTGGTGCGACCATCATGCTGCACAGCTCTATCGTATTGCCATGGTCTCCCCAACAACAAATGGCAAACATCCATATCAACCACATCACACCAAATATCGTCTTTGTATTTCTTCCCAATGGAAAAATTAACACAAGCTCTTCGATTAACCTTCACTTCCCCTCCTTTCCTCAACCAAGCTAACTTGTAGGGGTTCGGATGTTTCTCTGTTTTCAATGACAGCTTCTTTACAGCTTCTGAAGAAATGATATTATCACAGCTTCCTGCATCGATGACAAATTTACAAACCTTTCCCAGAATAGTGCATGTTGACTGGAAAATATTGCTCCTCAACCAACTAGAATCATCTTCTTGCTTTGGCGTTAAACAAGATCTCCTCATCAACAAACTACAACCCTCATCTCCAGACAATAATTC
Organism: Allium fistulosum; assembly: GCA_030737815.1. Lineage (NCBI taxonomy): Eukaryota > Viridiplantae > Streptophyta > Magnoliopsida > Asparagales > Amaryllidaceae > Allium > Allium fistulosum. Next base: position 561,553,476 of record CM060907.1, read on the forward strand.
TTCTTCTTCAACTGGTATTGAATTGACACACCCTTCCTCCGCATTTTGATTCTCAATCTCCGCAATCATTGCTCGCTTTTTTGGCTCTGTACATTCATTGCTTTTGTGGCCCAACTCTTGACAATTAAAGCATTTGAGACTACTATTGACCTTTGCTTTGTTGGCTTCATTAATAATCGGATTACTGATGACTTTGGAAACATCCACACTGCTACTAACATCCTTGTTCTGGTTGTTGGAATTTGTAAACACACCACCTCCTCGTCTCCCTTGCTTTTCCCAAGCTAACGCTTTCTGATGTGCTTCAACAACAGATCTGGGATCAAACATATTCACCATATCTTGAATCTTCATTCTCAACCCTCCAACAAATCTAGCGGTCAACTGTTCCTCCGTCTCCATGATGTCATTCCTCACAATCAATTGGTAAAATTCATCCGCATAATCATTCACTGACCTTGTTCCCTGTCTTAGATTCTGCAATCGTTGATACATAAGAGATTGATAATTATACGGCAGGAATGTAGCTTTCATCAACTTCTTCATCTTTTCCCATGATTCAACTTTTGACTTCCCTATTCGTTCACGTGTAAGTTTGGTTTGCTGCCACCATGCCAAAGCTCTACCCCTTAACCTTGTAGCAACCAACTTCACCCTACGATGTTCTGGAACTTCCTTGAAGTCAAAAATCTCCTCTACATTAGCCATCCAATCTAGAAACTCCTCCGCTTGCATACCACCCTTGAATTCAGGAATTTTCGTCTTCATTCCCGACTCCCACTTGTGATCATACTCAGAGTAATTTCTTCCTTGTCCTCGTCCTTGTCCTCGAACACTACCACCATCATACTCCTCTTCACAATCCGATGTATATCGATGTCGATCCTGACCACCAACATCTCTACCAACACCATTTCTTCAACCAACATTCCTACGATCTACATTCCTCTGATCTCGATCAGTCACATTTCTATCACGACTTCGATCATCAACATTTCTATCACAATCTCGATCCACGCTTCTATGATCACTGTCAACACTTCTCTCTCGATTTGAATGTGGTGAAACTCTACTTCTCCCATGGCTCGATTCAGGTGAAACTCTTCTCTGATTTTGACTCATCTCCAACATCATCCTCTCTAATCGACCAATCCCTTCATTAAGCTTCTCATTAAAATTTTCGTTAATTCTTTGCTCCATCTCATCGGCCTCTTCTCTCCCATACAAAGCATCAATGTTGCGATGACGGTTAGCTCTTCTCGGAGGCATGATCACTCTTCGACAAATTCCAACAAAAACTTCACTTCGATCTAAAAATCTTCAAATCAAAACTACCCACTTGTTGAAATCTTCAAAAATCTCCAAACGAACAAATCTCTTCAAAATCTCGATAACTCACTTCTCCAAATGATGTAAATCTCGCACAACTCCAAAAATCTACGCAAACTCCTTGCGCTCTAGCTTTGATACCAAATGACGCAGCGGCGGAATACAAAAATTGATGATACGATGAACGTAGCAATCGGTGGATTGAGAAATACTGAAATGCCCAAATTCGTTGATCCGAAGATGCCGAATTCTAGCTATCTCTGACACGTTGATCGCGCACGATACCGTGAAGAGAGATCTACAATTCTTCGAGCGTTGATCAAGCGCACTTGATGCCGCGAATTGGCTTCACGATCGTTGAATCGAGCACACTCGATTGACCAAAGGTGGAGATAGGAGATCACACTCGACTACCAATTGGATGAAAGCACAAAGCTAACAAAGGAAATTTTATTCAAAATCAACAACAATTTACAAATGACCAACATCCCTATTTATAGGGTTACAACAAAACACACACTTAAGAAAAATTACAACACAATACCCTAAAATACAACTCACGCAACCTAAAATCAACGAACGACTTACGACTTAAGAAAGTACGACCTAAAATAAACTTCGCGACTTAACATCTCTGCCATCAGACTTCAGCGACTTATCATTCTTCGCGACCTGCTTCTGGCGACCTAAGGAAGTCGTAGCTCGTCCGCGACTTAAGTTTGCTCGCGAGCCAAGTTTGGGGAAATCGCGACAAAAGAAGTGCGGCATGCCGATCTGGAGCTCGCGACCTAGGGCTATCAAGCGCACGTTCTTCTTCTTCCTTCGGAGCTCGCGACCTAGGGCTATTAAGCGCGCGTTCTTCTTCTTCCTTCGGAGCTCGCGACCTAGGGCTATCAAGCGCGCGTTCTAAGGTAAATCGCTCCTCTTGTTTTCGCGCTGCATCAAACCCCACTCATTCTTTCTTAACTGGTCCAGAAGATGCATTAGGTGATATTGACTTTAAGGTTACAAGTTGCAAGCAATCACCCTCCTAGCAGACTTCAAGTTAGGGCACTACATGAAGGTACCCCTAAAAGGCATGCTCTGGCTCAACTTGTTGGAATAATAGTGGCATCCAGTCTACTTTGCGACAGGCTGGTGGATGTAAGATTTAGCCTGATTATTACTTGCATTATTTGTAAGTTTCTTAACGTTTTGATTGTGTTATTTTTATGTTATGTATGTTGAAGTTGTGCTATTGTGGACTTTGTGAAATTCATATGGATTTCGATATGAATGTTTGAAATTAGTATAAGTATTGTTTGTGTTGATAAATTATTGACTTATTTTGAACGGAAGCAATTTGGATTAGTTTTGCTTATAGTTTATATCGTTGAAATTTATAAATTAATATGCCGTAGCGTTTTAAAAAAGTTGTAAAAAGTACCTGAAATGGTCACGTATCTTTTTAAAAAAAAGTAAAAAATATGCCGTAGTGTTTTAAAAAAGTTGTAAAAAGTATATCGCATTATATCGCAGTGTTTTGAATATGTTGTGAAAAGATATACCGAAACATCTAAAAACGGTTTTAATAAGGTTTCTTAAAACGTTTTTTGCAACATCTGAAAACGTTATAAAAACGTCGATTTTATTACAACTTGGTCTAATACTACTTTTGCGAAAACATTGTAAAACCCATATTTATAACGTTTTTTTGATGTTGTAATAGGGTAATTTGTTGCAGTGGTGCTTTTATAGATTGAATAAAGTTCTTACAATCTCTCTACATACGAATCATTGTTCATGTGTAGTCCTTTATATATGCAGAATGGGAGTAATGGGAGTACTGATGAACTTGGAGGAGGGTGAAGGCTTTAGGTTTAATTTGAATGTGCCTTTGTCGAATGGAACTGGAGATGAGGGGTATGTTTATGCTATGAATGAGTTGGTTGTTCCTTCTATGAAGGCTTTCAAGGCTGAGTTGATTGTTTTGGTTGTCGGGCAAGATTCTAGTGTAGTAGTAGTAAGTTAATTATCTTTTATCTTTAGGCGTTTTTTTATTAGTTTGACCCACTTTTCAAAGCAGAGAATAAATTTTGGTTCATCAATTTTCATCATGTTAACGTTGATTCAATAGTTTTTTCTCATCCAGTTTCAACTTGCACCAAATTATTTTCTTATTTTTCATGATTTTGGTTTAGTGCACTTAATAAACGAAAATTGTTTAATACAATTGCATCATCCACTTTCAGCAAGTTTTATGAGAAGTAATTAAGTCCATAAAAATCAATTATGTTTTATGAAAATTTAACTATGTTGACTATGTTTGTAAAAATTAACTAAGTTGTATAAACTTTAACTAAGTTACATAAGTTTTTATAGAAATTAGCAAAGTTAACTAAGTTTTATAAAAATTATACAAGATTTTAAAAATTAACCAAGTTTTATAAAAATTAGTTAATTTTTAAAAAATTAACTAAGTTCTACAGAAATTAACCCAGTTTATAAAAATTAACTAAGTTAACTAATTATTATAAAAATTAATTTAGTTAATTAAGTTTTGTATAAATTAACTAAGTTTTATAAAAATTAAACTAAGTTGACTATGTTATATAATTATTTAACTAAATTTAATTTTAACTTTTTTTCATTTTTTTATGCCTACGGGGTTGTCTTAGTTGGTTAGTAGTTCGGACTACGAGATTAAAGGTCACAAATTCAATTCTCGAGATCGACACTTGTTGGCATTAATGGACCATGTTCAAAAAAAATTAACTAAATTTGTTAAAAATTAATCAAGTTAACTAAATTTTATAAAAAATAGATTAGTTTATAAAATTAACTAGTTTACAAAAATTATTTAAATTTAAATTTTTTAACTAAGTTTGTAAAGATAGTTATCACTACAACTAATATATGTTTTTACAACGTTTATTTTACAACATTTGTATTCAAAACGTTGTAAAAAACACATTTTACAACGTTTTCTGAAGACACAGTTGTAAAAAATACATTTTTACAACGGTTTTACAGAAAAAGTTGTAAAAAATGGCTTCTTACAACGTTTTATGTAAACAAGTTGTAATAAACAAGTATTTTACAACGTTTTTTGAAAAGTTGCAAAAATACTCTTTTTACAACAGTTTTAAAATGTTGTAAAAACATTGTTTTTTACAGCTATATATTAAATTAACTACAACATTGTGAAAAAGTATTTCTACTCCAAGAGTTATGCTAAATTTCCTATATTTATTTAGCATTGCTTGAAATATTATAATAATTAATAATTTATAATTAATAACAAATATTTAATACTTAATTAAATAATTTATAAATGGTGGTTTATAATTAATAATTCATAAATCAACACTTTGATAGGTAACTATTCATAATTTATAACCAATGATTGTTAATAAATAATTTATAGTTACTAATTCATACCTATAATGAATAATTATTTTTTATATTTAATAATCTATTACAATTAATCGTTAATAATTAGTAAATTAGAGTTAATATTTATTAGTTACATTTAAAAATTAATAAATATGATTAATCATTAATATTAAGTCATTACTATCAAATAACTAATAATTAACATTCATTATAATTAAGAAGTAATAAGTACAAATTAATAATTAATAATATGCACATAATAATTAGTAATTAATAATTAATATTCAATTATAATTAACAAGTAATCAGTGACAATTGATAAAAATAATTAATAAACAAGAAACTATATTTTATAATTAACAATTACTATTAAATAATTTATATCAAATAATTAATAATTAAGAGTAATAATTAAAAATTAATAATTAACAAGTAATTAATAGCATTAATTAGCAAGTAACATTCATTATTTTGTATTTGATATTTAATAATTATAATTATAATTAATATTTATATTTCATATTTCAAAAAATTTAAAATTTTCTAAAATAGATTTAAATTTTTTTAGTAGTTGTACTTGTATGTTTATGTTAAATTTTCTGAACATATTTAGTATTGCTTTTAATATTATAATGATTAATAATTTATAATTAATAACAAACTTTAACTGGCCAATCAGATCGTGGAGGTCTAAAAGAGCAGCGTCCCTTGGCAGGGTGCGGGCGACGCCCCATCTCAAAAATTGTATTTCTCTTTTGTTTGTGAATTTGAATTTAGGCGATAAACGATTATAACGAACCGCAATTACGTAGAACCACATTTGATGCATCAAACAAAACACATTAACAGATCAATTTGCTCGCTAACATCTTATTATTCAAAAATAAAAAGCGAAATACATTAAAAACAGCGGTTTGGTAAAAAATTTAGCGGGCTGACCAAAATATTTTTCTGTCCGCTTTTTCTTATAATTAAAAAATTTCCCCTCTGCTTTCTTCCTATGCTCCAAATCTAAAATCAGTCTTCTTCTAGTTTACTCCAAACCTACTCCATCTCCAACAAATATATTATACCAGTTAAAATAAAATCTCTTCACGAATCCTCACGCTGCAATCGATCCGTAAATCACTATCCGATCTGCTAGGCTCTCATTTTTTCGACAGCTGAGACCTCACCGTCGACCCCTATACTTTTTAGGGATTTTTCTACACTGAAAATAGAGTCATCGCCCTCTCCCTCGACGATCCTCGTGCTGGATCGCCTGGCCTAACTGGTCGTCTCGATCCGTCTATTTCACGGCTTTCCATACCCAGTGAGCTGTCACTCGTTCCGAGTAGGGTTTTCATATCAATACTCCAATTCGTCGGGTAGTGCTCCGAGCTCCGATTCCTTGCTTAAGAAAAAACTTCCTTTCAGGCCTAATCCGAGTTCCATGTTTTGTTTGCAAAGATATGATGACGGATCTAAGATATCCATTTAAAGGAAACACAATGCTATTTTGGGCTGTTCTGGTATGTTATCTGCAAGCAATCTTCATGTGAATCATAATGGATATAAGCTTATAGTTATTCAATCTTTGTATTTGCAGCTCATTGCAATTTTACTATCGGCTGTAATATTTATTGGTATCTACTTCAAGAAGAGAAACGTTTATGATTTTGTATTATGCTATTTTGGGTATGCTTTCTTTTCATGTACCAAACTTTGTTGCTCTAAGACCCTTTATTCCTAACTACTTAGTTACTGGGTTCTCTTTATTAATGTGTAGGCCTTTTGTATCATGTGCTTATAACTTCTATATTAACTGATGCAATTAAGGATGCTGTTGATCGACCACGACCATGTTTCGTTTATGGTCGGCCAAACCGATATTTTAAGTGACATCTTTCCACCAAAACCCCACTTGGTAAATATTTCTTTAACCTTTTCATTTTAATTTGATTTCTAAGTTACCATTTGAGTTAATTTCGATTGTGACTTTTCCAAATATTTAGTGATAAATAATGATATTCATTTAAGATAATCCAGACTCATTGCAATAATAATGAGTTTCTCATTAACAGTTTTAATACAGACTGTTATCCCACCCTTTGGTCAAGGCTGGAATATCAACAAATTGGTTAGAAAGAATGGATATCAGGATTGGAGATTGTTTGGAAACAAGGCTGCGATTGATGTCGTTAAAGTTTGTCCGAGCTCTGATCAAGGCGGGATCGATTGGGAACGATGATCAAGGCTAGGAGAGGCTACGTCTCAAATTTCAAGTCGAACAGAGTTCATTTGCTCAAGGAATTGATGGATACGTGCTCAAGAAGGTCTCATTTGAATCGATGCGAGTTTGTATCGGTTTAGTAAGGATGCAATCGTGTTATTCGTATCGATTAACATGGGTACGAACAACGCATTAGTATCGATCAGGTAGGAAGGCCAAATGGATTTCGACTCGGTGGATATAAACTTGGATTGAATAGATGGATGCTTGGTGGTTTGTTCGACTCGATCAATTCGTATCGATCAGGGTGGAACGTACGAGCTTACTTCGAATCGATATACTTTGAATCGATGTTGTTCATATCGATCAGCGTGGGTTTGAGTCGGTAGTTTTCGTATCGGTCAAGATGGAGATGGCGCATTCCTCGAATCAAAGGTTTCGTATCGATTCAAATGGATACAAAGGCAGAACTCGTATCGGTCTTGTTTGTATCGATCCATGGCAATAGCCTGATCGATATGAACACAGAAGCAACCGATGGATATGAATTGATGAACACAGATGGGGAAGATGCAAACAGATGGATGTGAATAAATGGTTACGAAGCCGAAGAGAACGAAGCCTGGATGCGAGCGAAGAATGTGCACGATTTGAGGGAAGAAGCGATCAGCACGGCATGGAGAGTGGATCGAGCCTCAAAAATAGGGCCGCGTCATCAACAAGCACGTGCATGGTATCGATACGATCCAACATCGATGCGAAATTAACCGATACGAACAAAATGCTAAACGCGCACTCTAATTCGTATCGATCATATCTCGAGATCTACAAGTCCAAATGCTACGAAATTTTCACAAGAGCTTACGTACAAGCCAAAGAAGGTTCATGCCAAGTTTCAACTCCATTGGACAAAATGTTGATCGATACGAATTACGTTCGTATCGATCATGGATCGAGCCGAAACCTCATGGGATCGATCGCGTGGGACCACTCACGTGCCAGAAGAAGTCTCCCAAAGTTTGAGCGAGATATTTCCATGGAGCACCTATAAATAGCACCCTAGAGCCTACAGAAAAGGGTTCTTTTGGCGATCCAACGTCCAGACTCTGCCAGAAATGCCTCGGCATTACTAAGCTACTGTTGTACTCGAATTTCTTCATGGTAATCCACTGTACTCAGTTGTAACCAGGAAGGAAAGTCAATAAAAGATTAACTTTTGAAGTGGACGTAGGCCGGAGATAGCCGAACCACTATAAATCCTGTGTCTCTATTTGTTTCCCTCAATTTTAAGTTGATTATTCTTCATCTTTTATTCTCTACATTACTTAGATCTGTGATCTGTGATTATACACTGCTGATTTGTGTTCATACACTGGTGCTTTCACGATATTTGGGGTTTGTGACCAATTTTGGCGCAAACACTTTGGTGCTTTCACTTAGAACAACTAGCACCCGCTATACCAGATTTGGAATTCGGATTTGAAGGCTTTAGGGTTCAGATCTAAAGAGCTATGACAAGGAAATCAAGTAGAAGACAAAGAGCCGAGAGAAGTCAGCATGAAGGGAGCCAGGAGGCATCATCGGGGGCTAATCAGACTTCAGCTTTCATCATTAGAGACGAGATGGAGATGATAATGGGAGCTATGCATGAAGATTTTCTGAAAAGGCAGGAGGAGATGATGCAGAACCTCCTCAGACAGTTTGGGCAAGCAGGAACAGCTGGAGCTTTAGGAGTTCAGATCCACGAAGCTGGAGTAAAAGGACCAAACAGACAATCGAATGGAGCAGCTCAACAAGGCCCAACCCCTTATCAGCACACAACTGCTAATCTGGATGGATCCAGACATGGGGGCACACCACCTGGCAACAATGGACCAATCCATGGAGGAATTCCTAGTGACACCGCACAAGAAGATGCTGGGAAGAATGGAAGAGCACGTGATGAAGAGTACGTACCAGAATTCCCTCGGGGACTCGGGGGGCAACCCTTGACGGACAACGCTGGATTGGCTGAGATAATCAGGCGAACTATGCACGGAGGTCTGATGAACATAGATCTGGAAGAGGTAAACATGAGTCCGTTTACTCGTGACATCAGAATGGCTCGGAATCCACCAGAATTCAAGCTACCTACTCTGGAGGTATACAATGGCAAGGCTGATCCGACTGATCACTTGATGAGGTACACAAGACATATGGAAGTGCTGGGGGCATCGGAGGAAGTGATGGCCCGATGTTTCCCTCTATACTTGACGGATATAGCTGCTATGTGGTTCAGACAGTTGGAAGAAGGATCTAATAGGACATGGACAGAATTGGTGGATAGGTTTCTGAAGCAGTTTTGGGTTCACATTAAAAGACCGAAGAACGTGATGACGCTAACATCAGTAAAGCAAAGGACAGACGAATCGCTCAGAGCTTTCTTAACTCGGTTCAATGCAGCGGTTGCTTCAGTGGATCGGCCAGATCCATTGATGGTTTTAATGGCACTAGTGTCAGGAGTTAGAGATAATTCGGATTTCAAAGTGTCACTGATACGGGACCCCCCAATGGATCTTGGGGAATTCTTTCACAAAGCTGAGAGGTTCCTTCGGTAGGAAGATGCATTTTCAGATATGAAGTTAAAGGATGTGAATGCAGCTGAGGATGGTGGTCCATCCAGCAGAGGCTCGGAAAAAGATAAAGATAAAGGAAAAAGGAACCTGGATAACGAATCAGGAAAAGCTAGTAAGCGGTGGAGGGAACCAAAGTTTTCCACTTACACGAGATTAAACAAGATGTTGGAACGGATATTCATGGAGACTCGAAATCGCCTTCCCTACCGAAGGCCAGCAAGGAGAGAACCCTCAGAACGTGAAAGGGCATTAGGTAGGCACTGTCTCTTCCACGATTTGGACGGACATGATACCAACAGCTGCAGGCATCTAAAGGACATTATTGAGGAGCATGTAAGGAATGGACAATTGCGACAATATGTCGGGGCTCGGACTGCGGCGATGGAGCAGGAACAACCACCGTCTACCTCAAACAACGATGGCGCGAGGCCCAGGAATGATGGTCGATTGGTTATCAATTGACCGGGATGATATGAAATAAGTAGCAAACTACTGGCAAACAGCTAAGTCATTTACTCATGTACGGGGACAGAGATGGCCCCTAGGCATGCTCTGAATGATGGTAAACCGCGACGCTATGGTTTGTGAAATCTGCTTTTTCTTTCGGTTTGGACATTTGTCTTTTCTGGCTTGGTTTTGGAGTTTGGTTTGAACTCCTAGTTTTGTTTGTTTTCTGGTTTGGACTTTTGTTTGGATGATTGCTTTCTGGTTTGGGTTTTGGATTTGGATTTCTGATATGGATTTTTGGTTTTCCGATTTGATTTGAATTTTGGATTGGATTTTCATTGAATTTTTATCCGGTTTTTGGTAAATGGTCGTCAGTATGGACTATGCTCGGCAAGGGTCTGGAGAGACCAGGATTCGGCCTAGGACTTAGGCCATATATTATCACTTACTATTTCAAGTCATTGAGTATGGACTATGCTCGGCAAAGGTCCGGAGCGACCAGGATTCAGCTTAGGGCTTAAGCCATGGCATTACTCAACGTTCAGGGACACTGGACCACGGTCATCAGGTGTGGATTGCACTTGGCAAGAACCCAGAGAGGTTACAGATATGAATATTGGCTATAAACGGCAAAGGACTTGGGTATCGACCCGCAAAGGTCCTGGATTTGGTTATTAGTTATTGGATAAGGATGGATTAGAACTCGGCTATCGGGTTTGGAACTATTCAAAACACGCCTTCTTATCACAAGGCATGTTTTGGGGGGCAAACGTTATCCCACCCTTTGGTCAAGGCTGAACTATCAACAAATTGGTTAGAAAGAATGGGTATCGGGATTGGAGATCATTTGGAAACAAGGCTGCGATTGATGTCGTTAAAGTTTGTCCGAGCTCCAATCAAGGCGGGATCGATTGGGAACGATGATCAAGGCTAGGAGAGGCTACGTCTCAAATTTCAAGTCGAACAGAGTTCATTTGCTTAAGGAATTGATGGATACGTGCTCAAGAAGGTCTCATTCGAATCGATGCGAGTTCGTATCGGTTCAGTAAGGATACAATCGTGTTATTCGTATCGATTAACATGGGTATAAACAGCGTGTTCGTATCGATCAGGTAGGAAGGCCAAATGGATTTTGACTCGGTGGATATGAACTTGGATTGAATAAATGGATGCTTGGTGGTTTGTTCGACTCGATCAATTCGTATCGATCAGGGTGGAACGTAGGAGCTTACTTCGAATCGATATACTTTGAATCGATGTTGTTCGTATCGATCAGCATGGGTTCGAGTCGGTAGTGTTCGTATCGGTCAGGATGGAGATGGCGGCATGCCTCGAATCAAAGGTTTTGTATCGATTCAAATGGATACAAAGGCAGAACTCGTATCGGTCTTGTTCGTATTGATCCATGTTAATATCCTGATCGATATGAACAAAGAAGCAACCAATGGATACAAATTGATGGACACAAATGTGGAAGATGCAAACAGATGGATGTGAATAAGTGGTTACGAAGCCAAAGAGCACGAAGCCTGGATGCGAGCGAAGAATGTGCACGATTTGAGGGAAGAAGCGATCAGCACGGCATGGAGAGTGGATCGAGCCTTGAAGATAGGGCCGCGTCATCAACAAGCACATGCATGGTATCGATACGATCCAGTATCGATACGAAATTAACCGATACGAACAAAATGCTACACGCGCACTCTAATTCATATCGATCATATCTCGAGATCTACAAGTCCAAATGCTATGAAATTTTCATAGGAGCTTACGTACAAGCCAAAGAAGGTTCATGCCAAGTTTCGACTCCATTAGACAAAATATTGATCGATACGAATTACGTTCGTATCGATCACGGATCGAGCCGAAACCTCATGGGATCGATCGCGTGGGCCTACTCACGTGCCAGAAGAAGTCTCCCAAAGTTTGAGCGAGATATTTCCATGGAGCACCTATAAATAGCACCCTAGAGCCTACAGAAAAGGTATCTTTTGGCGATCCAACGTCCAGACTCTGCCGGAAACGCCTCAGCATTACTAAGCTACTATTGTACTCGAATTTCTTCATGGTAATCCACTGTGCTCAGCTGTAACCAGCAAGGAAAGTCAATAAAAGATTAACTTTTGAAGTGGACGTAGGCCGGAGATAGCCGAACCATTATAAATCCTGTGTCTCTGTTTGTTTCCCTCAATTTTAAGTTGATTATTCTTCATCTTTTATTCTCTACATTACTTAGATCTGTGATCTGTGATTATACACTGCTGATTTATGTTCATACACTGGTGCTTTCATGATATTTGGGGTTTGTGACCAATTTTGGCGCAAACACGGACGATAGTTTACATATGAGTTTTGATCTCTTTTCCATCTTGTATCTCTACTGATAATGCAAATCTACAGTTTAGTGTTTTATGGAAGTCAATTAAAAATGAAATGTATGCACTGCTCCATATACCCAGTACCTGCTCCATATATATGAATACATGTGATTTATACAATTTTGTATATGAATACATGTGTTTCATATAATTTTCTTTTACATGCATTCAGTGAATGTAATAGAAATATTCTTTAATTTCCAGGGACAATATATAAGAGGCTGATTAGTTCGCCCTCGGTTGCTATCTTTCCCCATCCCCTTATAAGTTTAATCAATTGGTATCAGTTATCAAATACTCTTAAGAAGTACTACAATTCTCTCAATTCTCATTCAATTGTAGATATTGGAATTACTTTCGGAAGCAAACATTTGTCCTAGAGTAGTACATGTCAACAGTTAACTGGATTATGAAACTTGCACTATTCTCTGTGCATGTTTACTTATCCTGGGGTTTTGCTATGCCACATTTTACGACTACGATACATGTTTTACCACCCATCTAAGCACAATATAGTGATTATCCATTTAATGAATTAGCCGACTTACCTTATGGCAATCATACTATCCACTTTGCTAGTATCGGTAGTGTTGGGAAACAAACTTTTCTACATAATTCCATACTCTGTTTATTTCTGTAGGGTTGAGACTAGCTATCAACTGGTATGGGGTATAGGATAATTTTTTCTTTGTTATCATATAATCCAAAATCTGTAATCTTCAGTCGACCTGCCTCATCTTGTAGAACATTTATGTACCAACATAGTATTAATTAACCAGGATGAATTAATTAAATTCAGTCATTGTACTCTTCATTGTAATGATATGTATTGAATGTTTGTTTTAGTTTTAACAATTATAGTGTTAAGTCCCTGTGTACAGTGGCATGTGGTTTATGTTGGTGAAGGTGGTTCATGCCCTTGAAATATATGCAGGAGAAGGGATTAGTAGTAGATTATGGTTAATGCATGTACATGTGTTAATAATAAAACCAATGTGATTATCTTGAATTGTATAGTTTTGATTTTATACTGCTTGATAAAAATATCATGATATGATAAAACTATTTAAACAAAATCACTACTTGCAATTCCAGAAAAGCTAATTAACATGTATGCAACCATTGGAAGATACCCATGATCATACTTAAGTTCTATTTTCTCTAGTTCAGCTTTTTCCTCTCCTTCCACTTGCACTTCACCGGCAATGTTTACTTCTTTTTCTCTATAAACGGATTCACTGATGTTTGCCATGCCAAATAGGTCTCCAACGCCCCTTTGGATATCTTTGCTGGAGCTGCGAATAGGGGCAGAGGACCTGTAGACACCCTGGAACCACTTAGTAGAACTTCGGTAGGAACGACGAAGCGTTGAGAATGTAAAAGGTAACACTGATGAAGATTCTCATTCGTCAACAAGAAGGTGGTGGCATAGAATCAAATTTTGACTCTCTTGAGGGTTTTTAGATTCTCAAAGTGTGCTTCGCTTGTGTCTCGAGTAGTGAAATCTTTTAAAAAGTGAATAATGAGTAAAACAATTAAACGGTGATAATCTATGTATGAGGAAAAATAGAAAGGAGGAAGTCTTCTTCTAGACATTCAAGGTCGGTTAAAGCTGTATGGACATTGGACGTAGAAGTATTCGTTCTTAAAATATGATAGTTATTATGAAGTGCCTCAATCACTTTGCATCGGTACCAAGCTTCAATGATCATTAAAGATGGGGTATCACTCCATTGTATAAAGTTTAAGACATGTATTAGCTCCCCAAAGGTTGGAGGTCGTTGAAATAGGTTCATGAATAGGACAAACAAGGAGCTCAACAAGGCATAAGCGTTGGGGTGGACTTGATTAGGAACAAGCCAAAGCTCCTGGAGGAACATAAAAAGGAATGGATTGAAGGGCGGTACATCGCTGCTTATGAACATGTACCTGTTGCAAGCTGTGTAACCTATCGGAGGATTATGCACTCATTGGTTACTTATTAGGAGCAAGACGTCACTCTCTTGAATTCCAATTTGAAAGCATATGGTGCAGGATGACTTGGTAGTTAGACTTGTTAGCATTTGTTCAGATGGATCATCTAGAACTCTTAGACTAATTCATCCATTTAGAGAAGAAGTTTGGTTCTGTATTAGAGAAGCTGGGACTATCCACTACTATAGGTCTATGATAATTGAGTGTCTGGTTTCAGAAGGCATGGACATCGAAGCTTGAACTACGGTAGACCCGGCTTTAGGAGGCATTAACGGTCTAACACCAACGTTGAAACGAGGTGAATGACATGTTGTTCTGGATAGGAAAGCTTGATATTGAACATTGTCAGGTATGATTTATTATGAATTTCTATTTTGTAAACCCCTATGACCGATGCTCAGAATCCAACAGATGTCGACGTGTGTTGGCTAATCAGATTCTGAATATTGACTAGGGCAATTGAAAGTTTCAATCTATATAGCGTGAATTTGGTATTTCATGCACGACAAACGGACCATCTTCGTGGATAGCCCGTTGGTTCTAGAAAATGAGGAACTGTGCATCAGAACTTACTCTTTATCGTGGGATAATAGATAAAATAACTATTGTCCAGAGTGATGCAGAGCATTCTTTTGCAGGTACATAGGAAGTGCAATGATTAGGAGTATTACACGATGGAATTATTTGAATGCCAAAATTCGTTCGATGCGACCGTCTTTTGGACAAGAACCATCTCATTGGAGTTTGAAATGACCAATACTGATCGACTAACTTTAGTAGGGAACATTTCATGCATTTTGAAGAGCAAAATAGTTTGTTGCAGCAAGTTTTTTGGTCGTCTAGATCGGCTCGAAGTGAAATGAATGTCGAAAGCAAGTCGACATGGACCAGTTGGATTCTTGGGGACTGCATGTGTTCACCCTGAGTCAAGCATATGTTCAACCTAAGGGAAACCTAGGGCAAGTAGAAACCAAAGGAAAATAGGAAAATCGATCACTAGGTCAGATTTCAGCCACCCATCAGCCATAGCGAACTCAGGCTATAGTCGATGTCAGATTCCAACACCGCAAAGCGGTAGCGACCCACCTTTTAATAATTAGTTTGGATCTGAAGGCAAAGAGCGTTCATGGTTGAATGATTTTGGAAAGACAACAGTGGTCAAGGAAAAAAGTAAGTACTATCGATGGAAAGGAGGTGGTGGATGCAACACTAAGCGATCGACGACGATCGATTTGGGCTAAGGGAACTATGTCGAAGGAATTCGACATCGGGATCTCAAAGAAGGCAATGAAGTGAAATATGAAAGCATACACAAATTTTTCTAAGTGTTAAGTTACAAAAATGATAATATGAATCATCATTTCATATCGGTACTGACCTAAAGTGTAGGCATGTCAACGGATGCTTTCAGATGCGGATAGTGTCGTATCCGCGTCCGCATCTGAAATCATTTTCGGATATCCGCATCCGCGAACACGGACGGATATCGGATAATTATCCTATCCGCTAACGACCGATAAATCAAGAATTATAAAAAATTTAGTTTAACATAAATATTTTTCAATCCCATCGATTATAAAAGTGTTAAAAATTAACAAATATGATGATAATAAATAGTTTCGAGCAGTTAAAAAGCATTAAGTGTATATAATATAAACTACTAACTTAATAAAATAATAAACGAATATCTTTTACTGCACTAAAATGCACATTATTTGAACTATAATCTTGACAAAAACCGGACGGATAATTTTTGGACGCAGATGTCTTCGTATCCGCATCCACATCCGCATCTGTTTTTTCGGATATCGGATATTTATCGGCTTTTAAGATGCGTAAGCGAACGTATTTCAGATTTTTTGGATATCCGTTGACAGCCCTATTAAAGTGCTCGGCACCGACATGAATTTTTGACCCGAAGTAAAAAGGAAAAGAGAGGAAAGAGAAAAGGAAAGAAGTACGTACCTGTCTGAGGCATGGAACTATCTTCAGAGTGTGTATCTTGACCTTAGTACAAAGAGTGGTACTACTGCTATTTAAAGCAATGAAATGGATGTCCCTCTAAGAGAGATGACATCTTAAAGCAACTCTTAGAAGACCAACGGATTTGCATGGATTATGATATACACTTGTCTTGTTCCAAAGCACACTTTGTTTCCAACAGAAGTGTACTTTGTAGGGGCAAGTGTCATCCGGCTTTTAGACCAAGCGGTTTTCAAACGAATTTGGACGTCAGGATGCAAACGGAGTAGTTCAAGGACTTGGAGGCATGCTTGAAAGAACAATAAAGGAGGACTCCAAGGATTAGAGTGCAAATTATGCTAAGTGAAGTGATCGGTACCGACCACTTTTAGGTTGGTACCGACCACTTTTAGGTTGGTACCGATACGATTTTGTGCACTATGAAGGATTTTTGAGCTACGTCCTATGGATGACTACTAGGATGACCGTCTAAGGGCTCATATCTAAAGGAATAGGAAGATAACTTCAAAGAGCTCTGAAGAAAAGGACAGGTAATGAAGGTATTATAACCTATCGGCAACAACCTGATTTCTAAAGCAGAAGTGCTGGAGCACGATGGATAAAAGCTAAAAGATGGAGTGGAACAAGACATCATGACCTGCAACCATCAAATCACAATATGATTTTATTGGTCAAGGGACTTTGTCTCCCCTTCTACATTTTTGATCAAGAGTTATACTTGGTATTTCAAGATCCGACGATTTCGTTGAACGATTTCTCTATAAATAACAAGCATATGACAACTCAAAAAGGACTTTTGACACTTCACCTTCTTCACTCTCACTCTACACAATCTTGTCATAAAGGAAGATACTCTTTAATGTTCTAGATCGTTAGAATGGTAAAATCCTTGTACTTGTGATAGAAACTCTAACTAATAACATTAAAGTGGAATTAGCTCAGATTTGCCGAACCAATATAAAAATGTCGCGTTTCTTACTTTATTTTACTGTTAATAGCTAGATCTCTCTATTTAAATTTGTTTTTGGGCGTTGTGCCATTTGGCCCAACAATAATAAAATGCCTTTTGGCCGAAATAATTTTTTTGTTAAATAAACCAAAATGTTTTACAAAATAAAATATTAATTTATATATATGTACACATATTAATAAATATATATATATTTTATTTTAAAAACAATATATGAATTTATATTCATAAATAAAATAATATACGTTTTGAATGTTTTTTGTCGTCGAAAGTAATGTAGTTTAAATTTAATTTAAAATGATTTAAATATATATACATATTTATTTATAAATTAATATGTATATTTAAAACAAGTTCTATTAATTAAATTTGTTTTTAATATTTTAAAAAAAATCCATATTCATACACACACACACACACATATATATATAAATATAAGAAAATCAACTTTTTTTAATTATACATGAAATAATGAATATATATATATATATATGTTTAAATATATGTAAGTATACACTTATATAATTATGAATATATAAATATCTATGGGATAATATATGTGTTTAAAAATCCATTCGATGATGATCTAAATCAACATTATCATGACCATATAAATATAAAAATAATAAAAGATTATCTTATAGATGTGGCCTTATATTTGCACGTTGAATGGTAGATTGTCCTAGATCTGATCTCGATCCTAGCTACTAGCTTTACAATAGCTTGGAGAACCATCTTTAAATTTAATTTGATGTTATATAGATGGAAGAATTTTCACCCGAAGGCGGTTGATGGCTATGGCGGCTAGACAGGAGAAGACGGAAGGAAAAAGTCAACATAAAATTGTGAGGGGTCGTATGGTTTTTATAGAGAGAGTGGAAGAGATCTTTTCTTCTTGGTTTACTAAGTCTCCCCTTACCAGTTCAAGATCCAACAATTTAATTTTGAATCCCTCCTTGCCCACTTCATAGCCGACCATGGACGAGTCCATATAGGCTTGAAAATTATCCAAAGCATTAAGCAATTAAATACATTTAAATCAAATTTAAATGCATATTGATATAGAATATCAATTTGTATATATATAACTTTTATATATGCACCATTTAATTACTAGCGAGAACCAGAATGCACTAATGACACTCAATACATCAAATAAATTAATAATTAATATATCATAAATATTAATTGATTTATAACAATTAAAAATCATTTAAATCATGTTTTACTTCAAAGAATCTACCAATGTGTTTGTGGGACTTACTGGAGTAAATTCAATCACTGACTAATATTGAACATTTCAAATATAAACGTTCATAGGGCGTCTTAGTTAGTAGTGTGACAGTTTGGCTGAATTGATCGCTTACACATCATTATTTGTAAAATCATATTTTACAGTTTTGAGCGGTACCATTAGTCACGATTATTTGCACCAATTCTTTTTGTCAAGACAATATTACTTTAGGCCTTATGGAATTTGGTTTTTTGTCAAAATTCCAATATCTACCACATTCAACTCGATTAGTCCAAACACAAAGTCCTTGTTCAATAAACAATTATTTTTAGCCGTACTACTCTGGTTGGAGACTTTGACTTTGAGTTGACTATAATTGACCGTGATACTAAACTCATACAACTAAGAAGATGAATTCTCTATTGAATACTGTTCACTTCCCATGCTTCAACTCAGACCTAACTATAGTCGTTTGATGAATGTTATGCCATGATTTAACTATAATTAGAATGGAGTATCCCCACTGAAATTTATGAGTATTCTTAAGTCGAGAGAACTGTGTAATATCGCCACTTTGAGATTCTCCATTTGAACTTAGTTACATTAACCAGTAGAAAACTCTTAAGTGGGTCATTCCAAAGTTTTCCAATAACTAACAGTATGTAACCTCTGGTGCTTCCAGCAGCCAAGAGTAATACATTGCCCAATAATTAGAGAGCGTTACGTACTCTAGTCTCAAAAGATATCAATATCCAATCTCAAAACATCTTGATTAGGAGTATTTAAAATAACTTGTTATTTTTAATGTGATAAATTTCTCATGATTACAATATATTATAATTATTATCAATTAACATATTATTTAACCTATTTTCTATTTAATATACTTCAATTAAGTAATTAATTAACGTACAAAAAGTATATAACAGAAAAAAAAACACATTTTATTTCGAATAAGATTTAATTACAGAGTTAATAATTTACAAAAAAATAATAGAATTTCCCTTTAGGGCATAGCCTTAACTCTATCCCGATCATCACATCACAAGCATAAATATAACAACATTTCAAACATAAGTATACCTTATACTTAAGATTCATTTTTGAACCATGTCATATTATCATCAAATCCATTCACTTGCATCACCTTATCTTCCACTGTCAATAATTTTAGCGTTGTCTTTAACTTTATTTAGTGAGTGCCTTCCTAGGACTTTCCATCATTAATTTATAT
Organism: Allium fistulosum; assembly: GCA_030737815.1. Taxonomy (NCBI): domain Eukaryota; kingdom Viridiplantae; phylum Streptophyta; class Magnoliopsida; order Asparagales; family Amaryllidaceae; genus Allium; species Allium fistulosum. The sequence continues at coordinate 561,573,227 of CM060907.1, forward strand.
TTTCTCGAATAACTTCACTAATGAAATGGCTACTCATTTCACCATGTGAGCCACCTCGACTAGACCCATCTTGACTCTCCAAGAAGATTAAATGTAAACACCCTCAATACTTTCTAACAAGCATCCTCACTAAGCGCCAATAACTGCTCCTAGTTCCAAAAACACTTTCGTTTCATATTGTCAATTCATTCATTAATATACATCCATTCTGATGTTATTGCACACATTATAGTTAAAAAAATAAATTAAACCAAAAAGGCTTCATATATATTGGTACCCTATCATAAATCATTAACTATAGACTTTCCTAAGCCCTGACCCTGGGCCATTCAATAACTCCCTAAGTTGGTATATATTCAGATTGTAGGTTCAGTCCATTTCCTTCATTTACTAGTTGTGTACCCTAAACATTCTTTAGATTTTCATGTTTGACCAAAATATTTCAATTCATTAAAAAAATTATTCATCATTCCTTATTAAGCGATACTTTTACCATTTCTTAGATTCCCCAAGCTTAACTCATTTTCCTCGTTTTAATAAGTTGTTACGCTTTTGTCTTATTATTTTCCCATTATATTTCATCCATATGTAATTTCAATTAAACACCTTAGAAACTGTCTTTCAAAATGTTACCAAAAAAATTCACTTATTTATTTAAGGAATTTATCAACATTTGATATTTCATTTCAATTTCAAAATGTTACCCAAAAAATTCACTTATTTATTACTTAAAGTTTGTAGTGTTTAAAATATTTTACTATATTGAAGTTTAAAATAGTAACTAATATATTTAATATTCTTAGGATGTGAAGTTCAAATCTGTATTAGTAATTTTTACATTTGTTTATTAAAACCAAAAAATGCAAAGTGAATTTTTAGAACATATGAAGGACAAAATGAAAATATTAGTAATAAATAAGCGGTGATATAATTAAAAGAAAAGAATAATTTTGAGGATTTTGAAAACTAAAATATGAATATAAATGGGAAATCTAATGAGATATGAGAACTTTCAAAGATATTTATCGCTAAAGTGAAATCATAAAGCAAGAATCGAAGAGTGAAAAATTTTCTTCCGCATTATCACTTATGAAGATACAATAGACTATTACAATGTTTGTTCATAATAAAATATTAATTAAGCGATGTTAACAACAATATCAGTTTGTATGTAAAGGGTATTGTGACGACCACCCTATACCACTGGTACAAATATAACTAAATAGCGATGTAACCATGCCCGACCGATATAGAACGATCATCAAGGTTGAAATAAACAAATACAACATATAATTTGTCGTATATCTCAAAGAACATCGATAAAATATAATATCACATTAACACATATACAATAGAAGAGACAGTAATAACAACGTGAACTAATCGTCAGAGCATAATATCTACAAAATTATACATAAAATGTCATAGAGTTTATATAATGGAAACAAACTCAACAACTATCTCAAATATAAGTAATGGGTAGTCATTGCTAAGGCTCTCCAGTGCTGCACAGCAGAATAAGTGTAGAAATCCATATATGTATATAATACGAGATAGCTCTATCTAGCTCGTCCTTCGAACAACTACTGTGTCACCTAAAATTATTATCTACTCTACTCATTTAAGAGTGCCTGAGATAATAAGAAGCAAAGCATAAAACCTCGAGTCGGACAACAATCTGGTGTGAGCGGTAAATGAATCTCAAAATACTATACAAGTAAATATGGTAAGGAATAAGAGTATACGAACCATACCGACCTGTCCCTACAACCAAAGAGTTAGCACATAACAGTACAATATGCTACACAACAATATCATAAAGGTACAATATAGAATATCATAGTGGATATCCAAATATCCCTATATATCTAGTACCTACTCCCGGTGATATCCTCGAGTGATAGCCCAGTGAAGGAAAACAACTAAAGCAACCATAACATCCATTAAACAAGACTCACTACCACTCATCCCCGTGCTCTGAGTATATGATAACTCGTATGGCCTCCTTACTACCAGAGACTAATGGAAATCCCGATTCTCTGTGTACTCTCGTATCATGCAACCCAAAGCTCAATACGTATCTCGTAGCCCAAAGCTAGAGATTAGACCCAAAGCTACAAGTCTAGGGTATTCGGATCCTCGCTACCAATCCATGGATGTCCCTACTTACAGCACCCCAGCTTTGAGTACATAAGGAAACACTTCGAGCATCAATGATTCCTTAGCACATACATCCATTCGAGCCCCATTTTTCTCCATTCGTATTCTGAGACCTTCTTGCTCAATCCGGTTTCCATTATTCACAAAGAACCCTTCCACATTCCCCATTCCCCATTCCTATGGGTCCCTCCATTACCAAGCCGCCATCTTCAGAACCTACTCCAACACAAGCCAACATCCGAAGACTCTAACTTTCTATCACGTTGTTACATCGCCAACCATCCTTGATGCGAATGAGCCACCACCTCCAGCATAACCTACAAAACCTCTACTCTAGTCCGCGGAACTTCTACCATCACCGGCTCCAACATGACAACCGGTACCGACCTATCATCCTTAACTCGACATCGACTCATAGACTTAGCCAATTTCCTATAAACTTGCTATGGAAAACCTCTACCAGCCAAGTTCTACCCATTCATCAAGTCGAATGACCCATAGGATTTAACACCATTACTCGAACCTGTCCTACCTTCATGAGGTGAGAGTTATCATGCAGGCTTCTTCTATGCTCCGAGCCCTTCCTCCAAGTATCGTATAATTCTGATTGACCATTATAACTCATCCCAATCTAACTTGATGAATCATCACCAAGTTATAACCTTAAACCATTTTGAAGTGAGACTTATCATGTAAGCTCCTACCATGCTCCTGAGCCTCTCCTTCAAGTTTCGTTCAATTCCGAACAACCATTATAACTCATCGCCAACCTAACTTGATGACCCATTGCTAATCTAACTTGATGGCTTATCATTGAGTTTTAACCTTAACCCATATTGAGGTAAGAGTTATCATGTGAACTCCTACTATGCTTCTGAGTCTCTCCTCCAAGTTTCGTCCAATTTCAACCAACCATTATAACTCATCGCCGACTCATCCCTATGACTTAGGGCCGACTCATCACATTACATCCAAACAAGGTGCGAATTATCATGTTGCCTCTTGCCATATTCTAGAGCCTGTATGCTAAGTTTCATCCAATTTCGACCACCCATTATAACTTATCACTGACTCATCCCTATAACTTAGGGTTGACTCTAGCACTTAACTCCTCTCAAGGTGCGACTCATAGTGTAGGCTCCTAGTATGCTCCAGAGCCTCTCCTCCAAGTTTCGTCCAATTATGACGAACTTTGCCTTCGATTTGCTCAATTCACTAACTTATCTTTCTATACATTTACAACACTAACAAACAACATCAAATCACAACATACAAGCATAGAAAAACAAGTGATTTCATCCATTCAAGCATGCAATCCATAAAAATAAGATAAACAAGTCAATTTCTAAAATAGATCTACATATAGAATTAATATATGAACATGAACAATGGTAATTTCTAATCAATATATATTATATGCATGGATTAATATGTAATTAAAGTTAGAAAAGGTTTTATGGCCAAAAATCAATTTAAAAGATGATAGACCCTATAATTCTACATATAAACATGCAAGGTATAGTGAGAAGACATAAACCACTCACCAATTACCAAATCCAACCAATTTGAATTTTGATCCAATCTTGACAGCAATGAAAATCACTTCTAACCAAGCAATTTGATTATCTCTAGCTTCTAGTCGAAGATCCAATCTTTAATCCACAATCTAGTTTGATTTAGAGTGAAATTTGAATGAATCGGGATGGATTTAGGGCTTATTAGGGTTTAAAATTGATTTGGAATGAGAGGGAAAGTTTTAGTTTAACTCCTATAGCCCCTATTTATAGCAATTCTCTAATTAGACTAATGGACTTATTTAATTACACACTGATTCTGACTAGTGCTTTTAAATCTTAAAACATGCATAACTCCCTAACCCTAAATGCATTTTTCTATTATGACTTCTCTACAAAATGGGAAATCATCATCTTGAAGCAATGGAACTGGTTTGAGACCCTAATTTAACTCCTATCAAAAGTTATTGCCCAAACAATGTTTTTAGGGTCAAAATGATCGCATAGAAATTCGAAAAAAAACATAGATGTGTAAAATATCTCTAAGGGTCATATCCCAAAATTATAGAACCATTCGACTTCATATGAATAAAATTAAAATATTTTATGATCCTCCAATACGTAAATAACAGGTCGTTACATTCTCCCCACACCCCCTCCCTCCTAAAGAGATTCGCCCTTGAAATCCCCAAACAAGCCAAAGTATAAGCAACCATAGTTATCCCGCATCCCTACAAATTATAAGCAACCATCACACATATCAAACAAGTAGCCATTAAATATATAGTATAGGTGACCTATCCTAGCATGCAGATTACTAACCTATCAAATATAACAAACAATGGTGAAAGTAGATACGATAAACAGTGGATCTTATTCTTCAAAGAGCTTCGGACACATAGTCCTTATGCTCTCCTCTTTCTCCCATGTACAATCGTCATCACTTCTGCTTCATTGTACCTTCATTAGCTTCACCATCTTCTCCTAAACTGTTTTGTATCATACCCAACAATACGAAGTGACCTACAAGATTAGAAACTCCTAGTTCTACCTCAACATCTTCTACCTGATCCGGTGTAATCATCACGCCTGAGTCGAGCAAAAGATTCCATAGATAAGAGACATGAAAACATCATGCACACTCACCATTTTCTGAGGTTAGTCGACTCTATTTGCAAGCTTTCCTATCCTTTCAACTATTGAAAAATGACCTACAAATCTTGGTGCCAACTTCCCCTTTTTTCCGAATCGAACCACATTCTTAAGAGGAGAAATCTTCACAAATACCATATCTCCGATGGAAAACTCTAAATTTCTCCATCTCTTATCAGCGTAGCTTTTCTATCGATCCTGGACAGCTTTCGTTCGTTGTCGAATGACCTCGATCTTTTCTTAAGTCTCTAATCATATCTGGCCTAAGTATCAGTTTCTCGCCTGCTTCCCACCAACATGAAGGAGCGTTACATTGTCAGTTATACCATACTAATATTCGACCGATAACTATTGTTGTATGTAACTCTACCAAATGCCAATGATAATCCTACGATCCTCCAAAATCTATAATGCATGCTCATAAGAGATCTTCCAACATATGATTTACTCTCTCGGTCTGCCCATCCGTCTGCGGGTGAGAAGCTGCACTAAGATGCGGTCGATCCCTAATGCCTCTTGTAAGCTCTTCCAAAATCCACTAGTGAAAAATGGGTCTCGGTCGCTCACAATGCTCTTTGGCACACCATAAAATCGTATTGTCCACTTTACATACAATTCTGCCTACATGGTTGCCATTCAACTTACCTTGACGGGTATAAATCTTGCACTCTTGGTCAATCGATCTACTATGACCCAAATGCCATCGTACCATGCTCGAATCCTTGACGGTCCATCTATAAAATCCATCAATACTTGCTCCTATTTCCACTTAGGAATTTCTAGCGGTTGCAACAATCCACTAGGTTTCTTCTACTTTTCCCTTACCAACTGGTAGTACATAAACTCATGACGAATACTCCAAATTCCTTCTTCATACCCTCCTAGTAATAAGTTTGCTTCATATATGGATACAACTTGTTACCATCAGGATAGATAATCAGTCTGGTATGATGACACTCTCTCGCAACACCTCATCTCGTAATCCATCGACATCAGGGATAAACAACCTTCCCTCCTTACGAAGTTAACCTTCTCGATCAAGTTCGTATTGCTTCATGTCTTCAGATTCTACTCCTTTTACTATCTTTGCAATGATCTCCATCGGCCTATTATCTTGCTTCTGATTAGCACCGATGCTTTCAATTAGAGTAGGTCTAGTCGACAAACTTGCCAACATCTACGGGTCCAGCTCATACTGAGGTCTGAAATCATTTCCAACAATGTACTCTATCTGCTTCCATTCCAAGAACATTGCTCCCAAATTGCATGTCTTCTACTCAATGCATCAGTGACCGTATTTCCTTTTCTCAGCGTATAGGAAATATTAAAATCATAAAAGACTAAGAACTCCAACCACCGTTGCTGACGAAGGTTGAGATCCTTCTGAAAGAAAAGATACTTCAAGGATTTGTGGTCCGTGAACAGCTCAAACATTTTTTCCAACAAATGATGCCTCCACATCTTCAAAGGAAAAACAATGTCGCTAACTCCAAATCATGAGTTGGATAATTCCTTTCATGCGGCTTTAGCTGTCGACTAGCTTTGGCAACACCTTTTCCTTTCCGCATCAACATCACACACAATCCAGTACCATAAGCATTTGTGTATACTGTCAACTCCTCATTTCCACTTGGAATAATTAACACTATGCACTCGTCAACCTCTCCTTCAAAATCACAAATGCATGCTCACACTTCGCATCCCAAACAAAAGGTTGATTCTTCTTCACTAAACTGGTCAACGGTGCTGCTACCTTCGAGAAGTCCTTTATGAAGTGTCTATAGTATCCCTCCAATCTTAGGAAACTCCTCACATTCATAGAATTCTTGGGTTGATTCCAATCTTGGACTGTTGCTACCTTCACAAGGTCCAACGCTATACCCTATCCTCAAAAGACATGACCCAAGAATCTCACTTCTTCTGTACTGAAGTGACACTTAGAGAACTTTTCTTTTAACTCGTGCTTCCTTAATATCTCTAGCGCAATCCTCAAGCGCGTCTTATGTTCCTCTTTAGTTTTGGGGTAGATCAGAATATCATCATGAACACAAGCATGAACTTATTCAGCTGGTCTCTAAAAACCCTATTCATGAGATCCACAAAGTATGCCGAAGCGTTCATCAATCTAAATGGCATCACCAACCACTCATAGAAACCCAACGACATACAAAACGTAGTATTAGGCACATTCTCCTTAGCTACTCTCAACTGGTGAAATATGGTTGCTAAATCCATTTGAGAGAAAACCTTTGCACCGTGGAGTCGATCGAATAAGTCATCGATACATGGGTGTGGATACTTGTTCTTTTTTGTTACTTTATTCAGCTCATGATAATCCATACATAACCTTAAAGAGCCATCCGCCTTACTCGCAAATACTACAGGTGTGCCCAACTTAGATATGCTTCTTCGAATACACCCCTTCCATATTAGGTCATTCACTTGCATATCCAATTCCTTCTGGTCTCTAGGTGTCATATGCCTCGAAGGCATAAATATAGATCTAGCTTCCTTTAATAAGTCAATCCGAAACTCAATCTCTCTATGCAATGGCAATCCGGTCACTTCCTCGAGGACAATTTGATACTCTCTAGCGGTAGGAACTGATGACAACCCCCTTTATAACACCCCTAATTTAGATAACATTATTTAGGAGATTTAATTAGATAAATTAAACACTTAAAGGCCGTGCTTAATTAAATAAATGGACTTAAGAATGGTTTATAAGCAAATTAATTTACACAAGAGTATATTGGGAAATAACCGCACTACCATAACCCTTATATATATCCATAGCTTACCCTCCATTCAAGTTCATCTTCTCATTTTCTCGTTTTCACAAAAACAATCCAACGCAAATTAATAGAGGAGCCGACTATTAACAAAGAAAGAAAAAGGAGGAATTCAATCTAAAGCTAGGGATCAAGCTTAGGGGAAATTAATCTCAATCCAATCTCCTTATCCTAATCAAGATGAATAATAATTTATACCATCTTTATTTTGTTTTGTGATCATATGTTTTCGGATTTAAGATTAAATTCGTTTTTATGATGATTTGGATGATGATATGCTTGAATTCTAACATGTTTGAATTAAATCAAATTGTTTATATATGGATTTATTCGGTTTTAGGGAAAACCCGATTGTAAATGATTTTGAATGCTATGGAAATATTTTATGTTATGTAAAACATGATTTTGAAGTTGGGTTTTAATTTTGATAATTATCCAAGCTATGGAAAGATTATTAGGAATTTTCGAAGGAAAATATGATCAAATTGGGTTAAAAATTTATTTTGTTTATTTCAGGAAGAATTTGGGTTTGAAATATTGATGTCAGATAACAAGATGAAAGTGAATTTCTGTAATTTTGAGGATATTTCCTAAGAGATTTACTTTGGAAAATAAATTATTTTAGAAGGAGGATTTAAGTGCAAATTTTGGTTTTGCTTAATGGAAGGGCATAATTGTTAAACTTTCCTTTATTTAGATCCGACAATGAGCGACAGTTACTTTGTAAAGAATTTGAAAAGTTGTGGCAACCAACCATATGCTTACACGTAGGCAGGTTAGTTAGAAAGTGTTTGCTTTAATTGGTATTAAATCAGATTTACCCAGAAAAGTGGGTTCCGCCTCTATTAGATGCACCTCTCGACCCATAGCTTCCGCCTTCAATCAAATCAAAACCCCACAAAGGTGAAACCAATACATAAGGTATCACTTAGATGGTACGTAGTGGACTGGAGGAAGGCGGAAGGCATAGTGTTGAAAGCATAGCTTCCGATGGGGTCGAAACCTTAGTTCTACTTTCAAATGAAAAAGCGCCTGCCTTGTTTTATTAAAGCTTTCGAAAGGGTCAAAACATGTGCTTTCAAAAGCGGTTTTTCTAATAGTTTTCGAAGGAGTTGCCATTTTATGTTTTAAAAGCATAGGCTTTCGAATGGGTTCCTTTATTTATAAAATGATGCTTTCGAAAGTAGTGGTTCCGACTTAGTCGAAACTCAGCCGTAGTTCTTTTGCCTTTCGAGAGTATTGAAGTCATCAATGCTTTTGAAGGGTAGCTTTTCTTTTAAAGATATACTAAGCCACTTCCTAAATGCTTTCGAAAGGTTTCAAGGGTTTCGAAGGTAATGGCTTCGAAAGGGGGTTTTGATGCTAACCTTCAATGTTTTACTTAAAGGTTTTGAAACTTTCGAAAGGATGGTGCCGACGGCATCAAACTTTCCCCAAAGAATTTTATATGATAATTAAAGGTTTCGAAAGTGATATTTTCGTATATATTCACTTTGACCCAAAAGATGTTTTTAAAGAAGAACCCAATGATTTCGAAATAGGTACTTTCATTTGTTTCAAAATTATGTTTCTAAGAATTATTAAGTAATGTTTTGATACTTTTGAAAGGTATATTCTAGTTTCGAAAAAGATGATTTAAAGAGCTTTGAAAGGTTAATGTGCAATGTTTTGAAAAGAAGTTTTCTATGCTTTCGAAGAAGGTTATCCAAAGGTTTCGAATGTAATGTTTTAAGGTTTCGAAACCCTTAGTTTTCAAAAAAAATTACCCAATCTCATTTTAAAGGAAAACCATGGCATAAATAAAGTATTTTGAAATGGAGTTTCAAAGAAGTTTTCCTTGATTAATAGGTTAAAAGGATTAACCAAGTTATTATGTTTGCTTCTTAATAAATGTATATATTCACATTGTAATGGACCTATAACTATAATTTAGGGAAGGGCAGAATAACCAGTTAGGTTGACCAAGTAGTGAATATAAATTTGATTAACTTCTGAATGAGTAGAATTGCATCCAGAAGGTCAGGAAGACTAGAGTATAGGATGCTAAAATATTAATTAAAGATATTGGCAGGGGCCAATAGGTACATAGTAAGCCCATGAAAACTATGTATAAACGAAGATGTCAAGAAGACAAGTTCATAGTTAGCCTATGGAAACTATGATTTGATACTGGCAGGGGTAGATAGGTTTGTAGTTAGCACATGAAAACTATATCCGGATTAAGATATTAACAGAAATCAATAGGTTCCTAGTCAACCCATGAAAACTAGGATAAGAGGAAAGATATTGGAGTTACCAATAGGCTCGGGGAGAATCCATGAAACAGTAAAGATATTGGCGGGGGCCAATAGGTTCTTAGTGATCCCATGAAAACTATGAAACTGGGCAGAGAGTCCATAAACATTAAACCGGTTAATACTAAGCCTATGAAAACTATTAGGTTAATAGTAACCCTAGAAACTATAACTGAGATAGATAGTCAAATGAATGGGGATGGGTAATCCAGAATTGATTTACTTGTTTTGCATATCATCATAATAGTTTAAGATGTTTTAACCATTGTGGATGCAGGAGAACAGTATATGGTTTTATAAAGGTTTTAGGATACTAGTAAGGGGAAAACCCATTCCGCTATGCGGCGTTGTTTCACTAGATATCTAAATTGTTTGAGATGGTAGATTATTATTCATACCATTCTTTATGCCTGACTGAAGTTTATGTTTTCCCCTTGAACTCTTGGGTACTCCATTGATTTTGAGTAGTTTGAGAGTTAAGGTTTTAAGGTACCTCATTTAACGAATTAGCTTCTGGAGACATGCAGGATGCATGATAGCTATCTAGAGTTCTCTTTTATTTTGATTTTTCTGTGTTGTTGTTGTAAAGGCAAAGTTGTTTAATTGCCTATATATACTCTGATCATCCAAGGAGACATCTTCATATGCTGCTCTTGGCGTATGTTGTAATAAGTATATTTTCTATGAACGTGGTTTTCGTATGGGGATTATGTAATGAATTTGAAATGATTTGAAATGGAATGTAAAAGTTGTTTTGTGATTCTAAATTTTTACATATCCATGTGTTTTTGTTATATCAATGTATCTAACATTACCGTATTTGGTCACCAAGGATTAATAACTTGGATGACTGCAGCATCCGTAGCCGTTAGTTTTTGGCCTCCAAGTTAGGGATGTTATAAGTCGGTATCAGAGCAAAGGTTTATGAAACTTAAAAGAAATTTAAACCTAAAAGATTTTCAAACATAATCCAATGAATCGGAAAATAAGATTGGTGCTTGGGTAAATGCTATAGTAACGTACTTGTCTTTGATATATATATATATATATATATATATATATATATATATAAGTACGTATTCCCCTCTCTCTTGGACCGTTATTCTGTATTTTACTAAGGCTCGTATGCAGAATTAGGAGAAAGACGATATGAAGGTAGGAAACAGAAGAGGAAATCTCGATGGAGGAAGCACCACAACCAACGGAAATGCTCGATCCACCAGAAGGAACCTGGGTCGACAGGCTAATGCTAACCAAAATGCTGATGCCAATGTGGGTGTTGGAAATCCACCAGTAGATATGGGGGCGATATATCATTTCTTTGTCAATATGATACAAGCAGGAGCTGCTACTGGAGTTGCTGGAAATGTCGGATACCTTAGGTCATATTGATGATAAATGAAGTTAATTACATGTGATCATCATATATTAATGCTGTAACTCATTCACGACTTTTGTCTAGCCTGCTCCTTTCTTTTTCACTCACAATGGAAGGACAGGGCAACAGGTGATGGCTTAGATCTAGCACGTGAAGGAGTGAGTTTTGCATTGGCACCACTTATTACTCTTTATCACTCTCGATGTAATTATTTATTGTATTTTAGTAATTTTTATACTATATGATGTTTTTTTCCAAAACTCACTACAAGAAAATATATTATTCGCACCAATAAGGCGCAGCATTTTAATAAAAAGCTGCAATTATTTGGATGGATAATTAAAATTAAAGAAAAAACGATTTCTAAAACCCTGCTCTGTATGTATGTATGCGAAACTGTCTACCTGAAGTGGCAAACAAGAAGCGGAAAAATAAAAATTATGCCGCCTCTCTGTTAAATCGCTCAACACTCTCTCCCTCATACTTTATCCCAAATTAAATTAATAATCGAACTCTTCTTCCTCTCGCACAAATCCATCATCGATCTCAAGAATACGCAAACTGAAACCTTAAGCCACAGCTCTGCCATCGATTCAACCTCTCACGAGCTTCGGCAACCCTCCAGCTTTTTGATGTGGAAGTAGTTTTTTGATGGAGTCTCTCCCAAAAGAAGACCCAATTCAGGGTTTTGCTCAATCCAAACAAGACCCAATCCAGAGTTCTGCTCAATTTAGAACAGACCCAAAGAAGGTATGCATGTTCATTTCTCTCTCCGTGTTTTCTTTCTCGATTTTTAATCTAGAACTATAGCATGAACTGAAATAATAAAAAAGACGTTTTGATTCATCTTCATCGTTCTTGAAGTGATGTAATGCATACCCAAATATATACCACTTCTTGAATTTAATCTTTGTTAGTGTTTGTGCACTTTTTATGCTCTCGACAGTGACCAAACTGAGGCTTTTAGATTATAGCTCCAGCATGATAGTTGATTGAGAAAGGAAAAACTTTTTTTAACCGTATTCTTTTTGTTTGTTTCAAAATTTATCTGATGTTGAATCTAATGAAATTTGAAACCCAGCAATATATGTTTAAATTATGTATTATTATTTGCTCTTCTGATTTTATGTTACCTGGCAATCTCATGCCTCTTTCATTATAATAATATCACGATAAAGATGAAAACAGGTCATTTGGTTTGACTTATGTTAATTTAATTATGAAGTCAGTTTTGTTTGTACTAGGAGAAGGTTTTTAGTTTACGTGCCCAGTATACAGTGTGACTGGCCTAGCCTTAGTACTTTGTGCATTCAGTTTTCATCACAAACTAAGGATGTTGACCACCGTAAAAGTTTTCCCATGTTTGTCCAGCTTTTCAAATTGATGAACTCATACTACCAAAGTTATATCTGTCCATAGACATATATCTGTAATACACAATTAGCTGTCAATTTTTTTTAATCAGAATGTACATAATTTGCGGATCTTAGACATATCTCTGTAATACACATAACAGTAGCAAACAATGTCAACAGTACGTAATGCAACAGATAAAATTAGTAGTAGGAAAATAGAGTTATCAGTGTAAAGCAATAAAAATAGCACACTCTGAATTACATTTATATTTCATTTATTACATCATATTAAGGCAGAATGATTCCTTAACTTTCATTTGCCCATGGGTTGACAAATATTAGAGAAGTAGACATACTGTATTAGAGTACAATTGGGCCAGCTATGAAGATTTGATGAATATGTGCACTAGAATCGATTTGAAGGTGCAGGCTGTTATGTTGTTTCATCAGTGTGGTGGTAATGTGGGTGATTCTTGCACGTAAGTTGTTTGTTATAATTCTTTTTTTGTCTGCTTACTCTTTTTTTTTCTTTTTGATTTTTGTTGCTGGTTGTGCGCACTTTATTACTTAAAACTAGTACTTAAAGTGGAAAACATTGTATTTCGGTTGTTTAGTAGGATTAATTCATAAAAGAGATAGGTTGAAAATTCTATCACTGGCTACTTCTTATTGAGTGAGTGTATTATTCATCAATCTAAGATATCATGAAGAGTTGAAGTATACAAGTATTGTCCATTTAAAAATTGAAACTGCTACTCCACTATAAATCACTGTAAGTTTCACAACTGGATTTTGGATCCATTGATTTGGGTTAAATCAAAATATATAATCATTTGTTTCTGAAAATAGTTTTGTTGATAATTTCATTTGTCATTAAATCAATAATTCAATTCTGAAAGCAGTTGACAATTCACAAACTAGCAAAATATGTTTTTAAGTTTCAGTTTTTTATCATTTTTTGTTTACATTTTACAAACTGGCAAAATATGTTTTTTAAGTTTCAATTTTTTATCATTTTTTTCTCACATTTTACTTCCTGAAGGGGGAAAGTTTAATTAGTATACTATGGAAATAACGTGGATATTCAGTGAATTGTTGTTCACTTGTTTTCATTCAAGGATTTTTTTATTTTTATTTTTTTAAAACACTGGGTAATTGTCCAACTCTTCATGCCGATGGTAGAGTAGTTAGTTAATCAAGGTCATTATTTGTGGAGCTTTGTCCTTCATTTTCCCCATAAGAAAATATTCGCATATATTTAAATTTTGTATCTATATAACTTGGATTCGTATCTTTAACATAGGGAGTCACATAGATGACACAAGTAAGTAATTAACTTGGAGTTTTATTTATTTTTATTCCTCCCAACATGAGAGTATTGAACTAACTATATTCATTGATTCTAGTTTCTTCCAGGTCTGATTTTAACAAATGCATACTATTTTTTATGTCAAAAAGATCAATATTGGTTCTAATTTTGGGCTTGATGTTCCTTTAGTGATAATAATTGATTAAACTAATCCTTGATGAGATTATTTGTTTGCTTACATCTCAATTGCATTGTTGTGCTTTTGACTTTTAATAACCAAACTTTGAACATTATTTCAATTCGGTTAAAGCATTTAAACGTTTTTTTCTTGATATAAGAATTAGTTTATGACAAATAATCGGATCAAATGCTTAGGTTTTTCGAGTTAGTAGTAAATGAAAAGTAGAAAGAGAAATGATAACGGAATATGTGAAAATTGACATGATAATGGGTCACTGTCTGTATCTCATTTCCTTTTTGTTTTTTATATAACAAATTCATATTTGTTCTCTTCTACCGCTGACCTCTATTGTTTTTTTTCCATAGGCATATTGGACTTTTAAAGGAGACGGGCTTGGACTTTTCATGGTTCAATTTTCTTTTTTAGCAAGCTCTTTTTGTAAGATTTTATGTCGTTAACATTTGTGCTTAAAACATTGTTCACGAAACGTTGTATATGACTAAATTTTATGGTGTATGAAATTGATGTAACTTTGATTATGTTTAATCGTTATAACTGCTTATAATATCGGATTATATATATTAGTGTTTTATAAATTGAGCCAGTTTGAATATATTATTCATGGTTTATATAACTATTTCGAAATAGTTGTAGTAGTTGATGTACCGCAGTGTTTCAAAAAAGCAACATAATGTACATTTGCAGCGTTTCAAAACTGCTGCTATATTACTGATTTTCTTCAACTAATGATGTTAGAGTGTGTCGCTAAAACGCTGCTAAATGAGTTTGCAGCATTTAATCAACGTTGCAAAATTAATTTACTGCAGCGTTTTTTGAATGCATCGATAGCCATTTATTTAGCAACATTTTGAAAAACACTATAGAAGTTCCTTACTCTATTGCAGCATGACATTAGGCGTTCTTCGAGATGCTGCTAATGATTATGACAGCACTTTTAAAACGCCGCGAAAGGTCCTTTTTGTTGTAGTGACTCTGGATTTTTTGCTATATATTTTGAGACTGTATTTCTAGGATATTGTATGTAACGACCCGCAAATTTATCGCTTTAATAAATTATATTTATTTTTACTTAAAAGGTTGATAATACAAATAATATTTTTTTAAGTGATAATAAGTAATATTAATCTTATTTTGAATAGATATTTACAAAAATATTTCCCTCGAAAATTTAAATCGATAAAATGGCCGAAAATTATTTTATCGATAACTAGCTCTATAACCGTAAAACGTCGTGCAAAGAGCTGGATACATACAGTTATTTTTATAATTGAACAAGAATATGAAATAAAATTAATTATTTTATTTTTGAAAATTAAATATATTTATGTCATCACCAATAATGGCATCGTATTTAAATATAGCTTTATGAATTTAAATTGAGATTTAATGGTTTAATAATTATTTTAATTATTCAAATAATTATTTTAAATGATGATAATTCATTTTGAATAGTTATAAAGTAATAATAAATTATTTATAATAGTTTTATAAAGATAAATATTTGATTTGAAAATATAAGGAAAAATCAATATAGCTTTATAGGTATAATAGACATTATTGTAAATAATTGTTAATGTTAATTTATATGGTTTAATAATTCAAATAAGATCATTTTAATTAATTTAAAATGATAATAAATTTATTTTAATTTTTTTACATATATATGTAATTTAATGTATAAGTGAAAATGTGACCAAAAATCGGTTCTCCGATTGGCAATGGTTTATCGAACGAAAGTTGTTCGGAATCAATGCAACTTGTTTATATGTCATGTACAGATATATAACACATAAATACACCCCCTAACATGCACATGAACATATATATAAATATACAAATATACATGTAAACATATATAAGAAAAATCTAGTATATTTTATATAAAGCTTAACGCTAAAGCTTCCTAAAGTCAACTATCTTACACACAAAGGACATGCACATGGCTTGGAAGTGAAATGAAGTGATGTAAGAATATGGAGGAGGGAGGCAACGTGTAGAATGATATGAAAGAGGGGATGTGGGCAAGTGGTGTTTTGGTCCATGCACATTTAGTTATACATAAAAATATATATAGAAAAGTTAGGGAAAAAGGTTGAGAGTAAAAGAGAAAAATATATACAATAATTTATAATATCAATCCACTTCAAAACTAGTTCAAATCACCTCCTTATCACCACTCAAACCCATGGCCACAACCCACCACCACTATGGCCGATCCCTTCTATCTCTTCTAGCTTGGGCCATGGCCTTCTCAAGATCTTGGACTTGAGTCCATAAGCTTCGATGCGACGATAGCGGAGCTATAGCTGATTTTATATTAACTCGAAGGGAAAATGAAGGTGAGAAACTCTTACTTATATTATATTTTTGTATGATAATATGATGTTTGAAATGGATGTTTAATATGGTTTGATCATCAAGTTTGGTGTTTAATATGGTTGTTGAATATATATGCAAGTCACAGAAATACAAGTCGATAAGTACAAAGGAAATCACTTTCCTCTATTTTAATGAATTGGTGTATATGGAAAGTTAAACCTCTTTAAAAAGGTTTAAAAATGAGTTTTAAATGTTTTATAAACATTTGAAAGTGTTTTGGTGAACTTTAAAAAGTAATTGAAAATTTAGTTAAAAATAAGCGCGTCGCGTAATGGCAGTTCGCGATTTCGCACCATAAAAGTCAAACGAGTATATAGAATGCAATTTAGCTCGGAATTCTTCAAGATAAGAATTTTCCAAACTATTATATCCATAGTTTTCAAACAAAGAAAGAAAATCAAGATGTCGATAAGTAGATTTTGAAATATGAGTAAAACAAGTTTTTTGGAAAAATCGCGGTTTTGCAGTTCGGAATCAATAAGATGATTTCTTTGATGATATTTTAAAACTGTTTAAAAATGTGAAATAAATTCTAAAAATCTTTTAAAATAGTTTAAAAGAGATGAAGTTTTTCTGCTGCCATTTCAATAACTTTAGAAATGAAGTTTTTTAACTTAATAATTCTTTTCCAAATCTTTTATAACTTTTTTCAAATGAATAATTAAGTGTTTTAAGGATGATTTGGTAGTTTTATAGATCATAAAAAAGAATTTAAATAAATGATTTAAAGAAAATTTATTACAAATTTAGAGATTTAATCTTGGCTCTAAAAGCCGACGAGTAGACCGTATTTTTCTATTCGTGAGATCCGGATGTGAGGTGCTTAAACTAAGGAGATGTTCAGGAGCAACCAATGCCCTGGCTCACCTGGTCTCTTCCCCGGGCGAGGGATAAATAAGGTCAAAATGTCATAAATGAGTTAAGTATAAAAAGATTTAAATTTTCCAAATTTAAATTAAACACAACTTTGATTGTATAGAGATGATCTTCTTATACATCGTGTTAAAGCCCGAAGAGGGAACTCATACTATTCATGGAATTTAAAAAAGTGATTTTTCCATTTTTCCGCCCACAGTATTTGTTGAATACGAGAATTGATATTGAGTAGAATTAAATGATTTCTATAGATTTTGCTCACTTAATATTTACTGGTTTTAGATCAACATCCTAGATAACATGATTTTAACTCGATCAAAATAAAGAGTTTTGAATCAACAAATCTTTGTTAAGATTTAAAAGAAATGATAGATTTAAAAGAAATGATTTGGAAATGTTTTCCTAAGTAAAAGGTGAAACGCTTTGGAATTATTCCAAGATTAAAAAGGTTTTAAGAAATCAAAGGATTTTATAAGAGATGTTTAATGATTCCGTATATACCGGAAAGAAGTGTTTTAAAGTTAATATATCTCTAAAAGGATACTTTTTATAAAAAGAACTTAATCAATTAAAGAATGATTCCCTATTCATAGAACATCTTTTTATCGATGATTGGTTAGAAAGAACTGGGGTCGGATTTGGGTAATTCCTATCTGAAGACCACTTCGACCAATTTACGTATTCCAAGTAAAGACATGGATATGATATGTGGGGTTTTCGTAATGCAGGACTACTTGTTGATCATTTGGGGATAAAATCCCAATATACATATAGTAGCAGTAGTCTCTTCATTATGAAATATCCAATGCAAGGACTAATCGCTACTAATCCTAGGGGTAACTCCCGACAGGATGTGGTAAGAGAGTGCCTTCGGTTTCGTTCAGTCCCTGAACGAACTTGTATGGACGAATGTTTGAAATTGCATTATAAAATCACATTGATTGATCTCTATAAACGTATCATCTTCTTGGTGGCGGAGAAGGCAACTTTTCTTAGCTTAACACCCTTTCCTGAGATGTATGAGCTCAGGAGTTATATGTTTATAGAAATCAGTCGTGTGATTATGGAATGGTAATGTGGCATTCAAAGAGGAAAGATGATGTGCTATGTGAAAGGTAATATTTACCTCAAGCCTCACACCTGGAAATGACCAAAACACGGTAGTTGTAGCAAGGCTATGTGGTTCGCAACTATTAAGGTATGATCATCCCTTTCTAGATATATTTCTACCCACTATAAAGTTCGGGTTTAAATTATTGTGGTGTATGCAAAGAGAGCTCTCGGATAGGCGTGTAACGACCGGGGTGATGACATATTCGGTACTATCTAGGATGAGGTAGGCCGGTCTTATATTGGTAGAGGACCATCAGTTAGGCCTCGATACATTCCTCTAGAGATGTACTACCGAAAGATAGTCCCTTCACCTGGTCATTTGTATGGAAACTCATTCTCCAATAAAACCCTGTACGATTTTAGATGT
The DNA here is from genome assembly GCA_030737815.1 of Allium fistulosum. NCBI lineage: Eukaryota > Viridiplantae > Streptophyta > Magnoliopsida > Asparagales > Amaryllidaceae > Allium > Allium fistulosum. The sequence continues at coordinate 561,592,118 of CM060907.1, forward strand.
AGAAAGCCTTATATTACAAGGTGGTATGCTAGAATTTAATAATGTAACAATTTCGGCTAAGATTAATATGTTTACTTGCAAATGTTTTAAAAGGAAAGTCATTAAAAATAATATCCCTTATTTTTACATAATAATGATTTAGTTATCATAAGGTAAAACCCGTTCCCTGTTTATGTGCAGCGTGGTCTTATGAGATACCTTTTCTTTTCAAAATGCGTATTTTGAGTTCTCACACCAGTTTCATGACTGACCCGGAGTTTATTTTCCTTTTCCATAAACTTAGGGTGCCCTAATTTTCCTAGGCAGCCTAGTAATCAGGTTTAGTTTAGAAGAAAGCTGGATGGAGCTTGAAGCATTGAGTTAGAAGATTTTTCTGAAGATTGTTATCTATTTCCACCACACTCTAGTGCTATAGTATTTCGCATTTGTAAGGACCGGAATTTATAACTGTCCATGTTTAACTCTGATAAATGTATTTAAATTCCTGCTGTAAAGATTATGTTGAAATAATATATGTTATTCTATTCGTGTGGGATTCTGTACTGTCTTTATTTTCTTTATTACCCTTGAGAATCTGCCTTTCCGGCAGTTGGATTTGCGGCATAAGAATATCGAGGATGTATTAGTGTCGATTTTCGAGAGTCAAAGAATCAGGTCCTCACATTGTAACATCCCATAAAATCAACCATAAATAAATAAATTGGATAAATTAATTTAAATAAACAAGGGTAAAAATGGTAATTTTGCAAAAGTTGAAATTTGACCATGAAAGTTATATTGTTGGATTTTCGTGTTGAAATTATGTTAAATTTTCATATATAATATGCTGAAAATGGAGCTCAAACGAAGAAGTTATGGACGTTTGAAGTTTTCGGGCTAAAATAATTTAAACAGAATTCAAGTTTAAATAAAAATTTAATTCCCAATTTTGAAACTAAAAAAACCAGTAATTATACTTGGGAGTTAAATGAACGTAAAAATTAACGTTAATGTTAAATTATAATTAAGGAATTAAATAATAATAAATCAACGACAATCAAAATATTCCTAAAATAGGGGGAGCGGTTTGACCCCTTGCCCTCGACCAGTCGACTGCTAGCGGCCGACCGATGGGAAGGCGGCGATCGACTGCTAGCGGCCGACCGATGGGAAGGCGGCGATCGACTGCTGCCAGTTGATGGCGGCTAGGGTTAGCATATTTTAACGTACCGGATTTTATAATTTTTAACCGACCGTCATCCAACGGTTCAGGTGTGTTCCAAGCACTATAAATAAGAGCCTAGCCCTCTCACCTTTATACGCATAATATTTTGGGAATTAGCGAAGCTATGTTAGTTCGTCTCTTCATAGATTCAGAAAACTCCATTAGGATTTCAGGTAATAAATCCTACATATCTATCTTTTTTTATTGTTTATTTTCTCAATCTATTCTCCTTCAAACCTATAATTTTCCGAATCAAACATATATACAAATCTCTTGCTATATATATCAAGAAAAAAGATCTAAAAGGGTTCATTGGAGGCTTGTCATATCCAAGAGAAGGCAAAGCTAAGGACCTATATGAGAGGAAATTTGCTTTTCTATTTTAGTAATTGAATAGTGTAGTTAGAATTTGACATATGCCTTGGGGAGTTTTGGATTATGAAAACATCACAATAAAAATCCCCAAAATTCCCCCAAGCGAAATGTCAATTCTTCGGTTGGAATCTGAATTGTTTTGTATTAAAATAATGGAGTTTTGTGGATTTTGCAATATATGTGATTTACCTTCTATTCTGCTTCTTATCCTTTTTCTTTTGATTTGATTAAGGGATTTGATTTAGAAAAGGTGTGTAAGTTATGACTTCTTACTCGTAGTTTACACTGCCTATTTCTACAATTTGAATAAAAATTCCCTTGTCTAATTTTATGTAAAAAGGAATTGAATTAAGCGTAAGGCTTATTTAATTGTAAGTTTCCATTATTATTTTTATTCCATTGTTTTAATATAAAATAAGTTGGAATTGGATTCTAAGTACATGTCGATTGGCTTGATTTTGGAATATCGGAATTATGGTAAAAATGCTCTTAATGCAATTGTGGAATGAGACTGGTGTAACATTGAAAGATTTGACATTTAAAATGTGTTAGTTTCGGGTGTAATCTCTGCATGCCTTGAAATTAATATGTGCATATATATATATAAACTAGTGTAAATAATGTACAATTGTAACATATTAATTGTACAGTTAATTAGGTTAATAATTGTCATTTAAATCCCCGCTAGGAAAGTAATTAATTAGAAGAAATAAGAAGGATTTCTTATAACGCCTATATAATAAATACGGTGAGATGTGTGATTATACACTTAGAGAGTGTTATGAAATAAGTTATAGGGACGCGAGGTCATTCAGAAGAATACAGAAGTCTGTCCAGCTAATCTGGCGACCAGCAGTGTGACATTGGGGCTGATGTGAGGCATCGCTTATAATAAGTAACTACGAATGACGCAAGGTTAGTTCCAATTCTGTGTGGTAAATCTCCTAGCTAATCTAGCCACTAGTTCCTACTAATAGTCAGACTAATGTGAGACGTCTCTGTAGGTACGCACCATAATATAAAGGACCTACTTCGGGGAATTGAAGGTATTAGGTGGTTGTTTGAGGGACCGCCTCTTTCCGTTATATGAAGTATTAAATGGTAGGGATTGGATTTAGGCACGATTAAGGATATATCGGAAAGGTCCACTTTAATAGGAAGTATTAACTGTCTGAAGAGATATACATGCAATGTCAGCTATATAGAGACCTGTGTGGAGTCCGCCTTGAGAATATGTATTAAATAGGGGCCAACCTCAATTGAGGTCTTAAATGGTCAGAGTCTGCCTACTTTCCATTAAAAGGTATTAAGTGGCTTGGGTTCTCTCTCACATTGGTAGACATTAATAACGATAGTTATGGGTTATTGACTATTGTAAAACCTCCTTTGGGGATTGAAGGTATTAAGTGGTTGTTTGAGGCCCACCTTCTTCCCTTATATGAAGTATTAAATGGTTTTGAATTTTGAAATATGAAAGACATATTCTTATTTAAATTATACTGTCCAAGTGCCGATATAGAAAGGCCCGAGATTTTCTATTCACCGGACATTGTTGTTCTGACTTACTCATTACAACATGAGTTAGGAAAGGAGACGATGATTAAGATGGAGATGACGGTGAGAGGAGCTATTGGAAGTACTCTATTTATCTATTTGTGCTATTTTCTGATGTACCCATTTGAAGTTTAATCATGCATCTTTTGAACAAGATGATGTAACGGTCATTGTTGACATTATGTTTTGGTTTGGTTTTGTGACATTGGAATTTGAAGTAAAATGGGTACTATTTATGCTATTATTTTATCCTCGCATTGTGATTTCTGAATGAATAGTTAAATATTTTTGCATAGTCTTGGGATAGGTTGTTACATTTGGTATTAGAGCCTAGGTTACCAGATCAACAGGGAAAAGTATACGTAAGAGTGGCGTATTTGTTATTTTTGAAAATATTTTCCAAAAACCCTACTAAATACACATACACACACACACACACACACACTATTTTTTAACATTTGCACACACATTAGTCAAATCTTTCTTTCAACATATAATACTATCTTAGGAAGATATAATTGAAGTTCAACCTATAGATAGTTGATATGGCTAATAATCATTCTTCTTTTGAGGCTGGGAACCCTACCCAATGAAGACCCGCCATTCGAGGGGATGCTCAAATGGTTTAAACAAAACCTCAAGCAAGTAGGTGAAGTCACTATTCCTCATGTTGCCTCGGCGGCACTTGCTACCCTACCTGTTGACGCAACACCCCGTTCCGTTGAGTTTCCAAAGATGTGTAAGGACTTTCTCAATATGAGAGGAAGAGTATATTCTAGAAAAAAGGGTTTTGTGGAGTCAATGACTTAGATAAATGATTGCGTGAGGATATTTCAAGAGCTTGATTGGGAGGATCGGCTAAAAAGTAGAATGGAAGCTTGGCACTTCATAGGAGAATTCCGAGATTGGTGGAGTATTGTGACTGAGGAGAATGTTGGTAGGATTTTCACTTGGGATGAATTCAAGGGTCGATTCAAGTCAAGGTTTATGTCAAGGATAGAAGTAAGTTTACAACTAGAGAAATTTATACAACTTATGCTGGGAGACTCCACTTTAAAGTGGTACATTAGTAAGTTCACAGAGTTGGCTAAGTTTGAAATGAGCTCGATCGATACACCTATGAAAAAGGCCATGAAGTTTGTGAAGGGCCTGAATTCACCGCTTAGAGGACTGTTGTTAACCTAAGTGCCCATTAGAGACACATACGAGACGTTGGTTGAGATGGCTTAGCTGCAGATGGCTAGTGTGAAAGAAAAGAAGGTGGAGAAGGCATGACTTACTAAAAATCAAACCAAGAAGGGGACTTCTTGGGTGAATAAGAAGTCAAAAGGAAAGTTCAAGAAAGAGAATAAGGTATGTAAGAGATGCCAAAAGAAGGGTCATATAACCAAAGATTGTAGGGTGAGTCTGATGAAGGAAGCTTTTAAGGAAAGTAGTATCACTACCACAAGGAAGGGCATCTCAAGAACTAATGCCCAAAGTTGGCAAAGAAAGGGACGAGCGGGCAAGCCTATGCCATTAAGGCTGCCCCTATTTCAAGTAGACCACCCTGTAGAGACCAAGGAAAGCCAGCATTGGATGGTATAACTCTTTACTTTAGAGCTACAATATGTACCCTATTTGATTCGGGAGCATCGCTTTCCTTTATAGCTAGAAATGTAAACCCCTTAAAACTACAAACCCAATATGTCACCAGCCCAATAGTAGTCTCTAATTCTATTGGAGGGTCGACACATCCCTTTTAACTTGCAAAGACCTAGTGATGGACATATGTGACGTTGATTTTATATGTAATGCGTACGTTCTAAATTTTGAGGGGTATGGACTTATCTTTGAAATGGATTGGTTATCATACGATAGGGCAATTTTATATTATGATAGGAGGGTTATACGATAAAAGAGTTGTAGAGGGAGAGACATAGAGGTCCACTGTACACCCCAAGACTCAATCAAATCAAGTTATTTGTATTCACTAAGCTTATCTCATATTGAGTTTTCACTCGTACCCATAGTCCGAGAATTCCATGATGTCTTTGAGGAAGTCTCAGGTATCCCACCCCAAAGGGAGATTGAGTTTAGAATTGATTTGGAGAAGGATGCTAGACTAGTCACTCTACCATTAAGACACATGGGCCTCTAAGAAAGGCGTGAGTTGGACAAGTAAATCTAGAAGCCGTGGTAGAAAGGATTTATCCGACGAAGTAATTTGGAATGTGGAGCTCTTATTGTTTATGCCACTAAGGCAGACGACTCATTGAGACTATGTGTCGACTATAGGGAACTTAACAAGTTGACAAGGAAGAATAGGTATCCCTTATTAGGATAGACGACTTGTTCAATCAACTTGTGGGAGCTAAAGTTTTCTTCCAATTAGACTTGGCAACTAGATTTCATCAGTTGAGGATCGAAGAGGATAGCAAGTTGAAGACTGCATTCCACACACCGGATGGACTCTATGAGTGGGAGCTAAGGCCTTTCGGATGGCGAATGCCCCCGCACGCTTTGTAGATTTGATGAGTAGAGTATTTAGGAAACAACTTAATAAGTTCTGTGTAGCGTTTGTTGATGATATCTTAGTATTCTCCAAGTATGAAGGAGAGCATGATAATCACTTAAGAGAGATACTAGGGGCCTTGAGGAGGCACCGACTTAGAGCCAAACTTGCAAAACGCCACTTTTGGAAAAAGGAGGTAAGGTTTCTTGTATACATCGTTTCTTAGCATGGATTGATTATGGACCCTCAAAAGTGGAAGCTGTTAAAGGGTGGAAATTTCTAAAGAATGCAATAGAATTTAGGAGCTTTCTCGGGTTAGCACGCTATTATAGGAAGTTCATTAAGGACTTTGCAAAAATAGTAGTCTCTTTAACCCGCTTGACTAAGAAGAATCCAGTCTTTACTTAGGATAATAATTGCACTGAAGCATTCAAGAAACTTAATGAATTATTGACAAGTGAACATGTGCTTACCATTCTTGATGGGACAAAGCCATTTATAATTTTCACAAATGCATGTGGCATAATATTTGGAGCAGTTCTCATGTAAGAAGGAAGGGTAGTAACTTATGCTTGTAGGCAACTGAAGGACCATGAGAAGAGATACCAAGTTCACGCCTTGGAGTTGACAGTTATTGTCTTTGCCTTGAAGATGTGGAGGCACTATCTTTTGGGAGAAAGGTTTGAGTTGTTCACTGACGATAAATCACTCAAATATTTATTTTCCCAAAAATATTTAAACCATAGGTAGCAGAGTTGGATGGAGTATATGAAATCATTCGACTTTGGTATATACCCCTGGAAAGGGGAACATTGTCACTGACGCCCTCAATTGGAGGCACGCACTATCTTAGGTGCTATATATCAATAGATGCAGTTGGCTCTCAAATTTCAACTTCCAACCACCAACAGTACCCATCCAAGGCATTTTGGCGGTGATGGAGGTTAGTCCGGCTTTGATGGACTACATTAGACAAGAGCAAAAGAAGGATAAGAGAATAATGGAGATTCTGGATAAACTGAGAAGAGGAGAACTTTTCCCCACGTTAGCAAATATATAGTTGACGAGAAGGGATGTTTAAGAAGGGATGGACGCCTTTGTATCCCAATGATTAATAGTGTGTTGGAGGAAGTACTTGCAAAGGGTCACCATTCAAAGATGACCATTCAACCCAAAGGAGACAAGTTGTATAGGGATATGAAGGGAATTTTCTTTTGGCTGGGAATGAAGAAGATGGTAGCTGAGTTTGTTGCTAGATGTTTAACATGTCAAAGAATAAAGGCTGAGCAAGGGAAACCCGAAGAATTGATGTTACCATTGGAGATTCCAATTTGGAAATGGAAACACATTTCAATGAACTTCGTAGAAGGATTACCTAGGAGTCAGAAGGGTAATGAAGCTATTTGGATCGTAGTAGATAGACTTACTAACAGTGTCCATTTTATTCTTCTTAGAAACAATAGGCCCGCAGCTTCCCTAGCACAGACTTATATTAAGGAGGTGGTTCGACTACACGGAATTTCGGTGAACATTGTTAATGACAAGGACCCCTTATTCACTAGCGAGTTTTAGAAGAGTTAGCAGGCAACTTTGGGAACTTCATTGAATCATAGCACTGCTTACCACCCACAGACCGTTGGTCAAACTTAAAGGGTGAATACAGTCTTGGAGGACTTGTTGAGAGCTTGCATCATGGACTATGAAGGACACGAGGAGTAGAATTTACGATTAGTTGAGTTCTTTTATAATAATAGTTACCAAGTGACCATTGTATGGCCCTCTTTGAGGCGCTTCATAAGAGGCCATGCAAATTGCCAAATTATTGGTATAAAACTACCGACAAAATTCTTCTCATACTAGATTTGACTTGCGATACTTCAAAAAGGTAGAGTTGATCAGGCAATGTATGAATGCAGTGCAAGACCACCAGAAATCCTATGTGTACAAGAGAAGAAAAGAGTTAGAATTTGAGGTTGGAGACTCAGTATTTATTAGTCTCCCCTCTTAGAAAAGTTGTAAGGTTGCACCAAGATTTATTAGGCTTTCGTGTGGAGCTACCATATAGATTGGCAGGAGTCTGCGACATTTTTCACATCTCACATTAGAGGAAATGCCTTCATGACACGACCATTGTAGTAGAGCCTGATCAGTTGGGGGATATAGAGACGAAGCCAATAGCATTACATGCAACCACACACATTGTAGAGCATGAAACTAAGAAGCTCCGCAACAAAGAAATCAAGCTAGTCTGAGTACAATGAGAAGATAACCCGGTGGAAATGGAAAATTGAAGAAAAGATGAGGATCTCTCATCCTGAGCTTTTCACTTGTAAACTTCTCTCCCCATAATTAGGGTTTTGGTGGCATCGTGGTTGCTAGATTGGATGGTAGTAGATGGTTGCCACACTTTTCACTATCACTTTGCATTCATGTAGAAACCTTTATGTATGTTTAGGGTACTTTCATACATACTTATATGTTATGACCACACACTCATGCTAGGATTAAGCACACTTATTGTATGTTTGCAGTACATAATCACATTGCACTTTTAATCGAGTAGATGGTTGCCTAGATAACTTAGTTATATAACATTGATATTTATTGTGCAATACGCTGCTCGCCCCTTGGGATGATTTCGGGGACCAAATCCTTTTTAAGGGGTCAAGAATGTAACACCCCGTAAAATCAACCGTAATAAATAAATTTGATATATTAATTTAAATAAGATAGGGGTAAAATGGAAAATTTTCAAAATTTTGAATTTGACCATGAAAGTTATGCCATTGCATTCTTGGCGAAATTCTGATCAATTTCCATATATATTATACTAAAAACAGAGCCAAAATGAAGAAGTTATGAGCATTTGAAGTTTTTGGATTTAAAATAATTTAAATAGAATTCAAATTCAAATAAATATTTAATTCCCAAATTTGAAATTCAAAATATATCGGTAATTATACTTGGGGTTAAGTGAACGTTAAGATTAACATTAACGTTAAATTATAATTAAGGAATTAAATAAAAATAAATCAGCAGCAATCACAATATTCCCAGAATATGGGGAGCTATCGACCCCTTACCTACAACTGATTGACCGCTAGCGGTCGACCGGTGGAAAACTGGCGATCTACCGCTACCAATTGATGGCGGCTAGGGTTTTGGCTATTTTAACGTACCAGATTTTATTATTTTTAACAACCTTCATCCAATGGTTCTAGTGTGTTCCAACCACTATAAATAAGAGCCTAGCCCTCTCAGTATTATTCACGCAATATTTTGGGAACATTAGCGAAGTTCTGTTAGTTTATCACTTTATAGATTCAGAAAACTCCATTAGGGTTTCAGGTAATAAATCCTATATATCTATCTTTGTTTATTGTTTATTTTCTCAATCTCTTCTCCTCCAAAGCTTTAATTTTCTAAATTAAACATATATACAAATCCCTTGCTATATATATCAAAAGGAAGAGTTCTGAAAGGGTTCATTGAAGAAGTGTCAAATCCAAGAAAAGGCAAAGCAAAGGACCTCTAAGAGTAGAAATCTTAGTTTTTCTATTTTAGTAATTGAATAGTGTAGTTTGGATTTGTATATGTCTTGGGGAGTTTTGGATTAGGAAAACATCAAAATAAAAATCCCCAAAATTCCCCTAGAGAGAAATATCAATTCTTAGGTTGGAATCTTGATTGTTTTGTATTAAAATAATGGAGTTTTGTGGATTTTGTAATATATGTGTTTTACTTTCTATTCCACTTCTTATCCTTTTTCTTTGGATTTGATTAAGGGATTTGATTTAGAAATGGTGTATAAGATACGAATTTTTACTCGTAGTTTACACCGTCTATTTCAACAAATTGAATAAAAGTTCCCCTGTCTAATTTTATGTAAAAAGGAGTTGAATAAAGCGTAAAATTTATTTAATTGTAAGTTTCCATTATTATTTTTCTATTCCATTGTTTTAATATAAAATAAGTTGGAATTGGATTCTAATTACAAATATATAGGTTTGATTTTGGATTATTGGATTTATGGTAAAAATGCTATTTATGCTATTGTGGAAATGATACTTGTATAATATTGGAAGATTTGACATTTACAACCGTTAGTTTAGGGCTTAATCTTCACAAATTAATAAGTGCATACTTATATATATATATAAACTAGTATAAATAATGTATAATTTAACGTATTAATTGCGTAGTTAATTGGTTAATAATTGTCATTTAAACCCCCCTTAGGAAAGTAATTAATTAGATGAAATAAAAGGATTTCTTATAAGGCCTAAATAATAAATACGGTGATATGTGTGATTATACACTTAGAGTGTGTTATGAAATATGACTAAATTATAGGGATGTGACCTTGGTCAAAAGCACACAGAAGTCTCCCTGCTAATCTGGCTACCAGCAATGTGACTTTGGGGCTGATATGAGACATCGCGTATAATATGTAACTACGGATGACGTAAGGTTAGTCTTATATTTATATAAGGTAAATCCGCCTAGCTAATTTGGCCACTAGTTCCTACGAATAATTGGACTAATATGAGACGTCTCTGTGGGTATGGGTCATAATACGAAGGACCTGCTTCAGTGAATTAAAGATATTAAGTGGTTGTTTAAGGGCCTACCTCTTTCCCTAATATAAAGTATTAAATGGTCGGGGTTAGGTTTAGGAATGATTAAGGATATCTCAGAAAGGTCCGCTTCAATAGAAAGTATTAAATATCCGATGAGATTTCTGTGGAATGTCCGCTAGATAGAGACCTATATAAAGTCTACCTTGAGAATAGGAAATGGTCAAGGTCTGCCCATTTTCCATCAAATAGTATCAAGTAGCTTGGGTTCTATCTCTCGCATTGGTAGACATTAATAACGATAGTTATGGGTTTTGATTGTGGGAAAACCTTCTCAAGGATTGAATATACTAAGTGGTTGTTTGAGGGCCCACCTCCTTTCCTTATATGAAGTATTAAATAGTTTTGAATCACTACAAAAAAATGGTCCTATAACACCATTTTAAAAATGTTGTAAAATCCTTTAACAGCCTTTTTAACTACATTGTATATGAACATGCCATTATAGATCAAAAACATAGCATAGTAGTACATAAAACGCTTTAATGCATGTATTTATAGCATTTAATTGATGTCATTAATACATTTTATAGCGTTTCTGTTGTTGCTATGCTATTTATTTATAGCGTTTTTTGCAATGCTTCAATGCTATTTTATAGGAGCTTATTGTGTTGCTGTAAAAGCTTAATCTTTTAATAAAATTTGTTAAACACCGTTGAATATTTCTACAGCGTTTTTAAAACGATGTTGAACCTTTTAACTGCAATTTGAAAATAAATCTTTTAACAGCAATTTGAAAACGTTGTTGAATACTTTCACAGTGTTTCATAAACGCTGTTGTATTTTGTCCAGTCGCAAATCACTATTTAGCAGATTCCAGTTCTATACACAGTCACAATTTACATATAACATAGTTAATATAAACATGTACATTTAACAATGAACATATATTATATTAATCATATTTTATAATCAACGTATTATATTAATCACACATCTGATAATCAACATGTAACATTACATAACAAATATACATAATATTCTTACATCAAAACAGATAATGAGTCCATAATATTTCACAATGTAGAACAACTAGTAGGTAGTGACCAATAGTTGTAATACATACAACCGTACAAACCAAAATGTAGTTATGGCATCAAAAGCAACTTCAAATCCATAACTTGTTGTGGCAAGTTACTACTTTTTTGCATCAAATATATCTATCTGCTTGCAAAGTAAAAGTTCTTTAGTTATACGTACTTGATTAGAATTAAAAGACTGAAACATTAAGTAGCTAGTTCTCAAGTTATTTTAAGCTTTATAAAACAAACATGCGAAAGAATGAATTTGAAACTTTTCTTTCTCCGTACAAAACATCATTTTAAGTTTTGTGTGAAAACATACCAGAATTCTTTACACAGGGCCTGAAATGTTAAATTAACTGCAAATTTCTAGTTAAGTCATGCAATCTCTTCCACAAACAATAGCTTTTATTTTTATCAAGTATAGTTGTAAAATTTTAACAAGTTAGTTGCGTGTTCATGCCAAATTGGATGTACATAGCAGATACTGTACATGCACAAAGATGTTTTTTAGTTACTGATTATTGGATGCAACATGAATCATTCATAGTTTGAATTTCTGACGTATTTGCATGGAAAAATTAACTAATTTTATAACGAAAACATATGTATGATTTACGTACACAGATATATAATCATCTTGGAATTAAACTTGGAGCCATGTGTAGATTTGTCTTCACACGAGTTTTGCATTTTGAGTCTTTCTTTTCTTCTCCATATTCTCATGAAGTTAACAGATCACCAGAATAGATGTATGAATATAAATATCATTGACCAAATAAAATATTCGATAAACATAGAACTATAGTGGAGACGTCAAATATTTGTTATCACAATCTCTATGAACCATCGATATGATAAATGACACAAATATTAGACAGCTAATTATATAGTTGCACATGATATAACAAGCAGTAATTCTAACTTGATAAGCACTCATGAAACATTATTGCACTTCTATGTAGTTGGTATAGCTTTAGTACTTTTAGTTTGATGTAATTGGAGCCTTTTCCAGCATGTTTATTTATATATCCACACTCAAATACTACTAAGCGGTTTTCCATTTTAAACGATGATGGAAAGAAGTTATCAAAACAACATTAAGATCAGCGTTATAAAACTTGGAAGTAGAAAGAAACAAGTCAAACCTGTCATTTTGTCCTGCAATCCAAGCATATGGCAAAGATTTGCAATTTGACTATGCCTAGATGGCTAGGATTAATTTCCAAATCTCTTTTTCATCAAACTCGGAAGAAATTCTAAAAGTAGTCAAAAGCTGTAGGAATGCATGTACTTCCAAAGAATTTCCACCATTTCCATTGATGTAAAGACCATCCAACTTCAACCACCATTCACTGGCAATGACCTTGGATTGATCTATAACATCGGATGTAAGCATTTCATTATCACCATTTTATAATAACTGGCTAAGAGATTCCATCAACATAAGACAAGTCCTACACATTCCTAGGAGATTTGCATCTTTCTTTCCATCCGAACACAACAGTTCTCCAATGTAAAAATCCTTCATTGAGTTCAAAACCAAGCAAAAAGGATTAGACGCACTTCTTAAAGCATTAGGAATTTCAACACGTATGGCATCCATGTTTTCGCGATTGTCCGAGATGAACTCATGGATCCCTTTTGCATCCATTCTTTTGCACAAATCGACTAATTCCGAAGGTGGCTCATAATCAATATACCATATGAAATTGATCCCCACAATTTTTTATTTATTTTTACTACTTATTTCAAAGCTAGCATTTTACAAAATGGCAGTATAGACATTTAACATAAATTTACTTATTTATTAGTCAGGTCTATTATTTAGACATTTGGAATAAACCAAGACATAGTTATTAAATTTTGGACAGTTTGTTTATGGAGCCTTATACAACACAATAATAGTAAATGTTTTGATGCCTACACACTTATCTGAACTATATTATAAGACTGGTGTTAGATATTTGAATCTGCTACATTTATAATCGTTGTAGAATGCATCTACTAATTTAATTTTGAATGTTATCGTTATTTTTTTAAAGAATAGGATACACCTATGATAATACTATAAGTCAACCCAAGTTCTACACTAGATAAGGGAAAAGTAATATAATGTTGTTTTGTTAGTGAATTCAAAAGAATCAAAACATTGGAACTAAAAAACATCAGAATATGGTGATACAGTCAGTAATTAAACAGCAAGGTTACACATCCGAATATTTTGTAACTATGTGGCAGTATTATCAAAAAAGTTTACTACTTACTTGAGATTTCATTTTATTGCAGTGAGCGCTTAAAAATAGAAAATAGTGACCAGAATAAATATCTGAAACAGAAGACACCAATTGAGATTAAAGTACTATACATACTTTGTGTAACATAATAACATATATTGCATCATTCATATCATTTGGGTTCTCAACAAAATGGAGAATCAATGTGAAGCTGTGCTACAGAAGAAAATTGTTGTAAGCATATTGTAGTCTAATACTATCATGAATGCTTCAATTGAATATTATTTTTTACTGTAAATAGGTGGCGATGGATATAGATAGAGAATACATCAATTCACTAATACGAGATCACAGAGAAGAAATAACTAGGCTTATGCTGTCTCCAGCTCGGCAAGCTGAATTTAACTCTACCACTACCGATTTACTTAACTTAGAAATTTCACTAGGAAGACAAAGCTGGCAAATGGAAAGTATGGAGTCTTCAAATGACTTAACTCTACTAAAATGTTTGTGAATTATAAACTAATGGAAAGCAAGTGTGATTTACTCTCTGGAAATTCAATATATATATTTTTTGTGGGAGTCCTAGTGTAAAATTTTGATTTGCGTCTCTATGAGAACTTCAAAAGAAAAGTATTAAGATGGATTTGCTTCTACATACACTTGGCTGCTATTAGTATACATTTTCAAATCTTGTAAAATTTACTAGAAATCGATTCTAACTCGTGTTTTAATCAGTACACTTCTCGTTTAGTTAAACGGTTAAGCAATAGCTTTACTGGCATAATTAAATACCACACTAGTATACTCTTGCTTCAATTAATGAAATATAGATAGAAATATTGCTCCAGCTCAATATGGTATGTTCAAACAAGTTCTAAAACATAGTGTGGATAAGAAGGACAGATTAAAAGAAGGAAAAAGATATATTGAAATGAATTTAACTCTATGCATTGTGCTATACTGCTATCTAAGGCTTTGACCCACAGAGACAAGAGAAAAATCAACATTATTAATAAAATATCTTCAAAAGTTTAAATAAACTAAAAAAGAATTCACTATCACTCAATTCTTAGTACACGGACAAACTTTACATATGATAAGATGTCAAGAAAATTTACTCATGGGATCATAATAAAATGCTTTACAAAGTATGCAAAAATCACTGTCAACTATTTGGATTATTTATAAATTTAGAAATTTATTTAATTTATATATAAAACATAGTTAATTTATAAAAATTTATTCAGGTTTTATAAAATTTAGTTAATTTTTAGAAAATAATTTAATTTTTATTAAACTTGGTTAACTTAATTAAATTGATATAAAATTTAATTATTTTTTATAAACTTAGTTAATTCTTATAAAACTTAATTAACATAGTTAAAAATTTGTAAAATATAATTAATTTTTATAAATTTTTTTAATTTTTATAAATGTGTTTAATTGTTATAAAACTTGCTTAATATAGTTATTTTTTGTAAAAATTAGTCAGTTTTTGTAAACTTAGTTAATTTTTATATAAAAGTTTTAATATTTATATTGCATGATAAGGCTTACCCACATATTGACACATGTTGTACATGAAAGAACAACTTGATTTATTCAATCAAGCTTACTCTCCTAAGTACAAACGTAACAACTTATACCACCGACTAACACACTAATGTCTCCATATATATGGCTAAGCTTTTGATATAAGGTTTTTCCAAAAGGATAGAGATGACAATTTCTACTAGAACAAAATGTATATTGTGAAGGAATCGTGTTGTGAACAAAATTTCTACTAGAACACACGTGTTACCTATATTTTACTTATTTAATTTTATTCCAATATGTTATGGTATTAAATGGAATTATATACAGATTATATAAACTTCAAATCAATATGAAAAATGTGTTAATACCTCTCATATATATTACCAGAATAAGACAACCAACAAGATATATATCACATTTAGAACTTGCGATTGGACCAATAGTTGTATTGGATAGTCTATTTGCAGCTTGAGGAATGACAAAAAAATTGTAAACTTTGTTAATTATTTGGAATGCGGTAGTGGAATATAACTGTTTGGATAGTAGATCTCTTTACCAATTATGTAAAATTGCTTGACTTTTCAATAGTTATGGATAGTTTACTATTTTCATTTTCTTCATGGGGATATATACAGATAGCTATGCTTTAATTTACTATTTTCATTTACTTAGTTAAATTTTATAAAAATTAGATAATTTTTATAAAACTTAGTCAATTTTATAACAAATTTAACAAAGATTTAATGTGAAACTTAATTATATAAATTTAATTAATTTATATGGAACTTATGCAACTTGATTAGCTTAGTTAATTTTTATAAAACTAAACTGATTTACATAAACTTTAGTTAATTTATATAATCTTATGGAAACGATATCAATAACATATGGAATTTTCAGAAATTGATGTAAATTTTGTTTAAAATACTTTATTCAACAATCGCATGTATATTGTTATAAACTTATTAATTTTTATAAAATTAATTGAATTTTATGAGCTTATTTAATTTTAAAAAAACGGTTGGCTTATTTAATTATTATAAAACTTAATCAACTTAGTTAATTATTTTAAACTTAGTTAATTTTTTTGTTGCTGTTCTTATATTATTATTATTATTATATTATTAATATTATTATTTCTTCTAAATTTAGTTAATTTTTATAAAACTTAGTTAACTTAGTAAATTTTTATAACAATTTAAAAAAGATTTCAAAATAGAGAACATGATTTTTATAAAACTAAAGTAATTTTCATAAACTTTAGTTAATTTAATTAAAAAAAAATAGATTTTTTTTATTTTTATAAAACTCAATAAACTTAGTTAATTTTTATATAACTTAGTTAATTTTTATATCCTATAATTAATTTTTATAAAACTCACTTAATTAACTTAGTTGATTATTTATAAGACTTTGTACATATATAGGTTTTGTTTGAACAATTTCACAAAAATGAAGCCAACTGTGCTATTCTTTGTGTTTTTAATGAAAATATATACAACTACACAAATTAACAACAACTAGTTACCAAAGACTAGACAGTTCAGAATCTATCTATTAGTTTGATTTCCTAACACATATATGCATTTAAACAACCTTATAAATGTCAATAGGATAAAGCTTAGTTAGCATAACTACAAGCTCTGTCTTATAAATGTCAGTGGGATAAAGCTTAGTTAGCAGAACTACAGGCTCTATCCTAAACTAGGGTAACTCATATTTAAAGTTGTATTATGAATTATTACACTTAAGAACAAGTTAAAAAAGTCATATTAACATCACTGCACTAAACTATTTGAATTTCTATAAGAAATCATAATTACTTTGAGTAATATAATGCAAGGTGCATGCATCTTCATTTATGATACTGTACAAGTTACTTGTTTAAAATTTCAATCTTTTCAATTTACTATTTATGAATAAAATTTGCTGATTAATCGTACCATTCCTACCGACATCAAGTCTTAATATACTACTTAGTAACGCATAATAATATACAACTTAACGTTTCAATCTATAAATGATAAAATACCAAGAGCTAATAGTTAGGTAGAAGTGAATTGATTAGTGGTCACCGATATGAGCCTAATATGAATATAAGAGTCTCTGATGCTTCCATTTAATTTTTCACTAGTGAAATAGAACAAAAACTGTGGGAATCAAACATACCTGCAGATTGCTGCTGTTGAGTCCATCAACCCATGCTTCTGCTAATAACCATCAGATTGCTGCTATTGAGTCCTTACATACACGTATGCAACCTACAACTGAAAATGATATAGCTCCCGGAGCTAGTGCACATAAACCTACGCAGCCTTCCAGTGCCCAACTTCAGATCATCATGTAGTTCTCATATTGTTTAACTCAAATCCATATGGCTTTTCACATTTTTTACAATAAAAAAATAAGTTATGACAAGTTAGACGGTGAAAGTTATTCATTATTCCATTATAAAAAAATAAGTTATGAATAACTCTGAGCATACAATATTCTATCAGTGGGAACCAGCTTAGACAATGAAAGTTATTCATTATTCCATTATAAAAAAAGTTATGGTTATACATGTTTTCGCACTTCACTCTTAGTCTCTAGTAACAATTTCAGTTATTGAATAAGGCAGACTTCAATATCAAGGAACAATTCACATTAGCATTTATGCTTGGAGGCTGGCCTTTTCCATTCCAGACATCATGGAAACTATGGGTGTTGTTCAGGTTTTGACCTTGGATCAAGACTTGCCCAATGAAAACTTCAAGGGGTTGGAAGAGGCTGGAGATAAACACAAAGAAAATTTCTCAATTGTTTTTAAGACATGGGAAAAAATTATAGAGTTTGGATTATAGCAATGATATATGGGTACTGGTATTCAAACAGCTAGTAAGTTGATATTTCAGGGTCTCTAACGTATTTAAATTCAACTGTGTAATGATACATCATTGCTAAATCAACTGTTGAAGCAAACATCATGAAATTGGACATCTAAATAAATGAAATCAATTTATAAGTTTTAACTCTTCACCATCTTAGTTGCAAAACTAACAGTGATGTATCATTAAAATTTATAAATTGCAGTTTGTAGAAACTAACTAACAGTTGCAATTTATTCTACAAAACTAACAGTGATGTATCATTAAAAATTAAAATTTTATAAAAATTATGAAATGGGGTCAGTTTTACAAGTTTTATTCTGCAAACTAACAATTGCAATTTATTCTACAAAACTAACACTTTTATTCTACAGATTGAGTTGCAAAATTAACAGCTGGAGATAAACACCAATGGAGTTGCATTTGCAATTTGTAATGTCACATTTGAATTTTTAGGGTCTCGATCAAGACTTGCAGTTCACCAATTGAGTTGCAGTTTGCAAAACCGAGTGCTTCTTAACTGTTTAGGATTTTAATAATTTATTATCAAGTTTAATTCGACATCAAAAATTCACCAATCAAAGGTGTAAACTCAATAAAATATCAAATTTGTAAGGTATTTATAGTTCACAATCAATTGACCCCATTTTTAGCCAATTAACATGAAATCAAGTATCAATGACCAACTGACATTAAAATAAAAATATACTTATGTAGAACAACAAATTTTTTAGATGAATAGATGGATAATGGAGGAAAAAGAATGAGCATGAGAGGTACCTAGATCGAAGTCACACATTTGCTGAAGAAGCTTCTGTAATTGAGACGACTTATAATCTAGGTGAGAGAGAATCAGAATTAGAGGAATAAAGTTGAGAGATAACAAATTGGAAAGAGGAAATTTTAAGGGTTCGTTCTTTCTTTTTATTTGGCCTTTTTTCATTTTGGGGTTTTGGAGGGGCGTTGAGATGGAGAAGAGTGAAAGAATGGCCAAGAAAAATTTTCACTGAAATTTCAGGGAAGGGTACACGGGAACATTCAACAGCGAGACATTATTTGGCTTTGTTTTATTAAATGGCTACCAACGGTGCTTATTGTAAAAATGTTGTTTTCTTTAATTCTTTTATGCTATGAATAAGGACTTTTCTTGTAGTGAATATAGTTTGAAATTCGAAAGACGTATACTTATTTAAATTATACTGCCCAAGTACTAATATGGAAAGGCTCAAGATTCTCTGTTCACCTGACATTGTTGTTCTGACACCTCATATTTACAACACAGCTTAAGGAAGGAGACGATAATCAAGACATAGATGATGATGAGTGAAGGTTGTGGTAGTAGTCTATTTTTCTATTTATGCAATATTCTGATGTACCCTTTGAAGTTTAAAAATGTATCTTTTGAACAGATGATGTAACGGTTATTGTTGACATTATGTTATGGTTTTGTTTTGTGACATTTGGAATATGAATAAAATGGGTACTGTTTATGCTGTTGTATTTTATCCTTCCGCCGTGAGTTCTGAATGAATAGATAAATAGCTTTGTATTGTTCTTTTTACCAACCAACATCCAGCTTTGGAATGGGTCTAAGTTTCAATGGGCCTTTTCTGGGTCGGGATTTAAGCCTATTTCATGGCGGGTTGTTACAGATATTTTCTAAGATGATATTTTCCGGCATTTATATTTAACCGCCTGTCGTTGTAAGGTCTGAAAGTGTAGAATATCTTAGACTTTATCCTTTATAAATTTAGTCTCGATAATGCTTTAAAAACAAAAAAACTCACATTTTTTAGAACGACGCAAGTATGAAGGTCACCCAACGCTTTGGATCAGTGTGTCTAGTGGTGTGGGTTGTTACATGTTGTATCATAGGAATGTATTGAGAGAACGTACTTGATATATTTTGAAAAAAAAGAAGTTTTCCAAAAGTCTCTCAAAAGTTTTTTAAAATGAATTTTAAACAAGTATGAATATATATATATATATATTTGTGTGTGTGTGTGTGTGTGCGCGTATGTATAAATAAAAAGTTTTTCAAATGTTTTAAACAAGTATAATATGAAAAACACTATCACTTATTCTTGCCAACACTATTTGTGGAGAAGTTGCTAATAAAACCTAAATCACAAATAGAGGGAATGAGCAATCCTGCCGATTACGGCTCTAGTGATGCAGTTGAGATTTTAGGTGTGAACGTCCGGATATGGTTCCACCAGTATCTGCAAGGGAGAGGACATGCTGAGCATAACCCTAATAGGGAACCCACAGAATAGGCGCCAAGTGTAGTTCATGCCCATCCACTAGCTGCAAATTTCTCCAAGTTATGTAAGGCCTTTGTGAGTCTATGAGGGAAGCCATATGTGAGGACCAATCTTTTGTGGACTCAAGAACATGGATTCGTACTTCTGAGGGGATTTTCGGACTGACGGGCCTTGGAGATGACGTTAGAAGATAGCTCTCCACCTGGCATTTACAAGGAGAGGCTTTAAACTGGTGGAACGTGGTAGAGGTGGAGACCAATGAGGAAGATATAACTTAGGGAGTGTTTAGGTGGTGCTTTAAGACGAAATTTGTTTCCATGGCAGAACATGAAGTACAGTTGGAGAAGTTCATACATTGGCAGCAAGGACAAATCTCATTGAAGGAATATGTATGTTAACCCAAAAAATGGATCAACACCCTGGATTGAGTGTGAAAGCACCAGCTCTGTTCTTACAGAGCAATAATACAGAGAATAAATGTAAAAAGAGCAGAAATAGTAAGAAGACAAGAAGATTTTTATAGTGGTTCGGTAGTTAATGAAGCCTACGTCCACTTTATAACTTTTATTATTGACTGATTGCTGTTACAAGGTGAATTGGTTTACAAAGTCGTTGAATATCCTAAGATAGACTAAGTCCCTAATGCTAGAGTTCACTAGAGAATCACAGTGAACTCCTTGGATGACTATTGTGAGGGAGGAGAAGAGTGAAGAAGGTTTTCTGTAGAGTTCCAGCAGCCAGTCCAAAGGATACTCTTTATGTTACAGATATGTGAGTATTTATAGAGGTTGGAGAGCTATTGGGCTAGGCCTTCTTACCAAATGCTTGCCAATGATTATATGAAAATGTTCTGTAAGTTGTGCCATGAACCGAACTAATTCCATGGATCGCTAGCGATCCATAGTTGTTGGCTTGCTGGCAAACCAATAGCTTGAGATACTTCCTATTATCCACTCCTTTGAAGAATATCGCGACCTAGCAAAATGGTATGGATCTGAT
The DNA here is from genome assembly GCA_030737815.1 of Allium fistulosum. Lineage (NCBI taxonomy): Eukaryota > Viridiplantae > Streptophyta > Magnoliopsida > Asparagales > Amaryllidaceae > Allium > Allium fistulosum. Next base: position 561,613,310 of record CM060907.1, read on the forward strand.
CCATAGGGCATGGATCGCTAGCGATCCATTTACTTAGTGGATTTCTAAGCTTTGTCTTTTGGATTGCGTTTTCTATCTCATGTTGGTGTTTTCCATGTAATTTCATAGCTTTTCGCCCTTTTTTGATGATGATCCACTTAATGGTTGCATTGGACTGCTGTTTGAATTAAACGAATGCCCACTTCTCGATCTAACTAGCTTAGAATTCCATCAAATTTAGCCATCATTCCTAAAATGCCCATTGGATCATGATGCAAGAGGATTAATGGACCCACAAGCAAACATCATGGATCGCTAGCGACCCATAGGTTATGGATCACTGGCGTTCCATATCCTTAACGTGTTTTTGCTTTCTTTTCCATCGATCCTTCTTGGTTGGTCCTTCTAGTCCTATTTGTTGGCTCTTGAGCTGTTCAGACTCGACAAAGCTGTTCTGACTTCCCTTGAATTCTGCTAGGTTAATAACCCGGATAACATTTACCCCCCAGAGTATTCCTTTGTTGGAAACAAGGCGTGCTTTGAAAGTAATTGCTTTTTAATTTCCACTTCGTGAGGTTCAGGCAACTATGTTAAAGCCACGCAAATTTGGCTTTGGCTATTAAGCTGATCGTTAGGTATTGACCTGAATTGTTATTGCTTGTTATAGAAAACCAAGTTTGAACCCATAATTCTTAGAATGCCTTTGGACAACACATGGACTATGCTGACCAAATTCGAAATTGATCGAGCGCGATCCGATGGATCGCTAGCGATCCAATGACTTAGCGTTTTTTCTTCTTCGTGTAATTCTCCTATATAACTGCCTCGAGCCAACCTATACTCCATTCCTACCTATTTCGCGCCTCGAGCCTTACCCTTTCGATTCGATCCAAATTTCATCCAAGCCTTAAGTCCATCCGTTCTATCACCGTCGCCGACTATTCACCACTAGAGACTTTCGCTGTTGATTAACCTGAATCTCACCATCGCCTAGATTTCATTCCTAGCTCCTTCTGGATCACCATCGACCAAACCCTAGCTCCATCATCTCCTTCCTTAGATCGCCACCGAACCTCCTTGCTTGGATCGCTGGGTTGAAAACTCTGACCATCTTTGCGTTTTGATTCTTGATTCAAGGAGGGTAATGCTGATTCTGACATTCGTTTAGCGATTTGACGACGGAGTGTATTGGTGATGATTATAGTAAAGTGTCCAAGTTGATGGTGATTTTATTTAAGAAGATAGTAAATTGAGTCTTGAATTCTTCACGGAAAGACACTCGGGCCTTGCCGCAGTGCCGACATGTTTTGCTGTCTTCATCTTTAGAGTCGAAATTGACTTGTACTAAGTTACATTGCCGATACAACACGACGCATCGCGAATTAGTTTTAATCCTACCCGAGGGGATAACGGCTTAGGATAGCATCTCACGAGCATCTTATGTTGTTGTCGCCTTCTGGAGGATTCAAAATGGTCTTACTTCTTGAACATTCGGTGTACCTGTACCAAAAAGATCTTTCCATGTCGCTTCGGACAACGGACCGTTATCGATCGTTGATCGATAGCGGGTTAGTGTAGAAGAAATAGTTTCAAAAAATGATATGAAAATCCATTTTCATTCTTTACTATAAGCAAACTATGTACACGGTATAGAGCGTTTGTAGTATTCAAGACACCGAGCTCACCCCCCAGAGATAACACACTACACTTGCCACGATATATACTTGAAACCCGACGTATCAGCTTGAATCGATATCCTTTCGGAATTCAAGTGTTATAGGGGAGTTTTTTTAGTTAAAGATAGAATTACCTAACCGCTTTGGATGCAAGTCTTGTTGTATATAATGAAGTATCTATCTTCTCGCCATTAGTCCAACGGAGGAAGTCCAACACTTTCAGAAGCCGAATCATCATCTGGTGCCCCTTCCTCTTCTGCTTCGCGGCCTGAATATGGTCAGCTAGTCCCAGTTGTCCGGTTGTGGATCGAACTCGTAGAATTTCAGAGTTCTTCTTAACCCGCCGGAGCAAGCTTCTTCCGTAATCTCCGCCAAGGTTTTGCATAACATTTGCTTGCAACATGGCATTCCGAAGGATGACATGCACCAGCCGGAGCAGAATGAATTCACCCATACGCCGCCTCCGGGGTACACGGCTTGCAATCGATATATGTGCCTAAACGGAGCAGTGCCTCCATTCAATGACTTCTTGAGAGAAACTCTTTCGAACTTGGGAATTGCCCCGTTCCAAATTCAACCTAATGGGTATGCGATCTTGACTTGCTTGCACGTTCTGTTTATGTGGACATTTAACCGTTCTTTGAGTTTCGACGAGTTGAGATATATCCTCTCGTTTAAAAGGAGAGGCGAGCATCCATCCATTGTCGTCATTGAGGCCAAGAGGAATCGTAAGATCGTGCTGTAGCTTCAAAGCAATTTGTCCCGGTTCAAGACTCAGTACTTTTTCGTTAGATGTCCCGAAGGGTTCGATCGCCTTTGGACAACTGGGGGTAAGTTCTCTCTTTACTCATTGAATTTCGAAATGTCGCTATGGAGTTTCTAATAAGTCAAACACTTCTTGCAGTTATTCCGAAGCCAAATAAAGACTTATCGCTTGACCAAATTTTGCATACTTTGAAGGCTGTAGATGTCGGGGAAAGATCGGTTAGATTTCTACTTGAAAATTTGTTCTGGTATGGGCTGTTGCACCCAGGGAGATCCACCGTAGTAGTTGAGGTTCCGTCTCCTTCCCGCTCCGGAATACGAACGCGATCCAGTTCTTCGTCACATGGTTCTTAAGAGGGAGTTTTTCAAGAAAAGGAGGGCTTGTCTGGCGAGTCAGCTGAAGAGACTCATGAAAGAAGAGATTTCACGAGTGAAGGCAGTTGTCTGGCCAGAATGTTCCCAATTCCAGAGGAAGGGGAAGAAGAGTTCAAGCAATGAGAAGGCAAGGTTGCGGCGGCAACTAGAAAAAGAGGAGGGTGAAGGGAAAAGTAGCGATAGCTATGATTCCTCCTCTAGTAATGATGATTTTTGCGCGGCTTCTGTGACGGAGACTCTGACTAGTGTGACAAGACTCCGAGGCTGAATCACGTTCTTTCATATTCACCTCACCGAGAAATCCGCAATAAAGATGCTCCGCCAGTAGCCGAGCGACGTCAAGATTCCCCGATTAGCAAAGACTTATGGGATTTAAGCAACATCTGCGTTGATATTGACAAACTCATGGGGGAAGATTTCAATTTCGAAGAGACGTCTCCTCGCCCGGGCCATGTTGCACCTGAAATTAGTTCGATTTCTACTACAATGGCTGCCCGATCTGGTTTGTGATGTCATTTTAGCCCCCCTAGACACATTACACATTTCACTAGGGTCAGATTCACTTACAGACACATTATTCAAGCCTATTTTCCATTACTAAAGCTCTTTATTTATTCTTTGTGTCAGGTATCATGAGGAGATGTGCCCTTTATGATGATCTCGAGGAATTCACCGATTCATAATGTTGGTCGAAATGATTCACAAGCCATTATAACCTCGCGAGATTGAGGAGGAATGGAGAAAGTGGAAGGACTTGGAGGCTGAAGCTCGTAGTCGTGACGAGAGGGAACAGGGTTGGATGTACAAAGGTGGCTACAAGAAGAGAAAAACCCTTGATGAGCGCGAGGAACCGTCTAAGAAGTCAAAGGTTGATCGCAGTTTTCATCCTTCTACGCAACATGCCTTTGCCTTGGCCTCGGCTTCCATCGGTCTTGAAATCCCAGTTTCCTCCGTTCAGGCTCCATTTTTGTCTTAAGTTCCATCGTCCCATGTGGCGCTCGCCCTTGGTTCTTCGTGCCCTCTCCGGAGATCGGCTTACAATCTTCCATCTCGTTCTTCTAGACTTGAAGCAGTGCTCCCTAGGTGGTTTTAAAAGGAGTTAAGTTTGACCACGACCTTCGCCCAGTCCGTAAAGATTCCTATATGCCCCACCTTCAAGCAGTCCAAGGTAATTTAGAGCAAGTCGAGGGATGGGAAAATTTATGCAAGCAACTGGCTGATACGAACTGCAATAATTACTAAGAGATCCTCTCCTTTGAATCAGAGAAGGATGACTTCAAGAAGGCGTTGGCGGAATGCGATGACAGAATCAAATGATTGGTACAAGAAAGGGATGCAATGCTCGGGGAGAGTAAGAATAACACTGGCTTGCTGAAAGAGCAGAAAGAGGCCCATGCGAAAATAGAGATCGCCCTCCAAGATGAAATCAAGAAGGCCCATGCGGACAAAGTCAAGTTGAAAGAGGAGCTCTAAGCTTGCAACACGATTATTGAAGCCCAGAAGAAGACTATTACATATCACGACAAGATTGTTAAAGGGCATAACAAAACAATCGTGGAGTATAAAGGGATCATGATGTCCCGTGATAAGACCATCTCCGATCAAGCCCAGACGATTTACCTACTCCAAGAAAGAGTTGCGTAGCTTAGCACCGACAAAACTGGTGTTGAAGTTGAAAAGGCCGCCATTACGGCAGATTATTTGGAGTTTCGGGACACCTTTGAAAGAGGAAAATGGAGAAGATGGATGATTCCATCTTAAACTTCTACGTCAACTCCCTGTTGCATCATGGGAGTCTCAGTTATTTGGACCCCAAGTTCCCACGCACTCTTGCCGTGGTTTGGGAGGAAATTCTGACCCATTTTCGAGATAGTGGGGATGTCTACACTGAGCGGGAGCTAGAAGATTCCTATCTTAACGAGGAGTCAAAGAAAGCACTGATAGAAGGCCGAGAGATCCTGCGAATTGAAAAGGAACATGAAGTTGCCGATGTGGCCATGACTGCAACTACCAAAACGTTGCTGGAGCCCCTTGTTTTTGGATATAGCGAATCATCAAGACAGCCTCGCAATCAATTGGCGAGTTCTGTGCCCGAAGCTTCTCCGCAGATTATGCAACCATCAAAAGAAGAAGGCGGTGGTGAATATGAGATCAACATTCTTGGCCACTCCTTTGATGCAAGTAACCTTCTTGTTTCTCCCGAGTTCAAGAATTTTCAACTCACGCCGCAAGAGCAAGACGAAATTAATTCTTTTAATTTTGATCTTACAGGTATGTCTTCCTTACCTGCTGATTCGTTGGTTTCCTCGGTACTCAGACCTGTTGTTATTTCAACCGCCTCAGTGCTTGTCTCCGTAGTTACTCCGGTTGCTATGTCTATGTCCGGTTCGCAACCGGGGACGGAGTCTAAGAAGATCGCTGCATTGCATGGCTTGCATAACCCTTCCGTATCTTTAGAGGGCGACTTTACGACAGCTGAAGCTCGGGAGCAGGAGGTCTAGATTAAGCAGCCACGTAAATCCGAACAATAACTGGTTGCCGTCAAGAAAGAAAATGTTGAAGCGATAAAATTCTCAAAGAGCCCTCGCAAATCTTGGAAGCGCAAGACGAAAGGGGAGACTTCCAAGAAGGTTAAAGAGCAGGGAGGAGATGTCGGCACCGAGGAGATAGTCGATATCACAGGCAGCGACACTACCTCTGGCTGATATTTTGAAGGGAAGCAAAATATTCCAACCAAAGGCGGAAAGGGGAGCGGTAGAAAGAGGCGTTGAGAGGTCTGGATGGCAGTGGAGCTGTTTTTTGAGGCAATTTTTTTTATTCAAGGGCAGAGTCTACACTTACTGCTTTTGTAGTAGCGTCTGTAATTTTTTCTTTTGTTTGCCGGTATTGTGTGGGTACAGCCCCCACATTTTGACTTTGTACAAAAAAAGTTATAAGTAATACAATGCTAACATTTTGATTATAACTTTACCTATCTGCTTATCTGTGTTTTATGTACTTATGTCTATTTCATTTAATACTATTTTATTTTATCTAGTCTTGTGATTACCGCTAAAATTCTTTATTTGGAGTAACATAACTTGTGAATTTTTTGAGTTCTTGAGCATTTCTATTTGAGTACCGGTGTATGCCCCCCAGTTCACGGGGCTGTTTACTCCGAACACTTGACAAACGACCGGTTGATCCGAGTGTTTGTTTATTATTGTCTTCTTTATCACTAGACTTGCTTTATGTTTCCTATCCTTGGGAACTTATGATTTGAATGGTTTAATTATAGATTTATTGTTGGTCAACAATTGGAATTTTCTGCCGATTTGTAGCATTTTGATTTTGTTGGATTCATGCCCGTTGCTCCCGATAATGGGAGTAGGCCGATTCTTATTATTCCTGTGATGGGCGAGTTTTCCCGGTGTCGTCGGGGAGATACTGGTACTAAAAAGTATGCTTGCCTTTTGAAATATGGGGCTTTTAGAAGTGTGCACAGCTTATGGGATGCGCGGCTTTCGGGACCGATATGACCCGTCGATCCTGAATGGTTTTAGAACTTCTCAACGTTGCCAATCTTCAAGAAATGTGAGGAGTTCATATTTCGAGCGTGTGGTTCCGTGGTGCAAGAAGTGATGTGCGACTGAGTGCACGGCTTACGGGATGTGCATAATGGTTTGGGCCTTCCTAATGCTGGAGGAGCGATACCAGTTCTTAGAAGGTAAGGATCGAGTTTTCCTATCAATTCGGTGATTTGACTTCACCAGAACACAATTTCTTCAGTTCTAAGAGATAATTGGTTTTTGGATCGATAACCGTGGCCTGAACGATCCTCTCATATTTCGGAAAGATATGCACGGCCAAACAAATAAGATTACCAAAGTGGAGAGATCTACAGCTGACCGCATGGAGATGGTTATTAAGAAAGAGCTTATGGAAGTTTGGGGTAAGACTCTCAGTTTTTGGTCCAAACCGCCTTTAGAGAATTGGTCTTCAACTGGCATACAGTCTAAGAGGAAAAAAATCTGGTCACCAAGGGTGTTAGTGGAGGACTTAGGAAGAAGTAATGAAGTATTATGCTTCTATTTCGTTTGTTGCGCTAGCTAGGTCGTTAAGTCCGTAGTTTTCAGAATGCCAAAATTTTTGATTGGGCATAACAGAATTGTGGTATGATTAACCTCGGCCTTCCTATGGCTATTCAAGTATGTGTAGTGCCCCTCATGCCACATGGCTATTGGCGCACTTGAACTGTACCTAGGGTCTCTCCATAACTCGTTTGGTTGCCTCTGTCCAGTGGTTGCGGTTCTCCTGAGTTCTAAGTCTTGGCTTGATTCGAGTCGACCTCTGATTAACCACAAGGTCGGTTCAGTTTAGGCTTAGTTCCTTTGAGCGACTTTGAAGCTATAGAGTTTAGCACTATTTGTTTCATCGGTCATTAGAAGTGATTCCATTAATTATGTGGAGTGACTGATATGATTGTCGATTTATGGCCCCGGGCATGACTTCGTTGACTTTAGGGGGCTCTGGATCAGATGACTGCTGATCTTCCAGTTCACCTTCAATGATATCGGTCGTGCATAAATTTTGCTGATCTACCGGTTCGCCTTCACGATGCTTTAGTTCGTGAAAGACCTTCCTGTTCACGAAGGATTTTTTGGATCAGATGACCGCTGATCTACCGGTTTACCTTCACTATGCTTTAGTTTGTGAAAGACCTTCATGTTCGCGAAGGGTTTTTTGGATCAGATGACTGCTGATCTACCTGTACATCTTCACGACACTTTAGTTCGTGAAAGACCTTCACGTTCGCGATGGGTTTTTGGGATCAGATGACCGCTGATCTACCGATTCGCCTTCACGACACTTTAGTTCGTGAAAGACCTTCACGTTCGCAAAATGTTTTTTGGATCAGAAGACCATTGATCTACCAGTTCGCCTTCATGACGCTTTCGTTCATGAAAGACCTTTACATTCGTGAAGGGTTTTTTGTATCAGATGACCGCTGATCTACTGGTTCACCTACATGACACTTTGGTTCGTAAAAGACCTTCACATTCGTGAAGGGTCTTTGGATCAGATGACCGCTGATCTACCGGTTCACCTTCACGACATTTTAGTTCGTTGAAGACCTTCACGATGCTTTAGTTCGTGAAGGATATTTTATGGTTGGATGTGTGATGACCAGATGGCCTTTGAATGATAATTTATTGATTCCGAGAGGAATTTTGGTCGGATGTCCAACGATCAGACGACCTTGGAGCGATAATTCATCGACTCTAAGAAGAGTTTTGGGTCGTGTATCCGATAGCCCAGCGGTCTTAAAGCAGTGATTCATCGACTTCATGAGAAATTTTGATCGGATGTCCGAGGACTAGACGGTCTTGGAACGATAATTCATCGACTCCAAGAAGAGTTCTGGGTCATGTGTCCGACGACCCAACGGTATTTAAGCGATGATTCAACAACTTCAAGAGGAATTTTTGGGATTCAGCTCATGGGAACACAGCTTTATCGATTCTTGGAAACTAAGGGGTTGGATCTATTTGTTCGACGATCCCTTGGACAAGACTTCTCGAGCTACCAGAATAATGCTGGTTCTCAGAAGTGGGATTGACATGACTCATCGAGGGCATAGAAGCATTTCTTTTGTCGTGCTGTCTACAATGCCCCTAATGTCCCGGTATGGCTCATTTGGAAAAGGATAGTAGACAAGGATGGATGAGAAGTCATCGCTTTAGGTTGCTGCCCTATTCCTTAGTTACTAGCTAGCTAGAGTGTTATTTGATAATCATCCTTTCGTCTGATTTCGTCAGTTAGCCAGGGCGCTTTTCTACTGGGTCTTAGTAGCCTTGCTTGGGCAGAAGGTCCATGAGGTCATGTAGCTCCTTCATCATTTGGTATGTTCTTTGGAAAATTGCCAAGTTTGTCTTCTTCCAACTACACTACTTCTAGTCTTTAGAACTGGTTTGCCTTCACATAGAATTCTTCCAGGGCAGTAGGTTGTTTCATCCTTTAATGATTCATGAGGGCCTTACAGTAGACTTCATCTGTCGCTCTCGCTTCGTCCATATGCTAGTCATAATTGTAAAAAAGCAATTTCGAATCGGTTGTACAGTTGTACAAAAGGTATAGTTGGCATGATAAACCTCTTTGGATATTCTGCATATTGGACGGCTTCGGTGAATGGGTTTCGATTGGGGAAGATGCTCTAAACGTTGTCAAACCGGTCTGTTTTCAAGTTACGGTTGTTTATAATGCTTGAGAATGATAATGCATGATTGTCTATGCTTGAATGATTGAAAATGCCGAATGAATGACAAATCACTTATGATGGGGTCATGGATCAGTGATGATCCCCAAAAATTTTCAAACTAGGTGAAATCGGTCTGGGGTGACAAAGATGGCCCCATAAGGTTGCATTCCAAATTTCAAGGCATTTAGAGTTCGCATGTTCGAGTTATGGGCAAAAGAAGATGGATCGACATTGATGGATCGGTGGTATTTTACTTGAAGTCCGACCCGAGAATATTTGCCATTTGCTTGGAGTCATAGAATTTGAAATGCTAGGTTGGTGACAAATGTTGCTTGGAGCAAACATTTGCATGTTTGCTTGGAGAAAATATTGATTTTACCCTAGTCTGATTTCGGGCCAGAATTTCCTAGGTTTACTTTGAGCCAAATGGGTGGTTACCCGAGTTCGACTTCGAGTTGGGACTTCCAAAATCCACTTCGAGTCAAATAGGCGATTACCCAAGTTTGACTTCGAGTCAACCCCGAAGTGAGTTTTTCAACGGCCATTTTGATGATTTTTGATAAAGACCATTCATGGTTCGACGATGGGAGCTTCATGATGGAATTGGAAGTTGGTCAGTTGGGAATGGTCATAGTATACCATGGGAGCTTATCCTTGTAATTGATCTCGGTTTGCATCATATCTTCTTGGTTCTCCTACCTCTAGGAGTACCATTTGTGTAGAAGTTCCTTGTCCATTGCTTGGCACTATGCTGCGACACAAGTTTTAGAGCTCTTTCTAGTGTTTTGTACGTTGGCCATTTCATCTAATTTGTCTTCCTCAAATTGTTTGTCATCTTCAGAGCCGGAGAGAGCCATTATTATATCCCCCCGTGGGGTTTTCACCCTTAAGTTCAGGTTTGTAGCAGGTGCTTTTGCAGTGGGTGGAGTGTTAACATTTTCTTCCGTCGTGATTCATGGAGCTATGCCCATTGCTTCCTTTTGCTTTTGCTTTTGTTTCTTCCATTCAAGCCAGAAATAGAAGAATGCTCTCGCTCTGTAGCAGCCACAGCTTCAAGCACCATTCTAGGAGTGGTAAGTGACTGGAGTGCTAAGATAGCATCTATCTTTCCATAAGAGCCTTTTGAATGTTTGTCATTTTATGGTTAATTTCATCAACCATCTTGTTCAATTCTCCCTTAGTCACAATTTCATGCCATGTGGAGGATCCTGGAACCTGATCTCCAAAGTGGGCTCCTAACAGCAGGTTGTTAGGGTTGTTGACTTCAATTTAGTGAGGGTTTGTTTCTTCTTCAGCAATGGTAGCTCCTATGGATCTTCCGGAGGTAGTTCACTTTCTTGCTGGTGCCATTGATTCTCAACAGAAAATCCTTTAAGTAGAGATTGAGGATCTAACTTCTAAACCTATCTGATCCAAAGTAGATAGCTAGATCTAAGCCTGAGTTGGGCTCTCAGTGAAAGCACCAAAATGGTAACCCAAAAAATGGATCAACACTCTGGATTGAGTGTGAAAGCACCAGCCCTTTTCTTACAGAGCAATAATTCAGAGAATAAGTGTAAAAAGAGCAGAAATAGTAAGAAGACAAGAAATTTTGTATAGTGGTTCGGCTGTTCATGAAGACTACGTCCACTTTATAACTTTCATTATTGACTAATTGTTGTTACAAGGTGAAATGGTTTACAAAATTGTTGAATATCCTAAGATAGACTAAGTCCCTAATGCTAGAGTTCACTGGAGAATCATAGTGAACTCCTAGGATAACTATTGTGAGGGAGGAGAAGAGTGAAGAAGGTTTTCTAAAGAGTTCCAATGGCCAGTCCAGAGGATCCTCTTTATGTTGTAGATAGGTGAGTATTTATAGAGGTTGGAGAGCTATTGTGCTAGGCCTTCTTACCAAATGCTTGCCAATGATTGTATGAAGATGCTTTGTAAGTTGTGCTGCAAACCAAACTAATTCCATGGATCGCTAGCGATCCACAGGCTGTGCATCACTAGATATCCATAGTTGTTGGCTTGATGGCGACCCAATAGCTTGAGATACTTCCTATTATCCACTCCTCTGAAGAATACCGCGACCTAGCAAAATGGTATGGATCACAATCCATAAAGCATGGATCGTTAGCGATCCATAAAGGATTTCTGAGCTTTATCTTTTGGATCTTGTTTGTTATCTCGTGTTGGTGTTTCCATGTAATTTCGTAGCTTATTGCCTTGTTATGATGATGATCCACTTACCGGTTGCATCAGACTGCTGATTGAATTAAACGAATGCCCACTTCGATCTAACTAGCTTGAAATTCCATCAAACTTAGCCATCATTCCTAGAATGCCCATTGATCATGATGCAAAAGGATTGATGGACCCATGAACAAATATCATGGATAGCCAGCGACCCATTGGTTATGGATCACTGGCGATCCATATCCTTAACGTGTTTTTTCTTTCTTTTCCATCGATTCTTCTTGGTTGGTCCTTCTAGTCCTATTGGTTGGCTCTTGAGCCTTTCTGACTCGACGAATCTGTTCTGACATCCCTTGGATTCTGCTGGGTTAATAACTCGGATAACATTTACCCCCCCCGAGTATGCCTTTGTTGGAAACAAGGCGTGCTTTGGAAGTAATTGCCTTTTAGTTTCCACTTGGCGAGGTTGAAGTAACCGTGTTAAGGCCACGCGAATTTGGCTTTGGCTATTCAGCTGATCGTTAGGTTTTGACCTGAATTATAGTTGCTTATTATAGAAAACCAAGTTTGACCCCATAACTTTTAGAATGCCTTTGGACAACACATGGACCACACTGACCAAATTCGAAATTGATCAAGCGCGATCCGATGGATCGCTAGCGATCCATAGCCACTGGAACGCTTGCGATCCAATGACTTAGCGTTTTTTTTCTACGTGCAATTCTCCTATATAATTACCTCGAGCCGACCTATACACCAGTCTTACCTTATTCTTGCAAAACGAGCCTTCCCCTTATGATTTGATCCAAATTTCATCCAATCCCTAAGTCAATCCGCTCTATCACCGTCGTCGACCATACACCACTAGAGCCTTTTGCCATTGATCGACCTGAATCTCGTCGTCGCCTTGATTTCATTCATAGCTCCTTCTGGATCACCACTGACCAAACCCTAGCTCCATCATCTCCTTCCTTGGACCGCCACCAACCCTCCTTGCTTGGATCGTGGGGTTGAATACTCCGACCATCTTTGCCTTTTGATTCTTGATATAAGGTGGGTAATGTTGATTCTGAAATTCGTTTAGCGATTTGACGACGGGGTTTATTGGTGATGATATAGTAAAGAGTCCAAGTTGATTGTGATTAGAAGATAGTAAATCAAGTCTTGAGTTCTTCACAAAGCAACACTCGAGCCTTTCCCCGGTGCCTGACATGTTTTGTTGTCTTCATCTATAGAATCGAAATTAACTTGTACTAAATTACATTGCCGATACACCATAACGCCTTGCGACTTGGTTTTAATCCTTCCAGAGGGGATAATGGCTTAGGATAGCGTCTCACAAGTAGCTTATGTTGTTGTCGCCTTCTAGAGAATTCGGGATGGTCTTGGTTCTTGCACGTTCGGTGTACCTGTATCAGGAAGAGCTTTCCGTGTCGCTTCGGACCACGAGTCCGTTATTGATCATTGATCAATAACGGGTTAGTGTAGGAGAAATAATTTCAAAAAATGATACGAAAATCTTTTTTCATTCTTTACTATGAGTGAACTATCTACACGGGATAGAGTGATTGTAGTATTTAAGACACCGAGCTCACCCCCCATAGATAACACATTGCACTTGTCCTGATATGTACTTGAAATCCGACGTGTCGGCGTGAATCGATATCCTTTCGAAATTCAAGTGTTATAGGGAGCTTTTTTGGTTAAAGATAGAATTACCTGACCGCTTTGGATGCAAGTCCTATTGTATAGAATGAAGTATCTGTCTTCTCACTGTAAGTCCAACGGAGGAAGCCCAGCACTTTCAGAAGTCGAATCATCGTCTGTCGTCCCTTCCTCTTCCGCTTCGTGGCCTGAATACGGCCAGCTAGTCCCAGTTGGTCCGGTTGTAGACTAGACTCCACCGAATTTCAGAGTTCTTCTTAACCCACCGGAGAGAGCTTCCTCTGTAATCTCAAAAAGGTTTTGCATAACATTTGCTTGCAACATGGCATTCCGAAGGATGACAAGCGCCTGCCAGAGAAGAATGAATTCACCCATACGCCGCCTCCGGGGTACATGGCTTACCATCGGTATATGTGCCTAAACAGTGCAGTGCTTCCCTTCAATGACTTTTTGAGAGAAACTCTTTCGAACTTGGGAATTGCACCGTTCCAAATTCATTCTAATGGGTATGTGATCTTGACTTTCCTGCACGTTCTATTTATGCGGACATTTAACTGTGCTTCGAGTTTCGACGAGTTGATATTTTCTCTCATTTAAGAGGAGAGACGAGTGTCCATCCCTTGTCATCATTGAGCCAAGAGTAATCCCATGATCATGCTGCAGCTTCAAAGAAATTTGTTCCAATTCACACTACAACAAAAATACTCTATTACAACGCCCTTTTTACAACGGGCATTGGCTGCCCGTTGTAATAGTTGGCTATTACAACGGTTCATTCAGGCCCGTTGTAATAGATGCTCTATACAACGCCTTTTTTACAATGGGCAATGACTGCCCGTTGTAATAGAATGCTATTACAACGGTCCTTTCATGCCCGTTGTAATGAATATCAATTTTACAACGGGCACAAAATGCCCGTTGTAATAAATACCAATTTTACAACGGTCCTGAGATGCGCGTTGTAATAGGTCTCAATATTTCCTAAATTATTCCGTGGCCATGTTTGTTCAATTATTTCCATCCCTCCTGAAAACAAAATAAAAAATGGGGACTAGGGTTGCAGCCGCCTCTTCTATCTCCTTTTCTCTTCCTCGTCCATCCAATCCACTCTCTTTAGCTCCGTCGCAGCTCCTCGGGCCTCCAGGCGTTGCTGGTACGATCAAAATTTGTCGCGTTTGTCCTTTGCTAACTAATTTGCTGAACTTTCTTGCCAATTTGGGAAGCTGTCTGAGAATCGAGTCCAAAATTCCTAAAGCTAAGTTCTTTTTTTTAAACATCTTCACTCTTGATCCTGCAAGTTTCAGTAATTGTTTGCTATCAGCAATTACTTGTTCTAGTCTAATACCGACCGGAGATTCAATATTTTGGAATGTTCTCGAATTTCTTTCAACCCAAATATGCAAGACTGGTGTAGTAATAACCGTCTCGATTAGTTTGTTATATTCTATATGCTGTTACTACTTGTAGCTGGAATCTCGAATCCGCTTTCTCCTGGTGTTCACAATTTCTTAAACCTACAGGAAATCTATTTCCCAATTATAATTCAGAATGGAGAAATGCTAGAACGATCAGCATTAGAGTACAGGATTGCATAAGAGGGAAATCGAGAGGGTAGGGATTTGATACAAGAATTTGAATTTAGACCTAATGGCTAATTTTATTTCCACGTAGAAAAAGCACAGTCGTTCCAAATACCTTTTCAAAACTTCTACAATATTTATTAAGTTATTAAATGACTAACTTTCGTTAAAAAAAACTGTCCTTCACTTTTGAAAAGTTTGCTATTATTGAATCAATTGTCATTCACTAATTCATAAAAAGAAAAAAGTGGATAGTTATCAAATGAACAAACACTAAGTTAATAAAATTCATGTTAAAACGAAACCTTAATATGCTGTTGCATTTATTCAACTTTGTTTTTATAGGATTGGCATATAATGGTTTTGGAGCAAGGAATGATTCAAAAATAGTGAAATACACATTGATATCAAGGTACATATACCTTTATTGATTATAATAATCATAAAAGATCAACATTAAGGATATGCACTTTGGTTTTATAAATTTTATACGTGCCCAAAGTATTTGTTCAAGCATTGATGGTTATTTCTTATCTTCCTTAAACAATTGCACTATAACATCATTTCACCAAGTCCATATGGAATTATGTATTACATGGTAATTTTACTAAGACATCATCTACCAGACTAGATAATTATACTTATTTGAAAATAGATACGGAAATCAATATCTCAGTAGTTAGACCCACATGTAAGCGTTTGATGCTCGGTAGTAAATTTTGGCAGTTCCATATATATGTAGAGATAAATGCATTTCCTTGTCTATTTTTTACTTAACATTAGTTGAGTACCATTTGATGATTTTTTTACAAGTTTGTTGAACAATTGTAATATTTATGGAAACCTTTTAGTAGAGCTATCCGAATTGCAAGTATCGTTTGTGAGTAAGTTTATGTTGGAGACTTTTCTAGACTTAAATGCTTCTTACAAAATAACCAAATATATAAATAATAATTAACATGTAGCCATTTGATGATGTACTTGTAAATAAGTTTCAAGAACAAGTTATATTGTTCAGTTAGGGATTCTAGAATTGAAGAGATCTGAATTTTGTTCCTTTTCATATTTTATATTTCAGTTTTGTGTTATAATCATTGCGAAAGTCACAAATCTATGCACTGAAGATTCCTTGGTTCCCTTCATTTATGGTAGCTCAAATGTCCCCTTACCAAACTTCCTATCCTCAAACTTTGTGTTCTCATGTGCTCACTTATCTATCAACCATTCATTTTTTAGATCGTAATCATTTAAATGATCCGGTGGATCTCATATATTAATCAGAATAGTATAATTGATGATTAGATTTATTTGAGTGCATGGAGATATTTCGAAAGGGGACGAGTTTCACTGTCTTTTTGGGTAATCCATTCGTTCATAGTAAGGAGAATGTTATGAACGTAATGCATATAAAGTTTCTTATGATGTAATGTAAAATACATTATTTTTTGGTTTACAGTTAGGAAAGTTGACCTTGTTTCCTCACAGTGTGGCTGATTAAAGATGATTAGCTGGGAGTGAGGACATGCAACTATTTTTCTGTAACAAAGGAGGACCTGACACTTTGAAAAGAAATTTATAAGAGGGCAGAAAACAAAAATGATCGAAGGAAGAATTGTATCCTACCGTATCATTCCAATAACTATTTTCCAAGTTATGAAGAAGTTTGTATGTCTATAAGCTGTTCTGCATTGAAGGAGAAATGTGTATATGATGTGGGTATGTGTAAATATTAATTTTCATATTTTTCAATATTATTGTTTTTTTTTAATTTGGGTAAAAGATCAACAACTTACATATATCATGTTTTATGATAATTTTCATATTTTTCAATATTAATTTTAGTCTTTTCGTTGTGATTTTGGTTGTTTTATGATAATATTTATTACTCGCTAAATTATTCATTATTGGTATGATGTAGATGCTGCTGTAATTTTTTTTTAAATTTGCATTTATTTTGCAACGGTCAGAAACCGTTGCAATATCATGTATTGCAACAGGCATTGCCCGTTGTAAAATATGGTCGATCTATTACAACGAGGCCTAATACAACGGGCGCATGCCCGTTGCGAAATGCATATTACAACGGGCATTGCCCGTTGTAAAATGCCTGTTTTGTTGTAGTGTCAAGACTCAGTACTTTTTTGTTAGATGTCCCGAAGGGTTCAATCGCCTTTGGACAACGGGGGAAAGTTCTCTTCTTTACTCATTGAATTTAAAAATGTCAATATGGAGTTTCTAACAAGTCAAACGCTTCCTGCAGTTATTCCAAAGCCAAATAAAGACTTATCGCTTGACCAAATTTTCCATACTCTGAAGGCTGTAGATCCCGGGGAGAGATCGGTTAGATTTCTGCTAACAGACAAAAATTTGCTCCGGTATGGGATGTTACATCCAGGGAGATCTACCGTAGCGGTTGAGGTTCCGTCTCCTTCCCGCTCCAGAATACGAACGTGCTCCACTTCTTCGTCACATGGTTTTGAAGAGGGAGTTTTTCAAGAAAAGGAGGGCTTGTTTGACGAGTCAGTTGAAGAGACTCATGAAAGAAGAGATGTCGCGACTGAGGCTAGCTGTCCGGCCAGAATGTCCCTAATTCTAGAGGAAGGGGAAGAAGAGTTTAAGCAACAAGAAGGCAAGGCTGCAGCGGCAATAGAAAATGAGGAGGGTGAAGTTGAGAGTAGCAATAGCTATGATTCCTCCTCTAGCGATGATGATTTTGATGTCGGTTCTGGTGACGGAGACTCTAAATAGTGTGACAAGACTCCGAGGATGAGTCACGTTCTTCCGAGTCCACCTCATCGAGAAATCCGCAATAAAGATGCTCCGCCAATAGCCGAGCGACATCAGGATTCCCCGATTAAATATGTCAGCGTAGACTTTGGGGATTTGAGCAACGTCTACATGGATATTGGCGAACTCAAGGGGGAAGATTTCAAAGTCGAAGAGACGTCTCCTCGCTCGAGCCATGTTGTGCCTGAAATTAGTCTAATTTCTGCCGCAACGGTTGCCTGATCTGGTTTGTGACATCATTTTAGGCCCCCTTGACACATTACATGTTTCACTAGGGTCACATTTTCTTACACACACGTTATTCAAGCCTATTTTCCATTACTAAAGCTCTTTATTTATTCTTTATGTCTGGTACCATGAGGGGATGTGGCCTTTATGATGATCTCGAGAAAATTCATTGATTCATAACGTTGGTCAAAATGATCCACAAGCCGTCATCAGCCCTGCGAGACCAAGGAGGAATGGAGAAAGCGGAAGGAGTTGGAGGCAGAAGCTCATCGTCATGATGAGAGGGAACAGGGTCGGATGTACAAATGTGGCTACGAGAAGAGAAAAACCCTTGATGAGCGCAAGAAACCATCTAAGAAGTCAAAGTTTGATCGCGGTTCTCATCCTTCTGCGCAACAGGCCTTTGCCCCAGCTCCGGCTTCCGTCGGTCTCGAAATCCTGGTTTCCTCCGTTCAGGCTCCATCGTCATCTTAACTTCCATCATCCTACGTGGCGCTGACCCTTGGTTCTTCACACCCTCATCGGAGATCGGCTTACATATTTCCATTTGGTCCTCCTAGACTTGAAGCAGCGCTCCCCTGGTGGTTTTTAAAAGGAGTTAAGTTTGACCACGACCTTCGCCCAGTCCACAAAAATTCCTATATGCCCCACCTTCAATCCTTATAAAGGGATTTAGAGCAAGCCGAGGGATGGGAAAAACTATGCAAGCAGGTGGGTGATACGAACCGCAATAATTAGCAAGAGATCCTCTCTTCCGAATCGGAGAAGGATGACTTCAAGAAGACGTTGGCGGAATGCGACGCCAAAATTGAACGATTGGTACAAGAAAGGGACGCGGTGCTCCGGGAGAGTAAGAATAACGCCGGCTTGCTGAAAGAGATGAAAGAGGCCCATGTGGAAATAGAGATCGTCCTCCGAGATGAAATTAAGAAGGCCCATGCGGACGAAGTCAAGTTGAAAGAGGAGCTCGAAGCTTGAAACATGATTAAGGGGTCAGGAAGAAAGAAACATCTGCAGAATCAGCACAGGGGCAGAATGGGGCCCAAAGGAAATTTATGAAGCAGGAGCTCAAGTGCAGAAGGTGCGGTAAGAAGGAGCATGTGTTAAAGGAGTGAAGGATGGACATCTCAAAGATCAAATGTTTCAACTGCAATCAACTCGGGAATATAAGAAGGGAGTGTCCGGCACCACCAAAGACCTCTACCCAAGTGGTTTTAGCTTACACATTGGATGTTGTTCCCAACTCGAGTCCACCTCTAGTGGTGGACAAATGGAAGAAGGCCATAATTGAAGGCGTGTTAACTGTAACTGATTTACCTATTCATACCATATTTGACACGGGGGCATCATATTCTTTTATTTTTAGTAAACTTGTATATGAATTGGAGATAGACACTAGCATGACTATAGAACCAGTAGTTGAATCAAACCCTATTGGAGGATCGGCTTATTTATATATGATTCATAAGGGTTTGAAATTATTCGCTTTGGGGGGTCGAGTTTGATTGCAATGTTTTTGTCTTAGGATATTTCGAGTTTGGTTTAATTTTAGGGATGGAGTAGATGACCATGTATGGGGACAGTCTTAGATTGTGATAGGTAGGTCATTCCTTTGGCTACTTATAGTGGACATAGTTTAGAGGTTTATTGCAATCCTAAAGGTTTAGTTATGTTGAGTTACCAATATTCTTTAGACCTATAACACGATGAGTTGGCTTCAGTTCCAGTTGTTAGAGACTATCCAAATGTCTTTTTCGAAGTTACTGGTCTTCCACTTTAGAGAGAGATTAAGTTTTGGATTTATCTCAAGGAGAATGCCAGAACTGTTGCCTTACTCTTGAGGCATATGGCTCCTAAAGAAAGATGCGTGCTGAATATGCAAGTGAATGAGCTGTTGAACAAGGGTTCACTACAAAGAGTATTTCAAAGTAGGGAGCACCAGTTATCTTTGCTACCAAGGCTGATGGTTCTTTGAGGATTTGCGTCGATCATCGTGAACTGAACAAACTAACGAAGAAGAATCTTTACACGATGCCTAGCACAGACAATCTCTTCGATCAGTTAGTTGGAGAGAAGGCATTCTCTCAACTTGATTTAGCTATCAAGTTTCATAAGTTGCGAGTAGCCATGGACAGTATTCAGAAGCCCACTTTTTGAACACTCGATGAACTTTATAAGTGGATAGTCAATCCCTTTAGGCTAACCAACGCACCTGCCTACTTTGTTAATCCAATGAGTCGAGTTTTCATGGTGGTATTTATCGTCGACATATTGGTCTATTCGAAAAGTGAGGAGGAGCTCAAGTTGCATCTAGAAGAACTTCTCAACACACTCCAAGGACATAAGTTAAAGGCAAAGTTTTCAAAATATCACTTTTGGCACAAAAAGGTTCGCTATTTAGGACACATTGCCTCTAAGCATGGGCTAGCAATCGTTCATAGTAAAGTCATCGTAGTACAAGATTAGAATGTGCCAAAGAGTGCCACGAAAGTGAGGAGTTTCCTTGTTTTGGCGGGCTACTATAGGAAGTACATTAAGGACTTTGCTAAAATCTCTGCCCCTCTAACCTGCGTACCAAGAAGAAATTGGCTATTTCGTGGAACTCAATGTGTAAGGATGCTTTTATCAAGTTGAAGTAGTCGTTGACTAGCGCATTTGTTCTAGTATTAGCCGATGGTTTGAAGATATCCGCAGTGTATACCGATGCTTATGGTATAGGATTGGGCGTAGTTTTGATGCTATATGGAAGAGTGGTGAGCTATGCTAGTATACAACTGAAAGTCCACAAGAGAAATTATCCTACCTATGATCTTGAGTTGGCATTATTTATTATAAGAGCGGTTTGAGCTATACATGGATCATAAGTCTTTGAAGTATTTGTTCTCCTAGAAGAATTTGGATATAAGGCATTAGAGATGAATGGAGTTCTTGGAATCGTATGATTTTGATGTCTCATATCCTCTAGGCAAGGGCAATGTTTTAGCCGATGCATTAAGTAGAAAGCATGCGATGTTGAGTCCTATGTTCTTCGAATGAAGCACTTGGAATTTTTCTCTATGTTCAATTTTCGACCATCGTCGGACATTACTCCGGGGTTGTTAGCAGCTTTGGATGTGCACCAACAGTTATGGACCATATTGGGTCAAGTCAGAAGTAAGATACAGAGTTATTGGATATTTTCTAGAAGCTTGAAAGAGGAAAGCAGTCGAACCATTTAAGGCACTTCACCACTGACTCTAAGGGGCAGTTACAGAGAGATGGTAGATTATGTGTTCTTCTCATCATGGATTTGATTGACATGGTACTAGTTGAGTCTCAACATTCTAGGATGACCATTTATCCTGGTGGAGACAAAATGTATCATGATATGAAGAGAGTCTTTTATTGGCTGGGTATGAAGAAGCATGTGGCGAGTATGTATCTAAGTGTATGTCTTGTCAAAGGGTAAAGGCGAAGCAAAAGAAGATGGGAGGATTGTTGCAGCTATTAGTTGCTATGCATGGGATGGAAGATGGCCAATATATAAGAGATAATATAAATGTTGTAGAAATATAAAAGTAGATCACACATTCAGTTTATACCGGTTCAGATCTCCAATCCTACATCCAATCCCATAATATATATTCTGGCTTTTCACTCACTAAACACCCTCACTTTACCTAGAAGAACAGGTTTACAACAACACTGCCAGAAGACTTCCTCTTCTAGGACTTGACTTTGCCGACTTCTTGGACATTTAAACAAAGTAGAATACAGACTTCTTTAAAAATATTTTATGTCTCAATACACTGACTTGTCACACTATAGTACAAACTTATATAACCTTCAAAATAATGCAGATTGAGCGTGTAGAGATTAGGAAGTGAATTTGGAGCAGATTCAAATATTTTGGAGTGCGATGGCCTAATTTGCTTTTCGAATGAATACGAAGTTTAAGGATTTACGAAGCAACATGAGAGTAATTAGAGAGTATATGGTTCGGCAATTACTTTAAGTGCAATCCTTCAGAAAATTGGTTTGGAAGAGATGCATCCATTGGAAGTTCATAACACTTAAAGAGAAGGCTTAAAATGGCATTTTAACTACTCGATTGTAATGGTCGTATATATTTGTCAGCAAGCATGTACTCATAAGCCAGTATGGTGTGGTGGTAGTGCGTGCGGTCTTTCCCTATGTGCCTGGGTTCAAATCCCGCTTTTGTCTTTTTTGATTGTATAATTTTATAACCTTATTCGCTGTTACTATAAGACCACAAACCATTACATAAGTAAAAGCAATTGTAGTGTGGTTGGTGTAGAGGGGTATGCTTGTTCAGTTGCTAGGTTCAGGTTCAAGCCCTACTTCCACCATATTTTAATCTCTATTTTTTCTTGCATTTCAAGCCAAAAAAATAAAAAAAAAACTAACCAACAATTGGATGAATGCGTTGTAGTGTAGTTGGTAGAGTGGTGTGTCACTACACCACAAAAGGCTTTTAACAGCGTTTGATAAACGCTGTAATACGATACAACAGCGTTAGTTCAAACGCTGTATAACGACATGCTGTCGTATATACAGAACTTACAACAGCTTTTTGATAAACGCTGTTGAAACATCACTTTGACAGCGTTTCGTACAAGCTGTCAATAATGTTTTTACAGCATTTTCAAACATGCTGTATTATGTTTCTACAGCGTTAATAATTTAGTTGTCGGAGATGTTTTAATTCTACTTTAACTGTTTACAACAGCTTTTTATAAACGCTGTTATTGAATCATCAACTATTTCGACAGCATGTACTAAATGCTGTTATTGACTATTTAAAGATAATTACAGCACGAATTGAACGCTGTTGTTTCTTCATTGACAGCATTAATATTCCACTCTATTTTTGAATATTCCAAAACTATATTTTGAGTATATTGAAGCAACTAGTATATATAACATGTTCTAATAACTATTAATTAGTTACATAAACTAGTTAAGACGATATTAATAAACAAAAGACATCCATAAACCAAGTTTCAATAATATTCATAAAAAAACAACAAAGTAAACCAAGTTGCCACAATTCTGTTAAATAAAGACATGTTATATGTTAAACAAAAATATAATATCAATACAGTAAATCCACACCAAATGCCAACAACAAAACATGCATCTAAAAAGTTTCATATGCTTGCTACTTGCTACGAAAGAAGAATGTGTCATCGCCATCTTTAATTACCTGCAATGAAGAAATTTGAAGTCAGTGAGTAAACGCCATCTCAAATTTTGAAGTTTCATATGCTAAAATGCTTAACTGCGCCAAAAAATCACTATATGGTATGTTAAGCCGAAACCTAGCCAATATACGCATTAGTAGGTTAGCTCGGTTAACGAAGCTAAACTGCTCTACAGTAACATAGTTATATTTCACGATCTAGTTGATCACCAAAATACTAAGTGAAGAAGCATTCCTTCTTAATATAAAATCTACAGTTACATTGTTTACATACTTTTTCAGTTCATTGTTGCATTCTCATTTCATTGCTTGATAGCAAAACCAGGTGAAGAGCTTTCTATCTAATGTTAAAGTAGCTTGCAAGGGGGAGAAAGACAAGGGGTAGTTGTATGCAAGGGACAGAGAAAGCTCAGCATTGGTAGTGCATGCATAGCCGTGAGTAAAGCATGGTGTACAAGCATTTCAAAATGAAAGAAGGAAAAAGTGGATACAGGTGTGATATAAAGAAGTATGCATGAGGGAGGATAAAAGGAAGTAGCATGCAAGTTTGGTATGTGTTGGGTCTTTGGAGGTGTGTGAGTGTTCATATCAGAATTTTTATAGCTAGGTTGTTGTGTTTATTTGGCAGAAAAGAAAATGTCAGAATTTTTTTAAAATGTCAGAATTTATATATCTCTATCAATAAAGAAAATGTCAGAATTTATATATCTATATCAATAAAGAATATGTTAGAATTTTTTTTTAATGGATATTTTTTCCCAAAGTCAGTGAGAAAAAAAAGGAATAGAAAATACCTGAACATTTTACTCTTCGGCAACCTTCGAAATAATCTCCGAACCAAAACCATTGTCATCTTAGTCCAATCTAAAAAATAACCAACAATATTAGTATTATAAAATATTCTTAAGGATATTTCATAACGCTAAACATTACTGTCCAGATTCATCAAATATGGTTTATGTCAAGTGAAAACGAAAACACAATGACCTGCAGGTGAGATTATAAGAATAGAAGCTTTGCCAAATTTACCTTGATTAGCAGGAAACTATATTATATCTATGATTCCTTCTGGACTTTGCCAAATCACTGTTGGAAAGCCTCTGTCGACATTTATGGTACTTATATCTCCAATGCACTTATTAAGACTATACATCTTTCACACAATCACGTGGACCTAAGCATCACATGGAGATAGAAACAAAATTAGCAACATATATAGTCAATAAGATTAAATTCACTAAAATTTCAAATTGTGTAGAACAGGCACTATTTTGAGTTTTAATAGCTACATTTCTCCAGTAAATACAATCTTGCGGCATAAGATAATAAAAGTGGCATGGAAAAAGGAAAAGGAAAAAATAGCCTCTCTAGTGGCAATAAATATTGCCTTGTTTCACAGTTAGAATAAAATAAAGAAAGCAGTTTACATAATACAAGACAGTAAGTTTTAGAGATACTAATATTTATACTCTAAAAGAAGATTACTAGTACTTGAAACCAATCACAGGAAGATAGCTATGCAAAATATTAACTATCAACTCACGTTCAATAAAATACAAGACTGTCTATGCTGGTTCAAATACATCGCTGTTGCCAAAAAAAAATAGTGATATTTATCGAGGAATGATTCCTCTATATCGCTAATACAAGAATCAACATTCAACACTCCTCAACTCAACTGAAAAAATTAGTAACAAACATTCAGATAGACTTGGACCGAGTCGTATTCATTAAACCACATAGGCTATAATCAACACATGCAAAATTCAGCACCAAACCTAGTGAGCAGTGAATCTTCTAAGCCTCGTAGTAATTTCAATAATAATGGTTTAAGAGCTCTTCATTTCTATAATTTTTAAGTTCCTAACCACTCTGAAGCTAAGATCAGTTCTTATTTACCATCGTTACAAGATAACAAATGATGTTATCACCTAGCAGCTTCAACCATCCAAGTACAAAACATCTGATGTCAATTAAAGCTTAAATCTTCACTAAAGAAAAACTCAGTTTTGTCTTTTTATTTTCTTCATCTATACTCTATATAACCGAATACACAAAGTTTGTATCTATTATCATATTTACTTGCATCCGACTATATGACTGTTATACGAAATTAAATGTTTCTATTTTGCTTTAACCAACGATTGTCTATAGTAATAAAAGGTTCTTTCCTTCAATAACAAAAATAAATAGTATTAACCATTAACTTATATGATAAAAATCTTTTAAGGCTTACGAGACTGCAACTGGTCATATGTATAATTATACTACTAGAGGAAATTTGATCAAATTATCTGAATGCCCGAGAATGTATGACTTGGGTCTACAAAAATCAAATTAAAATTTTGACACTAAATGCTAAAATTAGAAATAAATTTTGTTGCTAGATTAAAAATTATAAACCGGGCATACACATTCACCAACCTTATGTGCAAAACTACAAGTTCTAAACTAAAAATGATATGTTTAGAACAAAGCTGCAACTTATATCATGTGCGTTTTTTCATATTTACGAACAAATAAAAGCTCAAAGTTTACCTGATAAGTAATTAGCTGGTTTATTACATTTTGAATGAATAAATAACCAAACTCCAAGAAACATGAATTTTATGAGGAACTAGGCATGGATTTTATGAGGAACTAGGCTTCATTCAACATCAACACAAAACCTAACAAAAGTGTATATAAAAAGCAGTTCGACTTACCATACCTGAGATCTAAGTCCGAATCAAAAACCATCCGGACCAACGGTCAAATCAAAACCTGCTAGTGCTAGTGCTGCTCCTCTAATTTAATTGCTCATTCCATTTACTACCCAGCTACTAGCAATCAAATGTTGCTTGCATATTACCATCTTAAGAGATGGAGACAATTAGATTAAAAAAAACTGTTTAGACTAGTCCAAAACATATGTCGTATAAATCAAAACTAGCTTGCAAGTGATAAAGTGTAATGGAGGATACATTTTTGATAGTGTTGACATGTCACTATTAGCTGATCGCATGGTAAGGCTATAGGCTTTTAACAAAATCCCAATCAATATATTTCTATGAATGTTATGATTTAGACTTGCATGAATTATTTCATCGGAGATAAGAATTTGTTACCGATCTCATTAAGAAAAAGACAGAAGTTAATTAACACGAAAGAAACACAGTAAAACATAATATTCCAATACTTTAGTGGTATTGCAGAATTTTATAAAACCAACCTGTAAATGAGAGCATTTTGACCATGTTGAAAGAGGTGCCGCAGGTGACCATGCTGCCAATATATCGACTCCAGGACCAATTAAATCAGACTGCATGTTTATTCAATTATGATCATATAGTTGCATATTATAAGCAATATAATGTGGATACTTGCATCCCTCATTTAACAGTAACATGTACATGTATAATTTATGACATATAGATAAGTAATTTAACTATTTTGACTCTCTTTTTTTTTAGAAAACACTATCTTGTCTAATAATACAAAAATTCAAGAAAAATGGATTCGTAAAGTTCATATTGGTTCAGAAAAGTATAATGGCACTAATGTAGGTTTCCAATTTTGGCTGAGTAACTTAGAATTGAATAATATTGCAGGTTAGAGAAATAATTTTAGGATTCATTGTAGATTGTTACTGCCATTTTAATTTCTTGATTTTCAGCTTAAACCATCAGCTTTTATTTCTGGTTTGATCTTTTTTGTGTTGAAATTATGTTATCTAATCTTTTTTATATGTAAAATAATTCCCCCATACCAAAAGCTAATGCAATTCATCTTCGGTCCTAACTACAGTACATGATCTCCTTGGATTTCATTATCAGTTTGAAGTATCATTATACTTTAGTTTCAAGTCAGTTTGGATAAAGCTAAAAACAACCCTTAGTTATTAATTTTTTCAGTAAACTTTATTATCAATTTCTTTCTTAATTTATAACAGATACTGAATATTTTACAAAAAAAATACTTATTACAGTAATTGGTAATATAAACACCAAATATTGGCATCAGCTTTTCCTGTGGCAAAAAATGTTTGGCAAAACATTCCTGCGATTAGAACTCTACTTTATGACTAGTTCAGAACAATCAGTATCATTTCTACCGTACGCATCTTATAAAACTAAAAATTAAAAAGAGTATGCTTCTGCAAGATTTCCTAAAAATGTTCTATAGTGCAATCAAAATAAGCAGGTCTTTGAAACCAATGATTTTCAACTTTTCAGTAAATAAAAGATAAGGTATCCTAGTAATATAAGAAAGCGACTAGCTTCTAGTAGAAAATCAGACTTTAATGACTTTTAGTGTATGCAACCATATGACTATGCAATTAAAATAATGAATACATCGGAGACATTGTGTATTTTATTGAACTCTATATATACAGTGGTGTAAACCAAATTACATAACACGTAATCAGAATCAAAAAAATATTGGAATAGTATAACCCAGCAGCTCTTAGAAGTTAAAAACCTGTGAACAAGAAATTGACTGCTAACTTGATCCACATAAATCTCATATTAAAATTATGAACTAGAAAACAAATCAAAGCATATTCAACCACCCTAGTGCCAATAAAAACTCACAAATCTCACTACGGCCATTCAACACAAAGAGAAACATAAACTCATAAAAATGTTTTCTTTTAAGATATCAGTCCTACATCTTACAACAGTTTTGCTAACTACGTTCGCAATGCATACATACTCTTTCCTTAGTATAGCAGTTGAGCTGTGTAGCCCTATGCAGTATGAAGAGGGTGACCCATATGATCACAATTTAAATTATGAGAAGAATCAACTGATGACATATACATTTAAAATTTCTGCACATAATCCAAATGTCTATGGTTGCTTTCTATGTCATCTGGGTTTTGGTATGTGTTGTAAACTTGCAGTTGAAATGGTACATACATTGGAGCATGACTGTCCAAGGGCTATGGGTGCACAACTTAATACTACTGATGGATTGTCTCTTCGTTACGAATATTACAAATTTTATCCAGATTGATCGCATATTATGAAAACCATATGCTTGGATCATCAACCAATGTTTCTAAGTAACACATGTGTTTAGTAATAAAAGGAAAATGTTATGTTTTGCTATGTAAGAGATAATTGTGACATTATTTTGCCAACATTCTACAAAAACACTAACGGTGCAACAAAGGCAAGTTTACATACCTTATTCATCTATTAATAGTTAATACCTCATTCAGTCCATTGATTCTTGCTAAACCTGGCATATCAACATCCAGTTACCAGCAAAGCAAGTATAGTCAAAAATTGCCTATAATATCTCATTGGAAGTAAAGCACAAGTTAACAAATTGATAGGATATGGTACGTGTGGTCGCTTGAAATACTTCAATGTCATTTGCAACAGGATGAAAGTACTAGTGAATGTTCACAGTTCTTGCAATCAAACTGCTTTTATTGAGGAAGAAATATACTAGTGAATTCTCTACTAGCCTATGTAATGACAAGAAGCTTTAATGAAAATTAGGCAGAAGCATGCAACAATCTTATTATACTTATTAACATACAACAATCTTAATAAACCCGTTAACATCAATTTACTAACAAAATCGATCCAACAAATTTTGATTTAGCAATCGAAGAAACAGTACTGAAATAACAAAATCGAAATTGATGAATGATTAAACTAATTGAAGAACCTGTTTTAAACCTAAATAAAATCGACGAATAGTTGAAATAAGTACCTGTAGAAAGAGAAGTTAGCGGTGATGATTTGGATTCAAAATCGAAAGGATGGTGAATGGAGATGTTTGATCGATGAAGCGGTAGTGACGAAGACGAATTTCAGTGACTGGAAGAGTGGTTTAATTCTTTTTTAGGTGATGGAGGTGTTAACAAGATGAAAGGCTGAGAAAAGTAAATAGGCGAAGTGAAAAATGAGGCGGCAAAGTTATATTATTTAGGTTTTCTCAGCGTTCACACGTAAAAAATTTCCCTCTAGATTTTGGTCGACCGCATTTAAGGGAGAAACGCTGAGAATAGCTGCTGTCAAAAGTGTTTTTCCTTGTAGTGTGTTGCCTGTCATGTCATCTGAGTTCGATTCTTGTCTTCTATCATTTTGATATGTTTTTTTCCCAACATTGCTATTCAATATTCCACTGCTAATTATCGCTAAAAATCTTTGTGGTGTGGTTGGGAAAAACTAGCCATTTGAGTACCATGTTTTTTATTGGAATCAGATCATTTGCACCTCTTTTTTGTACATTTATATTGTTCAATGTAGCTTGTATAAACTTTATCCTCCATCGTATAGCTACTTAACCTAAAATTACATAATAAATCCATTAGTAGTATTGTCATATGGTTGTTATCATTGAAACACCAAAATCGTGTTGTCAACATTCTCCCCCTTTATCATGCTGATAACCATATGACTTTCTAAATAATATTATATTACTCCCCCTTAATATTTGATCTCTCTGAGTTTATATGCTCCCCCTATCGACATATCATATTTTCTCCCCTTTTGTCATCAACAAAAAGATTGAAAATCATCATAGGTTTTGGGCCGTAAGTTAATTTACTCAAAAATATTTTTCTTAAAATACTCATAATTTATTTAAATAACCCTAGGATTTCCTTGTTAATTTTTTAAATATTTAGTACAAGGAGTGAATAGTTTTAGATGTGAGATATTATATATTTTAGCATTATCTTGAATAGGATTTTTTTAATTTAAATTCCACCTTTTAAGCTTTTTCAAAACATCCGTAATTACTAGCAAACTTTAGAAATATTTTAACAAAATGGACATAATATTGGCTAATGTTAGGTACAAAAAATAATTTATACAATATTAAACATAGTTATACCTTTCAAAAGTATTTGTTACTTTCAAAAAATATTTTTAGTTTCCTTGAAATAATTTTTCATACTCATTTTTAGCATAGAGGAAAATGTTTAAAATATTTCTAGCACTTTCAAAAGACACTTCTTATATAATAAGATTATATAATTTATTTTTAAAAAATATTACTTTGTGATACTCTAAAATTAAAAATACTAACCCCGAGTTATTTTAAAAAATAAGTTAGATATACCAAATTTGTTGTAGTTCCATTATCCATAAATGCTCATTCTCCATCATATGTACGGAACATTTGCTATTTGAAATCCATCTCATCCTTTTGTCTTTCTTGGATTCATGCAAGAAATAAATTCTATATTTTGGTACTCACTTCCTACGTTAGGTTCTAGGAGATTAGGTTGAAGGTTACATATCCAAGTGGATTTGGTGGAAACTTTGAAACTATAATTTTCATTAATAATTATTGTCTTGAAATAATCGTCAATGTATTTTTCTATGTTCTTCCAATTAACGGGAACCCAAATATTTAGATAATTATTATTTATGTGTCCTGTCAATGGTTTTGTACTTATAGAGATATTATAAACATTATTGGTCATAGAAGTACTTGAATTTCTTCACAAATTGGATTTGGATTTTACTCAAAATCTAGTACTAGCATTAACAATTTTACTATACATGAAAGCGCATTTTGTATTATTTCTACACTTAGTTTTATTATTTTGTAAACCACTTTTATTAAAAAGGGCCTACAATTTTATAAAAATGAATTTAAATCATTTTGACCTTTATCGAAATTTGTAGCTTTTTCGTTAATTTTATCAATTTTTACCTCATAATCACGAATCTCATTTTCATAAATTTCAATTTTATTTGTCAAAGTATCTATTTCTTTAACTAATTTCAAATTCTTATTCATTAAAGCATAATTCTCTTTTTCAAGGGTTAAAAATTGAGAATTTGAATTATTTAAAGAAATTTCAAAACAATTTTCCAAATCATTAAACTTCTTTGAAAAATTTTCATTTCCTTTTCTAAAGAATGGGTTAATTTTTAAAGGCGATCTAACTTAGAAACAACATTTTTCGTAGAAATTTTTAAGAAGCTATATTCATTTTTTAAAATATTTTTTTTCATTTTCTGAAGAAATAATTTCTTGCTCGTATTTATTTATTTTATCCTAACATTCTTTATGCTCCCTTTTAAAATTTTTAAATTTTTTAAATGAAAAACTAAAAAACTCATATAATTGATTATAATTAGTTAGTACCACATTGATCTCTAGTGTGGTG
The DNA here is from genome assembly GCA_030737815.1 of Allium fistulosum. Lineage (NCBI taxonomy): Eukaryota > Viridiplantae > Streptophyta > Magnoliopsida > Asparagales > Amaryllidaceae > Allium > Allium fistulosum. The sequence goes on from CM060907.1 coordinate 561,644,112, forward strand.
GTACATTCGACCTCGGTGTCCCTTGCAGTCATGTTTGTATAACACTGTAACATGCATCACGGTCTTTATTACTTGTAGTGTGTTGACTAGATCTTCTTTTAGTCATTGTTCTAGGAAGTTGTTACGATCGTAGAACAGCAGGCTCTAATATCACTTGTTAGTCGCTAAGCATTGGATCCAAGAAGTCCAATATATAAGAGATACTATAAATGCAGTAGAAATATAACAGTAAACCACACAGTCGATTTATATAGGTTCAAATCTCCAATCCTATATCAGTCCCAGAATCTCTATTTTGTCTTTTCACTCACTAAACACCCTCACTTCACCAGAGGAACATGTTTACAACAACATTGCCTAAAGACTTCCTCTTTTAGGACTTGACTTTGCTGACATCTTGAACTTTTACAACAAAGTAGAATACAGACTTATTCGGAAATATTTTGTATCTTAATACACTGACTTATCACACTATAATACAAACTTCTATAACCTTCAAAATGATGCAGAGTAAGTGTGTAGAGGTTAGGAAGTGAATTAGTACGAGAATCAAATATTATGGGGTGAAAGCAGCTGGTTTAAGTTTGCTTTTCGAATAAATATAGAGTTTGGGGATATATGAAGCAACATAAGAGTAGTTAGAGAGTATATGGTTTGGTAATTGCTTTAGGGATGATGGAAGGCTCTTATAAGAGTGATAGGAAGCCATTAAATAAGTGCAACTCTTCATAAAATTGGTTTGGAAGAGATGCATCCATTAAAAGTTTTCAACCCTTGAAGAGAAGGCTTGAAAAGTCACTTTAACTACTTGATTATAATGGTGATATTTTTTTTTCCAGCAAGCATGTACTCAAAAGCTTGTGTGGCATGGTGGTTGACCGTGCGCACTTTCATTATGCGCTTGGGTTCGAATCCCGCTTTTATCTTTTTTTTAGCTATATAATTTTTTGACCTTCTTCATCGTTAATAGAACTCTGCAAACCATATCATAAGCAAAAGAAATTGTAGCGTGGTTGGTGTAGAGGGGTATGCTTATTCTGCTGTCTAATTCTGCTTCCACCATGTTTTCATCTCTTTGTTTTTCTCGCATTTCAGATCGAAGACATAAAACTACTAACCAATAATTGAATGAATATGTTGTAATGTAGTTGGTAGAGTGGTGCATTGCCTATCTTGCCGTCTGAGTTTGATTCTTTCCATCTATCGTTTGAACTATTTATTTTCCCAACTTCTCTATTAAATATTCCACTGCTAATTACCACTAAAAATCTTTATGGTGTGTGTGTTAAAGTAATGGTCATTTTAGTACCATGTTCGGTGTTCGAATCCCATCATTTGCACCTCTCTTTTTTCATTTATATTGTTCAATGCAGCTTGTATAAACTTTATCCTCCATTATATAGCAACTTAACTTGAAATTACCCATTAATAGCATTGTCATATGGTTATTATCATCAAAATACCAAAATTGTGTTTTCAACAATAGCCATTAGATATAGCGCACTGGAAGTAGGATGGTGACTCTATGGATTTTATTGATTGACTACCTATGAGTAAGGGAGGGAATGAGAGTATTTGGATCATAGTCGACCGACTGACCAAATTTGCTCATTTTGTTTCGATTAATAATACGAGAGCTATTGCATGTTTAGTGACTCTACCCATGAGGGAGATAGTTAGGCTACATGGAGTTCCTTCTAGCATTGTTAGTGACAGACATCCACTTTTTACCAACGAGTTTTTAAGGAGTCACCCGGAGGCTTTAAGCACTGAGTTGAGCATGAGTACCGCTTATCACCCGCAAATGGATGGACAGACGGAGAGAGCAAATCCGGTATAGGAGGATTTACTACAAATGTGTATCTTGGATTTTGGAGGCTATTTGGATGATCACTTGCCATTAGTAGAGCTTACTTTTAATAATAGCTATAAAGTAAGTATTGCGATGGCACCGTTTGAGGTGTTATTTGGGAGGCCTTGTGGATTATTGTCTTATTGATAGGACAATATAGATAGGATCATTATTGTACCATATATGGTGAGGGAGACATCAGGGAAGGTAGACTTGATCTGTAGAAGGACGAAAACCACGCAAGATAGGCAGAAGTCTTATGCTGACAAGAGATACATAGAGCTGGAGTTCGCAGTGGTCGACATAATTTTCATGAAGGTCTCATTGCTTAGGCATGTCATGAGGTTTGATAGTCCAAGAAAGTTATGGTCAAGGTTTTTAGGGCCCTTTCCAATCATAAGTAGAGTAGGGAAGTTAGCTTATATAATGAAGCTTCCTGAAAAGTTAGCGAGAGTACACGATGTTTTCCATATGCCACACTTGCGGAAGTATCAACACAATTCAACAGTTGTAGTCGAGCTGAGTTAGTTAGAGGAGGTGGTAATAGAAAGGGAGTCACTTATTTGTCGTGCACCTACCTGTATCTTTGAGCATGATACAAAGAGATTTTGCAATAAAGTTATTAGGCTTGTTAAGGTTCAGTGAGGAGATCACCCAACAGAGAGTACATGGGAGTCTAAAGAAACGATCTTAGCAACCCATCTAGGGCTTTTTTTTGGTATGTTTCCATTTTACTTAATATGTGTATGGCTGCTTATGTGTTTAGGCTTTAGCTTAGTGTACTTCATAGATAGCAATGTTTGGATGTTAGGAATGGATGTGAACGTGTCGTTAGGACATGTTTTGGATGATAGTTCATAATAGATGTGATATTAATCTTTGCACACATAGATAAATATATAGGTTTAGGTTAACATGCACTCACACCATCACTTATCTTATTGCATCAAGTTATATGCATATTGTTGTTGCATATGCATTGGATGGTTGTGCATACATGTAAAACTTCCAGTATAATTACATAGGATATTGCATATATTGTGGATACATGGCATGCACTTGCATTTTAGGAGTTTGACTAGATCAAGAGACCATGTAATTTTTGTATCAGTATAATTTACATACTTTTTCAGTTCATTGTTGCATTCTCATTTTATTGCTTGATAGCAAAACCAGGTGAAGAGCTTTCTATCTAATGTTAAAGTAGCTTGCAAGGGGGAGAAAGACAAGGGGTAGTTGTATGCAAGGGACAGAGAAAGCTCAGCATTGGTAGTGCTTGCCTAGCCGTGAGTAAAGAATGGTGTACAGGCATTTCAAAAAAAAAGAAGGAAAAAGTGGATACAGGTGTGACATAAAGAAGTATGCATGAGGGAGGATAAAAGGAAGTAGCATGCAAGTTTGGTATGTGTTGGGCCTTTGGAGGTGTGTGAGTGTTCATATCAGAATTTTTATAGCTAGGTTGTTGTGTTTATTTGGCGGAAAAGAAAATGTCAGAATTTTTTTAAAATGTCAGAATTTATATATCTCTATCAATAAAGAAAATGTCAGAATTTATATATCTCTATCAATAAAGAAAATGTCAGAATTTTTTTTTAAATGGATATTTTTTCCCAAAGTCGGTGAGAAAAAAAAGGAATAGAAAATACCTGAACATTTTACTCTTCGGCAACCTTCGAAATAATCTCCGAACCAAAACCATTGTCATCTTAGTCCAATCTAAAAAATAACCAACAATATTAGTATTATATAATATTCTTAAGGATATTTCATAACGCTAAACATTACTGTCCAGATTCATCAAATATGGTTTATGTCAAGTGAAAACGAAAACACAATGACCTGCAGGTGAGAATATAAGAATAGAAGCTTTGCCAAATTTACCTTGATTAGCAGGAAACTATATTATATCTATGATTCCTTCTGGACTTTGCCAAATCACTGTTGGAAAGCCTCTGTCGACATTTATGGTAGTTATATCTCCAATGCACTTATTAAGACTATACATCTTTCACACAATCACGTGGACCTACGCATCACATGGAGATAGAAACAAAATTAGCAACATATATAGTCAATAAGATTAAATTCACTAAAATTTCAAATTGTGTAGAACAGGCACTATTTTGAGTTTTAATAGCTACATTTCTCCAGTAAATACAATCTTGCGGCATAAGATAATAAAAGTGGCATGGAAAAAGCAAAAGGAAAAAATAGCCTCTCTAGTGGCAATAAATATTGCCTTGTTTCACAGTTAGAACAAAATAAAGAAAGCAGTTTTCATAATACAAGACAGTAAGTTTCAGAGATACTAATATTTATACTCTAAAAGAAGATTACTAGTACTTGAAACCAATCACAGGAAGATAGCTATGCAAAATATTAACTATCAACTCACGTTCAATAAAATACAAGACTGTCTATGCTGGTTCAAATACATTGCTGTTGCCAAAAAAAACTAGTGATATTTATCGAGGAATGATTCCTCTATATCGCTAATACAAGAATCAACATTCATCACTCCTCAACTCAACTGAAAAAAGTAGTAATAAACATTCAGATAGACTTGGACTGAGTCGTATTCATTAAACCACATAGGCTATAATCAACACATGCAAAATTCAGCACCAAACCTAGTGAGCAGTGAATCTACTAAGCCTCGTAGTAATTTCAATAATAATAGTTTAAGAGCTCTTCATTTCTATAATTTTTATGTTCCTAACCACTCCGAAGCTAAGATCAGTTCTTATTTACCATCGTTACGAGATAACAAATGATGTTATCACCTAGCAGCTTCAACCATCCAAGTACAAAACATTTGATGTCAATTAAAGCTTAAATCTTCACTAAAGAAAAACTCAGTTTTGTCTTTTTATTTTCTTCATCTATACTCTATATAACCGAATACACAAAGTTTGTATCTATTATCATATTTACTTGCATCCGGCTATATGACTGTTATACAAAATTAAATGTTTCTATTTTTCTTTAACCAACAATTGTCTATAGTAATAAAAGGTTCTTTCCTTCAATAGCAAAAATAAATAGTATTAACCATTAACTTATATGATAAAAATCTTTTAAGGCTGACGAGACTGCAACTGGTCATATGTATAATTATACTACTAGAGGAAATTTGATCAAATTATCTGAATGCCCGAGAATGTATGACTTGGGTCTACAAAAATCAAATTAAAATTTTGACACTAAATGCTAAAATTAGAAATAAATTTTGTTGCTAGATTAAAAATTATAAACTGGGGCATACACATTAACCAACCTTATGTGCAAAACTACAAGTTCTAAACTAAAAATGGTATGTTTGACAAGCACCTTTGTCCAAGTGGTTAATTGATTCGGCTTTGGTGCAGGATGTCACAAGTTCGAAACTTGCTTTCGAACGTTTATTTGACATGGGATATGTTGTCCCCATGATTTGTTGTATATAAAGTACCAGTTCAAAAAAAAATGGTATGCTTAGAACAAAGCTGCAACTTATATCATGTGCGTTTTTTCATATTTACGAACAAATAAAAGCTCAAAGTTTACCTGATAAGTAATTAGCTGGTTTATTACATTTTGAATGAATAAATAACCAAACTCCAAGAAACATGAATTTTATGAGGAACTAGGCATGGATTTTATGAGGAACTAGGCTTCATTCAACATCAACACAAAACCTAACAAAAGTGTATATAAAAAGCAGTTCTACTTACCATACTTGAGATCTAAGTCCGAATCAAAAACCATCCAGACCACCGGTCAAATCAAAACCTGCTAGTGCTAGTGCTGCTCCTCTAATTTAATTGCTCATTCCATTTACTACCCAGCTACTAGCAATCAAATGTTGCTTGCATATTACCATCTTAAGAGATGGAGACAATTAGATTAAAAAAACTGTTTAGACTAGTCCAAAACATATGTCGTATAAATCAAAACTAGCTTGCAAGTGATAAAGTGTAATAGAGGATACATTTTTGATAGTGTTGACATGTCACTATTAGCTGATCGCATGGTAAGGCTATAGGCTTTTAACAAAATCCCAATCAATATATTTCTATGGATGTTATGGATTAGACTTGCATGAATTATTTCATCGGAAATAAGAATTTGTTACCGATCTCATTAAGAAAAAGACAGAAGTTAATTAACACGAAAGAAACACAGTAAAACATAATATTCCAATACTTTAGTGGTATTGCAGAATTTTATAAAACCAACCTGTAAATGAGAGCATTTTGACCATGTTGAAAGAGGTGCCGCAGGTGACCATGCTGCCAATATATCGACTCCAGGCCCAATTAAATCAGACTGCATGTTTATTCAATTATGATGTTATAGTTGCATAATATAAGCAATATAATGTGGATACTTGCATCCCTCATTTAACAGTAACATGTACATGTATAATTTATGGCATATAGATAAGTAATTTAACTATTTTGACTCTCTTTTTTTTTAGAAAACACTATCTTGTCTAATAATACAAAAATTCAAGAAAAATGGATCCATAAAGTTCATATTGGTTCAGAAAAGAATAATGGCACTAATGTAGGTTTCCAATTTTGGCTGAGTAACTTAGAATTGAATAATATTGCAGGTTAGAGAAATAATTTTAGGATTCATTGTAGATTGTTACTGCCATTTTAATTTCTTGATTTTCAGCTTAAACCATCAGCTTTTATTTCTGGTTTGATCTTTTTTGTGTTGAAATTATGTTATCTAATCTTTTTTATATGTAAAATAATTCCCCCATACCAAAAGCTAATGCAATTCATCTTCGGTCCTAACTACAGTACATGATCTCCTTGGATTTCATTATCAGTTTGAAGTATCATTATACTTTGGTTTCAAGTCAGTTTGGATAAAGCTAAAAACAACCCTTAGTTATTAATTTTTTCAGTAAACTTTACTATCAATTTCTTTCTTAATTTATAACAGATACTGAATATTTTACAAAAAAAAATACTTATTACAGTAATTGGTAATATAAACACCAAATATTGGCATCAGCTTTTCCTGTGGCAAAAAATGTTTGGCAAAACATTCCTGCGATTAGAACTCTACTTTATGACTAGTTCAGAACAATCAGTATCATTTCTACCGTACGCATCTTATAAAACTAAAAATTAAAAAGAGTATGCTTCTGCAAGAATTCCTAAAAATGTTCTACAGTGCAATCAAAATAAGCAGGTCTTTGAAACCAATGATTTTCAACTTTTCAGTAAATAAAAGATAAGGTATCCTAGTAATATAAGAAAGCGACTAGCTTCTAGTAGAAAATCAGACTTCAATGACTTTTAGTGTATGCAACCATATGACTATGCAATTAAAATAATGAATACATCGGAGACATTGTGTATTTTATTGAACTCTATATATACAGTGGCGTAAACCAAATTACATAACACGTAATCAGAATCAAAAAAATATTGGAATATTATAACCCAGCAGCTCTTAGAAGTTAAAAACCTGTGAACAAGAAATTGACTGCTAACTTGATCCACATAAATCTCATATTAAAATTATGAACTAGAAAACAAATCAAAGCATATTCAACCACCCTACTGCCAATAAAAACTCACAAATCTCACTACTGCCATTCAACACAAAGAGAAACATAAACTCATAAAAATGTTTTCTTTTAAGATATCAGTCCTACTTCTTACAACAGTTTTGCTAACTACGTTCGCAATGCATACATACTCTTTCCTTAGTATAGCAGTTGAGCTGTGTAGCCCTATGCAGTATGAAGAGGGTGACCCATATGATCGCAATTTAAATTATGAGAAGAATCAACTGATGACATATACATTTAAAATTTCTGCACATAATCCAAATGTCTATGGTTGCTTTCTATGTCATCTGGGTTTCGGTATGTGTTGTAAACTTGCAGTTGAAATGGTACATACATTGGAGCATGACTGTCCAAGGGCAATGGGTGCACAACTTAATACTACTGATGGATTGTATATCCGTTACGAATATTACAAATTTTATCCAGATTGATCGCATATTATGAAAACCATATGCTTGGGATCATCAACCAATGTTTCTAAGTAATACATGTGTTTAGTAATAAAAAGAAAAAGTTATGTTTTCCTATGTAAGAGATAATTGTAACATTATTTTGCCAACATTCTACAAAAACACTAACGGTGCAACAAAGGCAAGATTACATACCTTATTCATCTATTAATATTTAATACCTCATTCAGTCCATTGATTCTTGCTAAACCTGGCATATCAACATCCAGTTACCAGCAAAGCAAGTATAGTCAAAATTTGCCTATAATATCTCATTGGAAGTAAAGCACAAGTTAACAAATTGATAGGATATGGTACGTGTGGTCGCTTGAAATACTTCGATGTCATTTGCAACAGGATGAAAGTACTAGTGAATGTTCACAGTTCTTGCAATCAAACTGCTTTTATTTAGGAAGAAATATACTAGTGAATTCTCTACTAGCCTATGTAATGACAAGAAGCTTTAATGAAAATTAGGCAGAAGCATGCAACAATCTTAGTATACTTATTAACATACAACAATCTTAATAAACCCATTAACATCAATTTACTAACAAAATCGATCCAACAAATTTTTATTTAGCAATCGAAGAAACAGTACTGAAATAACAAAATCGAAATTGATGAATGATTAAACTAATTGAAGAAGCCATTTTAAACCTAAATAAAATCGACGAATAGTTGAAATAAGTACCTGTAGAAACAGAAGTTAGCGGCGATGATTTGGATTCAAAATCGAAAGGATGGTGAATGGAGATGTTTGAACGATGAAGCGGCAGTGACGAAGACGAATTTCAGTGACTGGAAGAGTGGTTTAATTCTTTTTTAGGTGATGGAGGTGTTAACAAGATGAAAGGCTGAGAAAAGTAAATAGGCGAAGTGAAAAATGAGGTGGCAAAGTTATATTATTTAGGTTTTCTCAGCATTCACATGTAAAAAATTTCCCTCCAGATTTTGGTCGACCGCATTTAAGGGAGAAACGCTGAGAATAGCTGCTGTCAAAAGTGTTTTTCCTTGTAGTGTGTTGCCTGTCATGTCATCTGAGTTCGATTCTTGTCTTCTATCATTTTGATATGTTTTTTTCCCAACATTGCTATTCAATATTCCACTGCTAATTATCGCTAAAAATCTTTGTGGTGTGGTTGGCAAAAAAGTAGCCATTTGAGTACTATGTTTTTATTTGAATCAGATCATTTGCACCTCTTTTTTGTACATTTATATTGTTCAATGCAGCTTGTATAAACTTTATCCTCCATCGTATAGCTAGTTAACCTAAAATTACATAATAAATCCATTAGTAGTATTGTCATATGGTTGTTATCATTGAAACACCAAAATCGTGTTTTCAACATTCTCCCCCTTTATCATGCTGATAACCATATGACTTTTTAAATAATATTATATTACTCCCCCTTAATATTTGATCTCTCTGAATTTATATGCTCCCCCTATTGACATATCATATTTTCTCCCCTTTTGTCATCAACAAAAAGATTGAAAATCATCATAGGTTTTGGGCCGTAAGTTAATTTAGTCAAAAAAAAATTTCTTGAAATACTCATAATTTATTTAAATAACCCTAGGATTTCCTTGTTAATTTTTTAAATATTTAGTACAAGGAGTGAATAGTTTTAGATGTGAGATATTATATATTTTAGCATTATCTTGAATAGGATTTTTTTAATTTAAATTCCACCTTTTAAGCTTTTTCAAAACATCCGTAATTATTAGCAAACTTTAGAAATATTTTAACAAAATGGACATAATATTGGCTAATGTTAGGTACAAAAAATAATTTATACAATATTAAACATAGTTATACCTTTCAAAAGTATTTGTTACTTTCAAAAAATATTTTTAGTTTCCTTGAAATAATTTTTCATACTCATTTTTAGCATAGAGGAAAATGTTTTAAATATTTCTAGCACTTTCAAAAGACACTTCTTATATAATAAGACTATCTAATTTATTTTTACAAAATATTACTTTGTGATACTTCAAAATTAAAAATACCAACCCCGAGTTATTTTAAAAAATAATTTAGATATACCAAATTTGTTGTAGTTCCATTATCCATAAATGCTCATTCTCCATCATATGTACGGAACATTTGCTATTTGAAATCCATCTCATCCTTTTGTCTTTCTTGGATTCATGCAAGAAATAAATTCTATATTTTGGTACTCACTTCCTACGTTAGGTTCTAGGAGATTAGGTTGAAGGTTACATATCCAAGTGGATTTGGTGGAACCTTTGAAACTATAATTTTCATTAATAATTATTGTCTTGAAATAATCGTCAATGTATTTTTCTCTGTTCTTCCAATTAACGGGAACCCAAATATTTAGATAATTATTATTTATGTGTCCTGTCAATGGTTTTGTACTTATAGAGATATTATAAACATTATTGGTCATAGAAGTACTTGAATTTCTTCACAAATTGGATTTGGATTTTACTCAAAATCTAGTAGTAGCATTAACAATTTTACTATACATGAAAGCGCATTTTGTACTATTTCTACACTTAGTTTTATTATTTTGTAAACCACTTTTATTAAAAAGGGCCTACAATTTTATAAAAATGAATTTAAATCATTTTGACTTTTATCGAAATTTGTAGCTTTTTCGTTAATTTTATCAATTTTAACCTCATAATCACGAATCTCATTTTCATAAATTTCAATTTTATTTGTCAAAGTATCTATTTCTTTAACTAATTTCAAATTCTTATTCATTAAAGCATAATTCTCTTTTTCCAGGGTTAAAAATTGAGAATTTGAATTATTTAAAGAAATTTCAAAACAATTTTCCAAATCGTTAAACTTCTTTGAAAAATTTTCATTTCCATTTCTAAAGAATGGGTTAATTTTTAAAGGCGATCTAACTTAGAAACAACATTTTTCGTAGAAATTTTTAAGAAGCTATATTCATTTTTTAAAATATTTTTTTTCATTTTCTGAAGAAATAATTTCTTGCTCGTATTTATTTATTTTATCCTAACATTCTTTATGCTCCCTTTTAAAAATTTTAAAATTTTTAAATGAAAAACTAAAAAACTCATATAATTGATTATAATTAGTTAGTACCACATTGATCTCTAGTGTGGTGGTACATTCGACCTCGGTGTCCCTTGCAGTCATGTTTGTATAACACTGTAACATGCATCACGGTCTTTATTACCTATAGTGTGTTGACTAGATCTTCTTCTAGTCATTGTTCTAGGAAGTTGTTACGATCGTAGAACACCAGGCTCAAATATCACTTGTTAGTCGCTAAGCATGGGATCCAAGAAGTCCAATATATAAGAGATACTATAAATGCAGTAGAAATATAACAATAAACCACACAGTCGATTTATATAGGTTCAGATCTCCAATCCTATATCAGTCCCAGAATCTCTATTTTGTCTTTTCACTCACTAAACACCCTCACTTCACCAGAGGAACAGGTTTACAACAACATTGCCTAAAGACTTCCTCTTTTAGGACTTGACTTTGCTGACATCTTGAACTTTTACAACAAAGTAGAATACAGACTTATTCGAAAATATTTTGTATCTTAATACACTGACTTGTCACACTATATTACAAACTTCTATAACCTTCAGAATGATGCAGAGTAAGTGTGTAGAGGTTAGGAAGTGAATTAGTACGAGAATCAAATATTATGGGGTGAAAGCAGCTGGTTTAAGTTTGCTTTTCGAATAAATATAGAGTTTGGGGATTTATGAAGCAACATAAGAGTAGTTAGAGAGTATATGGTTTGGTAATTGCTTTAGGGATGATGGAAGGCTCTTATAAGAGTGATAGGAAGCCATTAAATAAGTGCAACTCTTCATAAAATTGGTTTGGAAGAGATGCATCCATTAAAAGTTTTCAACCCTTGAAGAGAAGGCTTGAAAAGTCACTTTAACTACTTGATTATAATGGTGATATTTTTTTTTTCAACAAGCATGTACTCAAAAGCTTGTGTGGCATGGTGGTTGACCGTGCGCACTTTCGTTATGCGCTTGGGTTCGAATCCCGCTTTTATCTTTTTTTAGCTATAAAATTTTTTGACCTTCTTCATCGTTAATAGAACTCTACAAACCATAACATAAGCAAAAGAAATTGTAGCGTGGTTGGTGTAGAGGGGTATGCTTATTCTGCTGTCTAATTCTGCTTCCACCATGTTTTCATCTCTTTGTTTTTCTCGCATTTCAGATCGAAGACATAAAACTACTAACCAATAATTGAATGAATATGTTGTAATGTAGTTGGTAGAGTGGTGCATTGCCTATCTTGCCGTCTGAGTTTGATTCTTTCCTTCTATCTTTTTGAACTAGTTATTTTCCCAACTTCTCTATTAAATATTCCACTGCTAATTACCACTAAAAATATTTATGGTGTGTGTGGTAAAGTAATGGTCATTTGAGTACCATGTTTTGTGTTCGAATCCCATCATTTGCACCTCTCTATTTTCATTTATATTGTTCAATGCAGCTTGTATAAACTTTATCCTGCATTATATAGCAACTTAACTTGAAATTACCCATTAATAGCATTGTCATATGGTTATTATCATCAAAATACCAAACTTGTGTTTTCAACAATAGCCATTAGATATAGCGCATTGGAAGTAGGATGGTGTCTCTATGGATTTTATTGATTGACTACCTATGAGTAAGGGAGGGAATGAGAGTATTTGGATTATAGTCGACCGACTGACCAAATTTGCTCATTTTGTTTCGATTAATAATACGAGAGCTATTGCATGTTTAGTGACTCTACCCATGAGGGAGATAGTTAGGCTACATGGAGTTCCTTCTAGCATTGTTAGTGACAGACATCCACTTTTTACCAATGAGTTTTTAAGGAGTCTCCCGGAGGCTTTAGGCACTGAGTTGAGCATGAGTACTTCTTATCATCCGCAAATGGATGGACAGACGGAGAGAGCGAATCCGGTATAGGAGGATTTACTACAAATGTGTATATTGGATTTTGGAGGCTATTTGGATGATCACTTGCCATTAGTAGAGCTTACTTTTAATAATAGCTATAAAGTAAGTATTGTGATGGCACCGTTTGAGGTGTTATATGGGAGGCCTTGTGGATTATTGTCTTGTTGATAGGACAATATAGATAGGATCATTATTGTACCATATATGGTGAGGGAGACATCAGAGAAGGTAGACTTGATCTGTAGAAGGACGAAAACCAAGCAAGATAGGCAGAAGTCTTATGCTGACAAGAGATACATAGAGCTGGAGTTCGCAGTGGCCGACATAATTTTCATGAATGTCTCATTGCTTAGGCATGTCATGAGGTTTGATAGTTCAAGAAAGTTATGGTCAAGGTTTTTAGGGCCCTTTCCAATCATAAGTAGAGTAGGGAAGTTAGCTTATATAATGAAGCTTACTGAAAAGTTAGCGAGAGTACACGATGTTTTCCATGTGCCACACTTGCGAAAGTGTCAACACAATTCAGCAGTTGTAGTCGAGCTGAGTTAGTTAGAGGAGGTGGTAATAGAAAGGGAGTCGCTTATTTGTCGTGCACCTACCTATATCTTTGAGCATGGTACAAAGAGATTTTGCAATAAAGTTATTTGGCTTGTTAAGGTCCAGTGAGGAGATCACCCAACAGAGAGTACATGGGAGTCTAAAGAAAAGATCTTAGCAACCCATCTAGAGCTTTTTTTTGGTATGTTTCCATTTTACTTAATATGTGTACGGCTGCTTATGTGTTTAGGCTTTAGCTTAGTGTACTTCATAGATAGCAATGTTTGGATGTTAGGAATGGATGTGAACGTGTCGTTAGGACATGTTTTGGATGATGGTTCATAATAGATGTGATATTAATCTTTGCACACATAGACAAATATATAGGTTTAGGTTAACATGCACTCACACCATCACTTATCTTATTGCATCAAGTTATATGCATATTGTTGTTGCATATGCATTGGATGGTTGTGCATACATGTAAAATTGCCAGTATAATTACTTAGGATATTGCATATATTGTGGATACATGGCATACACTTGCATTTTAGGAGTTTGACTAGATCAAGAGGCCATGTAATTTTTGTATTAGTATAATTTCATATGCATTCCATGCCTATATGTACATATTACATTAGAAAATCCGAACAAAGGACAATGGTTGTCATTGGTTGATGGTTGAGTGGATAGTTGAAAGCAGTAATTTCATTATGTATGAGTTGCATTTGTCCATCCTTAAAGATTTCAAGGACTAAATACTTTTAACGGGGGAGGGGGCGCGGAATGTAACACCTCGCAAAAAGTAAACAGAAATTTAACAAAAAGGAATTAAATTTAGTACAATAATGATAAAAATGGAATTTTTACAAACTTCCAAATTTAGCAACGAAACTAGCACCATTCCGTTCTTAGTGATTTTCTAGACAATGTTCATATATAAAGTTTTATAATCGGGGCTCGTATGAAAACATTATTAAAGTTTAAAGATTTGAAATCAAAAATAATTAATATATAAATATAAAGTAATAAATTTTAAAATTAAGAAACATCAATCGATCGACACCCCGGTTGGGACTGGTCGATCCCTAGTGATCGATTAATTAAGACCAAGCGACCAACTGTTTGACTGTGATTGGCTAGGGTTTGCCTAGGCCGAACGGCCTGGATTTTATAAAATTTAATTTAAAGGTCAAGGTCCATTCCTAGCTCTATAAGTACAATGTTAACCCACCTAACAAACCCTAATTTAATTCTGGACGTACCAAAACTCTTTCTATTCCAAGTCTCAACTCTCTGCTTCACCTAAATCAAATTGTTCTTCAAAAATAAAAATATAAAAGTAGAAAATAAGAAGATAATCAAATCAATCGAGGAAGGAGAGAGCTCGATGAATCAAGTGGAGGCGATTCTAGGCGGATAAAGAAGGAATAACTTACTAGAGGCGAGTGGGTTCATTATTATATGAAATTGAGATTGTTTATACACTATTTGATCTAGAATTAGTTTAATTTAATTAGAGATACTATTTATCTAGTAATTAAAATAAATTAGGCATTTTATAGAAATTAAAACTAATTGAACATGATCCCTTTCCGATCTAAATTTAATTAAAGTAAATTTTTAATACAAGTTGATTTATGTTTGATTTTAGTATGAACATAACTCTTTGTTAAATTAAAATAAACCGACATATCGATAACCTGTTGATTTTGACGGCCAATACACTTGTGAAATTATGAGATGGGTACAAATTGAAATTGAGAATTTTGGGAATATTAGATTAACAAAATAAGGTCTACCAGAAAACAAAATTAATCATAAGACAAACAAATTTTTTTATTATTAATTAATGTAAATTAAATTGACTGGTCGAAAGGCTTACTATAGCTAGTCGACAACGAGAAGTCGACCACTACCGTAGCCGGTGGTCAA
Organism: Allium fistulosum; assembly: GCA_030737815.1. NCBI lineage: Eukaryota > Viridiplantae > Streptophyta > Magnoliopsida > Asparagales > Amaryllidaceae > Allium > Allium fistulosum. Next base: position 561,659,401 of record CM060907.1, read on the forward strand.
CCGGTTATCGACTTTCAGGCATGTTTTGAACCTCAGCCTAAGGCCCAAGTTTATAAATTTATTTATATATTATATATATGGATGTTTGTATATTATTAGGAAAATCAATTCGCTACTTCTCGACTATCGGACGTTACGGGACTACTGAGGTAGCGTATGCGGGCAATTTTGCCTAGACGTTATCCATCCAATAAAGGTGATTCAGTCATCGGAAGCACTCACAGGAGGTTCCTAGGTGGATGCACAACAATGTTGGTGGATGCCTTGAGAAGTGTGTGGCTTTGAACTAATGGGAGGTTCCTTAGTAAATATGGGAATTAGGACTTGACACTGTTGGTGGATGCCAAGCGCGGTGCAATAAGTGGTGTAACATTACCATTGAGTTTGGACACGGATGTAGCAACCTTGAGACGTCTTCAACATGAGTCTGCATTTTGATCTTCTCTCAATGTGCAAAGTACAATACGTTGTAGTCATAGTTTGAGGAAATGTAGTCCCAAGGTCAATATTATATGCGACCTGACATTAGGAGTAGTCTAGAGGCTATTAGTCCAATCCATAGCTGATTTATGGACTAATTTGTTATTCGACCCTAAGTGTAAACCTTCACAAGATGTTGGGTGTGGGTATATTTAGAGCTAAATTCCTTAGGTTAATATGACTACCAGTGGTAAGTAATACACAACACAAATAGAATACCCTAGGTCACATAGATTATATGAAGTCAACTGCATGTGATCACCATACATTAATGATGTAACTCATTCACTGGACTTTTGTTTGACCCACTCCTTTCTTTTTTTCTCTCACAATAGGAGGACATAGCGATAAGTGATTGGCCTAGATCTAGTACGTGCATGAGTGAGCTTGGCATTAGCATCGCTTATTTCTCTTTATTACTCTCCATGTAACTATTTATCGTTTTTTAGTACTTTCCAAATTATATGTTGTTATTTTGCAACAATCTGGATTTTTGGACTACGTATATTTTGAGACTACGTTTTTGGGGTATTTTTAAAGATGATATTTTTTGTATTTATATTTTACTACCCCCGCTATGAGATCTAAAGGAGTAGAATACCTTAGATTTTACCCTTATAAACCTAGTCTCTGTAATGCTTGAAAGCCAATAGTTCGCATTTCTTGGCATGATACGAATACGAAAGTCACCCTAGGCTTTAGATCACTGTGTTTGGAGGTGTGAATTGTCACAATTTCAAAAATTCGAGTGGGCTTGAAAGATACTGTTATATGCCGATCACATATTTCTTGGGTTTCTCACACCAGACTTATGTCTACCTCGTGGCTTTATCATTTCCTTAATTCCTCGAATGCTCTTTTGAGCAGTTTGAGAATGTCGTTTAGGTGACATGTCAGATACTTCCATTTTCCTAGTGTAGTATTTTATTTATGTTGCATTACTATTATGTATATATTAGCATTTGTGAGGACATGCTATTATAACTGTCCAGGCCGATGATAGTATTTAGGATTGTAACTTTGAAATGCTATGTATCTTGGAGTGACTGTTTTTACTGTCTTTATGATATTAATGTTATAATTCCATTGTGAGATTTAGATATTTTGTTCACTTCTTTCTTGTTCTTTTTCCTTTTACTTTACCCTAACAATTTGTCTTCCCGACACTTCAGTGCTCAGAATGTGAATACCATGGATGTATTAGTATCGACAATTAGGGTCGAAAAAGGCGGCTTGTTATATTTGGTATCAAAGTTGAAGGTTATCGAAATACGTTGCCTTTGGTTAGGTGACTCATCAGAGGTAGGGTAAGTGATGTCCTAGAATGTGTTTAGTGTATTATATATATGAGAGCATATTTTTATTTGTTATAAATGCATGCTTAAAAGTAATTTCAACTGCGAAAATTAAAAGATCTTATATAAGATAACATATATAAGTATGAATTATTAGGTTGTAGTTTAATAAATGTAGGGATTATTGATGTTGATTTGTTATCCATCATTGATTAGTTTAGCCATGTTCGGCCAGTTTATAAGCATCGTTATCGTGTGTAGATAATTAATAATGCTCGACTAGTTTATGAGCATCGTTATCATTTGCTGATTGATTGGTTATTCTTGACCAGTTCATGAGCAATGATTATCTCATGATTGTTGATTTGTGCTCAATTATTTTATGAGCTTCGTTATCATTCATAGACAGATTAGTCATACTCGACAAGTTTATGAGCATCGTTATCATTTGTAGATAGATTAGTCATGCTCGGCCAGTTCTGCTTGCCTCGTCAAATGCTAGCATCATCAGATCCTCCAACAACACGGGAAGTAGACTTAGTTCCTCTAACCATGGCTACCAGCTTCCTTTAGATTTCCTTCAAATCTGAGTAGAATAGGAAGTTTGTTGGTAAATAACTGGATCTATCTTGCAAATATGAGAACCCATAAGTAGATAATGAGATCCAATCAAGCTGTTAATTCGACTCTCAATGAAAGCACCAAAATGTTGATGCCAAAATGGTTATCAATACCCAATAAAATCTAGTAGAGATTAAATGAAGAATGAAGTTAAAACAGAGCAAAAATCATAAATGAAAACATAGATTTTTATAGTGGTTCGGCAATCTTGGTCTACGTCCACTTCATATTTTTATTGATCTTGCACTTGATTATGATTACAAGAATGTTTCGATCAGCAAGGATCCATTAGTACAAGAATGAAGAATAAAAATGGAAGAACCTTTTCAGCAGAAAGAAGGGGCCCCTTTTCTAATGCCATGCTTGTTGTATTTATGAGGAAAGACAAGCATGGATCGGGCTGAAACTTCGGTAGAAGAACCTCCAGGCCAAGACGAGGCCACACAAGAATTTTGAGGCGCACTAGGGACTACGATAGGGATCTGTACCCATCCCTATTTTGGTGTGTAAATGGGTGTGATCCCTCTAGCGGGTCCCCCATGACGTTAACTACTCGCTCTCCAAATTTCGTGCCATTCTGGCTTACCATTTGTGAGATATTGTGTTTTCCATGAAGTTGTGTTGCATGCATTCTGATTTCAACCGATTCCTCTTGAGGGATAGAGACCGATCCCTCCAATCTCTTCTGATTGGGATGCGATCCCTAGGGTGTGTTCTCCATGTTGTAATGTACTTATACTCCAAGTTTCATGTTGATAGCATCTGTAGATTTTGAGTTATTGGCCGATCATTGTTGCGATATGTAGTGAAAGCTAAATATGGCTGATCCCTTTTATGTCGTTCCCTTTTATAAGATCCCTTTTATACCGATCCCTTTTTATAGATGACGTAATTTGCCCATAAATTGAGCATACGAACTCTAAATGACTTGAAACTTGAAATGTAGTCTTATGGGGCCTTCCTTGTCACTCCCTATCAATCTCACCCAGTTTGGGATAGAAATTGAGGATATTTATCGATCCCCTAAGGAAAGGGATAGGCACTGATCCCCCACCTAGGGGAGGCATTATTCATACATAGAATATTCTGGAGAGTCTATCTCTTGGTCTCGTTTGATCATCGCTTCATATCTGCATGTGCTTGATTTCTGAGTCTAATAATCATCTCTCTGGGTTGTCTTCCTCGATGATCATCCAGTCTAACTTATCCAGCCAGTCGGAATATAGTCAGGCCAAAAAGCCGGATAGCAACCGTTTTCAAGGCCTTACTTAAGCGCCTCTTAGAGGGAGGTCAGATAAGTCTTTGGTTCTACTTAAGATAGCAAACCAAATGCACCGGACAATAGACCAAAATCATCACTTGAGATGGTGATAAGGGTATGATCCATGTTGACATCATCGCCAAAAAACGCCACAAAGCAAAGAGACTAAGATGTTCAAAGCCCAAAGAGTGTTGCAAAGAGACTAAGATGTCCAAACCCAAAGAGTGGCTCAGAGAGAAGGGACTAAGACGTCCAAAAACCCAAAGTGTGGCTCAATGAGGAGAGACTGAGATGCCCAAAGCCCAAAAGGAGGAGCAAAGAAAAGAGACTAAGGTGTCCATTATCTGAATAGAGGCAAAAGAACTCAATCACGAATGTGTCATTTGTGCTCCAAAGTGAAAATCAAGCAATCTTCTAAAGTAAGATCTAACAAATAAAGTAGGATTTCTCCATAAAAGAAAGTATTATCACTAGATGGGTTTTCTGATCTTTTATTATTATTGTCAGATAAAAATTTTTGGTCTTTTATTATTATTGTCAGATGGTTTTCTAGTCTTATGTTATTACCAATGGTTTTCCGAACTTTGTTTACTTTTTCTAGACGGATTTTTTGGTTTTCCATCATTATTGCCAGAAGGGTTTTTGGGTCTTCTATTACTCTTAGATGGACTTTCCAGTCTTCTTTTATTATCGGATGGATTTTCAATCTTCTGTTATTGCCAGATGGATTTTTGGTCTTATTTTATTATCAGATAGATTTCTGGTCTTCTTTTATTATCAGATGGATTTCTGATCTTTTGTTATTTCTAGGTGGATATTTGGTCTTCTTTTATTAGATTGATTTTTGATCTTCTTTTATTATCAGATGGATTTTTTATCTTCTGTTTTTGCCAGATGGATTTCTGGTCTTCTTTTATCAGGTGGATTTCTGTTCTTCTATTATTGCTAGATGGATTTCTGATCTTCTATTATTGGCAGATGGATTTTTGGTCTTCTATTATTGCCAGATGGTTTTCTGGACTTCTATTTGGATTATTATTAACGATGGTTTTCTGGTCTTCCTTTATTGCCAGACAATTTTCTGGTCTTTTATTCAGATGGATTTTCTGGTCATCTTTTTGATAACATTATAGCTTCCTATTCAGAATACTATTACTGCCAGACGGTTTTATGGTCTATTATTCATGATATTGCCAAAGAAAATTTGATGCCACTCCTATGATATTACTAGATAATCTCCCGGGCATCCATTTGAAATTTTATTGCATTTTATTGATCTTTTAAAGAAAAATTATAATCTTCACTCATACAAATAATATGGACATATATGCTTACTTATAGCCCAATTTGATCCAAAAGGGGGTTGCCTAAAATTGAAATTAAGTTTAAAGTTAATAACGAAAATTATCGTTCACTTTATGCTTTAGAGGGAAACGGGATTGGAAAGAAAATCTCACAAGGAATCGAGAAAGCAAAGAAATTATAGGTTTTACAGTGTAAATGGCTTCTTCTATACAAGGGGGACAAATGTTATCCACGTTTCTAAAGGATATGAACAAATAAATTTGTATCGCACCCCCATTGATATCGCACTTCATCAAATTCGTCTATTGTCAATACTGCACATCAATAAGGCGATGATTATATCGTAGAGCTACATATCGAAAGAAATCACCTAAAGATACTGAATGCTTCATCAAAACAAGGGTGGATGTCATATAAAGTCAACATCGTATACCGCCTCTCCTCCATATCGCCTTCCTTCAAAGTCGCATCTCAGATGCTACCGCTTCTTTTCAATACCGGGCCTCAGGTGATGCTGCTCTAAATCCATTTCGCATGGCATCTATGCCGCACTCAATCAATGTCGCATTAATTCCATGCCACATTCCTTCTCATCGATGTCGCTTCCCATCTTATCAATGCCGCTTCTTGTCAATGCTATATGGTTAAATGCCGCACCTAATCGATTATGCACTCCATCGATGTTGCATTTTATTTATGCAGAACTCCGTTAATGCCGCACTTTATCCACATCGCATTTAGTCGATATTGTTCTTTAGCCATATCGTGCTTCATCAGTGTAATTAATGCCGCATACGAAAAGCTATTAATTGATGCTATATTCCATGAATATGGCATGATTGTTGATGTTGCACAACATCCATGCTATAAAGTGTCGAAGGTCATGCAAAGAAAGAAGAATAAGATCATTTACAAGAGCAAATTCAAGAGGATTTTGTGTATTTTCCTTCATAAAGCTTCAAAAGCCTTCACATTCCATAACATGCTTCATGACACAATAAAGTCCCACATCGCCAATGGAAGCAACCTACCTCCTTCCAACTACTATAAATAGAGATACACCCCTTCATGGATAAGGGTCCTTAACTTCTTTCTCACTCTGATCACTTTTTCCAATTAGGATCTTCTCCATGTTCTCTTTATTGAGATAAAGAGAGCTCAAGGAAAAACTAATCGCATAAAGGATAGTGAATGAGAAGATGACATATTTATAAATAAGGGCCTATGGATTTAGATAATTGCATATTTGCACATTTGTAACATATTCATGATTGAATAAAGAACATGACTTGAGAGCATATTGTCCATTGACTTATGGACTTGCTTATTTACATATTTACCTTTTTTGACTTGCCTGTTTTATCTTTGGAACTCGTGAATTGTATTTAAACAAATCTATGAATAACCATAAAACCAAGGGGTATTATTGGAATTTCTTCGAACATGCCTTCTTGTACACACACCTTGAACGTTGAACCGAATTTCGATTTAACACATGTTAATATAACATATATCATTAACACACACACACAGATAGATATATATATATACGTATGTATGTATGTATGTATATTAAATTTACATAAGTGGTAATCAAAAAACCATTAATGAAACAAATTTCAGATTTGTCTTTTTAACAAAGGAAACATCTAATTAGTATGTAAGAAAAATGGAAAGGCCCCCACCATCCTCTCGTATAAACTACTGATTTGAATTTAGATCCAAATCATATATTGTAACTTCTATATTCCATATTTATCATAGCATAACATAAGTGATATAATGTTTGATATTACATAATTGCAACTTGCATAAATAGATCAATAAATATACATATAGATACATACATAAATACATACATACATACATATATAGAAACACACACACACACACACATATATATATATATATGTATGTATCTATGTATGTATGTATGTATGTATGTATGTATGTATGTATGTATGTGTGTGTGTATGTATATATGAAAAGATAAATGATCAATATACAATTATATACATATATGCTTAATTTTGATTTTATATATAAGACATCATTTATATATATATATATATGAATGTGATATAAATAAACTTCCATATAATTTTAAGTTAAGTTTTCAAAAATATGTCTATAATATCCAAATAAATAATCATGTGTATGTGTTGAAGGAACCGAGTTAGCACGTAGCGGGTTAAATTGATAAATTTTAATTTTTTTTACTGTTTTGAATCTTATTAGGCCTATGAAATCTAAATTAATTTAGATCTTATCTAAATCAATTTTGAATAAAATCAATATTTTATTTAATTTGTAGATAAATTTTTGTTTTGATGTTGTATTTGAATTATATAATATTGACATGTGTATCATATACACATGTGTGTAAATGTGTACGTGCAACATTTATAGTGTACATGGTTTAACATGATAGTACATTGGTATTGGGATTTACACTGCAACGTACAAGTCAGCTCCTTCATATACATATGTGTTATTTAATACAAAACATACACATATAGTTAAGTTGATATTGGTCATAATTATAATATCAAATTTAGTTAAAAATATATAAATTTAATTAAATTCATTTAAATGAATAATGACAGTGCACATGAATCTCATATAATATGGCTTATATATATGTTCAAGTATATAGACTAAACTAAGCAGTACCAACTAGCAAAGTATTGTAAAGTAAAGTAAATAGAAGCAATCACGCCGGGATTTTTATACTGGTTCGGACCTCCCATCCTACATCCAGTCCCGAAGCTCCCCTTGGAATTTCCTTTAACCAAATACCCTCACTTCGCCCGGAGGAACAAATAATACAGCATAGTTTCTGACTTGACAAGCTTGTATTCTCACAACATAGATTTTGACTGAATGTGCAACTCTTCCTATAATCACCTTGATGATTCAAAATGCATGCTTCACGATTATGGAAGTGTGGCTAGTGATTCTTCAGTAGAGAATATGATTTGTGTGCAATAAAATTCAGGAATGCTTAAGAGAATAGAAGTCAAAAGAGAGAGATTAGAAAGTTAGAAAGTTAGAAAGCAAGTTAAAAATGATTTTAGAAGTTGATCTCTATATATAGATATCAAAGAGTTGCATTGAATAGTTGTAATCATTCGAAAACAACCATTAACATTCATGGAGATGCTCATGAACGATCGCAACTATTCGAGGTGACTTTTCAGAAAATAATCGTTACAAGGTAATCAGGCAACTGAGTATAAAAAGTCATTCTATTGAATAAGAACATTGAATTACACGGCAAAATTCAAAAACAAGTTTATATAATAAAACATAGAAGTTTAGTCGACTGGGATATTTTCAGTCGGCTAAAAATATTCTGAGTCAACTGAACTATGTATAAATAGTTTTTTTAATAATTTCAGTCTTTTAAAACTTGTTTTTTCTCTTTAATATATGAAAACATTTGTATGCAGGTATGTGTGTGTGCATATGAACTACCAAGGAGATTTTACAAGTATATCTAAGACTAAATACATACATTCTGATTTGGACGATCCGTAATTCCTTAACATTTATATGTAGATGATCCGCCTTGCTCTTTCCATGATTCTCTAATTCAAGAGCTCCTTCTACCTGCATAATATTGTATACTAGATATACATAGAGATACAATTGTCATCATTAAAACATAAAACCAGGGTTCTAATAATCTCCTCCTTTTTGATGATGAGAACTATATGAATTATTGATTAAAAACATATGTATCTCTCCTCCTTAATACATGCTCCCTCTTTTAATATTCTCTCCCCATTTGTCATCAATAGAAAGGCGAGAATAGAATAGAGATTACAGTATACCAAGATATATTATAGGGGATAATGATATACGAACAATTATCGCAAAACACATAAGATTATGCAAAAATAGTTATTTGACAAAACTATAAGAACATAAACAAGAGCAACATATTATAAACACATATATGTTTGAAATAACAACAACAATTCATAACATAAACATGAGTTCACATCAACCAACAAATTACAACATTACATTGTTCAAACTACAGATGACTGTACATGAGTTCAACACAAATGACCAAAAGACTAACATACTAGTTTGAAATCTATTACAACACACATCACAAATTCAACACCAAATAAAACCACAAACACAAATACTACAAGTTCGTCATAAGATGCAAACAATAAAAGAAAGATAAGTCCATTACCAAACTATAGCAATGAAAAGCTTACCAACCCAAGAAGCATGTCTAACTCTCCGGCTCCTAGTCATTGGGAGAGGATGACTGTCGTGAGTATGAGAGGAGCTTGTTTCATATCTTCTCCAAGAAACCAAGCGTCGTCTTCTCGGAAGTTTTTGGCGCTTAATTATTTTTTATTATTATTTATAGAGGACTTCTTGGCTTTTAAGAATGGCGGCATTGGTGGAAATGTTCTTGGATGGCTCGATAAATGTAAGTTCCCTATTGCTTTCGGAACTCCAATTAATCTCTTCGGCAATCTCTTGTTGCATAGCTTGTTGGTCAACCAAAGGAACTTGTGATGGTGATTGAGCTAAATCTTCTCAAACCTTACTAGCTATGTGGAAATTATATGGCAGTAGTGGTTCCATCCTTGAAGTTAATTTCATAAACGAAATGGATTTTTGATCCATTACTTTAGGTAAGGTGAAATCTCGCATGCTTTCAACATCAATTCCATATTAAATGAAAATCTTAGTTAAGTATGATGCAAAGAACATTGTATGTCTAGATTGTGCATGAGAACTCTTAATGTCATTATGAATTATCTTGGCCCAATTCAATTTCTTGTTGGAGTAAATAGCATATAGGACCTTGTAGTTGTTATACATTTTTTCATAACTCCTTGTTCTAGGCTGGATGGTGTGAACTATCATTTTGTTGGGTACACGAGCTTGGGGTCAAAGGTTAATCGAAGTGTTAGGAGTTTGGTCGGTACGAAATAGATAGCTAGGTGGATTATAAGAGAATTCATTATGGTCAATGTCTTCTAATTCGTATCCGGAACTAGAACACCCTAAGATTGACCCTAAATCCTCTATAAACAACTTAATTTCAACACCAAGAACTTTACTCCAAAGCAATCCTACATCGTTTTTAGGTTTATAAAATGTCCTACACAAATTTGCATAGAAAATTCTTACTAAAAAAGGATAGATATTTAGCTTATTATGGTTAGCATCAATTAGAGAAAGAAATGCATGTTCCTTAGCAAGTGCTTCAATCCCAAAGGCTTCAAAATCTCACACTTCATAGAAGGTCTCTTGAAATATCTGTTTGTTGTTCAATTCATTAAAGCGATTCAAAGCAATTTTACTGCCATTTAACCAAATTAGAATCTGCTCACCAAAAAAACTCGGGATGAGAAGGGCTAGTTGTTAAAGCCATAGCAGGAGCTTTTTCTCTTTGTGATCTTTTCTTTGAAATGGGGAGATTTTGGAGTTTTTTCTTTAGAACCATTGGTTCGTTGGTGAAAGCTTTTGAGAGACTAGGGTTTGAAATCTGAAAAGGTATAGTGAAGAATGAGAGTGAAAACACGCGGCTTTTCTATTTTAAAAATAGGCAACTACCAATTCAATCGACTAGCCATCAATCGACTGAATATATACAAAGTGGTTTCCCGATACAAAATTCAATTTTAAATTGACTGTAAAAAAAATTGAGGTAGTCATCTGAATCACACTAGCACAGTCAACTGGATTTTTGTTTGGTCAACTGAAAGAGTGGAAAACCTGATTCTTAGAATTTTTGTTTGCATTTTTGGGATTTTTTTGTTATATTTTATAATTTGTGTATACTTTGAATTTTTATTTTCTTATATATTCTTCTTATCCAGCCTTTTGATCGGGCAATATTCGGATAGACTGGATGAATCAAACTTGGAATTATCAAGACAGGAAGCTCAAAGAGATAGCCCGGGAGTCAAAAAATCAAGTGCAAGCAAAGCCAAGGGACAAAACACAAACCAACATAAGAGAAAAGGATCCAAAACCCACCTAAGTTGTGGATCGGTACCAATCCAACTTCCTAGATTCGTATTGATCTAAGAATCTTCACCAAAACATGCCCCCACTCCTATTACATGGTCATGATGATGCTAGAAGCCTATTTCAAGTATTATTTTGTCATTCATATGCAATTTTATATCAATCACCAGGAGCACACAAAGTCAGCAATTCCATTCTTCCATAGATCCATCATTTGACTCAGAAATAAGAAAGTAATGTTGCAAACCACTATGGAGTCACGAAGCTAACAACAAATTGACCCATAACAAGAAGACCAAGACCATCCATATGAATAAGTTATGGATCAGTATAGACCCAGGATCATGGATCGGTACCGTTTCGTGATTGTTGATGACCTATCCACCTATTTTCTTGGAAAATTGGTCTACGGCATAAAAAACAATGTTGACATCATAGGGGCGAGATTTTAGGCTTCCTACATCTATAAATAGAGGGGTAGGGCTCATTTATAAGGATATTTTGGCTCTTGCTTTCCCTTACTCTAATTTCTTATAATCGAGTGTCGGATGTATACCGATCCATAAGAACTCCTGCTTGTAAACAACAAGATAATAAATAAAATCACTAAGTGGACGTAGACCAAGATTAGCCAAACTACTATAAATTGTTATGTGTTCTTTTTTACTCATTTTAATTTAAATTTTTTCACTTTTTATTCTCTACTTAATCTTTTGGGTGTTTGTGCCATTTTTTTGTTCAAACATTTTGGCGCTTTTACTGAGAACTTCCTATTCTCAAGCTACTTGGATCCATCATCTACTATTGAATTTCATAGATCCAAGAGATAGATCTAATTTTCCAACCTTAAAGTTCTTCTATTCAGCTTTTCAATAATCTAAGAGAATTTATTCACCATGGCTCAATCAAGGAGAGGACGTGCTATAACTTCTAGAGCTACTAATGATGTTGAGAACCAAGTCATTCACCATGTGGATGGAGCTGCCTAACAGAACAACCTGAGATCCAGAATCCAGTGGATGTTGTGACCAGATGGAAATGGATCGTATGATGAAACAGATGAAAGATAGATTCCAGAAGAGTCACAACCAAATGAACCAACAGATGCAGTAGAACTTGAGACTATTGAATAAACTAATGCAGAACAACCGAAGAAGGAGCAGGAGAGTCTCAAGGTCCGAATCTGAAAGTTCCTCATCATCTGATCAGAGACGGAGGGATATAAAGCAGAAGATTATTCAAAATACTACTAGGGCATATTATCAAGGAAGAAGACAAACCTATGGCTCGGGTGTGTGGATCGGTACCGATCTAAGTGGACGGATCGGCACCGATCCGACTGATGGTGGGCCCAGAGCTCGCTCTCTAGATGGCGGCATGGATCTGACTTCTAACCGTGTTGTGGAAGACCGAAATGCCGAATATCGAGATGCGGCTGCTAATACAATGCACATGAATTAATCATGGGCGATTGGTAGACGAACAGATCTCCTAGAGTCTAGAGAACTCAAGTATCGAGAGTGCCCAAGAGCTTTCGCCAGACCAAATACTCAAAACAGATCTCGCTCACCATCGTTTAGCCAAAATTACAGACCCGAAGTACTTAGAAGACACAGTCAAGAGACTTGTAAGTGAAAACCAATTTAGAAGCAATGATGAATAGGGTACTTCTCCTAGTAGGAATCTATTTACTAAGGACATTCTGCACGTGAAGTATCAATGGAGGTTTGTAATGCCAATAATGTTACTACCTTAGGCATTGGTTTCGATGACAACAACCATATGATATTGCATAAGATATAGATTCTAATGTTTTTATCAAGTTATATATAATATATAGTATAGGATATTAGATAGATGTTAAGAAGACTGTGCAGTATCAAGAGCAGATTCAAGAGGTTGATATAGAGATTCAAGAATTAGAGATTGAAGACCATGAGTATTGAAGATTCAAGATATCCAGATAAGTTAAAGAGTCATAGATTATTTTGTTAAAACTCATATAGCATTTCTTTGATCTCTCTTCATTTTTCAAAAAAGGTCTTAAAATCTATTCTCTGATTTTAAATGATTTTCAGATATTCCAAATTTAAAAAATGATTTTAAAGAATCCTTGTTTTAAAAATGATTTTTCATAATGGCCTACAAATGATTCCTAACTTTTTGATTACAAGATTATTATATTTTGAGTAATTAAGTTTTTAAGTATTTTATTTTAAATTTACTTTTAATCTATTATACTTTGATATAGTTTTTGTTTTATGCTTTCTAAATGCTTATAGTATTTAAAAGTATATTTAACATTTATTAAAATTTGATATTAAATATATATTCACTTATACTTTTTATATATATATACTATCAAAAGAAATTCATATTTAAATACTTTATATATTAAAATATTGCAAAAATAATTTTATTAAGTTTTCCTAAGATTTATTATGATTAAAATGTGTATAAACTATGTTTAAATGATTTTACAAAGTATCATAATATTTTAAAAAACTTGAAATTTTCAAAACAATTTTTATTTAATGATTTTTCATAATTTCAAAGGATACGTCGACATTTCCCATCATTATGTCGACATATGGGCCGGGAATTTCAAATTTTAAATTTGAATAGAATTGTCTTTTTGTCATATCTCTTCACGAATGGACATGGCTGTTGTTTCTCTATAAATAGGGGTTTTCCAAACGAATTTTTGTTAACTACTTTCTCATATTTTCTCTCCTCTTTTATCTCTTGATTTCTAAATGAAAATCTACTCAAAATCATCTAAAATTCAACCAAAACCAAGTTCAAACTCTAATGATTTGATTCTCAATTGTTTAGTCTCTGATCTCCCTCATCTCTCTCATCCTTCTTACTCAAATCAAGATCATAGTGCCATTCAAGAGTTTATAGGATCATTTGTACTCAAGATCAAGAAATTGAGTCTGTAACTCTATCAAATTATACTCTTGGGTGTGCTTGGTGTCCCTGAAATCCATATGGGTGTGCTTGTGTCCCATCTGAATCAAGTCGGTGTGCTTGGTGTCCCATTTGAATCCAAATGGGTGTGTTGGTGCCCCATTCGAATTCAGTGAGTGTACCCAGAGCTTGAAAAATATGGAGGGTGTGTCTCGTAGCCTTGAAATCAAGATTTTACTGACTTTGATATTTGAAAAGAAATCTGTACAAGAAATTGTACAATAAAACTCCGAACCAATGTAAAAATTCTTGGTGTGATCTCTCTAACTCTTTACTTTTTACTTTTACTGCATTTATATTTGTCTGTGTTTGCATTTGTGATTGTTGATTCTGTATTGTTTAATTATAATCTTAAAAGAATTTAAAAATGATTCACAAAAATTAGTAAACAATATTCAACCCCTCCCCCCTCTAGTGTTAGATTAGCCTTAAGATCCATCTTTTGCAAACTAATATTTGGTATCAGAGCATTGGTTTTCAAATTATTCATAATTTTGATTTTTGAAAAGTTTAAATGTCTAACAACACTGTTAGTAACACTATTAGTAACGTTGTTAGTTCACTTGTTAGTACACCTTTGTCGAAGGACAATCTCTTGCTAGACCTCCATTTTTTAATGGCAGCAATTACACCTATTAGTCATGTAGAATGAAAATCTATTTACAATCAATTGGTTTAGATATTTGGAATGTCACATAGAATGAGTTGAGCCCCAGACAAACTTTTCCCAGTGGACTGCTGACAAAAAGGCACTTGCACAAAATAACTTTAAAGCCATGAATATTTTGTTTTGTTCATTAGATAAGAATGAATTCACTAGAGTGTCTATTTGTAAGTCTACATATGAAATATGAAGAACACTGCAAGTTGCACATGAGGGCATTAGTAAAGTCAAACTGACCAAAATCTCTATGTTAACTAATCAGTTTCAATTATTTAAAATGTGTCCAAATAAGTTCATTTCTGATATGTATAGTAGATTTCAAGATATAGTACATTTACTAATTACATTGGGTAAAAGTTTTTCTGAAGAGGATCATGTTAGAAAAATCCTCAAATCACTTACTCCTGAACGGGACCGAAAGACTCTTGCGATTGAAGAGGCTAATGATATTAGCACTCTAAAAATTGAAGAGTTAATTGGCAATGTAATGTCATTTGAAGCACAAATGTAGGGTAGGAGATAAAGCAAGGCAATAAAGAAGAAATTCATCGCTTTCAATGCCACAACAGATGATCCGGATTCAGATAACGATGATATTGAATTCCTTTATAACTAGAAATTTCAGAAATTTTTTGAAATACAGAATGATGAATAATCTTAGGAAAAATGATAACAAAAATCCAAGGAGTGGAAGTGGAAATGTTAGATGTTTCAACTGCAATGAATTTGGCCATATGCAGAGAGACTATCGACAACTAGAGAAACCGAAAAACTCACCACATACTGATTCGTTCAGAAAATGGAGAAGGGCTTATACTACAACACTAGGTGATTCAGATACCTTCTAAAATGATAATGAACCAGAAATAGAAAATGCTAATATGTGTTTCACGGCAATAAGCAATTCAGAAAAGTTCACTGAGGTGGAGCAACAATAAGTATGCGTTTAATGTCTAAATTTTAATTTTTGAATGGAGTTTTTGGTTGCTTTTGATTGTTAGGAATAACTATAGTTTAATAATAATATTGGATGAATTTAGCGTGTGTGTGTGTATTAAATATTTTACAAAATTTATTTTTATAATATAATATTAAAATAAAAATAATATAAAATATATGTATAATTTTAATTTTAAAATTATTTACTAAACACATAGATTAGTAATAATTAAAGAATCATTATATATATACATATACAAACAAATAGGAATAATTTATTCAAATCTTAATTTTGAGAATCACGGGCTATATGTCAACATATCCCCTAGCCATATGTCGACATATACACATGAATTCAAAATTTGAAATTTCATTTCAAATTAAAAAATATGAAATTCCCTCCACCTTTTCACAAACTCTAATGCCCTGAAAAGGTGTCCCTTGACCAGAGAACATGTCTATTAATTCTCTATTTAATTATTTTACCTCCATCCACTCATTTCATTCTCATTTTCAAAATTCAAAAATTCATTCTCTCTTATCTCTTCAAGCAATTCATCAATGGCATCCTCAAGAAATACTTCTAAATCCATAAGGCTTTCCAAGAAAACCAAGAGCTGTCTTTTCTATGATAAAGATGAAATGGAAGCCTATATGGAATATGTTTCTTTCGGAAAAGTCTTTTCCGGAAGATTCGCCAAATTTGATGATTTTTCTACTTATGATCTTTATGATCTTTGTGCTTAATATGGAATACTTTGTTTGATTGATGCTTCTCAAAATGATTTTGTATGTTTTCCAAATTTAGTAAAAGGTTTTATGCAAATTCAAAAGGAAAGTTTTATGAAGGGAATGAAGGTGGAAATTGAAGTAGTGTCAAAGGTACTAAAATTGTTTTAAATTGTGAAATTTTAGGTAACATTCTCGGATGCAAATTTAGTGGAGTGGACCTTTCAAATTTTAAAATTGATATTCAAAATCATGAATTTCTTCATGATATTTTGAATGATGATTTTGAGTTCAAAAATGAAAATTTGTGTCATAAAGCAAGAATTTTGAGTCTTCTTTTGCAACAAAGCATAATTCTAAGGGTGGAAAATTATAATAAGCCGACTCAAAAAAATTTCAAAGCACTTTCTGCAATTTATGGTCATTACGACATAAATTGGTCACAAGTTATTTTGGACGAATTCATTCTTATGAATATCTCTAGGCACGAGAACAAAGTCTTTCATGGTGTGTATATCACCAGAATATTCACATATTTTGGTGTTGACCTAGGAGGAGAGGAAACCATTACTCGAAAAATTGTCGACAAGGACAACATCTCTCTCATGCGAATTTCACCCATATTTAAGCCTTATGAAACACTTGCGGAAAAGGAAGAAAGATTGACTTGGGAAGAGGAGCGTGAAATAAGAGAAGAAGAGGAGGAGGAAGAGAAAGGAGAAGAAATGGAAATGGAGAAGGAGGAAGAACAAGAAGTGGAGGAAGATACTTCTTTGGAAAGTATCGAATGCCAACTCATCAATCCAACAAAGAACTTTTAAAAAATTAAGAGAAAATTACTAATTACCAAAAGAAGCTTAAGAGATCATTTTCTATGAAATTCACTTCTCTTTCCAACAAAGTAGATAATTACTTTGGAAAGATCATTCGCAAGATTAGTGGAAAAGCTTCATATGCATCTACTTCTTCCTAGTTGTATTTCCTTCGATTTTCCAGCTTTTAGTTTGGATTATCTTAGTTTTAATCCATGTATCTTTATGTTTGTCTTTAAAATTCACTCATTTATGACCACTAATGAAATCATGTTCCTTGCTGTTATATATTGTTATTAGTCTCTGGAAATTTATAAAAGTGCAATAGTTTAGGCTAATTATAAAAATATGGCAAAATTGTTTTTTGGAAAACGTGGCACATATGTCGACATAAGTATAACCTATATGTCTACATATAACGGGCAGAAACCAATTTTTTTTAATTTTCAAAATAAAATACCTACCAAATACCTATTTATTTCAAACGACTTCTCACCCCTATATAAACCTATTCACTCTAAAAAAACATCATTTCTATTCTTATTCTTCTCCCTCTTCAATTACAAACTTAACTTTTCAAAAATGGCTTCTCCATACCAAAAATTGTGTGAAAATCTTGAACAAACCCTTCAATCATTCAAGAATTGAGTCAAATGCAGATGATAAAAGAACAAGAAAAACATTTTGACATCATTCAATGGATGATTTCTTCCCTTATCAAAGACGAATCCAACAATCCAGATCGTACCATCAACAAAGACAATAAAGATTGGGATGCCATCAAAGCATATCCAATTTTTGGTTCTGATGGTTGCGTAGAAGTTCCTAGGGAAGTCTAAAATAATTGGTTTGTTTTTTAAGACTTGATTTAAGGTTACACTAGAATAAGACATATGGATTGGTGTGTATAGACTTATTTAGGATTACAAGTGATTTGGTTTTGGTATGGTTTATGCTTGTATTGGCTTGGATTGATTTGAATGTGTGATTGTATTAAATTGGATTGATTTGCATGTATTGGGTTGGATTAACAAAATTAGTGTGTGTTATCACTTCTTTTTTACACATCACTCTTATATAACGTTCCTATCACTTTTATATATCATATAGTACCTTAATTAAGGGGAGTTGTGGTTATATTTTTGTTGATGACAAAGGGGAAGAAATATATAAAATATCTGGGCATAGATTAAGGTGGAGTTTCGTAACTCAAAAGGGAGTTATGTCATATTTTATAAACATTGTTCTAATAATAAAAAAATGGAGATTGTTGGTACCTTAGGCATTGGTTTTGATGACAACAACCATGTGACATTATATAAAATATAGATTCTAATGTTTTTATCAAGTTATATATGGTATATAGTGCAGGATATTAGATAGTTGTTGATTAAGAAGACTGTATAGTATCAAGAGCAGATTTAAGAGGCTGATATAGAGATTCAAGAGCTAGAGATTGAGGATTCATGAGTATTGAAGATTCAAGACATCCAGATAAGTTATAGAGTCATAAAACATATTGTTAAAACCCTGATAGCACTTCTTTGATCTCTCTTAATTTTTCAAAAAGGTTTTAAAATCTATTCTTTGATTTTAAATGAATTTCTGATATTCTGAATTTAAAAAATGATTTTATAGAACCCCTATTTTCAAAATGGTTTTTCAAAATAGCCTTTAATTGATTCATAACTTTTTTATTACAAAATTATTATATTTTGAGTAATTAAGTTTTTAAGTATTTTATTTTTAAATATAATTTTAGTCTATTATACTTCGATATAGTTTTTGTTTTATGCTTTCTAAATGCTTATAGCATTTAAAAGTATATTTTGACATTTATTAAACTTTGATTTTAAATATATATTCGCTTATACTTTTTATATATATACTTTCATAAGAAATTCATATTTAAATACTTTATACATTGAAATATTGTGAAATAATTTTATATTATTTTCGTAAGATTTATTATGCCTAAAATGTGTATAAACTATGTTTACACGATTTTACAAAGTATCAAAATATTTTACAAAACTTCATATTTTCAAAACATTTTTTATTTAATGGTTGTTCAAAATTACAAAGGATATGTCATATCTCTACACGAACGGACATGACTGTTGTTTCTATATAAATAGGGTTTTCCAAATGAATTTTTGTTAACTACTTTCTCATATTTTCTCTCCTCTTTTACTCTCTTGATTTTTAAAAGAAAATCTACTCAAAATCTTCTCAAATTCAAGAAGAATCAAATTCAAACTCAATTGGTTTGATTCTATATTATTTACTCTCTAATCTCTCTCATCCTTTCCCTCGAACCAAGATCAAAGTGCTATTCAGGAGGTTATAGGATCATTTGTACTCAAGATCAAGAAATTGAGTCTGTAAAATCAATCAAATCATACTCTTGTGTGTGCTTGGTGTCCCTAAAATCCAAGTGGGTGTGCTTGTGTCCCATCCAAATCAAGTGGATGTGCTTGGTATCCTGTTTGAATCCAAGTGGGTGTGCCGGTGTCCCGTTAGAATCTGGAGGATGTATCTCTTATCCATGAAATCGATGTTGTATTGACTTTGATATTTGAAAAGAAATAGTTACAAGAAATTGTACTGGACTTGATGTAGGGTAACTCCGAACCAGTATAAAAATTCCTGGTGTGATCTCTCCAACTTACTTTTTACTTTTACTGCATTTATATATGTCTTTGTTTGCATATGCGATTCTTGATTATGTATTGTTTAATTATAGTCTTAAAGGAATTTAAAAAAAGATTCATGAAAAATTAGTAAACACTATTCACCCCTTCTAGTGTTAGATTAGCCTTAAGATCCATCTTCCACAAACTAATAAACAATGCCACTGTACGGTGGAAAGACTGATCCAAGGCTGCACTTGATGAAGTATGAATGGCATATGGACTCTGCTGGAGTATCCGATGTCATGAGATGTCGTTTTTTTCTAATTTTCATTAAGGGAGTAGCAATGATGTGGTTCACTCGCCTCCCATCGAGATCCATATCATCTTTTGCTAAGTTGTCGTGGAAATTTATGGAGCAATTCTGTTTACACACTGCACATATGAAAGATGTGATGTCATTATCAAACCATTTCCAGGGAGTGGGAGAGTAATTAAACGATTTCTTGAATCAGTTCAATACAACTGCGGTGGAAGTAGTGAATCACAACGATGACATAGTGTTGATGGCCCTAATTAGGGGTATTCATCCCGAGATGGATTTTGGGGAATGGTTGGAAAGGAAATCTAATCGACGACGGATTCTTTCTATAGAAAACCTAATCACTACCTACGCTTGGAAGAAGCACGCAATCATTCCCGAAAGAACGGTGCTAGAAATATAGATGAAATGATGTAAAGCAATGTTACTGTAAAGCAATCTGGAGGAAGTTTTGGAAATGTGGATTTGAATATTGGTAATAAGAATGATGGCCAGAAAAAGAGCAATAATGAGGCAAAGAAAAGAGCCAGATAATAGGAATCGTCTAAGGATTTCTGAGTATGACAATCATATCGAATTGAACAACTCGATCGAAAGCATTTATCTGGCAACTCATGGCACTGAGCATACAAGAAGCCGGCTCCATGAGAGTCGACCGAGAAGAAGAGGAGATCTGGTAAGTTCTATAGGTTTCATGATATGCACAATCATAATACCAATGAATGCAGACACTAGCATGATATGATTGAGGAGCTGATTCAAAAGAAAATATTGCAACAGTTTGTGAAAGTCGCGAGAATTGTGGGTAAGGAAATTCTAACCCCTTTAGGTCGCCTTCCCAATGGGGACAAGCTGGCCCTAGTGGTTAGGATCCTGGGCGACTTGAAAAGCATTTGGTGATAAACACAATTATCGGTGAACCACATCCAGCCGATAAGGGTTTGAATGAGATGGACAAGTATCACTACAAGAAAATATATTTTTCACAGCGTAAATGCGCAACATTTTAATAAAAATGTTGCAATTATCTAGATGGGCTATTTAAGAAAAAGAAAAATCAATTCTAAAACGTTGCCTCCAAGTAGAAGTGGCCCGTGTGAATGCTAAAACGCTACGTGGTGGTGAACGCGGGAGAACAAAAATTTTCCGCCTCTCTTCCTGAATACTTCTTTCCAAACGCAGACCCTCTTTCTCTAACCAAATTTAATTAAGAATCAAATTTTCCAAACATCGCTCAATATCGACCATCACGCAGCATCGACCATCGCACCACCGCCATCCCCACCATCTCTGCCGTCTTTGCCATCTCCGTCGTTGTTTAACCTGTCCAGCAACCCTCTAGTTTTGAAATCATAATTGAAGGTGTTATTTGATTTCTTCATTTTGCTTTCAATATCTGATTTTATCTGTTGATGTGACTTGCTAGTTTCTTTAATCTGGATTGTATGGTTTTATAATTAGAACCTTATTTTCAAATCTTCTACAATATTGATTGAATGGATTGTACTGCTATTTTATACCGTTTTGACTTGCTATCATTTTGACTAGCTACCGTTGTTAATTTCTACCATTTTGACTTGCTAGTTTCTTTAATCTTGTTTTGATAGCTAGTTTCTTATGGATTTTATCAATTGTGCTGTTGTTTATTAATGATTTCCCAGCTATTACTTTCCATTTATGGGTAAGATGAAATCAATTGTATAATTTGGGTAACCTTGGACTGGCCCCAAATTTGAATTAGGTGTTTGTCAAAATTACAGAGTCGGTTTTAAGGCATAGTTTTGACTTAACAGATTTAGAGAAGAGATGTTGCAAGAAGGACCTTCATAGATACATCTCCTTTAGTTGGAAATAGCTTTCAAGGTTGTACATTAATTATTGACTAATAAGTTCATGTACATTGAACCGTGGTTACATAAATAAAGCATTGTATGATCATATTTTACTTTAATTTTAGATAGACGGACAACATGGATTGATAGTTTGAACCTTAGCATGCCTAAATGACCATCTGTTCCAAACACTCCGGAGTACAGGTTTTTAATCGTCATTATTTCATGTACCTTTCAACTATTTTTAGATTGCTTCAAGATCAAAACTTTCCAATAAGTACCTCTGAGATCGTAATATTTTACAGGATATTTGTAGGAACTTGGAATTTTGGTGGCCGATCTCCAAATAGCAGCCTGAATCTCGAAGATTTTCTCCAAGTTGAAGGATCTTCTGATATCTATATCCTTGGGTAGTCCTTATTTCTTAGTATCCAATCTTACTAGAGTACATGTGTAACTAGTAACATGCCAAAATTTGACATATAAATCAATATGTTTCTTATATCTACTTGGATAATCAACTAAAAACCGGTCAATGCTATTTGTCCCAGTATCATATCTGTAACACTACGTATATGTGAAGATTCATGGATCTCATCTGTCATTTATTTCACAGGTGTACAATCATAAGGAGAAGATGTCTTTTCTTTTCTTTTTTCCTTTTTTTTCTTTTTCATTTTTCTGCTTTCAGATTTTGCTAATATCTTATTTCTTATCATAGCCAATCTTACTGAAAATATTTTAACAACTAATTTACTAGAACATGAATTAACTTCAAACTTGGAATCATCTGGCCTTGAATCTGATGGATAAATCAAAATGTTTTGCTTGAATAATCAAATAAAAACTAGTTCAAAAATGTTACTCGTTCCATTATCACATATATAACACTGTACATATGTGAAATAAATTAATGATATGAGATTGCACCTTATTTAATTCACAAGTGCACAAATGGTACTGATGTGATGGTAAGGCAAGTTGCATATTCCAAAGTTATTCATGTTCATAGAGTTAATGCTTTTCTTCTTCTTCCTCTTCTACATTTTTTCTAATATATTTTCTCCACATTACAGGTTCCAAGAAATAGTCCCTCTAAATGCAGGCAATGTGTTAGTAATAGAAGACAATGAACCAGCAACAAGATGGTTAGCTTTGATATGCAACGACCTAAACAAACCCCAAGATCAATCTTCAGACAACAATGAAGACTCCCAAGAAGGATCCACCTTCTCAAAATCTGAATCCAATAGCTCAAAACACAACTCACAACAAGGAAAAGATTCAAAATCCAATAGCAGCGGGCTTCACTTCTTCCAGAAACCATCACTTAAATTGCTAAGCAAAAACTTCAGAGCAGAGAGCATGATCATGAAGAGTTGCAAATGTGTAAGTGAATTGCAGAGTGTGAATCAGAGATCAAAGGAGTTGAAGGAGTTAATGCAAGCAAGTGAGTCAGGGTCGGATGATGAGTCGTTGAGTCAAAATGATAGTACAGTGGAGGGTCAAAATAATATGAATTATAGGTTGGTATCAAGCAAGTAGATGGTTGGGATATTCCTTTCGGTTTGGGTGAGGAGCGAGTTCGTGCAACATGTTGCACATCTTCATGTTTCTTCTCTTGGAAGAGGTGTCATGGGGCGGTTAGGGAATAAGGTGTGTTCAATTTTTGAAAAATAATATAAAAGGCATTGAGAATAAACGTTGGACTTATTTATCTATTCTTATTATATCTGTGTATGTCATCTTGAAATTCCAATTGTCAACCTTTCTTTCTATAATCTAGTCCTCAACCAACCGAACAAGCTATTGCTTGTAAACTATAGGAAATCATGTATTGTATCCTCGATATATACGTACTCTGGGTAATCAGATGGATAATGTAACCAATGTAGATCGAAAAAATGTGATTTATTCTATCGCTATAGTTGAAACTCTGCATTTTGCTCTTTATAATTTAGCTTAGCCCACCGACTATACCACTGCTGAGAGCATGGTAAAGATCTTGAACTAAAATAAAATGAATGACTCAGAAAGGAATTCTTAAAATATATTTTCCCTAACATTTATTCAAATATTTCAAAGGATGTGATTTATGCACCACTATAGTTCAACTTTGCATCTTTATCTCTATAATTTATTGCTCAACCACATGAACCCCCATCGCCTGAAGGCTTGATTTAGTTTTTGAAACTTTAATATTTATTGTCATGGGTTTAGTCGTGGTCTAGATTTTGAAACTATATTATAATTTGTTTCTTTCTTTTAAGATACATGCGTGAATTCACTATTTACCTGTATTTGCATGAATCGGGGATGTATTGCAATGAGCATGTCATTACACAAGACCACATTTTGCTTTGTGTGTTGCCACATGGCATTAGGAGAGAAAGAAGGCGATGAACTCAAACGCAACTTTGATGTTGTAGAGATCATGAAGAGCACTCAGTTTCAAAGAATATGCAAAAATCTGCTACGCAGAATGCCTGCTTAGATCATGAGTATGCATCCCTATAGCAATTTAGTTTCTGTTCTATTTTTCAGGCTCATTTACAGCGTCTTAATTTGTAACATTTTGTCACAAGCAATCGTGTAATTTGGCTGGGTGATTTGAACTACCGAATTACGTTGAGTTATGCTGAAACCAGAACATTGTTAGAAGAAAATGATCGGGATGCTCTATTAGAAAAGGATTAGGTATAATTATAAACCATCGCTAGTTCTTTATTTATAGTGAGATTTTAATTTCTTCAACAAAACTCATATACAATATATATATATATATATATATCCCTTTTCCTAACCATCCTTAGTCATCCTTCTTATTTTCACCCCTAGCAAGAGAACCCGGTAACACAATGAGTTCTCTGTATAATAACATTGTAAGAGATTCAGTTGAACTCGATGATCTTTCATTGCTGTTATTTGGAACTGAATCACCTACTCTATTTGAAAAAACAAAACGTTAGCTTGTCTATTTAAATCTCTAAATCAAAAATCCATCATTCCAGAACAATAGGTGTATTTTAACATGTTCATTATTACTAAAATGCACAACATGATTTGAACTGCTAGATCTGTGATCTGAATACTCCAATATACGAGTGAACCTATTTTGAATCAGAGAGCTGGCGATTCAGTTCTCTATATTTTAGACTTACGTTCTGTTTGCAAATACTTTATACATGAAAGTTTTACTACATTGATGCTAATTCTATGTTATTTAAATTTGAGAAAAAGCTAGTCTAAGCAGGAGTGTGGTTCTCACTTGCCACATGATTGGCAAAATAATAATAATATCAATTTTGAAAATAGAAACTGGTTGGTCCTCTGAATGATTCCTCCAATTAAAGGGTGAGTTGTGATGATTGTTAAGAGCAACTAACGCTAGCAAGGCTCTTTAATTTGTTGTTACCCTATTTTCCCTAATCATTAATTCACATTTGTTATGATCTATGATCGTATGACAACCTTAAAATTATGACTTAGTGTATGTTAGCTACAACTTTATTTTGATAGAATTTGTATTGTGATTGATTTTATCTTTTTAAGAACATCTGTATCATGAATGCTTATTTCATTTTTTAACGTGGCTTGGATGAAGATTCAATTCAATTGGATGAACAAATAAAATTTTCTAATGAGTTCACTTTTTGAGGCATTCAAAAGTTCTGACTCCATCTTAGTTTACGTTTAATTTGTTGCCATAATTGAATATTTACATGTATCATAATTATCTTACAATCTTAGTACTTACCTTGTTTTCATTTTGCATTATCAATTGAGTATGTCGCTGGAATGAAGATCGAATTAGATAAACAAAGAATTATTTTGTAATGAGTTTGACTTTTGAGGTATTCAAAGATTCTAACTGCCACTACTTTCTATTATGATGAAGTCTACTTTCTTTTCCATTTGTTGTTGCCCTTTTTTTGTAATCTTGTTTGTTTTAATCATATTACAACTTTAACGTTCTGACAAAATAACACTGAACACCTGAATTAGCTGCAATTTTATTTTAAAAGAATGTGTGTTTTCACTACAAGAAATTTTATTTTTGGTGGCGCACAAAAAACGCTACCAAAACTTATGGTAGAGTTTTGATAAACGCTGTGATAAAGCCCGTGTTAGCGCCGAAATTGGTCACTAACCCCCAAATCCAGATGAAAGCACCAAATATAAGTCACGGCTCAGAGATAGAATGTATGTAGAGAGTAATAATGTGAAGAACAGTTAAACTGAAATGCAAGCAGTAAAGAACAACAGATTTTATAGTGGTTCGGCTAACTCCGGCCTACGTCCACTCCAGAAGTTTGCTTTTTATTGCTGTAATAATCGATTATAGTTACAAAATGGCAGAGTTGCCTTAGCCTTAGAAAAGAGAAAGTAAGAGAGCAGAAAGAAGATCCCCCCTTTTTCACTGTCCACCTGCCTCTCTATTTATAGACAAAGATGGGTTGGACTTCCCTGGTGGACCTGGTAGCTGAATACCTCATCCCAAATGGAGTGGTCTCCGTATGCCGAACCATAGATGCCGAACGCTGAATGCCGAACGATCTCCTCATGCCGATCAGAAGTGAGGCCGAACACCCTGAATGCCGTGGGAGGCATTTTCGCCGAACAATACCGGAGGCCGATCCAGTGTATTCGTGCTGAACGACTGATTGCCAAATAAAACTTAGGCCGGACGATACTCTGGTCGAACGCTATCAAGGCTGAACCATCTCTTGGCTGAACGATACTTAGGCCGAACAATAGTTAGGCCGAACAATAGTTTATGACGAACAATTCTGCCATGCCGAATGTTCGTACATGCCGAACGTTATACCCTGCCGAACGTCTCTCGATGCCGAATGTTCCTTGATGCCGAGTGCTTCCGAATGCCGAGCGCTTCCGAGATGCCGAGCGTATCTTGACGCCGAATGCCACCTGGATGCCGAATGCTTCATGGAATGCCGAACCACTCATGTATGCCGGACGCTTTATGTATGCCGAGTACTCTTGAACGCTATTCGAACGTGAATGCCAGACGAACCATATGTGCCAAACCTCCATCATGCCGAACCATGTTTAATGCCGAACCATGTTTCCTAGACCCAAATTATAGTTGATTCATCTTTATCCAATCATATTTCCATCTCCCAAGCACATTGCATCATCCATCCATCCAGTCGACTGAATCCATCGTACACCAACCTCGACGAACGTGCAGTCGATTAAGTTAAACCCGCCTGTCCAAGGCCTTGTAAAAAGGTGGGTTAACACTTGCCCCCCAAAACATGCCATGCTATTGGAAGGTGTGTTTTGAATAGCCTCAAATCCGATATCCGAAGTCCATACATCATCCATAGCCGTACCATCCGATCCATTATCTAATCCATTCTGTCCAAGTGCCGCTGCCGCATGCTTATCCAAATCCACGACTGTTCCAAGTCGACATCTGATTCCTATCCAGTAACCAAGTCCTTATCCAATTCCACATCCATCTGAACCCGACTACCGAGTTCCAGTTCATCCATATCCAATAACATATAACCATATCCATGACCTCTCCGGGTCGATATCCAAATCCGGGACCGCTTCGGGTCCTTGTCTGAATCCTTAGCTATTCATAGCTAATATCCAAATCTGTAACCTCTCCGGGTTCCTGCCAAGCGCAATCCACACTTGACGGCCTATGTTAAGTAATTCCATGGTGTTCATGGTTCAGTGCCCTGAACGTCGAATAATGCCGTGGCTTAAGTCCTAAGCCGAATCCTGGTCACTCCGGACCCTTGCCGAGCATAGTCCATACTCGACGACCTAAAATAGTAACCGATAATATATGGCCTAAGTCCTAGGCCGAATCCTGGTCTCTCCGGACCCTTGCCGAGCATAGTCCATACTCGATGACCTTTCAGCCCAAATTCAGAGAAAATCCAACCAAAATCCAATCCGAAATCCAAATCCAAACAGAAAACCGGAAATCCATATCAAAAATCCATTCCAAAAAACAAACATCCAAACCAGAATCCAAACTAGAAAACGAGCAAAACAGGGAGTTCAAACCAAACTCCAAAACCAAACTAGAAAAAGCAAATGTCCAAGTCAAAGGAAGAAACAGATTTCACAAACCAGGGCGTCTCGGTAAGCCATCATCTCAGAGCATGCCTGAGGGTTATCTCTGACCCCGTACATGAGTAAGTGATTTAACCGTTTTCCCGGAGTTTGTTACTTATTCCAAACTATCAAGATTAGTTGATGACCAATCGGTCACCATTCCTGGGCCTCGTGCCCTCGTCGTTCAAGGTAGGCGGTGGCTGCTCCTGTTCCACCGCCGCATTCCGAGTTCTGACATACTGTCACAACTGACCATTCCTTATATGCTCCTCGATTATATTCTTTAGATGTCGGCAGCTGTTAGTATCATGCCTGTCCAGGTCATGAAAGAGACAGTGCCTTCCTGATGCCCTTTCACATTCTGTGGGTTCCCTCCTTGATGGCCTTCGATAGGGAAGGCGATCTCGAGTATCTAAGAAAATCTGCTCCAACGTTGCGTTCAATTCTGTGTAAGTGGAGAACTTTGGTTCTCCCCAGCGCTTCCTTTTCCCTTTATCCTTGCCCCCACCCGAGCTTTCGCCGAGTAGTCCTCCATCCTTAGTCATGTTTACTTCCTTTGACCTCTTGTCCAAACATGCATCCTCTTGTCGAAGAAATCTTTCAGCTTCATGAAAGAATTCCCCAAGATCCAATGGTGGGTCCCGTACCAACGATACTTTGAAATCCGAATTATCTCTGACTCCTGATACCGCAGCCATCAGAACCATTGATGGATCTGGCCGATCCACTGAAGCAACTGCTGCATTAAATCGAGTTAAGAATGTCCTGAGCGATTCATCTGCCCCCTGTTTGACTGACGTTAGCGTCATCATGGTCTTTGGCCTTTTTATGTGAACTCGAAATTGACTTAAGAACTTGTCCACCAGTTCTGTTCATGTTCCAATGGATCCATCCTCCAGCTGTCTGAACCATATAGCAGCAATATCAGTCAAGTATAGGGGTAAACATCGGGCCATAACCTCCTCCGTTGCCCCCAACACTTCCATATGCCTAGTGTACCTCATCAAGTGGTCGGTGGGATCCGTCTTCCCGTTGTATACTTCCAGAGTGGGTAGTTTGAAATCGAGCAGATTCCTAGCTGTCCTGATGTTCCGGGTAAACAGACTTTTGTTAACTCCCTCTGAATCCCTGTTTTTCACACCTCCGCGAATAGTCCGCCAGATAATGTCAGCCAATCCAGTGTTTCCAACCAATCCAGACTGCCCCCCAAGTCCCCGAGGAAATTCTGGCACATATTCTTCATCACGTACTTCTGTATTCCTATCAACGTCAGACCGCGTAGCGTTATCCGGTATCCCTCCATGAACTGGTCCAGCATCACCTGGTGGTGTGCCCCCGAGTCTAGGTCCATCTAGATTGTTAGTTGTTTGTTGATTGGGAACTGCCCCCTACTGAATCACTCCATCTGTTCGATGGTTGAGTTCCCTTGGGCCAGTTCCAAGAACTTGAGCACCTGCAGTTCCTCGTTGTCCAAATTGCCTAAGAAGAGCCTGCATCATCTCCTCTTGCCGTTTCATCATCTACTCTTGCATAGAATTCATCATCACCTGCATCTCGTCCCGAGTTATGTAGATGGATGCATGATCCTCTCCAGCTCCAGAAGAGGCCGCTTGACTTCTTTCCTGATTGCTCCTTTCCACTGCTTGCTTCCTCGTTGGTGGTCTTGCCATTGCTTTCTAAGATCCAAGTTCCTAACTCCAAAATTCCCGAGTGTTTCAATTCTCAGTGAAAGCACCAAAGTGTTAGCGCCGAAATTGGTCACTAACCCCCAAATCCAGATGAAAGCACCAAATACCAGTCACAGCTCAGAGATAGAATGTATGTAGAGAGTAATAATGTGAAGAACAGTTAAAACTGAAATGAAAGCAGTAAAGAACAACAGATTTTATAGTGGTTCGGCTAACTCCGGCCTATGTCCACTCTAGAAGTTTGCTTTTTATTGCTGTAATAATCGATTACAGTTACAAAATGGCAGAGTTGCCTTAGCCTTAGAAAAGAGAAAGTAAGAGAGCAGAAAGAAGATCCCTCCCTTTTCACTGTGCCCCTGCCTCTCTATTTATAGACAAAGATGGGTTGGACTTCCCTGGTGGGCCTGGTAGCTGAATACCTCAGCCCAAATGGAGTGGTCTCCATATGCCGAACCATAGATGCCGAACGCTGAATGCCGAACGATCTCCTCATGCCGATCAGAAGTGAGGCCGAACACCCTGAATGCCGTGGGAGGCATTTTCGCCGAACGATACCGGAGGCCGATCCAGTGTATTCGTGCTGAACGATTGATTGCCAAACAAAACTTAGGCCGGACGATACTCTGGCCGAACGCTATCAAGGCCGAACCATCTCTTGGCCGAACGATACTTAGGCCGAACAATAGTTAGGCCGAACAATAGTTTATGACGAACAATTCTGCCATGCCGAACGTTCGTACATGCCGAACGTTATACCCTGCCGAACGTCTCTCGATGCCGAACGTTCCTTGATGTCGAACGCTTCCGAATGCCGAGAGCTTCCGAGATGGCGAGCGTATATTGACGCCGAACGCCACCTGGATGTCGAATGCTTCATGGAATGCCGAACCACTCATGTATGCCGGACGCTCTATGTATGCCGAGTACTCTTGAACGCTATTCGAACGTGAATGCCAGACGAACCATATGTGCCGAACCTCCATCATGCCGAACCATGTTTAATCCCGAACCATGTTTCCTAGACCCAAATTATAGTTGATTCATCTTTATCCAATCATATTTCCATCTTCCAAGCACATTGCATCATCCATCCATCCAGTCGACAGAATCCATCGTACACCAACCTCGACGAACGTGCAGTCGATTAAGTTAAACCCGCCTGTCCAAGGCCTTGTAAAAAGGAGGGTTAACAGCCCACAAATAAAAATCCATGAATTTTAGTTGCATTTATTTCAATGCCACTATAAATCCTTTTATTGCAGCGTTTCTCAAACGCCACCATAAATCTTTTGTAGCGTTTTAAAAACGCCACCAAAAGGTGTTTTGGCGCTACCAATAGAGTTTCCTACTTCACCCCTTACTCAATGCCACTATATGTATTTCTGTAGCGTTTTTGAAACGCTACTAAAAGTTGTTGATCATTTTGCACCATATTTTCATGTTATTATTTCCTGTTGATGGTCTATTTTGTTTCTACTATATCAATCAACAATCACTCACATAATCATCATATGTAAAAAATAAAAATAAAACATATTAATCATATAATCAAATAAGATATCCATAACCATTCTAATACAATAGTTTTTTGATAAAATGACCAAACTCACATACAATAACCATTCGTATACAAATTTACACACCTAGTACTAATAAAATGTTATACCAGACTGTGCTAACAAAACGCTTGATTACCCATAATTCTTGGTTGCATGCACAAGTAAAAGCTAGCACCATAAAAGTCCAACCTTGCTCTCTTCAGAAATCCGATGTCTGCACAAGTGAAAGCACAACATATAGTCAAATAATTATGTTAATTTGTAGGACTTCAAATCTAATATCAAACGTCTACAACATTATACGAGTATATCATATTATAAATAATCAAAGTTATAAACAAAATGAAATAAATAAATTCCAATCTTACAGTGATATATAAAATGTTGTTAAATTATTTATATTATTATTATTTATAAAATTTAGTTAACTTAAACTTAGTTAATTTTATAAAACTTGTTTAATTTTAACAAAGCCTGGTTAATTTTTATTAACTTGGTTAACTTAATTAACTTAATTTATTATTACTATTATTATTATTCAAACTCAGTTAACTTAATTATTAAATTTTATAAACTAAGTTAATTTATCATCATCGTTGTTATTTATAAATCTTTGTTAAATTAGTTATATTATTATTATTTATAAAATTTAGTTAACTTAAACTAGTTAATTTTAACAAAATTAGTTAATTTTTATTAACTTGGTTAACTTAGTTAATTTATTATTATTACTAAAACTCGGTTAATTTAATTGTATTATTATTATTATAAACTTAGTTAATTTTTATAAACATAGTTAATTCATCATCATCATCATAATCATTCTTATTATTTATAAAACTTTATTAAATTAGTTATATTATGATTTATAAAATTTAGCTAGCTTAAACTTAACTAATTTTAAAAAACTTGTTTAATTTTAACAAAACTTAGTTAATTTTTATAAACATAGTTAATTCATTATCATCATAATCATTGTTATTATTTATAAAACTTTGTTAAATTAGTTATATTATTGTTTATAAAATTTATAGCTTAAACTTAACTAAATTTATAAAACTTGTTTAATTTTAACAAAACTTAGTTAATTTTTATTAACTTGGTTAACTTAGTTAATTTATTATTATTATTATTATTATTAAAACAAGGTTAATTTAATTGTATTATTATTATTAGTATTATTATTAATAATATAAACTTGGTTAATTTTGTAAACATCGTAGGGCTGAACAAGAACTATAAAAAAAGGTCTGAATAAATACTATAAAAAAAGGTCTTGAAGCTAGAATTCTGTTTACAAGAAACACGATCTCAAATGCTGAAGTTTCACAGAGTAATCATCTTCATTTTTACAGGAAAAGTAAAAATTATTCAAAGCTGAATACCTCAACCTATCAAAAAACTTGTACATCATTCATAATAAATTTAAACAAACTGAACTTACTATCAAGGCGTGAGCATCATCAGATCTAGAAACACAGGAAACTAGGCAACTCAATTCAAATCCTCATCAGTGAACGTGTAATGTTGTTTGCATATAATAATCTCGAAATTTCATTATTTTTGAATCAAGCGCAGCAGAATTTGCACAAGTTAAACCTGCCAAATTCAATTGATAACTCTCAAGCATTAAATAATTGCAAGCACTCTAGATATGACCCAAACAATGACACAAATATCATTTGAAGAGATGCAGCACAGTATGTATCAGACCTTAGATCAGGGCGTCTCTCATTAACCAAGGTCAATGCCTTAGCTATAGAAATGTCTTTAAGCACATGGTACCTTTAAGAAAAACATAATAAGAGGCTGAAATATCCAAATGAAACTATACTTTCCAGAAACTCATTTAATTCAAACGCAAATTCAAAAAAATTATTTTGCAGTAAAAGTTGAAGTTCTTATTACCAGGAGCATCGTTGCAAAGCATGAATCCAAGCTTCCTTTATATAATTTAGTGAACTCGTGTCCCTCTTCTTATAACCAATTTTCAAGAAGTAAATGCATTTGTGATACAAACATGTCATTCAATACCTGTGAAATAGTCCTGAAACCAATATAAAAATGCTTGTCAAATGTTTGTTTCACATATTTGTGAAGGTTAGAACCAATGCCACTCGAGATCCTTTATACCAAGCTCTGTTACTTTCCGATTTTATAGAAAAATGAGCATATCCTGACTTGCTTAACGCAAAATTAATATTAAAGGATGACGTATTGAATATATGAATCAATTGTATACCTGACATATATTTACCAACATAAGTACTTGTCTCATACTATCTTGAATTCCAAAACATAAACTTTATGTTTAATAAGAAAGTTTAATGGTATGTCAGGTATGACTATCCTGACATATATGTTGAATATTTATTACCTCAAGATGCTTTCGAGAGCCTGATGCACAATCCAAAGAGATTCAGATTTCAGATTTACATTGTATACTCTGCATACGGTTTGATCTGATTTATTATACCTAAAGCAATAACATAACATGTCATTGTTATCCAATATAAATAACGTTGTAGCCACTAGGCACATAAAAATCATATACCGAAAAGAATGAAACTGAAATTGACTCTCCATTGGCTTTACTGCTATCCTTTTCAACTTATTTATTCACATATTAACCACTTAATATAATACTTAAAGATGTGTGTCTTACTCTAATAACTTTAAATGAGCAATTCATATAATTATAAGTGGAAATTTGCTCAGGAACAAATTTAAATTTAATTTTTTCTCCAAGGACAACTGACTTCATTTTACTCTTGAAGAGCGCATTTTTCTACTTGATTACCACTAAGGCCAAAAGAATTGTTATAAACCAAGAAATGAACTAATTTGCTGAAATGGATTTATGGTTTGTTTCTGGACTGTGTTCGCTAAATCAAGAAACAAAAGTTATGGCCTACAGACTATATTATTTCTAAAACGTGTGCTTAAACAACGAAAAAAGACCTATAATTATAATACCCAACTGCAATTAACAGAATACTTACAATTAACAAAAAACTGTTAATGAGTGTTATGAATCACCTACATCCTAAAAAATCACAAAAATGGAATGATAAAATAAAGCAATCGAGGGATATCTAACAAAAGGAGAATCGATTTCGATTCTGAGAAGATTCTCTCAACTTCGACCGAAATAAAGCTTTCCTCTGAGCTTTTTCATCCTTTAGTATTACTAAAAATCCTAATTTCCAGAGAATCAAATGAAAGGAGAAGTGGCTTATAAATGTTGGGATTTAAAAGGAGCAGTTGCACAAAAATGCCATTTTACTTCAGGTAGAAATAGAACAAGTTTTCTGAGAACAACTAGAACAGATAGAAATAGAACATGTTTTAACCTATCATACTCTTGAAACTGGTGTAAAAGTTACCTAAGAATTTCTAATGCGATATTGGTGCTGATCTAGGTTATTAGCGCATGACTATGTCGAAATCCAAATCTAGGGTTTGTAGCCTTTGACAAGCCCAAGAACGGAGGCGAGGAAGAGTGGATAGGATGGAGATAGGTTGGATGAGAGGGAAAGGTTGAGAAAGGGATGATATTGGAGAAAGAGATAGGGAAAAGAGGAGATGACAGGAAGCGGCTGCAATCTAGGCTCACCATTATTTTGGTGGCGGAGTTCATCCGAAACAAGTTGAGGAAATGTTAAGTGGAGAAAATGGTGATATTAGCGGACTAAAAGAGATTCACCGAGATTTCAATGAAAAGTTGGCGGCAACATTTTGGTGGCATTTGTTTTTTTGTTTTACTCTTCTAAAATTTTCAATTGTTGCATTAGCTTTCAAACGCTACTAAATAATGCAACCAATAACAAGATTTCTTATAGTGTTTGGTCTTGATTTTAAGAGCATTTTGTAATTATTTGTTTTGAAAATGCTTACCTTTTTTTCTTTTGCACCATCGGTGTTGATGTGGCTGGAGTACCTTTAATAACGAGTTCAACTTTTGAGGTTTTCAAAGATGCTAAGTTGCTAACTTCCACTTTAATATATTTATTATTATTATCATGAAGTCTTAAGTTCTTTTTAATTTGTTGTTGCCTTGTTTCCTTAGTTATGAATATTCATGAACACCACGACCTCAACATTCTGACCAACTAATACAAAATAACAAAAAAAATTGTTAACTGGAACTTTGTTTTAAATGGATTATTGCTTTGATTGATTATAACAACATTATTCTTATATATATATGCTTTGTGAATGCTTATCTTGTTTTCATTTGCCCAATCAATTCTAGTATGTAGTTGGAATGAAGATTCATTTTGATGGACAAAGAACTTTTTCTAATGATTTCTACCTTTTGAGGTACTCAGAGCTTCTGCTAGCAACCTTTCTTTTTTCAAGGATGGAAAGAAGCAGTTAATTCTGGAGACTGCAGTTAATTCTAGAGAAAGAAGCAGGAAGAGTATTTAAAAGATGGAAAGAAGGAAAAATAGTTTTCGCACCTACATACAAATACTCCCATAACTCTGATTCATATGCTGGAGAAACTGTAAAATCCAAACAGAAACATTGAACCCCTGCATGGTGATTACATAACCACACTGTGTATACATATACCAAATACATTACAATGTTAATTGCGAACTTTGGTACCAAATACATTACATTGTGTATACATATACCACATTGCGATATAGGAGCAATGGAGCAAGACAAACCTGAAAGGCAAGAAGACATAACAAAGGTTCAAGGTACACAGTAATTTACTTTCTTTCTTTTTTGTCAAGCTAACTTTGGTGAAATAAACTTATGATATCTAGTATTTTTTTCATACGAAAGGTGAAATCAGTTTGTGGAATGACCGATTTAACAATCTGAGTATAGAAAGAAGAGTAGTCCTAAATGATTAGCTGGACTTGAAAGGTAAGACCATAAAATGTCTACCACAGAAGTTGAGCTGTACGAAAAAGGATTATCAATTTTTGTTTTCTATTTTCTACAGGAAATATCCATGCATTTTGTCGGATACGTCCTTTACAAGACAAGATACATAGGCTTGAATCACATATTGTAACTTCTGATTCCAGCAAAGTGATATTGATGACTGCCAAATCTAAGAATAAACAGTATTGCTTTGACCAGGTTTTTCATCCAAGCTCCACACAAGGTAGCAAAAATTCTGTTTGTATCTATGTTATAATCACTAAAATTCAGTGCTAAAACACATTGTAATTATGAACTAAGACTGCTTTATAGAGGAAGTATTTATTGAGATAGAGCCAGTTATCAAATCTGTTGTGGATGGATATAATATTTGCATATTTGCATCAATGCAAACAGGCACCGGTAAAACATTTACTATAGTGAGAAACTCTATAACATAAAGTTTTCTTCTTTAAGACCAATATTTTTTTGAACAATAACCATTTCTCTCTGACATTTCTTGATAACCATAATGTTAGGCGCGCTAAAATTTGGAGTATGCTGAAACATAGACATGGAAAAACCGAA
Organism: Allium fistulosum; assembly: GCA_030737815.1. Taxonomy (NCBI): domain Eukaryota; kingdom Viridiplantae; phylum Streptophyta; class Magnoliopsida; order Asparagales; family Amaryllidaceae; genus Allium; species Allium fistulosum. The sequence goes on from CM060907.1 coordinate 561,696,094, forward strand.
CATGTAAAAGAATACTGAAACAGTTGAAACATGATAAAGCCTAGTGTTGGGAGGTAGGAAAGCTGAAGATGCACAAAGCATATAGAAGATTGCTCACTAACATTTGCTATTAAAAGGTATGTTTTTATGCTTCAAAATGTGTGTGTGTGTGTGTGTGTATGATATCTTGGAGTATATATTGTGATATCCGATATAAATCCGATCTTGTTTTGATAACGTATATATATATATAGGGTGTGCGTGAAAGCACTAACCGCGCAAAGGAGATGCTGTCATATTTTGAATAATAATAATAATAATAAATTATAAAATATTACCGAAGTTAACTAAGTTTTCTAAAAATTAACTAAATTTATATAATGATAATAATAATTTAACTAAGTCAATTAAGTTTTATAAATAATAATAATAATAAATTATAGAACATTAACCAAGGTGACTAAGTTTTATAAAACGTAACTATATTTATAATAATGATAATAATAATAATAATTTAACTAAGTTAATTAAGTTTATAAATTATAATAACAAAAAATTAACTAAGTTGTTAATAATAATAATACTAATAACAACAATGATAAATTATAAAATATTAATAATGTTAATTAAGTTTTATAGAAATAAAATAAATTTATAATAATGATAATAATAATATAACTAAGTTAATTAAGTTTTGTAAATAATAATAATAATAAATTAACTAAGTTATTATTAATAATAATAAATCATAAAATATTAACCATGTTAACTAAGTTTTAAAAAAATTAACTAAATTTAAAATAATGATAATAATAATTTAACTAAGTCAATTAAGTTTTATAAATAATAATAAATTAGCTAAGTAAATAATAATAATAACAACAACAATAAATTATAAATAAGTTTTATAAAAATTAGCTAAATTTATTATTATAATAATAGTAATAGTAATAATAATAATAATAGTTAAACTAAGTTAACTAAGTTCTATAAATAATAATAAAAAGTTAACTAAGTTTTATAAAAATTAACTAAGTTTATAATAATGATAATAATATTTTAACTAAGTTAATTAAGTTTTTTAAATAATAATAATAATAAATTAGCTAAGTTAATAATAATAACAACAATAATAAATTATAAAATTTTAACAAAGTTAACTAAGTTTTTTAAATGTTAGCTAAATTTATTATAATAATAATAATAATAGTAGTTAAAATAAGTTAACTAAGTTCTATAAATAATAATAATAATAAGAAGAAGAAGTTAATTAAGTTTTATAAAAATTAACTAAGTTTATAATAATAATAAATTATAAAATATTAGCCAAGTTTACTAAGTTTTATAAAAATTAACTAAATTTATAATAATAAGAATAGTAGTTTAACTAAGTTAACTAAGTTTTATAAATAATAATAATAATAATAAATTAACTAAATTTTATAAGAATTATCTAAGTTTATAACAAGAACAAAAACAATTACAAGTTTATGACAAATAATTCAATTTGGTTAAAGCATTTGAACGTTTTTCTTTCTTGATATAACAACTAGTTTACTCGATGTGGAACTATTTTGTTATGAAGATAATAAAATGTTTATTACATTGATATATGATAAAATATATTTCATTCATGATCATAAATAATTTATAGTATGTTAAGGATAATTATTAGATGTAATCTTAACTATATTCTATGAAAATGTATTATTTAATCTATAGATAAGCCATGACACATACAAATTAGATAGATAAACTTAATTTTACAATTAGCTTGTACATAGTCACACTGTGATAAATATTTACATCAATTATTTTTTGAACATAGAATACATCTACACTATTAGAGAATTCATGCCATCACGGTTTTCTAAGCCATATCCACCAGAGTCTCTTGATGGACCCAAACTAAATTTAGGGTATTTTGCTTTGGATAAGAACTTTAGGTGAATCTGGGATGTTATATTGGTAATACAGAGTGAAGTGAATGATAATCTTGTCTTTTTAACTAGTTGCACACTATTTTACACTTGAATTTTAGTTTTTTAAGTCAACTTTCTTTTTAATCGGATCAAATGCTTTGGTTTTTTGAGTTAGTAGTAAATGAAAAGTAGAAAGAGAAATGATAACGGTATATGTGAAAATTGACATGATAATGGATCACTGTCTGTATCTCATTTCCTTTTTGGCTTTTATATAATAAATTCTTATTTGTTCTCTTCTACTGCTGATCTCTATTGCCTTTTTTCCCTATAGTCATATTGGACTTTTGAAGGAGACGAGCTTGGACTTTCCATGATTTATATTTACTCTTTTAGCAAGCTCTTTCTGTAAGATTTTATGTCGTTGACATTTGTGCTTGAAACATTGTTTATGAAATGTTGTATATGACTAAATTTTATGGTGTAGGAAATTAATGCATCTTTAATTATATTTATTTGTTATAACTGCTTATAATATCAGATTATATATATTAGTGTTTTATAAATTGAGCTGTTTTTAATACATTATTCATGGTTTATATAATTGTTTTAAAACTTCTGTAGTAGTTGTAAAATGTAGAAAAAACGTTGATATACCGCAGCGTTTTAAAAAAGCTGCATAACTTGCTTTTGCAGCATTTCTAAACTACTGCTATATTACCGGTTCTCCTAAAGTAATGATGTTAGAATGCGTTGCCAAAACGCTGCTAAACGATTTTGCAGCATTCAATTACCACTGCAAAATACTGCAGCGTTTTTTAAATGCATCAATAGCCATTTATATCGCAACATTTCAAAAACGATGCAAAATTTCCTAACTCTATTGCAGCATCATATTAGGCAGCGTTCTTCAAAATGTTGCTTTTGATTATGGCAGCACTTTTAAAACGCTGCGAAAGGTCCTTTTTCTTGTAGTGTATGCTGGTGCTTTGAAGCATACCGAGTACGAGAGCTATTTAGCAATTGAGAATGGAGCTTTGACAAAACAATTTAGAACCATGACAAATGACATTTTTTGTTGAATAGAGACGCTAATATGGTAGAAGCCTCGATGATTGACCCGTTGGTTATAACGGTCATGATTGGCCCTGCTATTGTATGAAAGAGCTGGTTGACTATGGGAGTTTGATCAACATTCCATTCAAAAAAGCCTATGACCAGATGCTTTTGGAGGGCAATGACTTGAAACCATGTAAATCTCGGATCCAGGGTTTTAATGGGACAACTACAGAACTAGTCGGATATATGGAATTACCGGTGGTTCTTGAAGAGGGCAACCGCAGGCGAGTGTGGGTCGTTCCTTTTATTGTGTTGGATATTTACTCTTCTTATAATGCATTTTTGGGCCGACCGTCCATGGCTGAATTTAGAGCAACTATATCTTCCAAGTGTTTGACGCTTAAATTTCCTATGGAGAATGGTATGGGAGTAGTGCACGGAGATCAAGGCTTAGCCGTGATTGTTATGTCGGCGAGCTAAGGGAGGCGAGGCGAAGAGAGAAAGGAAAAGTTGTAGAGGGGACCCTCTGCATCTTGGCTTTAGATTCATAGCAACCACTGCCTGGGCCCTGGCTTGGGCAGCACAGTCGCTTCTATAAGGATATGGATCCATGAAAAGAGCTAGAAAGTGGAAGAGTAGCTCCAGCCGAAATGACGATTAATGTCCCTGTCGGTCGGGATGACCCAACATGGATCCTAAAAGTTGGATCACAGCTTGGTGTAAGGGTGATAAAGGAGTTAATTGGTTTTCTCTGGGAAAACCTAGATGTGTTCGTCTGAGCGCACTATGATATGTATGGGATCTCACCGGAGAAAGTGAGCTATGCAATGAACATATATCCCAAACGCATTCCTGTGAAGCAGAAGCACCGCAACCTAGGTTTGGAGATATCCATTGCACTCAAAGAAGAAGTGGAGAAGCTGAAGGATAATGGCTCTGTCTGTAATGCCTTATACCTGGAATGGGTATCCAATCCAGTCATTGTGAAGAAGGCTAATGGAAAATGGAGGACGTGTGTTAATTATTAGACTTGAATAAGGCGTGCCCGAAGGACAGCTTCCCGCTTTCATGGATTGATCAGTTGGTGGACTCAATAGTCGGACATGAATTGCTTTCATTCATGGATGCGTACTCTGGAAACAACCAGATTCCAGAGAAGGCACTTTTAGGCTAGCAACAGTTGATGAGGTCTCACTCCAGAGGGCATGAAACAGCAAGCACTTACGATGTTATTTTACTTAGAAATAAATTTATAAGGCCAAGTAATAAGATAGAACCTTTTGTTTCCCGTCTTCAATAAATGAAATGGCTTTCCTGATCTGTGTCTCTATCTTTACATAGTTTAAGAGTTCTATAATGTGACCGACTCGAATGAATCTGCATGTGTGCACTGTAGGTTTGCAGGTACTCGGAGATAGTGCCAACCAAACTTCCACGACCCATGATCGAACCTTAAATTTCAATCACTCTCGGTGTTCTGAGGTCAATACCAGCTAATTCTTGCCCTTGACATGGGGGCATGAGTATAAACTTGAAATGGATGCGATGCGACCGTCCATACGCTAACTCTCGCCCATTATATGAGGGCAGGAGTATAAATCGAAAGGAACATGATATGACTGTTCATCCATTAACTCTTGTCCTTGAATCGAGGGCAGGAGTATAAACCTGAGAAGGGATGTGATTCGACCGTTTGTCACTCAAACCTCGTCTTTGGATTGAGGACAAGAGTATAAACCTAGATGTGATTTGACCATCCATCCGCTAACTCTTTCCTTTGCAATAGGAACATGAGTATAAGTCCAAAAAGGACATGATTTAACCATCCATTAGCTAACTCTTGCCCTGGATGTAAGGGTAGGAGTATAATTCAGAATGAATGTGACATGGTGTAACACCCCATATTTTTAGTAACGTTATTTAGGATATTTAATTAGTAAATAAAATAAAAAATGTGTTGATTAATGGATTGAGATTTGTGATTAAATTAAAGTGTAGCCATGCCATATTAATGAGTAGATAAATGAAGTAAAATGGACTTAAGTGTTAGGAAATAGGGGAGGGCAAAATAGGAAAAAGGGATTTCCCAATACCCTAATCCCTTAGGGAAAATGAATACACATTCATTTCATTTTACCACAAACGAAAACATCAAAACCAAGGCCAGCCACCATTATCAAAGGAGAAGAAGAGAAAGCTAAAGTTTTCAAGTGGAAAATCAAATCAACTTAATTAAGATCAAATCTCACATCTTTAAACACAAAGCTAAGGTGAATAATGACTACATCTCACTGTTATATATGTTTTCGGTTTTAAGATGAAACCCGAATTTATCTTGCATGATTTAGCCATGTTTTAGAAGAGCAAAATGTTTATATATACTTGTTGATGATTCATGCATATTTATATAGATTTTTATGATATGTTTGACATGAAAACCCTATTAAATGACATCCAATTGCCTTGCGAATTTAAATGTAGATCAGCAATAATATTTTAGAGGTGGGTTTCAATTTTCATATTTTTCTGAATTAATGTGGATTTTATATTTATTTTCTAATGAAGAAAATGATTTATTGGGTTATGAATTATTTACGGCAAAATAAATAATTATTTGGGTCTGAAATTTATATATGTTAGAAAACATATTGTTACCCCGCCTTTTGGACAAGGCCGGGATATTAACAAATTAGCTAAAAAAGATGGATATCAGGATTAGAGATCGATTAGAAAACAAGGCTATGATTGATACTGTTAATACTGGACCAAGCTCCAATCAAGGTGGGATCGATAAGGAATGATAACAAGGCTTGGTGAGGCTACCTTTCAAATTTCAAGTTAATCGGAGTTTGTACACTCAAGTTATGGATGGATCAATATTGGTGAGGAATGGTCTCGTATCGATACGTTCATATCGATGATTGAGGTGTTTGGTTTGGATCGATCGGTCTTCGGATCGATACATCTCGTATCGATGCACTTTGTATCTATCAGTTGACTCTAGGGTGAATTCAAGGTGATGGATGTGGATTTAGTATCGATTGGATGGTTGGATCGATTCATATTAATGGCTTTCGTCGATCAAATGACGTGGCTTCGGATCGATACGAAGAAAGGACGTTGGATGGATTCGAAAGGCATGGATATGAAGCAACAGTTAAAGGGATTTGGAGAAGCATTTCGTATTGATCCCTTATTGATTGATACGAAGGACACACACGAAGGGACTGGATGGATACGGCAAAGAATGTTGGTACACTTCGTATCAATCACAGTTGGGATCGATACGAGGAATAAAACAAATCGATGGATACGAAGGGTAGCTACATTGGATGGATCCGAAGGCACACTTCGTATTAATCGATACGAATCGGTCAAGGGAAGAAGCGCTCAACATGGATCACCGCGTGAAGCTCGGATCGATGCGAAGGCTACAGATATGGAGACTGATGGATACGTGGTCGGTGGGTACGAAGCCTTCAACCTTCTTGCAAACTAGATCTTGGATCAATCATAACTCTCAAACTACAAGTCCAAACGTCACGAAATTTTCACAGGAGCTTCCATATCAAATCAAGAGCTCACCTGATCGATCGCAGCTCCATTGGGGCTAATTTGGATCGATACAAACGTAACATGGATCGACCTTAGATCGATCCCAAACCACTCCAGATCGATCTGGTGGGCCCACCTATGCATGAGAAGAGGTATTTTGAGGTTCGAGGGTGATATTTCCAGATCTACTCCTATAAATAGCACCCCTATGCCTACTGAAAAAGGACTTTTGGCTCTTCAGCGTTGTTACTCTGCTGAAACTCCATTGTAACTTGAGTGGTATTGATTGTATTGTTGTAAATCAGTTGAGAATCATCAATAAACAGCAAACTATTCAAAGTGGACATAGGCTACAACACCAAACCGTTATAAATCTTGTGTCTTCTCTTACTTTCTTTCATTTTAATTTTGTTATTTCTTCATTTTTACTCTTGATATCATTTGGATCTGAGATCTGTGTTTGGATATTGAGGATTTGTGTGTAAACACTGGTGCTTTCACTACTTTTGGGGTTTGTGAACAATTTTGGCACAAACACATATGGAAAAGGATTTTCTGGAACTTTTATAGAATTTTCCTAAGTGTTTTGATGAATATATAAAATTATTTAAGGTATGGGACTTAAATGTTTTATATATTTTATTAAGGCAAAGGAGTATTTTGTAAAATAAAATTATAATATATTTCTAAAAATATTGGCAGCACTTTTGAAAAAGGTATTTAGCAATCAATGAAATTTTGGCAAACAATAGCAGGTTAGTTAAAAAGTTTCTCTTTTAAGTTAAAAACAAATATAACATGTTTTTAGCATGTTCTGCCACTTTCGGCACAGGGGTTTCGACTACGACGTTTTGCCACCAATGGTTTCGAAACCAATGCCCACGGTATCAAGCTACTCGGTACGTAGCACATTGGATAAAGGCGAAGGGTACTTATTCGAAACGCTAGGTTCCGAAGGGGTTAGAGTATGCCTTGTTTTAAAATAAAAGGTAGCCCCTGCTTTGCTTTCGAAAGGTTAAGTTTCGATTCAGTTGGCTTTCGACAGGGTCAAATATTTTAAAAGGAAAGGTACCGAATGGGTTGCACTCTTTTATTTTAAGTAATGCTTTCGAAGGGGTCGAAACCCCTAGCTGTCGCATTTCTACCTTTCGAAGTCAATGGTTTCGAAAGGTATACTTTGATTTTAAAATTAACCACTTCTCCAATGCTTTCGAAGCGATGGTTTCAACACCGTCACTTCTTCACTTAGGAATAGGTTTCGAAAGGAAGGCTTTCGATTTAGATGTTTTAAAATGACCCGTTTTATTCTGATTGAAGTATAACCCAAAGGTTTTTAAAGAGTTGGTTTAAATGGTTTCGAAAGGTGTTTTTCCACATGTTTTAAATTGAACCCAAGTGCTTTCGAAAGGTTTGAGTTTCTAGAAGTTTGATGCTTTTGAAAGGTATTTAAAACGGTTTCGAAGGGGTGGTTCCCAAAAGGGTTTCGAAGGAGTTGAAAGGTGCTATGTTCTGATGGTTACGAAAGGGTTGAAATGGAAGGTTTTTCATGGTTTTCTAAAGGCAATATTTAGAAGTGTTTTAAGATACGATGTCTAAGTTTTAAAGCTTTTGAAAGGAAAGTTTTCAAAGTGTTCGAAAGGGTTTTTAGAATGGTTTCGAAAGGGAGGATTTGGCCTTTCGGCCTAGATAAATAAAGGGTTTTACTTGGTTTCGAAAGAGATGCTTTCTATGGTTTCGAAAGGGGTACTTTCAATAGGATCGAAAGGGGTACTTTCAAATGTTTAAAGGTTTTCATCAACAAAGATTTGAGTAAAGTATATATCAAGGTGATTTTGAGTAAAGCATAAAGTATATGTATTTTCCTTGTATGAGTTTGATTTAAAGATTTTAAATCAATTTGAGAAAAGGTTTTCAAGGAAAATTTTTGGAAGAAATCCCTAAGTAAAATGGCTCGGATATTAGAATACCAGATGAGACTAGTATAGGGTCGTGCCCTATACATTAGCTATTGGCCCCAGCTAGTTTAGGCCAAAATTCTAGTATGTAGAGCTTTGTCATAGGTAAGACTAAAATTATGATTACACATAGAAGGGAATATATGTTTGTATACAGATAGGTTATTGGTGAGCCCGTAAAACCATTAGGATCAGGCGACCCTGGAAGTTGTTAAGTTAGGGACGGACCATCCAGAAGAGAAGTATTTAATAGATAGTTAAGGATACACAGTCCAAAAGAGGTGCATCTAACAGATGTTAGATTATTTTGTTATTTTGTCTGATAGGCCCGAGTCAGCCAAAGGTTAATAGTCTGCAAAACAAAACTAAAGTGCTTGAATAGATAGTTCTTTTATTACCTGATATGTATGTTTACATAATGATGCTTTACAATATTTAACCAGTTTTGGTTGTAGGAAAAAATTTGCAAAAGATATATTTTAAAAAGATGTTAGCGAGGGGAAACCCATTCCGCTAAGCGGTGTGGTCTCACTTAATATTAATAACCGAGATGTATACTATTATTCACACCAGGCTTTATGTCTGACTCGAAGTTTATGTTTTCCCCTTAAACTCTCGGGGTGCTCAAAATTGATTTGAGTAGGCTGAGGGTTGAGATTCTTTTAGTAGGATGACGAATAAAGCTATTGGAGGTGAGCAGGAGGCTAACGGATAGCTATTTAGAAGTTGTAGTTCTTTGTTTTGTGTTTATTTCCGCTGCGTATGTATTAAGTCAATTATGACTATATGACTCTAATCATCCGAAGGGGCATCTTCATATGTTGGTCTTCGCATATTTTGTAATAAGTATATTTTATAATTGCCTGGGAAACGTTTTGGGATTTTGTAATATGAATATGGAACATGTGTTTTGAAATGTAATGGAAAATTTCTGTTTTGGAAATTTGTGATTTTTTTCATATTCAAGCGCTTCTGATATTATAGATACCATTAACATAGCCATATTTAGTCGCCGAAAGTTAATATTATAGATGACTACAGCATCTGTAGCGCTTAGCTTTGGGCCTCTAGATGGGGGATGTTACAACTTGGTATCGGAGCATAGGTTTATGAAATATTTTAACTAAAAATGATTTTTGAAAGCATAATCCCTAGGAATTAGAGTTAAGATCGGGGTATGGGATGACGCTATAGTTATGTACTTGTATTTGCTATCTATAAGTAAACGCTTTATTTCTAGACTCCTATCTTTGTTAGGCTATTCTTCTGTATCTCACGAGGCTTGAATACAGATATGGACGGAAGAAGAGGCAGAGTTATTCTAGGAGGAGACAACACCACCACAAATGGAAATGCCCGACCAAAGGCTAGAAGAGGTCAAGGTCAGGCTTGGGCTGAGAATGTTGGTGATGGGGTTGCCCAAGTGAACATGGGAGCCATGTATCAGTTTTTCGTGAACATGATGCAAGCTGGAATCGCAGTTGGAGTTGTTGGAGGGAATTGGAGGATGAGTTCAGGAAGCTCTGATGGCCAACCAGTATGCTAATTTGAGCAAAGACTATGCTAGGCCTGGGGGAAAGCCGTTTATTGGAACTAAGGATGTTATCGAAGTGGAAAATTGGCTACTACATTGTGAAAGGATTTTTGCTGACTTAGGGCTCAATGATGAGCAGAAAAGAAGACTTGCTTCAAGACAGCTTTAGGGAGTTGCTTTGTTTTGGTGGAATACTATAACTGCTGGTGTAGATGAAGAGACTATGACATGGGCAGAGTTTAGGAGGAGGTTTCAAGAAAGGTTCATGTTAGTAATGGCGCAGTCTGTGTTGGTTAGAAACTTTGCTGAGCTTGAGCAAGGGGAGATGTCAGTTCTGGAGTATGCTAGTAGATTCAAAGAGTTAGCCCGATATGGTTATGCCATTGTTGACACGGTGATGAAAAGGAATGAAAAGTTTATTAGAGGTTTGAAGCCAGAATTGGCGAGGTCTACTTTGCCATACATTAGAGACCCATGTTATGTGGTAGTGGAAATGACGTTGAGACATGAGGAGATGTTAGCTTGTTTGGAGAAGAATGAGAAGGAGGTCCAAGTTGGACAGGGCCAAAAGAGAAAGTTTTTCCACAAGAAGAATGCTCAGAAAGGAGGGGTAGCAAAGAAAAGAAAGTCTAAGGTGGTCTGTTATAAGTGCAACAAGAAAGGACATTATGCTCATGAGTGTCGTACTGGAAAAGGAAAAGGAATGGAGGTGATTGGAAAGAAGAACATTAGTCGTTTCAACTGTGATCAAGTTAGGCACTACAAGAACCAATGCAAAGAGCCAGCTAAAGGAGATAAAGGCCAAGTGTTTGCATTGGAGCCTGCTACTTCAAAGCCGGCAGTGTAGGAGAAAGGAAAAGCAGTATTAAGAGGTATGTTTCAGATCCATGATATATTTGTTAGCATTTTATTTGATACTCATGCATCACATTCTTTTATATCTCGATGTTGGTAGATAAACTTAACCTAGAACCCACATATTCAATTACTTCCTTAAGAGTTGCAAATCTGATAGGTGGGTATGAGACACTGGGATGAAGTGTGACCACTTAGAGTTCGAATTGCTCGGTTACACCTTTGTTTGCAGTTGCACGTATTTGACTTTGTAGGGTTCAGAATTATATTGGGAAAGGGTTGGTTAAGTAAATACGATGCAATGATATTTTGCCTAGATAGGAAAATATCACTTAGACACTTGGATTGTAGTGATCCGATAGTTTATACCATAGAAAACCCAAGCTGTGAGGTGAATGCTTTGTTGGGTGTTATGGAGTTAGATGATGAGTTGAATCGCATTTTCATAGTTAGAGAATTCACAGATGTTTTTGAGCCGGTAGTTGGATTCCGCCGAAGCGAGCCATTGAGTTTTAGATTGATTTAGTGCTTGGAGCAGAACCGGTAAGTAGGCTACCAAGCAAAATGAAGCCAACAAAGATGAAGGAGTTAAAAGCTTAGTTGATAGACTTGGAAGGTAAGAGTTTTATATACCAAGTAGTTCGCCTTGGGGAGTAGCCGCAGTATTTGCTAAGAAGCCGGACGGATCGTTAAGGCTATGTATAGATTATCGTAAGCTGAATGAGAAGACGATAAAGACTTGATATCCATTGCCAAGGATTGATGATTTTTTCGATCAATCGAGTGGATCCAAGATATTCTCTATGTTGGATCCGGCGATAGGATTTCATTATCTTAGAGTGGCAGAAGATATGGATCATACGAATGGTTAGTTATGCCGTTCGTGCTCACTAATGAGCCGACATTCTTTGTGGATTTGATGAACCGGATTTTCCAAGAGCACTTGGATAGGTTCATGTTGGTATTTCTAGATGATATTCTGATATACTCTAAGGATGAGAGGGAGCATGAAGTTCATCTTAGAGTTGTGCTTGAGATGCTAAGGCAGCATCACCTAAAGGCAAAGTTTTCGAAGTGCCATTTTGGAAGAAAGAAGTGAAGTTTCTTGGTCATGTAGTTTCGAAGAAAGGATTATCAATTGATCTAGAAAAGATCGAAGCTATTAATAATTGGAAGAGACCAGAAATGGTAACGGAGATAAGAAGTTTCCTTGGATTGGCGGGATATTATCGTGGGTTCATAAAGGATTTCTCGCGAATAGCAACGCCGATGACCAAGCTAACACGAAAGGATGTAAAGTTTGTGTTGACCGAATAGTGTGAGGAAGCATTCCAGAGCTTGAAGCACATGTTGACCGATGCACCTGTGTTGGTGGTTCCGGAGGGGAATTAAGATTTAGTTGTTTATACTGATGTGTGTGGTACTGGGTTGGGAGTTGTACTAATGCAGAGGGGTAAAGTGATTGCCTACGCTTCTAGACAACTTAGACCGCATAAGGTTAGGTATCTGACGCATGACTTGGAGTTAGCAGCAGTTATATTTGCATTGAAGATGTGGAGACATTACCTTTTGGGAGAGAGGTTTGAGCTCTATACAGATCATAAGTCATTGAAGTACTTGTTCTCTTAGAAGGAGCTGAACATGAGACAACAGAGGTGGTCGAAGTTTTTAGCCGCTTATGATTTTGGAATAGAGTACAGACCAGGGAAAGGCACCAAGGTTGCATATGCGCTTAGTAGGAAGCATCTGAATGTTGTGTTGGCCATGATAGCAGAATGGACAGACTTAGAAACCTTGATAGCTTGTAGAGTGCAGTGGAGTCTGAGACTGGGTCTAGTAGAGAAGGTGCTATGTTGTCTTGTTTAGAAGTCCGACCAGTAATGATTGAGAAGATTGCTTCTAAACTGGTGGAGGATCCAGTGTTAGCTGAACGGATCAGAAAGTTGAAGGATGGAACGGAGAGCGATGACTTGAAAGATTTCAGTCTTGACTAAAGTGGACGTTAAGAAAGAAGGGTAGATTATGTGTTCCGAATGTGGGTGACATAAGAAAGGAAGTCTTTGAGGAATTCCATCGTTTGAAGTTCACTATTCATCCAGGAGGAACAAAGATGTCTCAAGATATGAAGAGAAGTTTCTTCTCGGAAGGCATGAAGAGGGATGTTGGCTTATTCATGAAACAGTGTTTGAACTGTCAACAAGTGAAAGCCGAGCATCAGAAGCCAAGTGGATTCCTTCAACCACTAGATATTCTGGTATGGAAGTGGGATTCTATTTGTATGGATTTTATCGATGGGTTTCCAAGATCTAGTAGAGGGAATGAAAGTATATGAGTCATAGTGGATAGATTGACCAAGAGTGCCTATTTCATTCCAGTTAAGTCAAATAGGATGGCACATGTATTGGCAAAGTTATTTATGAAGAACGTGGTTAGACTGCATGGAATTCCTAGTAGTATTGTTAGCGAAAGAGATTCCTTATTCACTAGCGAAGTCTCGAAGAGTCTATAGGAAATTTTAGGAACCAAGCTCAAGATGAGTACCGCTTACCATCCGCAGACCGGTGGGAAAATGGAAGGGGTTAACAAGATCTTGGAGGACTTGTTGCAAGCTTGTGTATTGGATTTTGAGGGATCATGGGAAGACCATCTACATTTAGTCGAGTTTATGTATAACAACAGTTATCAAACTAGTATAAGGATGGCATCGTTTGAGGCTTTGTATGGAAGACCATGCAAATCCCATGCATGTTGGTTAGAGACTGGAGTTAGTTGGTCCTTGGTCCTGATTTGGTAAAAGAAGCAGCATAAAAATTGAGCTGATAAGGGCGAGAATGAAGGAAGCTCAGTCTAGGCATAAAAGCTATGCAGATAGAAGACGAAAAGATTTAGAGTTCTCTGTTGGAGATCATGTTTTTGTCAAAGTATCGCGGATGAAAGGTGTTATCAGCCTCGGGAAGACGGGGTAGTTGGCACCAAGGTTCGTAGGACCATTTCCTATTTTAGAAAGGATTGGGAAACTCGCTTATAGATTAGAGTTACCAAGTATTTTGACAAGGGTCCACGATGTTTTCCATGTATCTCATCTGAGGGAATGTGTTAGGGATCCAGACACTACTATAGCACCGGCTGTGTTAGAAGATTTAGTAGTGGAGCTAGACATGACTACAGTTAGGAAGCCTATCCGGATAGTCGAGAGAGATTTGAAGAAGTTGAGGAACAAGACAGTCAGACTAGTGAAAGTTCAGTGGAGTAACGATGAGAGAGACTGTACTTGGGAGACTGCGAGATGGATTAGAGACGCTTATCCTGATTTGTTTAATGGTATGTTTTACCTTTGATTGTTTTGTTATGTATCTTATCGTAATTTCGAGGACGAAATTTTTTAATGAGGGGAGATTGTAACACCCCATATTTTTAGTAACCTTATTTAGGATATTTAATTAGTAAATTAAATAAAATAATGTGTTGATTAATGGATTGAGATTTGTGATTAAATTAAGGGGTAGCCATGCCATATTAATGAGTAGATAAATGAAGAAAAATGGACTTAAGTGTTAGGAAATAGGGGAGGGAAAATAGGAAAAAGGGATTTCCTAATACCCTAAACCCTTAAGGAATATGAATACACTTTCATTTCATTTATCACAAACGAAAACATCAAAACCAAGGCCGACCACCATTAGCAAAGGAGAAGAAGAGAAAGCTAAAGTTTTCAAGAGGAAAATCAAATCAATTTAATCAGGATCAAATATCACATCTTTAACAACAAAGCTAAGGTGAATAATGACTACATCTCACTTTTCTATATGTTTTCAGTTTTAAGATGAAACCCGAATTTATCTTGCATGATTAAGCCATGTTTTAGAAGAGCAAAATGTTTATGTATACTTGTTGATGATTTATGCATGTTTATATTGATTTTTATGATATGTTTGACATGAAAACCCTATTAAATGACATCCAATTGCCTTGCGAATTTAAACGTAGATTAGAAGTAATATTTTAGAGGTGGGTTTCAATTTTCATAATTTTCTGAATTAATGTAGATTTTATATTAATTTTCTAGTGAAGAAAATGATTTATTGAATTATATTTTATTTACGGCAAAATAAATAATATTTGGGTCTGAAATTAATATATGTTAGAAAATATACCGAAAAGGATTTTTCGGAATTTTTATAGAATTTTCCTAAGTGTTTTGATGAATATATAAAATTATTTAAGGTATGGTACCTAAATGTTTTATATATTTTATTAAGTAGAAGGAGTATTTTGTAAAATAAAATTATAATTTATTTTTGAAAATATTGGTAGCACTTTTGAAAAAGGTATTTAGCAACCAATGAAATTTTGGCAAACAATAGCCGGTTAGTTAAAAAGTTTCTCTTTTAAGTTAAAAACAAAATTAACATGTTTTTAGCATGTTCCGCCACTTTCGGCACACGGGTTCTGACTAGTATGTTTCGCCACCAATGGTTTTGTAACCAATGCGCATGGTATAGCTACTTGGTACGTAGAGCATTGGATAAAGACGAAGGGTACTTAGTCGAAATGCTAGGTTCCGAAGGGGTTGGAGTATGCCTTGTTTTAAAATAAAAGGTAGCGCCTGCTTTGCTTTTGAAAGGTTAGGTTTCGACTCAGTTGGCTTTTGGCTGGGTCAAATATTTTAAAAGGAAAGGTTTCGAATGGGTTGCACTCTTTTATTTTAAGTAATGCTTTCGAAGGGGTCGAAACCCCTAGTTGTCGCCTTTCTACCTTTCGAAGTCAATGGTTTCGAAAGGTGTACTTTGCTTTTAAAATTAACCACTTCTCCAATGCTTTCGAAGGGATGGTTTCGACACCATCACTTCTTCACTTAGGAATAGGTTTCGAAAGGAAGGCTTTTGAGTTAGATGTTTTAAAATGACCCTTTTTATTCTGATTGAAGTATAACCCAAAGGTTTCGAAAGGGTTGGTTTAAATGGTTTCGAAAGGTGTTTTTCCACAGGTTTTAAATTGAACCCAAGTGCTTTCGAAAGGTTTGAGTTTCTAAAAGTTTTATGCTTTTGAAAGGTATTTAAAATGGTTTTGAAGAGGTGGTTCCCCAAAAGGATTTCAAAGGAGTCGAAAGGTGTTAAATTCTGATGGTTCCGAAAGGGTTGAAATGGAAGGTTTTCCGTGGTTTTCTAAAGGCAATGTTTTGAAGTGTTTTAAGATATGATGTCTAAGGTTTAAAGCTTTCGAAAGGAAAGTTTTCAAAGTGTTTGAAAGGGGTTTAAGAATGGTTTCGAAAGGGAGGTTTTGGCCTTTCGGCCTAGATAAATAAAGGGTTTTACTTGGTTTCGAAAGAGATGCTTTCTATGGTTTCGAAAGGGGTACTTTTAATAGGATCGAAAGGGGTACTTTCCAATGTTTAAAGGTTTTCATCAACAAAGATTTGAGTAAAGTATATATAACATGGCAAGGTTATTTTGAGTAAAGCATAAAGTATATGTATTTTTCTTGTTTGAGTTTGATTTAAAGATTTTAAATCAATTTGAGAAAAGGTTTTCAAGGAAAATTTTGGGAAGAAATCCCTAAGTAAAATGACTCAGATATTAGAATACCATATGGGACTAGTATAGGGTCGTGCCCTATACATTAGCTATTGGCCCTAGCTAATTTAGTCCAAAATTCCAGTATGTAAGGCTTTGTCATAGGTAAGACTAAAATTATGATTACACATAGAAGGGAATATATGTTTGTATACATATAGGTTATTGGTGAGCCTGCAAAACCATTTGGATCAGGTGACCCTGGGAGATGTTAAGTTAGGGATAGACCATCTAGAAGAGAAGTATTTAATAGATAGTTAAGGATAGACCGTCCAGAAGAAATGTGTCTAACAGATGTTAGATTATTTTGTTATTTCGTTAGGTAGGCCCGAGTCAGCCAAAGGTTAATAGTCAGCAAAACAAAACAAAAGTGTTTGAACAGATAGTTGTTTTATTACCTGATATGTATGTTTACATAATGATGCTTTATAGTATTTAACCAGTTTTGGTTGTAGGAAAAGATTTGCAAACGATATATTTTAAAAGGATGTTAGCGAGGGGAACCCTGTTCTGCTAAGCGGGGTCTCATTTAACATTAATAACTGGGATGTATAGTATTATTCATTCCAGGCTTTATGTCTGACTCAAAGTATATGTTTTCCCCTTAAACTCTCGGTGCTCAAAATTGATTTGAGTAGGCTAAGGGTTGAGATTCTTTCTAGTTTTAGTATGATGACGAATAAAGCTACCAGAGACGAGCAAGAGGCTAACAGATAGTTATTTAGGAGTTGCAGTTCTTTGTTTTATGTTTATTTCCATTGCGTATGTATTAAGTCAATTATGACTATATGACTCTGATCATCTAAGGGGCATCTTCATATGTCGCTCTTGGCGTATTTTGTAATAAGTGTATTTTATCATTGTCTGGGAAACTTTTTGCAATTTTGTAATATGAATATGGAACATGTGTTTTGAAATGTAATGGAAAATTTCTATTTTGGAAATCTATGATTTGTTTCATATTCAAGCACTTCTGATATTATAGATACCATTAACATAGCCATATTTAGTCGCCGAAAGTTAATACTATAGATCACTGAAGTATCTGTAGTGCTTAGCTTTGGGCTTCTAGATAAAGGATGTTACACACGACCATCTAATCACTAATACCTTGCCCAGAGTTGGCAAGATGAAAGATCCATGCTCAGTGTAAGGTGAGATATTACCTATAAACTTTGATCTATGCCCAAAGTTAGGAATAATCAAAAATAAACATCCTGGATAAGGACGTGCAAACTATGATCTTAAGTAGTTAGCTCAAACCAGAAGCTTGGCGCAATCAGATGTCATTATCCTGGAAAAGGATACTTGGACCATTATACTGAATGGTTTACCCAATCGATGCCCAGAGCTTAACACTTCAAGGATTACCCTGCATTTTTTAGAATGATAAAACGCCAACAAATCATGGAACAGACTAATGACATAGTCCGATAATGACCATGAAAAGAGATGGGTCATGAGTATATATAATGGAAAGCGCATTTCTTAAGTACTTAGACACATTTACATAAAGGTTCGGCAAAATAAAAACCTTTATTATTCACAGTCAAAGTAAGACTTAGAAGAAAAAGACAAGTTTTATATCTAAGCTGGAAAGCAAAAGCGGAGGCCGAATCCACACAACACCGCCGGAACAACAAAAGCAGAAAGCTAGAAAGTGCCTAACTGTACAACTAAAATAAAATAAAATGACGATCACTTTTTATGCTTCTACTTCTTTTATTTTTTTCTATCCCCTCCCAGAAGGAGGTGTAACTTGATAGGGCTTCCTCCTGCCTCTTCCTAAACCCCTAGACGGAGTGCTTTGCGATGATCTGGTAGGCACGCTCTGGGTGCTCCTAGGTGGAGGAAGAGTGATAGAGGCAGCCTGAGAAGGCAGAGCCATGGACAGAGGAAGAGGAAAGGTCTTTGTCTTCTCTAGCTTCACCTCTTTGGCTAGGATAAGCTCTTGCTCAATTGTACTCATGGTAGGACCCCGCAAAGGCTCGGAGAACCCGGTGATAACAACATCATCATCAGTTTGAGTCCCCTGAAGCTCACCAGTCCCTTAATCCTATAGAGCATCAATCATTCGCTCACCAGGTCCCAGTATTTGACCACTCGAGATACTTGGCATCACCTTTGAAGTGGTCATGGTCACCGATTCCAGTTTAGAGGCTTGTTTTCCCTATTGGAGACCTTTGTGAGGAAGCACAATAACGTAGGGCTGACCTGAAACTTGAGGGATATAAATAGAGAGATTAACGATGTCAATCGATGACATATGGACTCTTTTAAATATATGTGAGGTCATCGAGCTACCACCTTCAATTTGGGATTCAGTGTGGGTTGGAGTGCCGGTGGAAGTCCCTTCCAAGATAGGAGAAAGGATGGTGGACTTTAGCATTTTGGGTTGATCTGGATTGTACCCCAGGACCGGAGACAGATCTTGAGCAGTTTTGGGTTCGGAGGTGTCCCCAGTAGTGGCATCTTGGGGTGATGATCTAGAGCCTTTGCCTACATCTCTCTGCACTGTATCGACTACTTACGGATGGAGAATAAGCTGACCTTCTTTTAGAACCTTGAGATCATCTCCTATTAAAATCTCTTTCTTAAGCTAGGCCAGATCCACCTCACCACCTTTCAGGAATTCATTTTCTTCCTTGATGACTTGTTCCTAAGAAAAGGCAAGAACTTTGGGGTACTCACGGTCGAACCACTCTAAATTGCGGAATTTAAGTACATTGGCATTTTACTTGTTGAGAATTGGTTCAAACTTCTCCATCATCTGCTTCTCGGTGGCTTCAACCTCCTACTTGGCAAGTGCATCCACGTCTTTAGCACGTTCAACTGCCTTGTCTTTTTCATCGCAAGCAACAAGTAGCTCTTCACAATAGTCCTGAGCTTGTTGGAGAGCATCATTCTTCTCTTTTGACTCAATCTCAAGTCTGGCAAACAACTCAATCACCTTCTTGTTTGAGGCATCTCTTTCCTGCACTAAGGCATGATTCTGATGATGCGCAGTCTCAATCTCATCATGATGCTTGTTTCGCTCATCTTCAAGTACCTTGATGGCTTCCTCGGCTTTCTTCTCCGCTTAGGCTTATGATTTCCTTAAGTTTTCAACCTCAGTGTCGAGATGGGCGATGATTCTTTTGTCCTATGCTGCTATGAGATTCAGATTATCAATCTCGAGTTGCCTTTCTCTTGAGATCTTGGATATTCTCTCAGCTACTCGTGCCCATTCGCTATATTGATTAAAGCGTCTGTTAAATAAGCAATGGCTATATCTTTGACCTCAGGCGGAATTCTTTTCAAGTTAGGCATGAATAAGAGTCCGATAAAGCAAACATCCAGAAATTGTTCCCTCGGTTCTGCTATTCAAGCATCGGTGGCAAGTTGTTGCTCCGTAGTGATGATTGAAGCTTCAATCGATTGATTGCCAGGTCTATAATGGGAAGTCTTAGAACTACTTTTATGGTGCCTGTGTTCAGAGGATCGACTGGAGTGAGAGGGTGCCAAACGCTGCATAGTAATGGAAGCTGGAGGAGGTGCACCAGAAACATCGCCTGGTTGCAAGTTATTATGGTGATCAGAGTGCCTGTCAAAGCCTCTTGGCGGAGGTGACCTAGACCTAGAACGACATTTGAAAGCAGAGTAATGCGATGGATAATCTATGTTGTAACTGCCTCTATCACGACTGTCTCTATCTCGGCTAGATAGATAACTGGACTCTAAATCTCGACCACTACCTTGATGGTATGTGCTTGATGGTGCCTATGTGGTTGAGATATGATTTCCTCCAAGGATTGAAATATATATACTTCTTCCTCTCCATAGATCTTGCAAATGAAACAAGAACGAATTAGTTTCGACTAAAAGGGATGCAAGTCAAGTGTAATGTAGTACCGTGAAGTGCACGTGTGCATGAGTGCCTTAGTGTCCCTCCAACGGACCATGTTCTAGAGCATTGCTCATAAGAGTGATCTCCTCCATGTCGATGGGAGGAATGTCATTGTTAAAGCGAATGGGAGAGTCAAGACCCTAGAGGCTCATACCATCGAAACCAAAGGAGCTGAACTCGGTAGGAATCGACCGCAACTTAGAGAATGTATATGTGGAAGGAAGAGAAGGAGTTTTCCCAACTATCATAATAGGTGGAGGCTGTGTAGAAGTCTGGGCCTGTGAAATTTTCACGACTAATCTCTTCATCAGAGCAAACTGTTGGTCGTCTATGGGTTGTTCAACCAAGGACTCGTGGCCCACATTAGTGCCGTCATGGCCAGCCTCATCTTTGCCACCTACAATTTCACCTTCCTTAGCCTGTTCTTCCCTTTCTTCAACATTTTATTCGACTTTTGTCTTTAGACTTGGGACTGGGGGCACATCTGTATTAGCCTCACCTCCTCTGGGTGAGTTATTATCTTCGTCGTCATCACTAGCGGCCATTTGGACTAGACTAGTGCTGCGGCCTACTTCTAGCAGATTATGGGTAGGGATTCTCATCGGAGAGAATAACTCCATGTCTCTATCCCCCTTTGGAAGTGCCATGAGAACTCTGACATAATCTGCAAGTGCCGCACCGCTAGGTCTTGCCAGAACATTTGAATGTTATAAAGAATATGAGTTGAGCTTGATAATTAACAAGGAAAATTCGTAGCAAACGAATGAGGTAGAACTTACGCCCAGATATCCATCTTCTTGCAAACCTTCGAGGACATCATATGTAAGACCATTCGCTTTTAAAATAGCTCAACTTGTTCCATGTGCCAGTGACAAATCTACAATTCTTTGCTGGCTCTAAGTAAGTTAAAGAAGGACTTCCCTTTCAGCTTTTAAAACTATATATGTACCAGATCTCCTCGTCACTGGGTACTCGGGGCAAATATGGAACAAAGACAATGTATGTACCAAGAAGGAAGGCATAGCTATTCGGGTGTAACTACATCAGAGCTAATCTCATGAAGTTTAGAACTCGATGGCTAAATGGTTTGAATGGTATAACACAATCCGCCAAACACATATATCTATTGCAAGTAGTGTGGCCTTCTAGGGGATTATGAGCTCTCTGATGGCAAGAAGGGACTATGATGTCATCGAATGTAATTCCATGCTTGTCGCGGATTCTGCAAAGAGGTCCCTCGTCGACCTTTAAAGCAATGGAATTGATAGGATCATCTAAAAGAACAACATCTTCAAGAGTATCAGAAGCAGTTTCAACCTCTGACCCTTCCGCGGGTTCTATTGGATTTTCAGGAATTTGATGTTCAACCTGTGGATTTTCTTATTGATATGCCTACTGTATTGGAGTTTGTTGTGCAAGTGGAATCATAGTCGAGCTAGACTCTGTGTTGGATTCAACATATCTGGAAGTAGATGGACTTGTGGCTTGAGTGGTAAGACGCTCGGAACGTCCATGCTCCATTTCTATAAATACTCAATAGATAGTCAACATCAGATTAGTTATAAGCTGTAAACCCCGTGCTAAAGTGAAACCTAGTGCAGTGTCAAGTATTGTCATGCAGTTCAGATTTTCGATATTATATAATAGTTCATTTTAAGAATTTGGATATTGCCCAAAGTGATCGTCATTGCTGACCATCTCAACTGACTCCACATCGACAGCTCTGTATTGGATATGCGCTAGAACTCAAAAGACAACATTTGGCAAATGAAAATGTTGAGGCTTGAGCACAAGTGAGATTCAAGATTAAAATATCACTAAAGGT
This sequence comes from Allium fistulosum, assembly GCA_030737815.1. NCBI lineage: Eukaryota > Viridiplantae > Streptophyta > Magnoliopsida > Asparagales > Amaryllidaceae > Allium > Allium fistulosum. Next base: position 561,718,237 of record CM060907.1, read on the forward strand.
TGGACTTATACCAATCCAAAACCTTGAGTATATTTTTTGCCAAACCCAAACGCCATCTCTTTGTCTCCGATCTTAATTCATAACCACCAATGTCGACCCTCTTCCACGGCCAGGTCGCCACCACCTACCTAATTCTATACGACTTATGGCATAGTGTTGGATCGGGTTCAGGAAGGTCGAGGCTTGGGTTGGTGAACAGAATTCAACCATGGCGAGGCAAGCAAGGCTGGGTTTGGGTGATGTGGGGCAGCGATGGTCCTAGATTCAATGGAGGCAGAAATTCAATTCGAAGATAAAAAAATTAATGGCAAAGGCTTGAAGCTTTGGATCAGTGAGGCAAAAGTGAGGAGAAAAGGAGAAAGGAGCGGGTTATATAACCTTTTAGATCTGAACTTTTATGCACTTAAGTTAGAGATTTTCTATAACTTTTGGATCGGTACCAACCCAAGAAAACAGATTGGTAATGATTCTTAATTTTTTTTTAAAAAAAGACTATTACCATATCAACAACTTATATGTACGCCTACATGGGAACTTTTCATATGATGATGGGGATTCTCAAGAACGTGCACGTGTATACATGAGCATATACAAATTCAATCACGGTGACTAAAGTTAAGAAAAATCAGATTCAAACTTAGAAAATCCAAGAGAAGAACTAGTTTGAAACTATTGAGTTTAAAATGATAGATCGTGAAAACATATTCCAGATTTATAGTTCCTGATGCTGGCAAAGCATCACGGCGAATAATTGTGGATGTGACACTTCACAGAAATGATTTGTAGGAAGGATAACGAGCATTCGAAATTCAGAGTGGAGTCCTTCAGAGCAATCCCAGCTTGTCTCTATTCAAAGAAGATCATGTTTGAAATCATATGTACTTTGGGGAGCAAGTGTTATCCAGCATTTTGACCAGGTAATATTCGAATAGACTGGACGAATCGAACTTGAAATTATTAAGGCAGGAAGCCCAGAGATATAGTCCAAGAGTCTAGAAACCAAGTGCAAGAAAAGCCATGGTATAAAACACAAACCAACATAAGAGAAAAGGAATCAAAACCCACCTAAGTCATGGATCGGTATCGATCTAACTTCCGAATCGATACAGATCCAAGAATCTTCAACAAAACATGCCCTTACTCCTACTACATGCTCGTGATGATGCTAGAAGCCTATTTCAAGTATTATTTTGTCATTCCCATGCAATTCTCTATTGATCTCCATGAGCGCACAAAGTCAGCAATTCCATTCTTTCATCATTTGGACTCAGAAATAAGCACGTAATGGTGCAAACCAATATGGAATCATGAAGCTAACAACAAATCGAGCCAAGACAAGAAGACCAATCCATATGAAGAAGTTACAGATTGATACCAATCCAAAAGGTTAGATCGGTACCAATCCATGATTGTTGATGACCCATCTATCTATTTTCTTGGAGAATTGGTCTACAACATGAAAAACGAAATGGAGATCATGGGGGTGAGTTTTTACGCTTCCTACGTCAATAAATAGAAGGGTAGGGCTCATTTCTAAGGATCTTGTAGCTCTTGCTTTCACTTGCTCTAATTGCTTGTAATCAAGTGTCGGATTTATACTAATCCGTAAGAACTCCTGCTTGTAATGAACAAGATAATCGGTAAAATCACTAAGTGGACGTAAGCTAAGATTAGCCGAACCACTATAAATTGTTGTGTGTTCTTTTCTACTCATTTTCATTTAAATTTCTTCACTTTTTGTTCTCTACTTAATCTTCTAGGTGTTTGTGCCATTTTTGGTTCAAACAATTCTTAATAAAAACTTATTTATATAATATAAATGCATTGTATTACATATATTTGACAAATACATGCACATCTATTACACACATACACAAATATATATATATATAACTTTATTAAACAATTCCATTAGCAAAAGCTCAACATCAGACTTAATTCATTGATGGACTCGATTCCTCTTCGGACGGATCATTCTTCAATGAGTTTTCTATATATGGTTCATATATTTTTATCGGGGTGGTTGGTTGTACCGATTGACTGAGCCGCATTGATGGACTAGGTTGTTTAGATGGACTTCCAACCAAGAGAATGCACTGTTTGATTGATGATTTCCCAACAAGTTTCTATACGGCTCTTTCAATAAAGATCGGACGTTCACCCTATCTTCGTTGTTCCTAATATAATTCTTTCTGCAGTCTCTTAGATTCCCCTTAGTAGTGAGCTTTTTCATTAATAGGCTCAGCTTGGATAGTAGTAATTTGTCCTTCGAACTTGATCGACTGCTTAACCTTTTTCCCTTTTGGAGAGTAGCCGGTATGTTCTGAGGGTAAGAGGTAATTTTGATATATGATGATGTATTATCGAAAGTCAACATCGTTTAGAAGAATGGCCTTTTATTAAAAATTAAATTTGTTTTGGTGGTAAAGTTTGTTTTAAGATGGAAAGGAAAAAAAGAAAGAGAATTTACTATGTTATGAGAGTTGTTTATTGTCCAGGTAAAATTTTACCAATTAAAATATTATTAGTATACTAAAAAAAATTTGTGAAAACCAAAGAAATTTATAGAAATTTAATACGAATCAAAAGATTTTTAGATAATAAATTTACATCTAGAAAATTTTAGTTAAACTTGTTTTAACCAGATGATAAAATTTATCAAATCATTTCACTTAAAGAATAAATACCTAGTTCTATACGTAATTTCAAGAAATTAGATTCACAAAGAGATTTAGGAAAAATATCAACTATTTGATATACAGTATTAATGAATTCCAAAGAAATAATTACTTTTTCTATATTATCTCAAATAAAATGATGGTGAATATCAGTATATTTAGTTCAAGAGTGATTAATAGGATTTTTTAAGACTAATCGCACTCATATTATCATAGTACATAGGATATTTAGTTATTATTTTTTCAAAAATTTTGAGGGTATGTTACATATATATAACTTGTGCACATGCCAAGGCAGCTGAAATATACTCGGCTTCACATGTCGATAGTGATGCACGTTTTTTTGTTTCTTACTAAACCACGAAACCAGAGATTAATAGATAAAGTGACAGGTGCCAATTGTACTCTTTCAATCTGTTTTGCAACCACCGAAATCAGCATCATTATATGAGACTAATTCGAATGAGCTTCCTTTCAAATAAAAAAGCCTATAATCTTTAGTGTTGTTTAAGTAGCACAAAATTTGTTTCACGGCTCGATGGTGTGATTCCTTAGGTTGTGCTTGAAATCTAGCACACAAACAGACACTCATCTTAATGTCTGGGCTACTAGCAGTAAGATATAGCAGTGATCCTATCATACTATGATATAACTTTTGATCGAAATTGTTTCCGCTTTCATCTTTATCTAAATGAAGATTTGTGCTCATAGGAGTTAGTTTACTGGACTTGTTATCCATTCCAAATCGTTTCAACAACTCTCTACAATATTTTTCTTGTTAGATAAAAATTCCATTTTATAATTATTTGATTTGTAGACATAAAAAGTAATTTAATTCTCTTAATATGACGTTTTGAATTCATTTTTCATAATATTCGCAAAATCATTGCATATATTTTCATTTGTTTATCCAAATATTATATCATCTACATAAATTAGAACGACTAACATATCATTATTTTCCGTTTTAATAAAAAATGTACTATCTATTTTACCAATTTGAAAACTAGAATTTAACAAGTAATTTTTAAGTCTACCGTACCAAGCGAGGGTGCCTGCTTTAGACTATATAATGCCTTTTAAGTTTTAAAATGTGATTCGGGTATTTTTCATGAACAAATAGTGGAGGTTGTCCAACATATATGTTTTCTTTAATAAAACCATTTAGAAATGCACTTTTGACATCCATTTGATATAATTTGAAATTATGGTGACATGCAAAAGTGGGTAAAGTTCGTATAGCTTCTAATCAAGCTATAGCAAATGTCTCTTCATAGTCAAATCCTTCTTCTTGATTATACCCCCGAGCTACTAATCTAGCTTTATTTAAATTATATTTCCATTTTCATCGGCTTTGTTTCTAAATACCCATTTTGTTCCAATAACGGATTGATCATTCAGTCTTGGTACCAATTTCCAAACTTTATTATGTTCGAATTGGTTTAATTCCCCTTACATTTCTAATATCCAAAAATCATCTTTAGCGATTAATGATATTAGATAATGCGATCATTCAGTCTCTTTCCAAAGAACATTTCATTATAGGTATTTTTAGTCATCGGTTTTAATGATACACGATTAAGCACATAGCAAGCTTTGGCCCAAAAATTCTTTGATAAGTTACTGCTATTGAGCAATGTTCATGCACATTCTTATAGAGTATGATGTTTCTTTCTACTACATCATTTTGTTGTGGTGTGCATGAAAAAGAAAAATTGTGACAAATAACTTTTTTGTTACAAAAATTTTCAAAGAATTCATTTTCAAACTCGCCCCCGTGATTACATTTTATACTTTTAATTTTCAAATTTCTTAAATTTAGAATTCTTTTATCAAATATTTTAAACATTTCAAAAGTATCACTCTTGTGTTTTAAAAATAAAGTCCATGAACATCTCGAATAATCATCAACAATTACAAAAACATACTTATTATGAATTATTGATCGTACTTGAGTAGGACCAAACAAATCTAAATGAAGTAGTTACATTGGTTGTTTTTTTTATATTCCCTTTTTGGATTCAAAAGAGATTTTCTTTAATTTTCCAAATTGGCACACATCACATAAGTTTATAGCCTTAAAATTTATTTTTGGCAATCCTCTAACTAGTTCATTCTTAGCTAATTTATCAATATACTTAAAATTGATGTGACAAAAACGTTTATGCCAGAATCATGGATCATTGTGATTGGCGACTAGACACAAGTCATTATCAAGGTTAATATTCATAGTTAAAATATAGATATTACGTTTCCTTATTCCCTCAAAAATCAAAATTTTATTTTGATAAAAAATGTTGCACTTATCCTTTTCGAAATTAATTTGAAAACCTTTATCACACAGCTGGCTTATATTAAAAAGATTGTGTTTTATATTTACTACTAATAACACATTAGAAATTATAGTAGAGAGAGATATACCGACATTGACGACGTCTCCAATTCCAACTACAAATTCCTTTGAGTTATCTCCAAATGTTACAGTACCTCCATCGATATATGTTATATTAGATAACATATTCGCATTGCCCATCATGTATTTGGAGCTTCCTCTATCGAGTATCCATTTCTCCTTGTTTTTGCATACTTGTAAAAGAATAAGAGTTTTATCGGTAACCACTTTCTACGTTAGAGTCCTACATGTTAGTAGAAGAAGGTAGCCATACCCAAGAGGGTTTGGAACCATTAGAAACATAAATATTATTATAAATAACATTTACTATATAGTCATCTATATATTTCTACCTAATCAATTTATTATTAGTTTTAGGAATCCAAATTTTTAAGATTGTTGAATTGTAATTTCCATATTTAACACTATCTTTGGATTTCTCGAACTTAGTATACAAAGTACTATATATCTCATGACTTTGTTTAGATTTGAAGCCAAGTCCATTTCTGTTGCCAGAAAGTTTTGAAATTTTAATTAAATTTTCTAAATTTTGCTTTTCTTTATTAAATTTTGAAACACTGTTAGCAATTTGTTCCAATTTTTTTCTAGTTCAAAATTTTCATTTCTATCTAAGTCTAGACTAGATTCTAAATTCACAATTCTCTTTGTTAAGCTTATCATTCTTGGTTTTGCTAGCTTCAATTTCTTTGGTTAGAGTAGCATTTTGAGAAGATAAGTTTTCACAAGATTTTTGTGAAATTTCTAGTTCTTGCTCTATAATACTTTTCTCATCTTTTAATAAGCCAATTTCTAGTTCAGCTCTATTTAACTTACCTACATTCTCTTTATATAATTTCTTTAGATCTCTAAGTATGCCATCTAATTCTGTATCTATTTCCAAACTCTCGTTATAAGACATTTTTGGACTTACCTCTGCAGTAGTGGCCATAAAACAGGCGTTTACTTATTTTGAATCAATATCGCTGTCACTATTTGAAGAAGATGACTCTGAATCGTCCCATGTAACTAAAATGCCTTTCTATTTTTCTTAAACTTTTCGAACTTGTTTTTCTTCTTCTCGTTGTTTAGTTGTGGACAGTGTTTCTTCATGTGGCCAAATTTGTCACACCCATAACACTTGATTGATGTTGGGTTAGATGAGTTTGTTGAATTTCTACTATTTTGTACCTTTGTAAACTTCTTGAACTTCCTGAATTTGTTATAATTTTTGGCAATGAATACGATATCATCATCTTCCAAATTCGAGTCAGCATCATTAGCATGGAAGGCTACACTCTTTTTCTCTTGATTTTGCTCTTTCCTCGCCTGCAAATTAGCGTCGCACAACATTAAATTCCTATTAATTCTTCAACTTTGAGTTGAGAAAGATTGTTAGCTTCTTTGAAAGCTAAGAATTTTCTTTCCCATTCAATAGCTAAAGAGTTTAAAATGGATGTGACTAGATCAAAATCTGTAAAAGTAACTCCTAGTGCCATGAGTTCATGTGGAATCATTTGAAATCTAGCATACATGTCTATGGCGGTCTCATTTTCTTTGAATGATGAGAACCGATTCTGTAAAATAGATATTTTGGTCTGCTTGACTTTATTCATTTTTTCATGAATGACTTGTAGTGTACGCCAGATGTCATATGCAGTTTTACAAAGCATAACTCTTGAAAACTCATTTTTATCAAGTGAATAGAATATGACATTCATAGCTTTAGCATTGTTGGTTGATGCAGTCTTTTGAGCATCAGTTCAAGTAATCATTTCAGTAGCAGGAGCTTCATACTTAGTTTGAGTAGCTTGCTGGATTTCAAGACCGTTAGCTTCCATGGAGATTCTCATATATGTAGACCAATAAGCATAGTTAGATCCAATGAATAGTAGAGGATGTGCGGTTTACTGACCCTCTAAAAATGAGCTTCCTATATTATAATGATTATTCAAATACTTTGTTATGGTAATTTTAAAAGGCCACGCTCTGATACCAAATGACAGTGCGCACGGATCTTGTATAATATGGCTTATATGTATATTTAAGTATATAAACTAACTAAGCAGTATTAACTAGCAGAGTATTATAAAGTAAAGTAAATAAAAGCAATCACACCAAGATTTTTATAATGGTTCGACCTCACGTCCTACGTCCAGTCCTGAAGCTCTCCATTGGAATTTCCTTTAACCAAATACCCTTACTTTGCCCCTAGGATCATGCAAAACAGCAGAGTTTCTAACTTAACAAGCTTGTGTTCCACAACACAGATTTTGACTGAATGTACAACTCTTCCTATAATCTCCTTGATGATTCAAAATGTGTGTTTCGTGATTATGGAAGTGTGGCTAGTGATTCTTGAGTAGAGAATATGATTTGAGTGAAATAGAGTTCAAGAATGCTTAAGAGAATAGAAGTTAGGAGAGAAGATCAGAAAGTTAGAAAGAAAGTTAAAATGATTCAGAAGTTGATTTTTATATATAGAAATTAAAGAGTTGTGTTGAATAGTTGTAATCGTTTGAAAACAACCACTAACATTCGAAGAGATGCTCACGAACGATCACAGCTATTCGAGGCGACTTTTCAGAAAATAGTCGTTATAGGGTAATCAATCAACTAAGTAAAAAAAGTCAGTTTGCTAAATAAGAACCTTGAATTACATGGAAAAATTCAAAAACAAGTTTATATAACAAAGTATAAGAGTTCAGTCAACTGGGAATATTTTCAGTCAAGTGCACTCAGTTGACCAAAAATATCCCCAATTGACTAAACTGTGTAAAAATAGTTTTTTTTTTATAATTTTAGTGTAACGAATGCGACTTTTCGACACTCGAAAATCGACATTAATACGTCCACTATATCAACCGCCGAGCAATCGAATGCCGGAAAACCGAATTGTTATGAAGAAAAAGAAGAGGTAGAAGAAGACAAAAGAAAAGGAGAACAGAAAACACAGAAACAATATCAGAATCTCGCATTCGCAGCGGAACAACATATAATAGATAAATGAATAATCTTTAAATCAAAGAACTATATCATTTTATACATTACATCATCATCAGAGTTTACAAAAACAATATGCATCAATGGACAGTTATACAACTTATCCTCATACAGAATACACAGCGGCATAAATAATATCATATACAAGTGCTACGTCTCACCATCCAGCTCGCCACTTAGCTCCAAAGCCCCCTGAATCCAGAATGACCTGATAACCTGACTCTAGACTGCCCGTGTGGAAATTGGTGGGCACCCTGAGTTTAGGAAGGAAACAATAAACTCCAGGTCAGTCATGGTGACTGGTGTGAGAACTAAAATAGTTATTATCTTTAAAAAAACAACAACAAAGGAAGTGGAAAATATCCGCAATGCTTTTGGAAAATGAAACTACCATAAGACCTCCCGCCACACACACAATGCAAACGCAGAATTGGAGGAGATTTCTTCTTATGATAGTCAAACATGCTTACTACGCAAAATCATTTGATATTATTATTATTAGTGCATAGTGCAGAAAACATTTCGAAAGTATAATATTAATCTTAGCCAAGATAGGCATTTCACACTATGCCTACTATAACTACCATCTAAACAGTGGGGTGCCACCATAAGTAAATGGCAGGTTCTACAACTAAAACCGTACAAGGTTCGTACTGGAAATTGGATTGCCAACAAATGGTCAGGCTAAGGAACTTCCTACTATCACATGGGATCGCCTCAGGATGGACGTCCCGAGAAACCAACCTAGCTCTTTGCCAACACAAGGCTGGGTTACCACTGGAAATAGGTAACTACTACACGAATATGCCATTCCCCGGTCCTTTGGGACCTTTATCCGAGGCGCCTCGATCAAACAACAATCACACAGTAAATGAGATTGGAGTATCCACATCAGTTAAATACCAGGGCTCCATACCTGATGCCACCCTTTTCTAGAAGGAAATGACATACCCTAAAGGGCGCGACCCTCATAACCTTGTCGCATATTCCTGTTTTGACCATTTTCGGGTTGTGAGGTCCGAAGAGTTCTCGTCCACAAAGCTACACTTTTTCACAAAGCCACGCTTTGATCACAAATGATCAATAAATGATCATCACACAGCAACACTCAGCATGCCACACTACCAAATTTGGAGTATATCACTGATAAGTTTCAACTAAATAACCTCTGAGCTCGTACGTCTCAGAGAAGGGTGTTAAGCTAAGAGAATAAATTCTCCGCCACCAACAGAAATGTATTTGAAAGAAATCAGCTTTATATCTCAAAATGTAATGTCAGACATGTAACCATACAAGTCTGTTCCGGGTTCGAACAGAACCGAAGGCACTTCCGAAGAAGCCCTTGCAATCCGGGTATTCACAATCCCGATCGAACTTCCCATCACAAAGGAAATCTCTATACCGTAGCTAATGGTGCAGAGACAATCGATAGGTCATCCTATCGTTTTCACAAATACCCGGTCTTCACCACCGGTCTTCAATACGATCCATATCGTCATATCACTAATTCGGAATGGGTTATATGACACAAAGGTCTTTTCCCGGCTAACCCGAATAGTGAGCACAATATTTAAAACCTATGGATATAGGGATTTCAATTAAGTCACAACTTATTACCCAAATCCTTTCCTTTAAATGGTTTAAACAAATTACCATTTTAAATCTTTAAACAAAAAGATTTACTTCACAAAGCTTACCCAGTTTCACAAAGATTCATTCACAGATTTCCAAATCAATTTCCATTTCAATTGGATTAACCAATTAAATCTTTAAATCAAGATTAAATTTATAGCTTTCAAAACTATTCACAATTCAAGTCCTTTATAACATAAAAGATACACCTTTTAAAATCGTCTTTGATTCCAAAATAAAGTTTAATCATCTTCACAAAGGTTAATTCATAGTTTTTCCAAACTATTTACAATTTCTTTTCAACTTGAATTGTTTCAATACAAATTGTAAATCATTTCACTTTATGAAAGCTATTATTATTTGAAAACGGATAGTTTTTGTTTTGGGAAAAACAGGTTACAATTTCACATTTTAAAGCCATTCAAGTATAAAACTTGAATTTAAATTTAAATTTCCAAAACCATATTTTAAATGGTTAAAAACCTATATAAACACCTTTTATAATTTATACAACCTTTTTAAACCAAAATTCCCAATACATTGAATTCAATTTCAAAATATTGAATTCAAACTAAAATCAAATTATTTAAATTCCAATTCTATTAAGTTATTTAAAATAACTTTTATTTTGAATCTCATTTTCAAAAGCTTTCAGTTCCAATTCCAAAACTATTTTGGATTCAAAAATTCAATTTTCCAAAATTGATAAAAATCTGTGACTTAACCGATTTCCACGTGAAATCCACATTTGTGTGTGTATTGTGTAGTCCACGGGTTTAACACAATAGTGCAACAAATTTAACCATCACAGATCAAATATAACAATATATTTGATAAGCGGTATAAACTATAACGCTTATCTTTCATTCACAGATCACAGATATAAATATATATCATAGATAAATAGATCACAAATCACAACACAAAACAGGATATATCACAAAGCATCACACATCAAAGATGCCAAACAATTCAACATCCAATATAATCCAAACATCCATAAGTGGGATTAATTTAATTATCTGATTAATTTAAATCAAATAAATTTATATAAATCAATTTTACTAGTTATTCCCTTTTTAAAATAAATTTCTTTATCTCTTCAAATCTATTTAAAAATCCAAATTTTAAATAAATTCTTCAACTTATAAATAATATTTTCAAAATCCATTTATAAAGCCTTTTTTCCAAAATTTGGAATTTAATTCAGTATAGTTCAAAAATAAGACTTTTACCTTTTTAAAACTCCTTTTAAATTTATCCAATTATCAAAAATAAATTTTTCGATAAATTTTCAACTTAAATTTCAAAAATCCAATTTTTATTCATTTTCGGTATCCAACGATACCAAAAATATATCCGGCTAAATTATAGCCTTCAACGATTTCAAACACAATATAATCACACACGGATTATAAATAATCAACACACAACATTGAAATAAATTCAAATGTTTGAGGAATCCAGTTGGATCCCTCCAACCTGTTTCCCTGCATCCACAGATGTTAGCACAATACCAATTCCACTTCACAGTGAAATTATCTCGGTATATGGGATTTATAAATATTATCCGCTATTATGCGGCGCAATAGGGTCTCATCCGCTATATAATGCGGGAAATCAACTCCAAATACATATATAATACTAATTCCACTTCACGGTGGAATTATCGCGGTATATGTTTTTAATAAATAACCTCCGCTTAATATACGACGTATAGGATCTATTTAACACAACAGATAACAATTTATCATCCAATTCACACAATCAACACTATCAACAATTTTAAATTCAACTATTTATAATTTAAATCAAAACACAATATTCGATTGAGTGAGGAGTTCTCACCTTGCTCTCAATAACGGTTGCAGTATTTGATTCGAATAAAATTAAACGACCGTTTAATTTTACCCAAAATTTTCACTGACTCCAATTGACTCTAAACCAGCTCCATTGCAAAGAGCTCGCCAATACGGTTCCAACGCAAAAAGTTTCGTCGAAAACGGACCTTATATCACAAAGTTATCGCGTTACAAAGATTAACGAATTTATATAAAATCAATTTCATTTTTATATTTTATTTTTAAACCTAGAATTCATCTCGGCCATCGATTCCCCTTGCTCTAGATCTGGCCGCACGCTTCTTCCCTCCCCTTCCAGTATACACACACGCGAACGAGACCCATGGGCCGCCTTTACTTCTTGAATTTACGCGGCATCTATGATCATCGAGGAGTTGATCAGACACCACCACTTCGAAGTTCGTCACAAGCTTCACCTCCAGCCATGACAACGGCCAACTCGGCTACCCAAACGTCGTGCAACACGCGATGAACCCGGCAGTGAACGCGGCTCCCTAGCTACCACCACGATGCTCCGATGATCATCATCGCCGTATGGATCTAAAGTACTCGACGAGTGCTACAACATTGTAGTTGAACACTTTCGCTAATTGTTTATAGATCGGGAGAGATTAAGAGGAAAAGATACGAGATTTCTGGCCTTAGAAATGAAAATGGTGGCCAGGGTTTTGATGCAAAGTGAAATAATGGGGGCCTTTTATAGAAAATTCTCCAAATCACTATTCACCCGAATTTTTCCGAACTCCAAAATAGACGTGCCGACAGGCGTTCATAAGGTTTTACCCGCGTTCCGAACACAATGGAACATGTTTCGGGAGCTAATTCGATCGTATGTGCGAGTTACGGAAATAAACGATCAAATTTAAATCAAATCGATTTAAACCGATTTCGATGCGTTTTGGCTTGCCCCGGCCAAACGACAACTCCGATTTGCTACGAAAATTGAAATCTTACAATAATATAACATTACGGATCCGATGAAACTGGTTTCGTCGAAATCCGAGACCGTTTGAAAAATGGCTAATTTCACTAGTCAATTTAAATATTAAAATATTCAATTTTCACAATTTAACCTTTAATTCAATTTTAAAAGTTCACAAACATCATTCTAACTCCAATATGATTTAATATAACTTTATAAATCATTTTTATACACATTCAATCCGGATTTCAATCATTTCCGGAATTTCAAATATTAAATTAATAATTTAATTGTCCAATTAAATCACTATATTCGAATTTAAATCTATTCGACTTACAAATCCTACTTGTTAATATTTAATATCAATAAAATATTCGAATTTCAAATGACAGAAATTCTGGGTCATTACAATCTTCCCCCCTTAAAAGAATTTCGTCCTCGAAATTGCAAAGTAAGAAAAACACCCCAATTTCATTAACTTTTCAAACAATTCGTTCAAATTAGATTCCAAAATCACTTAAGTGTACAACTTCCCCAAAATCCAATAGTTACACTCTTTCAAAAACTTTACTAAGTTTTTCAAATCTATACTTAGTTATACCTTTCAAAACCAACCATTATCGTTTAACTTTTAACTCAAAATCCAAAATTTAGTTTTCACAAATTTTCCAAAATTTCCTGAAAATTTTCTAACGGCTTAAATTTTCAGAAAATTCGTCAGCGTCTCCTTTGTGCGGTTCAATCGTAGTAGGATCACAATAGACATAAATATATATACATCGACCCACACGGTCGGAAAAGCAGAAAAACAGTTCATATTTCCTATTTTTATTGCGTAGGCGTACCTTTTTAGTATTTTTAAGCAAAGCTATTATTTATTTAGCATTTTAGCGCAACCAAATTAGCCGAACGGTAGCCTCGGTACCTGTACTTACTCAATTTAAATATGTAAGTGACACATATATAAAGTTATTAACATTTTACTCTTTTAAACAACTACAACACATGCATATTAAAAGAAATGCATACTAAACAAGGTTTATAAGAAACTTACAAAATTTCAATATTACTTGTAATTGTTTACAACCAATTCATATACAACGACATTCAATTATTCATTTTCAATTAGTTTACATTCACTAATTTATATTCAAGTTGGTTCACTTCCAATTCAAATTCAATTACATAGCTTTCAATTTTTTTATTGATTCAATTTCATTAATACTTAATGAATTATACACAATCAACCAACAATCATATAACAACCAATGTATATTCAACACAACCAAATTATTAATTTACATTATTTACATTCAATTTGGTTCAACACTTTTAATTCCAATTGGTTTAATATTAAATTGGTTTCCATTCAATTCATTCAAATTCCAATTACATTAGCTTTAATGAATTAACACTTACATTCATTATTCTATATCAATTTATTTACATTAGATTGATTAACATTAGTTCAATTCAATTGCTAATTCATTTAACAAATGAAGTTGAATTTTATTTATATAACTCAAGTTCATATTCATTTAATTTACTTTATTATTTTACTTCGATATCAAAATCAAATTCATTCAACGTTACTTAAGTTATATTCCATTTCAAATTTTCCACTTATAAATCCAATTCAGATTCCAATTCTAAAGTAAATTCTATTTAACTTTTACCAAAGTCAAATTCATATCACATTATTCAAATTCAGATTTCATTTTGCTTAACAAAATTGTTTAACCACTTTAATAATTGGTTTCACTCACCTTTACCCATTCTATAAGTTATACAACTTATATATTTAAACTTCCAAATCATATTATAAGTATAAAACTCATTTCTACTTATATTCATTAATTACAACTTGGATTTTAATTTAAATTTTGTTTATCACAACAAAACTTCAATTTTTCAATTTATTATGGTAGCAAATCCATCACACAGAAACTCGAAAATGATACTGATGATGCTGCAGTCATCACCCTTATTATTTCCCAGCAACAATAGTGAATTCAGTGCTTAATATTCTTTTCAAAATTTTCTTTTGTTTATAAATCACATTTATAAATCCTTTTCTCATATAATTTCACTATTTCACTTTACTTATGCAAGCTTATTTCACAATTGTAGATCATTTTAATTATAATTCCATACTTAATAATTCATTTGCTTATATACTTCATTCTTTTACAATTGTTGTTTTTATTTAGATTATTCAGACAACTTTCTTTAACTCATATATATTCTTATATTTTCAACAACCAAACAATTCAATTTATATACACTTTAACAATTTCTGAAAAATTATTTCCTTTATATACAAAATATAATAGAGGTAAAATTATTTCATTTACCCAATTTAAAATGATACTATGTCGACTTGCCTCGTTTAAGTGTTTAGAAACCCATATCGATAATATGGCGTCCCACATACCGACCAAAATTCATAAACAGCTCAACGGATAAGCAAACACAATATAAAACAATTTCATATTCACTAACAAATACGCACTCGTATCTACTATTACACTCACACTCATTCTAGAGTACTACTGACTCTATCTCTAATGAGTAACACCGAACAGAGCCAAAGTAATCGCTTAACCATATGCTCTGATACCAAATGTAACGAACGCGACTTTTCGACGCTCGAAAATCGACATTAATACGTCCACTGTATCAACTGCCGAGCAATCGAATGCCGGAAAACCGAATTGTTATGGAGAAAAAGAAGAGGTAGAAGAAGACAGAAGAAAAAGAGAACAGAAAACACAGAAACAATATCAGAATCTCACATTCGCAGCGGAACAACATATAATAGATAAATGAATAATCTTTAAATCAAAGGAATATATCATTTTATACATTACATCATCATCAGAGTTTACAACAACAATATACATCAATGGACAGTTATACAACTTATCCTCATACAGAATACACAGCGGCATAAATAATATCATATACAAGTGCTACGTCTCGCCATCCAGCTCACCACTGAGCTCCAAAGCCTCCTGAATCCAGAATGACCTGATAACCTGACTCTAAACTGCCCGTGTGCAAATTGGTGGGCACCCAGAGTTTAGGAAGGAAACAATAAACTCCAGGTCAGTCATGGTGACTGGTGTGAGAACTAAAACAGTTATTATCTTTAAAACAACAACAACAAAGGAAGTGGAAAATATCCGCAATGCTTTTGGAAAATGAAACTACCATAAGACCTCCCGCCACACACACAATGCAAACGCAGAATTGGAGGAGATTTCTTCTTATGATAGTCAAACATGCTTACTACGCAAAATCATTCGATATTATTATTATTAGTGCATAGTGCAGAAAACATTTCGAAAGTATAATATTAATCTTAGCCAACATAGGCATTTCACACTGTGCCTACTATAGCTACCATCTAAACAGTGGGGCGCCACCATAAGTAAATGGCAGGTTCTACAACTAAAACCGTACAAGGTTCGTATTGGAAATTGGATTGCCAACAAATAGTCAGGCTAAGGAACTTCCTACTATCACATGGGATCGCCTCTGGATGGACGTCCCGAGAAACCAACCTGGCTCTCTGCCAACACAAGGCCGGGTTACCTCTGGAAATAGGTAACTACTACAAGAATATGCCATTCCCCGGTCCTTTGGGACCTTTATCCGAGGCGCCTCGATCAAACAACAATCACACAGTAAATGAGATTGGAGTATCCACATAGGTTAAATACTAGGGCTCCATACCTGATACCACCCTTTTCCAAAAGGAAATGACATACCCTAAAGGGTGCGACCCTCATAACCTTGCCGCATATTCCTGTTTTGACCATTTCCGGGTTGTGAGGTCCGAAGAGTTCTCGTCCACAAAGCTACACTTTTTCACAAAGCCACGCTTTGATCACAAATGATCAATAAATGATCATCACACAGCAACACTCAGCATGCCACACTACCAAATAGGGAGTATATCACTGAAAAATTTCAACTACATAACCTCTGAGCTTGTACGTCTCAGAGAAGGGTGTTAAGCTAAGAGAATAAATTCTCCGCCACCAACAGAAATGTATTTGAAAGAAATCAGCTTTATATCTCAAAATGTAATGTCAGACATGTAACCATATAAGTCTGTTCCGGGTTCGAACAGAACCGAAGGCACTTCCGAAGAAGCCCTTGCAATCCGGGTATTCACAATCCCGATCGAACTTCCCATCACAAAGGAAATCTCTATACCGTAGCTAACGGTGCAGAGACAATCGATAGGTCATCCTATCGTTTTCATAAATACCCGGTCTTCAATACGATCCATATCGTCGTATCACTAATTCGGAATGGGTTATATGACACAAAGGTCTTTTCTCGGCTAACCCGAATAGTGAGCACAATATTTAAAACCTATGGATATAGGGATTTCAATTAAGTCACAACTTATTACCCAAATCCTTTCCTTTAAATGGTTTAAACAAATTACCATTTTAAATCTTTAAACAAAAAGATTTACTTCACAAATCTTACCCAGTTTCACAAAGATTCATTCACAGATTTCCAAATCAATTTCCATTTCAATTGGATTAACCAATTAAATCTTTAAATCAAGATTAAATTTATAGCTTTCAAAACTATTCACAATTCAAGTCCTTTATAACATAAAAGATACACCTTTTAAAATCGTCTTTGATTCCAAAATAAAGTTTAATCATCTTCACAAAGGTTAATTCATAGTTTTTCCAAACTATTTACAATTTCATTTCAACTTGTATTGTTTCGATAAAAATTGGAAATCTTTTCACTTTATGAAAGCTATTATTATTTGAAAACAGATAGTTTTCGTTTTGGGTAAAACTGGTTACAATTTCACAGTTTAAAGCCATTCAAGTATAAAACTTGAATTTAAATTTCCAAAACCATATTTTAAATGGTTAAAAACCCATATAAACACCTTTTTTAATTTATACAATCTTTTTAAACCAAAATTCCCAATTCATTGAATTCGATTTCAAAATATTGAATTCAAACTTAAATCAAATGATTTAAATTCCAATTCTATTAAGTTATTTAAAATAACTTTTATTTTGAATCTCATTTTCAAAAGCTTTCAGTTCCAATTCCAAAACTATTTTGGATTCAAAAATTCAATTTTCCAAAATTGATAAAAATCTGTGACTTAACCGATTTCCACGTGAAATCCACATTTGTGTGTGTATTGTGTAGTCCACGGGTTTAACACAATAGTGCAACAACATTTAACCATCACAGATCAAATATAACAATATATTTAATAAGCGGTATAAACTATAACGCTTATCTTTCATTCACAGATCACAGATATAAATATATATCACAGATAAATAGATCACAAATCACAACACAAAATAGGATATATCACAAAGCATCACACATCAAAGATGCCAAACAATTCAACATCCAATATAATCCAAACATCCATAAGTAGGATTAATTTAATTATCTGATTAATTTAAATCAAATAAATTTCTATAAATCAATTTCACTAGTTATTCCCTTTTTAAAATAAATTTCTTTATCTCTTCAAACCTATTTAAAAATCCAAATTTTAAATAAATTCTTCAACTTATAAATAATATTTTCGAAATCCATTTATAAAGCCTTTTTTCCAAAATTTGGAATTTAATTCAATATAGTTGAAAAATAAGACTTTTATCTTTTTAAAACTCCTTTTAAATTTATCCAATTATCAAAAATAATTTTTTCGATAAATTTTCAACTTAAATTTCAAAAATCCAATTTTTATTCATTTTCGGTATCCAACGATACCAAAAATATATCCGGCTAAATTATAGCCTTCAACGATTTCAAACACAATATAATCACACACGGATTATAAATAATCAACACACAACATTGAAATAAATTCAAATGTTTGAGGAATCCAGTTGGATCCCTCCAACCTGTTTCCCTGCATCCACATATGTTAGCACAATACCAATTCCACTTCACAGTGAAATTATCGCAGTATATGGGATTTATAAATATTATCCGCTATTATGCGGCGCAATAGGGTCTCATCCGCTATATAATGCGGGAAATCAACTCCAAATACATACATAATACCAATTCCACTTCACGGTGAAATTATCGCGGTATATGTTTTTAATAAATAACCTCCGCTTAATATACGGCGTATAGGGTCTATTTAACACAATAGATAACAATTTATCATACAAATTACACAATCAACACTATCAACAATTTTAAATTCAACTATTTAAAATTTAAATCAAAACATAATATTCGATTGAGTGAGGCGTTCTCACCTTGCTTTCAACAACGGTTGCAGTATTTGGTTCGAATAAAATTAAACGACCGTTTAATTTTACCCAAAATTTTCACTGACTCCAATTGACTCCAAACCAGCTCCATTGCAAAGAGCTCGCCAATACGGTTCCAACGCAAAAAGTTTCGTCGAAAACGGACCTTGTATCACAAAGTTATCACGTTACAAAGATTAACGAATTTATATAAAATCAATTTCATTTTTATATTTTATTTTTAAACCTAGAATTCATCTCGGCCATCGATTCCCCTTGCTCTAGATCTGGCCGCACTCTTCTTCCCTCCCCTTCCAGTATACACGCACGCGAATGAGACCCATAGGCCGCCTTTACTTCTTGAATTTCTGCGGCATCTATGATCATCGAGGAGTTGATCAGACACCACCACTTCGAAGTTCGTCACAAGCTTCACCTCCAGCCACGACAATGGCCAACTCAGCTACCCAAACGTCGCACAACACGCGATGAACCCGGCAGTGAACGCGGCTCCCTAGCTACCACCACGATGCTTCGATGATCATCATCGCCGTATGGATCTAAAGTACTCGACGAGTGCTACAACATTGTAGTTGAACACTTTCGCTAATTGTTTATAGATCGGGAGAGATTAAGAGGAAAAGATACAAGATTTCTGGCCTTAGAAACAAAAATGGCGGCCAAGGTTTAGTTCTAGGGTTTTGATGCAAAGTGAAATAATGGGGGCCTTTTATAGAAAATTCTCCAAATCACTATTCACCCGAATTTTTCCGAACTCCAAAATAGACGTGCCGATAGGCGTTCGTAAGGTTTTACCTATGTTCCGAACACAATGGAACGTGTTTCGGGAGCTAATTCGATCGTCTGTGCGAGTTACGGAAATAAACGATCAAATTTAAATCAAATCGATTTAAACCGATTTCGATGCGTTTTGGCTTGCCCCGGACAAACGAAAACTCCGATTTGCTACGAAAATTGAAATCTTACAATAATATAACATTACGGAACCGATGAAACTGGTTTCGTCGAAATCCGAGACCGTTTGAAAAATGGCTAATTTCACTAGTCAATTTAAATATTAAAATATTCAATTTTCACAATTTAACCTTTAATTCAATTTTAAAAGTTCACAAACATCATTCTAACTCCAATATGATTTAATATAACTTTATAAATCATTTTTATACACATTCAATCCGGATTTCAATCATTTCCGGAATTTCAAATATTAAATTAATAATTTAATTGTCCAATTAAATCACTATATTCGAAATTAAATCTATTCGACTTACAAATCTTACTTGTTAATATTTAAAATCAATAAGCATAGTTAGATCCAATGAATAGTAGAGGATGTGCGGCTTATTGACCCTCTAAAAATGTGCTTCCTATATTATAATAATTATTCAAATCCTTTGTTATGGTAATTTTAAATGGCCACGCTCTGATACCAAATGACAGTGCGCACGGATCTTGTATAATATGGCTTATATGTATATTTAAGTATATAAACTAACTAGCAGTATTAACTAGCAGAGTATTATAAAGTAAAGCAAATAAAAGCAATCACACCAAGATTTTTATAATGGTTCGACCTCACGTCCTACGTCTAGTCCTGAAGCTCTCCTTTGGAATTTCCTTTAACCAAATACCCTTACTTTGCACCTAGGATCATGCAAAACAGTAGAGTTTCTAACTTAACAAGCTTGTGTTCCACAACACAGATTTTGACTGAATGTACAACCCTTCCTATAATCTCCTTGATGATTCAAAATGTGTGTTTCGTGATTATGGAAGTGTGGCTAGTGATTCTTGAGTAGAGAATATGATTTGAGTGAAATAGAGTTCAAGAATGCTTAAGAGAATAGAAGTTAGGAGAGAAGATCAGAAAGTTAGAAAGAAAGTTAAAATGATTCAGAAGTTGATTTCTATATATAGATATTAAAGAGTTGTGTTGAATAGTTGTAATCGTTTGAAAACAACCACTAACATTCGAAGAGATGCTCACGAAGGATCACAGCTATTCGAGGTGACTTTTCAAAAAATAGTCGTTATAGGGTAATCAATCAACTAAGTAAAAAAAGTTAGTTTACTAAATAAGAACCTTGAATTACATGGAAAAATTCAAAAACAAGTTTATATAACAAAGTATAAGAGTTCAGTCAACTGGGAATATTTTCAATCAAGTGCACTCAGTTGACCGAAAATATCCTCAATTGACTAAACTATGTAAAAATAGTTTTTTTTTATAATTTTAGTCTTTTAAAACTTGTTTCTTCTCTTTGATATATGAAAACTTTGATATGTAGATGATTCGCCTTGCTCTCTCCTTGATTCTCTGATTTAAGAGCTCCTTCTACCTGAATAATATTGTATACTAGATATACACAGAGATATAGTTGTCATCATTAAAATACAAAACCGGGTTTCTAACAAATAACCTTAAATGTAGAAAGATGTTGTTAATAGAAAGTTATTATTCTATCAAATCTAGATCTTAATACATATAGCAAGTATGATATCAAATCTAGATATTAATCTTAAAATATCTTTTAATTTCAAACTTAAAACAATAAGTTATAATTTAGTAAAATAAATATTGATATATATGTAAATATATGTACTTGCGAATTTTTTTTAAATATTTACACATATACATACATACATACATACATAAATATATATATATATATATATTTGTATGTGTATATGTAT
The DNA here is from genome assembly GCA_030737815.1 of Allium fistulosum. Taxonomy (NCBI): domain Eukaryota; kingdom Viridiplantae; phylum Streptophyta; class Magnoliopsida; order Asparagales; family Amaryllidaceae; genus Allium; species Allium fistulosum. Next base: position 561,739,716 of record CM060907.1, read on the forward strand.
ATGTGTGTATATGTATATAGAAATTAATATTTGTAATCAAATATAAAATAACTTTACACATTCAAATGTAAGTGAATAAGATTGCATGTGTGTGTGTGTGTGTATTTTCAGCCTAAAACATCTTTGACCAAATCTTATTTGTTTCCTTACGGTTTAAAATTTATTTCCCTTTTAATCCTTATGATTTTAAATTTTGTTTCCCTTTTTTTGAAAATCAATTTCTTGATATATATATATATAATATCATGTATACTATATATACATACATACATGCTTGCATATAAATATGCACTTCTTCTAATATACATACATATAAATATGCACTTCTTTTAATATACATACATATCAAAACAATACGTTATATAATATAAACATATAGATATATATATATATATAATTAATATATGTATATATAATTTAATTCCCTTTTATTTTGAAATAATAACAAACACACACAGATATATATATATATGTAACAAAATATATACATATACATATATATATATATAATTTAAAATTGTGTAAATTAAAATCAACTGTGTTTAAAGCCTCCTTCAAACATTATCAAACTTTGAAAATTAAAAGAATTTTTTTTAATTCCGTGGCAAAATACATATAAGAAAACACATGCGCATGCGCGCGCGCACACACACACACACACTATATATATATATATATATCTGTGTGTGTGTGTGTGTTTCCAATTTAATCATAATATATATACATACATATTTATATATTCATATCTCATGTTGGAATAACACATATATAGGGATTTGTGACAATAAAATTGATCTAACTACGCACAATTCGTATGATGAATGAAGATATGTATAAATAAGTTTTAAATGCGAATATTAACTTGTTATAGTATAGATAATACACCTTGAATATTGAATCTAAGGACTTTGCTTAAATCTTTATTCAGCACTTCCAAAAGGCACAATTCGATTGAGAAAGCTACATGTCATTGTCTAGATTTTTTAATTAATGCTTGAATATATGGATGGAGGAGAGATGAATTTTCAGCCAGGTAGTGGGGGATTAATTGTGATGCCCCACCTCTATGCTCATAATAACAAAGAGTATTAAAAGAAATACTGTCTGTTATTGCGAAGAATAAGGCTGGATAGGAGCGGCCATCCGTAGTTGGCCTTACACTAGTATTGGTTACCTCGATAGGAGTGGTATATATTTTTAATTTTTCATCTCTTATTTATTTACTCCCGTCGACATACCCAATTCTAGTATAAAACGAACTACGACGGTTCATAATAGTTTAGGACAATGAATATAACAATAACACAGATGATATAAATGCGGAACACAGATAAAACAAAAAGTCTCACATATATAATAACTGATGTCAGTTACAATACATATGATACAACTACAACTGTCGACTCTGGAAGTTATATATACAAGTACATTATCGACTAATATACATGAATACATATCAACCTATACAATGACACGACTACTACAAAATGACGAAGACTACTTTAGAAGATGTGAAAAGTCTTCATAGCTCAAACAACAACTCAAAGCAGGAAATCTACAACCTGAAATAACTCGGGTCTGACCCGAGTATTACATTCAAAAGAAAATAATACACGGGTCAGTCTAATTCAAACTCAGTTATTAGTGCATAGAAGCAATAATAATCAAATAGACGACAGCCATAGAAATCGCGTATATCCAACTCTTCGATAAGAGAATCGGATAACGGCAGATATAACACTAAACAGTGTTAAACAACGAATCAGCAGATTTGAATCATCAACAAAGATAAGTGAAAAGAATATCAATGAAGATAATCTTAAAAACATCAGAATTGCCTAAACGACAATTAACAACAACAAAATAATCAACTTAAAACATCAACTCTGGTAGGGCTGCAGTATACGCACGCGTATACTGCCTCGCCACTACCACCTGAAATACACAAAAGGTCAACAAACCAAAATCAAAAGAAGATTTAAAACTCAATGCCACGGCCTCAATGGTCAAAGCAGGCAGACATGGACAATGTGCACGTATGTACACATTAAATGCTACAGTCTCAAGTTCAACCAGACCAAATTAAAACAGCAAATTTGAAAATGCACAAGTGACTCAAGTACAACAAATCAGAGACATGTATCCACATAAACAACTCAAAATTTCTACTGCAATCACATGGCAGAATGAATCAGTGATGCAGGCAATGACCAGAAAGTGAAAATCAAACAAGTGCACAGCAAAATCCAGTGCCAACATGAACATAAAATGAATCATCAAAACAGACAAGTAATATAGCACTATATCAACAGTGCATCATAATAAAGGCAACAGGGATCAAAAATCAGGGCAGTACAAATATCATAGACCAGAATTCAAGTGACAAATGCACTAAAATGAACTCAAGTCACAGGCTTAAAGTATACAGATTGTATATGAACCAGTAACCAAAGTGACCAGACTACTGAATGCATCAGTGGGTAAAGAATTCAAGTGAAGACAGTGGCAACTGCAACAATATGCAGTGAAGTCAAAGAAGTGCAACTGGACAACAAGCAAAGAAATGCAACGGCAATAAAAACAACACTGATACAAATGATCAGATACCAGACTACAAGCAACTGGAAATGACCAAGGAACTAGCAACATAACTGCAGGCTACAGGTCAGCAGCACCATGCAGATTCAAAGTATAGATTCAACATCACAAAGCAACTGTATACATGACAAACACTACAAGTCAGAATGCACAGGGAAACACAAGCAACCAAAACCATGATCAAGTACAAGTGCAGATTGTAAATGGAGCAGCAAGTCAGTGAAGATCAAAGTCTGGGTACGAGTGCAAAACAAGAATGTCACAGAGATGGTCAGAGAGTACAAGTGCAACGGTGTTGCATGAAGAAGATTCAAGTCGAAGTCGAGATGACCAGAACCAGCAAACAAATCCACTAATATATGAATACACACATATATATGCATATATGCACGTATATACGAAACTTATAAATCAAATGGCACAGACATATGCAAATGTACCAGACTCAAATGCCTTCAAGCATGTGCAGACATGCTATCAAACACAATCAACTAAACAAGCAGCATGTACACATAAGTGCAGCAATGCAAACAAAACGAGGGATAGTTCAATTCGAGTGAAGCTACTGCAGTTTAAAACTAATACCTCGAAATCAAGAATGGAACTCAAAATCCAACTGTACATTGAAACAACAATTGGAAAAATACTAGACTACAAACTAGTGTACAACTGGATACCAGACTTAATCAACTGGACCAAAAGGGATATACAAATGTGCACAGCAACTAGCAACGGCAAGATACGAGTGCAGTGAGCCTCAATGCAATCACGAATGCAACTGTACACAAAAGTATCAGACTCCAAACATCATAGTGAAGACTGAATACAATACAACAACTCTACTGGTTCAATATGCCATGTGCAAGAACCAAGGACAGAGCAGTCCAATATCACAAGCAAAGATAACAAAGACCACCAATCATTGCAACATGAACAATTAAGCAGTAAATACCATGGCATGTTCGAAATACAATCAAAGCCAGAAATTCATAAAATCAAAGTCAAGCTCGAAGTCACCAGAAAAACGAAGTGAAATTCTCGTCTCAAAATAGTTTTCACAAAATCAAAGTCACTGATACTAGACAAAATAGTTCATCTCAAAGCAAAAGGAATACAAAGCCGATGTCAACAGAGCAAATCGAATAATACTCAAGCAAACAATATAATTCATACGGCAAGCAAAAGGAATCGACCAACTCAACTACTTGAATACAAACGAAAATCAACGAATTTAAACCCTAATTACACTTGAACATGAATTAGATGTGAGTATAACTCACATTCTTTAACGAGCAAGCACGAAGAGTAGAAAGCATCGATCGAGTAATCGTGGCCGCGACTTCAAATTCTCGAAGCCCTATCGCCAAGAGGAACGAAGCTGCCATTGCTTATCTTCTCGTTTTGATTAGGGATTTCAACAGTGAATGGGGGAGGAGCGAACGAGAAATGAGAGCTGCCATAGTTTTTTTTCGTTCGTTTTGCTTTAGGGTTCGCTAATGAATGGAAAGATGAATGGGGGTCGGGTTGAATTACTTTGCATCAGAAGGGAACCACATTCACTTTGAAAATTACCACACCAAAACAACAAAAGAAAATATGGACTACCATATTAAATTCTTAAAGCCCACAACTCCTATACCAAATCATAAAAGAATTTCAACTCGAATAAATTTCCAATTTGCAATTGTCAAACAAATTAAATCGTCATTTGACGATAATCAACTGTTATAAAAACCCCGGGTTGTTACAGACTCCCCCCCTTATAAAAATTGCATCCCCGCAATTTTCATAATTAAAGGTATCAACAACAATTATTTTTCTAACATAAACTAGTTAAGCTAGAAAAATAAACATCAAAACACAAACGCCAAAGAAATCTTTTATCTTTATAAAAGAGATTCACAAATTCTCAACAAAATCTGATTATTAATTAGATAATCAGAAACAATCAAAACTGAACAAATACAATTATCAACGACACTTAATTATCAACTAGATAATTTAAAATACAGAAATCACAAAACAGCAATGTCTAATTATCGATACGATAATTAGGAAACAGCAAAAATCTAATTATTAACAAAGATAATTAGAAAACAAAATTCGCAAATTGCAAAACTGCAAATATCTAGTTATCCAACAATTAACTAGAAAACACAAATTCCATAATCAATAAATATTTAATTATCACAACCGATAATCAAATTTCAAATCAACAAATATTCGATTATCAAAACTATCATCAAATTTCAAATCACAAATATTCGATTATCAAAAACGATAATCAAAACTCAAATCAACAATTATTCAATTAGCAAAAGCGACAATTAAATCCCAAATCAGCATATATTTAATGATCAAAAACGATAATCAAATCTCAAATCAACAAATATTCGATTATCAAAACGATCATCAAATTTCAAATCACAAATATTCGATTATCAAAAACAATAATCAAATCAACAAATATCTAATTATCACAAGCGATAATCAGAAACAACAAATATTCGATTATCTAAAATGATAATCAAATCTCAAATCAGCAAATATTCGATTATCAAAAACGATAATCAAATATCAAATCAACAAATATTCAATTATCAAAGACGATAATTAAATTTCAAATCAACAATTATTTAATTATCTCAAGCGATAATCAAATCACAAATCAACAAATATTCGATTATCAAAACGATCATCAAATTTCAAATCACAAATATTTGATTATCAAAAACAATAATCAAATCAACAAATATCTAATTATCACAAGCGATAATCAGAAACAACAAATATTCGATTATCTAAAACGATAATCAAATCTCAAATCAGCAAATATTCGATTATCAAAAACGATAATCAAATCTCAAATCAACAAATATTCAATTCTCAAAGACGATAATTAAATTTCAAATCAACAATTATTTAATTATCTCAAGCGACAATCAAATCTCAAATCAACAAATATTCAATTATCGAAGACGATAATTAAATTTCAAATCAACAATTATTTAATTATCTTAAGCGATAATCAAAATCAACAAATATCTAATTATCACAAGCGATAATTAGAAACAACAAATATCTGATTATCAAAAACGATAATCAGAATCAACAAATATCTAATTATCATAAGCGATAATTAGAAACAACAAATGTCCGATTATCAAAAATGATAATCAGAATCAACAAATATTTAATTATCACAAGCGATAATTAGAAACAACAAATATCCGATTATCAAAAACGATAATCAGAATCAACAAATATCTAATTATCACAAGCGATAATTAGAAACAACAAATATCCGATTATCAAAAACGATAATCAGAATTCTCAAATATTTAATCATCGATACGATAATTTAATCTCATAACATCAGATATCTAATTACCTGCAGATAATTAGAAACAACAAATATCTAGAAATCAATTAAGAAGACTAGAAAATCAACATAAAAGCTTGGATCGATCCCATCAGATGGCAAGTTTTTAATTCGCCGCACGTGCATCAACAAATGGCTGAAGCCTACCAAGTACTCAACATAATTTTGGCGCCCAACAAATGACCCAAAGGTCCGCAGAGTGACTCGAAGGTCTAGTACTAGTATTTGACCCGAAGGTCCATCATATGACCCGAAGGTCCAACATATGACCCGAAGGTCCATCATAGTGGCTCGAAAGCACACGAAAGCATCAAAACATCAAATATTTCAATTAACGAGTCCGGAATTAACCGAAATAGCAAACGCACATGTCCTATACCACGTGTTTTACTAAATCGTTTCCTTGAAAGTGGAAAATTGTGTATTTTGTAAAAATACATTTTACATTCTCAAACGGACAAGTCCGGAATTAAGCGAATCAGTAAAAGAAAGGGGTCATAGTCCTCGATTTTGCTGAAACGTTTAAATCGCTTCCTCATTCTTTTGAAAGCGCAAACTGTTAAATTCCTGAAAACAATTTTATTTATTTTGTAAAAGTAACAATTCACATTCTCAACTAGACAAGTCCGGAGTTAAGCGAATCAGTAAAAGAAAGGGGTCATGGTCCTCGATTTTGTTGAAATGTTTAAGTCGCTTCCTCATTCTTTTGAAAGCGCAAATTGTTAAAAAAATTATAAAAAAAAAAATTCATTTTTAAAACGAATTTCCAATCACGTGATTAAAGCAGCAATATTAGTAGCAATTTCAAAAAGGAAATTGCACTTCTCAAAACACCGTAAAGTCGTAACTCAAATCAGCATTGCGGAATAACTGCTTGAAAATCCACTTTTAATAATTTGACTGTTACTGAAGTCAAAGCGACATTAATTCTCAAACGTCAAAATCTCATCAAAATAATTCACATCAAAATGTAACATCAGTGAATTTTCATTCGTTAAAATTGCCAACAAAACACCGTGCTTCAAAAATTTAGCACCGATGTAAAAAAATCCCGTTATGAAGATAATGGCAACAAAATACGTTCAAACCAAACATCGGTTCAACGTAAAATAAATGCAGTAACGTGCAATTCAAATTTGCACGTACTACAAAATGAACAAAGAAATCATTCGAATATATCTTCAATGGAGATAATTCAAAACAGCAAAAATCTAATCAATATATGATTAGCATAACAGAAAACCAGCCAAAATCTCAACAAAAATCACATAACTGCAATCGTTTCGAATCCTCAATTTGGATTCGAAATCCTCAAAGAAACAAAATAATTACAGCTATGTAAACTACAATTGAAATTTATTTCAATTTCATAATTCGATTTTTAAATCAAAAAGATTATCAGCAGTATTCAGCGAAGACAGTTTCACTGTTTCCGCTGCGCACACTGATAACAGAACATAATTCAATCAAATCATCAGAACACAATTTAATTAAATCAACAAAACACAATTTCTCTTTTATTTTTAAATAAGGATATTTAAAAATTTCATCAAAATTTCAAAACTTTAGTTTTGACTCAAAGCACAACTAAAACATCGACAAATAGTTGTAACACATGTTCCATCTAGGTTATGTTTTATATAATGTCCATAAACCCCAAGCTCTGATACCAACTGTGACGCCCCACCTCTATGCTCATAATAACAAAGAGTATTAAAAGAAATAATGTCTGTTATCGCGAAGAATAAGGCTGGATAGGAGCGGCCATCCGTAGTTGGCCTTACACTAGTATTGGTTACCTCGATTGGGGTGGTATATATTTTTAATTTTTCATCTCTTATTTATTTACTCCCGTCGACATACCCAATTCTAGTATAAAACGAACTACGACGGTTCATAATAGTTTAGGACAATGAATATAACAATAACACAAATGATATAAATGCGGAACACAGATAAAACAAAAAGTCTCACATATATAATAACTGATGTCAGTTACAATACAGTTGACACAATACATATGATACAACTACAACTGTCGACTCTGGAAGTTATATATACAAGTACATTATCGACTAATATACGTGAATACATATCAACCTATACAATGACACGACTACTACAAAATGACGAAGACTACTTTAGAAGATGTGAAAAGTCTTCATAGCTCAAACAGCAACTCAAAGCAGGAAATCTACAACCTGAAATAACTCGGGTCTGACCCGAGTATTACATTCAAAAGAAAATAATACACGGGTCAGTCTAATTCAAACTCAGTTATTAGTGCATAGAAGCAATAATAATCAAATAGACGACAGCCACAGAAATCGCGTATATCCAACTCTTCGATAAGAGAATCGGATAACGGCAGATATAACACTAAACAGTGTTAAACAACGAATCAGCAGATTTGAATCATCAACAAAGATAAGTGAAAAGAATATCAATGAAGATAATCTTTAAAACATCAGAATTGCCTAAACGGCAATTAACAACAACAAAATAATCAACTTAAAACATCAACTCTGGTAGGGCTGCAGTATACGCACGCGTATACTGCCTCGCCACTACCACCTGAAATACACAAAAGGTCAACAAACCAAAATCAAAAGAAGATTTAAAACTCAATGCCACGGCCTCAATGGTCAAAGCAGGCAGACATGGACAATGTGCACGTATGTACACATTGAATGCAACAGTCTTAAGTTCAACCAGACCAAATTAAAACAGCAAATTTGAAAATGCACAAGTGACTCAAGTACAACAAATCAGAGACATGTATCCACATAAACAACTCAAAATTTCTACTGCAATCACATGGCAGAATGAATCAGTGATGCAGGCAATGACCAGAAAGTGAAAATCAAACAAGTGCACAGCAAAATCCAGTGCCAACATGAACATAAAATGAATCATCAAAATAGACAAGTAATGTAGCACTATATCAACAGTGCATCATAATAAAGGCAACAGGGATCAAAAATCAGGCAGTACAAATATCACAGACCAAAATTCAAGTGACAAATGCACTAAAATGAACTCAAGTCACAGGCTTAAAGTATACATATTGTATATGAACCAGTAACCAAAGTGACCAGACTACTGAATGCATCAGTGGGTAAAGAATTCAAGTGAAGACAGTGGCAACTGCAACAATATGCAGTGAAGTCAAAGAAGTGCAACTGGACAACAAGCAAAGAAATGAAACAGCAATAAAAACAACACTGATACAAATGATCAGATACCAGACTACAAGCAACTGGAAATGACCAAGGAACTAGCAACATAACTGCAGGCTACAGGTCAGCAGCACCATGCAGATTCAAAGTATAGATTCAACATCACAAAGCAACTGTATACATGACAAACACTACAAGTCAGAATGCACAGGGAAACACAAGCAACCAAAACCATGATCAAGTACAAGTGCAGATTGTAAATGGAGCAGCAAGTCAGTGAAGATCAAAGTCTGGGTACAAGTGCAAAACAAGAATGTCACAGAGATGGTCAGAGAGTACAAGTGCAACGGTGTTGCATGAAGAAGATTCAAGTCGAAGTCGAGATGACCAGAACCAGAAAACAAATCCACTAATATATGCATACACACATATATATGTATATATGCACGTATATACGAAACTTATAAATCAAATGGCACAGACATATGCAAATGTACCAGACTCAAATGCCTTCAAGCATGTGCAGACATGCTATCAAACACAATCAACTAAACAAGCAGCATGTACACATAAGTGCAGCAATGCAAACAAAACGAGGGATAGTTCAATTCGAGTGAAGCTACTGCAGTTTAAAACTAATACCACGAAATCAAGAATGGAACTCAAAATCCAACTGTACATTGAAACAGTAATTGGAAAAATACTAGACTACAAACTAGTGTACAACTGGATACCAGACTCAATCAACTGGACCAAAAGGGATATACAAATGTGCACAGCAACTAGCAACGGCAAGATACGAGTGCAGTGAGCCTCAATGCAATCACGAATGCAACTGTACACAAAAGTATCAGACTCCAGTCATCATAGTGAATACTGAATACAATACAACAACTCGACTGGTTCGATATGCCATGTGCAAGAACCAAGGACAGAGCAGTCCAATATCACAAGCAAAGATAACAAAGACCAGCAATCATTGCAACATGAACAATTAAGCAGTAAATACCATGGCATGTTCGAAATACAATCAAAGCCAGAAATTCATAAAATCAAAGTCAAGCTCGAAGTCACCAGAAAAACGAAGTGAAATTCTTGTCTCAAAATAGTTTTCACAAAATCAAAGTCACTGATACTAGACAAAATAGTTCATCTCAAAGCAAAAGGAATACAAAGCCGATGTCAACAGAGCAAATCGAATAATACTCAAGCAAACAATATAATTCGTACGGCAAGCAAAAGGAATCGACCAACTCAACTACTTGAATACAAACGAAAATCAACGAATTTAAACCCTAATTACACTTGAACATGAATTAGATGTGAGTATAACTCACCTTCTTTAACGAGCAAGCACGAAGAGTAGAAAGCATCGATCGAGTAATCGTGGCCGCGACTTCAAATTCTCGAAGCCCTATCGCCAAGAGGAACGAAGCTGCCATTGCTTATCTTCTCGTTTTGATTAGGGATTTCAACAGTGAATGGGGGAGGAGCGAACGAGAAATGAGAGCCGCCATAGTTTTTTTTCGTTCGTTTTGCTTTAGGGTTCGCTAATGAATGAAAAGATGAATGGGGGTCGGGTTGAATTACTTTGCATCAGAAGGGAACCACATTCACTTTGAAAATTATCACACCAAAACAACAAAAGAAAATATGGACTACCATATTAAATTCTTAAAGCCCACATCTCCTATACCAAATCATAAAAGAATTTCAACTCGAATAAATTTCCAATTTGCAATTGTCAAACAAATTAAATCGTCATTTGACGATAATCAACTGTTATAAAAACCCCGGGTTGTTACATTAATGGTGGCTCAAAACCTCATATAGAATAGGAGAAAAGAGTGGCTAAAAATGTTTAAATAGCATAGGAAAGAAAGAGTTTAACGATGGAAGCACATATTTTATTTCCTTTGCCATTTAACACCTATTTTGAATCAAATTTCAAAGCCTTCCCCCAAAATATAGCAATCCATGCATGCCTTATTATTAGGCATCAAACCACTTCAAGCCATATCGGATATTTTGCATTTAAATCTAATTTAAACGTACATCGATATAGTATATCGATAAGTGTGTATCCAACTTTTATATACCATAATTTTTAATATCAAAACAAATAAAATAAAATAAAATTTTATATTTAATATTTCATAAATATTAACTAATTATAACAATTATAATTTAATTAAATTAGATGGTAGATGGAGGACTCAACATTGCGGTTATGTTGACTCTTTAGGTATAAATTCAGTTAGCAAATAATATCGAACAATTCAAATATCAAAGTACACACTTCACCTTAGCTAGTGGTACAACATTATGACTAAATTTATCGCTTACAAAGCTTGGGTAAAATCCAATCTTTCAAATTTAAGCATTACCCGATAGTGACAATTATTTACACTAATTTTCTTCGTCGGAATTATACACATTAGCACCTATGGAATTTGGTGATGGTCAAAATTCTAATATCATCCACAATCAACTTTATAGTCCAAACACAAAGCCCTTGGTTCACTAATAATAATAATTATTAACCAAACTACTCTAGCTAGAGACATTGACTTTAGTTGACTTGTGATACTGACCCATATAACCGATGAGGTGAATTCTCTCTTGAATATTGTTTTCCTTCCAATGCTTCCACTTGACCCAACTATAGTCATTCAATTGACATTGTGCGACAATACAACTATAATTAAAGTGGAGTTTCCACATTAAAGCTCAATTGTATTCTCAAGTCGACGGAATAATGTAATAATGTCACTTCAATATTCTATGTTGACCTTATTTATATTAACCAATAGTAAACTATCGAGTGATTCGTTTTATATTAATCTTTCTATGGATTGCTTCTTTCGCTTCGTACCCAATAACTATTGGTATGTAACCCCTTGGTGTCCCCAACATCCATGAGTAATATGCTGCCCAACATTTGGAGAGTGTTACATGCTCAATCTCAAAGGATGTATCGGTATCCAATCTTGATACATCTTGACTATGAATATTTAAAACGATGTGTTTATTATATTATGATAAATTGCTCATGATTACAACCCTTCTAATTACCAATACAATGGATTTTCTATTAAATATACTAAAATTAAATAATCAATTATTTATAACACATTATAACAATTATATAACAAAATGAAAACACATTTTATTTTGAATAGGATTGGTTATCAAATTGGATATTTATAACAAATTATATAATTGCCTCTAGGGCATACTCCTAACTCTATAAATCTCCCACTTGCACTTGAGGTCAACTGTGGAATCTTTTTCCAACTTCTTAACCTAGTTTTCTCAAAACTAATCTCCTCAATCCCTTAGTGAATGGGTATGCCATTTTGTTTAAATTATCTACTTTGCCAACCAACTCTCTCTGACGCTAATAAACTGCCTTTATCATGTGAACTATTCTGAGTACGTCTCTTAACTTCTTGTGAGCTTTAGCTTCGTTTACGAATTATATCGTGACATAGTTGCCATATAATAGTGTCATGAGACTCTCAACATTTGGAATCTCCCTTTTTTCAGTTATAAATTTGTGCATTTATATTTATACATTGCTTTTATTATGGCACTATTCACGGTGATGTACTTAGCATTTTCGTTGATTGGCCATAACCTTTGGTTTAGAACATTTTCAACTTAAAGCTTCTTAATTAAGGTTTGAACATGAATTTGATATTGACATATTATACTCAATTCACTTATGAAGTTTGAGTCTAAATACTCCTTCATATGGAGTTCGTTATTTTTATAAACAATTCTATAGTATTTCATAAATACTCGAGAACACTATACTGCCATTTAGTGATCTTAATTTGGATATGATATTCGCTTCATGCATCAAATACATAAGAAAAGTATGATATTGTGGACAACACAACATTTATGATAATTTCTATTGCTAATCCATAAGAAATCCATCTTGCATGCTCCATATTAAACATTTTAATAAGGTGTCTTTGAATATCATTTGAGACATTCCCAACATCCTTTATACTTATTATAAATGAAGTCATTTATAAATCTAATGTTGAGTATTAAACAACCAAACTAGAACTGAGTTTAACATATGTACATCGTTAACAATCAGTGGTATGTTGTTTACATATAGTTAAGAAATATCTATGTACCTTTTAATGTTCTTTCATATAGACAAACGCTCTTCTGCATTTTGACAGAAAATCAAACTATTTGATATTCTTATCAAAACAATTATTTAACTTTGATGCTTGTCGGAATGATACTTTCGTATACGTTCTTAGACCATATCTAAAAACTCATAAACTCAATGTCACTCCCACTAACTTTGAGATACTTCGGTCGTTACGTTTAAACAGTCTAATTTAAATCATTATTTAGAATTGCCTATTTTAACACGTATGTATCAAAACTCAAAGTCATACTAGGTGATAACTTTGTAAGTAAAATCCGAATTAACTTGAGCATGGTGAATAATGAATCTGTTACACTAATTTCAACAATCGAAATTTATGATGTTATTTTTATCAATTTAGCTCGTCGTATTCCAACTACATTAGTCTTTCTCTTAAGATGTATTCGCAGCCGATGGATCATGTCTCTTCAGGTAAAACTATCAAAATCATATTTTTTATAACGTATTTGGAATCCTTTCGGATTTGCGCATCATACTATATGACATAGTCAATACTCTTAATGCTTTTACTAACAATTGAGGAATATCTATTCTCAACATTGATAAGAAACTCATAATTTCGATTTAATGTAGGAGAATACTTATTAGACATTCTAATGCTTTATATTAGGTTTGGTCAATTTTGTTTCATGCCTCGTAATCAGTTTTATCTTTAGATCGTATCCAAATCCATTATATTACCAATAATTTCTAAAAGAAATTCCTTCGCTATGAAGTTGGTATTTCTTGAAATAACAATTGTTTCTCTATGCAATGGAATAGGCATTCAAAAACATTTTATAAATTGCCTTATATGTACAAAAAACTGATTTGGTTTTAGTTTACGTAATTTATGTTCATAACATAAATTGGCATACAATGGTGATCATTCCCAAAACTTGTTTTGGGATGGTCCACACAAGACCCCTTACGAACAATTATTATGTGTTGTCTTTCAACTAGCGTAACCTTTCAACCCCTTGACCTAAGATATGTTGGAGTTTTTTATAAACCCTTATCTTGTATGATTTCTAAACTATTCTTTGGATGAAATTAATTTTTACCTTGTGTACTACTCTTAAGTACACGACCTTACATAAAGAAGTTAACTCAACTTTACTCATCGTCAATCATACTTTATCCAACAAAGTTAAATAACTCCTTATCGATACATCATTATGTGTCGTAAGGAGGAGTGACTTTTGAGATTGAATCTTTATTCACTTTAAGTACATTTGAAACTCTTTCCAATATACTCACCTATTTTATCAAATCGAATCATTTTATTTTCTTTTGCATGTTATTTTATTTACTTTCTTTTATATTCTATGAACTTATCATAGACATAGTACATGTGTATCAAATACACATGTTCATGCTAGTAGTTCATCGATGAATACAACAGAGCATATGGAACCGTTTTGGTGTTATTAGACCTACGATTGCATACATCTATATGTACCAGCTTAAAGAGTTCATCACATCTTATGTTGCTCCCACTGAATGGATGCATTTCCCTTTACTATTTGAGATATAATTCACTAGTATCACATGATTCATAATCACATAATCAAAAAATTATTCCTTAAAATTTTGACTTAATCCATAACTCCAAAATAATGGCAATTGCACATACTTAAATATTTTTCAATGTATCATTTTGTTATCCACTATTATAGTTTTATTTTATAATGAATATTCATAACATTCATATTGAAATAAATTATGACTATTTTCATTCAATACTGAAAAACAATTTTTAGTAACTTGATGCAATCAATAAGTGATAAATGGCATGCTCTCACCATTTCCACCATTACTATAATAGTATATGAAATACGAAGCCCCATTTAACAATTTAATATAGACTATTTATTTCATCTACTGTAACCAGTTTATGGTCGAGAGTTTTCTAATCAAATATCTTGAATTCGACGAAATAAATCTCACAAAATACATTACAGAATAGAAATCATATTTCTCGTTCCAATATTAAGTATCAATTATTATCTTACAATTCTTATTTTGGATGTTTCTTTATTAAGCAGAAGTGACAATTTACTCTTTTCATATCAACAGTGCCTTAAGTTACATCCATTCTCATACATTCGATTTCCTTTCAAAATGGTCAAACCATTCAAAAGGAAACCTCACTATAGGACCATAATGAACTCTTTACAAAAGTGCATTTGGTCATCCTTAACATTTATGGATATCAAATATTTTTCGCTTTACACAACTGATTGAACAAACATTTTAGTGATCGAATTCTTAGATCTGTCTTGTAGCCTTTTTGGTCTAGTGTTACATTTAACATAACAAGATCATTATTGTAATCAATCATATTGAATACACGATATCATGCTATGGTTTATTTGCTTATTTTGAATGAACCAATTTCATCTTGGTTTTGTACATTATGAATTATGATCGTTCATCTTGTAACATTTATACTTAATCAAATACGGATCATATATCTATATTCAAGTATCACTTTTATAGTTCGAAACTCATAAAGGACAATACACAGTCTTATGCAAATAATAATGTAAGTGACCAATTATGAATGTATTTAGTGGTTGTAAAATTAGGAGATTACATGGGTATTGAAAAAATGACATGCATAAAATATTTCTATTTGTCAATCGTTAATTTAGTTCATTTGTATTTTTTATTGATAAACATTTTATCAATTATATTTATTGCACAAATTTATCAATGTAGATTATCATTTTATAGAAAATATTCTTACAATATTAGAATGGTTAAAGTTACCATTTCATTTTTCCAATAAAGCTCCTGCTAGACTTTTATGTTTCTCAAAACCCTAAGATAAAACATACAAATCTTTCAACTTCACTAGTGGATGTTAGGACTCGTTTATCTTTGAATTCTAACCTTGAGTTTGCTCAACAAGTCATAGCCTCATAGCCGATGGATAACTCCTTATCAGTTGTATCATATACAACTCCTAGCCCATGTTTCCTCATCCTAATTTCGTTTTGACCTTATGTTTTCTCAAAAATCGAAAGAGATTAATCATTCATACCTAAATATAGTATATGTACCTTAAGTTTGCTCAAAAAATACATATAGTTATCTTACCTCGTCTGTTCAATATATTAATAATATACACATAGCATCTCTAACTTGAGTTTGGTCAACAACTAGAGAGTATGTAAGAAATTTATTAATATATAATGGTAGAGGACAACTTTATATTAATGATTCATAATCTCTAATATATTTAATCGAGTGATGTCGACTTATGAATTAATGTATTTCTTCTAAAATGCCCTCGTGATTCAAGTGTCATACACATCATAAATCACGGTATATATACTACACGTATGTATTTATCCCTTAAGTCAATTTAGAGTATTTCCCAGTTCCACCTTTAATTATACATTCATATTATATAAGTTTTAATTATTATATAACTTTTATAATTTATTTAACTTATATATAGTCTTATGTATAATATTATATTAATTAAATATTATTCAATCGATTTAATTAGTTAAAATTTTAGTTAATTTTATGTTATTCAATTAAACATTTTAATTAAATGTGGATGCCATAACATTTACAGTTATATACATATATCTTTATATATATTTAATTAAATATTAATTTTGAAAATTTCTTATGTATATACAAATATACTCACAACACCTTAAATAATTTGAGACAATGTAACAAATATCATTATATATATTATACAGGTATATACTTTAATTAATTATCTATTTAATTAATTTATCTAATCTATTAATCTTATTAATAAATACTAAAATTTTCAAAATATGTTTATTATATTTCATAACACTTTTGAAATCTACATTATAACATTTATAATATATAGAGTTTTCGAAATCAATTTTGAAAATCACATTATAACATTTATAATGCACTTTTAGTTTTAAATTTAACTTTTAAATTTAAAATTTTATTTTAATTTTTAAAATAATTTTGAAAATCAGCTCAAGGCCTAATTCAAATTGGGCATTTTCTATTAGGGACAACCTTTGGGCGTACTTCATCTTTCGAGCTAGGATGGTAATCAGGGAAGGCAGGGTACTTGACTACCCAAATCCAAGCCTAGATACGACTTTTCTTAGCAACCTGCTAAATTGGTAAGCTCAATTGGTTAGCATAAACATGACTAATTTAGACCGCATAGGCTATTTGATTCTGACACCATTAAAAAAAGGGCCAGCACGCAGCCGATTAAATGTATAGATTTCAAATGTTTTACCATTTTGGATCATATTAAGCCTATGAAGTCTAAATTTAATTTGATCTTATCTAAATTAATTTAGAATAAAATCATTGTTTTATTTAATTTGTAGATAAAGTTTTGTTTTGATGTTGTATTTGACTTATATAATATAAACATACGTATCATATACACGTGTATGTATATGTATGTGCAACATTTATAATGTACATAGTTTAACATGCCCTTATATAAATGCTGGGATTTACACTACAATGGACAACTCAGCCCGTTTGTATACATATACGCTCTTTAATACACGCACAAAGTTAAATATGATACCAAATTATAATTATAATATCAAATTTAGTTTAACATACACAAAGTTATTTATAGTCATTTAAATGAATAACCTTAAATATATAAAGATGTTATTCTAATAAATCTAGATCTTAGTATATATAGTAAAGTATGATATCAAATCTAGATCTTAATCTTAAAATATCTTTTAATTTGAAACTTAAACCAATAAGTTATAATTTAGTTAAACAAATAAATATTTTTATATATATATGTACTTGCAAAAATAAATTAATTTAATTTTTCTAAAAACATTTACACACATACAAATAGATATATATATATATATATATTGATATATATATTTGTGTGTGTGTATCAAAATTAATATTTATAAATCAAACATAAAATAACCTTACATATTCAGATGTAGGTGAATAAGATTACATATGCATATATATGTAAATTTTCAGCCTAAAACATCTTTGAACAAATCTAGTTTGTTTCCTTACGGTTTAAATTTTGTTTCCCTTTTAATCCTTACAATTTTATTTCCCTTTTTTGAAAATCAATTTCATGGTGTGTGTGTGTGTGTGTATAATTATATGTATATTAAATATATATGTATGTATGTATGTATGTACATATAAATATGTACCTCATTTAATATACATACATATCAAAACAATATGTTATATAATAAAAATAATATATATATATAACATATTGTTTTGATATGTATGTACATTAAAAGAAGTACATATTTATATGTACATACATACATACATACATATATATATATATATTAAATAACATATACATATACATATACATATACATATACATATACATATACATATACATATACATATGTATGCACATGTGTGTATATAATTTAATTCCAATTTATTTCTAAGATAATAACACACACACATGTACGTACATATATATACACGATTTAACAATATGTATACATGTACTATATACTTTATGCTTACGTAAATTAAAATCAATTTATTTTAAAGCCTCCTTCAAACATTCTCAAAATTAGAAAAATAAAAGATATTTTTTCTAATTCCATGGCCGAATACAAAAACTAACACATATATTTCTCTTTTAAACATAATATATATATATATACACATATTTATATTTTTACATCTCATGTTGACAACACACATTTACATGATTCATGATAATAAAATTAATCAACTAGGCACAAATCATATGATGAACGGGGTGTGTGTGTGTGTGTATAAGTTGTAAATATGGATATTACCTTGCTATAGCCTAGAGAATACACCTTGAATATTGAATCTAAGGACTCCAATTGAATCTCTAGTTAGCACTTCCAAAAGACGCGACTCGATTGGGAAAACTGCACACCATTGTCTCGTTCTTTTAATTAAATTTGTCTTTTTAATGCTTAAATATATAGAGGGAGGGGAGACGAATTTTGTAATAACCCGTCATTTCGATCCTCAGAAGTTGACACTAATACGCCCATGATATTCACGTGCCGAACATCCAAGTGTCGAAAAGACCGATTGTTGGGGCGAAAGAAAAAAAAGACAGAATGGAATTTCATATTGTGATGAGTAATCTATAACATACACAGATCTTTACAAAAAAAACTTATGTACACTACATCAATCAAAGTACTAACCTATCATCGGCCTGGATTGTTATAGTAACATGTCCTTACAAATGTAGATAAATACAAAGAACAACATCGCGAAAGAAAAAAATACGTGAATACATCTTTGAGGTATCCAGCTCGTCTTTTGAAGCTCTAAAAGTGTCCAGCTAAATCTAGAAAATATGCTTGGGCTGACCTGAGCATTATAAGAAAATAACGCTTGGATTAGTTTGGTAAACCAACATGAGAAAAATCAAACCATTGGATTACTTAATGTTATAAAATCTTTCAGAAATAAAGGTATCTCGTAAGACCACACCACACATAAACACGGATGGATTTTCACCTTACGATAACCAAATCATTTTCATTATCAAATCCAGTGATGCTATAATAATGTCTAGGGGTTGACAATAAATATATAAAATATCTGGAATGGTTACCTATAATTACATTCAATGGTACTAGTTCAACAACTAAAACTGTATGGCACATATTGGAGAATGGATTCCAACATGACAAGGTAATGGACTATCACCATACAGTACATCTCTAGATAAAATGTACTCGACGACCACACATGGACCTTCTGTGAACATAAAGCTGACTGCCCCTTTAACATGACATACCAGATTACATCATCCCTTGGGCACCGAGGCTGATAACATTGCCCCACGGTCACCCCGCGTGCAAACTACATCCAAAAATCTTGATCTAGATGGTGGAATGATTCTTCTAATGTAGCTCATCACATAGCTCTGCGAGCATCCGTATTTTAGCCATTACTAGGTTGTGAGGTTACGCTTTTACCTTTTCCTCCTAGCAATTCCCACTTGGAATGCTAACACTGCCCTCCAGGCAATAATGCAATGCCAGCATTCATCAATATAAGTTGTTCAGGATATGAACAAACCAAAGGCACGACTTCTATTACATCCATTTTGGAATAACCCTTAAGATTAGTAGCAAGCAGCCCTTGCACTTGAAAGAATTATGACTTTGATTACATCGTTTTGAACCAGTCCCAAACCTCTTCCAAAGCATCAACACATTTAGCGGGTAGATTTCCTAACCATTTAAGCGTTCGGATTTCCTTATCATTTCAAATAGTACAATACATAAATAAACAATACATAAGAGCTGAGATCATCTCCTAACCATTTAAGAAGGCGAATTTCCATATCATTTGTCTTAGGAGAACAAAACGAGATTCATATGCACAGTATAGCATCACCGAAGATGACTATGTCATTTAACTCTCGTGTTTCTCCTGGATATTTTCAAAGTTATATTTGGTCAAGTTTTGATGATCGGTTATTTAACTATCAAATAAACAACAACAATCCAAAGAGTTAATTTTAAGTGGAAACCACTAAGCCTCTGTAATTAATTCTTTCATTAATTAAAATCACTTTATCAATACTTGTATTAAATAATTTTTCAATACTTGAAAATTTCCTTATACTTATCTCAACTGTATAAGTATATTTACAAAACACTACATTTTCAATAGTTAGAAAATATCTATGTACTTATCTCATTGGTATAAGTATATTAACAAATCTAAAGGAAGATTTCCTCTTTTCCAAATTCATATTTCAATAGGCCAAAACAAATATCATTTAAAACATTGCTTACTTTAAACCCAAACCACTTTTCCTTCGATGTTAAGTATGAAAAGAATGCTTCCATACCACTATAATTAAGAAGGATTATTTATCAAAATAAAATCTCATCCCTTTTATAAAACTACCGTTTTATAAACCCATTCCATATTTACAAATCCTTTTATAAATCTCCAATTTAATTTATAAAATCTCTTTTTAAATCTCTAAAATTAATTATAAAGATCCTTTAATAAATCTTCTCTAAAAATCTATTTATTAAACTCCTTTACTTGACATGTTTCCGATATTTTGACTTACCCTATCTCTCGCCTAGAAACTTTGGTTCTAGATCTCACAGATAGAGGATCAGTCTACTCATTGGCTTCTGGTACCAAGTATTAGACTACTAAATTCTCATATACTATTCATTTAAATAAAATGTTATATACCAAACCTCTTTTACCACTTTCCATAATCTTTTACTATAATCAGAATATTATAGTCTATATAAAATTCCACTTTAAAATCCTTAAAATACTCTTTAAATTTCTAAGATCTCTTTTCAAATTTATAAACTCTTTTAATAAATCCTTTTTATTAAGTAAAATTCCCTTTATAAAACAATTTATTATTTATAAACTCCTTTGGTAAATTAATTAATTACCTTTAAACATCATAAGTAAAATAAGTAATTAACTTTAACATCATTTATAAAATAATTAATTTACTTAAAAACATCATTAATTAAATAATTAATTTACTTAAAAATATCATTAATAAATTAGTTTACTTAAAAATGTCATTAATAAAATAATTAATTAACTTAAAAACATCATTAATAAAATGATCAATTAACTTGTTATAAAATTTTAAGTTAATTTTAAATCCATAACTTTTCAAATTCGGAAAGAGACTTTACGATCATTATGGTACTTAAAGAAGCTACCATTTATTCTTAATTCACTTTCCAAGTCATACCACTGGTATTTACATAAGCAAGCATATATATATAATAAAATCAATAATTAACAATCGCTGACTAATCCATTGCTTATCCAATATTGATTAAATCCATATATTAATTAACTGGCATACGAATAAATGTCCAAATTAGCATAATAGTAGAACATGGATTTATTCTACTAGAAAGATGTCATCACTAATCTATTCAATTTAATTATAGTAGAATGGTGTTTTATTCTGCTAAATAGATATTCAAAATAATCTATTCAATTTAATTTAACAGATTGGTGTTTTATTTGGCCAAGTACATAAAACCAATGAAGTATACTTAATTTAACCACATTATTATTTAAAATAATAAAATTAAATTCAACCACTATTATTTTATCATAAATTTGTACTTCATTAAACTATCAACTATTTATGCCATAATGTTCTACTCGTCAATACGAGTCTAATGCAAGATCCGCGGGTCAAATGGATTTAAAATGAATGCGTTATGACACTTTAAAGTTATCAACTCAATTTATAAAATTAAAACTAAATCAAACATTTTCTCACTCAAACTCCTATAGGCCAAGCCCAAAGCCCAACTCCACTTCCAAACCCGACCTGCTCCTTTTCTTTTTTCCAAATCGAATTCCATTGCCTGAAACCAAAGAAACGTGCACACATGAGCACACGTATCATCTACGTCACTAAACCTTCATCTAATCCCGCTCCAAGTCCTCCACCAAACTCGCCTTCACCGCCTCGACTCATCAGCACCCACGCCACTGCCTCCGACCATCCCTAATGAAATTTGACCCACCATCTCTAATCGAATTCGAATCTAGGCAAATGAAGTTGCCTAGATCAATGCTCAACCAACGTGGCCTTACCCACCTACAGCCGTCGCCACCTTAGCCAAAGCGACCGCCACATCACCACGCACCTCTGATCCAAACCACAATAAACTCAACACTTTCATTCTTCTCTAATAACCCAAAAAGTCAAACCAATAAACAAAAACAGAAGACAGTCGAACTCTAATTGACCTCGCCTAAGCTTCTTTGACACCAGAGGAGTTGCCACCGCAACCATTAGCTATACCTTCCCTCGACTAACACATCATCGGAAAACTCTAAATGAAAAGAAAATGGTCATCAAGGATAATCTCTCTCATCTCTTGATGAAATCTCGAGCAACCAATTTCTAAAAATACTAAGGACAATACCCTATAACCTTGCAGTTGGAGCTTTTGGCAACTTTTGAGTATGTAGAGAGATGTGGATTTTAGTATCTAGCAAGATGATTAGTTTTCTTTTCACAGAAGAGGAAACAGAAAGGAATAGGGAGAAGGAAATGAAGTTGAGGAGTAAGGGTGTTGTGTTAGAATGATGTTTGAATACTTATAATCAGAACCCAAAACATGACTTCCACCTTAATCTGACCAGGCTTCACAAGTTAACCAAAATTCACAATCCAAGCTGCCAATCTCATTACTCAAATCACATAAATGACTTGTTCAAAATTTAAATTTTGATTCGAATTGGGGAAATGTTTTGGAAGGAAGATTTGCGGTACTCAACTACACTATATCCTGTTCGCGTATGAACCATGAATGACATAAATAAAAATATGATCGCGCACAAAAATGCAACACAATCATAAAATAGTTATAAAATACACTGGTTAATTTATTCTGTGAAATTTCAAAAATGCCAACATTCGCCGTAAAATACGATAAACGATAATCTAAATATTTTCCAAATTAAAATTATAGAAAAATTGTGTAAATCTATTTTTATAACCAAATTGATTTTTCTTTTTATTTAAAAACCATAAATTGAATATTTAAAATTAATTAAACATTCCCAAAATCAAAGTGATAAAATTTCAGGTTGTTACATTCTTCCCTCCTTAAAAGAATTTCGACTTTGAAATTTCATCTCAGTTAAAACAAAGAAGGAAACCAGCTAGCCCAAAACCATAACCATTTTACTTCCAATAACTATTTATGAAAACATTTTTATAAAACCCAACTTAAGTTCACAAACTTGCATAATACCCTACTACATCCTGAGGGTATATACAATTGTCTGATTCGATCCTTTTTGTTCTAAACTTAACTTGAGAACTAAATACATAGGTTTTTTAATTTCAAACCCTTTTTTGAAATGATACTATATATCTTCACCATAGAAAATATTCATATATAGCCCGAGTAAACCCAAAATTACACAAAGGGATTGGATCCTACCAAATAGTATCATATATCCCCTTATTAGGAAGGGTCATACATAAAAGAAATCCAAACACATCTCTTCCCCATTTTAGTTATTTTTGAGTCGCCTGAACTAGTCAACATAAAAATACTTCTTCTATTTCAAAATTCCCCTTTTAAAACAATATTGTATATATTTCCATACAAATAGTTTTAAAAAAATATCTATTACCAACTTGCTTTGGTTTCATTCAGATTCGAACTCGTTTCAACCATACAATGATAAAGAGAATAATTTACTAAGTGTGCTACAACGTTCGCCTAGGCAAACATCCGATCGTCACTTAGAAGATTATTCAGATTATCACAAAACAAATCAAGACTTATTCCTTGAACTATCCAAAGAAAACATACCCTACTTTAAAATTTTGTTTTCACAATATTTATACTTAAAAATACTTCCAAGTAAAACTATTACTACCTTTTTCCAAAAATCATTTGAAATATTTTTCAAAGACATCGGGATTTTAAATTCTCAAAAAATCATTTTATTTATATAAATAAATTTTTATAACCAAATTTCATAAAATCATCTTTATAAAATCATTCCATAAATATTTATTTAATAATATCCTAACTTTTTTTTAGTAAACCTCTTTTATTAAAATCAAATTTTAAATTAACATTATCATCGAATGCCTTATTGTGAAACTTAATTCATAAGATGTTTGTTTCAATGTTCCCAAAATTTCTATCTACCCAACTCATGCTTTAAAAAGGAAAGTTACCAGTAAGTCAACAAACAATAGTCAATGCCCCAAAACAGGAAAAGGATGACTAATTAAATCCTAAATGACAATAATTGAACATTATCATTTCCTAACAACCAAGCACATCAAAAATAAATATATTAATTTTTTTGAAAATCATTCTTTTATGTATAAAATATACTCCTAAGGTAAATAAAATTATTTACCAATTTCCAAAACTACACCGTTTCGGTTTGTATTGCTCTAGTGTTTAGAGATCCATATCAATTCGTTAGCTACTGTGTTGACCTGAATCTATAAGTCTTTCAATAGACCAATCAACACAATATAAAAAAATTCTAGCACTAACAAATACGCGCTCATATATATACATACACAAAACTCAAACTCATTCCATTTACCCTATCTCCAATGAGTTTACCCCACTAGGGCCAAGGTTCTCGCTTAACCAGGCTCTAATACCAACTGTATCAACCCACCTATTCATCCTTAGAAGTCGACACTAATACCTCTATCATATTCACGTGTTGAACATCCAAATTCCAGAAAGACCGATTGTTTGGGTGAAAAAAAGATAGAATAGAATCTCACATCATGACGAGTAATCTATAATATACACAAATCTTTACAGAAAGAAAACTTTTATATACATACAATACACAGATCTTTACAGAAAGAAAACTTTTATATACATACATTAACCAGAGTACTAACCTATCATTGGCTTGGACAGTTATAACAACCTATCGTTACAAATGCTGATATATATAAACAAGAACAAAACAGCGGAAGATAAAAATTGGTGAATACGCCTTGGAGGTATCTAGCTCATCTCCTAAAGCTCCAAAGTGTCCAAGTAAATCTGGAAAATATACTCGGAGTGACCTGAGCATTATAAGAAAATAACAGTCGGATTAGTCTGGTAAATCAACATAAGAAAACTCAAATCATTTGGATTACTTAATGTTATAAAAACCTTTTAGAAATAAAGGTATCTCATAAGACCACGCCACACATAAACACGTAATCTGAAATATATAATATCTGAAATGGTTACCTATAATTACATTCAATGGTACTAGTTCTACAACTAAAACCGTAAGACACATTTTAGAGAATGGATTCCAACATGACAAGGTGTGACAACCCGAATTTCGGAAGGTTTAAATCGACAATAGTCCACACATGTCCAACTCAAACAATCCGGAACACAGATAATCAATAGGGTTAATTAAGGAAAATAAGAAAAGAAGAAAACAAATACATAATCTCGCAGCGGAATGACAAAATATAATGATCAAATAAACAGTTCATGAAGTTGTTTATATTATACATTTGATTATAATTTTACAACATCTGTCAGAGTTCATATACAACGAAAATAATAGAATAATGTAGCGGAACAAACAATGTAGTGAAATAATACTAGTAATAAAAATGTACCAAATCTTCGTCTTCGTCCTCGAGAAAAGAATCTTCAATGCGCTGAAAACACAAGGTTGACCCAAGCGTAATAAAAAGACAAAACACTAGAGTCAGGACTAAAATATCCTTATATGAGTCAAATCAATATCACATATAACATGAGTGTAATAGCGTTAGAGATGTTTACAGGGTTTTACATCTCCTATCTAGTGTATAACGTGTGTACAATAAATCAAGAGATGTTACGGGATTTTCCATCACTTAAGGATCCGTCAAAATATTTATATATAGTAGAATATGCTATATATGTGTCTAATCGGTAAAATAAATATTTTTCTTAGTGTTAAGGCTTTAGATTAATCCCCGTTAATGCATTTTTAAGTATTGTTGTACAGTTTGCATATAACGCCTCAGTAGCACGTCGGGGGATAGGGATGTGCCGTGATACGACAACACTAAAACAAACTTGTAATGGTCTTGTATAAGGATAAATGTATGACAAGGCATGTGAGGCAATGCCCAAGGTAGGATACTACCCGTTCGAGTCACAGGGTTGGTAGTAATGCATCATAGCCACGACAGCCCACAGCGTCCATCCATCCCATATCGAGTCAAAGGGAGGTCATCCCAAATCAAGGTGCACCAATCGAAACCAACATCAAAACTAATAGTATGGACCAAGTCCAAGAAGAAAATCGAAGAACAGATGTCCACTAGGGGTAGCTAGCCCACTTAGCCCTGTCAAGCCATCCTGTTTTAGTCATTTCAAATTGGCACAAGTGTCGGGGTCTATCCATCATCATTCTCTTTCTTAAAACCAAAAAACATACACTGAATCCAACCACTTCATTTTGGAGTCTCCTCTACGTACACAGTTGTTAAAGTGGTTCCAATATTGACAGAGAGTATGCCAATAAGAGGCCCTGGTCTCTTTAACAACGAAATGTCGTTTTGCACACCGGTTGGTTCTTTTACATTTCGAAAACAATTCATACTTGACATCAAAATATCATATTTGCATCAAAATATCCTTGATTTCAAAATCATCATATTTACTCAAAATATGTCGGTTTCACTTGAAAAATCATTTTGCCTCAATATCTAAATTTCACTTCCAAAATCGTTTTGAATTTCCATTTAGGTTATAACTTCACTTTAACTCAATTCGCATTTAAATCCACGATTTAAATATAAACATTCCAACCTTGACCAGTTTGAATTTTTAGAAAATAGTTTGAATAGTTTTAAATAATTTAAAATTTAAATGAATTTAATATAAAATAGTTTGAGTATTGAAAATGGTTATACGGTAAAATAGCTTGGAAAATCAAAATAATTTGAATATTTAAAAAGATAGATTTTAAATAGTTTATATTAAAACAATTTATTTGAAAATAGTTTCAAAGTCAAACTGATTCAATTCCAAATCTTTTAATTCAAATCATCTTCAATCTCAATTCAATTCAACTTGACTCACTTTCGATTTCAATTCAAATTAATTTCAATTTCCACTTCAATCCAAATCAACTTCAATTTTGATTTCATTTTTCAATTTTAATTTCAAATCAAATTAATTTAAATTTCGATTTAAAATCGAATTAACTACAATTTTCATTTTCATTTTTAACTTCAAATTTGATTCAACAATTCGATTGAATATTTTAAATTCCAATTCAATTCTTATTTTAAACCCTTTCAAATTAATTAAATATCGGGTCCAATTTCAATTTACCTATTTAAATCACTTAAATCAAATTAAACTTCAATGTTTGAATTTAGATTCAAATCTTCAAAATAATTCAACTCCGAGCTCAAATTTTGAAATATCCATTTATACCACTTTTACTTAGACAAATTCGAAGTTCCGGTAAAAGTTCCAACCTTTAAAACAATTTCAGTTTCTTAATTCAAGTCGTTTGTCGATTTTACTTCACATTTCAAAATAAATTCTTAAAACAATTTCTTTTTCAATTTTGGTTTCAACATTTCAAAGCTCGAATTAGAAATAATTCAATTCATATAAATTTGATTCCTTTATTTTTTAAAACAAAAATCATTTAAATGGATTCAAATTGAAGAATTCAAAACCATTTAATTAACTAATCCGTCGTCCATACATAATTTTCTATCCTATGGCCAAGTAAATAGTTATTTCAATTTCAAATCTCAGGGATGGATATATATCATTTCAATCCAAATCAAAGTGTCATAGGTATATATCATTTCAACCTATTTCTTAATTTATTTGAAATAATTCAAATAACAGTTTTATATACTGTCAAATAATATTACAGGGTGATAATAGGATATATATATATAAATAAATAAATAAACATCCAATCATCCAAAATATCAATCAATAGTCATCCATCACAATCAACATCCAAAACAGTCAATATATTACAACACTTAACCAGTTATCAATAATCGAAAATTTAACTAGCAGTTTAATTCCAATTTCAATTTAACTGTTAATTCAAAAATTTTGAGATATAAATTTCTATGTCGATTTCCATGTTAGTTTTATCAAACAACAATCAATAAAATTAAATCACTTCATGATTTCATTTTAACTAACATAAGAAATATTTTAGTCTTTGTGAGCGGGTTTAATCACTCACCTTTATTTGAAATTGAAAATTTTCTAGAGTCAAATAAATACCAATCCAATGCCATGTCGTAGACGACTTCAATAAGAATCCAGTGCAACTCGTTTCGCTCGAATCGGACCTCGCATTGAAAAGTTATGGATTTTTAAAAATAGGACTATAATTAATTAATAATTAACAAACTAATTAATATAATTAAACCATTACCCTGCCTCTTCTCTCCGCTCGCAATTACAGGACCACGCATGCAAATACCCATTCACGCGACCTACGTCGTCGACGCGCCACAACCTAAGGCTATCGTAGTCCAATCGGAGCCCGCCACCGGACGCGCCTCGGCCTACTCCACTATCGCCTCTGCTGCCCCCGTTTGTTATTGAAAACTCAAAAACCCACGCGACTTCATGCTCAGATTTTGGCGAATTCAATGCGATTCACCTCAATCTAACCGTACAACATGTAGATTTCAATGAGATCTACACTTTTCCTTTTGGTGACATTTGATTTTGTTGAGTGGATTGAGAGAAATCAAGGGAGAAATGAAGGCAATTTTCAACCATTAATGTGAGAGAGAGAGAGAGCGCGGTCGAACGATTTCTCGATTAGGGTTTCGAAATGAACATATAACGCGGCTTATTATTTAAATCTCCGACCTGAACTATCCCCGAAAATTCCGAACTCCAAATGAAGCTGCCACCTGACGTTTTATATGTTATACCCTTATTCTGAACACAACGGAACTAGTCTCGGGGGTCAATTCCATCATATTCAGAAGATAGCTTTTCAAATCAAATTATTTTAATTAAATTCATTTAATTAAATTCTACGTGTTTCAAGCTCGCACGGTCAGACGATAAGTCCAAACGCTACGAAACTTGAAATCCTATAATAACTCACTATTATGGATCCGATGAAAATGGTTTCGTCGAAATCCGAGACAGTGCCCAAAAAGACTATTTTTACACGTTAATTAAAACAAGAAATTTCCAAAATCAATTTAATCACTTTAAATTCAATTTTAAAAGTTAACAATCTTTATTCTCATTTAAATAAAATTTAAATCAACTTCTGAAATCATTTTTAATCACATTAAATTCAGTATTCAATTATTTAAATAATTTCCAATATTAAATTTAAGCAATTCAATTATCAAATAAATCATTATACTTGAAATATAAGTTATCTAACTCTTAAAATTTAACTTCTAAAATGAATTCAAATAACAAAACAACCACTTCCATTTTATAGTAATTCAACATTTATTATTCAATTTCAGCTATTGATTATAAACACATTCAATATACAAAATTTCACTTCAATACTGGTTATTGCCTAAATCTTCGAAAT
Organism: Allium fistulosum; assembly: GCA_030737815.1. NCBI lineage: Eukaryota > Viridiplantae > Streptophyta > Magnoliopsida > Asparagales > Amaryllidaceae > Allium > Allium fistulosum. Next base: position 561,770,137 of record CM060907.1, read on the forward strand.
TGGTTATTTTAAAATTTTATTCAAGTTCATATTCAATAAACTACATTAATAAATCATTAAATTTTTTATTTCTAACCATTTTTATTTAATAATCATATTAAATTTAATAATTTAAAATAGTTAAAATAAGGGTCGTTATAATCTCCCCAACTCATAACTTTTCGTCCTCGAAAAGGGGTTAAGTAGAGAATCAACCTTCGATATATTTTCTCAAAATAATCAACTTACAAAACATTAAAATCTTATTTACAAAACCTTTACCATGCTTCCAATATGCCACTATGATACCGCTTTTATGGAAATTACAACTTATTTATAAAAAGAAGTTATAAAATTTTAAAATCTCAAAAATTTTCTAACCCCCGAATTTACGAAAAATTTCGGCAGTGTCTCCTTTGCGCGGCTCGATCGTAAAATTTACAATACAAAATATATACCAAATATCCATCTCATCTAAATGAGGAGGCATCCCGTAGGGAAAAATATAAAAGTATTGCATGTAATCCGAGATATGTACCTTATTGTTAATAACATGAGCGAGTTCACTCATATTAAAGCGAGAAAAAGTGAATCAAACCGCGTATACATCCAAACGGTCTTCATATATACTTATCTCAACTCAAATTAGAATATTATTTGCATATAAAAGATACAGAAAGCATGTATGAGTTTAATAGAACTACATAACATGAATTCTGAATCCATATCATAAGCACAAGCACTAATACACAACCATAACAATCATATGCAATCAAAAGCAATAATAACAATGGTTTACAGCAAAAGAAACCATTCAACAATTAATATTCATCCAATTAATTCATATCTACATCAATTTACATTATCCAGTGTCAATATTTAATTTATACACTTTATTTCTTTTAACATCCAATTTTTATTAACATTTAATTGGTTTGCTTTCAATATATTCACATCTATTTCATTTACATTCAATTTACTCAAATTTCATTTATTTCACCTTTTATTTAACACATTTCATATAAATCCATTTCTAAGCCATTTATAAAAAAATTATTTTATTTAACCTTATTTAAGTTAAATTTTATTTCATTACCACTTAGTATATTCTCTTTAATACTAATATCATTTATAAACTATTTTATAAAACCATTTAAGTTTATTATAAACATTTTATAAAATGCAACTCCTTTTTATTATTACTTCATAACTTAAGTTCATATTAATTCATTGATTCACTTCATTAGTTCATTTCATTAATTCATATCATTAACTTTACTTAAGTAAATTTTATTTTATAACTCAAATTCATATTAATAATTTTTTTCTTTTTATCACAATCAATTTCATTCAACTTTTCTTAAGTTAACTTTCATCTTATAATTCATTTCATTAGCTTATTTCATCAATTCATTCCATTCAACTTGACTTAAGTAAAATTTTAGGTCATAATTGAAATTTTAACTTTCTTATTTCATTAATCATTTCTTAAGTTTATAATGATTTCATACAGATGTATCTTCTTCTATATAATATTATTTAAATTATAACTATCTCAGAAATCTACAACTAAATCTTAAAACATCCTTTGCAAAAAAATTATTTTACAAACAATTTACAAAGATATGATTTAATTTATTATTTGTTTACTTTCTCTTAAGTTCATATTTAAATAGTATTTTCTTTTACTACTCAAATTATTCATTTAAAATTTCTTAGAACACAATTTCAATTTGAAACATTTTTATTACTTTAGTTGAAACTTGTATAATATTCTATCACATATTCATATTTAACATTTCAACTTTTTAAACATTTCTGATAAGTTTTATATATGTTTTTAGAATGTAACTGAGTGTTATACAAATTTACCTTATTCATTTCGGTTAACAAGAATGTTCAATAATTTATACATGTTTAAATTTCCTTTATCTTGAAATTTAAGAGTTATAATTTAACTTCTCATATTTCATTTAAACACTTAGCTTAAATTTCTTATTCCTCATTTTAGAGTTTCCAATTATTCAAAATAATTCACTTTATTTCTAATAACTGAAAATCATTCATTAATAGGAACTTAAGAATTCAAATACCGGGTTCATTTCAAATCATTTTGAAATAATATATATACTTATATCTTTTATATATACCAAAACATTTTTAGAAATTTTAAATCAAAATCTGTTTATCAAGCCAAATGCGTATCAAAGCTACTAAATGGCCTCCTCCACTTTGAGACTCGAAAATGAATGTCGAGGAAGCGGTCGTCATCACCAAAATTATTTTCCAACAATGGTAGGGAGAAGTACATGACTTATTTCCTTTTAATTCCTTTTAAAACACTTCTTTCATAAATATTTTTAAATAATACTAATTATTATATCACAATCTTAGAAAACAATTTCAAAAGCACTGGGATTTAAGTTCTCAAATTCTCAGCTTTTAAATCCTTTCTATTTATAATATAGCTTATACAATTCCATTACCTTATTATGAAAACGTTTCGTTAATTTACATATTTTTTATAGCAAACAATTCTGATTATAATTAGATTTCAATTCAATTTAATTATCGAACGCTTCGTGAAATAGAATTCACAAAGTATTCGTTTTTAGTTTAATTCAAACAATAATCGATGATAACTAATATTATCATCTCCTAACAACTAACATCCATAAATAAATTCGTATTTTCATAAATATATATGGTTATTTATGGAAGATTGTTTCTTTTTATATATAAACTATAATTTAGGTAAAATTATTTCATTTACCTTATTTTAAAAATATCGATTTTCTTGTTTAAGTGTTTGGAAACCTCTATCGAAAACATGGCATCCCATGCACTGACCAGAATTCATAAACAACTCAACAGATAAGCAAACACAATATAAAACATTTTATAACACTAACAAGTACGTGCTCTCATATATTTTCACTCAAGCAAACTCATTCTAGGATATTACTACCTTATCTCTAATGAGTTAAACCCCACAAAGCTAAGGTTATCGCTAAACCAAAGCTCTGATACCAACTGTGACGACCCGCATTTCAGAAAGTTTAAATCGACAATAATCCAAACATGTCCAACTCAAACAATCCGGAACACAGATAATCAATGAGGTTAATTAAGGAAAATAAGAAAAGAAGAAAACAAATAAAGAATCTCGTAGCAGAATGACAAAATATAATAATCAAATAAAAAATTCATGAAGTTGTTTATACTATACATTTGATTATAATTTTACAACATCTATTAGAGTTTATATACAACATAAACAATAGAATAATGCAGCGTAACAAACAATGTGGTGAAATAATACTAGTAATAATAATAATGTACCAAATTTTCGTCTTCGTCCTCCAGAAAGTAATCTTCAGTGCGCTGAAAACTCCGGGCTGATCCGAGCGTAATGAAAAGACAAAACACTCGAGTCGGGGCTAAAATATCCTTATATGATTCAAATCAATATCACATATAACATGAGTGTAATAGCGTCGGAGATGTATAGCGTGCGTGCAATAACTCAAGAGATGTTACTAGATTTTCCATCTCTTAAGGATTAGTCGAAATATTTATATATAGTAGAATACGCTATATATCTAATGTCTAATCAGTAAATAAATATTTTTCTTAGAGTTAAGGCGTTACATTAATCCCCCTTAATGCATTTTTAAGCATTGTCGTACATTTTGCATATAACGCCCCACTAGCACGTCGGGGAATTGGGATACGCCGTGATACGTTAACACTAAACCAAACTCATAGTGGTCTCATACAAGGATAAAAGTATGACAAGGCATGTGAGGCAACGCCCAAGGTAGGATACTACTAGATCGGGTCGCAGGGCTGGTGGTAACGCATCATAACCACGACCGCCCACCGCGTCCATCCATCCCATGTCGAGTCAAAGGGAAGTTATCCCAAATCAAGATGCACTAATCAAAACCAACATCAAAAGTAATAGTATGGACCAAATCCAAGAAGAAAATCGGAGAACGGATGTCCGCTAAGGGTAGCTAGCCCACTTGGCCCTGTCAAGCCGTCCTGTTTTAGTCATTTCAAATTGGCGCAAGTGTCGGGGTCTATCCATCATCGTTCTCTTTCTTCAAATCCAACAAACGTACACCAAATCCAACCACTTCATTCTGGAGTCTCCTTTGCATACACAGTTGTTAAAGTGGTTCCGATATTAATAGAGAGTATGCCAATAAGAGGCCCCGGTCTCTTTAACAACCAAACGTCGTTTTATACACCTGTTGGTTTTTTTACATTTCGAAAACGATTCATACTTGATATCAAAATATCATATTCGCTTAAAAATATCCTTCATTTCAAAATCATCATATTTACTTAAAATATGTCAGTTTCACTTGAAAAATGATTTTCGCCTCAATATCTAAATTTCACTCCCAAAACCGTTTCGAATTTCCATTTAGGTTATAACTTCATTTTAACCCAATTCGAATTTAAATCCACGATTTAAATATAAACATTCCAACCTTGACCGGTTTGAATTTTTAGAAAATAGTTTGAATAGTTTTAAATAATTTACAAGTTAAAATAGTTTAATATAAAATAGTTTGAGTATTGAAAATGGTTTATATAGTAAAATAGCTTGGAAAATCAAAATAATTTAAATATTTAAAAAGATAGATTTTAAACAGTTTATATTAAAATAATTTATTTTAAAATAGTTTCAAAGTCAAACTGATTCAATTCCTAATCATTCAATTCAAATCATCTTCAATCTCAATTCAATTCAAATCAACCCCCTTTCGATTTCAATTCAAATCAATTTCAATTTCCACTTCAATCCAAATCAACTTCAATTTGATTTCATTTTTCAATTTCAAATCAAATTAATTTCAATTTCAATTTAAATTCGAATTAACTTCAATTTCGATTTTCATTTTTAACTTCAAATTCGATTCAACAATTCAATTGAATAGTTTAAATTCCAATTCAATTCTTATTTTAAACCCTTTCAAATTAATTAAATTTCAAGTCCAATTCCAATTTACCGATTTAAATCACTTAAATCAAATTAAACTTCAATGTTCGAATTTAGATTCAAATCTTCAAAATAATTCATTTCCGAGCTTAAATTTTGAAATATCCATTTATACCACTTTTACTTTTAGACAAATTCGAAGTTCTAATAAAAGTTCCAACCTTTAAAACAATTTCAATTTCTTAATTCAAGTCATCTGTCGATTTTACTTCACATTTCAAAATAAATTATTACAAATTTCTTTTCTAATTTTGATTTCAACATTTCAAAGCTCGAATTAGAAATAATTCAATTCATATAAATTCGATTCCTTTATTTCTTTAAAACAAAAATCATTTAAATAGATTCAAATTCAAGAATTTAAAACCATTTAATTTAACCAATCCGGTGTCCGTATATAATTTTCTATCCTATGGTCAAGTAAATAGTTATTTCAATTTTAAATTTTAGAGATGGATATACATCATTTCAATCCAAATCAAAGTGTCATAGGTATATATCATTTCAACCTATTTTTTAATTTATTCAAAATAATTCAAATAACTGTTTTATATACTGTCAAATAATATTACAGGGTGATAACGGGATACGTATAAAGAAATAAACATCCAATCATCCAAAATATCAACCAATAGTCATCCATCACAATCAACATCCAAAACAGTCAATATATTACAACAATTAACTAGTTATCAATGATCGAGAATTTATCTAGCAGTTTAATTCCGATTTTAATTTAACTGTTAATTCAAAATTTCTGACATATAAATTTCTATGTCAGTTTCCATGTGTATTAAATTACCAAATAACAATCTATAAAATTAAATCACTTCATGATTTCAATTTAACTAACATAAGAAATATTTTAGTCTTTGTGAGCGGGTTTAATCACTCACCTTTATTTGAAACTGAAAATTTTCCAAAGTCAAATCAATACCAATCTAATGCCAATCGTAGACGACGTCGATACAAATCCAATGCAACTCGTTTCGCTTGAATCGGACCTCGCATGGAAAAGTTATGGATTTTTAAACATTTGACTATAATTAATTTATAATTAACAAACTAATTAATATAATTAAACCGTTATCTCGCCTCTTCTCTCTGCTCGCAACTATCAGGACCACGCATGCAAATACCCATTCACGTGACCTAAATCATCGACGCACCACAACCCAAGGCCATCAGAGTTCGATCGGAGCCCGCCACCGAAAGCGCCTCAGCCTACTCCACCATCACTTCAAGTGCCATCGCCTCCGCTGCCGCCATTTGTCCTCGAATACCCAAAAACCCACACGACTTCATGCTCAGATCTTGGCAAATTTGAAGCGATTCGCCTCGATCCAACCGCACGACACGTAGATCTCGATGAGATCTTCTACACTTTTCCTTTTGGTGACATTTGATTTTGTTGAGTGGATTGAGAGAAATCAAGGGAGAAATGAAGGTGATTTTCGTCCATCAATGTGAAAGAGAAAGCACGGCCGAACGATTTCTCGATTAGGGTTTCAAAATGAACATATAACATGGTTTATTATATAAATCATCGACTCGATCTGTCCGTGAAAATTCCAAACTCCAGACGAAGCGTGCCGCCTGGCGTTCTATATGTTACACCCCTATTCCAAACACAACAGAACTAGTCTCGGGGGCTAATTCCATCATATTCAGAAGATAGCTTTTCAAAATCAAATTATTTTAATTAAATTCTTTTAATTAAATTCTACGTGTTTCAAGCTCGTACGGCCAAATGATAAGTCTGATCGTTACGAAACTTGAAGTCCTATAATAACTCATTATTACGGATCTAATGAAACCGGTTTCATCGAAATCCGAGATAGTGCCCAAAAAAACTATTTTTACACATTAATTAAAACAAAAAATTTCCAAAATCAATTTAATCACTTTAAATTCAATTTTAAAAGTTAACAATTTTTATTCTCGTTTAAATAAAATTTAAATCAATTTCCGAAATCATTTTCATTCACATTAAATTCAGTATTCAATTATTTAAATAATTTCCAATATTAAATTTAAGCAATTCAATTATCAAATAAATCATTATACATGAAATATAAGTTATCTAACTCTTAAAATTTAACTTTTAAAACGAATTCAAATAACAAAACAACCACTTCCATTTTATAGTAATTCAACACTTATTATTCAATTCCAGCTATTGATTATAAACACATTCAATATACAAAATTTCACTTCAATACTGGTTATTGCATAAATATTCGAAATTGGTTATTTCAAAATTTTATTCAAGTTCATATTCAATAAACTACATTAATAAATCATTAAATTTTTTAGTTCTAACCATTATTATTTAATAATCATATTAAATTTAATAATTTAAAATAGATAAAATATGGGTCATTACACAAGGTAATGGACTACCTTTCGTACAGTACACCTTTAGATAAAATGTATGTACCCGAGGGCCACACATGGACCCTTGCGAACACAGAGCCGGTTGCTCCTTTAACATGGCATACCAGATTACATCATTACTCGAGCACCGAGGCTGCAAACATTGCTCCACGGTCGCCCCCTGTGCACACCAAATCCAAAAATCTTGATCTAGATTGAGGAATGATACTTTTAATGGTAGCTCACCACATAGCTCTGCAAGCATCCCCTTTTTTAGCCACTAACGAGTTGTGAGACTTATGAGGTTACGCTTTTTCCTTTTCCCTCCTAGCAATTCCCTTTTGGAATGCTAACACTGCCCTCTTGACAATAACGCAGTACCAGCATTTATCCATACAAGTTGATCAAGATATGAACAAACCGAAAGCACTAGTTCTACTACATCCATTTTGGAATCGCCCTCAGGATTAGCAACAAGTGGCCATTGCACTTCAAAGAATTCCATTTTCGATCACATCATCTCGAACTAGTCTTGAACCACTTCCAAAGTGTCGAACACGTATATGGTTTTGGAGTGGTTACGGTTTTGGGTCATCTCATATAAGTACAATCCTTCACTTACCGGTCGCTCCAAAACCAATCGATAGTTTTTGGTAAACTCAACTCCGGTCCTTTTGGAAATAATAGACAATACATAAGAACGGAGATAATCTCCTAACCATTTAAGCGGATGGATTTTCTTATCATTTGTCCTAGGAGAACAAAATGAGATTATATGCACAGTACAGCATCATCAAAGATGACTGTGCCATATAACTCCTGTGTTTCTCCTAGATATTTCCAGAGTTATATTTGATCAAGATTTGATAGTCGGTTATTTAACTATCAAATAAACAACAACAATCCAGAGATTTAATTTTAAGTGGAAACTGCTAAGCCTCTTTAATTAATTCTTCCATTAATTAAAATCACTTTGTCAATACTTGTATTAAATACTTTTACAAAAATATACATATGTATACTACTCGATCACTATTCATTTATACTTTTTCAATACTTGGAAAATGTCCTTATACTTAGAAAATATCCATATAATTATCTCATCGGTATAAGTATATTAACAAACCTTAAGGAAGATTTCCTCTTTTCCAAATTCATACTTAAATGGGCCAAAACGAATATCATTTAAAACATTGCTTACTGTAAACCCAAACCACTTTTCCTTCAGTCTTAAATATGGAAAGAATGCTTCCATACCACCATAATTAAGAAGGATTATTTATCAAAATCAAGTCTTATTCTTTTTATAAAATTACCTTTTTATACCCATTCCATATTTACAAATCCTTTTATAAATCTCCAACTTAATTTATAAAACTTCTTTATAAATCTCTACAATTATTTATGAAGCTCCTTTTATAAATCTCCTCTAAAATATATTTATAGAACTCCTTTACTTGACACGTTTATGATATTTTGACTTACCTTATCCCTCGTCTAGATACTTTGGTTCTAAATCTCAAAAATAGAGGATCAGTCTACTCATCAGCTTTTGGTATCAAGTATTGGACTACTAAATTCTCATATACTATTCATTTAAATAAAACATTATATACCAAACTTCTTTTACCACTTTCCAAAATCTTTTACTATAATTAGAATATTATAATTTCTTTAAAATTCCACTTTAAAACCCTTAAAATACTCCTTTAAAATTTCCAAGATCTCTTTTCAAATTTATAAACTCCTTTAATAAATCCTTTTTATTTAGTAAAATTCCTTTTATAAAAAAATTTATTATTTATAAACACCTTTAGTAAATTAATTAATTACCTTTAAACATCATAAATAAAATAAGTAATTGACTTTAAACATCATTTATAAAATAATTAATTAAATTAAAAACATCATTAATAAAATAATTAATTTACTTAAAAACATCATTAGTAAAATAATTAATTAACTCTTAACCTCAAATTGCTATAAAATTTTAAGTTAATTCTAAATCCATAACTTTTCAAATTCGAAAAGTGGCTTAGCGACTGTTATGTTACTTAAACAAGCTACCATTTATTCTTAATTCACTTTCCAGGTCATACCACTAGTATTTACATAAGCAAGCATATATGTAAATAAAATCAACCATTAATAATCACTAACTAATCCATTGCTTATCCAATAATAATTAATCCCTATATTAATTAACTAGCATACGAATAAATGTCCAAATTAACATAATAGCAGAACAGGGATATATTCTGCTAGACAAATGCCATCAATAATCTATTTAATTTAATAATAGCGGAATGGTATTTTATAATGTTAAATAGACATCCAAAATAATCTATTCCATTTAATTTAATAGAATGGTGTTTTATTTGGCCAAATAGATAATACCAATGAAGTATACTTAATTTAACCATGTTATTATTTAAAATAATGTAATTAAATACAACCACTATTATTTTATCATAAATTATACTTCATTAGAACTATCGATTATTTATGTCAGAATGTTGTACTCATTAATACGAGTCTAATGCAAGAATCCACCGGTCAAACAGATTTTAAATGAATGTGTTATGGCACTTTAAAGTTATCAACTCAATTTATAAAATTAAAAAAAAATCAAACATTTTCTCATCCTAACTCCTATAGCCAAGCCCAAAGCCCAACTCCACTTCCAAACCCGATCCGCTCCTCTTCAGCCCCATCGAAATCCAACCCTCCATCCCCAATCGAATTCGCATCCAGGCAAATGAAGTTGCCTCGATCAATGCTCAACCAACGTCGCCTTACGCACCTCTGATCCCATAACCACAACGAACTCGACACTTCCATTCTTCTCTAGCAACCCAAAACGTTGAACCCACAAAGAAAGGACAGTCGAACCCTAATTGACCTCACCTAAGATCCTCCGACCACCAGAGGAGTTGCCACTGCCACCATTAGCTCCATCTTGTCCTTGCTCTCCTCCCAGCATAGCCATACCTTCCCTCGACTACCACATCGTCGAAAAAGTCTAAATGAAAATAAAATGGTCATCAATGGAAATCTCTCCCGTCTCTTGATGAAATCTCGAGCAACTAATTTCTAAAAATACTATGAACAATACCCTACAACTTTGCAATTGGTGCTTTTGGCAACTTTTGAGTGTGTGGAGAGATGTGGATTTTTGAAGCTTACAAGATGATTTGTTTTCTTTTCACAGAAGAGGAAAAAGAAAGGAACAGGGAGAAGGAAATGAAGCAAAGGAGTAAGAGTGTTGTGTTAGAATGATGTTTGCAAACTTATAATCAAAACCCAAAACATGATTTCCACCTTAACCTAACCAGGCTTTACAAGTTAACCAAAATTCACAATTCAAGCTACCTATCTCGACACTCAAATCACATAAATGACTTGTTCAAAATTTAAATTTTTTAGGATCGTTTTCACCCTAGAGGGGGGGTGAATAGGGTGATACTAATAATAATAAAAATTAGTGCGGAAATAAAAGCAATAACAGAAAATAATGCAGAAGAGATCACACACAAATTTACCCAACTTCGGCAAAACCCTGCCTACGTGCTGCCCCCAAGGTTCTACTAGAAATTAAGTAGTTAGATGCTTACATACGTAAACTTGCGACACCCGCTAATAACTAACCTAACTCTACGCTCAAAACCTTGCCACAACTCAGCCACTAAGTTGCGAATTCTCGAACCACACCACCATAGTTCGTAACCTAGTCATACGACTAGAAAGTTACACGGTTTAAAAAAAAAATTACAGCTGAAAATAAAACTAAAAAACAAATAGAAATAAAACCCTAATTATTTAATTTAAGCCCAATAATTATATAGAGCCGGCCCACTTCAAAGTATAATTGGAGATAAAGAGACGTCTCCATTTTTTCTTCTGTTCGGCCCAAAAGAGATGGATGCATTCCTTTGTATTTTGTCCGGCCGTTCCCTTTTGTTCCTCTTTAAAAATTAGGGCTTCGTTCGATTGAAGCTCCGAATCAAAATTGATCTATTTTAGTGGTGATTTGAGTTGCCTTCCCAATCGATTCCTTGGCTTTGATAATTCGCAGCGGCTTCAAGTTGTGTCGAGCTTGAATGCAATGATTTGGTACGTGATTTTCTTGTTCGATTTTGATTTTGCTCGACTTCAATTCGAGTTATAAATTTATTCGTGATTTAGCTGGCTCTGGTATTTGCTTGAACTTGAATAATCTTTTGCCGATGATGATCTTAGGGTTATATAGGGATCGAACACCCTATATTTACATTCGTATATTTTTCTTTGAATTCTTCATGATTTGCACTTGTCCATTCGATTTTTCTTGAGCGCTTGTGATTTATTCTGACTCGTTCATCCCATACGTGTTGCTCCATGACTTTGAATTTACTTTGTTTATTTTGGCCTTGACTTGTTCATTGTACTCTTCATGAGTTCGAATTTTCGTGAATTGCTTTGGGTCAGTTCCTATGACATCGGCATTTGAAATTGTGATAATATTTTGGGTAAATTTTGATTTTCTGGCTAGGTTCAAAATTTTGACCTTGGCATTTAAATTTGCATTTGAAACAACTCTGACTTGTTCGAACAGCCACTTGCAATTGTTTGATTATTTCTTTTGTAACTTTGTCCACCTGAGTATGTTGACATGGTCTTTGCATTGAGTTGAATTTGGAGTATGGTCTTCAAATGTATGTTGTATCCATGTTCACGATTGTTATGCTCTGTCCATTGTTGTATTTTTGAGTGCTGACAGTTTCTTCGAGTCATCTGCGCATGTGTGGGTTCATGCCTTTATACTTGTTGTTTGAAGTCTTGTGTACAGTTGTTTGATTTCTACTGCTTTGATCTAAGTCTTCATGTTGTACTTGTTGCACTTGAAGTTTGGTTTGATGGATTTTATTCCACTGACATGTGTTAGTACATTTCTGGTTTAGCTGTTGTTGTCTTGGTTGAGCTTCACTTGCATACTCTCTGGTTATATATGAGTTTAATATTGGTCTGGGTCGAAATCATTGTATGAGTGGTCTGCACTATTGAGGCTACACTTGTGCTATTTTGATGTTTTGTTTGTTCTTGAAGTCACCACTGTTGATTGTTTTACCACTATATGTATATACATGTATACATGTGTGAACATGCATGTATATATGTATTCTATGTTGAAGCTTTGCATTCATGTTAGTGTAGACTTTTGAAGTCTTGTTAGCCCATGCTTGAACTGTTTACCTGAGTCTGTTGTGTGTCATCTCTATTTTGGTCTGGTTCACCACTTTGTGATGTATTGTTGCTTATGAAGCCCTGATCTATGTTGCATTTGAGTCTGGTTTAGCTGTTATGTGGTCTGGTCTAGGTTGCATCGGCTTCCCTGTCCAGTTGCTTGTATTCCTCTCACTGTTTTGCTGGGTTACCCTGTTTAGCCTTCACACACCTGAAATGTTGAAACTGAAGTCTGCACTTGTGATGTGCATGCTCATGTATGAAACTTTGTTTTGTTGTTATGGTCCTGGTTGCTTTTGATGTTGTGAGTGTTCGTGTTTGTCCATTTTGCTATTTGCTTTGGTGCACATTTTTGCTGATCTGATTTGATGTTCATGTGTACTGATGTCTCTTGGCTGAAATTTGAGATGCTGAGGCAATGCACATGTGTACGTGTACACATGTGTATATGCAGGCTCTTGTGCTCATGTTGTGACTTTATTTGTATTGCACCTGAATATTTGCACTTGAGTTGAATCCAGTTTTTTCTTGGGTTTGACCTTGTGCACACCTGTCCCTACAATTTTAACAAGCAAGTGTATATCGGTGTGCACGGTCTTGTGGCATGTACAATGATACACTGTGCATGTCATAAGTTGTTCGTGTATGATGGATTAAAAATAAATGATGACGAACAACCCAAATAACTGAGGCAAATAACATTTTCAAAAAACACACACTTAATTTTGAACTGCAAAATATTTCTTTTTCAATTTTACTGCGTTAGTGTTTATTTTGCATATAATTCAAATGCGGGATACAAACTGTAATAGAGTTGAAGATCAAATACAAGTGATGAGTGAATGCAGTGAGGTGAAAATGTATGTAAAAAATTGTATAGTGAAAATTATGTTGTAGTATGAAATTGTATTGTAATTGAAAAAGTGAAAATGTAGTGAGAGCTCATATATGTACTATTTGAGTTTGTAATAAAATATCTATTTGAATAAAATATTTGTTTGAATATGAATTCTGAGTTATTTATTTTATTCAACAAATATTTATTTAATTATGTGAAAAATAAAATAGTACAACAACAAATACATTTAAACGAATATATATATATATATGTTTATTATCATCAAACAAAAATCATATTCTACAAATTTGTATTTGATATAGGGAAAAGTTTTAAAAGGAAGATTTGCAATACTCCACTGCACAATATTCTGTTCGCGTACGAATCATGAATAACAAGATAAAAATATGATCGCGTACAAAAATGCAACACAGTCACAAAATAGTTATAAAATACACTCGCTGTTTCATTCTATGAAATTTCAAAAATAACAACGTTTACTGTAAAATACGACAAACGATAATCCAAATATTTTTCAAATTAAAATTACAGTAAAACTATATAAATCTATTTTATTACCAAATTGACTTTTCTTAAATCATAAATCAAATATTTAAAATCAATTAAACATTTCCAAAATCAAAGTAAAAAAATTTTGGGTCGTTACAAATTTTTGACCAAAATTTTGACCTGGTAGGGGGAGAGTTACGGTGGCCCAGAACCTCGAATAGAATAGGAGAAAGGAGTGACTAAAAGTGTTTAGCATATGAAAGAAAGGATTAAAAGGCAGAAGCGTATCTTTTCTTTCCTTTGCCATTTCACACTCTTTTGGAATCAATTTCCAAAGCCTCCCCCTTCCTCAAGTATAGCTGGCTATACATGCCCCCTTATTGAGCCTCAAACCACTTTAAGCCATATCAAATAATTTACATTTAAATCAAATTTAAATGTACATCAATATCATATATCGATAAGTGTGTATACAACTTTTATATACACGCTATTTTTAATACCGATCAACACAAATCAGATATAAAATTTTATAATTAATATTTCATAAATATTAGTTAATTTAATTATAAAAATTATAATTTAATTATATCAGGTTGTAGATGAAAGATTCAACAGTGTGGTTGTGTTGACTCTTTAGGTGTAAATTCCGTCAGCAAGTAATATTAAACAATTTGAATATCAAAGTTCACGCTTCACCTTAGGTAATGGTGTGACATTATGGCTAAATTTATCACTTACAAACCTTCACTAAAATCCACTTTTACAAATTTAAGTATTACCCAATAGTGACAATTATTTACATCAATTCTCTTCGTCAAAACTATATCACATTAGGACTTATAGAATTTCATAATAGTCAAAAATCCAATATCGTCCATAGCCAACTTTATAGTCCAAAAACAAAGTCCTTGGTTCAATAAAAAAATATTATTAACAAACTGCTCTGTCTAAAGACTTTGACTTTGAGTTGACTTTAGTTGACCTTTGATACTGGCTCCATATAACTGAGGAGATGAATTTTCTCTTGAATAGTGTTTTGTTTCCAATGTTTCCTCTCGACCCAACTATAGTCATTCAATGGAATTTTTAAAGTGCCATGATACATTTATAATTAAAGTGGAATTTTCACGCTGAAGCTTAATAGTATTCTCAAGCTGAGGGAATTGTGTAATATTATCACTTTGACATTCTATGTTTGACCTTAGTTATATTAACCAACAGAAAACTATCGGGTGGGTCATTCTATAGTTATTCAATAACTATTAGTACATAACCCCATGGTGTCCTAAGTAGCCATAAGTAATATATTGTCCAACATTTGGAGAGCGTTACGTACTCTAATCTCAACTGATGTATTGATATTCAGTCTCGATCACTTGACTATGAATATTGAAAATGTTGTGTTTATTATATTGTGATAAATAGCTCATGATTATAACACCTTTTAATTACTATCACAAAACACATCATTTTTTTATTTTCTGTTAAATATACTTAAATTAAGTAATCAATTATCTATAATACATATGATATGTATATAACAAAAGGAAAACATCCTTTATTTCGAACAAGATTGGTTATCGAGTTAGATATATGTAACAAATTACATAATTGTCCCTAGGAAATATCTCTAACTCTGTCATGTGTGTGTTTAGTTCATTTAATAATGCATAAATGGGTTGATTCACAAATACAAGACCAAAATAAATAGATCACATTTCATTGTCGTTTTCCCCTCTCTTTTTTGAATTTTAATTATAAACAACATGCGTAATAAATCTAACTTCAGTAATAAATAAATGACAATTTAAATATAAGTTACATATATTAATTTGGGTCAAGTGTGAATATGTATAAGTATATAAAACAAATACAGATGGGTCGGTGGTGATCGATTAATATCGATCCATCATGTTATATCTTAGAAAATGAGTGGAAAAATATAGGAAATTGGTGGCATCTACCCGACCATAGGCTGGAACGACTTTCAGAAATTTATTAGTAATGAACGAAGTCATAAATTAAGATATTTATATCTATCGACAAGACGTGACTTGATTACTTTTGGGAAAAAAAGTGTCGATATTCTCAATGAAGATGCGATATTTCATGGAAACGTATCGTCTAACAGAAGCGTTTGTGCAAATATGGACTTGGTCACTTGTTTCGATGCAAAGCATGCTTTATGTTCACAGAAGCATACTTAAGGGGTAAATGTTATCCGGTATTTCAAGCGGTCAATGAAATTGGATTACAAAATAATGAAGGAATAAACTTGGGCTTGAAAGCGATCAACTATGAAGAGCGAAAGGAGGACTTGAGGTTTTTTAGCTTAGTCCATGGATTGGTACTAATCTATAGATGGATCAATACCGATCCATCAAAGTGTCAAAAATACCCCTAATCTCATGTACTATGAATCTACATGCCATCTTGAAGAAAAAGACAAGTTTTGGCATTTGGAGATGAATCGGTACAAATCCATCATAATTATAATTTTACCCCTGAAGATTTAAAGAATGAATACTGAGGCACTATGGAGGAAAAGTTCTACTTTCGGACCAAGTATATGGATAGGTACCGATCAATCAAATCTTGATAATTCTTCCAATTCGACTTGTTCTTTCTCTTATCTTCTTGGATCCGGTTAACCGTTGTATTCAAATTGGATCTAGCGATTCTGACAAGCAGATTCAGCTATAAATAGTAATCATCTTCATTTGAAAAAAGGCTTCTCATACTTTTAATGATTTTGCTCTGGGAGGGGCTGTCAAATTCGAGATCTATCTTCGTAACACGAAATTTCTTTGTAATCTTGGTAGTTCTGGTATGGAAGCATAAACAAAAATAAAACAATGGATGTAGGTCGACGATTAGCCGAACCACTTTAAAAACGCTTGTGTTCATTCTCTCATTTTTCTTTACATTTCCTTCATTTTAAACTTATCTATGTAGATTGGGATGTTAGTCCAAAAAATAAGCCCAACATATGTAAAATTCATTTTTTGCACTTTAAAAATGCCAGCATGACGTAGCGAAGACGTACGGAATTTTAGAGCATGGTGAAGGCGTAGGTAATATGACACATGAAAGATGTAAGCAAATTAGTAGGAAACTATGGAATAATTTCGTCATAAAGACGTAGGTATGGCGCAGGTGATATTTTAATAGAAAAAGAAACATAAGGATGACATTTGGAAAATTTCTATCGTTGACACGGTAAATACAAAAGCAGGGGAAAAATTGCCGATGCTGTGTTTTACAATATAGGCTATGGGCGGCATAATGAAATTTTTTCCACGCTTCCCATCTATCAAGGGGCTGTTCACAGCTTTTTTTTGGCACGTTACCGTTGGGGATGTGTCCAACGGTGTTAGTCCCTTCACCAGCTCCGTTTGTTGAATGTTGGAGTGAGGTACGTTGGCGTCGGGCACGTTTCCAACTGTACATATCAACAGCTGTTAATTTATGTTCTTCTCATGTTCTCTCTTTCAAATGCTCCGTTCAAATACCATGTTTACATTGTCAAACGCATTCCTCATGTAACCAGCTTTTCCGTTCAAATTCTCCATTTAAATAACTCATCACCATTCATCGCACCCCAAATATCTGAATGTAGAAGAAGTGCGAAAGGTAACATACATGATTAAGGAATTGTCTGCGATCGCAATTAAGTCTTTATTGTGATGCATGAATCGTTTGATTTAACCCGTATGTTACATACATAAATCTCGAAGGATTCACCAAACTTTAGTCTTAGAAATTTTAAGCAGTTAAAACTTGAATTCAAGTCAATATATGGCTCGAAAAACAAGGAAGGGAACAAAATAACGTGGAGAAAAAATGAGTTAAACCAAGAAAGATCAAGGAAGCAAGGCATGGGCTACTGGGCCCTTCCCTTGTATGAAAGATCCTTTCCAACTACGACATATTTCAACTAGTCCAATGAAAGGGAAAGGAGTATAAAATGGCTCCTTTATTATTTTGATTTTCTCCTACTTCAAATGTCAAATCATACCAGCTATTCACTTTAGCTAGCTTGGGTTGCATATCCATGTTCGGTTTCCCATCCATTAACCTACTGACATATACTAAATCAATCATCTTACAAACACCACGAAAAATTTAACCATGATGAATATAATTTTATGTTTACTAGTACCATGTGTTCAATTATTTTATTCAACTGAAAACCACCGTTAGACATTAAATCACGGTAGCAATTGAACTTTAATAGATGGAAAATCACAGTTGGTGATTTGCAACCGTTGGTTATTATCATCGGTCGATAATAAATCGTTGTGCATACCTTAAAATGGCGGTCATGCCATTATGACGTATTAACAGTTCATTAACGAATCCATACACGGGAGAAAAGCGGGTTTACAAATAACCAAATTCGAAGCAAGTTATGGAATATAAGAAACCAAACTTCCAACGAACGATGAAACATAAGAAACCAAGATTAGAGCGAATTAGCAAACATAACAATCAAGTTTGAAGCGGGTGAGAAAAACTAGCAAAGCACGCTCATTTAAAACGTAATAAACATGGTTTCATTATTGCTACTACATACGTGGTTTTTTCAAAAACTCGTTCAATCCATCTATCATTTCATGCAAAAACAAGCTCGATCATTGAGGTTTCGTACAAAATTTTGTTTGGTCCGAGGACGGTTTCATACAAAATTTTGTTTGGTCCGAGGGCGGCTTCATACAAAATCACGTTCAACCTAAGCATGATTTGTACAACAGAAAACGTTATCGGTATAATTTGAAAAAATAAGCTTAAATAAAGAGTTAAAAGAAAATGTTGAAGTATTCCAACATGTTTGACTTAGTTGGTTGATAGTTCAAACTACGAAACTATAGATCACGGGTTCGCTCTTTCAAATTAAAAATTGTTTGTGTTAATGAAACATGGTATGAAAAAAATGAAAGTGTTAAATTTGCTTTAGTAAATGGGTAGTGGAAGACAAATTATGGATGCTAATAAAGCACATTTACAAAATGGAATCGCCATTATCAGCACAAATTTTAAACTATAGCACAACAACCATCACATCACTCGTACATCATCAACCTTCTTTCTAAGCAATATTCATTAAAATACAACCAAATCCATGTTCAGAATCATCTCATTAAATTTCACAAGACAACCACCTTATAATATCACCAACTCCATCGATCTTGTCCCAAATCCAAAATCAAACCAAATGGATTCAACTTCACATCCATTGAACACAAGCTTCCCAATCCTGCTAATCTCGATAATCGGCATTATAACAACCGCGGTGCTGTTACTCAGCTACTACATCTTCGTCATCAAATGCTGCCTCTTCCGCTTCCGACGCATCTCTCCCCCTCACTTCAATCTCCACCGTCCAGTCGAATCCCGCGGGCTACACCCGTCGGCCATCAACTCCATCCCAACCGTCCGTTTCACCAAATCCACCGCCTCTTCCTTCCAGTGCGCCATCTGCATCGCAGCCTTCGAAGAACGCGAGGTTCTGCGTCTCCTGCCGAACTGTGCGCATGCGTTTCACTTGGACTGCATCGACACGTGGCTGCAATCCAACGCTAACTGCCCCTTGTGTCGCGCTCAAATCAGTGGCGCCTTTAGCAATGTGGTCGACATTGATGGTGGTGCTTATAGCAATGTCAATCTTGCTGCGCGAGAAGAAACGAGTGTTGGTAGGAAGAAGAAGCTGAAAATGGCGAGCAGGGATGATGAATGTGTTAGCGCTGTTAGAGAAAGAGAGGAGAGGTTTGTGGTGGAGCCGATAAGGAGGTCTTTTTCTATGGATTCATCCAATGATCCTGCTCTCTACCTTACAGTTCAGCATATTTTAAGGCATAGTGATGATACAAGGGTGAAGAGGTTGTTTTCTTTTGGAAGGAGTTCAAGAAGAACTTCTGTTCTTCCTCTTTAATTAGTACAGAAGACATGGATTTCTTGATTGTACATCCTACATTTAAGAGTTGATGATTGGTAATCTCTGTGTTACATTTTTTGGTTTAAGAATTGATTTAGATTGCTTCTAATATACCGTTCTTACTCAGTCCATCACATATGAATGTTTGAACAAAACACAGATTCTTAATTATTCTTTCCTAAAAGCTTCAAGCAAAAGTTTACAACAGTAAATACGACCCAGGGTATTATAACTTATAACTATGTTTGCTAATGATATATTGCTTATATTCAACTTTGTCACTACTTTAAACCCAATAGTATAATTTATTGTGTGAAAGTATATTAGTTAATAAGGACCCATCATCAAGTGTATGTTATTGCCATAAGCCAAAATAGTAGTGTTGAAACTTGAAAGTGATGTTCATCGCTTTAATTATAAAAAGACTAGTACTGCAAAGGTGGAACACATGTGGGTATGTTGCCGCTGACGTATCATGAATATATACCTTGAATGCTAAAAGACGATTGGAAATCTGGGACAGCTAAATCCTAAACATACCATTAAATCTACACAACAATGTTACATGGCAAAGACCCCATTGTCATCTACTTTTTACCAATTACTGTCTGCCGCTACATTATGTCCAGGTGGCTGCCAATACACACATACATACACATGTATGCTATGTCTATATGTATATAACTTAGGATCAACATCCCCTTTATTTAATATCATTTCGTAGTCTCCAAATCAGCTCAGCGAAAAGTTTCTATTTAAATATTTGTTCGTTTTCTTTTCTATCACATGAACTAAATGTTTAACTATAAACATATAGCTCATATAAAGAATCTACAAAATGACTTTAAATAAAAGAGGCTATACACACATGATAAGGTCCGACTCCATCTCATTTGTACTACAAACTCAAATCTTCTGATTTTAACCATATTTTTTCATTTAAATAATATAGTTTCACTTTCTTTCCACTAACTATAATATTAAATTTGGAATCCGTGGTAGAAATCACAAAACTAGAGGTGTAGCCAAATTGAAGTGTAACCGATCCGTATCCATATGTGTATTGGTGACAAAATTGATGAGATTTGACTACCTTGAAAAACACGCATTTACGAAGGTGAGCATAATTTTGTTCACACTTTTTACAAAGTGTGAACAAAACACTTTCCTCCTATTGGTGGAATTTGAAAGGTCATACATGGGACCCTCTGAATTCCACCAATAGGAACCGAGTGTTTTGTTCACATTTTGAACAAAATCACTTTCTTACGAAGGTCCCTCCTAGGACAAGATTTGGTTTTATGGTAGGGCGCCACATCTGATTTAGATATGAGAGATACAAAGAGAAGTTATTAAAAAACAATAATGCTCAGCTAAAATATTCATTTATCAAGGTCGCACAAAAATATAAAATAAATAAATTAACTAAAAATTAATAATAATTTTATTTACGAATGGTCCCAGAAGAAATTCAAATAATAGTACAAGCTTTTTAACGTAAACATTAATCTAAAAGAAAGAGAGAGAAATTGCACAATAAAAACAACGGTCCCTCTTCGTAGTGTTGTCTTAATGTTGCATTTCCACTTTACTTCCATACACAGATAATGAAAAATATCAATTAATATGATATAGAGAATCTATGAAAATACAATGACATGAAATAAACAGTAGAGGAGAACCAATTTCATTAGTGAAAAGAGAAACAGCTACTGATCTATATCTGCACCATCCAAATCGAAAGAAATAAAAAATGGTTATGATCACCTAACATGATTAAAATACAAACATCTATGCATATGCAACAGGCAACTAATTATACAATATAATTTTAAAGTAACATTAATTTAAACAAATACTTAAATCATGATAAGCTCGGAGTGCAGTTTAATACAACTAAGAAATACAGTAAACATCTCCCAACGGTCGAAAAATATCATCCATGGCCTCCTAATTATTTCTGTCTCGCGATTTTCTGAGTTTTACGCCTTCGCTTGTTTTTTTCTGCTCGTTTTAGTGCTCTGGTTCTCTGCTGGTTGTTTTTCTCTGAGGCGACTGTTCTCTCGACTCTCGTCACTGCTCCTCTAGGGTTCGGTTTTATGGATTTGGGGGTTTTCCTATTCCGTGGTACTTTCGCGATTTCTTGCCCTTCCTTTGATAGCATTGCCGCAGCGCTTCTGGAGGTGGTGGCTCCTCCTATTTCGGTATGCTTCTCCAGCTCTGATTCGATTGAGGTTGGGGTTTTCTCTGTTAAGGCTTTCTCGTTACTAGCTCGGTTCAGATTTCTTGTGGTTGATGGGTGTTTCTTGGAATTGATCCCCGATTCAAGTGCGTGTTTATCGACATCAACTCGTGGCTCGTTCGCTGCTTGTTCGAGCCCGGTGCCTGATAATCTGCCTGAGTATAGGGCGTATTGTTCCAGCTTGGTTTGGCCTTTCGGAGGTCCAGATCTCACTTCCCGTTTCACACCGAGTCTTTGCTTTGGGAATTTGGTTTCTGATTTGGCATTTTGCCAGTCGGATCTGATTTTTGGTTCGTTTGCTGATGGTTCTGTTAGTGATTCCGCTGGCAACCTGGCTGTTTGTGGCTCCAATACGACCAACAGCCGAGAGTTCACCACTCGGTTTGTTCCGCATCTGTCGTTTGTTGGGGCTGCAGCGGCTGTTGGCTGCCCGTTTGAGACTTCGTTCGTTTTTGGTACTGTGGGTGAGTTAGGTGCTGCCTATGATTTAGGGGAGATGGAGTTTCCCACCTGTCCTCTTATAGCTGCTTGGCCAATGGAGGCAGTGGTGCCTAGCGGTGCCCTCTTGGCTTCGGCCGTATCTGATGTGGCTATTTTTGACAGCGTTGAATCGGTTTTGGCTACTGACCTTTTGGTGCTCTCCTCTATGTCATGCCCGCAATGTGTGATGGTTCCTACTCCGCCCGTGCAGGTATGTGAGACCTATTGCAGCCCGGTATGTCCCCCGTTCTCCTGTTTCTTTTCCGTAGTTATATGTGATTTGTCTCTTGTTATCTGGTTGTCGACCGATGTGGTTGGCCATTGTTGTTTGAGCATTGACACTTGTCCGTGTGTGCTCCCTGACACTGCCGTATCGTCTGTGAGCGGGGGTGTGTCAGGTCACCTTTTGTCGATTGATTCGGATCTGTTGGGTTTTGTTTCTAAGTGGGGTGTGTCAGAACCAAAGAGGGTTTCTACTTGTTGGATTTTGTTTCTGAGTCACTTCGACTCCAGCTCTGTGTTGCTTGTGACTTGGTTGATTTCTCGTTTCCCGGTATTGTTAGTATTCTGTCGGGGCCATCGAACAGCTCAGTGGGCTTGGAGCGATTGGCGAGGACGGTATCCTATCTCCTTATCTGTGCGTATAGTGATCGTCTGTGATCACTATACAGACAGCATGGGATACTGTCAGCTTTCGGCGCTCCGTTCTTCTGGTCCCGCTGCTTGGTGCGCCTCGCGAATCTTACCTACTTTGCGGGGCTGTACTCTTAGTGACAGTCTCGTTTTGGTAAGATTCCCACAGCAAGATGGGACGCATCCAGATTGCTCCCTTACACTTGACCGGTTTTATTTCTGTATACCCCGTGTCGCTCTTCCTTTTCGTATCCATCCGGATCTAGACCAGCAGTTTGTTGAGTCGGGGGCACCTGATGCTGTTATCCCTTCCTCCTCCTTCATCCACCTTTTAGCGGCTCCTATATGCCCCGCTACTGATCGGATCAGGTGGCAGTATACTGCACGTCTGATTCGTCTTCCCTATTGCTTACGATTTTCTTCTACTATTTCTGCTCCTTCTGTTCCTTCGGGTCCTTCTTCTTCATACTGCTCAGCAGAGTGCTCCCTCCTCTCTTCTTCTTGCTCTCTGTCCATTACCATCCCGATGATGGGTAAGGCAGAAATTGCGCTTCTGAACGCGCGCCTTGACTGTCTGTCCAGGAACTCTTTCTCGGAGGCTGATGGGGTTTCTCGGTCGGCCTCGACCGATAGTGAGGAGTCCTCTGTAGCTTCTTCTGAGCCCTCGGTTTCTTCTGCTCGTCCGTCCCGTCGCAGATTTCGTAGAGTCCATTCTACGCCTCGCACCATCCGTACACGCTCTATAGCGGCGTCCGAGCAGGTCGACAGATCTACTCGACACTCTCTGTATCTTGTCTGAGCTACATAGGTCATCCTGCTTGTTGTGGTCTGCTTTTTCCTTTTTCTGCTAT